>CM046875.1:106709719-108157219 GCA_025667525.1 Glebionis coronaria
TGTGAGACACAATAGATATTCACTTCTTTCCGCACAACATCAAAAGGCAATGTAATCAGAATGGTCGAAACGTGTAGCTTTTTTACCGTCAAAGCGGGTCTAAAGCATTGGTCTAAATACAAAATTAGGCCATGTTTAGTACGTGCTGGTTATCGGGTGACTTGGAAACTAAGTCAATTTCAAACATTCTTCTGATATTGATACAGAGCTAATAAGTAATCAAGCCAATTATTTTAGTTGTGAACCTTGGATTCCCCTCTGAAGATCCCAATTGCAGATGAAACGACAAACATATATTAAATCATAACCTGTTAAAACTGAATCATAGCCACAACCCATAATTTTTCTAACAGACACATACAAGTTCAAAATGACCTAAATATACCCATCATCAATAATGTCGTTATCATCATCAAAAGCCAGAAAAAGGCTGTTATACTCAATTCGCCTTGTCAGTTTTTTTCACTAAGCTATTCGAGTTCTCGTGTGATTGTATTTGGTAGATTGTTATTATGACACTTCCTGTGATGTACAACATTATATTCACATAGCTATCTATTGTTTTCGATTGTTGATAAACATGGGTGAGGACTGGTGGAATAATGATATTCAACTCAATACGATATCCTGGACAAACGCTATACATAGGAATTACACAGTTACAAAGCTTGATACACATTTGAACTGAAACAAGGCCTTTTTTGCCGATGGGAGGTAGGTGTCTCAAAAGATTATGTAGACGCTCCTTAAAAGTTGGCTTCATTTGAAAAAACAAGAGAGAAACTAATGGAAAAGTTGGCTTCTAAAGGTTACTTATTGTGATTATATATGCAAGCAGACAGAAGATATTTGACACATAGTTGGCTGACAGATGGTTTAACTACTGGCGGTTCATGGAAGAGATTGAGGAAGGTGGTCTCCATATAGGAATTACACAGTTGCACCACCATCCCACCTTATAAAAATCTCGGTATACTCCAAATACTTAACTTTATGAACATCACCGTAGGCGTAAATAAGTAATCTCCAGTACCCAACTCAAACCTCTCACTTTTACTCAAATTCCACACAATCTTCTTTCCTTTAAGAACCACCACATCATGACCATGAGTATGATAATGAGTTGGTTCAACGCTCCCACCTGCAAACCTAACTATCGCAGAAGTCATGTTTTCCCTAACAATCTTCATTACCCCATCCGGCATTATCCCACTAGCGTAAACTCGTAATTATACTTTTCACATCTCCTAACTTGCAGGTCAAGGGCAATTTCAGCCTGCATTTTTTTGTAAAAACAAATTGGCCCATTTTTTTGTAAAAACAAATTGGCCCATTTGGATCGCTGTTACAGTTTGTTTTTCTTGACCACTAAGTTTTTCATTTAACCAGGTCATGCAAGTAGGAATGGGCTTGGTACCTGTTACCGTTTTTAACAGATAACACCATTATACTTGATTTCAATTATAGTAAAAGCTTTTGCTATGTGTGCTATCTAGATACTTTTTTTTTCTTAGTAGCATGATAAGTGATTCTTCTATTTCATGAGGAACCTTCAATTTATCATAATAAATTAATTAACTAAGGCTATTGTATATCTATGAAATATTCTCTCTTCGTATGATCCTACAGACATGTTTTATGGGTAAAGGGATGACCAAACAGACCCTTTTAGACCTATAACCCAACTCGCCCCCACATCCATCTGTAGATATGATTCATATTGATGACTCTTGTGAATGTGCAAAACCTCTGGATATTCTGCGGATCCCCAACTTTGGCATGAAACTTATGACTAAAAACCCAGACTAACTTTTATGGAACCAATTACTGACATTAAACTCCCGCCTGTTGGGTTGGGTGATATATTTATGCTACTCGGTAAAACATCCTGTGAGATACTGGATGCAATAAGTTTTTATTTGAATCTCCGTGGTTATACCTTACCTGTAATACTTGATAGTCTTCCGTTAAGAATAAAGGATTATTATCTTCGGTTTTATCAATTAAAAGAAAATTTACTTAAAACTGCAGAATTGAAGCATAGTATATGTCGAGAATATCTCAATCTATAATCTGCATAATATTTATAAAATATCAGGAATTATGAACATGACTATCCTACCTAATTCATCGACTTTAGTAGTTTCCTCTGATTAGCTGAACCCATCATAATTACGTGCGTATACTCTAACAAACACGAGTGATTGGCCAAAGTTTCTCTTAGGTTTTTGGTTCTACATTGTTTAACTGGTTTTAAGATAACTGAGCATACCCTATTGTGAACAGGTTGGCTGGATGGCTGTGAAGATGCATAATTGCATAGTATAACACAACAACAAACCAAACATATATTCTGGTAAGATAATCCTTCAGTCACCTTCGCTATGTTCTTAAGATTTCTCATTAAAGAAAAAAGAAAGAAAATGAAAGTAAATAGTTTCACCCCAATAGAGGGAGGAAACACTTTCCTTTCAAAATCATCCAAATTGCACATGTGTTTCGTTCCTTTTCGTTTTCTTTGTTAATTGACTCAAGAACATACCCATATTTTGATTTCATTTCCTTTACTTTACTATCCTTTAATAAATCATCTTGAGAAGTGTCAGTTTAGGTCTCCCCATCTGGAGATCATCTTTTATTTTATTTTATGAATCTGGTCCATTTTGTCTCCTAAAATTCTTGTAAAAAGGCAACCAGTTGGAATTCCTTCAGCGTCTAATCCTATTTGATCAAAAGCCAAATTTATTTTATTAAAAATACTGCAGTAAGCCCTTCTGTTGTTACAAAATGATTAGTCTGTGATGATTTTGAGAACAAATTAGGATGTGCAATATGGTTCTTTGAAGGGAAAAGTAGTTGGTAGAACAAAGTTATCAAAACGAGTAAACTTTTGGTATAGGTCTGGTTGGATTCAATGCTTTTTTGCTCATTTTCAATTATAAAAACCCTTTAAACATCAGTGTGGTATGATTACAGAAGTAATGCTTTAATGATGCTACCCAGGTTAATAACGAGTTCCCTGTTGTTTCTAATCGTTTGTACCTCTTAGTCAGACTTTGAAGAAAAATGAGACGATGGACTCATTTCAATATCAGTATCAGACGAGCTCATTCCAACAAGCGGTTTAGAGTAGTCATCAAATGTTCGACTATAGGAAAGCCATTGGTTGCCCACCCTCCTCATGCATTGGTTACTTTTGGTTTTGGAGGGAAGTAGATTGTGATGAGATATACCTCTGTTATGGTAAATTCATCTTATGGAGGCCAGGTTAGCTAATATTTATTTCATAGATTTGGCCAGTGTTCTTTTTTTTAACATCAATACCGGTGTTCAAGTACCTAAGATTTCTTAATTTGTATTTATACTCCCCATAACTGAAATCTAGATATCTGGAATCCTATAATTGTTCTAATATGGGATTTTAGAGAACATGGTTATAAACCAAATGCACAAACAAAGTTCCACATAGTAGTGTTTGTAACTGCTCTTTGTCTAGCACTAAGATGCTCATCACATTAATATGGATCAAAGCTCAAATGTGTTGAATATTCAATATAGATTATTGCATTTTAACACTTATGAAACTCAACAATTTATTCTACCGTGACAGCAGTATACATATGTGATAACTAAACAGTTAAAATATAAAAGATCCTATTGACCAAATTGAATTACAGAAAATACAACCTACAGGCAAAGCAGCGGAATGAATATATGGTTTCATATCAAGCGATGCATGATAACCCAATTCCTACTAGAAAGTTGAGAATGAATGAGGTAAATTGTACTCTAATGCCTATAAAGAAAATAATATCTAACAATTAGACCCAAAAATATTGTTCTGTAACAGCACCAATGAAACAAGAACATGACACTTACTCTTTAAGAAGAATCCAATTAGGAAAAAAGTGAACCTACATACACAATTAGTGACAATATTCAAGGGACGTGAATGTAGATAAAAATGTGAGTGGTAGGCTGAGGGACGCAGTTGATTCGTAGTTTGGAGGTATAAGGGTTGCGCCAGATTTGCTACGATTCTAGGTAAAAATTTGGAGAATGATTATCTAAAATCTAATGGTTAACACTTCCCCAAAGCAGGATCATTTTTCCTTGGGATTTTGTTTGGTATTATTCTGTCTTAGCACTATCAGATGGACTTATATAAAGGGACTAAATAACTCTTCAAATGGCGCACCTGGAAAACGAAACAGTCTTTGTCCCCTCTTTTGGCAGAACAAATATACTTTAAGCGCTATTCGTGAAGAAAATGCATTAGGTATAATTTCTAACCGAATCAGTAGGGCTCAAGCAAATAGAATCTAGAGCTTATTAGTAAACGAATTTCTTTTAAATCACTTTATGATATCAGACAATCTTGACAAAAAACTGTCTCGACTATTGCATTGTTGTGAAACACACAGTTTTGTCAATGTGTAGGTATTCAGGCTGGACCGTATCCTGATGACAAGGTTGTATGACAGATTAACATCAAATCTGCTTGAAAAGTCAAATAATACGAATGTACCGGTGATTTAGTTAAGAGGAGGTGCCTACTAATGATTTTGGTTTATGACTATGTTCATGTTCTCCTGCAGAAGGAGTGTTTGGATCATGTTAAAACAACAGCCAAACACCCCTACTGCTGCACATGGTAAATGCGTTTGGATGCAACCTGGTGAATAATTCAAAGGTTCTGCAATGCATCTCTAATGGGGGAGTTTTTTATTTGAGAGTAACTAATACATAGTAGCTTCTAAAGCTGACAACTAATTTGATGCCTATTTTAATAGTTCAATTATTACTTGATGGTTACCATAAAGAAGTTTTTGACTTTTCAAACTCTCTTAAATAAAAACAAAATCATATAAAACAAAGTTATCTTCAATAATAGCTTGACATTTATGTGATTAAGCTTAACTAGAAAGTCTAGCGGATACCGCTAAAGGAACCACTAATGGTGTCGGTGCAAAGGGAAACACATTTCCTGGTCCATTGAAGGCAGAAACATACCAATACAATGCAAATGGTTCATTTGGAAGCGGTGGGCTGAGTAGTTATCAAGATCTAAGATTCGGTTATGGTGGTGTTACCTATCCAATCTCATGGATGGATAGCTCAATGTACACTAACCAGCAAAGTGGGAACAATACAAACAACGTTCCTGTGTCGTATGGGAAAGGTGTTGCATCGAAAACCCCAACTAATCTCATGGTAATGCCAAATATCTATTACGAGTGTATTTTTAATCGACTTTTTTACTATGTTGATTGACGTTTAAATCTCTGATATTATTGGAGTTCTTATATAAATTTTGTATTTTGTAGAATCAAAGGCCTATGTCTGGTATGAATACAACAAGTGGATGTGGCTTTAGAAATAGAATGTGGAACGGAGTCGATGGAGCTTAAGGCAGAAAAGGGTAGACTAAGAATGGTGGAATGGGTTTGGGATCTTTATGATCAGTAAAAAGTTCTAGAAGCAGCTGACAGTAGACTGGAAGGAGATTATAATAAGAATGAAATGTTACATTTGATGATTGTTAGGTTGTGGTGTGCACATCCTGACAGTGGTTTTAGGCCTTCGATTATGGAAGCGCTTGGCGTTCTTAATTTTTAATCTCTACTACCCAATCTACCGGTAAGGATGCCTGTGCCATCTTACTTGAAAGTATCTTCAATTTCACAAAGTAGTTATACACAGTGCTCTCCCTATGGCTACGCCACCGACTCCACGAAGTGACTGATTGTTTTTTCTATGATTTTCATTTGTATTTCTTTTAAATTACCAATATGCTGAAAGTGGTTATCTATCTGCTTCATTAACATGTTGTATAAATAATAACTGAGTTCCTCTAGACTCTATATTTTTACTTGAAAGTTTAATGACTAACATGTGGATTGTCACTTATTTTTCCAGAGATGCAATATTTTAAAGTAGGGTTGCAAATGACATTTGTCATTTGAGTTGCAGACGATTACGACAGAAATGCTAGAAAGAAGGTGGTTGCATATTATGTTTTATCTAGCAAATTAAACGGTCTAAGATCAAAATGGGTCGAGCATGTCAAACAAATATATATTGAAGGGGGATAATACTTTTTATATGTGTTTATTAGAGATACAATAGATTACTATTTTTATCTTTACGTAATGAAACTGATCTTAATAGACTAATTAGAGAACAAAAGCTTCAATTTAAGATTTTAAATTATGGTTTGTAAGCTTTACTGATAAGCTTACAAAGTTAGATATAAAATTGGGCACCATTAGTTTTATTTAAATCACAATTGGGAGTCCCCGGTTTGTATATATGGACCACATTATACTCTACAACTAACATTATACAAGACAGATTAATATTTTTCTTTGTGTGCTCCAACTAATAGTCATTACTCAAAGTGTAATGTTTCAAACCTTATTTGCGCTCCAACCAACATAACGGATCGACAAACGTTATTTTAAATAAAATTACGAACGAAACCCGTCCGTTGATTTGTTTACATCCGAAAATTACATGTGACCGAACCTATCAGTTGGAGTCAAAACCTATCCATGCTAAAGAGAACATCATCATTGTTTCTATATTTTAAAGAAACAATGTAACGGATCGAAAAATGTTGTTTAAAAAGATATATACGAAGCAACACACAACCATTGATTTGTGTATGTCCGATAATTAACATGAGACAAAACCCGTCTATTGGGTGAGCCAAGCACTAACAAAATCAAAGATTAGTCTCCCTTTAACAAAAACGGTTTCATACCGATTTAACGGATCAAAAAAATTGTTTTAAAAAACCTTTATGAAACAAACCCATCCCAATATTATTCTCCACCTTCCTTTTTTTATTTGCTCAAAATTATTGGTCGCTTCTAGAAATAATAGTCTGTCTCTTTAATTTTAATATATTACCTTTAGTCCAAATTAATATTTACAAAAATAAAAAAAACTAATTAATTATCAAAGGGTAAAATAACCAACTGGCTTAGCTCAGTTGACCACCAAGGTTCCACTAAGTAGTTTCCTTGGGGGAGGATTCCTGGAGGTCTTGTGTTCAAGATCTGCCAAGGGCCTTTCAAGTGAAGCGGATAAGGAGTCTAACATAACTAGGTGAGGGTTCGAAGAAGACATTCTTCTGCTTGGATGTAATTGCACGATTCGACTCACTAAGCACTAACATTTGCCGTTCTAAAAAAATAAAAAAAATATCAAAGGGTAAAATGGTTTTTTTGCTTTCTTAAAAATCAAATAAGTAGTTAATGTATATTTCTTAAAATATGTATTTCTTGTATGTGTTGCCAACACATGTAACTAATACACAAACGTACTTTTTGAAAAGATTTACAAAACAAACCAAACATAGATTTATGTACATTCATAAATTAACATAACACCAACACAATTGTTGGGTGTACCAAGGTCTAACACTATCAAAGGTTCGTTTACGTTTTACAAACAAAACTTAAAAAAACAATATTGATACAACCAACGATTCACACGGGACAAAACACGTCTGTTGGGTCGGACAAAGCCTAAATATATTAAATACTACCTCCGTCCTAAAATTATTGTCCACAGACAAGAATTACACAGTTTAAGAAAAGTGCATTAATTACTGCTTTAATTTCTACGAAAACACAATAAAGACAATTTTACCATTTGCTAATTAATTAGTGTTTCTTTTATTTTTGTAATTAACAATTTGGATTAAAGGTAATATAGTAAACTTAAACAAAATCAACTTTTATTTTTAGAAGTTGACAATAATTTTGGGACACACAAAAAAGGAAAGATGGACAATAATTATGAGAAGGAGGTAGTATTAGTTTCCTTTTAGTTTTTTTTAACAAAAGCGGGTCAAACTGACAACAAATATAACAGATACATAAACTTACTTTTAAATAAGATTTATGAAACGACCCCGCCCGTTGGGCGGGTTACGACGCTAGTATATATATATATATATATATATATATATATATATATATATATATATATATATATATATATATATATATATATATATATATATATATATATATATATATATATATATATATATATATATATATATATATATATATATATATATATATATATATATATATATATATATATACATATATATATATATATATATATATATATATATATATATATATATATATATATATATATATATATATATATATATATATATATATATATATATAGAGTTGGGTTATTGTAGTGTAATACCTTAAAGTTGTTAAAATAAAAAGTCATAATAACCATTGATTTTATCAATTAACATGTGATTTATTTAAGATTAAACACAAAAAAATAAATATTATACATAAAAATTTGATATAAAACCACTAAAAATTTTATACGTTAAAATTTACAACTAATACATATGATACATAGTTTTGCTTCACAAAATATTATTAACATAAATAATCATTTTATTCGAAAATTAAGTGATACATTATCAAAAATTACATTAGAGTTGACAATAAATTGTTAAACTATGAGACACAACTGATACACGAGAAACTAGTAATATTAAAAATCGTGAACCGACTACTCGTACACGAACTAAAAGTTCCAAGAATACTCGTACACGAACCAAGAACTCATAAACGAACCAAAACTAATCAATAATGTGACATTTAGCCATTTTTTATTGCTTCTTATTTTAACAACTTTAAGCACCTACACCATTTTATCTAAATTCTATATATATATATATATATATATATATATATATATATATATATATATATATATATATATATATATATATATATATATATATATATATATATATACTAGTGGCAAAACCCGTCCGATGGACGGGTACGACGTCTAATTATTGTTTATATTTATTTATTTAGCTAAATATTTGTGTTAAGAAATTCTAATTTTTTTCCTTTAGTTTTTTAAAATCACAATAGAAATATTAGTCAAATTATTTTTGTTTGATTATATTACTTAGTGTTGTTACTAATTGGGAGGGTGTGACTTGTAAGTATCATTTACATTATTTCGTTTAGCTAAATATTGATGTTCAAATGTTCTATATTTTATCATATACTTTAAACCAAGAGAAATCGCCGAGTTCTATTTTTTTTAAGGTAAAAGTTATATTATATCATTATACTTATTCAAATATACCAACTTTAAACACTTACTAATTTATTGCGTGACTTTAACGATAAACTTTCAAATTTGTTCTGTCATCATCAATATGGTGACTGGTTACTGGCAAGCTGGCACAGTATTATCCATGTACTTATTTTCCCCCTTAGTATTGTAAAGTTAATTAGTTAAATTAAGGGTAAAAGATATATAATACTCCTGTAGTTATTCAAATGTACCGAAGTGAAACACTTATTAATTTATGGAATGGTATATTAGTAGTCCACCGTGGATTTTATAGTGACATGGATTATTAAGTTAAATTAATTAATGTCGTGAAAATGTAGTCGGTAATATTGTTACAAAACAAACAAGTTCATGGGTAAAGTCACGCGATAAATTAATAAGCGTTTAAAGTTGATATATTTGAATAAGTACGATGATATTGTATAGTTTTTACCCTTCTTTCTATGTTGGTTTGATTATATATAAGAGAAAAAAAAAAAAAGTAGGGGTGAGCATCGGCCAAAATGGAACCTAACGAACCGAAACTGAATTTTTGAGAAAAATGAAAACTGAATCGATGTAAAGCGAACAAAACCGAAACCGATTCGAAACCGATCCGAAACAAAAAAAAAACCAAACCGAATATATAGTTTAGGTGTTTTTTGTCAGTTTTAACCCGAAACCGAACCGGACCGATCCGAGCAAAACCGAAACAAATATGCAAAACCAAAAACCGAAACGAAAATGATTGGTTCGGTTCGGTTCGGTTCGACTCAGTTTATCGATTCGATTCGATTTCCGGTTTGGTTTGCTCACCTTATACTTTATTACTTACTTTTTAAGTACTACGGTATATAAAAATAGCAAATGTAACACATTTTACAAAATGAGCGTATAAGTTTCAAGGCTACAAAATGAGCGTATAAGTTTCAAGGCAACTTTTAGTTGCATACATTAACATATTAACTTAAAATTGAAAAAACTCTTCCATACCATAGGTCATGTTAGAACGATGTATCAATTGTATACTAAATTTTTTAGCTTCTCAGTAGAAAGAGACTAATTTAGATCATGTATATTAAGTTGATTCTACTTATCTTATGCTAACGTCATGATTGTCGTACATTTCCGTTAAACGTTAAATGTCTAATGTAGAGCACAAGTTATTTAAGTTGCTAGTTACAATCTTGTACAAACATGGATTCAAATACATTTAAATTTTGCCAATCGCTTAATTTGAATGTATTAATTTCTATAATTTTTTACCACATTAATTATTAAGAAAAAAGTATAATAAGAAACGACTAAGTGTGTTTTCTTTGGCATCTTGTACTTGTAGAAGGCATCATAACTGAACGAATAAACTATTCATCCTTGAAAAAAAGTCGAGTCAAAATAAGCTTAATTGAAGAAACCGTAATAAACCTTCATTTGCAGAAGCCATCACCTATTACTCAACTTGAGCTCGATATTCTTGAACCTGCAAGATTATCAACTTGAACTTAAATAAGCCATAATCTCAAAAAGTGGAGCTTATTAGCTTTTCGAAAATCCGAAAAGGCCATAATCTACACAATTAAGCAAAACAAACACCACGTTATATATATGGTCGAGCAATATTTTTCTGTTGCCATTGATTGGTCTTTTCTATAACCGCACCAGCGGTACTGGAATTGTCAATCATATGACATATGTTCGAGGCTCATATACAATTGCATGATGTGTGGCAAAGATTTTATTAGAAAGTGAGGTCAAGTAACTGATTCATACCTTGTTTTCTGTCCTCGTAACTTTATTTAGTATAGTAAGTATTACTTAAATTCAAGTATATTTTTATCTTCACAGGATCCCTCTTTTTAGCTTACTACAACTAATTTGGACCAAATAATATTTGGTTCTAACTGGCATTCTACGGTTCATAAAACAAATATTCTATGATAATTCCAAAGAGCAACCACCAAAATATGTATAAAATTTAATACACACAGAGCAGTACTGATCAGTAGATTTTTTTTTACACAATGTATGTGACTATGCGTTTGCTGATATAATCATAAATCTGGAATATCTCATGCCTTACGGAGTAGCAGCTGCAGGTAACATCTCGGGTGCATTCTGAACCCTTTGTGTGTGTGATTCTGCAAGTTTCTTGTTAAACATGCCTCGTATGATATCGACCATCCTCCCCACCAAACCACGTCATAGTTTAGGTCCAATGAAAGCATGTGTTGTGTGTAATACCTAGGACAAATTCAAATCTTGAAAAATTTGAGAATCAAGCTCAACTTAAGTCGGTAAAAAAGGGCACTTAATGAGTTTCTTATACTAAAAAAACGTTTAGTAACCACAAATATAGTATCATCTACACATATTTTGTTTAGACGCACAAACTTTTTTTACTTATGTAGTTAAATGCAAAAATTGAACTGATGATGCCTTTTGGAAGAGCAAAATGGTAGCTCTAAGTTATATAACATTGAAAGATCAAGTGACCTCTAGAAGATGAAACTGATGAAAGACATACACCCAATTCAACCATTGGACTGTAAGTTACATTTGTCTGTCTGAATGGTATAAGCTCCCACCAAAACTAAAGACACCTGCTATATATCTGAAACTATGTTTAGTTGCCAAAATATGTTAGTTTTTGGGAAGTTTCCAGGGCTTGAGGTTCTTAATATCCCGAACCTTTTAATGAGAATGTGATTTGATACATGTAAAAAGTTAAGCTAAAGAAATCAACAGATTATGACTATTTATTTTGGGTCGGGTCAGAAGTCGTTGCATTAAGTTACACATACACCGGCTAAATCACGGAACAAAACATATATTCACGAATCAAGAACTAATACAAAAACTATATCTATGGAAAGAAAAAACACCTTACTACTGCACTTACGCCATTTCAAGTCACTAATAACCAATTATGGTGTTTGAGTATCAAGAAACTAAACTCTATTTTAACATATTTGGAACAACCATTTTAATTTAAACTATGAATTACCATTTTAGAACTTACTGTTTCAAGCAAGGAAAGGTTATAAGACCAGTAAGGCTTAGACAACAGAGACAGGTATAAGTTAGATTTTGACTATTTAAAAGCCTCTAACAAACTGATTATAGAACAACAAAATACATCCATTTGTGTATCCCAATTTTAAAACTGATATGAGAGATTGTAGTCCTATTTTCACAGATACCATCCATCTTGGTCAGTTATAACATTTCAAAATTTTCAAATTATGCCTAGAAATAGAATAGTATGATGAGAACGTACCTCAGAGCGCTAGTCACATCATTGTTACTTCCTCCATGAAGCCTAGGTTGTTATTATTCTTTTGAAATCTTTACTGTTTGGGTTATGAAACAACACGATATTAATGATTCTTGGTATAAAGCTTTAACCATCAAAGAAACTTGTATTTCCCGTAAATTATCCTCTCCATTGTGTATCCTTGATGGTTTAAAAGGAGGTACTTTTATCGCCAATGTTGGAGACAAAATTGTAGCATGGTTCACAGACGTGTTGATTGATTCAGCTTCTTTATTCACCAAATTACCCTTATTGGTAATTCTCTCAAGCTCCTTAATCTTTTGTGATACCTCGTTAACATGAGAGTTATAAGAAAATATAAATGTATTAATTTCAGCTCCACCTTAGAGAACTATAGCGGTTGTCAGACCTGAAGGACATCCAACAAATATATTGAATCGTTCATTTCCAAGTAGTTTAGCTTACAATTTCTTCTACATTTTCTTCATTGCTTCACCATAGTTGATAAAAGGATATGAGGATATACTGTACTCCTAAAAATTAGCCCCCATGTGAACCCTCAATTAAGCAAAAATGCCATAACATACAAAGCTAGAAACTTGAGGTGCACTACAACAAAATAGTAGTAAAGTGCTTCTTATAATGGTTCAATCAAATACTTATATGAGAAAAAAGTATTCCACATTGCAATTACCATAAAAATTTTAAATATGTAAAAAGTACCTGCTTGTTTACTTCACCTCAAATCTAACCTCCTCATATAACACTTTTTGGGTAAAGATAAATTGTGTCCTCAATGGGAATCAAACTCTTGACCTCGTGTGTAGGAGCCCATATAACACTTTTCTCGTGAAGCTTAATGGAAGTATTTTTTATGTTGTTGATGTAGGTCGCTTTGTAACGTGTGGCTTTATATTGGTTCTGGAGGATGTGAAATTGTATCGGAGATCCTTGCCTAGAATATGACCTTTTGTAATGCACGAGCTTGGTTGTGCAGCATGTATTTGAACTACTACTCCAACACTGCTACTCCAGCACACTTTGGCTTCGAATGGTTTACACTTTTGACCACAACAGTGCTCGCAGCAGCGGGGTTGCTGCAACGAAACAGTAGTAAAGTGCTTCTTATATTTGGTTCGATCAAATAGTTATATGAGAAAAACTATTGTACATTCCAATTACCACGAACTTTTTAAATATGTAAAAAGTACCTTCAGCTTGTCTAATGTGAAGACATGAAAACACCAAGTGCTGTTTGGGTCCCGATTATAGGTAATGATTTTGAAGCAAGCTCGACATGACTACGGAACAGAAAAAAGGAGAATAATGCCCCTGATCGGCTAATGAGATAATCAGATAAACAAAATAATAAAAATAATCAATAATTAAACACAACATACATTCAAAACTGTGTTAATTAAAAATCATTATGAGAGCTTATAAGATCGCTTATTATGATTTTTTTATTCTATTTGAAATAAGCTAATAAGCTAAGTTCGAGTGTTTGGCACATTCTGAATTAATGGGATATAGGTACTCATGTATTTTCATTCTGATTTAATAAGACATAAGCACATTCAGAGGTGCTCAAAGTTCAAAACAAATGCATATCACAATGATATACCTTCATCTCTTATAGTTTGAAATCTGATTTAGTTATTGTATGCAACAATGCATGCACCAGAACACATTAAAAACCGACCCCGGCATATAGAAGATTGGTCTTGTTAAATCGACCAGGTCATATAAATGCAGATAAGAACCTGAGGTGCTTGCCACAAAACTTATCATAACGGGCTGCAATGAAGAAAGAAGCATAAAACATGGGTGTAACAGCTTTCTGAGCCATATGATAATGCAACATACCTGGCATTGTAATGTTTTTATCTGTAACACAAAATGCAAAGATCTTACCTGAGCTTCATGAACATCTCAAACAGACTTGTTCATCTTGCTATAGCTTTCTAAATCAGCCGTAGGAGCGGTTCATCAAAGGTTGCCACAACAAACTGATCATTCCACCTATGAAGAATAAATCAGAAATTAGCATTAAAAGGAACAATAATTAGAATGGTCACAAGTACATCTGATAAGTATCTAAAAAGGAAAGCCGCTAAAACTCCTCTAATTAACAGTAATAATTTAGTTTCCTTTCAAGATTTTAATCATTCGTTTCCCTATTGTTAACATATGCAGAATCTTATTACTCAACACAAAAGACCGTTGCCATATTCAGGTTCAAGGACAATAAACATGCTCTACACATTAGCAACAAAAGCAAAGCCTTTTAATTTTTCGATACCTTTGTCTCAAAACAGATTGACATCAACAGTCTCTCCATACCTTTCGTATTATATTTTGTGTCACAGAGTGATATTACCTACTATGCAGACCACCATCATTCTCCGACTGTATAAAAAAATTCAGAAGTATTTAGTGAAGTAAACTGAAAAAACAATCATATACCATAAACCAATGTTCAATCTTATAGGTGCTTCACATAAATGATATATTGTATATAAATATTACCTCGCTTATTGCTCTTTCGTGGTTTAGTTTTTCCTCTAGGTGTAACTGTTATTACAACAAAATCCTCTAAGCCGGGACATATTTTCGTGTTTTAAAGACGGTAATAAGCTAAACCCTTTATTAACTCAGCTTCATAGGTATTACAACTTGTGACATCCACGCTCCTGATCGCAATAGCTGATCTGTCACATAGAATCCATTCAGTGATAAGATATCAGGGTCTTTTCCAAATATGCAAATCCTGAACATTTTTATAAACACTGTTTGGAATAGCTTATTTGTTGCATAGAACACCATTGTGGACGAAAGAAAACTTGCTTCTTCCGACTAAAGTAGCATCTAAAAAGAAAATGTGACCAATTTAGTTATAAAATAACCGTAACATAAAATGCTACATAACATTATTTAATATGCCTCGTATAATAAGAAAATGTGTATGGATTATGATTAAGAATGAGCTTTGCAATTATTAGTGGTAAACAAAAAGAATGCACTACTTACAGAAACCAAAAAATCGGGCAGCCAAGAAAAATATGCATAATGTACAGTATTTGGCTATGTAAACTAATTACAGGAGTTGGTAAAAGGTCAATCTTTTCCCTCCAAACCAGACAGTCTAAGTTCCGGCACTCAGACAATGTACTGACAGAAACTTGGCCCATAGGCGGTGAAAAAAATACAAATCTCAGTATTTAGTTAATATAAGGGGTAGCACTACCTTGACTAAAAAAATATGTGTTGTAATTTGGACTTCCAAACGCCATTCGCCTATAAAGCCTAATCTCTGTTGATTGTTGTGCAGAGTTGTATATTTCACTTTGTGCAACTTTCATCCCATTGCTTAGATCTTCGGCCTCCAAACTCTCGAAAGCTTTTAAAATCTGAGAGAACAAAGAATCCACCTTCTTGTGCTGAAGTAAGTCATCGAACAACTACATATCATCCACTTCCTGCGACTGAGTTTACCATTCCAACTCAAAAAAGGCAAACATTTTGAAATCGGACTCACACAAATACAAAACTACATGTATATTTTTTTTCAAGATGAAGGTCATAATTTGCAGACACATTCTTTAGCCTTAATAAGAGGAGGCAGATTGAAATATTCGCCATAAATCTTTACCTCATATTTGAAGTGCCTTAAGAGCGCAACTCATATCCATATCCTTAATAAGAAAACAGGGAAACTCCTCATACATAGGACCCGTTTTCAGATTTACGTGTCATCTCCTCATACATGGCATCTCCTCTTGAACATATATTTGAAGAGTACTCACAAACACATTGATAGGTGCTAGCTGTGACGGTCCTCCGTCCCTATCAAATCTGCAAAAACACACTTTCTTCTTTAGATTTAGTTTAAAACATGAGTGGTAGTTTTGAACAAAGTGATTTCGAAAGTATACATTACAAGTTGTATACTTTTGACAACTTTCAGCCATCTCGACCCGTTTACTCTGGAGCTAGTTTTTTTCACACGTTAACCTAAAATATAAAATTATATATACTCTCAAGATTGACCGATTTACCAATGGGTCAAAATTCCCATCTCTACCTCAGGCTGATCATAGGACTTATAGTAGATATGAAACTAACTGATACAGATATTTCTGTTATATTGGATACAAAAGGTCAAAATTGTTGTAGGATACAGCGTATCGTCTAAAGACAGATTCATAGTTTCCTACATCATCCAAATATGTTATAAAATATATTTTTTACTGTCACGTTAGCCGAGACTTTTACTGTCATATTTGCAGGATAAGACTGTCAACCTTACTACGTTCTTACATCTATCACCAATGGTAAAAGCACAAAGGATACCAGCAAACCCTTAATATACACATATGTTATTTTCAACAAATCTAAGAAACTGATGCTATTGTTGCATCCTTGATGCCTATAGATTTTCTAACAACAATCACATATTAATTTTTATCAGGGAACTAAGGCCTATGTTGGATTATACATATTCTCACCGTTCAAAATCAAGAAAAAGTTGCAAAATTTCCACAGGCTGCATCGTTTTATTAGTAGCATGAACATGAAGTCAATTGCATGCCTCAAACGACGACGCGATGTCCTTAATTTTCTTTTCCCCCGGTACAAATAAGTATAAGCATTCTTTAACTATAAATGGGAATGTATATAATATACGGAGTACCTTCTATTTAAACTATCCAGTTGTTATTTTGTGCGTTTCTGCCAACCTGTCTAATTGCGTATGTGCTAAGTGGAGATATGTATTGTGTTTTACCCAACCAAGACATGCCTATATCTGTATTAAAAAACAAAGTATAAATAAGAACAAAAAGAAATTTATAAATCATAAAAAACAAACCTGTATTTGTTCTTATTCGGTTGAATTTTGCTGAGCCTCTTATCTAATATCCATCCATGATTCGGATCAGCTGGGATTTTCATTCTGATATAATAGCCGGATATACGTGGGTATGATTTTGATTGTTTTTTAGGTTTTTGTTAATGGGAGATATTCGTGATTTTGATCTATGTGTGGGGTATTTTAGAGAAAAAGTATAAACCTATAACGTACTCTCAAACCTCTAACGTACTCTCATAAGCCACACACCATGATGTTGCTATGGGAGTGAGGGACATTTATGATTAAACTTCTGCGAGATCCAGAACCGTTTAGAAATGTAACAACAGGTACTCAGAAGTGTCTCTTTTTTATAAGTACCACATTTAAACATACATATATAGCACTATAGCAGTTTCACGCATTTTTTATATACAAATCAATTAGCGTAACAAAATAATGTCGTACTTCTAATCGTTTCTCATTTTGTAGTTCTCTCTAAAAAAGATGTCTGCCCTACTATCTTCTGTTGTTCTGTATTTCCGAAAGATCAAGAGTGCGCAGAGATGAAGATGTGGATATGTACATATCTGCCGAGCTACCAGACCAGCGGCTCGATCCAGAAGGCTACAGAGTTGGTTCCGAGTTTATGATTCTTTTCTAGTTTCTTTGATGGTGAGTTTGTAATTGTTGAGCAAAACCATCGGACTTGACTTGATCACCCATTGCCTCCAACATCATGAACTGAATATCTAATTTTCTTTAAAAAAATATTAAGCAACTAAACTGAATATCTAAATATCCAAATATTCAAAAATAGTGGATGTTTTAGGTAACCAAAGTGGGTTTTATGATGTTGCTATTCAGATGCGTTTGTATTTGGTATGCACGTTTAGATAAATTAAACCTGATGATCAACCCGCCCATTTCCCGTCTAAAATATCCGTATAACATATAGCCAGAAAGTAAAGACAAACCCACTTACAACATCCGATCCAGTGGTCATCCCATCTATCTCCCTAAGTTATTCGAGAAAATAGCCTACTAACCTGCTGAACATCCGATCATATTATATGGTACATACTCGGAAACCTTCCTGACTGCAAGCATCTCTTAATAAGCATATTCGATATTCCTAACACACACAATACACACACAAATTAACACATATCTCACAACCTTCAGGACAATTAAAATTAAAAAAATATGCAAAGCAAAGAAAAAGGTCAAAACTATTACCTTGCGCCAGTTAAGAGGAATAAAATTTAATTCAATTCAGGTAAAATAAATCCCAAATCCACATACTGCGCACTTCAATTCCTGAAACATAGAAAAAAGTCATATTAAATCTGTAAAAAATTATATAATGTCGATCGATCAATTGATTGTAGCATTAAATCTTCTCGATCCGGATAAAGCACAAAACCACATACTGTGCACTTCAATTCCTGAAACATAGAAAAAAAAACGATCCGGATAAAGCACAAAACAACATTGAATAAAATTGATTGTAGCATTAAATCTTCGATCGATTAGGGTTTTTGGAAAACGAATACAATGATGGGCAATATTTTTGTTAATATGAATATAAGCCTGGTATAGAGGGACACGACCCGAATGATGATCACGGCCCAAATTGTGCTGACGTGGATTAGTGGTCGCTTATGTGGCATATCCCTCCTCTTATATATAATGTAAAGATATATATATATATATATATATATATATATATATATATATATATATATATATATATATATATATATATATATATATATATATATATATATATATATATATATATATATATATATATATATATATATATATATTTATTCATTCCATCTAAGACATAATCCAAGGATTACGTAGACCCTCATGAATATCTCATGGGTTCGTTTGGGTTATACATGCTTCTCATAGCCATTCCAAATGGAGTATTCCCAAATACATCCTATGGAATGAGATTTCCCATCTGGAACTGATTTTGATTGTCATAATTCCAAGGTACATTGCTATATATTTCAAGTATACCTCAATCACTCTTGGAAAGCGGCGTTTGGGAAAAAGAGGATTTGGATCAAGATTGATTGATTTTTGTTCTAACATTATTTTTTAGGTTTCCAATATTTGTATCATATTTTCCTAAATTTATTTGTTTTGGTTTAAGAGACACAACAATAAATTTGGTTTGATTTTTCGTTTGATGTGCAGTCAGACCCAATAACCCATTTAGAATAGGGGACTGGCCCTTTTCTTTGGGTCCGTGGGATCCATTTGTCTATATGACATATTCCATAGGACTGCAAGAAGTGTCGTTTTGTTGTTATTTTCTCGTGCTAGATGATGTTTTTCTAGCTTACCAAAGCATAATCCTGTTCTATCCATATTGTGTCTTTGGATATTTACCATGTCATAAATATAATGAGCATTTTTATCAAATTTGGCAAATTTTGAGTTTTGCTTAATAAGAACTTCTAGTTTGTTTTAAGTTTTTCAATTTCGAGAGCTAGTTCTTTGCATGACGTTCATCCTTCATTAGTTATTTTACCTTGTTCCAACTGTTTTAACTTTTCTTTTGGTTCACAAACATAGTTTTCCAAAATCTCATTTTTAGTTTTTAAAAGCTTTTTTTTGTTTATGAATTTATGGCTCAATTCACAAAGTTTGTTATACTCACTTTGCAAAGTTTCATCATTTATAGAAAAGGAGTAGTATGATGAGTCAGAATATACCTCGTTTGTTTCGTGTGCCATGAGTGCTAGTTCTTCCCTTCTTGCGTTCATCTTTGACATCATCTCTTGCACTCCAGGCTCCGCTAATGAATGAACTTTGTGTCTTTTGCTTTGGCTTGGTACAATCACCAATGAAGTGATTAGGATCACCACAATGGTTTCACTTTATTTCATCTTTGACTTTCTTGATATCAAATGTATTTTTAGACGCCTTCTTGTCGTCAGTGGGTTGTCTAACGAACCTTCCTCGTCTTTTGAAGAGTTTATTGAGGTCACAACCACCATGACATATTCTTCATCATTGTTATCGGAACAATAGTCATCATCATCACTAGATTCAACTCTAGCTTTTAGAGAAACTGACTTTTGTTTCTCTTATTTCCATTTGATGATATCCGAATCTTGTACCATTACCATTTTAAGTACATTGAGATTCCCAATGAGCTCATCTAGTGATAAGCTTGAGAGATATTTATATTCTTCAATGGCGGTCACTTTAGCTCTCTATTTAGAATGTAGTGCCCTTATATATTCCCTAATAAAGTTCTTAGTAGAGAAGGATTCACCAAGTGCTTTAAGTAAGGTAATGATAATGTTAAAACGAGCAAACCCTATATCAATTAACTCATCTTCAAGGATAGAAATGTGCTCATATTGTTGGAAACGAAGATCAATTTTGTTATCCTTGACTTGTAATATTCCTTGATGTGTAACAATTTGAGAGTTCCAATTTTCTTTAGCCGTTTGACACACGAAGATCCTTTTTTACTCCTTTTTAGGCAAAAAGTTGTAAAGCATCATTTAAGCTCATTGTTTTTAGCAAGCATTTTATTTTGATCATCGGTTAGCTGCTCACGTGGGACCATTTCAAATAGATTTGAAGTGACATTTTCACCACTGGTGCATAATCACTTCCAATGATAATGTACCATTGATCTATATCCTAAGATTTCACATAGGTTTCAAAACGGTTTTTCTAATAGATAGAACTATCGGTTTCAAAGAGTGGTGGTCTTTAAATAGATTGACCTTATTTATAATTTTCAGAATCCATGGATTGTTTCAAGTATTAAAATACAATATATTTTAAGGAAATCTTGAGTAACGTAGCTCTTGATGCCAAAGTGGAAAACAAGAGGGGGGGGGGGGGTTGAATAGTTTTATCGATTAGTTTTACTTCCTTGAAGCTTTATTTGTGATTACTAAGGATATATAGATCGATTATAAAAAAGTAAACTAATACAAGTAGAAGAGATAAAGTATAAGATAATCGAACCACACAACACATGAGATTTATAGTGGTCCGGCCTAGCAAAACTCAATTATCTTGCCCATGCTTCCACTCCTCGAGTATCCAACTCGAGAGTTCGACTTTCACTAGTCGACCAATCTCCTTTAACTGGCGGAGAAACCTTTACATGACGCTTAAAATATTTACCGTCACCTAAGCTAGGATGTCATGTTCTTTCAACCTGGTACAACACCTCCATTTACACTATGTATTTTGAGGACTAAAATACTAACCAAACTATTACACAAGTAGTAGATGTATATGTACAACAATGGTAAATGTATATGTAACTCTTAATACAAACACACAAGTATGCAATGAAGGATCAAAGATCGAAGAGAATTCTTGATGACGATCTTCAATAGTTTGAGATCTAAATCACAAGAGACAATAGCGAGAAAGAGATAGTTAGAGAGAGTAATCAGAGAGAGATATAGAGATTATAGTTGAGAGGGATGATAAATGTGCTTGGGGTTGGCTTGGTATTTATAGGCACCAAGGTGATCAGACCATGGATCCCACAAACCCAAATAAAAGGGGTCTGTCGCTTTGGGAAAGGGATCCGTCCGTACTAACTTTGGATCAACCATAAATACCAAATCTTTTATCCAAGATTTTCACTTTCAAAATCTAATCATTAGATTTATGTTTGAATTTTGGATCAGACATTGTTGTAAGTGTGTACAAGTATCTTTGATGTGTTTATAAGTTGTACTAAAACACATAAGTAAGGTTTTATAGAAAAGACTTTTAGTAATAGAAGAAGTATAAAAAAATAGTTGTAAAGATTTAGTATTTTTTAATACAAGCTTAAAAATATATTTAATGTTTTGACATTAACAAAATAAGATAGATTAAAAATATAAACATCGTTTTTAGGCGATATTTATATTAACAATATTTATAACCCAAAGGTTTAGGCTAAATAAGAAAAAGATACGATCTCGTTAAATCCTCCAATATTTAGTTTCTAGAATTCTTCTTCCTTGTTTCTTAAGATCAGCCGACCATAGGGTATTATACCCTTGTTTTGAGTTTTTGACTTTTTAGTATACTCCATATAGTAATTACATTAATTACCCTAAAGTCTTAAGTCTTTTAGTTAATCCTCGTTAAACCTTTTAACTTATTAAGTAACAAGCGTTAAGTATTCATAAATACCAAATTAAGTATACATAATCAGCCATGTTATATCATATATCTTAATAAAATATGGTCTCGATATCTAAGTGTGTGTCCCCTTTGGCCCACGTACTTCCATCTACATAAGATATTAACTATGACTTACACATATCCTAACAACTCTCACTTACAGAAGTCTCCGTCATAGCATACTCTATACTAACATTGATATATAGCCTAACAACACCATAAATGCTCCCAAAAGTACTTGAGTTTGGTTTCAATAAACAATCTCAGCCTTATGGTATAAGTTACTACATCTCTTTTGTTTCTGATACCGTTAATCATGAATATGGATCAAAAGTCATTTCGTGTATTAACGATTTTATCATATTTGTATTGATCATGATTGCCAAATGTAAAAACAGTCATCTTTAATACAATTTGGGCGCGACCATGCAAACATCTTGGTCAACCCTACGAGGGGCCCAGTATGTATCATACTCCATACTAATGGAGAAACAAAATCCTATTTTGACCACAAGTACCTTTCACACATGTCAAAGACATCTCTGAAATAGGTTTTATAAATGCTCATGTTATTGACCGTAACGTTTACACTAAATAAAGAAATACTATCCATCCACACGAAGATCTGATTGAATCTCAAGTCTAAGGACTAGCAATACTTACCATTAGTGTATAGTTTTAATGAAGATGATCCATAAAGTAGACTTACACATTGGGGTAATTCAATTATTCAACCAAATTGAATAACCTATGAAGTTGAAAGATTCATCTTATGTATCCTCTTAACAAAAATGCAACCAACTCTCATATTTGTCTTAGTTCAACAATATTCCATACTGATAATCGATAACGGATATGTTGAATGTATATACTACATATAAATATGTAGATACGACATTCATGGATTAAACATGCAAATATAGGATACATTAGTATATAATGAAAACGATCATACCTCGTATGTCTATTCATTACTTAATACAATTGCTTAACCGTCCCTTATCCAAATACCAATTTAAATCACTGCATGATAATCCTAATTTAAATATTATTGTCATAGTCACAACAACCCATATATTGATAAGGCATATATTCCTACAAACTAGATCACTGATCTTATGGAACTTTAAGAACACTTATTCATAATCACAAGTTGTGATGTTTCTTGAATAATATGATGATAATTACTTTGTATGTGTGCAACATGATGATATAATATCACATTAATTGGTCACACTACTTTCCATAAGATGTATACAACACTTATTAAAAATATTCATCATAATAGTTTCCTAAACTGTAGAGTATTATAACTCTTTAATGTATAATGCATTATGCTTTTAAACCAAGCATGACAATTTAGCAATGATGTCTTTCATAACAAAGACTTGATAAAACTGGAATTGAGTATCATATCAATTAAAATAAACACTAGTGTATACAATACCACTATGAAATTATTTTGTAAACCTTGATAATTTCTTAAATAATGGCTTAGATATTTAATCGAACTCTAAGTTTGTCAACAATAATGATATTACTATGATTACCACAAATTATATCTATAGTATTTTCATTATTGATTCTAGGTTTAAATTTCTAATCCATCACTCATTTGAATGTTCCTCATAATGTCTTTCAATTAGACTTTTAATGTTACTAACATTAATTATAATATATTTTAAAGTTTTTAACATTATCTCTAATATCTTTCAATTAATTTAATGTTGTTAAATCAACTTGCATTCATACAAATGACACAACTTAGCCCATGTATATTATATAATGCCCTTAATGAATCATTTAATGGTTCTTAAGACATTCATTTATGAATTCAATCTTATCATGTACATCATTCAAAATTCATTTAATTATTATTTATGTTGTCTTAAGACTTTGTAGAAACTAGAGGGGGGGGGTGAATAGTTTCTTAAATTTACTTGTTAAATAAGGGTTTTAAAAAATCCTTTTCAAAAACTCAGACTTAAGCAAATATGTGAAATCTTCTTATACACAATATGTAACACCCCATTTGGATAATGGACCGTTACGTAGTAGTTATGGCGTGTAATCAAAGCATGCAAGGTAAATGTTTAAAACACTAAATGACCATAAAGGAAACCGGAAACAAACATCGGTTTCAAACATAAACTCCACACACAATGCATAAGTATAGAAATGTATTAAAGGACTAAACAATGTCCAGCAAAGCAAAAGTATGTAAATGCATTAAAAGAAGTGAAGACAAGGGAGCCTCCATCTAAATGCACGTACTCTTGGAGATCCTAGTTTTGCCTTTAAGTACGTCCCGTATTGGGACATAGAAAGAAATACGGCTGAGCAAAACGCTCAGTGTGCGGATATATGACAATGAAATGTAAAGCATAAACATAAGCAAGAAATGAAATGAAATGAAGTACAACGAAATAAGTGTAAGTCCTGGAAAACCTGGTGTATGTTTATAAACGGGTTTATATTCTGAAAAGACCTATGTTTATTTTATACTGAAAACTGTATTTTAAATATGGTCGGAGCCCATATAGGTCATGATGTATCAACGTGCATGAATACTTAGAGGGGTGACCTCTCAATTAGAGGAGTTGCCTCTAATTATTATAATCTGGGTTAGAGGGATCAATTCCATGTAACGGATGCAAGGCACACACCGTAGTTACCATGTAATCTTGCTAAACTTGTCCTAGGATGCACCCATTCGCCCCACATGATATTAATAAAAATAGGCCAATTAACTGAAAGGGACGCCGCGAACAAACACTCTCACCAAAGAAGAGTCATAACACCGGTGCCTCAAGTGTTATGGTTATGGTACCTCCATAACTAGTTGGAACTAACATGCATGTATATAGCTCAGGCAATCTAAAGTATTAATCATATAATTACTGTTTGTGTTTAAGACACGTAAACTATTGGGGAGAACAGATGGCTGCAAACGGGGAATCCTAATATAGGAAGAGAGTGTCCTTACTGAAGGACAGAATATCTGTACCTTATGTCTAGTAAATGAAGACGAAAACGAATGCGAAAGATCACTCCGACTTCACGATAGCTACATAATGAAAGGGACATGAATAAGTTGTTTGTTTTACTTATACATACTAGTTATTAGTTTACTTGACGTGTTCTTAACTTGTTCTACTTGTTCTTGTTTTATGATGTGATTCTTAATGTTTCATGTGTTTTAGATTAGTGTATTTCATGTTTTATGTGTTATAGTACTTGTTATAACATAATGAGTTACTTTCTAAAAATAGCAGGTTTCTATATATAGTAACTTTGCAAAAATAGCAAGTTTCCTTAAATAGTAAGTTGCCAAAAATAGAAAGTTTCCATAATTAGTAATTTTCCAAAATAGAAAGTTTCCACATTTAGTATGTTTCCGTAGATAGCATGTTTCCATATTTAGTATGTTTACATAAATAGCATATTACCATATTTAATATATTTCCATAAATAGAACATTTCCATATTTAGTGTATTTCCATATTTAATAATAAGCTTATTAATAAGTAAAATGATATAACCTACAGTTTTAATAAGCATATTATATGTCATGATTAATTATATAGTCATGTTTAATAATATTGAATACTTAGTCTTAACTTTTAATTATTAATTAATAATAATATTACATGATATCATAAGTATTTATTAATTAATAACATTACAAGATTAAATAATTAAACTTTACCTTAAAATGATATAAATTAATTAAGCTAAGTTTTCTTAGTTAATTATATGTACATGAATAATTAAGTTAATAATTAATTATAAAGTTTATTTAAATAAAATGGACATAAATAATATCATGGTTTTAATTTAAATAAATTATAACCTAAGTTGTGATTATTAATTAATTTAATTTAAATAAATTAGTAAATAAAATAAATACATGTTTAGTAAAACTTAGTCAAACACCCCCTTGGTGTGTTTCGTTTTAACTGAGCCTCTACGAGAACCCCACCGAGACCATGGAGGTCTTGGCTTCGCCTCGCACACCAAAGCTCACCACAGCCAAAGCTGTGGCTTGCTGCCGACCACCACCACCAGCCACCGGCACACAGCCGGTGCCACTGCTGGCCCCGAGTACACCCCAGCCTCAGCCGCGTTCCCCCTGCTGTGTTCTTTGATCCCCTTACTGCTCACATTGTACCTACCAAGACCTTGGGGGTCTCGGTTCCCACTACTAAGCCACGCACCCCACTGTCTGGCAGTTAGGGTTGTGGTTATCATCACCAAAACCACCATCGACCCACTGGGTTTGTGGTTGGTTGGAAAACAAACACCACCGAGACTAATCTTGGTCTCGGTTTGCGTGTAACCCGAACAAAACCAAACCCGAATCCCTTAAACACTTGTTTAATCTTTTTAATTACATGTTTTTATGGTTTCTAATAAATGGATCTTGAACAATTAAACCAAATAAATAAAAAGATTAAAGGTTGATGATACCGTATGCGTATGATTAAAGGATACGAAACACAGACACAATACCATTATAAATCAAAGAGCAAAAGCAAAAATCGTCCTTGTTCTTGATGTTGTGTGTCGTAGCCAAAAGAAAGAAGGTATAAAAGATTTAAGAGTTTTGTTATTTTTGTGACAACCCAAAATCGAGGTCATTGCTTAATCTTATTTTACGATTATTTTTGAAATTTTTGGATGAGTTTGAACGATATTTATTTTTGGAGGTTTAAGTTTAAACCGATGTTGGAAGGTCTATATTTAATATTTATTAAGTATAAGGAGTATTAGCAAGCGTGATGTCGATGGATGCCAAATAATTTACGTTTTATTGTCGGTTGTTCGATTTTTGTCATTTTCGAGGTTTTATTTTGAATGACGTGTTAAGTCGAGTCGAGAGTTGATATTATTATTTTTGAGGTAAGTTTTAAATTTTTAAAAGTATCTTTTTGAAACCCGAGCCCCGTAAATATTTTGAAAATTGACTAATAATTATTTCCCGCATTTTAGCTAACTATTTACATTTCTAGCCACAACTTTCATTAAATTGCAACTAGGTCCCTTGAGCACTATATATAAGATTTATTTTTTTTAAAATACATCATAATTCCACTCAAAATTTTTTTAATCTCTCTCTCTTTCTTCCTTGTGTTTGCCGTGACCTTTAAACCTACCAAAACCACCATTCAATCAATTTTAACTCAAGAATTATGATGTTATGAGCTAAACTAACACAAGACCCAACCTTATTTTTGATCAAGGATCACATTGGTGTAAGAATTTCTTAAATGCAAGCAACTTTTTTTTTCTTGATGTTGGTAGGTAGGAGATGTGATCATGCATGGCATTATCATGATGATCCATGGTGGTTTGTGTTAAAAATCTTGTTAGAAACCTCATTTTGATCTTATGATTTTTATTTTGATTATGATTTTGATGTTATGGTTGATGTATGATGATATTATGGCATAGTAATGATCATTTCCATGGTTGGTTTTTATCAAAAAATTGATTTTGTACAAGTTTTGAGAAGTCATTTTATAACAGTAAGTAAAAGGTAAAATCCGAATTTTTATGTTTTGAAAATGGCTTAACTTATAGCCTAGGGTTGTAGATAATTTTCTTAGCTTCGATTTGATATAAGGTAGAGCTTCTAGCTCAAAACGAGCGTGAAGTTATGATGTTTTGAATGATCGTGTACCGGGAGACGAGTATCGGCACTACAAATAGTTGTTGTCGATATTTGGATCGAATCTCGAGGACTCTAAATGGATGTTTTGAAAAATTTAACCTACTGATAATGAGGTGTTTACTTATTAGGTTTACTTTACTTTAAAACCCGAGTGTCGGTTTTGTAAACGGAGTCGTTAAAATAAGTTAAAACGGTTGTATGAAAAATTAACGTAAATCTGTCCGGATTTTGTAGTTTGAAAATGAGTCGGGTAATGTACTTTAAAAGTAATTTCATTTGATAAACATGTAAGAGGACTTTCTATATATAGTAAAGTTAGTTTATCGAGCCGTTTCATAAACGGTTGACGAGTTTAAAAGGAGTAAATAAGCTAGTACATGTAGTATGTACCGGCGGACTTTGTAAAAAGTGTAAAATGGTTAAGTAAAAGTGTAGTAAAGTATAATGAAGTTATTTATATCGTTTTCTCTCGAGTTTATCGTGACTTTATGAGTTTGTGTTTGATGTTGTTATGTATGATTTATTTCTCGCGTCATTATTTAACGAACGCGCCTTATTTGATAGGTAGCGGTTCTCGTGTTCGAAAGGCATCCATTATCGTCGACGATCATCTCGCTAGATCTCTTATACTAAGGTGAGTCTATAGCCTCGCTTTCTACTCGTTTTAATGATTTTAATACCCGCGAGGGGGATACATGCTATTTGAAAATAAATGAACACAAGTCATGAGTAATCGTTGGACCCGAATGTTGCCTAAAGTTGATTTCATTGTATTGAGTAACTTGTTGCTAAAGACCCTAACTTCATGAGTCGTTAACTATCTTCTGACTTGATGTTGTGAGTCGGGAATAGCCGCTTATTCTAATGGTAGTACTATTGGGTTGACCACCCTATCTGAGACCAGGGCATTACGTTGAGTAACCCACTGGGAAGGATAATTTTACGTGAATACGATTGTGGTATTCTAGCAACTGATACCCTAGAGAGGCAATGGTTTTATTCTAGTCATGCCGGCATTTGGCATGGGTAACTATTTGGTTAAGGGGTCGGTGTCATGAGCTTAAATACAATGTTTGTTTAATAATATCATTATTATTACTACCTTGAATATAGATTGTGTGTACGACAATTCTATAAATGATTATGAATGATTTTCTTCTTGTGTTCAAATGTGATGTGATAAACCTATAGTCTCGCTCAACATTATTGTTGACTCGTTTTATGCATGTATTTCAAGTAATAGGAAGTGATGGAGCATGGAGCTTTGCTGTGGTGGTTGTGGCCTGGCTTTTGGAAGAATGTTGGTCTAAACTGTTTCTACCTTTTAATGTTGAACAATTTACTTTATGTTGATGTACTGTACTAAACTTGTTGGTTGTTGGTCGAGATCCATGGGGACAAAATGATTTACTCTGGTATCGTGTCAGTACAATTTGGGTTGAAATCTATGTTTTAGACCATTTATGAAAATCTTGTTTATATTTATGTGTAAACGTCTCACTTTTGAGTCGTTCAATATATCTTGTGTGATGATGCTTGTGTCTAGCACCCAATTATGTATTTCCGCTGCACAATGTAATTGGGGGTGTTAGAGATTGGTAATCAGAGCTGCAAGTTATAGAGAACTGGGTCGATTTTAAAATTTTCCTAAACTATAACTTTGGTGTCAGAAGTATTTATTCTTCAAAAGCACACAACTCCTCTGCAACGCTCCGGTAAGATCACTTTTAGTTTTGTTTTGCATTGTAGATGTATCCCTCATAACTGAAATGATTTCCCGAGTATTTATTAAGTAAATACTACGATATTTATTGGAATTATTGAAAGTACACTGAGTGCTTGTCAGTATCATATTTATTTATTTTTGCGAGCATTGCATAAACATCATTTGCATTGTATTGCATAGCATGGATAACGTATGACATTTTCATGGGCATTGCATACTAATTATTATTTTATTAACGATGACCTTAAGTATCCTTAACCCTTATAATTGTAGAAAATGGTTGGTTTACCTCGTGAAGATGGATGGATTGATTTGACTAATGTAGTGGATGGTGAGGAAGTAGATAACTTTGGTGCTAGTGATGATGAGGAGCCTTTTGAGTTTTTAGACGATGAGATTCCACTTACTGCAGTTGGTCAGACAGAGCCTGCTGTTGATACAAGGTAGTTATGTTCCAAGGGTTAATGTTGTGCCACGGACTGTTCCAGATTGTCAGCGACCGGTTGTTCGTTCTTCGACTCCTACTTGTGATGCTTATATTAGTAGTTTGCCTGGGATTGCATTTGCTAGGGGTGATGTTCCTGTTGAGTCGATTAGGGCTGCTAGTGCTCGATCTATTCATGATGGTACTCCTAACATTTATTGTCCATGTCCTAGGTCTTATGATGATATTTTCTGGTTTCTCAAGAAGTTTGATAGGTCTTTGTTTGAAAGGTATTTGGTTGAGACTCGTGTGATTAGGAGGTTTGAGCAGAATGAGAAAAAGTTCGACAGGTTTGTTGGTAGTGTGAGGAGATCAGAGTTTGTTAGGGCAAGGGAAATGGATGAAGTTGTTAGATTGAGATCTATGGTGCTGAATTTGAGTGGGCAAGTTGAAAGGTTGCGTAGGGAGCAAGAAAGGAATGCTAGGTTGAGTGCGTGGGGTTTGCCGATGAGATCTTTTCCTAGTCGAGGTGTTGTGATTCGTGATGTGTCGAATCAGGTTGAAGCTCGAGTGTTGGTGAATCCGAGTGAAGGAGGTAGTCGAAAGGGGAAGGAAAAAGTGGAGGAAGAATCTGATGACGATGATAGCAGCAGTGATGACGAGCCGATGTACAAAAAGCTGTGGGGATGTGATGTTTAGTTTTTTATGTTGTTTTATTTAGCCATGTTGTAATAGAACTTATGTAGACTCGTACTCTAGTTTGTGATGAAACTTAATGACTTTAAGTTGTTGTGATGAAGGATTGTAGTGACATTACTTGTCACAATTTTGTGGAGATTTTCCAAAGCAATCCAGAATTACCTTCATGACTTATGATTTGTCTTATTAGTTCTTGTGTGATTGGTTAATGATTCATTGTGAATTGTGTTGTTGGTGCATGTAGTATCCATGTTACATCTTGATAGAGAAATCCTTCTTCTTATCTTGATATGAATACTTACTTGTTCTTTTTCTGTTATGGTGACAGGAAGGAGTTGGGAGGCATTTTCTGACTTTACTAAATTATTGTTTGGTTAGTTTCCTGTAAACATGCCGCCTAAATTAACGACTGCTACTGTTAATACCATGATTGAGCAAGTTATTGCTAGAGCTTTAGAAGCTGAACGTGCTGCGAGGAACCAAGAGGCTGAGAATAGGAATGATGCTGGTCAGGTTGGAGGGAATGTTGAAAATCAGGCTGGAGGTAATGCTGATGAACAAGCAGAAGGAAATGCTGCGGGACAAGTTGGAGGTAATGCTGCTGTTCAACAGGTTCAAAAGGAATGTTCTTATTCTAGTTTCATGAAATGTGGACCTACCTAATTTCATGGTACTGGTGGTGCATTGGAATTACGGAGGTGGATTGAGAAGGTTGAAAGTACTTTTGAAATCAGTGGATGTTCAGAAGCTAGTAAAGTGAAATTTGTTGTAGCTACTTTTCAGGATGATGCGTTGAGTTGGTGGAATAGTCAAGTAGCTACTGTATGGTTGGTTGAAGCTAATGCTAGAACATGGACTGTGACTAAGGGACTGTTGACTGCTAAGTTTTGTCCTGAGGAAGAGTTAGGTCAGTTGGAAGATGAATTGAGGCATTTAGTGTTGAGGAATAATGATATTGTAGCTTATACAAGGAGGTTTTCTGATTTGTGTTTGTTGTGTCCTGATGCGTTTGCTGATGACCGTAAGAAGATGAAGCAGTATATTCGGGGTTTATCTAGTAATATCAAGGGAGAAACTACTTCGTCGAAACCCAAGTCATTTGATGAAGCTGTTCAAATGGCACATGCTTTAATGGATGTAAAGTTGCAGGATCGAAAGGATAGTATTGCTGAAGGAAATAAGAGAAAGTGGGAAGCTGCACACTCAAGTCAAGGGCAGAATCGAGGTGGTTATCGTAATAACAATAACCAAGGACCGAATAGGAATCAACAATACAATTTGAGAAGGAATGATGGTGTTCGTGCTGCTACAGGAAATCAAGGTAACAAGATGAATCCGAAGTGTGGTCGGTGTAATCTGTATCATGTTGAAAATTGTCCACCTACTTGCAACAAGTGTGGGAAGGCCGGACATAAGATGGCAGATTGTAGAAACAAGGGTGTAGCCATTGGGGCTAATGCTGTCAAGGTAGTTTACTGTTCTGGATGTGGAGGTCGTGGACATAAGCAATGGAACTGTCCGAGGGTTGGCATACGACAGGGAGGCAATGTTGCTGCTGTTGCTGCTGGGATTGCTGCTCCATCCTATGTCGTGGGAGATGCTGACAAACCTCAAGGGCCGAACGTGGTGACTGGTACGTTGTTACTTGATGCTTGTTATGCTAGTGTGTTGTTTGATTCTGGATCCGATAGAAGTTTCGTAGATGTTAGATTCAGTCAGCTATTGGATAGAGAACCAGTGAGATTGACAACTAGTTATAATGTGGAGTTAGTTGATGGTAAGGTTGTAAGCACTAGTTCTATACTGAAAGGTTGTTCCTTGAAGTTAGGTAATTATGTGTTTAGTATTGATTTGATGCCCATAGAATTAGGATCTTTTGACGTGATTGTTGGAATGGATTGGTTAGTTGGTAATGGTGCTGTTGGAAATACGTTTTACGTATTTATGAAGGATCGGTCGCTCCAACGATAATTATGTAATGGGCTCGTGGTCCACTTAGTAATGTATAGTCCATATAGCCCACATGTAGGGTGGGCTATATATATACCCCTCCTAGCATGTTAGGAGGGGTTGGTAATTCATTCATACACAATTCATTAATCTAATTTCCCTTTCTCTCTCTACTTTTCTTCCCCCTCCTTTCTCTCTCTATACTTCATCTTCCTCCTTCCCCATTTCCACCATTAATCAATAGATCTATTCATCATTTAACAAATCCTTAGAAATCGTAGACCTACAATTGGTATCAAGAGCCATGGTTGAATCTTAGGATTTGCTTTTTTTTTTATCTTTTGATTTGGTGGTAAAAATCCTTTCTTTTCTAATTTTTTTATCCATCTTTTCATCATTCGATCATTTTTTTATCAACTTTTTATAAATTTTATCAATTTTTAAATCATCTAGTTTTATTAAAATTTTTTTAAATAATCAGTTTTTCTTTTTCAATAATCAGTTTTTTATAATCACATTTTTTTTAATCCTTTTTTTTAATCAGTCACTTTTTAATATTTTTTAATCAGTATTTTTTTTTCAGTTTTCTTCTTCATTTTTATTATCAGTCCAAACTGTCCATCAATTTTTGTCCAATACTGTCCAGATCTATCCCGTTTTCAGTCCATAAAAAGTTTCATCTGTCCTTTTGTCCTTTTTTTTTATCCATCCCGTTAACTGTTTTCCGTTCTATTCCGAATAAGCTTTCCGCATGGACTTTTTCCGAATAGACATAGTTTTCCGCATAGAAACTTTTTCCGCATAGTAAATTTTTTCCGCATAGAAAATTTTTCCGCATAGAAAATTTTTTCCGCATAGAAAATTTCTTCCGCATAGACCTTTTTCCGCATAGACACAATTTATTCCGTGTAGACTCGATTTATTCCGTGTAGACTCGATTTATTCCGTATAGACGGTAAGGGGATTCAAGCATAACGGGAAACAAAAACAACAAAGACTCGACATTCAATCTCACACCTCGACTCACTCTCGAAAACCATACTCAAACCCACACCTTTCGACTCACCCCAACAGACTCACTGACCTTGTCTCTCGACTCTCGAACCACTCACACACACAAGACTAAAACAACTCAAACTCTCAGCCTCACTCGAACCTTTCACCCATATTCTCTCGACACACTCACACCAACACTTACCCTCGTCTCACCACACCCAAGATTCGACTGAGACCACAAGACCACTCAACTCCCAAACAACCCACATCAGACACCCTCCGTCTCTCGACTCTCGAACACACATAAACTAACAACCTCGCACCTCTCGTCAAAATCACTCACCCTAGAACACGCAATCCCTCACCCTAACCTTCTCTCGGTCAAACGAAAACCCTCACCTTCGCACCCTCTCGACCCTCCGCTCACCAGAACACCCTCGAACATCAAAAAAAGGACCCCTACCCAACCTCACACCCATGATACACTGACTCACATTCAACCTCACAAAACTCACCCTCGACTCGATTAACACAAAACAAACTCCCTCACCTCTCACCCACAACCACTCACTCACCCAACAACCTCAACTCACTCTAACACCCCCTCACCCTCGCACCCTCACAAATTATCTCAATGACTCGACTCCCTAACACTCACAACCCATTCAATCTGGACACTTGACAAGAAAGACACGACAGAAGATAGAAAGACCCAATTTTTAAAGATCTCAGTTTATTTTCAAAAACCCTCATCGATCTACAACACACACATAAACAGAGACACCTACCTGAGACCATACGTTTAATGATCTTGTAGCCTTCGAAAAGCTTCATAATTTGAAAAGGGTGTGGCGGGGATTGCTGTTTGATTTTTGGTGTGATTGATATTGGGAAATCTATAAGATTCTTGTTTTATGTGCTCTGTGATACAAGATGAATGTGGAGGAGATGATTGATTTGTTTTGATGAAAGAAAAGAGAGGCGAGATTGACGTTTGTAACTTGTGAGGAGAGAGAGAGAGATAAATGAGTGAGACGGAGAAAACAGAGAGAGTTTTGGGGAGGAAGGAGTTTTGATTGTGTTGATAAGGAGAGAGAAAAGGGCGGAGTAAATTTGAGAGAGAGATTTTTTTGATATTTTCGAGTGTTATAAATCAATGGGACTGTTTATATAATTCTTTAAAGATTATTTATGACGGAGATAACAAGAAAGACACGCAGGCCACGTTTTGTTTTTTCTACCTACCACGTATTTTTTTCTCCTTTCCATCTTGAGACACGTGTTATTGACAGATGTTTATTTTTATGTTTTATTGACAAAAAGACGTTATATATTCTCTCATTTTGTTTATGTTTTATTTTTTTTAATTTTTAATTTTAGTTAAGTAAAAATTCTTTTTAAGAAAAGTTAATTTTTTTTATATATATTTTCATTTTTTTTTAAATTAATTTTTTTTTTAGTTAAGTAAAGTTTTTTTTGGTACTTCGTATTGAGGCGGGTATTTAAAAAGTATCCAAGTGGTAAACTATTTATCGTAGCTTGGTTTTATTTGTTGGCGGGTTTTATTTTTGAAGTGAGCCGAATTTGCTTTGATCTCCGGTTTATTTTATCTTCGTTTGAGCCGATAACATCTGTTGAACCGATTCGAACTGTAAAAACCCGACTACAACAACATCAACATCATTTTTTGTCTTTCCTCGATTTTCAATGGATTCGTTCAATTCGACACTTAAAGAGGGAAACTTGCATCGAATGCAAGACAAAGCTAGAGAAAGTGGTCTAAATTCATTTCAAATGCTTCAGTGTCATCTAGTTACTCTTTCACGGCTTCAAGGAGGGAGCGAATTTGTGACAATCTTTGGACAAGATCGTCATATATTCATCGACTCAATTTTCACCACTTTGACCCAACTCGCCGAGGAACTTAACAATGAAAGCTTTAATCACTCTGCATCGGCACTTGCTTATAAGGCTCTTGTGACACAACTCACGCCTTTCCTCCAATTCAATATCATCAAGTCTGAAAGTTCGATGCTTTGCCAATCATTTCTTCGAGATACACATACCGAGCTTCGAGTTTTTCGTGATACAATATTGAAACTCATGACCTCGGTCTCATCTTCGATTTATGAAAGATCTCGACTTCAGCAAGGGTATGCTAATGGAGTGCAAGACTCTTCGATGCAAGAGGAAATTGGTCATACGATTGACAACTTGGAGCCTCACGATGGCAAGAGCACGGAATCAGGAGGACAACATGATACCAGTGGCACGTCAGGGAATGTTCACGAGATCCTTCTTGATGACGCCTTACCCGTTTATGACGAAGACCCTGCAAACATGGTACAATGTAATGTTGTTTATGATGTATATGCTGATGACATGCCGCATATTGAGCATTCTGAACCTAATTGTGACAAACATGGGATGGAAACGAGTAATAGCAATACCACGTCTGATTCATCCGATGTAAGTCATAATGGGGAAGAGATTGTTCAGAATGCTATAGTTCATCATGATAATTGTATTATAACTGCTTCATTGACTGCTTCTGATTCCAAGATTAGAGAGCTCGAAACGATTGTAGCTCAACAATCAAAAGATCTTGAGGATGCCAAACTTGAATTTTCTAAGAAAACGGTCAAATTTGAAACATACTTTGAAAAACTTGAAAAATCAAACGTTGTTCTTGAAAGAAAATTGGATCAAACTGTTCTAGATTCTAAAGCTGAAAAGGATAATTTTTTGAAACAAATTCAACTGCTTGAATCTAAGTTGGCATCCCAAGATAACTTGCTCAAAGAAAATGAAACGTTAAAAGCCCAAGTTCAGGAAAAGGTATTTGCTATAGCTGCGTTGAAAAACGAGTTAAGGAAAAATAGAGGAACTAGTGTGGACACTAAGCTTGAAAAACCATCAATCTTGGGGAAACCGCCTACAAATCAGTTCGTCAGACAACCGATTGTTAGACAACCTACTGCATTTAGATCCGAGCGTCCACAATCCTCGAGACCGCGGTTTGCCTCCCAAGTTGATTTGGTTCATCTTTTTAGACCAGTCACTCCAGCAACTAGGCCCAATGTGATCACTCCAGCTTTAGCAAGACCAAATCATATGATTGCCTCTAGTTTCCCTAAAAATACCAAGACCACGTCTAGAACTAGTTCAAATGACGTTTGCCATAAATCTGGTCAAAGGGAAGCTATTCAAAAGACACATGTAAGAGATAGCAATGTCCAACCTAGTCAGATGCCTTTTAGATTACCCAACACTGCTAACCGTAGCATGCCATCTTCTAGGAGCATCGATCAATCATCTAGGAATTATTCAGACATTAAATATGCTACTTGTAAAACATGTAGAAAATGTGTCTTTACGGCAAATCATGATGCTTGTGTCAAGAAATTACTTGATGAGGTGAACTCCCGTGCTAGAATTAAGTCCCAGTGGATAGCTAAAATCAAACCCTTTGGTAAAGTTTGGCGCCCCACTGGTAGAACTTTTAATCTTGTAGGAAACGAGTGCCCTTTAACTAGGATAGTCTCTGATTCTACGAAGACTACTAGGGAGGAAATTGCAAAGGATGATACATCACTTAAGCCTGAACTTAAGATTTTCTATAAAAGGAAACGTTTGCCAACTAAGACAAGTGAATCATCCCCTCAGGCCACCTCTGACACAAGTAAAGCCAACTGTGAACCCCCACGTGCTTCAAAAATAGATATCTCTAACCCATGCAAAAGTATACAAACTCCTAATGAGAATGCAGGTACCAAAGTTGAGTTTATCGCCGATGATAAACTTATCCTAACAACGAGAAATTAAGTTTTCTCGGGCATGAGCTAATATTAAAAACATTCGATGTTTTTAAGCTCATGCACTATGACTTACAGTTAAATGTCAGACTGTAACTCGAACTTCAAATAAAGGAAAGTTTATCATTAATGATAAACTTATCCTCACAACGAGAAATTCAATTTTCTCGGTCATGAGCTTGTCTTAAAACATTCGAAGTTTTAAGCTCAGAAAGGAAAGTGTATCTTTTAAATAAGAGAACTGTTCCTCGTAACGAGAAATTAACCTTTCTCGGTCATGAGCTTTCCGTTAAAACAGTCAAAGTTTTCAAGCTCATGAACACGACTTCTAAGTAAATGTCAGCTTAGGACTCGTTCTTTAGATAAAAGGAAAGTTTATCGCCGATGATAAACTTATCCTTAACAACGGGAAGTTTACAACTTCTCGGACTTGAGCTCGTTTTATAAGATATTCAACATCTTAAGCTCAAGTAATTGGTTTTCAAAACTTTGAACACAATTTTTCGAGAATTTCTCAAAAGGTTTTTCCAAATCTTTCAAAATTGTGTGTTCAAAAATGTTTTGATAAAAAGAGCATGTCTTCTGGAATCGATAATATTTACGAACCTAGAAATGTCATTCAATAATGACACGGGGTTGTAAATAAAGTTCGAGCAGAAGTTCAAATTTTTAAAAACATGCTCAAAATGGTTTGCTATTATTTCCGATAGTAACCCGCTTTTCACTTTGAAGTCAAGCATTTCACCGGAAAGCTTTGACTTCAGAATCCGAAGTTATCAACTCCACAATCCAAAGTTCGTTGCAATTGATATCTACATACTCGACGATGCGACTACTCAAACGGTGACTACAGCTCTTTCAATAGAACACGGGTCAACAATTGAGGGGGAGCAATTGTCCAGCATTCAGAATCCTTGATGCCGAGAGTGCCAAGTTCACATATTGGTGTTAAGACAACGATATCAATCATACACATGGAGTCAAGAGATAACTTCAGAAGTTACGAGGAAGACCAACATTCGTGAACAAGAACCATGTGAATCTTTCATATGATGTTCTCCATCATTCAGGTCCAACCTCGTAAATTGCTAATCTTGTGAATTCATTATCATATATTGATCTTTGCACGTGTTAAATACCTTACACCTGTTTTTAAAAGGTATTTAATTTATGTTTCAAGTACACCCTCATTAATTTGAGGGGGAGCTTGTGTAATTCATGAAGATAATTGGATTTACATTTTTCTTCCCAAATTTTCTTAAAATGATATTAAATCAATTGATATTAAAAACATCGATTGGGTTAATATTTTTAATATGGGGGAGAAAATGTGATTTAATAATGGGATATGATCAATCATAAATGGTTTGACTTAACGTGTTAGCTCATCCCGACATGTGCGAAATGTTTTCGAATATCGTAGCATATGTTAAGGGGGAGCAAAATGGATTTGCACTTCAAAATGGATTTCATGGTGACATACACTTACCCAAAACATCTCTATTCACGACGATGAAGGTTGTGGTGACATAAGAATGGTAGGATAGGTTAAAGTCCAATGATTTCTCTAGAACCAGAGGAATCTTCCCAAGGACATTCCATAGCTAGAAATAGTAGTCCTTAGGAAAGATGGAGAAAGATTGTGAACGTAGCTGAATGCCGACCAAGTACTTAAGTTAGCACTGGAACAATCACAACAAGGTGCTAGTTATGACGTATTGGTAAGCATTGAAGGGGTTGAAGAATGAAAAAGAATTGTAAAGATAAAGGGTGTAAAGAAAGTAGCCCTCCTTACAACTCAGGCAGAAACCGGGTCAATTCATATGCTATTGAGATCATTTTAATGATTCTTGATATTGAAGATAGACATCATGGACCCAGTGATGCAAGGCACAACCCATCCCAGCTAACTCAGATATCTCTTAAAAGATATTTGTTTTAATCACACGGAGACAACACATTATCTATTGGTTTATTCACTCCGAATAAATTGGTATTGAAAAGGTGGCACTCCTCTCCAGCCTCCGATCACTAAAATCCAAAATGCACGATCGAGCCTAGAGCCATTTGAGATCATCAAATATCTCATTAGGACACACTTTCATATTTACTTGCTTCTTCACACACTGTGAAAAGTAAGAAAGTTCTTAAGAGTCCTACGCAAAATCTTCATGATCTTGCCTGAACATCCGAGTAATACGAGAGTTTTTACAATGAAGATGGAAATCCTTCTTGAGCGAATATCAAAAAGCTCATGGTAGGTGACTTGTGCGATTCTTTACGAATCAAACTTGTGATAACTAGAAAGCAACAGTGGTTTAATTCTTAAATGAATTTAAACACGTTCCAGGCCTCTACGCAATATCTTAGTGATCTTGCCAGAACATTCAGAGTAATACTATTAAGTATTTACAGTGACGAATGGAAATCCTTCTAGTGTTAACATCAAACAGCACTTGGTAGGTAACTTGCAAGATTCTTTATGAATCAAGCTAGTGACAACTGGAAAGCAACGATGGTGCGGTTCTTAATTGAATTTCACTTGTTCCAGGAACATGAATTGACGGCTTCAAATCATGCGGATAATATTATCCAAATGATTCACTCTTTACGTTCGCAGTCAGCTTTGGACGGTCGAGTAAAGAGAACGGGTTTACCCGCGAAATCCTGTCAGGAAGTTACTTAATTGAAACTATCCGTCACGGGTACGATATCTAATATCGTCCAACGGTCTTCACCGACCGGAGGTAAAATGCTACCGAATTAGAATGAAATGTTCAAGGCCATTTCATCCGTGTATATGGTTTGTTGCTAACTGTCTTATGCAGCGTAACAAGAAGGTGGCATTGCGGTGTATAATCCAGAAGAAGTCGTCACCACATGCTTGTACTACATACAATTAGTACTTCAACAAATTCAAGAAAGCCTGAAGGTCAAGTCTTCCGCTGTATCAAACTCTGAAGCTTTCAAGAATTTAAAAGTATAAGTATGTGGAACATGAAGTCACGAAGAGGCAAATTTCACAAGTGATGAATGCACAAGGTCAAGGCAAGGAAACATGCTCAAGACTAAAGTCAAAGATCACATCAAGCATATTCACAAGAACAAGATCGAAGACTCAAGCATAGATGCTAGGTTTAAGATTTTGTAAAATGGTGTGACCTCCCTTAGGGGGAGATTGTTGGAAATGTGTTTTCCCAAAGAAAGTCTCGGTCACATCATTATTAGCATAGATCACGAGCCATAGAATATTTAGAACTTTGTAACTTGGAGCGACCTCTCTTAGGGGGAGATTGTTGGAAATACGTTTTACGTATTTATGAAGGATCGGTCGCTCCAACGATAATTATGTAATGGGCTCGTGGTCCACTTAGTAATGTATAGTCCATATAGCCCACATGTAGGGTGGGCTATATATATACCCCTCCTAGCATGTTAGGAGGGGTTGGTAATTCATTCATACACAATTCATTAATCTAATTTCCCTTTCTCTCTCTACTTTTCTTCCCCCTCCTTTCTCTCTCTATACTTCATCTTCCTCCTTCCCCATTTCCACCATTAATCAATAGATCTATTCATCATTTAACAAATCCTTAGAAATCGTAGACCTACAGGTGCAGTAATTGTTTGTGGAGAAAGATTAGTTTAGATACCGCTAAGGGATAGGGTATTGACTGTGAAAGGAGATGAATGTACGTCTCGTTTGAGAGTTGTTTCTTGTTTAAAGATGATGAGGTATATAGAAGCAGGTTGTGATGTGTTTCTTGCACAGATGAGTAATGATGGTGTGAATGAAAGGAAATTGGAGGATGTGCCTGTGATTAGAGAGTATCCTAAGGTTTTCCCTGAGGAATTGCCAGGATTACCGCTGCATCGTGAAGTTGAGTTTCGTATTGATTTAGTGTCGGGTGCTGCTCCTGTTGCTCGTGCACCGTATCGTTTAGATCCATCTGAGATGAAAGAATTATCTGATCAATTAAAGGAATTGATGGATAAGGGATTTATTAGACCAAGTTCGTCGCCGTGGGGTGCGCCTGTTTTGTTTGTTCGGAAGAAAGATGGTTCTTTTAGAATGTGTATCGATTACATAGAGCTTAACAAATTGACTGTCAAGAATCGGTATCCACTGCCGAGGATTGATGATTTGTTCGATCAGTTGCAAGGGTCATGTGTATACTCGAAGATCGATTTGAGGTCTGGGTATCTGATTGTGGTAAAATACGACCTCTTAGGAAAAAGGCGTAAAAGCGGTAAGTATTGAACAAATGACTTTAGGAAAAATCAAGTGTTAATGACCCTTAATGAAATGAAAGTTCGTTTCCCAAGGAGGTATATGTGTGTGACAAATTTGTTAAATGTTTGTGATTAATGATTGGTTTAGAAGGGAATGAGAAAAGAAGAATGACGAAGACGTAAAAAATAAAAATTAACAAAAAAATCACTACTAGAAAGTTAAAACGTAGAACCTTAAAAACCACAAAAATAAAAATAAATTCTAAAAATTACCAAAAATTCACCAAAAATCAAAAATAATAAACTAAGAATTTACCAATGATCAAAACTTTTTCAAACCTTTTAAATAATTAAATATTCAATTTTTAAATGCTAATTAAAGCCCTAAAAATCAAATAAATCATCAAAAAGCCCAAATAAAGTTTTTTCAATTGGTAAACCTCTAAAATGACCTAAAAAGATTAAAAACTATTTTTAGAAATTTTTAAACTAATAAAAACTATTTAAAATGATTTAAAAACTATTAAAACTTAAAATAATTATAAAAATTAATCTAAAAGAGATAAAATTATTCTAAAAGTTTCTAAACTCCTATTTTAATGTAATTAACCTAAGAAAAATGTAAAAAGTTGGAAAATGTGAAATTTCAAAAATAATAATAAAATAATAATAAAATAATATTAAAAATCCAAAAATTATAAAAAATTCTAAAAACTTGCAAACTAGTTTATTTTAACCTAAATAATCAGAAAGTCAAGGTGAAATTACCAAAATACCCCTAATGGGCCCTCAAATGGGCCAAATCCAAAATCAGTCAACACAAATGGGATTTTGGGCCCAAAAAGTCAAACTTGGCCCAATTGACTTGGAAAAGCCCTATCTGACTTAAAATTCAATTCTAAGAACAAAACTCTAAAGGCCCAAAAGCTGAAAATGAGCTTATCACAGCTTATTGAACACTCAGCTTATTCTTATTGGGCTTTTCAGCCCATTAAGCCATAAGCTAATGCCATAAGCTCTAATTTGACACACAACCTTATTTTGGGATGGTTATGAGATCTGTAAAAAGAATTTTTGAAAAAGCTCACTCAATAAGCCAGAAATAAGCAAAGAAAAATTTCACTAAAAGACAAAATAGTCGTTTTAGAGATTTAGGGCACCTCAAGACTTGATTCAACTTGCAAAATCTTTCGAATGGACTCAATAAGCAAAATCAATCAACAAAAATCCAATAAGCACAACCAATAAGCCAGAATAAGCACAAATGAACTTATGTAAATGTCAAATGGGTTGGTTTTCTAGTCAACCCCTAAAGTCAACCAACCAAATGCTCCAGTATGAACAAATGGGTCAAAATATGAGCACCTATTACAAAAACAAAGTTGTTACAGGTTGGAATAAGCTATTATAGCTTATTGATAAGCTGACACCAGTTTAACACTATCAGTGGTAACTAGCAGGGGAAAGGAGTTCCCACTGCTTTGACTATTTGACCAAGCTTATATGAGAGTTCTGGTTTGATTCAATTGGAAACAAAGGCACCCTTGTGATCAGTGAATCACAAGGAGTCAATAGCAACAATAAAATCACAAAATGGTTCACACAATAAGCCACAATAAGCCAAACAGTCACCAGATATGCACCAGATAGGGAAATAAGCAGTTAAGCACTTAATAAGCAGATTTAGCCACAATAAACCAACCAAACTTAACAGGATGCATACACAAGCTATATAAACTAAAAACAAACACAAAGCAACAAGAATCAAACACTGAATCAAAGTAAATAACAAGATCAAAGCACTAGAAGTTACTGATGAACAATGAACATATGCAGAAACAAGTTTGCTGATATACTTGTCACTTGATCCAATTTCAAGCCTCAAATCCTTCTTCCCTGGTGTGATTAACTATGATTTAGCACTTGTTAGCCCTAGCCTATGCTTAGATCTAGGTGTCCTCAAAATCCTAGCCAATTTTACCAAGTTTTAAAGATTTTATAGCCAAATAATGAATCTATGTGATCAAACCCACAAAACCTGCAAACAGATGAACACAAGCACATAACAAACAGATACCAATACTTGCTTACACAAAACAAACACTTAGCAAACCACAAATCCAACTAATGCAGTAGACCCAAACACTCCTTAATCTACCACTTAACAAAGGAACTTGTGAATTTAACTAATAACCTACTGATTTTAATGATAAAAAACACTTAAACAATAGCAACTAACACAATCAAACTCAAAAATCACTAGCACAAACACCAATACTCAAAATCAAAGCACCAAATCAAAATCAGTCATAAACATGAAATTTTGAGTGGAATCTTAACAAGGGATTATACCTGCCTTCCACAACATCCTAGGAAGGCCAGCAATGCTCCTTGGACCTTGTTCAACAACTAGAACAAGACCAAGGTACTTCAATGAAGATGATGCAAACTGCCTTGGTTGATGGTTCAAAGTAGAACCTCAAGGACTTTATGTCTTCAACACAAGCAGCAAACAACTCAACCAAGGGCTCTAATCCCTTCACAAGCTTGGTGTCAACAAGCTTGTAAGAGCTTATAGAAAATGGCCAAGGGTTAGTACACAAAATAAGCCAAAACAGAACCTAGGATTTCAAGGTATTCAAACCTTAAAAACCTTATGAAACAGGACGTGCCTTAACCACAAGATTAAGGTAGGCCTTAACAATCAAATGGAACTCAGAATTAGGCTACTCAAACACCAAACGTTTAATTAAATCAAAAAGAGATTTCACAATTTCAGAAATTCAAATTTTATGTAAACTTAAAAAGGAATTACAAAGATAATAGCCTAAAACTGGAACAAAGGGACTCTCACATGTTGAGGTTTCCTTTTATAGGTAAATGCCTGGCTAAACACTATTCACAAACCCTAGCAACTGAAATTCCTATTCTATCCTTGCAGAATCTTCTAGGTGTGTTGCCAGCTGTTTTGGTTGAATCGTGGACGTTTGTTGAGTGCTTAGGGACCAAGTAATGATTTGCAGCCCTTGATTTTGCCAAGTAAGGATCAAGTGCCAAGTGTCGTATTGTGAGTGGGGATGGGGGAATCATTCTGGTAGTGGGATTTGAGGTTTAAGGTGTGGGATGTGATTGAGGTGATGTGAATCACACGTGGGTTGAGTCAATTTTGATTTCCCCTTTGTTTTGCTCATTTTTGATCCTGGGTAAAAAGTTGTTCATCCCTGGTAAAAATCCAAACAGTAAGTGTTTGGCGCATTTTTAGGAATTTGAAGTTTGGGATATGACAGCTTTGGTCCTTGTTTTTTGGGAAAAGTTGTATAACAAGTTATTTTGCAAACAAAACGTGTTTCCCTTTGTTAATAACTTTCACCATTTGTCACTTTTGGCACCAAACTTTCCACAAAGTGTTTCAAGGGTTATTTTTGACATTTTTGAATAATTCAAGGGCTGATCTTGAACATTCTTGATCTTAAAAGGTCTTCAATGTATCTTTGGCTTGATGAGGGACCATAATTGACAATTTGAAATTGTTGAGGGACTAATCTTGACATTTCTTCAAAGTTGAAGGACCTTTTGTGTAATTTTGACAAACTTAAGGGACCAAACTTGTAATTATCAATATACAAGGGTTTTAAGTGTCATTTCTTCAATAAATGAGGATCAAACTTGCACATCTTTAAGTCTTCAAGGATAAATGTTGAATATTCCATGATTTAGGGCCCGGTTCTTTATACGGCTTCGTTTCTCGTGTCCGTTTTTTCCTTGTAACTTGTGATCTTTTGTCTTTTTCACGATATCCATACCTAAAATACACAAGTAAACAAACACAAGCATATATATGGTATTTTATGACAATTTTATGCATTTAAAGCCCGAAAAGAACGATGAGATCATGTATAAATGCCATCTCATCACTCCCCCATACTAAACCATTGTTGTGCCCTCACGCACTGCTAGAATAAAGTATCTAAGAATCACCAAAGTTCAATTTTATTAACCTATATTGAAGAGTAAAAAGACTTGCAACATACTACGAAGATGTGTAAAGACATAATGTATGATTTTCATCACAAAAAGTGACTTTTAGGGTCAAAGAATAGAAACAAGTAAATGTCCCTTAGAGTAAAGTTCGTCATCCTTGATTGTCATACATTCCATGCTAAGTGCAAAAACGAGATCATTGTTGGTACAAGTCACAATGCTAACACTACTCATACGTCCAAATTGTGTAATACTTTTTCTCCCCGCAATCCTAGTTATTATAAAAGGAAATGGGTTACTAGCATTTTTTATCTATTTGTCATGGATCACAAGTGATTCATATTGACTTATTTGAGTAGTTATTAGTCCGAAAGCAAAGTAGCACGATTTGATCAATAGTTAACCGAAGGACAAAATCTTTTAAAACGGCTTCTCGTGTATCTCCTTAAGTTCATATCTTGGCATAACTCGTTTCACGATTTGAGACCTTTCTCGGACCGATATTTAGCATGTACTTCATACTTCAGTGCAATTTTTGGGGCATGTGATTAATAGTGAAGGTGTTCGTGTGGATCCTGCTAAGATTGAGGCAATTGAGGATTGGTCAGTGCCGAAGACGCCGACTGAAGTTCGTTAATTTCTTGGTTTGGCTGGGTATTATAGAAGGTTTATTGAGAAGTTTTCGTTGATTGCTAAGCCGTTGAATAAGCTTACGGAAAAGAATCGAGTGTTTGAATGGGGATTGGAAGAGGAATCTGCATTTAGTATGTTGAAGAATAAGTTGTGTTCTGCGCCGATATTGTCTTTGCCAGAAGGATCTGAGGATTTTGTAGTGTACTGTGACGCGTCTCATAAAGGATTTGGAGCTGTATTGATGCAAAGGCTGAAAGTAATAGCGTATGCATCGAGACAATTAAGGAAGCATGAAGAGAATTACACTACGCATGATTTAGAACTTGGGGTTGTTATTTTTGCTTTGAAGTTGTGGAGACACTACTTGTATGGAACCAAGTGTGTGGTTTTCACTGATCATAAGAGTTTGCAGTATAATTTGGATCAAAAGGAATTGAATATGAGGCAAAGGAGATGGGTTGAGTTGCTGAGGGATTATGACTGCGAGATTCGTTACCATCCTGGTAAAGCGAATGCGGTAGCTGATGCACTTAGTAGAAAGGAAAGAGATAAGTCTATAAGAGTTAGAGCTTTGAAGATATTGGAAAGTGTTGATTTGACAGAAGAGATATTGAAAGCCCAAACTAATGGTTTGAAGGAAGAGAACGTTGAGGCAGAAAATTTGGGTAGAATGTTGAAACCATTGTTTGAAGTAAGGTCGAATCGATTGAGGTATTTTAAGAATAAGATTTGGTTACCGTTGTGTCCGTCTGAGAAAGATTCGTTAGGGGTGCGAGATTTGGTGATGAATGAATCTCATAAATCAAAATATTCAATACATCCTGGATCGGACAAGATGTATCAAGATCTTAAGAAAGTTTATTGGTGGCCGAATATGAAGGCAGATATAGCACAATATGTTAATAAGTGTTTAACTTGTGTGAAGGTGAAGGCTGAACATAAGAAACCGTCGGGATTATTAGTGCAACCTGAGATTCCTGAGTGGAAATGGGAGAAGATTATAATGGATTTTGTGACAGGTTTGCCAAGGACTGCAAATGGTTGTGATATGATATGGGTGATAGTAGATAGATTGACTAAGTCTGCTCACTTTTTGCCGATGAAGAAGACAAATAGTATGGAAAGGTTAACAACAGTGTATGTGAAGGATATTGTTTGTCGACATGGTGTGCCTTTGTCGATAATTTCTGATCGTGATAGTAGGTTTACTTCAGAATTTTGGAAGTCTTTGTAGAAAGCGATGGGAACGGAGTTATGTTTGAGTACAGCATATCATCCGGAAACTGATGGACAAAGTGAGAGAACGATTCAAACATTAGAGGATATGCTTCGTGTATGTGTGATTGATTTTGGAAATGGTTGGGATAAGCATTTGCCATTGGTTGAATTTTCGTACAATAATAGTTATCATTCAAGTATTAAAGCCGCTCCATTTGAAGCTTTGTATGGACGTAAGTGTAGATCTCCAGTGTGTTGGAGTGAGGTAGGAGAAAGTCAATTGACTGGGCCTGAAATGATATTTGAGACGACTGAAAAGATTGTGCAAATTAAGAAGCGTTTGTTATCTGCCAGGAGTAGACAAAAGAGTTATGCTGATAACAGAAGGAAACCGTTGGAGTTTGAAGTAGGAGACATGGTTATGTTGAAGGTATCTCCATGGAAAGGAGTAATACGTTTTGGAAAGAGAGGAAAGTTGAGCCCGTGATATATTGGACCATTTAAGATTATCCAAAGGATTGGATTGGTGGCTTATAAGTTAGAATTGCCTGATGAGCTTAAGGCTATTCATAATACTTTTCATGTGTCTAATCTGAAGAAGTGTTTAGCTGAAAGGGATGTGGTGATTCTATTGGAGGAGATTCAACTTGATGATAAGTTGCATTTTATAGAGGAACCCGTAGAGATAATGGATAGGGAAGTTAAGAAGTTGAAGCATAGTAGAATTCCGATTATGAAAGTGAGATGGAACTCTAGACGTGGGCTAGAGTTTACGTGGGAACGTGAGGATTTCTTTAAGGACAAGTATCCTCATTTGTTTAGGAAGGATTAAGCGCCGCGGACGTCGCTTCTTTTAAGAAGGGGGGGGGATGTGACAACCCAAAATCGAGGTCATTGCTTAATCTTATTTTACGATTATTTTTGAAATTTTTGGATGAGTTTGAATGATATTTATTTTTAAAGGTTTAAGTTTAAACCGATGTTGGAAGGTCTATATTTAATATTTATTAAGTATAAGGAGTATTAGCTAGCGTGATGTCGATGGATGCCAAATATTTTACGTTTTATTGTCAGTTGTTCGATTTTTGTCATTTTCGAATTTTTATTTTAAATGACTGGTTAAGTCGAGTCGAGATCGATATTATTATTTTTGAGGTACGTTTTAAATTTTTAAAAGTATCTTTATGAAACCCGAGCCCCGTAAATATTTTGAAAATTGACTAATAATTATTCCCGCATTTTAGCTAACTATTTACATTTCTAGCCACAACTTTCATTAAATTGCAACTAGGTCCCTTGAGCACTATATATAAGATTTATTTTTTTTAAAACACATCATAATTCTACTCAAAAAAAATTTAATCTCTCTCTCTTTCTTCCTTGTGTTTGTCGTGACCTTTAGACCCACCAAAACCACCATTCAATCAATTTTAACTCAAGAATTATGATGTTATGAGCTAAACTAACACAAGACCCAACCTTATTTTTGATTAAGGATCACATTGGTGTAATAATTTCTTACATGCAAGCAACTTTTTTTTCTTGATGTTGGTAGGTAGGAGATGTGATCATGCATGGCATTATCATGATGATCCATGGTGGTTTGTGCTAAAAATCTTGTTAGAAACTTCATTTTGATCTTATGATTTTTATTTTGATTATGATTTTGATGTTATGGTTGATGTATGATGATATTAGGGCATAGTAATGATCATTTCCATGGTTGGTTTTTATCAAAAAGTTGATTTTGTACAAGTTTTGAGTAGTCATTTTATAATAGTAAGTAAAAGGTAAAATCCGAATTTTTATGTTTTAAAAATGGCTTAACTTATAGACTAGGGTTGCAGATAATTTTCTTAGCTTCGATTTGATACAAGGTAGAGCTTCTAGCTCAAAACGAGCGCGAAGTTATGATGTTTTGAATGATCGTGTACCGTGAGACGAGTACCGGCACTACAAATAGTTGTTGTCGATATTTGGATCGAATCTCGGGGACTCTAAATGGATGTTTTGAAAAATTTAACCTACTGATAATGAGGTGTTTACTTATTAGGTTGAGTTTACTTTAAAACCCGAGTGTCGGTTTTGTAAACGGAGTCGTTTAAATAAGTTAAAACGGTAGTATGAAAAATTAACGTAAATCTGTCCGAATTTTGTAGTTTGAAAATGAGTCGGGTAAAGTACTTTAAAAGTAATTTCATTTGATAAACTTGTAAGAGGACTTTCTATATATAGTAAGTTAGTTTATCGAGTCGTTTCATAAACGGTTGACGAGTTTAAAAGGGGTAAATAAGCTAGTACATGTAGTATGTACCGGCGGACTTTATAAAAAGTGTAAAATGGTTAAGTAAAAGTGTAGTAAAGTATAATGAAGTTATTTATATCGTTTTCTCTCGATTTTATCCTGACTTTATGAGTTTGAGATTGATGTTGTTATGTATGATTTATTTCTCGAGTCATTATTTAACGAACGCGCCTTATTTGATAGGTAGCGGTTCTCGTGTTTGAAAGGCATCCATTATCGTCGACGATCATCTCACTAGATCTCTTATAATAAGGTGAGTCTATAGCCTCGATTTCTACTCGTTTTAATGATTTTAATACCCGCGAGGGGGATACATGCTATTTGAAAATAAATGAACACAAGTCATGAGTAATTGTTGGACCCGGATGTTTCCTAAAGTTGATTTCATTGTATTGAGTAACTTGTTGCTAAAGACCCTAAATTCATGAGCCGTTAACTATCTTCTGACTTGATGTTGTGAGTCGGGAATAGCCTCTTATTCTAATGGTAGTACTATTGGGTTGATCACCCTATCTGAGACCAGGGCATTACGTTGAGTAACCCGCTGGGAAGCATAATTTTACGTGAATAAGATTGTGGTATTCTAGCAACTGATACCCTAGAGGGGCAACGGTTTTATTCTAGTCATGCCGGCATTTGGCGTAGGTGACTATTTGGTTAAGGGGTCGGTGTCATGAGCTTAAATACAATGTTTGTTTAATAATATCATTATTATTACTGCCTTGAATATAGATTGTGTGTACCACAATTCTATAAATAATTATGAATGATTTTCTTCTTGTGTTCAAATGTGATTTGATAAACCTATAGTCTCGCTCAACATTATTGTTGACTCGTTTTATGCATGTATTTCAGGTAATAGGAAGTGATGGAGCATGGAGCTTTGCTGTGGAGGTTGTGGCTTGGCTTTTGGAAGAATGTTGGTCTAAACTGTTTCTACCTTTTAATGTTGAACAATTTACTTTATTTTGATGTACTGTACTAAACTTGTTGGTTGTTGGTCGAGATCCATGGGGACAAAACGCTTTACTCTGGTATCGTGTCAGTATAATTTGGGTTGAAATCTATGTTTTAGACCATTTATGAAAATCTTGTTTATATTTATGTGTAAACGTCTCACTTTTGAGTCGTTCAATATATCTTGTGTGATGATGCTTGTGTCTAGCACCCAATTGTGTATTTCCGCTGCGCAATGTAAATTGGGGGTGTTAGAATTTTCCTGTGAATGTGATTTATGAAATCTCCTGGAGTTTTATTTGTTTTTGAATTTGATAGCTTAATGGGTTGGGCCAATGCCCTTCCCTTTTCTCCTTGTTGGACGCCACATGCACACACACACACTACACATATTCGTTTTATTTTTCGTGTTTACATATTTATCGGGTGTGTTCGTATTTTAGGGTCGTGTTTTATTTCTCGTATATTTTAAGTGTTATACATATATACTTATCATGTATAAATTATCATATTACTGTACGTAATACTTATAGTAATTCATTAATATACGCAATATTCGTATTAAATGTTCATGATTCGTGTCGTATATTAATTAACTGTAAAGTTTTAATTTAACCTTATTTTCATGCATTTAACGATCTTAGGTATTCTAAAGCGGGTTTTACAACTCTTCCCCTCTAAAAGCATAATTCATCCTCGAATTAGAGATATGATAAGCTGAAAATGACATACCCGAATCATAGCTGAAAACGAGGGTAATGATAACGCCCAAATCTAACATGTTTTCTTGAGCGTTATCCGTATATTTTGCATGGTTTTTGGTTATACTAACGAGCTATTTAGCAATATATGTGTGAAGTTATGTTTTGTGTTTTTAGTTAGCCAAGATCAAGGAAAGTGAAGAAAAGACATGGAAAGAAAGAATAAACGATGATTCATGCATATACGAAGGAATCCCGACAAATACAAGCCTTTGAAGATCCATTTCGGGTGCAAGAACTAGTGTTTCTAAGAAGTGTACAAGTCCATCAGCATGGAAGTTGTCACTAGCGGAATCAAACTTTCCACCTACTTTTGTGTTGCCAGAATTTTGTCTACATACATACAAATTCTCCAAGCCTTCATGAAGCTTCTAATGTGCATTCTAGAACTACTTTGCCACCAAGTAAAAGACTTCGGCTACAAGTTCAAGCATTGATGGAGAGACTTAATTTCAAGCATAAATAAGACCTTTGGGGGTCATTGTAACATACCAATTGAATACTTTTCATAACCAACTCCATAATTCACCAAGGAAACTCTCCGAACCTTGGTGAAAGTCTCCATTCCCGGATTTAATATTGGTGTGCCAAAAAGTGACGTTTTTGAAGCTTCAATCATCAAAACAACTGTGACAATCCGTCAATTTATGATTGATATTTTTATTCTCAATATTTAATTGAAAATATTATTTTAATGTTATATTATGAACTCACTTAATTTTGGGAAGAAATTTGGATTTACGTCTTGAAGTAGCATCGACTACGTCTAAACCGGAGGATTCAACGTTACGTGCTTACGTTTACATACACCGTTTTTGGTGACAGTCTGACATTTTAGAAAATAAATTTATCCGTGAATATTATTTTGGGATTTTAATTTTGAGTTGGTTCATAAACTCACTAATTTACGAGAAGAGATTAGGACTTACGCGAATAATTTAACGTCCTTTACGATTAAACCGGAAACCTTAGGATTACGTATTTACGTTTTCGAACTCCGTTTTTGATGAGACAATTTTTATTAGATTCGTTTTGTGCCGTTGATTCATAATTTATAAAAACGTTTTTCGTAAAACGACCCGAGGGCACGTAAATCGAGGAAACTAAAATCGAGGAGTACCCGTAAATTAGTGGAGATGAGACAAGTTGGACACTTGTCCCACCTCCACTATGAGTGGCATAAACAAGCCACCACACACTCTTGTTGTCAACTTTTTAAGTATCTATGGGACACTTGTCCATGGGCTTTATCAAAACTACAAGCAAAACCACCAAGCTTCACATTCACTTCTCATACATGCAAACTTAATCCAAAAATCATCAAACCCACTCTTCTCTCTCATGTTGAACGTCCAACCGCCACCCTAAAACACCATCTTCATCATTTTTTAACCTCAAACTTTATCTATAATCAACATATGTTGATTACCACTTGAAAAGATGAAGATTGGAGGTGATTTTAACAAGTGAAAAGGAGTTTACATGGAGTTAAAGGGCTGATTTCCATGAAGTTGTTCATCCATTTGAAGAACTCAAAAGTTCATTTGCTAAGATTAAAGATTTGGTGATAAGAACCAAGCCTTGCTCATCAAAAATCTCAACCTTTTCATCACTTTGGTGGTATAGAGATTGTTTCTTCCTATCATCTTGTTATTTTGAATATGTAATCTTGTAGTTTCTTTATTTATTTATATGTATATGATGATGAATGATTTTTAAAAATGTTATGTGGGGATTTGGTGTTGATAGATTGGATAAACATGGGTAAAAAGATGGACAAACTACATGTAAAAATGGGTAAATCTTGTTTAAATGGTAGGCTGTATAAAAACAGTAACTAACCACATGTTAGACTGATAAAACGATTAAGTAGAATCCATTTACAGTAAGTATAAGATATCATACACATGTGAGAGTTGGCCATGCAATGAAATCATTGTAATGAGTGAGATATGATCAAAACAAGTTTAAAGTACAAATCTGAGTTCACTGTTTTGGACGATTTTTAGAAAATACTTGGCTGACTCAACAGTAGCTATAGGAGAGTTAAATGGAGCACATATCATGTAGTTTATGTCATAAAAATTTGAGCTTCTATCTCCATATAGAACTCTAGATATGGCAGTTTTAGTGAACATGAAAATAAAAATCAGATTTTGGAAATTAAAGTATAATAGTATTATATAAGCACTCAAATAAAAATAGTATAAAATGTGAATTAAAACCCACTAACTCATATAATACATTTAAATAAATATGTATAAGGATAAATAAATGGAAATTTTATAAAAATGGTAGTTTGATATGTTTTAAAAGTTATAAAACTATAAACATGATTTTTACGACTTTTTCGGCTATTACCGTAAAATTAACGTTTTTGTTAAATAAAACTTAGACGGTTGGACCCGTCTAATGTAAACTTTTATAAACTCATATACTGATATAGAAACATATATAACAAGTAAAAACCGATAAAACCCGAACTATATAACATACGGACATTAACGGGCTAAGTTAACGTTATTGGACTAATAATACAACAAAATAGGCTAAAACACTTATAAACTTATTTATTGGGCTTAACCCATTTGGGCCCAACATGTAAAGTGTGATACTGATAATAAAATTATAATTGGGCTAATATAATATATTGGGCTTATAATGGGCCTATTGGGCCTAAAACATGTAAATAGGTAAAACTAGTAAACTAGTATAAAAGTTATCAACACATAATACTAAAATGAGTAAATAAGAATACGAAACCCATTTGATCATCATATATATAAAATCATCATATGTATACATAATTGTTATTTTTAAAAAGTCATTGGACATGAGTCTAAGACGAGTATTATTAGTCTAGGTTTCCGTGGTTGAAGCACGTACCGTACATCCAAATCGCCGATAACCGCCTTCCCACATCAACATGAGTTCATAGCCTCGCACTCTTTTAAATGTTTTTACGAAATGTTTTATAAACCCGAGAGGGATATAACATGTTAGTTTTGATAAAATAGGACATCATTTGTCCTGATTGTTTGTTTATTGATTTGGACCCGAATGATTGTATGACCCGATTGTATGACCCGATAAATGATTAAAGGAACCGATAGATGAAATTAAATGGATTATTAAAGTTAGGTTATGTCACTAAAAGTCCCATTAGCATGAATTGTGAACTACCGGGATTTGGTAGACGCTTATGCATATAATAGTACTATTTGGGGACGATCACCCCAGTTCGCGCCTTGACGGTTGATCCCCGTCGTGCCACATTGATTGGTAAGCGAATTTATGTATGAGAAGATTTACATAGCGTGACCTTTGTGACGACACGCTAATTTAGATGGGCAAATGAGTTTCGGGCTAGCTACCCGTTGTTTGTTTTAGTAAGGTAACAATGTCATGCGACTTATAATAATCCAATTAACAAAATACTACTATACGCACCGAATTACGATGTATTGCCTGACTAGCAATACGGGGTCATACTATTGATATTATGTTCGTGTTTTGGTTTTATATAACCATATTCATATAACGGTTTTTATTTAACTTTATACAACGTCATAAGACGTATTGTATGATGTTTTTACGACAATGGCTCGTATAATGATTTTTAAGGCAAATGCCTATATTATGATTTTCGACAAGGATTTGTATGAAAATAACTTTTGCTATTTTATGGCCTATTACAATGTTTGTACAAAATGATTTTCGGTAATAATTTTATACCGATGTTATATTGATGGATTTTATTAAACTCTATGAATTCACTCGGCGTTATCGCTGACCTTTTCTTTTAACATGTTTTATCTCAGGTACTTGAAGGTAATTCTCGGGAAGACAACAAGAATTCATGGCCCGCACCTAAACAGTAATTTCCATTCAAATTCTTTGTAAAACTTGTATGAAATACAATGACTTGGGACCTATGTAAATTTGATATTTATGAATGGAAATGCTTTATTATTAAACGACGCGATTTTTATGCGTTGTCTATGATGTGAGTAATGTGCTATCCCGTAACACCAACGAGTATTCCACTGTATTGAGTTGTATAAATTTGGGGGTGTTACAGTTTGGTATCAGAGCTCTCGTTATAGAGAACAAAAGATTTTTAAAACAAAGGTTTTGAATAAAACATTTCAAAATCTTTTAACTATAAACATTTTTCTAAAAATGTCTAAAAATCTTTTGACTATAACGGTGCCGAAGAATTCCCGAGTTACCGACAAGGCCAGACTGAGAAGTGTTATTTTAATATATATATAACTTGGATTATATATACATACATATATATATATATATATATATATATATATATATATATATATATATATATATATATATATATATATATATATATATATATATATATATATATATATATATATATATATATATATATATATATATATATATATATATATATATATATATATATATATATATATATATATATATATATATATATATATGATGTAATTTTATTACATGATTGTTTGATGATTATTTTCATTTTTATACGAGGTATTTATACGACGTAGATTGTCACAAGGAACCCTAAATCCCCTAGTAAATTAATCGAATCTATTCTCGTAGGAATTCTAGCTATCCTAGATCTAAACCAAGTTGTGGATATTCATGATCCCAACAAATGGTTGATATTCGTAGAAATGTTAATAGTAGTTGATTATGATTTTAAAGAAGAATTGGCGAGATTAAATCTGATATCGATGTCATGACGATCTTTCCTTATAGAGTGGAGTTTGACAAAACGTTATCACCTGGAAAGATGTCATCTGATTCGTTGTCATCCAATTCTTAAATTGAAATCGAAAGGGTGAATGTTGCACTTGAGGCTGTCATTGGAACCATTACCCAAAAGCCCCATGCCACTAATACCTTTCCGAGAAATCTAAATGAATGTGCGAGTCATTTCATACTAGCGACTCATTTGAAAACTATTATTGTACAAGCTATAGGATTGGAAATTAAGTGATGATAATATCGAGCTTTTATTTCCCTATTAAGATCTAAGAATAAAGTTGAAGTATTTGAGAATGAAGTAGGATATCGCATTGAGTATAAGTTGGTTGAAACTTGAATAAAAATTAAAATTAACCCGTATGGAATATGAGATTGCTAAGAGGTTGAGTTATGTGATTGCATTATAAGGTTTTAATTGATTGTTGATTCGTGTTAGGGGTTGTTCCTAGGCCATTGTCCAATGACGAGGATGCCCAGTGTCAAACAAATAAGTTGAAGAAATCTTCTTCTGAATTGGGACCGATGGATCTTCCGGGACATGTGGAACACCTAATGACTCTTGTAGATTAGTATTCATTGTGGTATCTTTCAAAATAATCCCTAACTTAACTGTGACATCAGTTGGTAGGATGAGTTCTTGGGATTGTATGACATAGTGACACGTAATGTGTTACGGTACAATTTGACTTGTTTGTGATTAATGAAAAGACTACCTTTGATTGCTAAATTCTACATGTATTGATGATATCTATCTTTTCTTGCTTCTTTCTAATTCTCTCATTAGTGATGCAACCATTAAACAAGTACTCATCTTGATTTGAGTTACGTTGTGGATTATTATTTTTGAGCGCCATCGAGGTCATGAACCTCATGATTATTTGGCCAAAGCTCATTTCCTATCATATTGTAGTTGGTTCTTGGTGAACAACTTTTCATCACTCCTTTGCAGATCACTTATTGTTTTTATAAGATACAATAGTATCCCTTGAGAAAAATTGAATTTTCATTACTATAAGGATTATTTAAAGTGAGATTTATAAGTGATTGTTATCGAAATGAAGTTGTTCATAAAACATCTTGGAAAACCTAATTGTTTTCATAACAAAGAAAATATTTGTAAATTTATTTTTGATTCTTATTTAAGAATTAAGCATGAAAATGTTTTTATTATAAACATGATGATAAAATTTTGACGAACTGAGTATTGCATCGTTAATCTTGAAATTGTATATAGTTGCGCGCCTACATACAATTTGGAATGGACCATGCAAGGCTGATTAGTAGTCACCATAAAACTGATTAATAAACACTAAATTTTCTTTGAAGATTGTGAAAGATTAAAATTTATGAGATCTGCAAGAAGTGAAAAATAAGGACATAGTTTTAGGGACACATACATATGTGCCTGTAGCATCTACTCTTCTGAGTCGAATTTAATCATCTGTGGAAATTGTCTTATTTGACAATTGATATTCCCTTTTTGTCCAATTCCCCCGTAGTGAGATTCTTAGGAAAAGTATCTGATTATCGTGTATTGATACCCGACTGGATGTATCGACATTCCTATAATTTCTTATGATTTGATTTCATTTGAATGACCTGGGTAATGATCCGAGGAGCTTTCGAATGCGCACTCAAATTATGAAAACATGGGATATATTCATATTCATTAAATGTTTTCGTCTGTATCTGATTTGAAATTCTATCGCGTAGATTATGCGTTGACCTTACTCTTTTAAGGTTAGTTATGTCTCCTGATATCCTTGAACTTGTGAAGGATTATGAGTTATTATTAGTCTTTTGAGAAATTCACATCTTATCGACGACAATGAAACTGGAAAGTTGATAGTGCCAGTAGAATGGATTGATTGATTATGACATGACGACATTGTCTTAATTGATGGGAACTCGAATAGAATTCCCCTAAATGATAAGATGTTGATTATCAAAAGTGATCTAAATAATTCTTGATGGATGACCATATCTTGCATTTAGACTTGAAATTATACCATGAATGGTTGTGAATTAGTCATAGATATTATAATCTAGAAAGAACCTAATATGAATTTATTAAAAGATGTTTCTATTATCTGAAATTTTAGAAGGTATTTTTTGGTAAATTACCTAAACTTTCACCATTAAGGCAAATTAAATTTGGTATTGATTATATTCCCGGTGTTTCACCTGTGGCTTGTGCACTGTACGTCAGCACCACCTGAATTAAAAGAATTATCGTGCAACTGAGCTAGTTGTCGGAGAAAGCTTTTATTCTACCGAGCTCGTCATCATGAAGAGCTATGGTGTTATCATTCCTTATATTTATAGATTACTGTGAACTGAGTAAATTGACAATCGAAAACGATATCCATAACTCGAAATGGAAGATTTGTTCGATCATTTACAAGGTTCTAGCGTTTGTTTTAAAGATTTGATCCATGGCATGGTTATTATCAACTTCGCATCTGCGAAAAAGATTATCTATTCCAATCATTACATCAAGAACTTGTAATGACCATTATGAGTTTCAGGTGATGTCGTTTGGATTGACTAATACACATGTAGCATCCATAAATTTGGTGAATCACGTGTGTAGGCTGTAATTTGATAAATTCATGCTCGTGATCATTAAGAACCATCTGTTTGTTTATAAGAGTAAGAAGGAGTTAATGATTATTTATAGATTGCCCTGAATTGGCCGAACAATGAAAAGCTGTACCTTGAATATTTAACAAGTGATTTAAGGCTTGATCATTTACATTAATTGACCGTGTGATTAAAAGATAATAGATTATATTGACTCTTCAAAAATTAAGAGACCTTTTTAAGACTTTGAGAATTACTAAAAAGAAAAGTGCAAATATGTTTTGACAAATGTTTTAACAAAAGATTTTCAAGGTATTATTCCCTTATACCCAAAACATTTAACTAAACTCCTGTTTAGGGGTAAATGTTCGTGTGTACCTCAAGACAACCCTAAGAGAAATTGAGGAAACCATTTAAACCATAACTTGAAATTTGAAACGACAAATTTTGCTTTTCAACTAAGAAAATTTTGACCAAAGTATAACCAAAGATTTTTTGAACATTTACGAATCTTATTAATTATTTTCGATAAATCAACAAAAATTGTGTTAATTAAATTAAAAATTATTTTGAACATTTTATTATAATTGGTCGGACTAAGATATTTAAACTTTTAACGTTTACGTTACATAAAAACTTAATATTTATTGTTAATTTACGTGTAATAATTATCGACGCTTTAAAACGTCGGATCAAGAAAACTGATAAAAATAATAGTTGAGATAGAACTAAGACTTAGAAAATATGAAGAAAGAATTTCTGAGTAAATTGTAAACATGATAATTATTTCATCAGGAAAGATGAATGAAAATACTGACGCATTATGTAAAAAGGATAAAGAATCAATTAGGATGTGTTCCTTAATAATGAATGTACAAAATATATTGCCGAACAATTTAAAAATAATTGACGATTGTAAAAAGGATAATATAGATAATAAAAGAGGTTCGCGGCTAATGTGAACCATTAAAATTGAGAAGCCAATAGCGTTAAATGTTTTAAAGGCCACTTGTGGTTGTATAAATATGGAAATTTTGAGATTTAGTTATACTAAAATCTTGTAAGTATAAGTGTAAGTATTCTATTCGTGTCATTTCTGACTAAATGTATCTTTATCTGAAGAAGTTGTACTGATGACACATTATAAAGGCAGACATCGCCTCATACATTAGTAAACGTCTAGCTATCCCAAAGGTCATCATCTGAATTTGATTCAATTTGTGTCATCGTCGACAGACTGACCAAATCTGCTAATATCATTCTCGTTAATGATAGAATCTTGATGAAGAAATTGACTCTTTTATATTTAAAGGAGTTATGTAAACATAGTGTGCCTTTATCGAACATCTTTATCAAGATCCTTGCTTCACATCGAATTTCTAGAGATTTGCTCAGAAGTCATTGGGAACGAACCTTGATGAGAGTACTGTTTACCACCCTAAATCGAAGGGACGAGGTAAAGTAACAATACAAAACACTAGAAGTCTTGTTCTATGTTTGAATGATTGACCTTTGGTAATAAACCGTATAATCGTTTTCCTTTGGAGAGATTATCATTGATAATTATCATATTAGGATCGAGATTGAATCTTGTTAAGATTTATATATTAGAGCATCTGTAAGCAGGAGTTAAGATGAAGACACCCGACAAACACCCATTGTGAGTTGGACATGTCTTTTAGGTTTAAGGTTTCCTATGATGGCAAACCTAAACTTACAAAATACTCGACCCGCGAGACCTGAAATGATTGTTGAAATTAGGATCTGATTATTGGTTGCCGGTAGTGGGTATGAGGTTATGTGAATATGAAATGTAGATCTTGAAGTGCCAGATGGGTAGCGAAGTTATGCCAAAAATTTTAACCATGAAAAAATGAATAGATGATCTGAAAGATCATGGGATATAAGTCCCCGTTGTATGGGACCATTGAGATGATGTAAAAGATCGGTTTGAAAGGCATATAAGCGGGATCTACCCTAGGAATTCAAGAGCTGCGTGAATTATATATTGAACTTGATAAAATGTCTATCAAGTGAGAATCTGATTGTATCTTAGTAAAGTTTAGATCGGCGAAAGTTGCATTCATCATAAACCCGTGAACATCATGGATAGAGAAAGTAAGTCAACATTTAGCCTGATCTTATTCCCGTAGTTATGTTTGATGAAACTCGTGTATTGTAATGAATTACAATTGTGAGAAAAGACCGAATGTGGAGGAAATACCCACATGGCTTTAACTCTATAAGAAGCGAGTAGTAAGGTAAGATGATCTTTGAGGACAAAGATCCTGTTTAGGGGTAAATGCTGTGACAATCCGTCAATTTATGATTGATATTTTTATTCTCAATATTTAATTGAAAATATTATTTTAATGTTATATTATGAACTCACTTATTTTTGGGAAGAAATTTGGATTTACGTCTTGAAGTAGCATCGACTACGTCTAAACCGGAGGATTCAACGTTACGTGCTTACATTTACATACACCGTTTTTGGTGACAGTCTGACATTTTAGAAAATAAATTTATCCGTGAATATTATTTTGGGATTTTAATTTTGAGTTGGTTCATAAACTCAATAATTTACGAGAAGAGATTAGGACTTACGCGAATAATTTAACGTCCTTTACGATTAAACCGAAAACCTTAGGATTACGTATTTACGTTTTCGAACTCCGTTTTTGATGAGACAATTTTTATTAGATTCGTTTTGTGCCGTTGATTCATAATTTATAAAAACGTTTTTCGTAAAACGACCCGAGGGCACGTAAAACGAGGAAACTAGAATCGAGGAGTACCCGTAAATTAGTGGAGATGAGACAAGTTGGACACTTGTCCCACCTCCACTATGAGTGGCATAAACAAGCCACCACACACTCTTGTTATCAACTTTTTAAGTATCCATGGGACACTTGTCCATGGGCTTTATCAAAACTACAAGCAAAACCACCAAGCTTCACATTCACTTCTCACACACGCAAACTTAATCCAAAAATCATCAAACCCACTCTTCTCTCTCATGTTGAACGTCCAACCTCCACCCTAAAACACCATCTTCATCATTTTTTAACCTCAAACTTTATCTATAATCAACATATGTTGATTACCACTTGAAAAGATGAAGATTGGAGGTGATTTTTGCAAGTGAAAAGGAGTTCACATGGAGTTAAAGGGCTGATTTCCATGAAGGTGTTCATCCATTTGAAGAACTCAAGATTTCATTTTCTAAGATTAAAGATTTGGTGACAAGAACCAAGCCTTGCTCATCCAAAATCTCAACCTTTTCATCACTTTGGTGGTATAGAGATTGTTTCTTCCTATCATCTTGTTATTTTGAATAAGTAATCTTGTAGTTTCTTTATTTATGTATATGTATATGATGATGAATGATGATTAAAAATGTTATGTGGGGATTTGGTGTTGATAGATTGGATAAAATGGATAAAAAGATGGACAAACTACATATAAAAATGGGTAAATCTTGTTTAAATGGTAGGCTGTATAAAAACAGTAACTAACCACATGTTAGACTGATAAAATGATTAAGTTTAAAGTACAAATCTGAGTTCACTGTTTTGGACGATTTTTAGAAAATACTTAGAGGCTGACTCAACAGTAGCTATAGGAGAGTTAAATGGAGCACATATCATGTAGTTTATGTCATAAAAATTTGAGCTTCTATCTCCATATAGAACTCTAGATATGGCAGTTTTAGTGAACATGAAAATAAAAATCAGATTTTGGAAATTAAAGTATAATAGTATTATATAAGCACTCAAATAAAAATAGTATAAAATGTGAATTAAAACCCACTAACTCATATAATACATTTAAATAAATATGTATAAGGATAAATAAATGGACATTTTATTAAAATGGTAGTTTGATAAGTTTTAAAAGTTATAAAACTATAAACATGATTTTTAAGACTTTTTCGGCTATTACCGTAAAATTAACGTTTTTGTTAAATAAAACTTAGACGGTTGGACCCGTCTAATGTAAACTTTTATAAACTCATATACTGATATAGAAACATATATAACAAGTAAAAACCGATAAAACCCGAACTATATAACATACGGACATTAACGGGCTAAGTTAACGTTATTGGACTAATAATACAACAAAATAGGCTAAAACACATATAAACTTATTTATTAGGCTTAACCCATTTGGGCCCAACATGTAAAGTGTGATACTGATAATAAAATTATAATTGGGCTAATATAATATATTGGGCTTATAATGGGCCTATTGGGCCTAAAACATGTAAATAGGTAAAACTAGTAAACTAGTATAAAAGTTATCAACACATAATACTAAAATGAGTAAATAAGAATACGAAACCCATTTGATCATCATATATATAAAATCATCATATGTATACATAATTGTTATTTTTATAAAGTCATTGGACATGAGTCTAAGACGAGTATTATTTGTCTAGGTTTCCGTGATTGAAGCACGTACCGTACATCCGAATCGCCGATAACCGCCTTCCCACATCAACGTGAGTTCATAGCCTCGCACTCTTTTAAATGTTTTTACGAAATGTTTCATAAACCCGCGAGGGATATAACATGTTAGTTTTGATAAAATAGGACATCATTTGTCCTGATTGTTTGTTTATTGATTTGGACCCGAATGATTGTATGACCCGATAAATGATTAAAAGACCCGATAGATGAAATTAAATGGATTATTAAAGTTAGGTTATGTCACTAAAAGTCCGATTAGCATGAATTGTGAACTACCGGGATTTGGTAGAAGCTTATGCATATAATAGTACTATGTGGGGACGATCACCCCAGTTCGCGCCTTGACGGTTGATCCCCGTCGTGCCACATTGATTGGTAAGCGAATTTATGTATGAGAAGATTTACATAGCGTGACCTTTGTGACGACACGCTAATTTAGATGGGCAAATGAGTTTCGGGCTAGCTACCCGTTGTTTGTTTTAGTAAGGTAACAATGTCATGTGGCTTATAATAATCCAATTAACAAAATACTACTATACGCACCGAATTACGATGTATTGCCTTACTAGCAATACGGGGTCATACTATTGATATTATGTTCGTGTTTTGGTTTTATATAACCATATTCATATAACGGTTTTTATTTAACTTTATACAACGTCATAAGACGTATTGTATGATGTTTTTACGACATTGGCTCGTATAATGATTTTTAAGGCAAATGCCTATATTATGATTTTCGACAAGGATTTGTATAAAAATAACTTTGGCTATTTTATGGCCTATTACAATGTTTGTACAAAATGATTTTTGGTAATAATTTTATACCGATGTTATATTGATGGATTTTATTAAACTCTATGAATTCACTCGGCGTTATCGCTGACCTTTTCTTTTAACATGTTTTATCTCAGGTACTTGAAGGTAATTCTCGGGAAGACAACAAGAATTCATGGCCCGCACCTAAACAATAATTTCCATTCAAATTCTTTGTAAAACTTGTACGAAACACAGTGACTTGGGACCTATGTAAATTTGATATTTATGAATGAAAATGCTTTATTATTAAACGACGCGATTTTTATGCGTTGTCTATGATGTGAGTAATGTGCTATCCCGTAACACCAACGAGTCTTCCGCTGTATTGAGTTGTATAAATTTGGGGGTGTTACAACAACATTGCCAAACTCTAAGGGATCATTACCATTATCATTGGAAGTGTTTCTTGAGACTTTAATCACCACCAATCTTCACCAAACCTCTCCAAAACCTGCCTCAAATCTCAAATACGAATTTTATTTGCATAACCCGAAAGACCACAAACTCTTACCATTGGTTCGAAACTTGTAGTCAATTGGAGGCCTAATGATTGCTCTAATTCTTTTCATTTACTTATTTTAATCATACTTTGGGTAAACTTTTGTTACTTTCATGATGTTGAACTCTATATCATATGTTGAATGTTTGTTTTGATTAATATGATTATGGAGTAGCTTTCTTATACTTGTTTGGAATAATGTAAACATGGATATGGAGTGTTTATTATTTTGCAATTTTAAATTATGATTTTGTTAATACGTTTGTTTAAATCAATATGAGTCTTGATAACTAGTTGGTAAACTATAACCGGGTCTAAATGTCGAAAGGATTCCAAGTTATGTTTTGTTCCAAATGTTAATGCGCATATATGTTTGGTGTATCCTGATTGACAACCATGAGTAAACAAGTTAAATAGATTTATAAAGGTTTAATCTAGAGTATAGGTCGAAAGGGCTCTAATGAACAAGTTGGCTAAAATCATACTTCTCACAAATGGATTTAACTACCGGTTTGTGATATTGATCATAGGTCGAGAGGGTTCTTTATTCTAAACCATGTCATGTGCAATTCTATGATATTACCCATTGACATGGAATTGTACACTTATAATTTGTGTGCTATTGCTTAACTATCTACCCGATAATCTATTCACTCCATTGAAATGAATACTAGTTCCAAGCAAGTATCTTTATTATTATTGTTATCTCATCTTATTAGCTTAATCATCATCTCAAGTGTTACTTGTTCCTATTTGCTTAATTGTTATTTACATGGTAATTTTGGGAGTGACAACCATCTTTACCAATAACGTTACATTGTTACTTAGATTCCTTACAACCGAAAACACTCAAATCTCAGTGAACGACCTCGGCTTACCACAACAAGCTAGCTACTAACGAAAGGGTCATACTTGCATGTGTGTTCTTAGCTTGTTTGGAAATCTGTGTTATAAATTTAAAACTTGTGTAATCGGAAGAGGACGCATCAAGTTTTTGGCGCCACTACCGGGGATTTGTGTTTTTTGCTATTCATGTTTTGAATCTTTGTTTCATATCGTGTATCGTTTAATCTATTTTGTTCTTATTTGGTTTAAAATTAAAGTGTGTTTAGATTAAGCGTTTTAGTGATTATTTCAGCAACCCCACAAAAGTTTTTTAGGTGTTCTTAGTTTTTAGTCACTAAAAAAAAGAATTTTCACAGAATCGATTTTGCCGCCCGGCAGACCCCTTTTGCTGGCCGGCAACACCCTTTTGCCGCCGACAGAAAAATCTTGTCGCCGACAACTTTTCCATCTTTTTCACAGAGTCTATTTTGCCGCCCGACAGACCCCTTTTGCCGGCGGCAACTCCTAAAACTGTAAAAAAAAATAAAAATCTTTTTATCTTCTTTTATTTAAACCGAGCATTCCTCAAACCCGTTCCTAATTGTGTTTTACACTCGTATAACATCCGTTATTCGAGTTTCAAATCAATTACTCTCTTTTGCTCATAGCCCACCCAACCACCACGTTCCAACTATTTGTGCCTCGTTTGTATTTCTATTCGCTCTGGTTTGATCCCAAACCCCGTGTGTAGAACCCGAAGTCATTTGAACCATCCGGTTTGATTGATTTGGTACAACTATCGTTACAATTTTGTTCTTATTTTCTTGTTTCTTTAGTTGTTTTATTTAGTAATAAAAATAATAATAATAATAGTAGTAGTAAAAAAATAAATATATACAAAAATATTTTCGGTCTTTATTATTTTATTTACTTTATTTTTCTATGACGTTTTGCAAATCACTCCGGGTTTGTATAAACCCGCGTTCTTGGGGAAAACAACTCGTTTGTCCATTCCAAAAACTTAAATGTAACATCAAAAATAGGACGACATCCGACAAAACACCAATCGTACCCCTTGAAATCTAATCACCCGAACCATACATCAAACCACCGTTCATCAATGAATTTTTTGTCGTCGCCTCCAAAGACGACGTATTCGACACCGAAGTCGAGACGATATTCAAAAATCCATTTCATATTGAAGGAATCTCATCCTATGAAACCGAATCCGATTCCTCAACTGTTGTTACCATTGATCCCGATGATCAACCAATGTGGTCAAACACTAGGGTCGTTGCTCCAACGCCTAGTTCCTCTATCGTTCAAATCCCTATTTTGAACAATTTCAATATCACGAGTACCCACATGAAAATGATTCGGGAGAACTAGTTTGATGGACAATCCCTACTCGATCCTAACCGACACGTTCTCAATTTTCTCGAGATTAGTAGCCTTTTTCAATATGGTGAAAATCAAAAGGAAGAGATTAGCTTGAGGACATTTCCATTCTTATTAACCGGAGAAGCTAAGATTTGGTTTAATGAATTAGATGAAGGAACAATTACTTCGTGGAACGAATTAAGATAAGCTTTCCTAAGTTGATTCTTTTCACCCGCAAAGTTTAAACGTCTCCTAAACGACATTCTTAACTTTCACCAACTCAATGACGAAACTCTCGTTGAAGCTTGGCTCCGAATGAAAGAAATGCTTCGCGCTTGTTATGGACATGATCTAACCAAGAGAACGGTAATTGAAACATTCTATCATGGTTTAGACGATCCAATATCTCTCGACACCGAAGGAATCTTCCTCTATAATACTGCGAACGAAGCTTTCCAAATCCTCGAGGACAAGGTCCTTATCAAGTTCGATTTTTCGAAGGATTCTCATATCCATCCCAAACCGAAAACCGTTGTTTCCGCTGGTGGAAATAACATCATCCCCGGTCACACTGTGTTGATGGAGAAATTCGAAGCTCTCGCTAGGCTTATCGATTCCCAATTCCTAATCATAAGGAATGAACTAAAAGATATGCGAGACGATCACGACTCGCAAACCACCATGAAGGATGACACGCCGATGTGTGAACCTCATGAAGTGAATTATGTCCAAGAATATCACTGAGGATATCATGAACAAAATTCAAGGAATTCACATTCCTATCTTATCCTAAACCCGAACCGTCCCATTCCTCAATTTCGACCGCGAGATGTAACGACATACTCATCACAATATCACCAAAAACCAGAAGCCTCAACGGAGGAGATGATGAGAGAATTTATGGCTTGGCAAACGGAAGAAAATGAACGTGTCAAGAACAATTTGGTTGACTTGGAGTTTCAAATCAATCTAAGGTTCCGAAACCATACAGCCATAATCGAAGACTTAGATAGACACTTAGGTTATGTAGAAGATTACATAAAACGAACCAATCCCCTTCCTCAAATCACCAACACCAAAACAAGAGATAAAATACCCTCTATCCGAAACGAGAGTGATAAGGGAGATGTTTATTTTATCGAGGAACAAGAAGTTAAACCTATTCCGATCGTGCCAAAACCGAACACCATCATTTCTAACTCACCTTTTCCCAAGGATTGCACCGTGCATATCCCATACAAAAAGGAGATTAAGTTTGAACATGAGATATTATCGAGTAATGACGCGGAGTTGAAATCAATAAATGACATCGGAAATAGAAGAATGATAAAGAAAGACGACAATGGTGTGCCAAAGAAGCCTTTTAAAGTTTGGACTATAAATGGAGAATTTCTTTGCTTCAAAGATGATAATTATCAAAATCAATGGCACCCAACCAAAGTTCCCTGATGAGACTGCTTTTATACATAGTCTCATCGTCCAAAACGGGCTTAAAATGCTAAAAATATCATAAAATGTGCCAAATATATGCTTGTGTTTGTTCAATGTGTATTTTAGGTACGGATATTGAGAAAATGGTAAAAGATCACAAGAAACAAGCAAAAACGAACACAGGTTACGAAGCCGCACAATGAACCGGGCCCTAGAGTTGATTTTCCAAGAAAAGTCCTTGAAGAATTGAATATTGTACAAGAAGGGTCCTTATTATTGAAGAATTGACACTTTAAACCCTTGTTTATTCATAATTACAAGTTGGGTCCCTAAAGTTTGTCAAAATTACAAAAATGACCCTCAACTTTGAAGAATTGGCAAGAATGGTCCCTCTAATTTGAAGACTTGTCACTTTTACTCCTCCATGAAGACAAACAAACAAGTAAAGACCTTGAAGATTGAAGACATGTCAAAAACAGCCCTTCAAATATCAAAAATTACAAAACAAGTCCTTATTATATCCTTTGGAAAGTTTTTGTGGCCAAAACATAAAAAACAAAACTTATTTACAAAGGAAATTCGGATTTGCAAGTTTAAAACACAAATGAATGAAGGAAGAAAGAAAGAGGGTAGAATCTGCCAAGACATGAAAAAAACCTAGACCACTCCTGTTGTGACACCTCACCCACCAAATCCCACCCACCAATCACAAAACCCCATTTTGCCACCATACGAATACACTCACCCGGTTTAATAACTAACTTAATTAGTTAATTAAATCACGCGGTTAACACAATTTCAAAACATAAACTCGATTAAACCTCACTATTCATACGAAGAACATGATTTGAGTTTTTATTAATTACTAAGAATTAAGTGTTAATACCTTCCAGATTCATGATTAACCTTACACTAATCATAACCCAACTCACAAACACCTTGCCACATCACCCCATATGTCACATGTACACTCCCCTGTTACATTCTTTTGAGAAGATGCCAAAACCTGCCAGGGAATCAACGAACCCAAAACCTACTTCAATCCTAAGCTTATTGGGAGCCCTTGATCAAATTGCCACCCACTTTACAGCTCCACAAACAGCCAAAGTATCTTCACATGTTCAAGAAAAAGGCAAACTGCAAGGGCAATTTTTGAAGACCATATACTAGGGTTTCATGTTTTATTTTCAGCTTTCTAGATTCATGTAGCCTATATAAAGGCCCTAGTATGCAACATTAGTTCTTGTTCTTGGATTCCTAGGTCAAAAGTCTGTAAAGCATTTGTTCAAGTGAAATGAAAAATGTATGAACTTTGTGAAGAATTCCAAGTCCCAATTTCTTTCTTGTTATTGATTATTGATTTGAGTTTGTGTTTATGAAGTTTCAAAGTTTGGTTTAAGTATTATGCAAGTGTTTCAAAATTTTTCCAAAAATCTGATTTTTTATAAGTCTTAGTTCAAACACTTGAACTTTTGGATCATAAGTGATCATAACACCCTGATAAAGAGATTATCAAGGTGTAGTGAGCTTGTGGTTTGGGAGGATTCAAGGAGTGGGGAACAATCTTGAATCAAAAGCTCAAACAATTTGTGAGTGTGGATGTACATTCATAAGGTTTATACTTTTTCTCCCAAAACCTATTGAAAAAGTGGTTATAAATGATTTTGTGATTCTGCTGTTGTAGGTGTTGTTCTTGTGGTTTAAATCTTGTTCTTACTGCATGCTAATGTTGTATTGATGCTTGTTTAAGCTTGGGTAAACCTGAAAATCACATTTGCTTTGTTAAATCTTGGATTAAAAAGTGAAAGGGGTGTTTGGGTCTACTGTTTTAGGTTTTAAATGTTAGTTTGAGTAGGTGCTAAGTGTTTATCTGAGTTGGTATCTGATATTGAGTTGGTTGAGTGCTGATATTTACCATACTTGAGCTTTTAAACATCAAATCTGAATCTGTGTTATATCTTGCTTGTTTTTGCCTATTTTGACTTGAAATTTTGGGAACACTTAGTGTGTATGATTATTTAAGGTTAACAAGTGCTTAAACATAGTTTGTGTAACCTGTTTTAGAGATTTGAGGGATTGAAATTGGGTTTGTGGTAAAGTATATCAGCAAAGTCATTTTTTGTTCATCATTTGTTCATCAGTAAGTAACTTAAGCTTTAATCTAGGTCTAATCTTTGATTCATTGTATGAAACAATTTTAATATTGCTTATTTAAGATTATTTAATTCTTTTGGTTCAATTTGGTTGGCTTAATCTTCCTTAAACTGTTTATTTCTTCAAATCTGCTTAATGTTCATGTATGTGCAATGTCTGAGCACTGTTTGAATTAACTGCACTAATTAGCTAAGTATTATTGTGATTTCTTGCTTGTTATTGACTCCTTATAACCCACTGGTTATAAGGGTGCCTTGATTGTCTATTAATTCCAAGTAAATCTCACTAAAATCAAAGGTCAAGAAAGTCAAACACTGGGAACCCTTTCCCACTGCTACTAGCCACTGCTAGTGTTATTTTGTGAACAACTTATCAATAAGATATTTTAGCTTATTTAGACTTGCAACAACTTAGTTTTTGTAATCAATCTTCCTTATTTGACCCATTTGACTATTCTGGAGCATTTGAGCCTTTGACTTTTAGGTTTGACTAGAAAACAAATTGACTTTTATTTTTCAAAACAGTTTATTGCTTTTTCCAGCTTATTCAGTGTGCTTAATTGAAATCTTTTTGATTATTAAGCTTAGTTAAGTTATTTAAAACATTTTTCAAAAAGAATCAGCCCTTTTTAATTGGTCTAGAACTCAAAAACGACTATTTTGTCATTTTGTGTAGAGAGCTTTTCCTTATTTCAGGCTTATTTCTTGGGCTTATTCAAAAATTCTTTTTACAAACAGCTTTATAAGGTCAAGAGAAGGATGTGTGTCAAATTTCAGCTTATGGCATTAGCTTATGACTTAATGGGCCAAAAAGTCCATTAAAAATAAACTGTTTATTCATTAAGCTGTGATAAGCTCACTATCAGCTTTTAGGCATTTAGAGTTTTGTGTTTAAAATTGAATTTTAAGCTAGACTGAAACTTTTCAGCTTATTTGGTTAACTTTTTGCTTATTGGGCCAAAAATTAAGCTTGGAGTGTTTTGAGTTTTAGCCCATTTGGAGGCCCATTAGGGGTATTTTTGTAATTTCAGTTTCATTATCTGTTTATTTAAGTTAAATTAAAATAGTTTTCAAGTTTTAAATTTTTTTATAATTTTTTGATTTTGATTAATATTTTATTATTATTATTTTATTATTTTATTATTAAAAATTGTTTTAAGATTTTTGCAACTTTTTCATTTTTCTTAGGTTAAATACATTAAGCTAGGATTTTTAAAATTTTTAGATAAATTTTCTTGTCATTTAATTAATTTTTAGAATTATTTTAATATTTTAATAGTTTTTAATCAATTTTAAATATTTTAATTAATTTTATATTTTTCAAAAATTTTTTTTAGTTTAATTAAGTTAATTTAGAGGTTTACAAATTGAAAAAACTCATTTTGGGCTTTTTATTAATTAAGTTGATTTTTTGGGCTTTAATTACCATTAAAAAATTATTATTTAATTAAATAAAAGGTCTGAGTGATTTTTTATTTTTTTTGTAAACTCTAGTTACATTTTTTGTGATTTATCATGTTTCTAGGAATTTTTAGGGTAATTTTATATTTTGTCACGTTTTACAGTTTTACGTTTACGATTTTCGTCTTAGTGTAATTTTAATCGTAACCGTCATCCTTTTCTCTTTTGTTTCTTCATAATCATAATTACAAACATTTAATCATTTCTTAATACAACACACTAGCCTCCTTGAGAACGATCCCACACAAAGGGTGATAACTGCTTACGTTTTCCTAAACGTTCACTTAGTACTTTCTGCTTTTACCTCGTTTTCCAAAACGAGTGTGAATTTACAACTATCATTTTGGCGCCGCTGTCGGGGATGCGTGTTGTGTTTTGATTTGAACACATTTTGTTTTTATATTAACCATAATAAGTATTTGTGTGATTACCACTCTAATCATACGTATTATCGGTTTTTGTTTTTTGTGAATATTATTACTATATTGTATACGTATCACAATAAATTCACAAGTACTCCAAAAGTGTGAAAACACAACCTTGATTTGGGATTTCATCACTCAATCATTGTATTTGAATCTCAAACAAAGAAAAAAGGCAAAATAGATAATTACTTTCGTGAAGCTTGATTTTAATTAACACAAACTATAAGATCGGTATTAGGCAGTTGTATTTCATGACCTAAGGGAAAAAGGCTCTTAAGTGCTTAGCGCTGCCTCGTTTCCCCCGCTTTCTTGTGCGTGTTAAGAGAAAAAGGGCTAATCGAGGGTTTGCCAACCAAAGTATTATCTACGTATCTATATATTTTCTTGGTTTCAAAGATTAAACCCTCTTGAACGTTTTGGTGTTCCACCAACATTCTAATGTCATCGAAGGCGTTCACTTCACGTGATCGTTTTCATTCCTTGAGTCTCCTTTAATCGAGAGATTTGATTTAAGGGAGAGATTTTTAGATTTTGGTCTACGTAATACATCACAAAAAAAAGTAAAAACAATCAAAAGCACAAAAAATTGAAAAAGATAAAAACACCCAAAAGAATCTTCTTTGCTCATCCCCACGTTGTACGTGACGTTTATGCAAACTCGTAACCAAGCAAGACGTGCACGTAAACGTAGAAACCGAATGTAATACCCCCATAAAGTGGGTATCACAGTGGTGGATCGATGAGCAAATAGCTTACAAAGCACAGATCATAATTATATGATTTTTTAAATACAATTGATATGAACATTAACTTGGTACAATCGTTTAAATCGTTGAATAACATTTTTTATAAATATCCCAGTAAAATGATAGATCCCTCGGCATTTTATGCTCCTAAATGATACTCAGTCCATGCTCAAATAATCTTTCTTAATAACCTGAGAAAAACATGCTTAAAACAGTCAACATAAAGTTGGTGAATTCATAGAGTTTTGGGTAAAATCATAGTTTAGAACTTAAAATGTCCTACCTAGTGCTGTTCAATATTTGATTATAAAATCAAGTTCGAAGTGTCCAATTATTCCATTCATTAATGTGCTAAACAATAAACAATTAAGTTTAGGAATGCAAACCTTACAGATAGTATCATTGCACAAAGCTATATACTACGAAATAATTACATTTCTTCCTATTTCCAAAACTGAAGCTTAACCTTCCATAGTCCTCCACATATGAGAACGTAGTGTCCTACAAAAAGACACCCAAACCCAGTTCCAACATGGTATACATCTATTGTCCCGCCCAAGGCACGGTGAGCATGACTCACCCAGATGGGGATGGTCAATCCCAAATAGATCTATTTATAACATTCAGGCAATTTCCCATAATTTAACAGTTTCTACAATAGGCAAATGTAATTAAAGTTAACAGTTCAATTTGTGTTCTATAAAATAATTATCAATCATATTGTCCAAACAGGTTACAGTTCAATTTAGGTTCTATAAAATTAATTATAGTTATATTGTCAAACAAGTACAGTTATTTAATAGCATGTCTCCCCCTCGCGGGTTAGTAAAATCATAAAAGGATTTAAAATGCTAGGCTATGAACTCACCTGTATAATACAGCTCGAGGATGATCAAGTTACAATTCACAAGGCACATAGTACATTGGATACCTAATTAATTAAGCATGTCTCAGTATATGCATAAATAATAAATGCATGTAGTTTAATTGGTTGTACGTTTATTCTTGTTATCATAGTATATTAATTAATATATATATATATTGTTATGAAGATGGTTAAGTGTGCATGTTGTTCATTCACTGTTTCCATGTACCCCCTATGTTTATAAAACATGTATTATATTGTAGACTTTAAAATAACTTATTAAATTTATTTAGTACTTTATTAGATTCCAAAAATAATTAATAAGAAGTTATTATTAATTAATCCCGGTTTAAAAAATGTTTCCCGTAGTAAAAATTTAATATTTTTAGTCCGTAACTACTAAAATAGTCATTCATGTAAAAATAGCGGCTATATTTTAGAGAACAGTGGGTACAATATAGAAACAGTGGCTAGATTAGGTTGCCAGTTGTAACTTTAAACAGACAGTGGTAACTTTAAAGTTATTAGTGGGAACTTTAAGTTAACAGCGGTAAGTCTAAAGCTAACAGTGATTAATTTTGGTAGTAAAACACTAACAGTGGCAACCTTTGGTAGTATAATACTAACAGTGGTAACCTTTGGTAGTATTATACTAAAAGTGGCAAGTTTTTAAGTAGTCGGTTGGTAATACATAACTAATTGTGATAATATTACAACTAACGGTGGGAAATACTACATGCAAGTTTATGTTACAAAATAGGCATACCCCTATCGTTACAAACTCGTACTATCATGTATTAGTCGACATCAGCAATCCTAAACTCCCCTTACAGCAGCATGCATGTCTTCATCAATCCTAAACGCCCTCTAAAACCTGATGTTAATCCCAAACAGCCCTCTTATATCATTCTGCAGTCCCAAACTCCCTCTAAACAGCAAATACCAACACCCCGAAGCTATTCGTTGCAGATCTTAGCCCCATATGCCCTGCATGTGGCTCCCTACAGCAGATCCAAACACCCCTTCCCTGCTGCTAATCAGCAGATGGAAACACCCCCTTCCTTCGGCTGTGTATAAACCCGAAACGAACACACCCAACAATGGTGCATGTTGGTGGCGGTTGGTCATGGTTAGAACCACAACTGGTGGCTGGTGGTAGTGTGGGTGATGGGTGGTGACTAGGCAGCAGTGGTGGCAGTGGTTGTAGCCACGTGGGTGGCCAGGTGATGGGGTCACGGCTGTGTGGTAATGGTTGCGTGATAACCACCATGGCTGTGGTGGTGGTCTCGTCTAGATGAAGGGTAGAAGTTATAGGCTGTGGTGGAGGAACAAGGTGGTGATGATGGCGACAGCAGGAGGCTGCGATGGTGGTTGCAGCATGGTAACCACCATGGCTGTGGTGGTAACCTCGTCGTAAATGGAGGATGGCAGTGAGGTGGAGGAACTAGTTGGTGATTGCTGGAGTATATATTGATGATAACGGATGGCTGATGGTGGTGGAGCCACGTAAGATAGGTGGCGGCTGGTGGCTAGGAGCCACGAAATGGGGAGCAGTGGCAGAGGCTAGGGATATAGATGGTGATCATAGGTATAGATCTACTTGATCTATAAATTAAAGGTGGTGGGGGAGATATTTCCTGGTGGCCAGAAGTTGCCGAAAAATGTCACCGGAAAAGTGGCGGCTGCCACTTTAGAGTATGTGTGAGTATTTTAGGTTTAGGGTTTGTATGAAATGAGGGTGAAACCCTAATTTCCTTTATATACCCATTTCAAAGTTATAAAAACAAATTGCAAGATTTATAATAGTTGAGGGGTTAAGGTTGAAATTATTCTGCAGGGGCTTAAAGCGTAACTTTTATTATACGTTTATTAACAAACGGTTCGGGACTCGTTAGTGTTTTATAAAAGTTGATTCGTCTTATGAAAATCGCGCCATTGATCTAAAAAAGCTTTTTCTCCAATAAAATGAAATATTTATATGACCTATAAATATTGAAAATGTGTTCGTTTATTTAAAAGACAATATTTATTATTTATCGTTTTATTAAAGTAAGTATCGTTTTAATAAAGATACTTTTCATTTAACTCTCTGTACATTATTAAAATGATATATTAAACAATTTAAACAAATCATTTTATTAAGTATCTCTCGACAATAATTTATGTAATTAAATTATTAAACTGTCGGTACGCAGGTTGTATGACCTTTGTCTTGTTTTCAATTCCAATAACTTTTGTATTGCTCAAAATAGATTTTTGAACTATACCTTATTATTATTTAATGTACGAAAATCTCGGGTTTTACACCATCCACATGCCACCGTGAGTTTCGTCCTCGAAACTCGATTATTATTACTAGGTTGAGAAATGTTCTGTATCATCGGGTAAACTTTTATTACATTTTTATCATGGTAAAATCGTGGATTTTACAGCACCACCCCGTTATTTTAGCTTCATCCTCGAAGCTATTAAAAACTTTGTCATTTGTTAGGGTATAGATGTCATAGATCTAAAGGTTCGTCTTAGACATGCTCATAAACGAATGGTGCCAACAATGTAAAAAGATAGTTATCCGGATCGCTCTGTAAGTCCGATTGAGCAGTATTTGGGTGCTGCTACCATTACGGATGAACAAAAAACAATGCAAAGAGATCTTTATCTGGGTCGTTCTATGCATCCGATTTAGCAGTATTTGGATGCTGCTATCAGTTACGGATGGACAGAATTATCCGAAAAGTTTGGCTGTCAATCTGACAGAGCGGTAGAAGTTCGCAGAGCAACTAATGACAATTTTGAGAGGACAATCTAGGAAGTTGTTAATTAGGAAAAATCGATGTAAGGTTAACTACCCTTAGTTGGTTAAGCTCACGACAATCGATGTTCATTTGGAAACCTACAAGTCAAGATTTGAGGTCGGAGAGGGTTCTGGAACTGAACATGCTGATCCTGTTCAAGTTCGGATTGCTGCTCTGGCCATGAGCCAGGAGCAGGACATGACGGACGTCTGCAGCCTGTTGATAGCAGGCCAGGCGGGACACACTGTCATGTATGAGCGCATTGACTCTCTCTCTTGAATCATATGGGCAGATACCCAAATAGCACGAGGTTTTTGGGCCACGACCGACGAGGCCTTAAAGTGGTTGTTGGAGGATAACTACTACCTCCATCGGCATATTCACACCTTGGAGGGGGCCTTCAGCATAAGTCCCACACTTCTCTCACTGCACAGGAGCAGTCCTTGTCCACCTTCTTTGATCTTGCAGCTATTCGTCATGATGGAGTGTCAGCAGAGACCGCCTACCTTCGAGGAGTCGTTGGCAGACTGCGGTCCTAGTTGCTGATTGTACTCAGTTTGCTTAAGGAGTCCTGATTGGATTATATAGGCATTGCAGAGTACCCTGTCGGCACCTGCAGCCTTACCAGCCCAACCATCACTAGCCACATCCATTAGACCTGCTAGGCAAGATTTGAGTAGATGTACCAGATCTCTTTATTCACCATGATAAGCTTTCTTGGTTGTATTTCAGCTATCATGCACAATTCACGAGTCATCTGGAGTTTAAGAAAATCATTCGCCAAAGACACAATAAGTCTTGTGATGATACATTGTAACGGTGGTCCGTTAAAATATGGTATGGTGAATGATAATAATAATGAAACCGATGACGTGTGTAAAAACCTAAGTTTTAGGGGTTTTACACCACCTACCCGTTTATTTTAGCTTCGTTCTTGAAACTAAAAATGAGGTTACTCGTTCAAGGAACAAGTGGGGACACTTTTTCTTGAACGTGTAATCTTGTGAACTAGAGTTCTAAGTTTACAAGGTTGGGTTGACTAAGACAAACTCGTCTTAAGTCTTGGTTTTTCTTAGATGTGACTCTGGGGCCCCAATGTGTCTTGATGAGCATAGATAACAATTCATTAATGTTTCTAATAGTTCTTCAAGAGACTTTTAAGTCTATTAGGCTTTAATAGGATTATGCGATGTCGAGTTAGAAATATAGTTTTGGCTGGTATCGCTCTTGCGTCAACAATTTTACACGAAGGGCTTTCCGATATATCTCTAGCCTGTGGAATGCAAACATTAGTTTGACACCAAATCTTCACTCAGCGAAAAGGTTAAGATCATTGTTGATGGTGATTTGGTAGGAAGTTGCAAAGAATCTGCTTCATTTGTGGCTGAGCTAGGGCATAACTTGCGTAGAGAAAAAGTACTTCAAATGATGGAAATCAAAGAAGATACCAAGAAGAAAAAGTTTCATGTTTAGTCCCTATCGTTTACACCAAACATCATGTATTGTCCCTATTTCAAATTAAGTTCGCAGATCATCCCTATCGTTTACATTTTGGATCAAGAATAGTCCCTGTCTTGGATGGAAGTTAATTTTGCCCGTTAACTTTTGAAATTAGAGGGGTATTTCGGTCTTTTCATTTATTTGACTTTATCAAATACAAAACACCACCCACTTTCCACATTATTTCTTATCTATTTCTTATCTATGTCTCTCTCACACAAAAAAACGGATCCCATTACAAAAAAGAAAACACATATCAAAACCAAATATATCAAAAAAATATTGTATCAAACCGACAATAAAAAAAACAGATCCAAGTTCATATCATTCACCATCAAAACCAAAATTAAAGAAATAGATCCAAACATTCGTATCCTTTCACAGAAAAACCAAGATTCATGTTCATATAAAAGAAACTCACATCATCGTTTCAAAAAACACATTGAGATCTGTTTTTCAAAAAAAAAACATCGAGATTTCAGATATCAAATCGAATTAAGTCCTTTCCACATGAACATCAATCATCAAACCCATAAACCATTCGAAAAAAATCTTTCCTTGTGGCCACAGGAAGTTTTTTCAAGATACTCGTGTTTATTGAGATGGGTCAAATGGTGTGATGAGATTTTTATGACTAAGTAATCGAATCGATGGGTGGATTCATGGTTCTTCTTTTATGGTTCGGTGATGAAGATTTATTGTAAATGTGGTTATAATTGAATGATGTTGATGAACAGTGGCGGTTGTGATGGTGGTTGTAAAAATATGAGGCGGCGGTTGTGATGTAAAAATCAAGAGCTTTACCAACATTTACCATCTTACAATTCCCATCCAATAACGCATTATAAGTGAACAAGTTTTAGAAAAAGATTCTATGAGGCATTTCATCAAACACCTTGCCTTCAAGTAAAGTCCTTCAAGTAAATTCTTTGGTTGGTTAAGTAATGGGTAGTGGCTGAATGTAGGATTAAGGTTTTGGTGGGGTTTAAGGATGTTGCTGAAGTTGATGTTTGGTGGATTTGAAGTGCTTTTGTTGCTGTTTTGAGTTTAGTAGATCCGGGTCGAACCGCCTGACCGGACCCGACCGGTTCGTCACATATAAAAGAAAAAAAATAAGAAGATCTAACATCAGATTATGTAATTGCACAAGCTTGATTTGTAGTTGAGATCGATTTGATTTTCAATTTTATGGTATTTTGGGTGTGATAAGACCCGTTTTTGTGGGATGATGAGTGATGGTTCTTACCGATGAATATGAGAATCATTTCGACTGAAATATAGTTTTCTGTATACGTATTTTATGGTGGATCTTTGTTTATAAAAAAAAGGTTTTGTTTATGTTGGATCTTTGTTGTAACTTTGTTATTAAGGGATGATGGGTGAAGAAGAGTAAAAAAAAGTGATATTGAAGTACTGGGGTGATGGAGTATGTCAGTATACTCTCTGGCAAATTGACAATTCCTATGCAATAATTTTTTTTTTGTCAAAACACGAAAGAAAGTGGCTTGTTTTTTTATTAAATGCAACCAAAAGTGTAAAGACCTAAATACCCTTCAGCCATAAGAGATAACATTAAAAGTTAACGTCCATCCAAGATAGGGACGATTTTTGATCGTAAATGCAAACGATAGGGATGATCGGTGGACTTATTTTGAGATAGGGACCATACTTGATGTTCTGTGTAAATGATAGGGACCAAACATGAAATTTTTTCTACCAATAATAAAGAAGTGTGCATTCCCTGGTGAGATGTTGAAAGGGTCATGCATCTACTGTTGGTGGTTCAAAATTTGCACAAATTTCGACTTCTAAAAAGGAGGAAGTCATTCATTTCATGGCTTGTTGGACAATGGTATTGTCGAACTAACTGGATCCAAAGGGGAAGAAGATTGCTCAAAGAGTATTGGACATCCATTATCGCTTTTTGGGAGATGATAAACATAACCCTACAAAATAAACCCATTGAGAGTTGGGCATGTCTTTTATGCTTGTGTTTGTCTTCCTTGTCGATTTAAGAAATGTGGGTTAAGAAGATAGGGCATCCTCTTACCAAGTATTTCTGGGCTTCGGTACAAGAAATGACACTAAGTCTAGTGTCGATAATGTCTAAGTTACCGTCTCCTCGAATGATTGAGGTTTCATTTCCTCATGGCAGATGAACCAGTTTTATTTTCTGTGACACCCCAAAGGGGTCAAATGAAACGGAAGTGGGCACCCCCAAAAAGGGTTCGAATGCAGCAGGAGTGGATGCCCCCAAAAAGGTCGAATGCAGCAGAAAAGAACACCCCCAAAAGGGTCGAATGCAGCGGAAAATGGACACCCCCAACGGGGTCAAATCCAACGGAAGATGGACACCCCCAACGGGGTTAACTACAACGAAAGTGATATTTGGGTTAAGGATAAGCCAAAAATCAAGAGCACAATGTTATGATCCAAAAGAGATGAATATTAATCTTCCTTAGGTTTCTAGATGATAATGATAAAATATTACTGGAGGAAATCACGAGTCAAAAAGGAATATGTTACGTAGCTGGAAAAATAAAATAATACCAATAATGAGTTATGTCGAATATATTTAAGCCCATGTGATTATAAATTTATATTTACATCGATAAGCGTCTCATCCATGTAAGGTGAAATTTATAACTCCATTTGGTGACCTATGATTTCTTTATTCAAACGAAAAAGCGTCCTTACTCGTTTCAATAAGGATTTCATAGCCCACCTTACCTAAATATTCCCGGCAAGGCTTATTATTTAGAACAAATATAACTTCTAAGATAATAGATATTATTAAGATACTTTATAGCCCGTTTATTTATAACCTTCGTCTTCAGACGTCCGATAACATCTTAATACGAAATTATAAATAAACTTGTGGTCCGGTGACTTATGATTTCACCTTTAGACGTCCCATAACATCTTGAGACGAAATTATAATTAACATAGGATCAAGAGACTTAGGTCCCATATGTAAAATATAGGATCATAAGTACCTTGATTTTGGGTTCCACCGCATCATTTAAAGATGCAAACTTATCCAAATAAAACCATATAAAATTACTAAAAGCAAACGTGTATAAGTCGTTAATAAGTTGTGTTCCGTAGATATACGTACAAAGCCATAAACGGAAGAAAATACATGTGGACGCGAGATAACGTGCGCAAGAATACATATCAAACAAGGAGCTTATATATATATATATATATATATATATATATATATATATATATATATATATATATATATATATATATATATATATATATATATATATATATATATATATATATATATATATATATATATATATATATATATATATATATATTATAATGATATATTACAATAGTTACTAAACATATAACAGGAACAATCAACGTATAAGCTTAAACAGATACAGCAAGTTCAAACATTTAATAAAATGTAGTACATGAGATAATGCTCCCTAGTCTGTTTTTTTAAATATTCCAATATGTACGGTTGTTGTACATCCGTGTTTGCTATGTGGCCAATCAGTTATCCAAGTAGTCAAAATAGACTAACCGGTTTATAGTTATCAATTTACTATATAAAGGTAGTATGCTCAAGTAGAAAAATAACACTTCGTGAAATTATACGAAGGTGTTAATAATTAAGTTCTAAAATCACTGAGTACAATGGTTAATAAAACCAGAATGGTAAAATCATGGATTTATAATATAAGGATATATTGTAATAGTTATCAAATAAGTATATGAAATAATCAGTGTATATGAAATAATTAGCGTATAAGTTTAACTGATACACAATTAATCGTATAAGATGTGAAAATCTTAGTATAAGATTTTTAGGATTTATTTGGATTTCATTACGATATCCACTCGTTTTTAGGCAGTTCATTTACGTTACTGTATATTAGTTAAATACATCGTTGTACAAGTATTAATAACTTCCATTTAAATTTGTTATTAATAGTACTGTTTAAGTAAAAGTATTATAGTATTTCACTTTTATTATCTCTGTACATTAAGTTTCATATACAATTTATATAAACAGTTTATAAGAGTAATAACACTTTATTACATTTAATTTAATGTTCCCAAAGTTTCCGCGCGTTCGATAATAACCCCCTTTGATTACAAGTTTGAGAAAATGACGGTTCTAGTCCTTTTTAATTTAGGATTCATTCAAGTTTTTAATTCATTAAATGAAGTAAAAGTCTCTTGGGTTTGTTAAATTTTCAGTTATTTGCAAAGCAAGTCCCTCCATATTTTACTAAATGTATAATTTCTGATTCTTAACACTTTTAGTCCTTAGGGCTTATAATACTTTTAGGATATGGAAAGAGTAATAACTCTAGTTAAAACTAGGTTTTATAACTTCCATTAAGCGGCAAGAATAATCCCTAGGGTTCCTAAATGTTTTGGCTAATTACACAATTTGTCCTTAGAGTTATAAAATGTTAATTTAACTTTTCAAGAATCTACAAAAATAGTCCTTATGGTTTAATAAGTCACAAATGGCATTTATAAATCCCTAGACTTTCTAATAGTTATAATATTAGTCCTTGTAATTTATGTTTTATCAAGACAAGTTTCAAACGTCACAGTTTTAATCCATAAGGTTAATAAATTGACATTTTCAGTCCAAAAAGTTTCTATGGGTTATATTTGGTATAAAAACTTTATTCAAGTATAAAAACACTAATTGGGCCTATTTAAATTTGCCAAAGGAGCTAATGGGTTTCCTATGGGCCTAAGCATATTTTAAGTCCATTAATCATTCAATATTAGCTAAGTGGGTTCTTGTTTATACACGGCTATATTTTATTGGGCCTATTGGGCCTATCCAAGTTTTGGGCTATTATTACATTGTCTTAACTAGTCCATTAATAAAATTAATCATTTATCTAGGTGTGAAATTTAGGTAACCTTACAAGCTTATTACTGGTTTATAAAGGTTACGTCAAGATCTCTAAATAGAGAGTAAAAACCTAAGGCATGTTTTATATATGTGTGTTTAAAATAAGATCCAAGTTAGTTACAAGTTTGTATGTTAGTCATAAGCTTTAAGATGATCTTATAACCCACGGCTAATATTTAAATCTTGGTGTTCAAAATGAGATTTAAGCTTGTTATATGTTTACGATTTATTTTCAAGTTCAAAAATAAGATCTAGGTTCATCATAGGTTTGCATGTTCATCAAAAGTCCAACAAGATTAATCAAGATCTCCAAAGAAAGATTTATAAAATCTAACTTTAGATTTTTCCCAAGATTTATAAAAATCTAGTTAAGTTTACCAAAGACATGGTAAGGATTTTAAAGATGCATTTAAAATTTTACAAAGAATTGTAAATTTGCCCAACATTTTATTAGATTTTTCAATATTTATAAAATCTAATTAGGTTTACCAAGGATTTATAAAATCTAAATTTAGGTTTCCCAAGATTTTGCAAGATGCATTATATTCAGTTTGATTTTATAAAATCAATTTAGAGTTTCCACAGATAAAAAAAATCTATTTTGATTTAAAAATCTTCTTATATTTTCTAATGATTTCTAGAGATCCTGTTATATTTACGAATGTTTCCAAAGTTTCTTTAAATTTCCATTTAAATATTTCCAAGGTTTCGTTATGTATTATATTGTTCGTGGTTACAATGCATTGTTCGAGCCATCATACTTCAGAAGCCATTGTATAAACGTTTGAGGAGCGAGGTCACTGTAAATCGTAAACCCAACCACTCAGTCAAAACGAAATATCGAGATGGAACATCTTTAATATAAAGCTCCCTACTAACATGGCATGTTTATTTTTTCATTAAATACTTGAATATTTTAATATTTTTATAATATAAATATTAAATAGTCATAATACGTAAATACGTACACAGTTAACATCTAATACCATCAACAATTATAAATGCAGAGAATAATGAATGCGCATTTAAATCATATAGTTATGCATGCTCTCTATGCTATATGCTCTCTAAGTATGTCCCAAAAAAATCCCCAAAAGATTTTTATAAAGTTATAGTCCATCTTTTAAATAAAAGAGAAATATTTTTATTCTTATTTTATTTAAAAATTTGACTGGTTCGCAATAACTAATGCTCTGATACCATTCTTTGTAACACCCCCTTAAAGCGGGTATCACAGTGGTGGATTGATGAGCAAATAGCTTACAAAGCACATATCATAATTATATGGTTTTTTAAATACAATTGATATGAACATTAACTTGGTACAATCGCTTAAATCGTTGAATAACATTTGTTATAAATATCCCAGTAAAATGATAGATCCCCCGTCATTTTTATGCTCCTAAATGATGCTCAGTCCATGCTCAAATAATCTTCCTTAATAACCTGAGAAAAACATGCTTAAAAAAGTCAACATAAAGTTGGTGAATTCATAGAGTTTTGGGTAAAATCATAGTTTAGAACTTTAAATGTCCTACCTAGTGTTGTTCAATATTTGATTATAAAATCAAGTTCAAAGTGTCTAATTATTCCATTCATTAATGTGCTAAACAATATAAACTTAAGTTTAGGAATGCAAACCTTACAGATAGTATCATTGCACAAAGCTATATACTACAAAATAATTACATTTCTTCCTATTTCCAAAACTGAAGCTTAACCTTCCATTGTCCTCAACTGATGAGAACGTAGTGTCCTACAAAAAGACACCCAAACCCAGTTCCAACATGGTATACATCTGTTGTCCCGGCTAAGGCACAGTGAGCATGACTCACCCAGATGGGGATGGTCAGTCCCAAATAGATCTATCTATAACATTCGAACAATTTCCCATAATTTAACAATTTCTACAATAGGCAAATGTAATTAAAGATAACAGTTCAATTTGCGTTCTATAAAATAATTATCAATCATATAGTCAAAATAGGTTACAGTTCAATTTACGTTCTATAAAATAAATTATAGTTATATTGTCAAACAAGTTACAGTTATTTAATAGCATGTCTCCCCCTCGCGGGTTAGTAAAATCATAAAAGGATTTAAAATGCGAGGCTATGAACTCACCTGTATAATACAGCTCGAGGATGATCAAGTATACAATTCACAAGGCACATAGTACATCGAATACCTAATTAATTAAGTATGTCTCAGTATATGCATAAATAATAAATGCATGCAGTTTAATTGGTTGTACGTTTATTCTTGTTATCACAGTATATTTAATTAATATACATATACTGTTATGAAGATGGTTAAGTGTGCATGTTGTTCATTCACTGATTCCACGTACCCCCGATGTTTATAAAACATATATTATATTGTAGTATTTAAAATAACGTACTAAATTTATTTAATAATTTATTAGATTCCAAAAATAATTAATAAGAAGTTAGTATTAATTAATCCGGTTTATAAAATTTTTCCCGTAGTAAAAATATAATATTTTTAGTCCAAAACTACTAAAGTAGTCATTCATATAAAAACAGTGGCTATATTTTAGAGAACAGTGGGTACAATATGGAAACAGTGGCTAGATTAGGTTGCCAGTGGTAACTTTAAACAAACAGTGGTAACTTTATAGTTATTAGTGGGAACTTTAAGTTAACAGTGGTAAGTCTAAAGCTAATAGTGGTAACTTTTGGTAGTAAAACACTAACAGTGGCAACCTTTGGTAGTATAATACTAACAGTGGTAACCTTTGGTAGTATTATACTAACAGTGGCAAGTTTTTAAGTAGTCAGTTGGTAATACATAACTAATGGTGGTAATATTACAATTAACAGTGGGAAATACTACATGCAAGTTTATGTTACAACATTGGCATACCCCTATCGTTATAAACTCGTATTCTATCATGTATTAGTAGACATCAGCAATCCCAAACGCCCCTTAACAGCAGCATGCATGTCTTTCAGCAATCCCAAACGCCCTCTAAAACATGCTGTTAATCCCAAACAGCCCTCTTATATCGTTCTGCAGTCCCAAACGCCCTCTAAACAGCAGATTCCAACACCCCCGAAGCTATTCGCTTTAGCCCCATATGCCCTGCATATGGCTCCCAACAGCAGATCCAAACACCCCCTTCCTTCTGCGGTAATCCACAGATCCAAACACCTCCTTCCCCGCTGCTAATCAGCAGATCCAAACACCCCCTTCCTTCGGCTGGGTATAAACCCGAAACGAACGCACCCAACAGTGGTGCATGTTGGTGGCGGTTGGTCGTGGGTAGAACCACAACTGGTGGCTGGTGGTAACGTGGGTGATGGGTGGTGACTGGGCAGCAGTGGTGACAGTGTTTGTATCCACGTGGGTGGCCAGGTGGTGGGGTCACGGCTGTGTGGTAATGGCTGCGTGATAACCACCATGACTGTGGTGGTGGTCTCATCTAAATGAAGGGTGGCAGTTACAGGTTGTGGTGGAGGAACAAGGTGGTGATGATGGCGGCAGCAGGAGGTTGCGATGGTGGTTGCAGCATGGTAGCCACCATGGCTGTGGTGGTAACCTTGTCGGAAATGGAGAATGCCAGCGAGGTGGAGGAACAAGGTGGTGACGGCTGGAGTATATATTGATGATAACGGATGGCTGATGGTGGTGGAGCCACGTAAGAAAGGTGGCGGCTGGTGGCTAGGAGCCACGAAATAGGGAGCAGTGGCGGCGACTAGGGATATAGATGGTGATTGATAGGTGTGTAAACACCCATCTTTTCTACCACTTAATTACAATAATAACCAGACCAAAACGTGTATTTTATGTCTTTTATGTCAGAATTATGCGTGGTTTGTGTTTTTGTTGTGATTTAGGACGAAAAGGTGAAAAGTGGAGAAAACACGGACATTCACGGGCATTTACGGACTTTTATTGAAGAAAGGGATGAAAGACGATGTCAAGAAGTCAAAAGTGCAAAAAGAACGGAAGTCCACGACCAATTCTGAAGATTTATCGAAGAAAAAGTCAAAAGACGGAAGTTTATCAAAAGCCGAAGAATTCAAGTCTATTTTATTGAAGAAATTAAAGACGAGTTCAAAGAAATCCCGAAGCCAAAAGTCCCTTAAGTCCTAGTTTTAAGAAGATTAGAAGAAAAGGACTAATGGTGCAATTAATGAAGAATTAAGAAGAAAAGGGGCTTAATCTTGCAATTAACAAGAAATGAAGGAGGGGAGGAAGCTTCCTTAATCCTCCCCTATAAATAGATTAGGATGTTTATCATTTCATTCTTGTTGGCTAAGAGTGACAATTAGACCTTCCACCATTTACTTTTCTTGTCATTTACATATCTTGTCAATTTAAATTCATGTTATGCACCTTAATTACCATTTAATTTCAAGTAAGTTTTCCTTTAATTATTGTCAATCTTTACTTTATCTTGTCAATCTCTTATCTACCTTTCTTAATCTTTGATTTGTTGTATTTATGTTTATGTTCATGTTTTTATTTTGATCCAAGTGGTTTTTGATTATTGTTGTTAAAGTTGTTTGATTTCGTGTTTTTAATTGTTTGTTTATGTTTATTTGTTGATTCGTTACTGTTTAGATTAATCCGTGTGTTTGATTTTGATTGATTTGTGGTTATATTTGCTGTTACTGTATCTCCTTGTTCTTCGGGAGTGTTTGCTTTGTTTCTGATCTATCCAGGAAAAGTTCCGAACCAAGAAGGAGGGAAAGTGCTCATTCGGAACTTCCAAAGTTCCGAATCAAGGTTTCATCCGGAAGATTTTTGGGTCAGCAAAACTTCCGAGTCAAGCTGTTCATCCGGAACATTCAAAGTTCCGGACGAAGGAAAATTTCCGACTCAAGAACCATTCATTCGGAACTTCCAAAGTTCCGAACCAGAAAAGCTTCATTCGGAACTTAAAAGTTCCGGATCAAGCACTGTTCATTCGGAACTTAAAAGTTCCGGATCAGTGGGAATTCATTCGGAAGTTTCCAAAGTTCCGAACCAAGAGTTGTTCATTCGGAACTTAAAAGTTCCGAATAAACTTCCGGATCAAGGGGCAACTTCCGACTCAAGAGGTGTTCATTCGGAAGTTCTAAACTTCCGAATCAAGGGGATTCACTCAAAAACTTCCGAATCAAGGTTGACAAAATACTTCCGAATCAAGGCAAAATCTAGAGTTCCGGATCAGTAAAGTTCCGAACGAAGGATTGTTTTGGATAAGTGACATATTCAGATCAATTAGTTCCGGATCAAGGATTTTGGTAATATTCCGAGCGAAGAAGAATCATTTCAACTGAAGGTGACATTCCGGACGAGTGATTGTTCCAAACGAAGGTTTATTCCGAATGAGCTGTATTCAGGTTCTTATTAGCTTTTGTCTTTGATTTTTATTTTCAAGCTTCATTTTTCCTGCCTTTTATTTAATTGCACTTTAAGATTATTTGCCTTAGTTTTATTTCAGATTTGCCTTAGTTTTAGTCACGTTTTAAGTTTGCCTTAGATAGATTTAAGTTTACGTCATTTACTTTAGCGCCCTTTAATTTTAGTCACGTTTTTAAATACTTGCACCTTTATTTTTAATTAGACTTAGATTTACTTTATGAGCACTTTTACTTTTAAGTCTTTGCACATTTAATTAAAAACAACCAAAAATATTCTTTTTCACCAAAGATCAACTGAGTCACACATAGAGAGCCTAGATCAATTCGTTAAGATACCGAGAACACGAACTTTAATCTTAATTTTTATACGGGCAAAAGCCCAGTATCAAATGGCGCCGCTGCCGGCTCTTTTCGTAAAGATCAACAGTTTTTTGTGAGAGACACGTTGCTTTTTGGGAGCCGCTCACTTGTGAACGTTACTTTTCTTGCATAAAAAAATTCAAAAAACCATAAAAATTAAAAATTTCAAAAATCCAAAAAGATTTTATTTTTATTGTGTATATATATTGTCTTTGCGTTTGGTTTCTTTTTCTTTTGCATTTTCAGGTGTATGCGTACTAGATTTTCTAATTATCAAGAGCCCGAGCCTCAAGAAGATTTAGATATGGCAGGTGTTAACAACAACAACATTCCACCACACCTCAATAATAATAATAACAACAATGCTCTTCCACAGCCCGATCTTCGGACCATGGAGGAACTTTGTCAACCAACCATGTTTGGACGAGGAGGACCGATTGCGCCGATGCAAATCAACGCTCCTGAGTTTTCGTTGAAGCACCACATGATTCAGCAAGTACAAACAAACCCATTTAGAGGATTGCCTGATGATGATGCCAACAAACACCTCGACAAGTTCATTACAATCACCCAAAGCATGAAGTTGCCTGGGGCCACAATGGATGTACTCCGCCTACAACTCTTCCCACATACTTTATCGCATCATGCCGAGAAATGGTTTGATCGTCTCCCGAAGAATTCTATTCACACTTGGGATGATATGACTCAACGCTTTTTGTCGCGCTACTTTCCACCATCCATGGTCACAAGCCTTCGCAATCAGATCAGCGGTTTCATGCAAGACCCTGATGAATCTCTTTTTGACGCTTGGGAGAGATATAATGTCTTGATCGACCGTTGTCTAAACCACAACATGCTTCCCGTCACATTGATTGATACTTTCTACAACGGATTGAATTTTCGAGATCGTGATACGATCAATGCAGCCGCCGGTGGCACATTCATGAAAAGGAGACCCGAGGAGTGTAGAGAGTTAATTGAGAACATGACTACTCACCACAAGAACTGGGATTCCTCTGCTTCTTCTATGAACAATCCGAGAGTCAATGTTTCCTCTACCTCAGCAAACCCTGAGATGACCGAACTCACCCGCATGATGGCCGAAATGAGCAAAAGTATTACGCTTCTCGCTTCAAACCAACAACAACAACAAGTTAAAGCGGTTGTTAATCCTTGTGAAACATGTGGCGGTCCTCACTCATACACCGATTGTCCTTCGACACAAGGAAATCCGGAAAATGTGTATGCAGCTTACGGTAATTATTCACCGGAAAATTACCAAGCTAGACAACAAGGGGATAGAAATCTGCTGAGCTACCGTTCCAACAACTACCTTTCACCCGGTTTTTCTCCTCAAAACCAAAATCCCGCCAACAACTACAATAGACGCAACCAAATCCCACCTCGTGCTTCTAACCCTTATCAACCACCCACCCAACAAAACCCACCCATTAATCTCGATGTTGATGCCATCATGAGAACTCAAGGTGAGCAAATCAAGAACCTACAGAGCCAAATAATCAATTTGAAAGGAGATTTCTTGAAGCAAGAAAATGACATCAGTACCGAGGTTCGTGATAATCTTCAATCCTCCTTCATCACTCAAACAACTGAATTAAAGAATCTGTTGGCTAGTTTCTTGCCCGAAGCTCAACCTTCTTCTCCTTCGGGTTCCCTACCTTCAAACACCGTCACCAATCCACGAGCTAATGTGAGTTCTATAACTACGCGTAGTGGAATTACCATTGTCAATCCACCTAACCCACCACCATCATCTACACCTCCTCCACCACCATGTATCCCTACTCCTCTTACACCTAGTGTTAGTACACCATTACCGTCTATGCCTCGTCATGACGATGTATCTCGGAAGGACCCTTCAACATCACAACCTTCACCAACTACACCTTCACCTAACCCTTATCAACCCAGAATCCCATACCCTTCTCGCATAGGCAAGACCAACGAGCTAACCAAGAATGACTGTCAAGTATCGAAATATGTGGATATGCTATCTAAAATGACCATCAACATTAGCCTTGTTGAAGCACTTTGCCACATGCCGAAATTTGTCAAAGCATTCAAAGAATTGCTTAGCAAGAAGGAGAAGCTGATTGAACTCGCCAACACACGATTAAATGAAAACTGCTCTGCAGTCCTTCTTAGAGAACTTCCGAAAAAGCTTGGAGATCCCGGTCGTTTTGTGTTTCCTTGCGTGTTCAACAAAACTGAAGAATTTACTGCCCTTGCTGATCTCGGGGCTAGTATTAATTTGATGCCACTCAGTGTTTGGAAAACACTATCATTGCCCGACCTCATTCCAACAAAGATGACTCTCAAACTTGTAAATCGCACTCTCGCTTACCCCGTTGGTATAGCCGAAGACGTGTTCATCAAAGTTGGCACATTTACTTTCCCGGTCGATTTTGTCGTAGTTGATTATGAAATGGACCCTCGTATTCCTTTAATACTTGGTCGGCCATTCTTGAGAACCGGACGTGCTTTAGTAGATGTGGCCGAAGGTGAGTTAATCTTACGAGTCGGGGATGATTCAAAAGTTTTTAAAATGGGGAAGCTTACAAGCAAATCCTTTGGAGGCCGAGAATCAGTGAATATGATAAATGTGCTCGATGACTTTACCGTCTATGACAATCCTTTATTCGAGTCTTCCACTGATAATCCACTCTTTGAAGATAATGTGGATGATTCTCTCCCTACTTTGGACGCTTCTCCCATTTATGATTCTTCACCGGTCTTTGATGCTTATGTTGATAATGATTCTAGCTCAGATTCGGATGATTTTAATTGTACTTCTGAGTATCCCGAGCTGCCCACTTTCGATGATTTTGATGAGGCTGATACTCTCTCGAGCGATTCTTCACATGATGAAGATCCTCCGTCATTACTCGATCCTACTTTGGACGATTATTCATTTGAGGAAGATTTCTTTGAATTTCTCAACACCTACTTCCCTCATGAGAGTGATGCTCCTCCTTTGGACTTTGAAGATTATCGTCTTGATCCTACTTTGGATTTGAAGAAAATTTTGTCAAAGGAGAAGAAACCGGTCGACACCGAAATCCGTTGCACGTATGATTTGACACCTCTTTGTCCCACTTCTGAGGACGAGGTTGTGCTTCTTTGCGGATCTTCTTCACATTCGGCTGAGCCTGAGTGCTATTTTCCCTTAAAGGAAAAGGTGTTCGACCCCGGTATCGAAGTCTTTAAGCTATCTCAGTATCCACCTGATGCAATAAAAGGAAAAATCTTTGGAAATCTTGAAGACAAGCTTGCACTTCACCCTTGCTTCCACCGTGCTCCATCGCTGCTTAAGGGAACCCTGCCACTTCTTCTTTGGCTTGCCTTGTTCGCCTTAAGCCTGTGCTATTTGATGGATGAAAACTATGTCTTTGATCCGGGTGGATATGTTTCATGCTTCTTCCGTTGATGATCAAGGTCGAGTCAGGCTCACGACTCGGTTAACAAAAACCAAGCGCTTCTTGGGGGGCAACCCATGCATCTATCTTTTTGCTTTCTTTATCATAAGTGTAGGGGGGACCCTTTGGCTTGCTATTTCCTCTCCTCACTTCTTAATCAGGGATTCGAGCTTCAATGATCTACTCTTGACGATTCTTGACGACCTGTGATTCCGTGTTCTACTTTATCCCGGTTCTATCCTAAACTCTTTTCGATTCACTATTTTATATTTTCTCAATATTAAAATAGGAATCTCTTTAGTTGTCTTTTCCTTCGCGAAATTTAAACAAAGTGCACAATGTCCTAAGTGTAGGGGAGTTTACTCCCACATGCTTAAACATTGAGGACAATGTTTATCTTAAGTGTAGGGGGGAGTTCTATCGAAGTTAAGTGGTCTTTTCCTTGTATATGTCCTCATTTTAACCAGAAAATCAATTTTTCGACATTTTTCAAAATTTTTGATCTATTTTGGCCTATTAGTTTTTACCATTGTATAGTTATTTTCTTGCCTTATTAGAATAAATGTTTAAATAAGTGGTTTTAATTTTCAAACGTTGTGAATCTTTTGACTCTATCCGAGTTTACTCTAGCTAGTATCCTTAACGTGTTTAAGTCGAGTTTTGCTAGGCTATTATGTAGGGAGCTATAAAACGCGAAAGTCTTAACTCTCACGGGTTAAGAACAAGAACTTTTCGCAAGTTCCTATAATTGATCCTAGAGAGTCGTTTATCAAGGGAACTTTAAAATGCGATTTCCAAAACTTGAAAAAGTCTAAGAATTTGCAAGATCCTATAGGCGACTCGAAAACCCAAAACTTTGATTTAATAGGCTAAGTATCCACGAGTCTCATTACTTGAGATTTTAAACTGTGGAGAACGAGAGATGATAGAGCCAATTATAAGTCCGGTATTCTTTCGTGAATTTATGTGAGTTAATTATGAGCCTATTCTCCCATCGCTTGCTAATAATTTATCTGCCAATAAATAAGGTTGTGCGATTTGAAAAGTTACTTAGCTTCTAGCCCCAGATCGTTTAAAAGTTGCTCGGTATGGATTAGAGTTCATAGCCAAGGCATAACTTATTGAAGCGGGACGCGAAGATTGGCGAGTCCAAAAAGGCCCTAACAAGGCATGAGGGCTATATTTTGTTGCTAAAGATCCAAAGTGAGGTGAAGAATCATTTATCGAAAATCAATATGAAGGATCGAGACACACGACGTAAAGCAAAACTCCCTAAAAGTCATGGAGAAGTGTATCCGAAAAGACCCTAACAAGGTATGAGGATAAATAGATCCAAGTCATAAAAGGAGGCGGATCGTTGTATATCAAAGTCCAAAATAAAGATTGGAGAAAAATGAAGAAGTCGTGGTCCAAGTATGAATCTCTCAAAACTTCAAGTGAAGAAATTCCTATATGAATAGAAGACCATTATTTCATGAACGTCTCTCAAGATTTGAAGTATGAAGTCGCTGCCAAATATCGGTCCGAGAAAGGTCTCAAATCGCGAAGCGAGTTATGGATATGAACTTTATGAGGTCCCGAGAAGCAGTTTTAAAAGATTTGGTCCTTTAGCTAACTATTGATTAAATCGTTCACTTTATTTTCAGACTAAATAACTATCGAAATAAGTCAAACAATGCATCCTCGTGATCATTCAAGACAACAATAAAATATAAGAGATACCCCTAGGAATAAGGGAGTCTAAGTGAATAATTGGCCCACATGAGTTCGTGTTAGTTTACTAACTTATAATAACAATGATCTCGTTTTTAAGCTTGGTTTGGAGAAAGTGAAAACTTGAGAATGATGATTATTCATAACATTTTCAAAACCAAAGGTATGCTTTTGATTTCTTTATTTTGTATGTCTTTAATTTTCTATCTCTTTAATAAAGGCCAACGTGGATTGATTATGATGAAAAGTGTAATCTTGCTTTGTAACTAATGCATTGTATGAGGACATTGCAATGGTCAAGTGTAGGGGATTTGATAGGTGTGTAAACACCCATCTTTTCTACCACTTAATTACAATAATAACCGGACCAAAACGTGTATTTTATGTCTTTTATGTCGGAATTATGCGTGGTTTGTGTTTTTGTTGTGATTTAGGACGAAAAGGTGAAAAGTGGAGAAAACACGGACATTCACGGGCATTTACGGACTTTTATTGAAGAAAGGGATGAAAGACGAAGTCAAGAAGTCAAAAGTGAAAAAAGAACGGAAGTCCACGACCAATTCTGAAGATTTATCGAAGAAAAAGTCAAAAGACGGAAGTTTATCAAAAGCCGAAGAATTCAAGTCTATTTTATTGAAGAAATTAAAGACGAGTTCAAAGAAATCCCGAAGCCAAAAGTCCCTTAAGTCCTAGTTTTAAGAAGATTAGAAGAAAAGGACTAATGGTGCAATTAATGAAGAATTAAGAAGAAAAGGGGCTTAATCTTGCAATTAACAAGAAATGAAGGAGGGGAGGAAGCTTCCTTAATCCTCCCCTATAAATAGATTAGGATGTTTATCATTTCATTCTTGTTGGCTAATAGTGACAATTAGACCTTCCACCATTTACTTTTCTTGTCATTTACATATCTTGTCAATTTAAATTCATGTTATGCACCTTAATTACCATTTAATTTCAAGTAAGTTTTCCTTTAATTATTGTCAATCTTTACTATATCTTGTCAATCTCTTATCTACCTTTCTTAATCTTTGATTTGTTGTATTTATGTTTATGTTCATGTTCATGTTTTTATTTTGATCCAAGTGGTTTTTGATTATTGTTGTTAAAGTTGTTTGATTTCGTGTTTTTAATTGTTTGTTTATGTTTATTTGTTGATTCGTTACTGTTTAGATTAATCCGTGTGTTTGATTTTGATTGATTTGTGGTTATATTTGCTGTTACTGTATCTCCTTGTTCTTCGGGAGTGTTTGCTTTGTTTCTGATCTTTCCAGGAAAAGTTCCGAACCAAGAAGGAGGGAAAGTGCTCATTCGGAACTTCCAAAGTTCCGAATCAAGGTTTCATCCGGAAGATTTTTGGGTCAACAAAACTTCCGAGTCAAGCTGTTCATCCGGAACATTCAAAGTTCCGGACGAAGGAAAATTTCCGACTCAAGAAGCATTCATTCGGAACTTCCAAAGTTCCGAACCAGAAAAGCTTCATTCGGAACTTAAAAGTTCCGGATCAAGCACTGTTCATTCGGAACTTTAAAGTTCCGGATCAGTGGGAATTCATTCGGAAGTTTCCAATGTTCCGAACCAAGAGTTGTTCATTCGGAACTTAAAAGTTCCGAATAAACTTCCGGATCAAGGGGCAACTTCCGACTCAAGAGGTGTTCATTCGGAAGTTCTAAACTTCCGAATCAAGGGGCTTCACTCGGAAACTTCCGAATCAAGGGTGACAAAATACTTCCGAATCAAGGCAAAATCTAGATTCCGGATCAGTAAAGTTCCGAACGAAGGATTGTTTTGGATAAGTGACATATTCAGATCAATTAGTTCCGGATCAAGGATTTTGGTAATATTCCGAGCGAAGAAGAATCATTTCAGGTGACATTCCGGACGAGTGATTGTTCCAAACGAAGGTTTATTCCGAATGAGCTGTATTCAGGTTCTTATTAGCTTTTGTCTTTGATTTTTATTTTCAAGCTTCATTTTTCCTTCCTTTTATTTAATTGCACTTTAAGATTATTTGCCTTAGTTTTATTTCAGATTTGCCTTAGTTTTAGTCGCGTTTTAAGTTTGCCTTAGATAGATTTAAGTTTACGTCATTTACTTTAGCGCCATTTAATTTTAGTCACGTTTTTAAATACTTGCACCTTTATTTTTAATTAGACTTAGATTTACTTTATGAGCACTTTTACTTTTAAGTCTTTGCACATTTAATTAAAAACAACCAAAAATATTATTTTTCACCAAAGATCAAGTGAGTCACACATAGAGAGCCTAGATCAATTCGTTAAGATACCGAGAACACGAACTTTAATCTTAATTTTTATACGGGCAAAAGCCCAGTATCAGTGATCATAGGTATAGATCTACTTGATCTATAAATTAAAGGTGGTGTGGGAGATATTTCCTGGTGGCCGGAAGTTGGCCGGAAAATGTCACCGGAAAAGTGGTGGCTGCCACTTTAGAGTATGTGTGAGTATTTTAGGTTTAGGGTTTGTATGAAATGAGGGTGAAACCCTAATTTCCTTTATATACCCATTTCAAAGTTATAAAAACAAATTGCAATATTTATAATAGTTGAAATGTTAAGGTTGCAATTATTCTGCAGGGGCTTAAAGCGTAACTTTTACTATACGTTTATTAACAAACGGTTCGGGACTCGTTAGTGTTTTATAAAAGTTGATTCGTCTTACGAAAATCGCGCCATTGATCTAAAAATGGTTTCTCCAATAAAATGAAATATTTATATGACCTATAAATATGGAAAATGTGTTCATTTATTTAAATGATAATATTTATCATTTATCGTTTTATTAAAGTAAGTATCGTTTTAATAAAGATACTTTTCATTTAACTCTCCGTACATTATTAAAATGATATATTAAACAATTTAAACAAATCGTTTTATCAAGTATCTCTCGACAATAATTTATTTAATTAAATTATTAAACTGTCGGTACGCAGGTTGTACGACCTTTGTCTTGTTTTCAATTCCAATAACTTTTGTATTGCTAAAAATAGATTTTTGAACTATACTTTATTATTATTTAATGTACGAAAATCTCAGTTTTTACACCATCCACATGCAACCTTGAGTTTCGTCCTCGAAACTCGATTATTATTACTAGGTTGAGAAATGTTCTGGCATCATCGGGTAAACTTTTATTACATTTTTATCATGGTAAAATCGTGGATTTTACACCGAAAGGAAGGAACACCTTCTAGTGAAGAATCTCCTATTGACGAACCCATCGAAGAACAAGAAGCAACCATGGCTAATCGTACTATGATGGAGTTACTTCAAGCACCCACCGAGGGTTATAAAGAGGCTATTGTGATTCCTGCTATCTTTGCGGAGAATTTTGAAGTTAATACGGGTGTGTTGTCGATGATCCAAACCAACAAATTCCGTGGTGATGAAAAGGACAACCCTCACAACCATATCTGCCAATTCATTCGTCTTACCGCCACTTGCAAGTTTAAGGACGTCTCGAACGACTCGATTAAGATGATGCTTTGTCCATATTCCTTAACGGGGCCCGCTAAAATTTGGTTAGAGAAAGAGCCACCCAATTCTATATTGACGTGGAAGGATCTCGTTTCGAAGTTCGTGAACCAATTTTTTCCGCCCTCTAAGACTACGCATTTGAAAAACGAGATTTCAAAGTTTTCACAAGAATTTAATGAGAGTTTTTCAACGGCTTAGAATCGGTTTAAGGAAATGTTGCATGAGTGTCCTCATCATGGTTTTTCTGACTTGTATCAAATTGACACGTTTTACAATGGATTGAACGATCATGATCGTGATTATCTTAATGCCGTCGCGGGTGGTAATTTTTTGTGTAAAACGGTCGAGGAAGCGTTGTTGATCATTGAGAATAGGTCTAAGGTTTATAGTCCTAGTAGCACATCGAGTGTTAGCAAGGCTTCATCTTCACCTTCATTGTCAAGTACCATCGATGCTTGCCAAATCGAGGCAAATTTGGAGAACAAAATCTTTGATAATCTTAAGGGACTTTTGATTGAGTTCAAAGTTGGTGAACAACCCACTCCCGCTACGGCTAAAGCGGTTGAGGTTTCTTGTATGTAATGTGGTGGAGGTCATGATTTCTCCGAGTTCATTACCAACGGTGGTAACACTTCGAGTGTTTACGCGACCACGGGAACTTATAACCAAGACGGTCAAGTTACCCGCACTATTCAATTGACTCCACCGGGTTTTGCACAAAATCAAAATGCTAAAAATTATCGAAACAATCAAGTTGGTTACCAAGGAAATCAAAGGAACAATTATAAGGGTAACAACTATGGGAATCAAGGTTTAACACCCCCAAATTTACATGCAGCGGAATACATCTTTAGGTGCTAAACAATGATACAACAACGCATAATTTATAAAGAACGACTCGAAAAGAGACGTTTTAAATTTATCGTTCCAAAACATTTATCAGAGTAGCGTAGTCCCAAGACATCGTAACCAAAGTACAACCAAAACAAAAGATTTAAATTGTTTTGAACAAAAGGAACGACAAATATTCAAAGAGTTTATATTGCAAAGTAGTGCACAACATTCATTCCCGTGGATTCCAAGCTTCAGCCTTCTTGATTACCTGAAATACATGTGAGAAAATCATCAGCAAAAATGCCGAGTGAATCTATAGGTTTATATAATCATTTTGAACACAAGCAAAGATTATAAGTTTGTGGCATGCTTAAAGGCAACAAGCATCTAATAATTTGCATCAACAATAATAATTGTATTTAGCATAAATTGCAATAAGCTCATGGAACCGAGCCCTTAGACACTCCCATATCAGTCTAATAAGACGAGAGATTTATTAATTGTCGGTTACCTCCAGATTATTGGTACATTGCCGTATACCTGACTTCTTAATACAATATGTTCAAACAGTGTGGAGGTCGGGCCTAAGCTTCTATGACAAGTCCACAAAAACTGAACCGGGTTGGCTTCCCCCATAGATCTATTAACTGTACTAGCGGTTAACCCATCATAGGTTAATTAACGGTCCATAATTGAGGCTTTAACTAAGGCAATCACTTAATGCAATTTAAAGGCAACCACGGGTCCATTCATAGAGGGACAAACATACCATAAAAATCTTGTGTTCTAAGTTTTAAAAAAAACATGTATTCCCCCTCGCGGGTTTTTAAAAATATTTGAATGAGCTCAAACGAGGCTATAGACTCACACTGATAATGAAAGGCGGATTATCGGCTACGGGCGTGCTTCGGTCACGGAAACCTATATAAATAATAATCGGTCTTAGACTCTTGTCTAATGACTTTTGTCAAAATAACAATATACATATGATGATTTTGTACATATGATGATGATCAAGTGGGTTTAAATATCCTTGTTTACTCATTTTAGTGTTTGCGTTTTGGTAACTTTTTTACTAGTTTACTAGTTTTACCTACTTACCTATTTTAAGTCCAATAAGCTTAGGATAAGTTCTTTAACTTGTTTTAATCCATTTTATACCTATATTATCAGTATCTATACTTTCCATGTTGGGCCCAAATGGGTTAAGCCCAATAAGTTCTTTTTATAAGTGCTTAACTTATTTAGTCCAATTATTAGTCCAATATGCTTAGTTAGCTTGTTAATGTCCGTATGTCCTATAGTTCGGGTTTTATCGGTTTTTACTTGTATTAGTTACTTATATATCAGTATATGACTTTTAAAAACTTTACATTAGACGGGTTTGATCGTCTAAGTTTTATTTGGCGAAAAACGTTAATTTTACGGTAATAGCCGAAAAAGTCGTAAAAATCAAGTTTATAGTTTTTATTACTTATAAGTATTATTCCACTACCATTTATATAATTTATCCATTTAATTAACCTTTTATATATTTATATAAATAAGTTTTATAAGTTAGTGGGTTTTTATTTTACATTTTATACAATAAAATGTGAGTGCTTATATAATAATAATAAACATTAATTCTTAAAATCTGATTTTTATCTTCATGTTCACCATTTTTACCATATCTAGAGTTCTATAATGAATTAGAAGCTCATTTTTGGGTGACATGTTCTTCATATTATGTGCTACATTTAACTTAGTTATAGCTACTGTTCATTTTAAGTTTATCTTACCTTAACAGTCCCTACAAAACTGCTTATTCAGATTAGAACACCTAACTTGTTTTGATCATATCTCACTCATTATATTGATTCCATTGCATGGCCAACTCTCATATATGTATAACATCTTGTACTTACTGTAAATAGATCATACCATGCAATTTTATCAGTTCAAGTTTTAGTTATATACTGTTTTTATACAGCGAACTAAATAATCAAGATTTTAGCCTCATTTCTTATAGTTATTAACCTTTTTAAGCATATCTATCAACACTTGATCCCCACACAACATTTTTATCATCATATATACATCATATACATATAAAAAATGAAAGAAAATACATTTGTTCTTTACAAAAATAACAAGAGAAAATGGAGAGGATGATCTTCTTTACCAACCAAGTGTATTTCTTGTTTTTGGAAGACAAGAACTTGATGAACACCACAAATAACTCCAAGATCATCAAACACCAAGAAAATAGTTGAGAAATCAGCCATAGGTCACAAGCAAATCATCTCCAATGTTGTTAATATGGCCACCAAATGATCAAGGCTTCAAGATAACTCCATGATAGAGCTAGTTAACATGTATTTCATGGCAAGAAAAGATCAAAAGGGGTGTTTGTAGCTTGAATATGGACGGCAATGGTGAAGGTTTTTGAGAGGATTTGTGTTGGTTTGCATGTAAGTAAATGGAATGTGTGAAGTTAGTTGATGGTTTTGTGTTAGATAGTGGAAAAGAGTAGCTTAAGGTGTAAGCTTTGCTTACACTTGTAAGTGTTTAGCTAACATGATGCCACATATGGTTGTGGTGTCATGTTGGTGCCGTCCAAGTTAGCTAGTGGGGTGGGACAATGTATTTTGTCCCATCTCATTAGTTTACGGGTATTCCTCGATTCTAATTTTCTCGATTTACGTGCCCTCGGGTCGTTTTACGAAAAACGTTTTTATAAATTATGAATCAACGTCACAAAACGAATCCAATAAAAATTGTCTCATTAAAAACGGAGTTCAAAAACGTAAATACGTAATCCTAAGGTTTCCGGTTTAGTCGTAAAGGACGCTAAATTATGCACGTAAGCCCAAATTTAAATCCGTAAATTGTGAGTTCGTCAACCAACACAAAAATAAGTTTCAAAATATTATACGAGAAAATATTTCACTACCTGAAAATGTTAGATTGTACTTTTAAAAGTTTAAACGCACACGAAAAATAATAACATAACGACTCGATACGTAATTGAAACGATATCGTCGAAAGTATTAAATATCGAAACTATCGATAATAAAATATAAAAAAATTTTGGCATCCCTCGGTATCGCGATCACTAGTAGTCCTCGTTGCTCGTCAAAATATTAAAATATAATATTTAATATCGGTTTCAACTTAAACCGTTAAACATAATAATTTTTAACGTTATAAAATACTTCAACATAATTGAAAATAGAATTAAATTATGACCTTATCTTTACGGGTTTTACACAAGGGACTAATAATCAGGTGCAAAACAAAAATCAAAACCGTGATTTTCAAAACAACAAAAAAGGTTTGCAAAACTTGAAAGATCTTCTAAATGAATTTGTTGCATATGCAAATGGTAATGATGCTAGGTTTGATAATATACAAAGGAAGATCATTAGCCTAAGATTCGAGTTTAAGAATGATTTGAAGAACGAGTTGAAAAACGAGTTAGCAAATGAACTTAAGTCTCATGCAAACAAAATGGAGAGTAATGTGCAATGGTTACAACAAAACCAACAAAAGATGGAACAAGGCCAACATAAGATAAAACAAGAGATGCTTAAGGCCGACAAGAGGTAATCTATGTTTGAGGATAAAATTTCAAGTATGTTTGAGGCTATAATGTGTAAACGTCTTCTTTGAGTAGTCTTCCTAGTAACACCATATCGAACCCTAAGGGAGAGATGAAAGTGATTACCACACGTATTGGTAAGACCTTTAAGGAACTGGCTCCTCAACCAATTACTCCTACGGTAGAGGAAATTGAGGAAGAACCCGATGTGGTGGTAGAACAGGAGCATATCCTAATCCCATGAAGTACCGCTCAAACCACACCTACGGTTTCCTTTAACATCATTGGAACCTGAGATTCCAAAGGCTATGCCTATGCCTCAACCCACGCCACATTTGCCTTACCCATCGAGACTTTGTAAGGAGAAACGGAAAGAGCGTGAAAACTACCAATTTGAGCTTTTTATGAAAATGTTTCGTGATTTGCATTTTAACATAAGTTTTGCCGACGCTTTGGTCATGATAAGAGTATGTTAAACAACAAGGAGAAATTGCAACAATTGTCTAGTTGTTCATCGGTTTATCTTAACTGCATCCCTGAAAAAGTCGGTGATCCCGGTAAATTCTTGATTCCATGTGCTATTCAAGATATGGAAGAATGTTATACCTTGGCTGATCTTGGTGCTAGTATTAACTTGATGCCTCTTGCAATCTTCAAGACGCTCAATCTTCCTAATATTACTCCTTCAAGAATGTCTATCGAGATGGCTGATCATTCCACGATTCCCGCATGTGGATTGGCCGAAGACGTTTTTTTGAAAGTGGGAAAGTTCTATTATCCGGTAGACTTTATCGTTGTTGATATTCCCACGGATCCTCAAGTTCCTCTTATTTTAGGTCGTTCGTTTTTGAATTCGTCAATGGCGTTGATTGATGTGCATGCTAGGAAAATCACATTACGTTTCAACGAAGAGGAACTTGTTATAAACGCAACTCAAAACTCTCAACTTTCTCATGTTTATTCCGTCGCGACTATAAACCATGTTGATATGATCGATGTTGTTTGCGAGAAATTTTCACAAGAATTTTTAGGTTTTGGTGATGAAGAAAATAGTGCCAATCCCACTATGCTCGATCCTATTCTTGATAATTCAACACCATCCTTCACTCCATTTGAAGGTGGTGGTTTTATGTTGGAATAATTTGATGTTCCTTGTACTTGTAACGAAGACCTCGGAAACGATGAGGACTTCTCGATTATCAAGGATTTTCTTAATGATTTCCTATTTCCTCAGCCGATGGAGTTTATGAGTATCAAACCGAAATCTTCAATCGAGGAACCACCAAGCCTCGAGTTGAAAGACCTTCCTCCTCATCTTGAATACGTATGCTTGGAAGGAGACGATAAGTTGCCGGTAATTATTGCGAAGGATCTTTCGGATGATGAGAAAACCGCACTTATCGATGTTCTAAAGGATCACAAAAGGGCAATTGCATGGAAATTGTCCGACATTAAGGGGATCAACTGATGAGATGGCATTTATACATGATCTCATCGTTCTTTTCGGGCTTTAAATGCATAAAAATGTCATAAAATACCATATATATGCTTGTGTTTGTTTACTTGTGTATTTTAGGTATGGATATCGTGAAAAAGACAAAAGATCACAAGAAACAAGGAAAACAGACACGAGAAACAAAGCCGTACAAAGAACCGGGCCCTAATTCATGATTTATCCAACAAATACCCTTGAAGACTTGAAGATATGCAAGATTGATCCTCATTGAATGAAGAAATGACACTTAAAACCCTTGTATATTCATAATTACAAGTTTGGTCCCTTAAGTTTGTCAAAATTACACAAATGGTCCTTCAACTTTGAAGAAATGGCAAGTTTAGTCCCTTAACAGTTCTAAATTGCCAATTATGATCCCTCATGGAGTTAAAGTTGCATTGAAGACCTTTGAAGATCAACAATGTCCAGGATCAGCCCTTGAAATATGCAAAAGTGGCAAAAATAACCCTTGTAATCCCTTTTCCAAAGTTTGGTGTCAAAAATGACAAGTCATGAAAGTTATTATCAAAGGAAAGTCGTTTTTGTTGGCTGAAAACATCAAATACCCATTTCACCAAAACACAAGGGCTAAAGCTTTGCATTTGGAACATTTAAACAAAAAAATGCGCCAAATAACTTAGTTTCCCCCAATTACGGATCAAAGACACAACTGTTTACCTTTTTCACCACCAGATTTTACACCACTTAAACATAGGGTAAAAATCAATTACCTTTGCACACACATGATTCACATGTGCAGAAACTCCTCCCAACCTTAAAACCCTTAAACCCACTCACTATGGACCCCACCCCCAATTCCCGTTTAACCAATCACATGACAACTTCACCTCCAAGTTATCTGACGTGTCCAAATCAAAAGCTAAGGATCCTTGCTTCATTCCAAAGCTAAATCGAACGCCCTTGATCACTTTGGACAGCTCACACCAAGAATTATCTAGAAGACCTCAAGGGCACATTTGGGAATTCAGTTCTAGGGTTTGTGAATAGTGCTAGCATTGGTATTTGCCTATAAAAGGAGACCTCAACATGTGAGAGTCCCTTTGTTCCAGTTTTAGGCTATCAATCTTTGTAATTCCTTTTTAAGTTAATAAAATTTGAATTTCATAAAATTTTGAATTCTCTTTTGTGTTTGATTAAAAGTTGGTGTTAGAATAGCCTAATATCTGAGTTCCATTTGATTGTTTAGACCTTCCTTAATCTTGTGGTTAAGGCACGTCTTGGTTTATAAGGTTTTCAAGGTTCAAAATCCTTGAAATCCTAGTTTCTGATTTTGGCTATTATTGTGTACTAACCCTTAGCCATAAGCCTTAAGCTCCTTCAAGCTTGTTGACACCAAGCCTGGGAAGAGTTCTAAGCCTTTGGTTGAGTTGTTTGCTGATTTGTGTTGAAGACATATCATAATCAAAGCCTTGTTCTACTTTGAACATCAGCAGGCTTTGATCTTCTTCTTTGAAGGACCTTGGTCTTGTTCTAGTTGTTGAACAAGGTCCAAGGAGCATAGCTGGCTCTCCTAGGATGTTGTGGAGGGCAGGTATAATCCCTTGATTAAGTTTCCTCTAAAAATTTCATGTTACTGCCTGTTTTAGATTTGGTGCTTTGATTTTGTGTTCTTGTGTTTAAGCTGGTGATTTTTGTGTTTGGTTCTGTTAGTTGCTACCTAGGAAGTGTTTTTGATCAGTAAAATCAGTAGGTTATTAGTTAAAATCACAAGTTTCTTTGATAAGTAGTTGATTAAGGGGTGTTTGTGTCAACTTCATGATTTGGATTTGTGGTTTGCTAAGAGGTGGTTTTGTGTTTGCAAGCGTTGGTATCTGTTTATTGGGTGCTATTGTTCATCTGTTTGCAGGTTTTGAGGTTTGAAACACATTGATTCATAAAAAGGGCTATAAAATCTTTGTTACTTGGTGAAATTGACTGAAATTTAGGGGACACCTAGATCTAATCATAGACTAGGGTTAACAAGTGTTAAATCTAGGTAAACTACACCAGGGAAGTAGGATTTGTGGCTTGAATTTAGATCCAGTGTCAAATAGATCAGCAAATAGTTTCTACATATGCACCTTGTTCATCAGTAACATTAATCTGCTTTGATCTGCTTATTTACTTTGATTTAGTGGTTGATTTAAGTTTATTTGTGCTTATTCATAGTTTATATAGCTTGTGTATGCATACTGTTAAGTTTGGTTGGCTTATTTATGCTAAAACTGCTTATTAAGTGCACAACTACTTATTTCCATGTCTGTGTATGATCTGGTGACTGTTTGATCATTTGTGGCTTATTGTGTGAACCAAATTTGGATTTTCTTGTTGCTATTGACTCCTTGTGATTCACTGATCACAAGGGTGCCCTTGTTTCCAATTGAATCCAACTAAATCTCTTTAAAAAGCTTGGTCAAATAGTCAAAGCAGTGGGAACTCCTTTCCCCTGCTAGTTACCACTGCTAGTGTTAAATTGGTGTCAGCTTATCAATAAGCTATAATAGCTTATTTTAACCAGCAACAACTTGGATTTTGTAATAGGTGCTCATTATTTGACCCATTTGTTCATACTGGAGCATTTGGGTGGTTGACTTTAGGGTTTGACTAGAAAACCAACTTAATTGACTTTTTCATAAGTGCTTATTGGCTTATTCTGGCTTATTGGTTTTGCTTATTGGAATTTTGTTGATTGTTTTGGATTACTGAGTCCATTTGTGATCTTTTGCAAGTTGAATCAAGTCCTGAGGTGCCTTATTTCTCAAAAACGACTATTTTGTCTTTTAGTGAAATATTACTTTGCTTATTTATGGCTTATTGAGTGTGCTTTTTCAAAATTTCTTTTTGCAGATCTCATAAGCATCCCAAAAGAAGGTTGTGTGTCAAATTAGAGCTTATGGCATTAGCTTATTGCTTAATGGGCTAAAAAGCCCAATAAGGATAAGTTGTTTGCTTATTAAGCTGTGATAAGCTCACATTCAGCTTTTAGGCCTTTAGAGTTTTGTTTTTAGAATTAAATTTTGAGTCAGATAGGGCTTTTCCAAGTCAATTGGGCCAAGTTTGACTTTTTGGGCTAAAAAGCCCATTTAGGTTGACTGTTTTTGGTTTTGGCCCATTTGAGGGCCCAATAGGGGTATTCTGGTCATTTCACTTTGATTTTCTGTTATTTTAGGTTAAAATAAACTAGTTTGCAAGTTTTTAGAATTTTTTATAATTTTTAGATTTTTAATAATATTTTAATATTATTTTATTATTATTTTTCGAATTTCAAAATTTTCAACTTTTTACATTTTTCTTAGCTTAAATACATTAAAATAGGAATTTAGCAACTTTTAGAATAATTTTATCACTTCTAGACTAATTTTTATAATTATTTTAAGTTTTAATAGTTTTTAAATCATTTTAAATAGTTTTTATTAGTTTAAAAATTTCTAAAAATATTTTTTAATCTTTTTAGGTCATTTTAGAGGTTTACCAATTGAAAAATCTTTATTTGGGCTTTTTGATAATTTATTTGATTTTTAGGGATTTAATTAACATTTAAAAATTGAATATTTAATTATTTAAAAGGTTTGAAAAAGTTTTGATCATTGGTAAACTCTTATTTTATTTATTTTGATTTTTGATGAATTTTTGGTAATTTTTAGAATTAATTTTTATTTTTGTAGTTTTTACGGTTTTACGTTTTGTCGTGGTAGTAGTAATTTTCACGTCTTCGTCATCTTCTTTTCTCATCCCTTTCTAAACCAATATTAATCTCAAATCATTTACATCTTAGTCACACACATATACCTCCTTGGGAAATGAACTTCATTGGGTCATTAGTGCTTGATTTTCCTAAATCATCACTTAATACTTACCGCTTTTACGCTCTTTTCCTAAAGAGTCGTATTTTACCACAATCATTTTGGCGCCGCTGCCGGGGAGGTATGTCGTGATTAATTTGCATTGTTGTTTTTAATATTAACCAAATAGTATTTGTATTAGTAGAACTCTACTAATACGTATTATCGGTTTTCTTGGTTTTTCTTCTTATTATTATTACTATATTGTATTAAGTATCACAACAAATAAACAATATCTCCAAAAGTGTGAAAACACAACCTTAATTGGGATTTGATCTCCTAATTATTTTATTCGAATCTCAAACAAAAAAAGGCAAAAATAGATAAATACTTTCGTGAAGCTCGATTTTGAAAAATACGAACTATAAGGTGGGTATAAGGCGGGTATTATAAAATATACCCTAAGGAAAAAGGCTCTTAAGTGCTTCGCGCCGCCTCGTTTCCCCGCTTGCTTGTGAGTATTTTGAGATTGAAGGCTAATCGAGGGTTTTGCCGCCCAAAGTATTATTACGTATAATATATTTGCTTGGTTTCTTTGTGATTAAACCCTCTTGAACAATTTGGTTTTCACCAAAGTTCTAAAGTCATTCGAAGGCGTTCACTCCACGTGATCGTTTTCATTCTTTTGAGGCTTCTTTAATCAAGAGTTTGATTCGAGGAGAGATTTTGTAGATTGTTGTCTACGAAGATACACCAAAATCCAAAAAATTAAATACAATCAAAAACACAAAAAAATTGAAAATCCACAAAACACCCAAAAAGAATCTTCTTTGCTCACCTCCCATTCTTCGTGAAGTTTATGATCACTCGTAATCAAGCAAAATGAGCTCGTAAACGTCTTCAAAAGCAAGCCAATCAAGAGACGTTGATTGTTGAACAACCTCCAATTGTTGAACCTATTGTAGAACAAGAAGTCGTCATGGCTAATCGTACTATGATGGAGTTGCTACAAGCACCCACCAAGGGTTTTGGAGAGGCCATTGTGATTCACGCCATCCTTGCGGAGAATTTCAAGATTAAGACGGGTTTAATGTCGATGTTGCAAGCAAATAAGTTTAGAGGTCATGAGAAAGACAACCCGCATTATCACATAAGGAATTTTAACCGTCTCACTGCTACTAGCAAGTTTAAGGATGTTCCACATGACGCCATTAAGATGATGTTGTTTCCATACTCGTTAGATGGACCCGCAAAAATTTGGCTTGAGAAAGAACCGCCAAATTCAATTTTGAAATGGGGTGATCTCGTTTCTAAGTTTGTGAACAAGTTTTTTCCACCATCTAAAACAACACATTTGAAAAATGAGATTTCACGAGTTGTGCAAAGAAATAATGAAAGTTTTTCAATGGCATGGGAACGCTTTAAAGAAATGTTACATGAATGTCCACAACATGATTTTTCGGAATTGCATCAAATTGATACTTTTTATAATGGGCTTAATGATCATGAACGAGATTACTTGAATGCCGCCGCGGGTGGAAATATTTTGTGCAAGACGACCAATGAGGCTTTGAAAATCATCGAGAATAGATCTAAGGTTTATAGCCCTCGTAACACACCGAGTGTTACCAGTTTGGGTTCGTCATCGTCGTCATCGTCTTGTAGCATTAATGCCTTATATGATGAAGCTAATAGGGAAAATCGGTTTTTTGATAGATTTGCCAATCTTATGTCCTATTGGAAAGCTCAAGAAGCTTCAAATTCTGCTTCGGTTAAAGCGGTTGCTAAGAGTTGTTTGTCTTGTGGTGGAGCTCATGATCTTTCCGAGTGCATTACCGCGGATGGTAACACTTCGAGTGCTTATGTAGCAACGGGGACTTACAACCAAAACGGTCAAGGTTCGCCCAAATCAAGCTCCACCAAATCAAAATGCTAATAACTATCGAAACAACAACCAAGGTGGTAATTATCAAGGCAATTCACGTAACTACAACAAAGGGAATTATCAAAGTGGGAATGGACAAGTCACTAATCAAAACCAAAACCGTGATTTTCAAAACACTACACAAGGTTTTCAAAATGCCCACACTACAAATCTTCAAGGAGAATTTTTGGATTATGCTAAAGCAAATGATGCTAAATTTGATAACATGCAATGTGAGATGATTAGCTTAAGATCCGAGTTGAAAAACGAGCTTAAAAATGAACTTGCTAATGAACTTAAAACTCATGCAAATAAAATGGAAGGAAATGTCCAACGTCTTCAACAAAATCAACAAAAGATGGAATTAGGACAACATGAGATTAAGCAAGAGTTATTAAAAGCGGATGCTAGGCAATCAAAATTTGAGGACCGAATGGCTAAGATGTTTGAAGCAATCATGTGTAAACCCTCTTCCTCGGGTGGTCTTCCTAGTGATACCATTGCAAACTCGAAGGGAGAAATAAAGGTTATTACTACACGAAGTTGTAAAACTTTCAAGGAACCAATCTCTCGTCCAAGTACTTCTACAGAGAAGGAAATCGAGAAAGAACCCGAGGTGATGGTCGAAAAGGAGCACATTACAATCCCACGAAGTACCGCTCATACCACACCTACGGTTGAACCAATACCAATTGTGGAACCCGAGATTCCAAGGCCGTTGCCTAATGTCCAACCCACACCACCCTTACCTTACCCTTCGAGACGAAACAAAGAGAAATTGCAAGAACGTAACAAACAACAAATCGAGCTTTTTATAAAAATGATTCAACAAGTGCATTTTGATGTGAGTTTAGCCGACGCGTTGTTATATATGCCTCGTTTCGCTTCCACTTTTAAAAGTATGATGAGCGATAAGGAAAAGCTTTCAAAGCTTGCTAATTGTTCTTCGGTTTATCTTAACCGCATACCGGAAAAAGTTGGTGACCCCGGAAAGTTTCTCATTCCTTGTGACATACAAGATATGAAATAATGCCTCACCTTGGCCGATCTTGGTGCGAGCATTAATTTGATGCCATTTTCCATTTGGAAATCGCTTTCGCTTCCGGCTCTTATTCCTTCGAACATGTCTATCGAGATGGCCGATCATTCTACGATTTTAGCATGTGGAGTAGCCGAAGATGTTTTCGTGAAAGTGGGGAAGTTCTACTATCCCATTGATTTTATAGTAGTTGACATCTCCGCGGATCCTCAAGTTCCTCTAATTTTAGTTCGTTCATTTTTAGACACTTCGAGATCGCTTATCGATGTTCATGCAAGAACTATCACTTTGAGATTCAACGAAGAGGAACTTGTTATAAACGCTACTCAAAACTCGAAACCTTCTCATGTTTATGCAATCGCTACCATCAATCACATTGACATCGTTGATGTGGTTTGCGATGAGTTTTCACAAGAAGTGTTAGGTTTTTCCGATAGCTCGTCAAGTGGCAATCCCACTATTTTGGATCCGATTCTTGCTAATTCCACACCAAATCTCACTCCATTCCAAGGAGGCGATCTCACTTCAAATGAAATCGACAATGAAGATGAGGTTTTGATTAGTGATGATACTTCTATTCCACCATTTCTTCCGCCGATGGAAGTTATGAGTGTTGAACCAAAATCTTCAATCGAGGAACCACCTATCCTTGAATTGAAAGATCTTCCTTCTCACCTTGAATACGCATTCTTGGAAGGTGATGACAGGTTTCCGGTTATTATTGCAAGAGGTCTTGCTAATGATGAAAAAACCGAGCTCTTGAAAGTTCTTAAAGCTCATAAAGGGGCAATTGCGTGGAAAATTTCCGACATTAAGGGTATTGACCCAAAAATTTGTACTCACAAGATTTTAATGGAGGAGGACTACAAACCCGCAATTCAAAGTCAAAGAAGGGTGAATCCCAAAATTCACGATGTCATTAAAAAGGAAGTTTTGAAACTCCTTGACGCGGGAATGATTTATCCTATCTCCGATAGCCCATGGGTGAGCCCAATCCATTGTGTCCCTAAAAAGGGAGGAATGACCGTTGTGCCTAATGAAAACAACGAGTTGATTCCCACTCGTGTTGTGACCGGTTGGAGGGTGTGTATTGACTACCGAAAGTTAAATGACGCCACTCGTAAAGACTACTTTCCTTTGCCCTTCATGGATCAAATGTTGGAGCGACTCGCGGGAAATGAATTCTATTGCTTTTTAGATGGTTTTTCCGGTTACTTTCAAATCCCTATCGACCCTCGTGATCAAGAGAAGACTACGTTTACGTGTCCTTATGGAACGTTCGCTTATTGTCACACCCCACCATGGCGGAATATATGGGGCGCGACGTATGGATATCATCACAACAATAACGTGTCTATAGAGTTAACTAAATGAAATAGAAATGTCATAAAAAGGTGACACAATGCCATGACAATATCTCAAACAATGCAGACGCCTAGGTAAGTAGGTAACAGGCCTACCTCTTACCAAAGACATTCAAATAACACACATCAAACATATAGGTATCAAACAATATACTAAATCAAAAGACAAAATGAAATCTAAGAGGAAAGGGATTCCTCCTAATGCAATTCTAGCAGCCTCTAAACTCTAGCCACACTTCTAATAGCATCCTTCTCAACTACCTCACCTGAAAATGACACTAAAATCTGTCAACATAAAGTTGGTGAGAACATAGGTTTAAATTATCAAAACATCTTAAGAACCCTTAACAACCGCTGTAAATAGTTGAAGAAAAACAATTTATAGTAATGGACCATAATGTGATAATCATGCTACATGCATCCACAACAAAACTCAAGCCAAGTACCAATCACATCTACAATTCACAAAGCACACTATAAAAGTCAAGAAGTATCCCGTCACACACACAAGAACACACACCATACTATCTGGATCTTTCTCACACCACCTGTGGAAGATGAACTTATCCCCGTCGAGATATCTTGCCTCCGAAGAGAGGATGCACAAGTACTCAGGACGGATCGTGCCCCACAAACCAAGAACTCAGGACGGATCATGCCCCACGCTCCACACACATCACAACTGGTCCCATAGACGCCCATACATCTATGTACCAATCCCAATCATAACACAATCAAGATTCGCATATCAGAACACATATCAAAGCACATATCAAAGCACATATGAGAACACATAAGCACGCAAGTCACACAATAGCACATTTATGTCCACACATTTTAAAACATAGTACTAAATCATGTTAAATAACATTGCAAGTGTCATCTCCATCCCATACTGGAAAAACATTTAAAAACTTAGTAAAATTGGACTATGAACTCACCTGATAGCACAGCAAGCTAGCACTCCTGCAAACCTATAAAATCATACACGACACCCTTAGCTCATGTCTTAACACCCAAGTTAAGTAAGAATCAAGGACATGAATCTAATCCCCCAATCCCCACCATCTAGTTCTCCCACTACAAGCTATTCTATACGTAAAATTCTAGTTTTTCCCCGGTACGGTTTACTAGTCACTAAACGATCACATGAAGTAAATTTAACACCACACTTGACTCCTACCCTACTGGAGTTATGTTGTTATATGATCTAAGAACTTCAAAAACCAATTTTACTTTCTAATTACACGTTTAACCCTTTTGTTTAGTCTTTACGCCAAAAGTCATTTTCACCAAAACTGATTTTCTGTACATGCTAAATGTTCGACACCAAAAGCCCGACCTAAACACCATAACTTTTATTGAAAACCTCCAGTACTTTTATATACTTTATAAAGAGTTCCCAAATCAAAAATATTTGGCTATCTCATCCTTTTGGTTAGGTTTTGACTCAAATCCCCGAAATCAAAATTTATTCCTGAACAGCGCACTGTGTTTATAAAAATTATTTGACGACCTTCCCAAACTCCATTTTCGACCAACCTTACATTTTTGAAAAGTAGACTCCTTGAAATTAATTTAAAAAAACAGAAACTCGACCAAAGGTGCTACCTACTGCCCGGAACAGTCGACACAAGACAACCTTAAAAATCAGACTGTTTTACGCCTTTATGCACTAACCCTCTAAACATCATTAATTATCCCTAATTTTATAACACAAACCCTAAAATCATTAATGGATCTTAATTAATATATTTTTCCATAAAATTAATAAAACCCTAATCATCTCAATGATGGTTAATTAACAATACAATTATGATTAATTAATAAAAACATAAATTATATTAAAGTTTAATTGATCACTTACCTTGAAACAAGAAAAATTAATGAACCCTAATCATAATTTCGACTTCTCTTGATATCCATGGAAGATTTAGACTGATTTTAGGTTTATTTAGGGTTATTAGTCGTTTTTAGGGGTCTAGGGGTGTTTATATAGGCCTTGGTAACCTTCTGAACAAGTTTATGCCCAATTAGGACTTTTAAATGGTAATTATCCTACTTTTATTAATTTAATTATTAAAATTAAATCTATGGGGCCCACAAATTCGAATCCTATCTGTGTTTTATCATATTTACACTCTCCCCCTTCTATTTTCTGTTTACTTATACTCCTATACACTTTCGGGACCAAACCGGGTACCCTTTTGCTAATTTTTCGACTTTTTACGCGATTTTTGAACTAGCCTTCATTTCTAAAAGGTTCTAAATATAGAAAGTAACTATAAAACTTATCCTAACCATATTATATATATTTAATACATACATACATATACGATACGTACACGAAACCTTATCAAAACGATACCCGAACTTTTCTACAGTTCATTTCTGAACTCATTTCATTTCATTTCATTTCGTTTCATTTCCAACTTTACCATGATTTATACATTCATGTGAACTCATGAGCACGAACCAACCGCATCACATCATCATATAACGTACCATGTACTACGTATACAATTTCTAACATCATGATAAAGTCTCAAATATGAGCACATAACACATAAACGCACACCAAGCACATGATCAACATCAAACAGTCAAAAGTGCAAATCCAAAATCTAGGGTTGTCACATCACCCCCTCCTAATAGAAATCTCGTCCCGAGATTTACTCAATAAGCTCAAAAAACTTCATTTCACAACCAACTCGCTATCTCTCTCATAAGAACGTAACCGGATCATCCGTATGACTACAACAACGCCCTCAATGAATATAAGCTCAAGACAAATTTTAGGACCCCCAACTTCGGATAAACGATCAAGCCCATGGACAACTAACGGACGTTTATGTGAAAGAATTTAAAAATATGAACCAAAACCTGAGACTCCAAAAGATACTCAACATAAAACATGTATCTACTCCCAACGAACCATGAAAACGAACCAATGACACAAGAAGCACCCAGCGATAACCGAAACGTATTACGACCGGTGACATACTATTAAAACCTTGTGCAAAACCAAATTTTACCCCAGAATGGATTTTGTATTGTAATTGTATATTAGTTGTTCTAAAACCATGGTATCACATTAGTAATTTATGTAATCATCTAACGAAAATCAATCTAATGTCTCTTCACGAACGATCAATTGTCTAAAGCACACAACACAATATCACATGTCAACATTGACTCCGGAACCCACATCCTTCATCAATGTACAATCCTTATGGTGGATACATCTCAAATCCTATCCCAAATAAGCCCTATGTTAGCCCTCTAAGTGTTCACTATCCCAAAATATCCAAAACACAAGTTAAACCATATCATTTGAAAATTAATCTTGAACTCGACACTTGTACAATTAATTCGACCAAGCTACTGACTTCCAATTACCAAAATTTCGGAATATTTGAAAATTACGTTCCGAGTACATAATTTTAGGCTTTTGAATCACCCAAAAATCTTTAAAAACGAATAAGTTATGACCAAAACGATTTTACCAAAAATCTGCCCAGACATTAGCGACAGTTTCTGACAGTTTAGCGACGAATTTTGACATTTTAGCGACAGTTTCTGCCTACCCCGATTTATAACAAAAAAAACGATTTGAAACCCTAAAAACCCTCATTAATTACCAAATTCAAGACCTAATTTATTTTAATTCCAGAAAATTAGAAACTCTTACCCATCATATGAGTAATTACATGATATTAACATATTTAATTAAATAAGAACAAGAATTTAACTAAAGATCATTAGCTTTAGGTGATCAAAACAAATTTTAGCTTTTTTTTAAGAAAAAAAATAAACAAGCCATACTTATATGTTAAAAAAATTATATCCCATCTTATTTCAAACACGCTTACGACACTTAACCCTTATTTCACCGACTACCAACAACTATTTTAACTATTTACAAATTCCATTTCTTTTACCACATAAGATACAACTAAAAGATACCGTGACCCCAAAAAGAATTCTCCACCCTCTCAATAGCCTCTACACCAAAAGTACCGTACAAACAAATACGTGAAATGAGGACTCGATAAATGCGCTACTACGGAAGTTGAACATCTCAAAGAGAAACGAGCTAGCAACCCATCCTAAGAATACAATCGATAAGTAGAAGGGATATATACATATATAGGCATAGGCGTACATACACTCAAATACATACAACATATACAATACAAGCATGTATTAACCCTCTTTCATGCAACCATACTTAGGAATCCATTGATGTCGTGGTACTTGTATAACTATGTTGGCCACCATACTTATACCAGTACCCTTTCACTAATGCACTCCCTCATATGATGACACTTATAAGAATTAATACTACACATAACACATCAGTCTACCAACTCAAATAATCACATAGATCCTACAACTCATATAAGCACATAATCCACAACATAACATAAGGTCCAAAATCACATGTATTAAAATAACATAGCCAATGCATGAAACAAATAAACTCGTAGTCCAGCTGAACCAGCGTAGACTAAATTCAAAATGTATAAAGAACATGAAAACGTAATTAAACGAAATCCAACAATGACTAGCGTATACGACTATAGTTCTACCCGCACTAGTCAAAACTCGTAAAGAAAATAAAATGTAGCTAAGTATGAACTTACTATGGTTCAATTCATACTAGTCAAAACATCGCAATAAATAACATCCAAACACATCAATTAATATAAAATGCACACATACCCCTATGACGCCTATATGCAGGGACCCTTAAGCTATAGATTAGGCTACGCGACTAAGCAACCTAATTCTCTATAACCATTGTCTCTGATACCATTCTGTCACACCCCACCATGGCGGAATATATGGGGCTCGACGTATGGATATCATCACAACAATAGCGTGTCTATAGAGTTAACTAAATGAAATATAAATGTCATAAAAAGGTGACACAATGCCATGACAATATCTCAAACAATGCAGGCGCCTAGGTAAGTAGGTAACAGGCCTACCTCTTACCAAAGACATTCAAATAACACACATCAAACATATAGGTATCAAATAATATACTAAATCAAAAGACAAAATGAAATCTAAGAGGAAAGGGATTCCTCCTAATGAAATTCTAGCAGCCTCTAAACTCTAGCCACACTTCTAATAGCATCCTTCTCAACTACCTCACCTGAAAATGACACTAAAATCTGTCAACATAAAGTTGGTGAGAACATAGGTTTAAATTATCAAAACATCTTAAGAACCCTCAACAACCGCTGTAAATAGTTGAAGAAAAACAATTTATAGTAATGGACCATAATGTGATAATCATGCTACATGCATCCACAACAAAACTCAAGCCAAGTACCAATCACATCTACAAATCACAAAGCACACTATAAAAGTCAAGAAGTATCCCGTCACACACACAAGAACACACACCACACTATCCAGATCTTTCCCACACCACCTGTGGAAGATGAACTATATCCCCGTCGAGATATCTTGCCTCCGAAGAGACGATGCACAAGTACTCAGGACGGATCGTGCCCCACAAACCAAGAACTCAGGACCAAGAACTCAGGACGGATCGTGCCCCACGCTCCACATACATCACAACTGGTCCCATAGACGCCCATACATCTATGTACCAATCCCAATCATAACACAATCAAGATTCACATATCAGAACATATATCAAAGCACATATCTAAGCACATATGAGAACACATAAGCACGCAAGTCACACAATAGCACATTTATGTCCACACATTTTAAAACATAGTACTAAATCATGTTAAATAACATTGCAAGTGTCATCTCCATCCCATACTGGAAAAACATTTAAAAACTTAGTAAAAATGGGACTATGAACTCACCTGATAGCACAACACGCTAGCACTCCTGCAAACCTATAAAATCATACACGACACCCTTAGCTCAGGTCTTAACACCCAAGTTAAGTAACAATCAAGGACATGAATCTAATCCCCCAATCCCCACTATCTAGTTCTCCCAATACAAGCTATTCTATACGTAAAATTCCAGTTTTTCCCCGGTACGGTTTACTAGTCACTAAACGATCACATGAAGTGAACTTAACACCACACTTGAATCCTACCCTACCGGAGTTATGTTGTTATATGATCTAAGAACTTAGAAAACCAATTTTACTTTCTAATTACACGTTTAACCCTTTCGTTTAGTCTCTACGCTAAAAGTCGTTTTCACCAAAACTGATTTTCTGTACATGCTAAATGTTTGACACCAAAAGCCCGACCTAAACACCATAACTTTTATTGAAAACCTCCAGTACTTTTATGTACATTATAAATAGTTCCTAAATTAAAAATATTTGGCTATCTCATCTGTTTGGTTAGGTTTTGACTCAAATCCCCGAAATCAAAATTTATTCCTGAACAGCGCACTGTTTTTGTAAAAATTATTTGATGACCTTCCCGAACTTCATTATCGACCAACCTTACATTTTTGAAAAGTAGACTCCCTGAACTTAATTTAAAAAAAAATAAACTAGACCAAAGGTGCTACCTACTGCCCGGAACAGTCGACACAAGACAGCCTTAAAAATCAGACTTTTTTACGCCTTTATGCACTAACCCTCTAAACATCATTAATTATCCCTAATTTTATAACACAAACCCTAAAATCATTAATGGATCTTAATTAATATATTTTTACATAAAATAAATAAAACCCTAATCATCTCAATGATGGTTAATTAACAATACAATTACAATTAACTAATAAAAACATAAATTATATTAAGGTTTAATTGATCACTTACCTTGAAACAAGAAAAATTAATGAACTCTAATCATAATTTCGACTTCTCTTGATATCCATGGAAGATTTAGACTGATTTTAGGTTTATTTAGGGTTATTAGTCGTTTTTAGGGGTCTAGGGGTGTTAATATAGGCCTTGGTAACCTTCTGAACAAGTTTAGGCCCAATTAGGACTTTTAAATGGTAATTATCCTATTTTTATTAATTTAATTATTAAAATTAAGGCTATAGGACCCACAAATTCGACTTCTTTCTGTGTTTTATCATATTTACACTCTCCCCCTTCTATTTTCTGTTTACTTATACTCCTATACACTTTCGGGACCAAACCGGGTACCCTTTTGCTAATTTTTCGACTTTTTACGTGATTTTTGAACTAGCCTTCATTTCTAAAAGGTTCTAAATATAGAAAGTAACTATAAAACTTATCCTAACCATATTATATATACTTAATATATACATACAACATACGATACGTACACGAAACCTTATCAAAACGATACCCGAACTTTTCTGCAGTTCATTTCTGAACTCATTTCATTTCATTTCATTCGTTTCATTTCCAACTTTACAATGATTTATACATTCATGTGAACTCATGAGCACGAACCAACCCCATCACATCATCATATAACGTACATTGTACTACGTAAACAATGTCTAACATCATGATAAAGTCTCAAATATGAGCACATAACACATAAACGCACACCAAGCACATGATCAACATCAAACAGTCAAAAGTGCAAATCCAAAACTAGGGTTGTCACACTTATCGTAGGATGCCTTTCGGACTTTGTAATGCACCGGGTACGTTTCAACGGTGCATGATGGCGGTTTTTCACGATATGATCGAGAAGTCGATGGAAGTGTTTATGGATGACTTCTCGGTGTTTGGTAATTCGTTCACGTCGTGTTTATCTAATCTCGAGCAAATGTTAAAACGTTGTGAAAAAACCAATCTTTTGCTTAATTGGGAAAAATGTCATTTTATGTGTAAACAAAGAATCGTCTTAGGACATAAGGTGTCGAAGGCGGGGATTGAGGTCGATAAAGCTAAGGTAGACGTCATCGCCAAGTTACCTCATCCCAAAACAGTTAAGGGAGTTAGGAGTTTCCTAGGCCACGCGGGCTTTTATCGTCGTTTCATCAAGGACTTTTCGAAAATCTCTCGACCTATGACACACCTTCTCGAGAAGGATGCTCCTTTTAATTTCAATAAGGATTGTGTTAGAGCTTTCGAAACTCTCAAAAGGAAACTAACCAAAGCTCCCATTCTTGTTGCTCCTAATTGGGAATTACCCTTTGAAATCATGTGCGATACAAGTGATTATGCTATAGGGGCCGTCTTAGGGCAACGTTATGACAAGCATTTTCGTCTTATCCACTATGCTAGTAAGACGATGACCGAGGCTCAATTAAAGTACACCACAACGGAAAAGGAATTCCTTGCCGTGGTCTATGATTTTGAGAAATTCCGACCTTATCTTGTCTTGACTAAAAGCATCGTGTATACCGACCATTCGGCTATCAAGTATCTCTTAGCTAAGCAAGATGCTAAGCCGAGACTGCTTCGTTGGATGCTCCTCCTCCAAGAATTTGATGTCACCGTGCTTGACAAAAAAGGAGCCGAGAATCTAGCGGCCGATCATCTCTCTCGTCTAGAAGATCCTCACAAAGATGTTTTTCAGAACAAGGAAATCACCGAAACATTTCCTCTCGAGACTCTCGGTTTAGTGAATTCTAAAGACACCACCCCATGGTTTGCCGACATTGCAAATTACCATGCGGGCAATTTCATAATCAAGGGTATGACGACACAACAAAAGCGAAAATTCTTTCGTGACGCCAAGTTCTATTTTTGGGACGACCCTTATCTCTTTCGGGTTTGTGCGGATCAATTCGTTCGACGTTGTGTGTTTGGTGCCGAAGCTTCTAATATCCTTAGAGCTTGTCACGAGGGACCCACGGGTGGTCACCATGGTGCTAATCTCACGGCTAAGAAAGTGTTCGATGCCGGCTTCTTTTGGCCTTCTATCTATCGTGATGCACACGCACTTGTGAAGTCGTGTGATTCGTGCCAACGTCAAGGAAAATCGTCTCAACGTGATGAAATGCCGCAAAACATAATTCAAGTGTGTGAGATTTTCGACATATGGGGAATAGACTTTATGGGGCCGTTCCCATCGTCTCATGGCAACAAATATATCCTCGTCGCGGTGGACTACCTTTCTAAGTGGGTGGAAGCTAAGGCTTTGCCTACTAATGATGCTCGTGTGGTAGTGAAGTTTTTGAAGCAACTATTCTCTCGGTTCGGAACCCCTCGTGCTATTATCAGTGATCGTGGAACCCATTTTTGTAATAAACAATTCGAAAAGGTTTTAAAGAAATATGGAGTTACTCATCGTCTTTCTACGGCTTATCACCCGCAAATGAGTGGGCAAGTCGAGGTTTTGAACCGAGCTTTGAAGAGGATTTTAGAAAGGTCAATTGGAGAAAACTGTGCTTCATGGTCCGACAAACTCGATGACGCTTTATGGGCCTTTAGGACCGCTTATAAGACACCTATCAGTTGCACTCCTTATAAGTTAGTCTATGGGAAGAATTGTCATTTGCCCATTGAATTGGAGCACAAGGCATATTGGGCCCTTAAGCATGCAAACTTTGACTTGAAGACCGCGAGAGATCACCGGAAAATACAATTAAATGAATTGGATGAATTAAGAGACAATGCTTATGAAAATTCACTAATTTTTAAAGAAAAGACTAAAAAGTTTCATGATTCAAAGATTAAAAACTGGTTTTTTAACGTTGGTGATCAAGTGTTACTTTTTAACTCTCGACTTAAGATATTTTCCGGGAAATTGAAATCTCGTTGGTCGGGTCCGTTCACCATTACACAAGTGTTTCCTTATGGGACCATCGAGCTAGCTCAAGATGATGGTCCTAACTTCAAGGTGAATGGACATAGGCTTAAGCACTACTTTGGTGGGGAAATTCCTTCAATGGTTGCCCTCGACCAAGTCACCTTCCCCAATGATAATTAGCATTGAGGGGATCGAGTCGAGCTCATGACTCGGTAATAAAAAACGAGGTGCCTCATGGGGGAGATCCCATGCTTATCCTTTTATGCTAACTATTCACTAATAAGGGGACTTGTACCCTTTCAACTCGCTGTCTCGTGGTTGTTTGTGATTGTGTTATCTAGATCATCATCATCATCTACGATTGAAGACTCTCGTGTTCGTTTACGTGAGCCTCCATCGTTTGCTTGAAGAAGTTTTTCACGAATCCATTGACATATCCTTTATTGTTCTAACAATTATCTTTTAGCATACTTAATAAACGGCTTTAGATATATTGTTGATCACCCTTTCCATGCTAGATCCTAAGCATTCGATTCTTCGTCTATAGTATGGGGGTGCTCCACCCTTAGACTCGAAACATTGAGGACAATGTTTACTTTTAGTATGGGGGTGAATAGATACTTGCTTTGCTACGCCCTCACGCTTTCCAATTTTCAATGTTTTGTTTTTGTTCCTAATAAGGCTAAAAATGGCCAAATTTTAAAAATTTTCTTAGTTTTAATAAGTGTTTTTAAGACACGAATGTATATTTTCCGTTGGGTAGAATAAGAGATAATTTTTGACTTGATGGGCATTTGGAGCCATTTACATTCCTTAACCCGCTCAATTCAAGTTTTGCTAGACTTTTATATAGGGAGCTTTAAAACGCGAAAGTCTTAACTCTTACGGGTTAAGAACAAGAACTTTTCGCAAGTTCCTATAATTGATCCTAGAAAGTCACTTATCAAGGGAACTATAAAATGCATTCTCTAAACTTGAAAAAGTCCAAGAAAGTGCAAGATCCTATAGGTGGCTTGAAAACCCAAAACTTTGATTTGATATAGTCTTAATGAAAGCTAATCAAAATTTGGCTTAATTTTGACTTGCATGGCTAAGTATTCACGAGTCTCTTTAATTAGACGTCTTTATATAGTGAAGAACGAGAGATGATAGAGTTAGACATGTGATCATGCTAAACGTAGAACATGAAAATGTTCTTTCAAAAACTCATATGTTTTTAATTGTGGCTTTTTCTTCCCATAAGATCAATGCATTAGGAATAAATAATAATTTCAATAAGTAAGGTCGTACGATTTGAAAGGTTACTTAGCCTCTAGCGCAAGATCGTTTAAAAGTTGCTCGGGGTTGAATAGAGTTCATAGCCAAGGCATAACTTATTGAAGCGGGACGCGAAGATTGGAGATCATCCAAAAAGGCCCTAACAAGGCATGAGGAGCTCTATTTTAGCTAAAGATCCGAGATGATGTGAAGTATCATTATTCCTAAATCAATATGAAGGATCGAGATACACGACGAAAAGAAATTACTCCCCTAAAGATCATGGAGAAAGTCTATCCGAAAAACCCTTACAAGGTATGAGGATAAATATATCCAAGTCCGAAAAGGAGGCGGATCGTTGTATATCAAAATCCAAAGTAGAGATTAAAGAAAAATGATGAAGTCGTGGTCCAAATATGAAGAATCTCTCAAAAATGCCAAGTGAAGAAATTCCAAATATATGAAGAAAAGACCATAATTTCAAGAACGTCTTCCCAAGATTTGAAGTATGAAGTACATGCCAAATATCGATCCGAGAAAGGTCTCAAATCGTGAAACGAGTTATGCCAAGATATGAACTTAAGGAGATACACGAGAAGCTGTTTTAAAAGATTTTGTCCTTCGGCTAACTATCGATTAAATCGTGCCACTTTGCTTTCGGACTAATAAATATTCAAATAAGTCAATATGAATCACTTGTGATCCATGACAAATAGTTAAAAAAATGCTAGTAACCCATTTCCTTTTATAATAACTAGGATTGTGGGGAGAAAAAGTATTACACAATTTGGACGTATTAGTAGTGTTAGCATTGTGACTTGTACCAACAATGATCTCGTTTTTGTACTTAGCATGGAATGTATGAAAATCAAGGATGACGAAGTTTACTCTAAGGGACATTTACTTGTTTCTATTCTTTGACCTTAAAAGTCACGTTTGTGATGAAAATCATACATTATGTCTTTACACATCTTTGTCGTATGTTGCAAGATTTTTACTCTTCAATAAAGGTTAATAAAATTGAACTTTGGTGATGCTTAGATACTTTATTCTAGCATTGCGTGAGGGCACGACAATCGCTTAGTATGGGGGAGTGATGAGATGGCATTTATACATGATCTCATCGTTCTTTTCGGGCTTTAAATGCATAAAATGTCATAAAATACCATATATATGCTTGTGTTTGTTTACTTGTGTATTTTAGGTATGGATATCGTGAAAAAGACAAAAGATCACAAGAAACAAGGAAAAACGGACACGAGAAACGAAGCCGTACAAAGAACCGGGCCCTAATTCATGATTTATCCAACAAATACCCTTGAAGACTTGAAGATATGCAAGATTGATCCTCATTGAATGAAGAAATGACACTTAAAACTCTTGTATATTCATAATTACAAGTTTGGTCTCTTAAGTTTGTCAAAATTACACAAATGGTCCTTCAACTTTGAAGAAATGGCAAGTTTAGTCCCTCAACAATTCTAAATTACCAATTATGGTCCCTCATGGAGTTAAAGTTGCATTGAAGACCTTTGAAGATCAACAATGTCCAAGATCAGCCCTTGAAATATGCAAAAGTGGCAAAAATAACCCTTGTAATCCCTTTTCCAAAGTTTGGTGTCAAAAATGACAAGTCATGAAAGTTATTATCAAAGGAAAGTCGTTTTTGTTGGCTGAAAACATCAAATACCTATTCCACCAAAACACAAGGGCTAAAGCTGTGCATTTGGAACATTTAAACAAAAAAATGCGCCAAACAACTTGGTTTCCCCCAATTTCGGATCAAAGACACAACTGTTTACCTTTTTCACCACCAGATTTTACACCACTTAAACTTAGGGTAAAAATCAATTACCTTTGCACACACTTGATTCACATGTGCAGAAACTCATCCCAACCTTAAAACCCTTAAACCCACTCACTATGGACCCCACCCCCAATTCCCATATAACCAATCACATGACAACTTCACCTCCAAGTTATCTGACGTGTCCAAATCAACAGCTAAGGATCATTGATTCATTCCAAAGCTAAAATGAACGCCCTTGATCACTTTGGACAGCTCACACCAAGAATTATCTAGAAGACCTAGGGCACATTTGGGAATTCAGTTCTAGGGTTTGTGAATAGTGCTAGCATTGGCATTTGCCTATAAAAGGAGACCTCAACATGTGAGAGTCCCTTTGTTCCAGTTTTAGGCTATCAATCTTTGTAATTCCTTTTTAAGTTAATATAATTTGAATTTCATAAAATTTTGAATTCTCTTTTGTGTTTGATTAAAAGTTGGTGTTAGAATAGCCTAAATCTGAGTTCCATTTGATTGTTTAGACCTTCCTTAATCTTGTGGTTAAGGCACGTCTTGGTTTATAAGGTTTTCAAGATTCAAAATCCTTGAAATCCTAGTTTCTAATTTTGGCTATTATTGTGTACTAACCCTTAGCCATAAGCCTTAAGCTCCTTCAAGCTTGTTGACACCAAGCTTGGGAAGAGTTCTAAGCCTTTGGTTGAGTTGTTTGCTGATTTGTGTTGAAGACATATCATAATCAAAGCCTTGTTTTACTTTGAACATCAGCAGGCTTTGATCTTCTTCTTTGAAGGACCTTGGTCTTGTTCTAGTTGTTGAACAAGGTCCAAGGAGCATCGCTGGCTCTCCTAGGATGTTGTAGAGGGCAGGTATAATCCCTTGATTAAGTTTCCTCTAAAAATTTCATGTTACTGCCTGTTTTAGATTTGGTGCTTTGATTTTGTGTTCTTGTGTTTAAGCTGGTGATTTTTGTGTTTGGTTCTGTTAGTTGCTACCTAGGAAGTGTTTTTGATCAGTAAAATTAGTAGGTTATTAGTTAAAATCACAAGTTGCTTAGATAAGTAGTTGATTAAGGGGTGTTTGGGTCAACTGCATGATTTTGATTTGTGGTTTGCTAAGAGGTGGTTTTGTGTTTGCAAGTGTTGGTATCTGTTTATTGGGTGCTATTGTTCATCTGTTTGCAGGTTTTGAGGTTTGAAACACATTTATTCATAAAAAGGGCTATAAAATCTTTGTTACTTGGTGAAATTGACTGAAATTTAGGGGACACCTAGATCTAATCATAGACTAGGGTTAACAAGTGTTAAATCTAGGTAAATTACACCAGGGAAGTAGGATTTGAGGCTTGAATTTGGATCTAGAGTCAAATAGATCAGCAAATAGTTTCTGTATATGCACCTTGTTCATCAGTAACATTAATCTGCTTTGATCTGCTTATTTACTTTGATTCAGTGGTTGATTTAAGTTTATTTGTGCTTATTAATAGTATATATAGCTTGTGTATGCATCCTATTAAGTTTGGTTGGCTTATTCATGCTAAAACTGCTTATTAAGTGCATAACTACTTATTTCCATGTCTGTGTATGATCTGGTGACTGTTTGATCATTTGTGGCTTATTGTGTGAACCAAATTTGGATTTTCTTGTTGCTATTGACTCCTTGTGAATCACTGATCACAAGGGTGCCCTTGTTTCCAATTGAATCCAACTAAATCTCTCTAAAAAGCTTGGTCAAATAGTCAAAGCAGTGGGAACTCCTTTCCCCTGCTAGTTACCACTGCTAGTGTTAAATTGGTGTCAGCTTATCAATAAGCTATAATAGCTTATTTTAATCAGCAACAACTTGGATTTTGTAATAGGTGCTCATTATTTGACCCATTTGTTCATACTGGAGCATTTGGGGGGTTGACTTTAGGGTTTGACTAGAAAGCCAACTTAATTGACTTTTTCATAAGTGCTTATTGGCTTATTCTGGCTTACTGGTTCTGCTTATTGGAATTTTGTTGAATGTTTTGGCTTATTGAGTCCATTTGTGATCTTTTGCAAGTTGAATCAAGTCCTGAGGTGCCTTATTTCTCAAAAACGACTATTTTGTCTTTTAGTGAAATATTACTTTGCTTATTTCATGCTTATTGAGTGTGCTTTTTCAAAATTTATTTTTACAGATCTCATAAGCATCCCAAAAGAAGGTTGTGTGTCAAATTAGAGCTTATGGCATTAGCTTATTGCTTAATGGGCTAAAAAGCCCAATAATGATAAGCTGTTTGCTTATTAAGCTGTGATAAGCTCACATTCAGCTTTTGGGCCTTTAGAGTTTTGTGTTTAGAAATAAATTTTGAGTCAGATAGGGCTTTTCCAAGTCAATTGGGCCAAGTTTGACTTTTTGGGCTAAAAAGCCCATTTAGGTTGACTGTTTTTGGTTTTGGCCCATTTGAGGGCCCAATAGGGGTATTCTGGTCATTTAACTTTGATTTTATGTTATTTTAGGTTAAAATAAACTAGTTTGCAAGTTTTTAGAATTTTTTATAATTTTTAGATTTTTAATAATATTTTAATATTATTTTATTAGTATTTTTCAAATTTCACATTTTTCAACTTTTTACATTTTTCTTAGCTTAAATACATTAAATAGGAATTTAGCAACTTTTGAATAATTTTATCACTTCTAGATTAATTTTTTAAATTATTTTAAGTTTTAATAGTTTTTATATCATTTTAAATAGTTTTTATTAGTTTAAAAATTTCTAAAAATAGTTTTTAATCTTTTAGGTCATTTTAAAGGTTTACCAATAGAAAAATCTTTATTTGGGCTTTTTGATAATTTATTTGATTTTTAGGGCTTTAATTAGCATTTAAAAATTGAATATTTAATTATTTAAAAGGTTTGAAAAAGTTTTGATCATTGGTAAACTCTTAGTTTATTTATTTTGATTTTTGGTGAATTTTTGGTAATTTTTAGAATTAATTTTTATTTTTGTAGTTTTTACGGTTTTACGTTTTGTCGTCGTAGTAGTAATTTTCACGTCTTCGTCATCTTCTTTTCTCATCCCTTTCTAAACCAATATTAATCTCAAATCATTTAAATCTTAATCACACACATATACCTCCTTGGGAAACGAACTTCATTGGGTCATTAGTGCTTGATTTTCCTAAATCATCACTTAATACTTACCATTTTTACGCTCTTTTCCTAAAGAGTCGTATTTTACCACTATCATCGACCCTAAATTTTGTACCCACAAAATCTTAATGGAGGAAGACTACAAGCCCGCAATTCAATGCCAAAGGAGGGTGAACCCCAAAATTCACGACGTCATCAAAAAGGAGGTCCTTAAACTCCTTAATGCGGGAATGATTTACCCTATTTCCGATAGCCCTTGGGTGAGTCCTGTTTATTGTGTCCCTAAAAAGGGAGGAATGACCGTTGTGCCAAATGATGACAACGAGTTAATTCCAACTCGACTCTTGACCGGTTGGAGGGTGTGCATTGACTATCGTAAGTTGAATGACGCCACTCGTAAAGTCCATTTTCCCTTGCCCTTCATGGACAAAATGTTGGAGCGTCTTGCGGGAAACGATTTCTATTGCTTTTTAGATGGTTTTTCTGGTTACTTCCAAATCCCCATCGATCCTCGTGATCAAGAAAAAACTACGTTTACGTGTCCATATGGAAAGTTTGCCTATCGTAGAATGCCATTCGGACTTTTCAATACACCGGGAACTTTTCAAAGGTGCATGATGGCTATTTTTCATGACATGATCGAGAAGACGATGGAAGTCTTTATGGATGATTTTTCCGTGTTTGATAGTTCGTTCACTTCGTGTTTAGGGAATTTGAAACATATGTTGAAACATTGTGAGGAAACCAACCTTGTGCTCAATTGGGAAAAATGTCATTTTATGGTTAAGGAAGGAATCGTCTTAGGCCACAAGGTCTCGAAAGCGGGGATTGAGCTAGACAAAGCTAAAGTTGACTTCATCGCCAAATTACCTCATCTCAAAACCGTTAAGGGAGTTAGGAGTTTCCTAGGCCAAGCGGGCTTTTATCGTCAATTCATCAAGGATTTTTCAAAGATTTCTCGACCCATTACACACCTTCTCGAAAAAGATGCTCCTTTTGTCTTTAGCAAAAATTATGTACGAGCCTTTGAAATCCTTAAGAGGAAACTTACCGAAGCTCCCATTCTTGTTGCTCCCAATTGGAACCTCCCCTTTGAGCTCATGTGTGACGCTAGTGATTACGCTATAGGGGGCGTTTTGGGGCAACGTCATGAAAAATCACTTCTTGCCTATTCACTATGCTAGCAAGACGATGACCGATGCTCAACTTAAGTATACCACAACGGAAAAGGAATTCCTTGCCGTGGTGTATGCATTTGAGAAATTCCGACCTTGCCTCGTCTTGACCCAATGCATAGTGTATACGGATTATTCGGCAATAAAGTATCTCATGGCTAAACAAGATGCAAAGCCGAGATTGCTTTGTTGGATTCTCCTCCTACAAGAATTTGATGTCACAATCCTTGACAAAAAAGGAGCCGAGAATCTAGCGGCCAATCATCTTTCTCGCTTGGAAGATCCTCACTAAATTGTGTACGAGAACAAGGAAATCACCGAAACATTTCCTCTCGAGACACTTGGTGTAGTGAATTCTAGGATTGACTCATCCACCCCATGGTTTGCGGACATCGCAAATTACCATGCGGGCAACTTCATCATTAAGGGTATGACGAATAAAAAAAAATGAAAATTATTTTGTGACGTCAAGTTCTACTTTTGGAACGACCCTTACCTATTTCGGAGTTGTGCGGATCAAATTATTCGACGTTGTGTTTTTGGCACCGAAGCTTCTAATATCCTTAGAGTTTGTCACGAGGGACCCACGGGTGGTCACCATGGTGCTAATCTCACGGCAAAGAAGGTCTTTGATGCCGGTTTCTTTTGGCCTACTATTTACCGAGATGCACACGCACTTGTCAAGTCGTGTGACTCATGCCAACGACAAGGAAAAGCTTCACAAAATGATGAAATGCCACAAAACATCATCCAAGTGTGAGATCTTTGACGTTTGGGGAATTGATTTTATGGGGCTGTTCCCATCATCTCGTGGTAATAAGTACATCCTTGTCGCCGTTGACTACCTATCCAAGTGGGTGGAAGCTAAGGCTTTGCCCACGAACGATGCTCGTGTGGTAGTCAAGTTTTTGAAGCAATTGTTTTCTCGGTTTGGAACCCCTTGTGCAATCATAAGCGATCGTGGAACCCATTTTTTAATGACCAATTCGAAAGGGTTCTAATGAAATATGGGGTTACACATCGGCTTTCTACGGCTTATCACCCACAAACAAGTGGGAAAGTCGAGGTTTCAAACCGAGCGTTAAAGAGGATCTTGGAGAGATCGATAGGGAAAAACCGACAATCATGGTCGGATAAGTTAGATGATGCTTTATGGGCCTTTCGTACCGCTCATAAGACGCCCATTGGGTGCACTCCTTACAAGCTCGTGTATGGGAAAAATTGTCACTTGCCAATTGAACTTGAACACAATGCTTATTGGGCCCTAAAGCATTGTAATGATGACATTGACACCGCGGAAAAACACGGGAAAATGCAACTTAATGAATTGGATAAATTAAGGGATATTGCTTATGAAAAATCATTGATTTACAAAGAGAAAACTAAAAAGTTTCATGATTCTAAAATTAAAAACCGGGTTTTTAACATTGAGGATCAAGTTTTGCTTTTTAACTCAAGAATGAAAATCTTTTCCGGCATGTTGAAATCCCGTTGGTCTGGTCCATTCACCATTACCCAAGTGTTTCCTTATGGGACCATCGAGCTAGCTCAAAATGATGGTCCTAACTTTAAGATGAATGGCCATAGGTTGAAGCACTACTTTGGTGGGGAAGTTCCCTCTTTGAACTACCTCGACGAAGTCACCTTCCCCAATGATAATTAGTATTGAGGGGATCGAGTTGAGCTCATGACTCTGTAATAAAAAACGAGGTACCTTGTGGGGGAGTCCAATGCTTATCCATGTACATATTATCCTTTTCTAATGTAGCTTACGTGAGGGGATTTGTGCCCTTCCAACCTTTGTTCTATGGTTGTTTGTGACTTGTGGTTTTTAGATGATCATTATCTTCACAATTAGAGCCTCTCGTGTTCGTTTTATGGGAGCACTCGATCGTTTTCTTGGAAGAATTTCTCGATATCCATATGACATATCCTTGATTGTTCTAACCTTAGGTTTTTAGCACACTTCATAAACGGCTAATGATTTAATGGTTTCACCCTTTCTATGCTAGATTAAGCATTCGACTATGTCTCTAGTATGGGGGTATCCTACCCTTAGACTCGAAACATTGAGGACAATGTTTAACTTTAGTATGGCGGGGGTGAATAGATACTTGCCTTGACAAACGTTCACGCTTTCCAAAGTTTATCTTTTTGTTTATCGTTTTGTTGCAAAATAAGGATAAAAATGGCCAAATTTTAAAATTTTTCTCATGTTTTATAAGTATTTGAAGACACGAATGTAGATTTTCCGATGGCAAGAATAAGAGTAATTTTTTACTCGACCGTGCGTGTTGAGCACTTAGCTTCGATTCCTTAACTTTATAATTAGGCTAAGTCTCTTAAATGAGGACGAGAAATGATAAAGTTAATTATAAGTTACTATGCTAAACATAGAGTACTCGTATTCTTTCAAAAACTAATGTGTTCTCGTTGTTTTCTTATTCTCCCTTTGCTTGTATATATATTTTGCTAATAAGTATTGGCTTAGCGGTTTAGTCTTGATTGTTGGTTTCTAGTCTTTTCTAGTAGCTTCCATGTAATTAAATTGGGAAGACATTAAGGTATCGCCAGCGTCACGGTTTTTAAGTATTGGTAACCCGAATAATCGAAAGCTTCACCTAATACTAATATTTCAAGTGCTCACCTAAATCAAGCAAACAATTTGAAGCTCACAAGGCCGAAAAGTCTATGCGAAATTGAAAGTGAATTATGCCTTAATCTTTGAAGCTTTAAAGATCCAAAATTCGCTTTTAGCGTAAGGATATACGTCTTTGGCCATAATAAAAACCTCATGGCGAGGTTAAATAAAAGGCAACGCAAGACCTAAGTCATAATAAAAGCTTCATGGCGAAGTTGAATAAAAGATGGAGGTAAACCTATGATAATAAGGCCCATCCGTTAGGGGGCGTATAAAAGTCTTGGTAATAAGTCTCATGTTTAAAACCGTTATAAAATCATGTTTATCGATCCTTCTTGTTAACATAATTTTTTGACATCGCTGTCTATTAGGTGGGGTTATTAATTCGATGGTCTTGGTTACACCGTTATGACTCTATTTTTAGACCTAAAGCTCTATCATCGCATAAGTAAAAAATGTATCCTCGTGAACATTCAAGACAAAAATAAAATATAAGAGATACCAATTAGGATTATGGGAGTCTAAGTACATGATTAGGGCATATGAGTAGTGTTAGCATTACTAACATATAATGACAATGATCTCGTTGCACGCTTGGCATGGAATTGGGTGAAAATCGAGGACGACGAAATTATTTCAAACAAAGCATTGACGTGTTCTTGTTCTATGAACCTAAACGTCCCATTTTGCGATGAAAATCCTACATTATGTCTAAAACGCAAGTAGTAGTAGTGTAGTGTAGTTTATGATTCAATAAAAGTGCATAAAAATGAATTTTTGGAGGTGCTACGATACTTTATTCTAGCATTACGTGAGGGCACGACAATGGTTTAGTATGGGGGAGTGATGAGACTGCTTTTATACATAGTCTCATCGTCCAAAACGGGCTTAAAATGCTAAAAATATCATAAAATGTGCCAAATATATGCTTGTGTTTGTTCAATGTGTATTTTAGGTATGGATATTGAGAAAATGGCAAAAGATCACAAGAAACAAGCAAAAACGAACACGGGAAACGAAGCCGCACAATGAACCGGGCCCTAGAGTTGATTTTCCAAGAAAAGTTCTTGAAGAATTGAAGATTGTACAAAAAGGGTTTTTCATTATTCAAGAATTGGCACTTTAAACCCTTGTTTATGCATAATTACAAGTTTGGTCCCATAAGTTTGTCAAAATTATAAAAAGGACCCTCAACTTTGAAGAATTGGCAAGAATGGTCCATCTAATTTGAAGAATTGTCACTTTTAGTCCTCTATGAAGACAAAGAAACAAGTAAAGACCTTGAAGATTGAAGACATGTCAAAAACAGCCCTTCAAATATCAACAAATTACAAAACAAGTCCTTATTATATCCTTTGGAAAGTTTTTGTGGCCAAGACATAAAAAACAAAACTTATTTACAAAGGAAATTCAGATTTGCAAGTTTAAAACACAAATGAATGAAGGAAGAAAGAAGGAGGGTAGAATCTGCCAAGACATGAAAAAAACCTAGACCACTCCTGTTGTGACACCTCACCCACCATATCCCACCCACCAATCACAAAACCCCATTTTGCCACCATACTAATCCACTCACCCGGTTTAATAACTAACTTAATTAGTTATTTAAATCACGCGGTTAATACAATTTCCAAACATAAACTCGATTAAACCTCACTACTCATATGAAGAACATGATTTGGGTTTTTATTAATTACTAAGAATTAAGTGTTAATACCTTCTAGATTCATGATTAACCTTACACTAATCATAACCCAACTCACAAACACCTTGCCACATCACCCCATATGTCACATGTACACTCCCCTGTTACATGCTTTTGAGAAGATGCGAAACCTTCCAGGGAATCAATGAACCCAAAACCTGCTTCAATCCTAAGCTTATTGGGAGCCCTTGATCAAATTGCCACCCACTTTACAACTCCACAAACAGCCAAAGTATCTTCACATGTTCAAGAAAAATTCAAACTGCAAGGGCAATTTTGGAAGACCATATACTAGGGTTTCATGTTTTATTTTCAGCTTTCTAGATTCATGTAGCCTATATAAAGGCCCTAGTATGCAACATTAGTTCTTGTTCTTAGATTCCTAGGTCAAAAGTCTGTAAAACATTTGTTCAAGTGAAATGAAAAATGTATGAACTTTGTGATGAATTCCAAGTCCCAATTTACTTTCTTGTTATTGATTATTGATTTGAGTTTGTGTTTATGAAGTTTCAAAGTTTGGTTTAAGTTTTATGCAAGTGTTTCAAAAATTTTCCAAAAATCTGATTTTTTTTCTAAGTCTTAGTTCAAACACTTGAACTTTTGGATCATAAGTGATCATAACACCCTGATAAGGAGATTATCAAGGTGTAGTGTGCTTGTAATTTGGGAGGATTCAAGGAGTGGGGAACAAGCTTGAATCAAATCTTGTTCATTTTTCATATAATCTGTTTATTTCTAATCTTGTTGTTCTTAACAGCTTGTTGGAAGCTTGTGGTTGTTAAGCTACCACAAAAGCTCAAATAATTTGTGAGTGTGGATGTACATTCATGAGTTTTGAACTTTCTCTCCCAAAATCTGTTGAAAAAGTGGTTATAAGTGATTTTGTGATTCTGTTGTTGTAGGTGTTGTTCTTGTGGTTTAAATCTTGTTCTTACTGCATGCTAATGTTGTATTGATGCTTGGTTAAGCTTGGGTAAACCTGAAAATCACATTTGCTTTGTTGAATCTTGGATTAAAAAGTGAAAAGGGTGTTTGGGTCTACTTTTTTATGTTTTGAATGTTAGTTTGAGTAGGTGCTAAGTGTTTATCTGAGTTGGTATCTGTTATTGAGTTGGTTGAGTGTTGATATTTAACATACTTGAGCTTTTAAACATCAAATCTGAATCTGTGCTATATCTTGCTTGTTTTTGCATATTTTGACTTGAAAATTTGGGAACACTTAGTTTGTATGCTTATTTAGGGTTAACAAGTGCTTAAACATAGTTTGTATAACCTGTTTTAGAGATTTGAGGGTTTGAAATTAGGTTTGTGGTCAAGTATATCAGCAAAGTCATTTTGTGTTCATCATTTGTTCATCAGTAAGTAACTTAATCTTTAATCTAGGTCTAATCTTTGATTCATTGTATGAAACAAGTTTAATATTGCTTATTTAAGATTTTTATAGCTTGTATGCTTTTGGTTCAATTTGGTTGGCTTAATCTTGCTTAAACTGCTTATTTCTTCAAATCTGCTTAATGTTCATGTCTATGCAATGTCTGAGCACTGTCTGAATTAACTGCACTAATTGGCTAAGTGTTATTGTGATTTCTTGCTTGTTATTGACTCCTTATAACCCACTGGTTATAAGGGTGCCTTGATTGTACATTATTTCCAAGTAAATCTCACTAAAATCAAAGGTCAAGAAAGTCAAACAATGAGAACCCTTTCCCACTGCTACTAGCCACTGCTAGTGTTATTTTGTGAACAGTTTATCAATAAGCTATTTTAGCTTATTTAGACTTGCAACAACTTAGTTTTGTAATCAATCTTCATTATTTGACCCATTTGACTATTCTGGAGCATTTGAGCCTTTGACTTTTAGGTTTGACTAGAAAACGAATTGACTTTTCTTTTTCAAAACAGCTTATTGCTTTTTCTAGCTTATTCAGTGTGCTTATTTGAATTTTTTTTGATTATTAAGCTTTGTTAAATGATTTAAAACATTTTGCAAAAAGAACTAGCCCTTAAATTGGTCTAGAACTCGAAAACGACTATTTTGTCGTTTTGTGTAGAGAGCTTTGGTTATTTTTGGCTTATTTTTTGGGCTTACTCAAAAATTCTTTCTACAAACAGCTTTATAAGGTCAAGAGAAGGATGTGTGCCGAATTTCAGCTTATGGAATTAGCTTATGGCTTAATGGGCCAAAAAGCCCATTAAGAATACGTGGTTTGTTCATTAAGCTGTGATAAGCTCACTTTCAGCTTTTGGGCCTTTAAAGTTTTGTGTTTAAAATTGAATTTTAAGCTAGACTGGAACTTTTCAGCTTTTTTGGTTAACTTTTAGCTTATTGGGCCAAAAAGCCCATTAAGCTTGGATTGTTTTGAGATTTAGCCCATTTGGAGGCCCATTAGGGGTATTTTGTAATTTCACTTTCATTTTCTGTTTATTTAAGTTAAATTAAACTATTTTGCAAATTTTTAAAATTTTTTAAAATTTTTAGTTTTTAATTAATATTTTATTATTATTTTATTATTAAAAGTCATTTTTAAGATTTTTGCAACTTTTTCATTTTTCTTAGGTTAAATTCATTAAGTTAGGATTTTTAAAATTTTTAGATTAATTTTCTTGTCATTTAATTAATTTTTAGAATTATTTTAATATTTTAATAGTTTTTAACCATTTTTAAATAGTTTTAATTAATTTTAAATTTTTAAAAATACTTTATAGTTTAATTAAGTTATTTTAGAGGTGTACAAATTGAAAAATCTCATTTTGGGCTTTTTGTTAATTAAATTGATTTTTTGGGCTTTAATTAGCATTAAAAAATTATTATTTAATTAAATAAAAGGTTTGAGTGATTTTGATTTTTTTTGTAAACTCTAATTACATTTTTTATGATTTATTGCAATTTTTTAGGAATTTTTAGGGTAATTTTTAAATTTTGTCACGTTTTACGGTTTTACGTTTACGATTTTCGTCTTAGTGTATATTTAATCGTAACCGTCATCCTTTTCTCTTTTCTTTCTTCATTTTCATAACCACAAACATTTAATCATCTCTTAATAGAACACACTAGCCTCCTTGAGAACGATCCCACACAAAGGGTTATAAGTGCTTACGTTTTCCTAAACGTTCACTTAGTACTTTCCGCTTTTACCTCGTTTTCCTAAACGAGTGTGAATTTACAACTATCATTCCCCATCTTAGCCATATCGTCAAAGAATCCTAACATCAAGGAGAAGAGTCTAGCCAACGACTCAATAATAAATTAAGCGCTTCTCGGGAGGCAACCCGTACTTTAATTGTTTGTGTGTTTAATTTTGTGTGTTTCAAATAAATATGTACACCCCAAAAATATTTTTTCTAACTTAGAAAATCTTAAGTGTTATTTTAATAACCCGAACTTTAAAATCAACATTTAGACCGAGATCTAATCTTATTTCTAGTATTCGGATCAATATTTATTACTCGACTTTTATTTTTTATGTTCGCTCGACAAATAATATTGATTTCTCGGCTAATCGGCGAGGTTAAGGCTTTAACGTATCCAACACATTTTATTTATTATTTATCGACAAAGTTTATGTCCGTCATCGACCGTGAAAATTTTCGTTATGATAGAGAAATATTTTCTATTGTCGTCATTTTAATTTTTCATTTTATGAGCATTCTTCCTAATTTACATTAAGCCTTTAGACGTCATTCGTTTATTCGACGCGTTAAATTTATTAAATTATAAACCCTCATTTATATATCCAAATATAAATGTTCTCCAAATGTTGATGTTTTTATTCTATATTGAGCGTTTATGTTTCGTGTTTAACGCGTATCTTTTTAATTGTGTAACTTTTAAAATATCGGACTTCGATAATACCCGCTTTAACATTTTGATATACCTCATTTAACAAGTGTGTCACGTATACTCATGCTAGCAAACGTGTTTCTACACTCTTGCCTGTAATGCATGAGTTGCATTTGTCAAACTCATCTACTCCTTCATTCATTTATTTGATAATGACCACATTTCTTTTTGTTGCTCTCTTTATGTCTGTCGTAAATACCAAGACCACTAAACAAGTCATCAAAATGAATACTCTATCCTTTGCCTTGTTTCTACTGTCAAGAACCAATCATATTAACCATTAAACTTTACTAACTAATTTAGTTAGTACTTGGAACCTTATGTTATAGCCACTTATACTTGGTCTATTCTCATCAAATATAAGTAAACATCTAAACAAGATAGTAGAGGCTAAAGAAGTTTTGGTCTTCTTGTTGCCTTTCCTTTGTGTAAGGACTTATTTATCATTTATTTATCATCTTACTACTGATTATATTGATATAATAGTTCATTAAGGGTTTTGTGATATTGTATATATATGTTTTGTGATGTTTTAAACTTGATAAACAACCCTTAGAATAGAACTAGTAAAATGGTAACGGTTAATCAGTTGAAAATCGTGGGGTTTGATTTCTATCATTGAGTTTTGAGGTCTGGTTAGAGGAATATATGGAAAGAAAAATGTTTTGTGAGTGTTTCTCCGGGTGACCCGTCCCGTAACGATACCCGATGAATTAGATATGGTCAAAACAGTAAAAAAGTGCTGAATCTGAACATGCTGTATAAACGGACTTAAAACTACAAATATTTGTATAATGACCCCTAAATATGTAAAACTAAAAGTTGTAGCTAAACCTATTTAGAACTAGAATCAATCGGATAGTTTACCAATTCATTACCGTTTGGAAATGGCGACCAAAACCGTGAAAACAAACCTGGCTTTCCAAAAACAGCCTTGATCCGAGTTGATGTTTTGATCATTTTGACTCTTTTAGCATCAAAACATAAGTAACCGGAGTTCCTAATTTTTATAGTAGACTTAATTACGGTAATGGGAGTATGAAAACCGAGTCGGGACTCATTATGGTTTAGAAATAATGATTTAAATACCAGGACAAGTTAAAAATCGACGTAATTGAACCGTAACAATAAAATATGTAACCTGACCATCTTTATAATACCCGATGTGGTAGGATCTACTTATCGGAAAGTCGAGACCCGTTCATATATTGGTGGTTAGAAAAACCGAGACCCGACCAACGTGAAATATTAAGTGGACATCTTTTGGAGGCATTTTAGAACCAGAAAACTATATAAAGTGGATTTAGGTCACAAAAGCCCAATATACACTTTAATGGCTATTGGGCCATTATTGGACTTGAGATTCATAATAAGTTTGGAGTTTAATATTGGTTTTGAAATGGACTTAAGTGACATGAATTTGTAATGGGCCACAAATGGGATTTATTGGGCTTAATGGTTATAATGAGATAATACATGGTAGATTGCCATCAAAAGTCTTATGAAAAGTTTTATAAAACATATACAATGTCCAAACTTACTAAAGTGAACTATTTACATATATATATGACTTATGTATAGTCTCGAACCTAAGACGCGTAACGTCATTATAGGTCTCGTTCGGTCATATGACGACCGTTGGGCATCTCGTTCTCGAGCAATGAGCGACTGATATCTCGTGAACTCTTCTATCGACTATTGGATGTTTGGTCCTCGATAAATGTGTGATAGCAATATCAGGTTAGTTCATAGCCTCGCTTTTACTTCTTTATATGTGTTTATAAACCCGCGAGGGGGAATACATGCTCTTGGTAAATAAGCATACGTGTTGTATCCTTTTGAAAGGATACATGATAGTGAATAAACATTCGTTGTTGGAATATATGCTTTGAACGAATACAAGCTATTGTTAATAAATGATACACTGGTTTTGTATGGGTTCAGATTTAATTCTCGGTATCTTCTCGAATTGATCTCGGTCTTAAGTGGAATGATTGTTCTTGGTTACTAAATAAAAGGGTTTGGCTTTCTAATCTAATAAAAAGTTTAAAGGAAAATTTAAATCAAATACAATTACTTTAATGACAATTAATAAAGATTTGAATTAAAATTGAAATTAAGATTAAAATTAAAGTTAAAGTTAAAATTGAAGTATAAAATATAAATTGTGAAATAAAAGTAAAGAAACAGATAAACAGTAAAACAATAACACTAACAAGAAATTGATTCGGAAGTTTTAACCTTCATCCGAAACTTTGAGATTCAGAAGTTGGTTCGGAAGTTACTGTTCATTCGGAAGTTGGCCTTCATTCGGAACTTTTAGGTTCATTCGGAACTTTCACTTCATCCGGAACTTTTGATAAAGAAGTTGGTTCGGAAGTTACTGTTCATTCGGAAGTTTCTTCTGATTCGGAACTTTTTAAAGACAAACTCATTCGGAACTTTTTAAAGACAAACTCATTCGGAACTTTTTGGTTCGTTCGGAACTTTTGCTTCGTTCGGAAGTCTGGGAAACCCAGATACAGAAACAGTACCCGAAGAACAAGGAAAATCGTTTAAATCCAAAAATCACCAAGTTTTTCACCAAAAACTTAAATAAATCTACACACAAAGCATCTACTAACCATAAACTACAAATCCCATTAACAAAAACACAAATCCCAACAAATTTTGAAGATCAAATCAAGAAAATAAAAACTTAAGAACTTGAAGATAAAGATGATGATGAACAAGATGAAATGGAAAGATTAAACAAAGAACTTGTATTGAATGATTAATGTTTTAACAAGATCAAACAAAGATTAAAACAACAAGATTGGAAAAACAAAGATTAAAAATCACCAATCACCCTAATGGTGATGGTGATGAGACGAACTAAAGAGAAAAAAGGGGAGGAGAGGAAAACTAAAAACTAACTAAAAAGCTGGGTGAAAAGTGTGAGGAGGGGCCTTTATATAGGCTTTGTCTTTTGGTTGGTGAGTGGGCTTTCTCCCGTTCTTCTTGTCTTTTCGTCTTTTCAGAAAAGTTTCCGTTTTCGATTCTGATTCGGGATTTGTCGTCGATTAAATTCAACTCGTCTTTTAATTTCTTCGTTTAATAGACTTGAGTTTCTTCGACTTATATAAATCTTCCATCTTTGGTCCTTTTCTTCGATAAATCGTCAAATAGGCCCAGTGACTTCAAATCTTTTCCATCTCTTGGACAATAGACTTTATCTTGAGTCTTTTTCTTCGATAAATCCCGTGCAATCCCATGTTTTCTTCAATATCCATCCGGTTCGCTCTGAAAACACAATAAACACAAAAACCACGCATAATTCCAAACAAATGATATTAAATACGTGTTTTGGTCTTGTTTTTGCCAGAATTAAGTGGTAAAAGGATGGGTGTTTACACACCTATCAAATCCCCTACACTTAACCATTGCCATGCCCTCATGCAATGCTTAGTGATAAAGCAAGTTTACACTTTTCTCATAATTAATCAACCTTGGCCTTATTTAAATTCTACTAAACAAAAATTAAAGAAATAAAACTTTAAAGGTAACAAAGGGATAGAAAACCATTTTCACTTGAAAATAGCTACATGGAAATAACTTGCAAAGAGATCAATGACTTACATTAGGGCTTTTGTGCTGCGAAAATTTATCACCCTCAAGTTTCACGTTCCCCAAACTAAGCTTAAAAACGAGATCATTGTTATTAGAAGTTAGCAATTCAAACACTTACACACATGGCTTAATTTAAATGCTTAAACTCCTTTATTCCTAGGTGTATCTCTTATATTTTATTTTTGTCTTAGAATGATCATGAAGATGCATTTTTGCACTTATTTCGATAGTTTATTTAGGCTGAAAGCAAAGTAGGACGATTTGATCAATAGTTAGCTAAAGGATAAAATCTCTTAAAACTGCTTCTCAGGATATCAAAAAGTTCATATCTTGGCATAACTTGGTTCACGATTTGAGACCTTTCTCGGGCCGATATTTGGCATGTACTTCATACTTCATATCTTCGAGAGACGTTCTTGAGATAATGGTCTTCTCATCATAATAGAGTTTCTTCACTTGGAGACTTTTGAGGGGTACTCTAACTTTGTTGACCACGACTTCATGATTATTTCTTCAATCTCTAATTGGGATTTTGAGATACAACGATCTGCTTCCTTTTCGGACTTGGATCTATTTATCCTTATACCTTGTTAGGGTCTTTTCGGATAGACTTCTCCATGATCTTTATGGGAGTTGATTGCTTTTCGTCGTGAGTCTTGATCCTTCATATTGACTTTGGGAATAATGCTTTTCACATCACTTTGGATCTTCAGCAATAAAATGGAATCCTCATGCCTTGTTAGGGCCTTTTCGGACTCGCCAATCTTCGTGCCCCGCTTCATAAGTTATGCCTTGGCTATGAACTCTTATCATTACCGAGCAACTTTTAAAAGATCTTGGGCTAGAAGCTAAGTAACTTTTCAAATCATACGACCTTACTTATTGCAGATAAATTATTAGCAAGTGATGGGAGAATAGGCAAATAATTACACAAAGTGAGCTTGTGCAAGAATACTGACTTAAAATTGACTCTATCATTTCTCGTCCTCCACAATTTAAAATCTCAAGTAATGAGACTCGTGGATACTTAGCCTAATAAACCAATTAAGGTCTACATGGTTAAGGATACTAGCTAGAATAAACTTGGATAAGTCTATTCGGGTTGAGTCAAAATAAACGCAACGAGCCTAATATGTCAAAGACTTCTAAACTAGCTACACCACTCTATTAATATTTTTGACTTTATTGTGGAATATATACATATGAAAGCAATGATAAAAATTTAAAAATTACGACTAAGTGGCCAAAGTTAATAAAAAATTTGAAAAATGTTGAAAAATATGATTTTCCGGTTAAATGAAGGCATTTTCATGGAAAAGTCCACTTAAAACTTCGATAGAAGTCCCCCCTACACTTAAGATAAACATTGTCCTCAATGTTTAAGCATGTGGGAAAAGTCTCCCCTACACTTATGACATTGTGCACGTTGGTTAACTCAAGTTAAGGAAGAGACGACTAAAGTGATCAATTTCAAATGTGAGTATGAAGAAAATTGAATCACGATAGTTGAGAGATAGAACCAGATTTTGGATAACATGGGTGCACGGTTCTTCAAAATTTCCAAGAGTGCACTAATCCCTGTAATCACATCACCACACAAAGACAAAAACGTATAGAAGTCCCCCTACACTTAGGAGGTTAAAACATAAAGGATAGATACTCGGGCTGCCTCCCGAGGAGCGCTTGTTTTTGATAACCGAGTTACGAGCCTGACTCGACCCAAAATTAGTTCATGGGGAACGTGGTGAGGGATGGAATCACCTACTGAGAGGTGTCCTCACCAAAGTACAACTTCACTCGTTGGCCATTCACCTTAAAATTAGGTCCATTAGGTTGAGCGAGCTCGAGAGTACCATATGGAAAAATTTGGGCAATGGTGAATGGGTCGGACCAACGAGATTTGAGCTTTCCCGAGAAGATTTTCAACCGAGAGTTAAAAAGTAAGACTTTGTCTCCAACATGGAACTCTCAGTTTCTAATCTTAGAGTCGTGAATGAGCTTAGTCCTTTCCTTATAGATTAAAGAATTTTCATAAGCCTCATTACGGAGTTCATTCAGCTCATTGAGTTGGATCTTGCGTAGGTCACCGGCTTTGTTTATATCTAAATTAGCCCACTTCAAGGCCCAGTAAGCCTTGTGCTCCAACTCAATGGGGAGGTGGCACGCTTTCCCGTACACAAGACGATAAGGCGTACAGCCGATCGGGGTCTTGTAAGCAGTACGGAAAGCCCACAAAGCATCATCAAGTTTATCAGCCCATGAGGCACGATGCTCTCCCACGGTTCTTTCCAGAATTCGCTTAAGTCCTCGGTTGGATATTTCAGCCTGGCCATTAGTTTGTGGGTGGTAGGCTGTGGAAAGATGATAATTTACACCGTACTTAGCCATGACTCGAGCAAATTGGTCATTGCAGAAATGAGTCCCACGATCACTAATAATGGCACGAGGCACACCGAATCTAGCGAAAAGAGCTTTCAAAAAGTTACAAACCACCCTTGCGTCATTAGTGGGTAAAGCTTTGGCTTCAACCCACTTTAAAACGTAGTCAACGGCTACAAGGATGTATTTGTTTCCTTTAGAAGAAGGGAATGGCCCCATAAAGTCGATACCTCAAACATCAAATATTTCACACTCTTGAATGAAATTATGAGGCATCTCGTCTTTATGTGTGATCGTGCCTTGTTTTTGGCAAACATCACATCTTTTAACCATATCGTGAGCGTCACGATATATGGAGGGCCAATAAAATCACGAATCAAACACTTTTTTGGCGGTGTAGTTGGGACCAAAGTGACCACCGGTGGGTCCTTTGTGGCAAGCATCAAGGATGTCGGACGCTGCCGGTCCATCAACACATCGGCGGATAATCAGGTCGGCACATTGTTTGAATAGGTAAGGGTCGTCCCAAAAGTAAGTCTTGATGTCGGTGAAGAACTTGTTCTTTTGTTGGGACGTCAACCCTTCCTTGAGAATTCCACCCGCCAAGTAGTTTGCAAAATCCGCAAACCACGGGGTTTCATTCGGCTTCGAGTTTATAGACATTAAGGTCTCCAAGGGAAAAGAATCATTGATTTCTTTGTTCGGATGATCCCCTTGGTAAGGATCCTCTAGTCTGCTGAGATGATCCGCGGCTAGGTTTTCAGCTCCTTTTTTATCGCGAATTTCGATTTTAAATTCCTGGAGCAGCAAAACCCAGCGAAGAAGTCTTGGTTTGGAATCTTGCTTTGTCAACAAGTACTTCAGCGCAGAATGATCGGTGTACACAATTGTGGTAGAAAGGACAAGATAGGGGCGGAATTTTTCAAAAGCATAGACAACAGCTAAAAGCTCTTTATCGGTTGTCGTATAATGCAATTGTGCCCCTGTCATTGTCTTGCTAGCGTAATGGATCGGTTGGAAGTGTTTGTTCACTCTTTGTCCCAGAACCGCTCCAATAGCAAAATCACTAGCATCGCACATCAACTCAAAAGGCAGCTCCCAATTAGGGGTAACCAAGACGGGTGCCTTAGTAAGCTTATCCTTAAGCGAGTTGAAGGCTTCAAGGCACTCTTTGGAAAAGAGAAAAGGAGTATCTTTTTCCAAGAGGTGGGTCATCGGGCGAGCGATTTGAGAAAAATCTTTGATGAATCGACGGTAGAAGCCCGCATGACCCAGGAAACTTCTCACACCCTTCACGGTTGATGGTGGAGGCAACTTTGCAATAACATCGACTTTAGCACGGTCTACTTCAAGACCGGCTTTGGAAATTTTATGTCCCAGCACGATGCCTTCTTTTACCATAAAATGGCATTTTTCCCAATTCAGAACTAGGCGAGTGTCTTCGCACCGCTTGAGCATAGGTTCCGAATTGGCAAGGCAAGAAGAGAAAGAATCCCCGAAGACCGAGAAATCATCCATGAAGACTTCCATGGTTTGTTCAACCATGTCATGGAAGATAGCTAACATGCACCTTTGGAAAGTCGCGTGCGCATTACATAAGCCAAAAGGCATTCTCTTGTAAGCAAATGTGCCATATGGACAAGTGAATGTAGTCTTTTCTTGATCTTGGGGATCGATGGGTATTTGGAAATAACCCGAGAAACCATCAAGAAAGCAGTAATATTCATTACCCGCTAAACGTTCAAGCATTTGGTCCATAAAAGGTAGAGGGAAATGATCCTTTCTCGTGGCATCATTGAGTTTGCGGTAGTCTATACAAACTCTCCACCCAGTAACGAGACGAGTGGAAATCAACTCGTTGTATTCATTGGGAACAACGGTTATGCCGCCATTCTTGGGCACACAATGGATTGGACTAACCCATGGTGAATCCGAAATAGGGTAAATCATACCCGCATCAAGAAGTTTGATAACCTCTGTTTTGATGACTTCATGGATTTTTGGATTCACCCTTCGTTGGCTTTGAATTGTGGGCTTAAAGTCGTCCTCCATGAGAATTTTGTGTGTGCAGAAGTGAGGATCAATTCCACGAATATCCGAAATCTTCCAAGCAATAGCCTTCTTATGATCTTTCAATACGGCGACAAGTCGGGCTTTCTCTTCATCCTTCAAATCCTTAGCAATGATAACTGGCGACTTCTTCTCTTCTTCAAGGAATACATACTCAAGATGGGGCGGTAACTCCTTAAGTTCCAAATCCGGAGGATTTTCGACGGGAGGCGTATTCGCAGTCGGAGTATCGATAGCAATGACCGTGGGAGATGGAGGAGAAGGATTGTCTTCTTTGAGAAGGTTTTTAATGAAGCTGAGATCTTCATCCCAATTGGTAGTAGAATCGTCATTGTCTAAATGCACATCTCCCATGGTGGCTTCCAAATCTTTCCAAAGAAAATCACTTTCTCCAAATAGAGATAGTGATGAGTCGATAGCGGAAACGGTCTCAACATTGGGAAGAGAGGTAGGAATACTTTTACAAGCATCTTTGAAGTGTTCTTCAAAAGCCTCATCAAGAACGTCAATACAATTAACACTCTCGTAAGAATAAGGCTGTTTAGAAAGCTTTCCCATGTTGAAGACGACTTTATCTTCACCCACTCTCATGATAAGCTCACCGGCTTCAACATCGATGAGAGTGCGACCGGTCCTCAAGAATGGACGACCAACAATTAGTGGCACACGGGGGTCCATCTCGTAGTCGACGACAACGAAATCAGCAGGGAAGGTGAATTTGTCGACTCCTACAATGACGTCTTCGGCTATCCCCACTGGATAAGCAACCATACGGTTAGCTAATTCCAAAGTCATTTTGGTGGGGACTAGCTCTGGGAGAGATAATTGCTTCCAAACACTTAGAGGCATGAGATTAATACTGGCACCTAGATCGGCTAGGGCCATGCAATTCTCTACTCCCGGGAAATTGCAAGGGATAAGGAAGCGACCCGGATCACCAAGCTTAGTTGGCAATTTCCTTAAGAGCACTGCAGAGCAATTCTCATTAAGTTGGGTGTTGGCAATATCGAGGAGCTTTTCCTTGTCACTCAGAAGATCTTTAAACATTTTTGCATATTTAGGCATGTGAGCGAGAGCCTCAGCGAAGGAGATGTTAAAATTCAATTGTTTGAATATTTTAAGGAAGTTCGAAACCTGAATATCATCCTTGCTCTTTTGCTTCTCTTTCCTCAACCTAGATGGATAAGGTATATTGGAAGAAGAGGAAGGCTTTGGGAGAATAGGATCACTCACAACCACGGGTGGAGGAGGGGTAGAAGAAAGAGGTGGAGAAATTGGGGAAGGAGAAGGATGAGGAATAGTAGCAGGTGACTCGTTCTCCTTAGTCACAACCACCGGTGGAGGTATAGGAAGCTCGGGTTCCTTGGTACCTTTGCCACTTCGAGTGGTGATTGCTTTCATCTCCCCTCTTGGATTTGCAACGGTGTTACTCGGAAGAGTACCCGAAGAAGAGGGTTGATTACCTTGGAAGAAACCAGCCATCATGTTCCTCAGATCATTAGTTTGGCTATCCAACGTATTTCTCATGTCGGCTCTCAAATCATTTCCTTGCTTGACCAAGTCTGCTTTCAAGTTTCGCACTTCCTGTTGGAGATTTTCCACAATCACATCATTGGTCCTCATGTAGGTTGCAACCTCTTGGTGTAATGCAGTGGTGGTTTGGTTGGGAGGAGCATTGTATGCGGGTGGTTGATAAGCAGGTTGTTGGTAAACTTGGTTGTTACATTGAGGTGGTTGTTGCTGCTTGTGAGGAGGTATGTATGGTTGTCGAGGTTGTTGTTGTTGTTGAGGAGGGCGATTAAGGTTTTGTTGTTGGTTTGGGTTGGTAGGAGGAAAACCAGGTGGTGAAAGATAGTTGTTGCTGCGGTAGCTAAGTAAATTACGGTCACCTTGAGGTCTAGCTTGATAAGCAGGTTGAGGATAGGTGCCATATGCCGCATTCACATTCTCAGCAGGGTAGTCTTGGGTGGCGGTACAAGTGGTGTAAGAGTGAGGACCACCGCATATCTCACAAGGTTGGCTGACAGCGTTAACTTGAGCGTTTTTAGCGTTGTTGCTGTTGTTGTTGCTGACGGTGTGGGTGACAAGCGATTCAAGAAGCGTAGTGAGTTTGTCCAATCGCTTGTCGCTGTCACTAGTGCTATCACTAGCGACATTGGTCCGAAAACTCTTGGTTTGCACACGAGATTTATTCTCAATGATGTCCCAAGCAACATTGGAAGTCTTAGCCAATAGATTACCCCCCGAGGCACTGTTCAGTGAATCTTGGTCACTCATGCTTAAACCATTGTAAAAAGTGTTAATTTGATGTACTTTGGTAAAACCATGTTGTGGGCATTTTCTTAAAAGATCTTTAAAGCGATCCCAAGATTCACTGAACGACTCATCGTACTTTTGTTCAAAATTTATGATTTCATTCCGCAATGCGGTAGTACGAGAGGGTGGAAAAAAGTAATTGATGAACTTTGTTTCCAAATCCGTCCACGAGAGAATACTCTGTGGCGGTTCCTTAGCAAGCCAATGTCGGGCTTGTCCCTCTAAAGAAAAGGGAAAAAGTTGTAACCTTATAACCTCTTGTGGAACGCCATTGAATTTGACCGTGTTAGTAAGTTGCAAGAATCTCTTGATATGGTCGTGAGGATCATCAATGGTACGTCCCAAGAATGGTTGAGCGGAGACCATCTGGATAAAGCCTGATTTTAGCTCAAAGTTGTTGGCGGCAATTAGAGGTATGACAATTGGATCCGTGTTGCCATCGACATGAGCTTGCAGCAGTTCAATCATCGGGCGATTATCCGGAAGGGGCTCATTGTTGTTGTTATTGTTCATGTTGTTGAAAGGCGGGTTGTTGTTGTTATTATTGTTTTGAGGTGGTACACCGGCCATGTCTAAGTTATCGAGAGGCTCGGGCTCTTGATATGACGTGGATCGAGTGCGCATACACCTGCAAAAGAACGAACAAAGAAAAACAAGGCAAAAATATATTTGGTTTTTATGTTTTTTAATTAAAATTTTTTTTTTTGTATTTTTGAAAATTTTATATTTTTTTAGGATTTTTTTTGAAAACTTTTGATGAAAAAGTAACGGTCACGGGGAACGGATCCCAAAATCCAAGTTCTCACAAAAAACTTTTGATCTTAACGAGAAGAGCCGGCAGCGGCGCCATTTGATACACTGATTTTGTATGGGTTCAGATTTAATTCTCGGTATCTTCTCGAATTGATCTCGGTCTTAAGTGGAATGATTGTTCTTGGTTACTAAATAAAAGGGTTTGGCTTTCTAATCTAATAAAAAGTTTAAATGAAAATTTAAATCAAATACAATTACTTTAATGACAATTAATAAATATTTGAATTAAAATTGAAATTAAGATTAAAATTAAAGTTAAAGTTAAAATTGAAGTATAAAATATAAATTGTGAAATAAAAGTAAAGAAACAGATAAATAGTAAAACAGTAACACTAACAAGAAATTGATTCGGAAGTTTTAACCTTCATCCGGAACTTTGTGATTCAGAAGTTGGTTTGGAAGTTACTGTTCATTCGGAAGTTGGCCTTCATTCGGAACTTTTAGGTTCATTCAGAACTTTCACTTCATCCGGAACTTTTGATAAAGAAGTTGGTTCGGAAGTTACTGTTCATTCGGAAGTTTCTTCTGATTCGGAACTTTTTAAAGACAAACTCATTCGGAACTTTTTAAAGACAAACTCATTCGGAACTTTTTGGTTCGTTCAGAACTTTTGCTTCGTTCGGAAGTCTGGGAAACCCAGATACATAAACAGTACCCGAAGAACAAGGAAAATCGTTTTAATCCAAAAATCACCAAGTTTTTCACCAAAAACTTAAATAAATCTACACACAAAGCATCTACTAACCATAAACTACAAATCCCATTAACAAAAACACAAATCCCAACAACTTTTGAAGATCAAATCAAGAAAATAAAAACTTAAGAACTTAGAGATAACGATGATGATGAACAAGATGAAATGGAAAGATTAAACAAAGAACTTGTATTGAATGATTAATGTTTTAACAAGATCAAACAAAGATTAAAACAACAAGATTGGAAAAACAAAGTGTTGGGTCAAAAAGTTGAAGTGGCAGAAACTCAAAAATGAAGAAAACGTGAAGTATTTGTCTAGGCGTTGACAAGAGTTAATCAAGCGTTGACATGTACAATTTAGGCGTTGATAGCTCAAGAGTTGTCATGTACAATGTAAGCATTGTTACATGTAATTCAAGCATTGACAAAACGTAGTCAAAGAAGCTCATGGAAGCTTCTATTTAGATAAACATGCAAAAGATATTCTGTATAAGTTTATTTAAATAGAAGATTTACTTGTTTATTCATCATTATCTCTTGTAAACCCTAATCCTTACACTATAAAAGGAACCAAGGGTCATAGGTTTTATTCATTCAATTCATTCACAATGTAAACCTAAAGTGTGTGTCGACTAGACGTGGGATTCAATGTATACACGTCTAGTGATTGTTGATTATTAATATAATTAGCAATCCATGTGTTTTAATTCATGTTATTGTGCCTAAACACCTTGTTAATGGTTGTTGTTCTAATTCCGCTTTGATTGTTTAATCATATGAACAATGATCATTCCTAGTAGCTTAAAAGATCCAGAAACCAAGGTTTCCACAATTGGTATCAGAGACTCGTGGCTCGTGATGCTAGGACCAACAAGGTGTTCGTATATGGAGAAGAAAAGAAAAATCCGTCTAGGGTTTTTCTGGACGATTTTGTGTGCGCAGTAGTATTCAGAAGGTCATAACTTTTGATTGAACCGTTGGATCGTCACGAAATTTTATATGTGTGTTCTACATACATAGATCTAAACATCCACCGGAGGGATTGTCGAGTTTTGTCCCCAGGTAAAAGTTATTAAGCGTCGAAGTTGGCTGATGGTTAATTTTCAGATTTCTTGTTTACATAAAATTATGTTTTAGGGTTTTTCTACAAACCCTAGATCTATTAAAAACAAGATGAGATGTTTTGCAGCATGAGTATGGATTGAAACGCAGCAAGAAAAGGGTTCTAAACAAACCCTAAATTGATTATCATTGCAAGACACGAGGTTAACACAGTATTCACATAAATCTCTCAATTCTTTTGGTTGATGTTATTGTGTTAACTGATCCTCTACATGCTCATCCTTGGTTATTCACATGGGGCTAAAGTTATTCTATTCTGATTGGTGGAAATTGTTATGTTCACATGATTTGGTGTTCATATGTTTCTACTAGTATCATATTCACACGGCCAAAGGAATATACGCATGTCTGCAGGTGACGTAAGGCTTCAATCTGTGTTCATACGTTGAAGCGCTTCTCATTGGTTGAGAGGCTTGTGTTCACACGATCAAGAACATGTAGTAATTCTGTACTCGTTTCTTATTGGGGAAAGATTTTGTTTCACACGGTTATATAGTTTTGTGTTCACACAATTCTATAGATTTGATTGGAGGAAATCATATACTATATTCAGCGTTGATTTAATTTAAGTAACGTGAGGGATATACTTTGTTTCACAAATAGCATCAGTGTTTGATGTAAACGCTGACAAGTATGAGACAAACGCTGACAAGATTGATTTGACGCTGATAAAAGTGGACGCTGACAAAATATGGAATTGACGCTGACAAGAAGAAACGTAACGCTGACAGAATAGGCGTTGTTACGTTTTGTCCGAGATATGTAAATCCAAACACTGATAGGTGTTGTTCGATATCGGATAAAGCATCTGATTATGATATTGGATAAGAGAGGTTCTTGGACAACAAAAGGTTTGCTGCTGTTGAGAAAATTGGACGTTTTAAGCACACAAAAAGGAGGAGAATACACACAAAGGTACATGGAATCTCCGTTATAATTTAGAATATCATGATGATATTTATGGCTCGGATATTTTTGAAAGGAATTAATGATCTTAAAGCGAGTTAGCAACTATTCGTGAGAATTTGATGGATATTTTAAACTATGTAATCGGGATAGCCTTGTAAAAGAGTTATCTGTTCAACAAATTTTACATATGGTATGAAGATGTGATTTCATTAAATTCGTCATAAAGAGGTGTTAGCTTAAGGGGAAGAATTCTTATGGTAAGTTTGATGATTGAAGAAGATTTTCGCGAGTTTGTGTTCTATCATATCTTGAAGTCGTGGCGTACCATTCACTGACTTTAAAGGTAACTTGTTCGTGCTTTACATGGTTGGTGACGAAGACTTGTCATAAACACTTGAAGGAGTTACATTATCGTGCTCAGTGTCTCACAAAGGATGAGAATATTGACAAGGGATCGAGGTCTACTTATATCATACTCTATAAGTTCTTAGTCACATGGATAGTACAAGACATGGAACACAAGGTTGGGTTATTCTACTTCTACATCAAAAATACTATATTAATTGTTCTTCAAGATCATTACACAGAGCCTACTTCTGGAGAATCTTCAAAGATTGCAACATTGTTTACTTCCTTGTTGATGTGACAAAAAGGGGAAGAAATACATGCTACACTTGAGGGGAAGCAATTTGAAGATCATGTATAACTTACAAGAGATACACATAGAGTTTTGCCACTATCAACTAGGGGAAGATTGTTGGGTCAAAAAGTTGATGTGGCAGAAAATCAAAAATGAAGAAAACGTGAAGTATTTGTCTAGGCGTTGACAAGAGTTAATCAAGCGTTGACATGTACAATTTAGGCGTTGATAGCTCAAGAGTTGTCATGTACAATGTAAGCATTGTTACATGTAATTCAAGCATTGACAAAACGTAGACAAAGAAGCTTATGGAAGCTTCTATTTAGATAAACATGCAAAAGATATTCTGCATAAGTTTATTTAAATAGAAGATTTACTTGTTTATTCATCATTATCTCTTGTAAACCCTAATCCTTACACTATAAAAGGAAACAAGGGTCATAGGTTTTATTCATTCAATTCATTCACAATGTAAACCTAAAGTGTGTGTCGACTAGACGTGGGATTCAATGTATACACGTCTAGTGATTGTTGATTATTAATATAATTAGCAATCCATGTGTTTTAATTCATGTTATTGTGCCTAAACACCTTGTTAATGGTTGTTGTTCTAATTCCGCTTTGATTGTTTAATCATATGAACAATGATCATTCCTAGTAGCTTAAAAGATCCGGAAACCAAGGTTTCCACACAAAGATTAAAAATCACCAATCACCCTAATGGTGATGGTGATGAGACGAACTAAAGAGAAAAAAGGGGAGGAGAGGAAAACTAAAAACTAACTAAAATGCTGGGTGAAAAGTGTGAGGAGGGGCCTTTATATAGGCTTTGTCTTTTGGTTGGTGAGTGGGCTTTCTCCCGTTCTTCTTGTCTTTTCGTCTTTTCAGAAAAGTTTCCGTTTTCGATTCTGATTCGGGATTTGTCGTCGATTAAATTCAACTCGTCTTTTAATTTCTTCGTTTAATAGACTTGAGTTTCTTCGACTTATATAAATCTTCCATCTTTGGTCCTTTTGTTTGATAAATCGTCAAATAGGCCCAGTGACTTCAAATATTTTGCATCTCTTGGACAATAGACTTTATCTTGAGTCTTTTTCTTCGATAAATCCCGTGCAATCCCATGTTTTCTTCAATATCCATCCGGTTGGCTCTGAAAACACAATAAACACAAAAACCACGCATAATTCCAAACAAATGATATTAAATACGTGTTTTGGTCTCGTTTTAGCCAGAATTAAGTGGTAAAAGGATGGGTGTTTACACACCTATCAATAAACGTAAAGACGTTTGATTGACTGCTTTTGGAAAATGAACATAAGCGTTGATTGTATAGGTAATGAGCCACTATTAGTAAGGCTAAGTTGCTTATTGCCAGTGAAAAGTCCCTATAAATCGTGAACCATTAACTACCTATGATGGGTAGGCGCTCGTACAGACGAATGGATCCATTGGGAATGATGACCCCCACCCAGGCAAGTCACACCTATGAGTTGGAGGCTCAGCTGGGTGTGTTGTACGTGAGGTATGGGGTATTTGGCAAGATACCTGACTAGGGCCAATTTATTGATTAAGGCATCGGTGTCATGAGCTTAGCGTAATAGTGTGGAGTATTGATATTGTATGTGTTACAATATCGCTAGTGGATGAGATTCTTGTGTTCAAAACCTTTATGGTTTATTTAAAAACCCATTATTGTTTATTTAAAAACCTATGAATTCACTCAACCGTTGTGTTGACATGTTAGCATGTATTTTCAGGTGTGTAGGTTTAAGATAAGCTGGAGCATGGAGCCGCGTAGGATAAAGTAAAGGCAAAGCAAACAATTTCCATTCGATACATTTGACAAATCTTTATTATTTCTTAAGGTTTGTATAAATTGGTGGGACCACTTTTAGTTAACTCTGATTTAATAAAATTATCGAATGGTTTATTTTATAAAACATCTCTTTTGAGGTCGTTTTCTATGACTGTGTGTGATGTGCTATGAAGTAACGCCCAATGTTGATATTCAATTGCCTTATGAAATTGGGGGTGTTACAGATTGGTATCAGAGCACTAGTTATAGAGAACTAGGTCATTTTCGAAACCTAGACTATAACTTCTCTTTCGTAAGATTGTTTGGTTGCCTTACAAAGTATCTGCACGCTCATGGCTCCTAGAAACCAATGCTTGGTTGTGATAATGTGATCCTATGTGTATGTAGAAATGGTTGTATGTATATGAATGTATATACTATGGTATTTATGGGCATTGCGCATGAAGCAATGGTCCTTGCGTGATTATCGTACATTTTATGATACGGTTTTATAGAGAGTTTTGCCTCACCGCCAATCACTTTTCTCGATAATTAATTTTTATCCAAATACGAGTATGGAACTCGTTTGATATTTTGGGTACATATATATTGTTTTATAATCTATCGCATATTGACCAATCTAAGCTCGATTTTTATCATCACATCGTGATGTGCCATTTTAGGACATCTCCTTTTGAAACGTAATTGATAAGCGTATTATTATATTTCTGCACTCCTTATGATTTTGAAGAATCATTTCTTCAAGGAGACATCTTCTACGTAATATAATGTTTAATTTAATTGTGTTTGATTACGTTTTGTGGCGAAAAGGAGGATGCCAATGTTGGACCTAATATATATATATACCCAATCAACTATATATTTGGGTTATACAAAGATATGCTCGTAGTAGTCATTCGGTTGAGTGACTTAATACCTTGTATCTAAATGGAATGGGCCATTTAGATATAGGATATTAAATCGCTCAACTATTTGTCGTTTAAAGTTCTCTTATTGAAATGGATTGGGATATTTGAATAAGAAAGTTTTAAACCACTGGACCGTAGATTGTTAATTGTTTCTTTATTCAGATGGAATGTGACGTTTGAATACAGAAATCATGGAGTAAGTTTGACACCCTGTACTTTTCTTGGCATTTAATTTGGTTATGATATCGTGTTATGTGACGGTATTACCTGAGTAGGATGACTTATAATCATCTTGTTGAAATAAATTGGGACGCCTTTTTATTTGAACAAGAAATTTATAAGTTCCCGAACCGTAAATTTGTAAACTCTTGTTTACATGGATTGGTACGCCTTTGGATGTGAACAACGAATTATAAATGAGTGGGCTCAAGTGTGCCTGAGTTGGTTTGTGATTATTTTGTATACGGATGTATTTCTTCGACTCGTGTTTCGTTGGTATGATTCATTCATTACGATCGTCCTTATGGTTATTATTGATTATCGTCTATGTACGAGTAACCCATTAGTATTTTCTCAAGTTGTGATTTGTCTTTATGGACCATTTATAATGTGCCCCGACTATTGTAAGCTTGATAAGTTGATCGTTAAGAACCATTACACGTTCCAAGGATAGACGACATGTTTAGTCGACACTAGTATTTAAGTGTGTACTTGTAGATCGACCGGCGATAAAGTTATCACTGTTAGCTTATCTTGGATGAAAAGATTTTGAAATTTTGCTTGTTATTACGGTTGGTTCATCGAATATTTTTTCAAACGTAACGAGAATGATCTTTTGGGTATGGATCCGTTTGTGAGCACCCTGTAATATATGTTGTGTATGGATCCGTTTGTGAGCACCCTGTAATGTCATTTGAGTATGGATCCGTGTGTGAGCACCCACTGATGACAAAAAAAAAATTTCGATTTGCATCTATGCAATCAAGATCGTGAACATCCTTTAACTTGCAAACTTTCCTTTGACCGGACTTATCCGAAAATCCTGTCAAATATTCTTATTTATCATTGCTTGGCTAGTTAGCAAGCACGAATTATCATGATTAAACTTATTGATTTAACATGGCTTGAGTATTTTACAAGCATGTCGTAATGTGATTATATGTACTTTGTGATGGGTTTGTGTTTGACTTGGATCGTAGTGCTTTCGATAGAGTAATGTATAGTCTGAACGATTTTCGTATCGATGAATTCCCTTTTGACGGAATAGGCATGCAAGTTTGAGATCATGCCAATAGGTGATTTTGTACGACTAGTAATAATTACCTCGTCCTGAATATTTTGTACCGTTTTTCATGGAATTATGTACTATCAATGTGATTTGTTTTTATGACGTAGTTTATTTTACGAGAATCGTGATCGATATGTGTTGTGATCAGCGAGGTTTTGAATTGATTGTCGCATTGGAATTTTCCCAAATGCGTCTACTTTGTTCGACTCTTCACCTTTCATGTGGAATTTTTCGAACTTACATCGACCGCTCATTTTTTATAAGCTAGTAGTATTATACCTTGAACCACTTCCAAAAATTGGCGACTTGTCAATTTTTCGCTTTCAATGGCTTCTCCTTCGAGTTATGTATAATTCTTTCATTATAAGGATTGAAGCTACATTCAAACCATTCATTTGTGCCTATTATGTATACTCATGGCTTTGAATTTTGTTCATCCAACCTACATTGGAAACCTCAGCGACGACTTGTCTATCTCTCACCTCTTCGCCCTTTAACCGAAGACTATTGAGACGAACTAAGCGCTGGGACATCGCTTCCTAAAGGGGTAGATGATGTAATAACCCTAACTTTAAAATCAACATTTAGACCGAGATCTAATCTTATTTCTAGTATTCGGATCAATATTTATTACTCGACTTTTATTTTTTATGTTCGCTCGACAAATAATATTGATTTCTCGGCTAATCGGCGAGGTTAAGGCTTTAACGTATCCAATACATTTTATTTATTATTTATCGGCAAAGTTTATGTCCGTCATAGACCGTGAAAATTTTCGTTATGATAGAGAAATATTTTCTATTGTTGTCATTTTAATTTATCATTTTATGAGCATTCTTCCTGATTTACATTAAGCCTTTAGACGTCATTCGTTTATTCGACGCATTAAATTTATTAAATTATAAGCCCTCATTTATATATCCAAATATAAATGTTCTCCAAATGTTGATGTTTTTATTCTATATTGAGCGTTTATGTTTCGTGTTTAACACATATCTTTTTAATGGTGTAACTTTTAAAACATCGGACTTCGATAATACCCGCTTTAACATTTTGATATACCTCATTTAACAAGTGTGTCATGTATACTCATGCTAGCACACGTGTTTCTACACTCTTGCCTGTAATGCATGAGTTGCATTTGTCAAACTCATCTACTCCTTCATTCATTTATTTGATAATGACAACATTTCTTTTTGTTGCTCTCTTTATGTCTGTCGTAAATACCAAGACCACTAAACAAGTCATCAAAATGAATATTCTATTCTTTGCCTTGTTTCTACTGTCAAGAACCAATCATATTAACCATTAAATTTTACTAACTAATTTAGTTAGTACTTGGAACCTTATGTTATAGCCACTTATACTTGGTCTATTCTCATCAAATATAAGTAAACATCTAAACAAGATAGTAGAGGCTAAAGAAGTTTTGGTCTTTTTGTTGCCTTTCCTTTGTGTAAGGACTTATTTATCATTTATTTATCATCTTACTACTGATTATATTGATATAATAGTTCATTAAGGGTTTTGTGATATTGTATATATATGTTTGTGATGTTTTAAACTTGATAAACAACCCTTAGAATAGAACTAGTAAAATGGTAACGGTTAATCAGTCGAAAAACGTGGGGTTTGATTTCTATCATTGAGTTTTGAGGTCTGGTTAGAGGAATATATGGAAAGAAAAATGTTTTGTGAGTGTTTCTCCGGGTGACACGTCCCGTAACGATACCCGATGAATTAGATATGGTCAAAACAGTAAAAAAGTGCCGAATCTGAACATGCTGTATAAACGGACTTAAAACTCCAAATATTTGTATAATGACCCCTAATTATGTAAAACTAAATGTTGTAGCGAAACCTATTTAGAACTAGAATCAATCGGATAGTTTACCAATTCATTACCGTTTGGAAATGGCGACCAAAACCGTGAAAACAAACCCGGCTGTCCAAAAACAGCGTTGATCCGAGTTGATGTTTTGATCATTTTGACTCTTTTAGCATCAAACCATAAGTAACCGGAGTTCCTAATTTGTATAGTAGACTTAATTACGTTAATGGGAGTATGAAAACCGAGTCGGGACTTATAAGGGTTTAGAAATAATGAGCTAAATACCAGGACATGTTGTAAAATCGACGTAATTGAACCGTAACAATAAAATATGTAACCTGACCATCTTTATAATACCCGATGTGGTAGGATCTACTTATAGGAAACTCGAGACCCGTTCATATATTGGTGGTTAGAAAACCCGAGACCCGACCAACGTGAAATATTAGGTGGACATCTTTTGGAGGCATTTTAGAACCAGAAAACTATATAAAGTAGATTTAGGCCACAAAAGCCCAACATACACTTTAATGGCTATTGGACCATTATTGGAATTGAGATTCATAATAAGTTTGGAGTTTAATATTGGTTTTAAAATGGACTTAAGTCACATGAATTTTTAATGGGCCACAAATGGAATTTATTGGGCTTAATGGTTATAATGAGATAATACATGGTAGATTACCATCAAAAGTCTTATGAAAAGTTTTATAAAACATATACAATGTCCAAACTTACTAAAGTGAACTATTTACATATATATATGAATTATGTATAGTCTCGAACCTAAGACGCATAACGTCATTATAGGTCTCGTTCGGTCATATGACGACTGTTGGGCATCTCGTTCTCGAGCAATGAGCGACTGATATCTCGTGAAGTCTTCTATCGACTATTGGATGTTTGTTCCTCGATAAATGTGTGATAGCTATATCATGTGAGTTCATAGCCTCACTTTTACTGCTTTATATGTGTTTATAAACCTGCGAGGGTGAATACATGCTCTTGGTAAATAAGCATACGTGTTGTATCCTTTTGAAAGGATACATGATAGTGAATAAACATTCGTTGTTGGAATATATGCTTTGAACGAATACAAGCTATTGTTAATAAACGTAAAGACGTTTGATTGAATGCTTTTGGAAAATGAACACAAGCGTTGATTGTATAGGTAATGAGCCACTATTAGTAAGGCTAAGTTTCTTATTTCCAGTGAAAAGTCCCTATAAATCATGAACCGTTAACTACCTATGATGGGTAGGCGCTCGTACAGACGAATGGATCCATTGGGAATGATGACCCCCACCTAGGCAGGTCACACCTGTGAGTTGGAGGCTCAGCTGGGTGTGTTGTACGTGAGGTATGAGGTATTTGGCAAGATACCTGACTAGGGCAAATTTATTGATTAAGGCATCAGTGTCATGAGCTTAGCGTAATAGTGTGGAGTATTGATATTGTATGTGTTACAATATCACCAGTGGATGAGATTCTTGTGTTCAAAAGCTTCATGGTTTATTTAAAAACCCATTATTGTTTATTTAAAAACCTTTGAATTCACTCAACTGTTGTGTTGACATGTTAGCATGTATTTTCAGGTGTCTAGGTTTAAGAGCAGCTGGAGCATGGAGCCGCGTAGGATAAAGTAAAGGCAAAGCAAACAATTTCCATTCGATACATTTGTCAAATCTTTATTATTTCTTAAGGTTTGTATAAATTGGTGGGACGTCTTTTTAGTTAACTCTGATTTAATAAAATTATCGAATGGTTTATTTTATAAAACATCTCTTTTGAGGTCGTTAATAATGACTGTGTGTGATGTGCTATGAAGTAACGCCCAATGTTGATATTCTGTTGCCTTATGAAATTGGGGGTGTTACAGTTATGGGGTGTACTTTCCTAGTAGTGTTTATTAATATGTTAGCGTGTGCTTGTGTGTTTTTTTGTTTGTTTTGTTTTGTTTTCTTTGAATAAATGCAGCAATAGGTAATGAGGAGGATGCATGGAGAAGGAATAAAGTATTAAGAATCGATTGATCTCACAAGCTTATCATGTAGTGTTGTATCACATGGAGATCAACTACAATTTCTTAGCCCGGGAAGTTTTGTTACTCTTGGACTATTTATTTATTTTCCTCACTTTTCATGCTTTGAAATTTAATTTTCTTATTGAGTCCAATCCAAAACTTAAGTGTTAGGAGAAATAAATGGGAAAACGAAACCAATTTTTTGTTATATAAAATTTCAATAAAGCAGAGTTTGTATACTTGTTTGCCCTTAGGATCTAATTGTTTTCACACATTTGTATGTAAATATATTTTAATAATCATCCACATGGTAAAAAAATAAATAATAATAATTTTAAAAAATAATAAGTTTTAGTGAGATCACACTTGTGTGATAAAAGTGTATATGCGTGACAAAGAGGCAACCTTAGGAATAAAACCCAAATCTCCTTTTCCGTTTACTTCTTGTTAGCTAGTTGCATCCATTAACTAACCATCCAAATTAACCATTTTGTTATCACTATCGTTAGTGCTAGATACCCTTAGAACACCCATTGAGCAATTCTTTTCTTTTTTGTTCAATCCACTAAAAAGAAAAAAAATATTTAACCTTAAACCTTTAGTCATTTCTATTAAAAACCAAAAATATTTTCAGATTTTCATAGATTTTTCAATTTTTCATAAAATTTTAAAAAATTTCTTTTCTTTTAGAACACAGGTATTAGTCTCTAATTTTATTTTTCTTTTTGCTTGAGGGAAAGCAAATTTTTTTTTTCCTTGCTCGAGGACGAGCAAAACTTAAGTGTGAGGGAATTTGATAACGCCCAAATGAAACATGTTTTCTTGAGCATTATCCGTATATTTTGCATGATTTTTGGTTATACTAACGAGCTATTTAGCTATATATGTGTGAAGTTATGTTTTTTGTTGTTAGTTAGCCAAGATCAAGGAAAGTGAAGAAAAGACAAGGAAAGAAAGAATAAACGATGATTCATGCATATACTAAGGAATCCCGACAAATACAAGTCTTTGAAGATCCATTTCGGGTGCAAGAACTAGTGTTTCCAAGAAGTGTACAAGTCCATCAACATGGCAGTTGCCACTGGTGGAATCAAAGTTGTCACCTACTTTTGTGTTGGCAGAATTTTGTCTACATACATACAAATTCTCCTAGCCTTCATGAAGCTTCTAATGTGCATTCTAGAACTACTTTTGCCACCAAATAAAAGACTTTGGCTCCAAGTTCAAGCATTGATGGAGAGGCTTAATTTCAAGCATAAATAAGATTGGGGGTCATTCTAACATACCAATTGAATACTTTTCATAACCAACTCCATTATTCACCAAGGAAACTCTCCTAACCTTGGTGAAAGTCCCCATTCCCGGATTTATTATTGGTGTGCCAAAAATTGACATTTTTGAAGCTCCAATCATCAAAACAGCATTGCCAAACTCTAAGGGATCATTACCCTTATCATTGGAAGTGTTTCTTGAGACTTAAATCACAACCAATATTCCCCAAACCTCTCCAGAACCTGCCTCAAATCTCAAATACGATTTTCATTTGCATAACCCGAAAGACCACAAACTCCTACCATTGGTTCGAAACTTGTAGTAAATTGGAGGCCTAAGGATTGCTCTAATTCCTTTCATTTACTTATTGTAATCATACTTTGGGTAAACTTTTGTTACTTTCATGATGTTGAACTCTATATCATATGTTGAATGTTTGTTCTTGATTAATATGATTATGGAGTAGTTTTCTTATACTTGTTTGAAATAATGTAAACATAGCTATAGAGTGTTTATTATTTTGCAATGTTGAATTATGATTTTGTTAATAAGTTTGTTTAAATCAATATGAGTTTTGATAACTAGTTGGTAAACCATAACCGGGTCTAAAGGTCAAAAGGATTCCTAGTTATGTTTTGTTCCAAATGTTAATGCGCATATATGTTTGGTGTATCATGATTGACAACCATGAGTAAACAAGTTAAATGGATTTATTAAGGTTTAATCTAGAGTATAGGTCGAAAGGTCTCTAACTACCGGTTTATTCTAAACCGTGTCATGTGCAATTCTATGATATTACCCATTGACTTGGAATTGTACACTTATAATTTGTGTGCTATTGCTTAACTATCTACCCGATAATCTATTCACTCCATTGGAATGAATACTAGTTCCAAGCAAGTATCTTTATTATTATTGTTATCTCATCTTATTAGCTTAATCATCATCTCAAGTGTTACTTGTTCCTATTTGCTTAATTGTTACTTACATGGTAATTTTGGGAGTGACAACCATCTTTACCAATAATATTACATTATTACTTAGATTCCTTACAACCGAAAACACCCAAATCCCAGTGAACGATCTCGGCTTACCATAACAAGCTAGATATAAACAAAAGGGTCATACTTGCCCGTGTGTTCTTAGCTTATTTGGAAATCCGTGTTATAAATTTAAAACTTGTGTAATCGCAAGAGAACGCATCAGGTAAGAAGTCTAGATAGACTCCTCCGTTTCCCAAGTGGCTTCCCGCTCGGAATGGTCCGTCCAAAGGAATTTGACGAATGGGGTCGTCTTTCTCCTCATGACTCGATCCTGACGGTCAAGAACTTTCTCGGGTTCCTCAGTATAGGATAGATCCTCTTGAATCTGCTCGAATGGATACAAAACTATATGCAACGGATGGTAATTGTAACCTCTGAGTAAGGATACATGGAACAAAATATGCACATGAGATAGCTGAGGAGGTTACGCTAAACGATATGATACTTCACCGACACGTTCAAGGATTTCAAACTGTCCGATGAAACGAGGACTAAGCTTGCCCTTGAGTCTAAAACGCTTGACGCCACGTGCTGGTGATATCTTAAGGAAAACATGATCACCAAATCTCTACGATGTTTATCGGCATAACTCTTCTAACGAGCACGAGCTTCCTGCAGCTTCGCCTTGGCGATGGCAACCTTCTCATTGGTCACCTCTATCATTTCTGGTCCTTCAATAATTCGTTCTCTAACTTGATCGCAACAGATTGGAGCACGACACTTTCTGCCATAGAGCATCTCGAAAGGTGCACACTTAATACTCGCGTGCCAACTATTGTTGTAGGCAAACTCAACCAAACAAAATGTAATCATCCCAACTCCCTGTCTATTCCAATGCACAAGCTCGCAGCATGTCTTCTTAGGTCTGAATGGTACGCTCCGATTGATCATCGGTCTGAGGATGAAAGGTTGTGCTAAGCTTAAGTCTGGTGCCCCAAGCTTTCTACAACCCTTTCTAGAATTTAGACGTGAATCGAGGATCTCTGTCGGATATGATATCTGATGTAGTACCATGCAGTCGTATGATCTCCTGAAGTAATATATCTGCCAATTTGCTAACGGAGAAATCTTTGCGAATTGGAAGAAAATAAGATGACCTCGTTAAACGATCGAGTATGACCCATATAGCATCATGCTTCCTTTGAGTAAGTGGAGGTCCTGTGACGAAATCCATGGAGATTTTGTCCCACTTCCATTTGGGAATATCTAATGGTTGTAGTAAACTACTAGCCCGCGGATGTTCTATCTTAGCCTGGTGACATGTTAGACATTTGGAAACGAAAGTAGCAGCAACCTGCTTCATGCCATTCCACCAAAAATGTTATTTAAGATCATGGTACATTTTGGTGGATCCTGGATGAATCGAGAATAAAGAGATGTGAGCTTTAGTCAGTAAAGCTTCTCAGAGTGTCTGATCATCCGAAACACATAGCTTGGTTACCTGCCATACGATGCCATCTTCTTCTACACGGAATTTTGTTACCGATCAAGATTATGAATAATAGCCCAAATCTCACCATCATCCTTCTGAGTTTCCTTGATCCGAGAGATTAAGTTTGGATCAATTCTCAGATTATCCCAGTACCCATGCTGTCCATGTATTAAGAACTTATTGTCTAATCGCTCTAGGTCACATATGATCTCTTCTTCTATCTTGATGCTGGCAATCATGCCCGACTTCCTGCTGAGGGCATCTGCCACTACATTCGCCTTACCAGGATGGTACTAAAGATTGATGTCATAATCCTTGAGTAGTTCCAACCATCTTCTCTACCTCATGTTTAGCTCTCGCTGAGTGAATATGTTCTTGAGACTCTTGTGATCAGTGAAATGTCACATGATTCACCATATAGATAATGTCTCCAGATTTTGAGTGCAAACACCACTGCTGCTAATTCCAGATCGTGGGTAGGATAATTCTCCTCATAAGGATTTAGCTGACGTAATGCATACGAAATCACTTTCCCATGTTGCATGAGTACACAGCCAAGTCCTTTACCTGAATCATCATTGTAGATCTAAAATCCACATGTGCAAGATGGGAGAGTAAGAATAGGTGCAGATACTAACCGCTACTTAAGTTCCTCAAAGCTCTTCTCTCGCTCATCATTCCAGACGAATTTCTCTCCTTTACGCATCAACTTGGTCACAGGAAAGGCTAGCCTTGAAAAGTTCTCCACAAATCGGCGATAATAACCAGTTAAGCCTAGAAAACTACGAAACTCAGTTGTAGACGTCGGTCTTGGCCATTTAGTGATAGATACAACCTTTGCTAGATCCATATTGATCCCTTCTGCAGAGACAATCTGGCCCAAAAATGCCACCTTGTTTAACCAAAATTCGCACTTAGAGAATTTGGTATACAATTGCTTCTGGCGAAGAATCTGTCGCACAGTACGAAGATGTTCTTCATGTTCTTCTACGGATTTAGAGAAGATGAAAATGTCGTCAATGAACACGATGACAAATTTATCCAAAAACTCATAGAAGACGAGGTTCATTAATTCCATGAATACCGCTGGAGCATTAGTGAATCCTAAGGGCATGACTACGAACTCATAGTAGCCATTTCTTGTGCGAAAAGCATTCTTAAGAATATCCTGCTCTTTCACTCGCAGCTAATAATAACCGGATTGTAGATCAATCTTGGAGGAGTGTTTGGCACCTTGTAGTTGGTCAAATAGATCATCGATATGCCTTGTAGTTGGTCAATCTTGGAGGAGTGTTTGGCACCATGCAGTTGGTCAATCTTGGAGGAGTGTTCCTGCTCTTTCACTCGCAGCTGATAACAACTGGTTGATCTTGGTTGACGGAGCTTCAGCAGTACTATCCTGAATTGTAGCTAAGAAGCCTTCGCAACCATGAGCTAGTAAAGCACGGGCTTGTAAGGCGGAAATGATTTGTACAGACATTCCTTGTATGAAACCATTGTGAATGTACTCTGGTGCTTGAACATCACCAAAGATAACCCATAGGTATGACAGTAGATAGTAGCATGGTGTTTAGCCAACCAGTCCATGCCTAAGATTAGATTAAACTCGCACATATCCAGAGGTAGTGTGTCTACTGGGCGAATCTTATCATCAAATTCAAGGGAAAGATCTTTGTACACATAGGTAATGCGCACAGAGTCTCACATTAGCGTAGATATACTTAGTATGTTCTCTAGTGGCATAGGGATTTTATTAATACTAGTGGCATACGTAGTGGATATGACTGAATGAGTTGCACCAGTATCAAACAAAATGTAGGCAGCATGGCCGTTCATAAATAAGATGTCAGTGATAGTACCTGAAGACTTATTCGCCTGATCCCTGGTGGTAGTGTAGACACGACCTGAAGCTGATGGCTTAGGAGGAGCAGAACCAGAAGTTCCAGTAGTCTCTCCCTTCTTGTAGTCCTTCAACATGTGACCTGGTTGTCCACACTTAAAGCAAACGCCGGTAGCCCGATGACATGGTCCAGGATGTCTATGACCACAAGTAGTGCAGATACGATGGGTGTAACCTCCTGGAGGTACCCTCGCTACCTAAGAGCATGTTTAAGAAGATATGCGTGAGACATGATTATTTGGGCATAAACATGACTACACTGAAAGTTTAAGATGTAATACCAGATGAAGACGAGTTGTTAGGCTATTGACACTTAGCATTCTGGTCACGCCCACTCATAGAGTTCCTGTTTATGATGCTGAAATGTTAGTATGTATGACATACATCAATTTGCATATAAGAGTTTATGAATTTAAGGACCTGTTGTTGTTGGAATACTTGGCATTTTTACGGTAACTGTCATTACCGTTACGCCTGTCCGATTCGTATCGATCATTAGAGTGACCGTGTCCCTTGTTGTTCGTCTGTTGAGTGGCCGGTTGGCACTGGTCTCCATCCTTCTGTCTGAAAGATAAAATTGGATAGGGCAAGAAATAAAAATGAACATATAGATTGGAATAAGATGATAACACTTGATGACTAAAATTTATACCTCTTCTCTGGACAAGCTGGCTCCTCAAAGTCGTCTCTCTCATGGAGCATCTCCAAGCTACGTGTTACGTCTACCACTTGTGACACATCAGTGAAAGTGGCACTAAGTAGCCGATCATCAGTCGAGTAGTGAAAAGGCCAACGAAAGTGCTTCGCTTGCTCCTCAGATGTACCTGCAGCAGCGCCCAGAAATCCAGATGTAACACTCCTATTTTTACCTTATAGCAACGAAAGCTAATTTTTTGGGTATTAATTCATAGAACACAAGTCATAATGATAGAAAACAACTCAAAGAGTGAATAAATCAACTTTCTTTATATATCATTTAAAATCAGAGTTTTACAATATGAGGTTCCCAAAATCTAAGATAAAGATTTCAAGTTTGTGCCTCTTCATGCCATCCTTATGCTGCTCCATGCTATCTGTCACAGTTTTCTTAAAATATATGCTTACAAGTCAACACAAAGGTTGAGTGAATCCATATGTTTGTAATAACAGTTTTGAACACATGTCTACCACTTCGAGCTATGTTACTACAAAAAACAGTATTTTATTGCACTAAGCTCAGAACATCAAAACTAACGAGAATTCACCGAAGTGACTATCATGACAGAATGTCATGAGAAGTAATCTGAAGGTACAGATTACCTATTAGTTCTAATAAAGTGTGCTTGATTACCCATAAAAAGGGTAACACAAACATGATTCGTTATTTCTAATAGATCTATTCACCATATTACCGCACACATAAAGTGTTCAATGACTTATGAAATTTGTGCAATAACATATTTCCGTAAAAGCGTACAGTTCACAAAACGTATGTATTCCAGTTTTAGCATATATCCCCCTCACGGGTTTTTAGATCATTTACAAAACGTTAAAAGTGAGGCTATGGACTCACCTTGGCCTATAGAGTCTGGATCACGTCAAATATATATCAGTCACAAGCAAACAGCTTAGTCTCATAAACCTGGGTCAACATATATGTATATATATATATATATATATCAAGTCTTTGATTTTTAGTTTAATACTTTTAAGTATTAGTTACCTATTATTTAATTAATATTAGGTCATAATTCTAGCATCATTGTTCGGGCCATCATACTCGGAAGCCATTCTATAAACGTTTGAGGAGCGAGGGCACTTTAAATCATAAACCCTACCACTCAGTCAGAACGTAATATCAAGATGGAACATCTTTGTACAAAGCTCCCTACTAACATGATACCTTTATTACTTCCTCATATTTATAATAAATCTTGTTTACTTTCATAATTGGCAAAAAGAGCCCTTTTAGTTATATTTTGGCTTAATTACACTTTTAACCCCTAAAGTATATAGTTTTAGTATTTTCATTTTAAACCCTCAATATTTAACCTTAGGACCTCAAACTTACCAATATTTATTATTATATATTTAACTTTCACAAAATGAAACTTTTGGCCCAAAATGTTAAATAGTTTCAAAAATGATAGTTTTAGTCCCTATACTTGTAAAAATCACATAACAACCTAAAAAATGGACCAAATGATCTAGGATTTTAAAGCAAAGTTTCAAAACACATTTATAATCATAATAAAAACATTTCTCCAAAATTATATCTTTTGAAATGTGTTTTTGCTTATTATTTCATGTAAATTACAAACCTAGGGTTTTAAGACATCTTTAACTTATAACTTCCATTTAAAATGATCAAATGAATTAATTTATTTTATATTATCTTTCTAACATCTTATTAACAATTTAAAAACTCTAAGAAAGTATTATAACAAGATCAAAGCATAGCTAACAAAGTGATTACCTAGGATGCTCCAAAATGGCTCCTAATAGGGTATATGGACTCTATCTTCCTCATAACTCTACAAGAACTAATATATCTTCTTCCAAAGCTTGATACTAATCTTAGGGACTTATTATAGATTCAATAGTGGTATAGTAACAGAATGTATAGGTGTTTAGGTAAGAAATGGAAGGATGATTCTAAGATGAAGCTAAAGGCTCCTATTTATACTATTTCTAACCCTTAGCCTCCAAGTTAAGCCATGAAACGTGTAAGACCAGAGATTAGTGACTAAGGAATCCTAGGAAAGATCTATGCAAGTCTAGGGGCTGAGTATACAAGCTAGTTCAAACCAATCTTCAACTTATGGCTAGAAATAGGTCACGACATGTTTAGATAGGAATAAATATGTGTCATCTACAAGTAGGTGATGTAACTACTTGGAAAATATCACCAAAATATCTATATGATCTGTCCTATGGTTGAATTTAGGAGGGAAAGGTTTTTGAATCATTTTTGGAGGGAAAAAGTAAAACCGGGTCTAACTAGCGCTTGTAACTTTATACTTTGTGATTTTGGTGATTAAGGGTTTAGGAATGTGATTAGTGATGGATTAGGGTATAATTAGGGTCTATAAATTGTAATTAAGAAGTTTCGATCTTTGGTTTGAAGTTTAACAAAGGTTCGAGGTGAATTTGGGAAGAAAACTAGGCGGGTTAGGGTTTCTAATTATTTATGGTTAAGTCTTAGTAAAAGTGATTATCCTTCAATTATCTACTGATTTAAACTCATTTTATACTTCCTACATTGTCCTAAATGTGTTCATGAAGTCCCTACATTGGTTTTATTAAGTTATTCTAAGTAAACATGTCTAAAGGGTGAAAATACCCATTTTGACCTAATTTACAAGCCATGCATTGAAATATTGTACCTCGTGTTTTAGGGTACTTGTACATTATCTTAATATAATCTTATAACCTTAATGAAGTGATATGAGTGTTTCTAGACTTTTCCTAAAAGACTAGGTAGTGATTCTATATAGATTTCTTAATATAAGGGTTTTTAGATCATTAAGCCTAATGACTTTCTATCTTGGGTAATTAGGGTTTATATCTTAATGTAAGCTTATTCTAAGTCTTATATATTATTTCTATGACTTCTAGGGTTTCCACATTCTTAGTTTAAGGGTTTATATAGGTTACTCATATCTTAGGGATAATTAAGTGAGCTTAAGATCCAATGCTTTGATAACTTGTACCTTATACTTTATTAACTTTTACTTTATATTGAAGTAAATGTATAGTCTTAATATGATACATAATTGAGTATTATAATTAGTGGCAAAAGATTAGACTCTAATTCGTTATAGAATGGATTTTATATGCTAATCTTGGTTATTAGGTCTTAACTTGTAATTAGCCCTGGATTAGTGAATATTAGTATTTTGTGATCAATTAACTTTCCTTTATATGATAGATTATAATTATTATATTGTATTTGATACTTGTACTTAGATATTATGTAGTTATATGGCTTGAAACATTGTTTACTAAGGGTTTCTAGGTGATGGTCTAGACTATTATGTACTTTTACTTGTACTTAGCTTTGTATAGTTTGTTTTTATCATTGATAGGTATTATTATATCTTAAAAGTATAGTTTATAAATTGTTTATAATTCATAATCACTTATTCATATGTACTTTCTATTCATAGTTTACCATTCTTGAGTTTACAACTCATTTAAAGGGATTATAGGGTTTCTAAGTGAATTTAAGACATCATAGTTATATTTGAGATGTTCTTATTATTATGGTACTTATAAGATCACGTTTAGATTTTAGACTTGATATATATAAGGTCTTTATATCTTATAAATTACAAGTAGAATTGATAGTGTGAGTTGTGTGAGTCTGTGCACCTTTCTATGTAAGCTACTCGCATAATTCATATAGGAAAAACAAAAATTTTCACCATACAAACAAAGTATTATTTATTTTGTAAGAATAATATACATAATACATAGATGAAAATACTGGGTTGTTATAGTCACTACCCCTTAAAGAAAATCTTGTTGATCCCAAACTTAGATCGATTAGCTTTATGTATACGAGATTAGATCAAGTAATACACTTAGAGAAACCTTTGTATATGCTTATGAATTTAAGTGTTATGCGGAATTTAACACTTAAACAAGAACACACAATGATATAACAAACTTTCACTTTGATTATCAATATCAAACTTGCTTACAATGAAAGTAGTTTACGAATGAAAACTTATATGAAACATTAACCTAAAGGTCTTCTTTTATAGACATAAGAAGCCTTGTACAATAATCTACGTATCAGCTATTCTAGGTAAAGATAAATATAGAAAATACATTATTGTTCCTATCTTTACTAGAAGTAATCTAGAATACAATAAACGCGTAGAGTATATCTTCCCATCAGTGCTTGTCTTCAATGTGTCAACGCTTGACTTTATCTTGTCAACGCTTGAGCTGTCAGCGCTTGTTTTGTTCTTGTCAACGCTTGTATTACTCTTGTCAGCGCTCAAGTGATCTGGCCTTAATTTATTCCCAACAATCCTCCCCTAAACTTGATATCCACTCTTATGATCAATTTTCTGAATAAGCATTAAGGACTAGGAGGAATCTTACAAACCTTATCATATTGATAATGAATAAATCTAATCAAATCTTTTGCCACGTCACTTGAATAATCGATTTCCAGCTGAGTATCCTTCATCTTCTCCAAAATTCCCTTGGATATAAATACTGACCATCCACAAGTAGATACTCAGCAAACTTTGTAGAACTCAAATGGTAAACACCAGCAGCTGAATATAACCTCCATTGAAGACCACTGAGGTCATCTTTAAGATCCTTCCAAACAGCAGGATCCTCATCTTTTGGTCCACACATTCTTTTGAATGTGGACCAAAGTTTTATTCCATTAGCTGAAGTTGGTGCTTCAGCCTCATACTTGGTCTCCAGCAACCTCCAAAGGTCCACCAAGTCTTCTCTATCACAACTTGCAAACAAAGATATGAGAGTGGTAAAAGTGTGTACCTCTTTGCCATATCTGCCAATCTTCCAAAACCCACATTCATCTTCTTCATAGCTCACAATTGGGTTCCTGGAATCTAATGGTAACACTTGCACCATATCTGAAGCTTCTAATGGTGAGAGCTTGAGGCTCTTTCTAATGACAGCTTCACTTGGATATAGTGGATCCATATCTTTGGGAAACTCAAATGAAATTCCCTTCTTCACTGGCCTGGGAACAAACATAGCTTTCTTGAGTTCCATTTCTTCTGCAAGTTCCTCCTTTCTTTCATCTGAAAGAAGTCTGAGAGTGTTTGCTTCCTGCACTCTCACCCAAATAGGATAAGCCCTGCTTTCCAACTCATCAAATGTCAAAGCCCTCAACTTCTGATAAGTCCATCCAACTCCATGGCATCTGAGCAACATGAAGTATAGCTCCCTTCTATCTCTTTTTAACTCTGAGAGAATATTACTTGCCTTGTGTTTCAAAATTACCTGGCAATCCTTCTGAACTCTAAGAAGAATCTCCAAACCCCATATTTGATCTGAAATGGTCAAGTCTGGATTCTCCATACATCTTTCTTCCCAAGCATTATACATTTGAACCACCTCTGGCATGTCAAAGTCATCCTGCAATTTCAACTCTCTCAGCTTCTCCTTAGCCAACTCATCACCATACTCAAGTCATTCTGGTTCTATAATCATCACACTTGAGTCTGAGTTGGCTCCATCACTTTCCTCTTCTAAAGTCACAACAAATGGTGACTCTTTCAACTCCTTTTTATCCTGTTCCATGATTTGTGCAGCTAATCTTCTATCAAACTCAACTTGAGCTGCATCCTTTGGAACAATCTCTTCTACCATTATACCCTTACCCTTATCTGATGGTGCAATGGTTGGTAAGGTAGATGGTGATACCTGTGTAGAAACCTCCTTGATGATAGATGATGACTGGGATACATCACCTTCATGTGCAGGTCTGTCAACGCCTAATTTTGTCCTATCAGCGCCCAAAATACTTCTGTCAGCGTCCAAATTTTCCTTGTCAACGCCCAAATATCTTCCCTCAGCGCCTTGTGTAACCTCTCTCAACATAGCTGTAAATGATAAATTTAAGTTGGTAGGAGAGACTAAGGACGTATCAAAACCTGTTTGTTTCTTCAAAGTTGTAAGGGCCTCAGCAACATCCATTGATTGACCATCATGACTGCCCTTATCACTCAGATTTATTGGATCTTCCTCCCCTTTGGAAGATTCCTCCATACCCCTCCTTGCACTAGCACTCTCCAAAACAACAATCCTCTCCCTCAATTGCTTGAGTTCAAGGCCTTGTGAGCTGACAACTTGTACTAAGTCTGCATTTTGCTTTTGCAAGCTAATGCATACTGCCGTCAATTCCATAAGAGTCATTGGTTCCAGTCTGCCCTCTTCTGAAATGGGGATTTGACCTCCCAAGTCAGATTCATTGGGCAAGGATGAGGACTTAATGATGGTGGGACTGCCTTGGCCAGCTTCTAAGCAAGAACCAATAGTCCCAGCCTCATCCAGGTCACCAGCCACACTTGTGGTGGTGGTTCTCTCTGCTACATGGCTAGGACCACCAGAGGAGAACACTCCATTAGTCCTTTGGCGTTTCATCAACCTATAGTCAGGGGGTGTGGAAGAATGGGTGGATGTGGGTTGGTTAAGGGGTGTTTGGGTGTGTGAAGGTTGTGTGTCAGCGTTGGAAATAGGCACATCAACGCCAACAATGAATGTGTCAGCGTTGAAGGGTTCTTGGTCAAGTTGCATATGTTCAGGTGAAGGTAATGGTTCAGGAATTGGGTCAAGTTGTGGCTGTGGGTCTGGTGGGGGTTGTGTTGCTGCAATAACAGCAAGCATAGCTGGGGTTAAAGGTAGGTCACGATGGGGTGGTGAGTTCATCTTCATAAAAATAGCTTTCTTTTGCTCAGGGATCTTATAAAAATCATTATGATCCCTTGTGCAATAACCTTGGACATCAAAAATCATTTGGAGAAAACGGGGATAAGCTAAAGTCATTTTGTTCCCCTTGTTTTTACACATGCCATTAAAAATCATTTTAGAATAATTAAATTTTTGCCCTGTTGCAATGCACACAATAGCACTGGCAATGGATCTATTGATCTTATTGTGTGTAGTGCATTTGGGACTCAAACATTAAAGGAGGACATGTATGAGGTACTTCCAGGCTGGGGGAAATTCCTGCTTATGATACTTGTTTAAGGTACCTTCATCAGGAAAGGGATATCCCAAAGCCCTAAGCCCTTGTTCTATCTCATTAATGGGAAGGGTGGCTATATCATCAGCATCATCAAGATGCAAGGCTTGGCGTACCAAAGCCTCAGTAACCACCCAAGGTCTCCCATGAACAATAAAAGTCAATGTAGTCACTCTATTAACTGTTGAGGAACTAACTGTGTTCCAAAACTGCTTAATATGTGTGACTGGAATGAGTGGTGCATGAGAAAGAGCATACCTTAATGGGGATGCGTTCAAATACGCCACCATTTGTGTGTATTGGGGAAACAGAGCATCATTAGCTTCAAGATACGCAATCATGTTGTGTTGAGATCCGAACCCCAATTCCAATTCTGATGGTTTAAACTTGGGTGCCATTGATGAAAGCTGTTAAATTTAAGTGAAGAAGATGAAGTTGATAAGAGAAAATTGTGTTAGACAAGAATTATAGATACCCTGTTTAAAATAGGAGCCAAATTTATAGGAGAAGAAAATGCATGTGATATGCCCAAAAATAGGCAAGTATTTTCAAAAATCAATCATGAAAATATTGAAAAAGTATAAGTTTATCTCATACATTAAATGTAAAGTAACAACTCCAAAAATTACGGCCTAAAGAAATGTCAAAAATAACAACTGGGTAGGTCCCATTGAGTGTCAACGGTAAAAAATAACCTATCAATGCCCAACGGCTATAATCTTGTCAACGTTTGCCTATAGCCATGTTAGCGTCTAATTTGGTCACAACAACGCTTGGAAAATACTTGTCAGGGTTCAAAAATAAAAATGTTTTAAAAATGAAAAATGACCTTAACAAGTAATTTATCCTAGAGAAGACAACCAAAAGCTGATAATTATTATAGGACGGCAAGCACTGTCCAGTTATGCACACTTGCTTAAGCAAGATAGACATAACAGTCCTCTAGTGTCCCTTGCTAACCAAAACTATTAACAAGTAAGTTACCTTACAAAATTCCTTGTCACTCCCAGGTAAATCCCATAACAAAATTATTCCCAAGTCTCCCAACAGACCACAACCAATTCTAGGCTAAAAATGTCTTGGCAGCATGCATAGTATATCAACTTTGCATGCTACAGTGCCTCATGATTTAGTAAAACCAACTCATACTCACCTGTGGACACAATCTAGAATTATGATAAGAGTATCATATGGATACCCAAACATCCTAAAGGTTCCTAAAACCTCCCCTTAAACTATGATACCAAAGTTTGCTAAAATCATGCATGAACATAAAAATTTATGTCAAGATAGGAATGAAACATTCCAACCATCATCCATAAATAAAAACTTGTCCAAATGCTTCTCCATTGATCCATAAGCAACTCTGTATCCAATGGTATACTGCTAACACCATCTGCACATTCAGATTGAAAACCACAAAACTAACATTGTTGCTAACAACGCCCCGATAACACATGACAGCGTTGAGGGAAGCTTTGTCAGCGTTAGACAATTATATTGCTGACAACGTTGCAAAAACACTTATCAGCGTTCAAGCAACCTTTGTCAGTGTTAGAAAAATATAGTGGAAAATCTAAAACATCAATAAGACCAATAACAATGCATCATCCTGTACATACTTTTACAAAATAGATTCCAAAACACATATTATGTGAGATTGACCATTCCAATACTTGTTACCAAGTATTGAAACCTCCCAGTATCAAAAGGTTTAGTTAATAAATCTGACACATTTTCCTCAGTGTCAACCCTATCTGGTTGTATTAAACCTTTCTCAAAACAATCTCTTATGAAATGGTGTCTAATTTCTATGTGTTTAGTTTTAGAATGATGTACAGGATTCTTAATGATGCATAAAGTACTGTTTTTGTCAACAAATATCTTGGTATGCATGAAATTATACCCATAGTCCAACAGCTGGTTCTGAATCCACAAAACTTGGCCACAACAAGCAGCTGCAGCCACATATTCTGCTTCAGTTGTAGAATTAGCCACCACTGTTTGTTTCTTGCACTGCCAAGATATTAACCTGCTCCCAAGAAACTGACATCCACCAGTTGTGGATTTCCTATAAAATTTATCACCTCTATAATCACTATCTGAATATGCAATCAGCTCCAATGGTGAATCCTTTGGGTACCACAAACCAAGACCAGGATAGCATCTTAGGTACCTAAAGATCCTCTTCACAGCATAAAGGTGACATTCTTTGGGAGTCACTTGATAGCGTGCACAAGCACACACAGCAAACATGATGTCAGGTCTGGAGGCAGTAAGATACATCAAGGATCCAATCATGGATCTATAGTGCCTGACATCAACATCTTTCCCATCTCCAATCTTTCCCCAAGGGTGTTCTCTATCCATAGGAGTAGTAGCCCTCTTTTCATGTGGAGAAAAGCCAAACTTCTTCAAGATCTCAGCAACATATTTATCCTCGGAGATGAAGATACCATCTTCTTTCTGCTGAACTTGTAAACCAAGAAAGAAGTTCATCTCCTCCATAGCACTCATCTTGAATTTGTCTGTCATAAGCTTGGAGAAATCCTCACTCATCTTTGGATCAGTAGACCCAAAAATGATATCATCAACATAGACCTGCACAAGCAACACATCCTTGCCTTTCTTCTTAGTGAACAGTGTCTGATCTATGGTGCCCCTCTTGAATCCATTATCCACCAAATAGGTAGACAAAGTACCATACCATGCTCTTGGGGCTTGATGAAGGCCATACATAGCGTTTTTGACTCTATACACTTTATCTGGATGCTCTGGATCCTCAAAACCAGGATGCTGCATCACATATACTTCCTCAACAATAGTTCCATAGAGGAAGGCACTCTTGACATCCATTTGATAGACTGTGAAGCCCATGCAGGATGCATAGGCTAGAAAAATCCTAATAGCTTCAATCCTTACAACTGGTGCAAAGACCTCCTCATAGTCTATCCCCTCCTCTTGTGTATATCCCTGAGCCACTAACCTTGCCTTGTTTCTGACCACAATGCCTCTTTCGTCTCTCTTGTTCCTTAGAACCCATCTTGTCCCTATAGGTCTGACATATCTGGGACAATCAACCAGCTCTCAAACATCCTGAATTGCAAATTGATGAAGCTCATCCTGCATTGCTTCCACCCAACTTGGTTCTTTGAGAGCATCAAATATTTTCTTGGGTTCTTGTTGTGACAGAAAACAGGCAAACAAACATGCTTGCACAAGAGGGGTATCAACCTTCTTGTGTATATTGGCAATAAACCTACCAAGACCTTGATGAGATCTTCTAGTCTGAACTGGAGTCATAATATCACCAATGATCTGGGAAGTGGGGTGATTTTTCATTGTGGAAGTAAGAACCCCTCCTTCAAAAAGTCTGGTGTCCTCAACCTCATGCTCCAAGTTGCCAATATCCTCTTCATCAGACTCTCTTATATCAACATAAGGATGACCAGAGGCGGACCCAGAACTTATAATGGGGTGTTGCACAATTTTTTTCTACGATTATTAGTATTAAAATTTCCTTATATTACGTAAAAATGGGTGTTGCACGTATCGTGAAAAAACCTATTTTTTAACAAATTTACCTTTCGTGACCTAAAATCGGGTGTAGCCCGTGCCACACCCAGCTCCCATGTGGGTACGCCCCTGAGGATGACCTTCTTCATATGAATTGGAAGGTTCACCTTGTTCAAAAGTGGAAGAGAAAAGATGTGCAAAGGTGTTGTCAACGTCTGAACCTTGTTTGTCAGCGCTTGGGCTAACCATGCATGTTTGTATCTGGTGGTGCTTGGAAACCACCATTATCTTGTCCAGCAGCAGCAGCAGCAGCAGCAAAAGCATCTGTCCAAATGGGAATGGTAACATTTTCTAGGATAGGAGATGTCTTTTCTGCTTGTGATCCAACCTTTTCATGAACCTGAGTACCTGAAACATCAACAACTTGTTCCTCCATAACATTTGAAGTTACCGTCACAATGTCTGGATTAGTGACAGGCATATAATTTAAAGTTCTAGACAAAGGTTCCAAGTCAAACAACCAATTAGGACCACTTTCAGGATCACTAGGCTTATTTTCTAAAAACCTAACATGTACTCTTTCAAGTATACGTTTTTCTTCTTTAAGATAAACCCTATATCCCTTGCTCTGCATTGAATACCCCATGAAGTAACCCTCATCACCTTTTGCACTAAATTTCCCTAAGGCATCACTAGTGTCTAACACTACTACATGACAACCAAAAGGTCTGAGAAAACCAATATTAGGTTTTCTACCCCAAAGTAACTCATAAGGTGTTTTGTTCTGAATTTTGTTAACCAATGCTCTATTTTGAACATAACAAGCTGTATTAACAGCCTCAGCCCAAAAGGCTATAGGAAAATGAGCATCAGCCAACATTGTTCTGGCTGCTTCAATTAGGGTTCTATTTTTCCTCTCAGCAACCCCATTTTGTTGTGGGGTTCTAGCAATACTAAATTGCCTAGTAATTCCTTTCTTGGCACAGAAATCATCTAGCTTGTTATTCCTAAATTCTCCACGATTATCACTCCTAAGCATTTTAACCTCATTGCCAGACCTCTTCTCAGTCTGAGTGATAAAATTAATTAGAATATCAGCTGTGTCACTCTTCATAGCTAGAAAGAATGTCTAAGTAAACCTAGAAAAATCATCTATGATGACAAAGCAATATGACTTACCATTCAAACTTTCTATATTGGTTGGACCAAAGAGGTCCATGTGTAGCATAAGAAGAGGTCTAGAACTAGTGTGCACCTGTTTGGACCTGAATGAGACCTTGTGCTGCTTGCCTTTGAGACATGCAACACAAGAGTGGTCATTGTGGAAGGCCTTCTCAGGCAAACCATCAACTAAACCAAGTCTCACAAGTCTATTTATATTTTTAAAATTTATGTGCCCTAGTCTCCTGTGCCACAAATTACTCTCATCTACTGAGGCTTTAGCGTAAAAACAAGACATATTATTATTCATTTTAATCCCATTCAAATTCACATAATATATGTCCTTATGCCTAGGTGTTCTATACTCAATATATTTCTCATCAGGGATTTTAAAATCCTTGCTTAACACCAAACACTCAGTATCAGTAAAAAGAACTTTATTTTTGTTGTCACAAACTTGTGATACACTAAAAAGGTTGTAATCAAGTTCTTTTACCAGAAATACGTTCTCAAAACGGAATTTCTTGGTGAAAAGGGTTCCTTTGCCTGTGATAGTACCATATCCGCCTCCAAAGTAAACCTTATCACCATCTTTAATGGGAGTGAAGTTTGTCAAATAGTCTTCCTTCCCTGTCATGTGCCTTGAGCATCCACTATCACAATATCCATAATCATTGACATGTCTTTGATGGCCCTACACATAAAGAAAACAAATTAGTTTTCTTTGGGAACCCAAGTCTCAAAAGACTTAGATTCATCTGGTTGTTCAATAAGAACATACTTAGTTCTCACAACAACCCCATTCTTATCCTTCTTAGGATGAAATACCCAGTTAACCCCAATAGGTTTTTTAATGACCTTTGAAATGTAATTAAATCTATTGCAAGTCACTGAAATCCCATTATCATTAGGGTTTGATCTTTCTTGGGTCTCCATGTTAAGCTTGAAGAAGCTTTAGACCCCTTACCTTGTGGTTGCAAATATTTAGGTCTGGTCACGTTTCTGTCAGCGTTAGAATTTGTCCTGTCAACGCTGAAATTACCCTTGTCAGCGTTGAACCTAGGGTTTGCTACAGAAACCCATTGCCTATTTGACCAGGTGTTTGTCTTTTGAAATGGTCTTTGTCCATGAGTGTTAGAACCTTTAGTAAAGAATGTGGCAGGTCTAATCACGTGTGGACTTTGCTCCACACAAGGTTTGGGTCTGACAACGTTTGACTTCCTAACAACGTTGACTTTGTTCCTGTCAGCGCTGAAATTGTTCCTGTCAGCGCTGGCTTTGGGAGCGATGACACACTTGTATGCCAAGTGTGAAAAGCTAACACAAGTGTAACAAGCTTTTCTAGACACAACCTTAGGTCTAGAAGAGAAGAAGCCTGTTCCATGATTGCTAACTTGGCTCTTGGGTGACCTAGTATTCCTATACATCTCTGCATATTTAATGATAGGTTTTCTATCAGTGTTTGAGCCAAGGTCAACAACTTTACCAGTGAGTGGGTTAGTAACCTTAATGGGTGTTGACTCATTGGGACTTTCACATAGCAAGCCACCTTTAACAAATAAAGTAGGGTTAGATTTCTTCCATTCATTCAGATCAGTCAACTTTTGTTGATACTCTTCAACTAGAGTGACAACTCTTGGTGGAGGAATGAATTCCTCCTCTTGGAGCTCTGGCAAACAGTCCAAGATAGGTCCTTTTGTTGGACACCATAGAAGTCACCAGCTGGTGGTGGAACCAAAGAGTAATCATTCATCCCAATCCCAGTCATGTCCTTGGGATCCCTTTGTTTACCCACACATTCTCCTAGGGTTTGGATGGCTCTATCAAATCTATGATTTTTAAGGCCAACATTATCTTTATTCTTAATAGCCTCATCTAACTTAGCCTGTATCTCACCATTAACCCTTTCCATGATGTTTCTAATATCCATACTAGCATCTAACTCATGTTTTAAGATATTGATTTTATCTTTTAAGTCAAATTCCATTTTCTTATATTCATAAACGGTTTTCTCAATTTCAGTGAGAGCTAGTTGGTAATTAGACAGTTTACATCTTTCAGTGCTCATATCATCTAATAATCTTAACACCTCTTTGTTAAGTCTTTCAGTATTTAACCTACAACCTTTGCTACAAAAAGCATCATCATATACCTCATTATCAGATGAAGAGGAGGAGTGTGCCATGAGAGCATATTCAACATGCTCTTCTTCTTCAATATCAGCAACCAAAGCTTTATCCTCTTCAACATTCTTAGCCAGATAGCTCCAATCCCATCCCATACCATCAATTCCTTGAACTGCAACCATGGCTTTAGAATCCTGAGTTTTAACAACCTGACTTGAGGGTTTACCAGCATCAGATCTTCTAGGAGATCTGCATTCCCTCATGAAGTGCCCCATATGATGACAATTGTAGCATTCAACTTTAGCATTGAAGTTCATCTTCTTTTTAAACCTTCTGTTCCACCTATTTGCTCTTATACTAGCAAGAGCCATGTTCCACTTAATGTCCATCTCTTCCAAGTGCTCATCACTTATCTGCTCAAGGTCCTCATATGTAATCACTGAATCATTGGGCAAAGAAGCAATGTAAGCACAAACAGTATCCAAATCCAAACCAGCAGGTTTAACTCTTGGGGAGTCATTCTTGAATGTGTCAGCGTCTGAAAACTTGTTCCAGTGCTGACATATGATGATCCAGTAACTGGATGCATGTAAGAGTCTTTGTGATTGAATTGACCTTCACTATGAGAGACGAAGGCCATGTTACTGTTGGTAGACTTTCTTCCATGCTCTAAAAGAGTTTCATCTTCCAACAGCCTTAGTTTGTTGTAGATGTCATCAAACGAGGAGCTCTTGTAAGTATTGTTGGCAAGAATAGATCTTGCCTCAATCTTCCATGCCTCACCAAGACTTTTAAGAAAGGTAGCATTAATGTCAACATCACCAACTTGTTTCCCCATGAAGGACAACTTGCTTGTAATGTCAAGCAGTCTGCTTCTCACACTACTCAATTTCTCATTGGGTTGAGCTTTGAAGACAACATAATCATGCATGAGTTGCTTTTTCTTTTCTTCCTTAGTGTCTGCATTGCCACCATATGCAACTTCAAGAGCTGCCCAAAGATCCCTAGCAGATTCATAGCCTCTATATTTATGTTGGTTTTTTTGTCCCAAAGAGACTTTCAGAATATTTAGGGCTTTCATGTCAACCCTTTTCTTTGCTATGTCATCAGCAACCACAGCTCTACCATCTCCAGGTTTTTCTCTCTTATCCTCTTCACAACATCCAGCAACAGCTGCTCTTTGAGCAATAACATTAGCAATCTTTTGAGCCTTATTGAATGTGTTTCCATATTCAATAATCTCCCAGAGTGTGTAGTCATAGATCCCCAAGTATTGTTCAAAGTTGAACTTCCACAAGTCAAAGTTGGTTGCATCAAGCATGGGAATCTTGATGTTTGGTAAGGCTGAGGAGGAGGAGGTTATTGCTTCAGACATGATGTTGTTTGGGTTTCTGAGAAAATTAGGGTTTTGGTGATTTTTAGGGTTCTAGTGTTCTTTAAGATCAAAAGTTCCTCAACAAGCTCTGTTACCACTTGTTGATCCTAAACTTAGATCGATTAGCTTTATGTATACGAGATTAGATCAAGTAATACACTTAGAGAAACCTTTGTATATGCTTATGAATTTAAGTGTTATGCGGAATTTAACACTTAAACAAGAACACACAATGATATAAACAAACTTTCACTTTGATTATCAATATCAAACTTGCTTACAATGAAAGTAGTTTACGAATGAAAACTTATATGAAACATTAACCTAAAGGTCTTCTTTTATAGACATAAGAAGCCTTGTACAATAATCTACGTATCAGCTATTCTAGGTAAAGATAAATATAGAAAATACATTGTTGTTCCTATCTTTACTAGAAGTAATCTAGAATACAATAAACGCGTAGAGTATATCTTCCCATCAGTGCTTGTCTTCAATATGTCAACGCTTGACTTTATCTTGTCAACGCTTGAGCTGTCAGCGCTTGTTTTGTTCTTTTCAACGCTTGTATTACTCTTGTCAGCGCTCAAGTGATCTGGCCTTAATTTATTCCCAACAAATCTCGTCCCGAGATTTAGTTCAAAGTAAGACCTCTTATAAAAAGTAGAAATACGGCTTATTTATTTCCAGTAGCTGGCTCTTTCTTCTTGCAGTTCTTTGTTAGATGACCCACATTGTACCAAATCCAGCACCGAACAGTACAAGGTCCTTTGTGATGCAAAGTACATCCTCTACATAATGGAAGTTTTCCAGCATACATCTTTCTCTCGGCTAAGATGGCAGTATTATCCTTGAAGTTTCTTGTCTCTTATCGTCACGATCGTTATTGTAACGTTTTTTGGAGCGGTTCACGTTGTCGCGATCATTGGAGTAGTATTGGTCTTCATTGACTTTGGTGTCTCTTTTATCTTATAATTTCCTCTTATGATCCCCAGTTCCTTGCACAAGATTACGCTTTAGAACCTGATCCATTAGCCTCTGAGTTATGGAAATTACTTCTTCCAAAGTTTGGGACTTTGAAGCAGTAACATTTCCCTCAATACTTTGAGGCAATCCTCCTATTAAGGCTTCCATAAGTTTCTCAGATTCTGGCACCATAGATGGGCATAATAGTGCTAGTTCTTGGAATCTTCTTATGTAAGTCTTGAGATCATTTCCGTCCACCTTAAGTTGATAAAATTCTTCTTCCATATTTCTGATCTCATTTCTTGGGTAATACTTCTTTATTAATAGCTTCTTAAATTCAGACCAGGTGGTCTTATAAGCTTCTTCAATTGCGATGGGCTTAGCAAATGAATTCCACCAGGATAATGCTTCATCAGTTAGTGTACCAGTAGCAAACTTCATTTTGCAGTCCTCAGTACAATCACTACGAGCAAATACTGATTCAGTTCTCTCAAACCAACAAATAAGACTAACAACAACCTTTAGATCCTTTGAAGTTAAAAGGTTGACAATTCATGAATTCCTTGTAGCTACACTTCTTGGCTTATATAAATTTCTCTTTGAACATTATTCCTTTCAACATTAGGCATATTAGTAGCTTGTGCTTGTAGAGCTGCAGCAACACTTTCAGCTACCAATTTCCTAATTTCTTCTTAAGTCATTGTTACCGTTGCAGATGTCGATGCTCTTGTGGGTGCCATTCTATCAACACACACAAGATAACAGAGGATGAGAATGATATATTTGTCAAAATCTTCATACATATGGGTATTGAATCAATTGACAAATCATTCATATGGGTTCCTAGTTTGGTACTATCGTAAAATAATAAAATCAACTCAAAACGTCTTATGTATTGAGAAAAATACATTTATGTATGAGCTATACACTTAAGCCCAAAACTTTTAAAATTATTATTTCCACGAATTGATCAGACTCGTGTGAACAATATTTAGAAAATTATGGTTCAATAATTTAAAATTTTCTTATTTTAATGAGGGATCAATTCATTTAAATAAGAAAATCATAAGTTATCGTATTTAAGCATAAATAGCTCATAACACTAATCCAAAAATCCGAATATTATATTGACGAAAATTTTCAAATCCCAGAATTCTATAGGCGAATAAATAGAATGACGAGGTTTTAACGGATAACACATCTTTGATTTATTAACAACTTGTATTATTTAAACTTACAAGACAAGCTTCGTTGTTAACCATAAAAGAAAAGGCATAAAATTAAGAATATTTACAAATCAGCTTGTCAGCTATTCGGCTTTGTAAAATTCACAAATTCTAGTCGAGTGTTTAACTCTCTTCTTCTTCAGTTCCTTGATGGCATCAAAAAGACTTTGTATATTGGGCCGATGTCTAATTTGAATGTCCTTAATGACTAACTCTACAATATAAGTCGAACTTGAACAATTTCTTCATCATATATCACTTGTCTTCTCTACAACTTGGACTTGGCTCCTTCAAAATATCCTTTCAGTTTCTTAAAATCTCGTTGTATGATTCTTCAGTATTTCCTAAGTCCTTTAACTTTATCTATAATATCTTCACTCGGGAAGAACTTCTTCATTATATGTATCATAAGGATTATTTATCAGAAAATTAGAAATATACTTCCGAGAGTCGTCAGGGAATACTTGCAGAACGCTCATCTTTTGAACCCGATAAGATGATGATAGGAAGAAGTTAGGAATACATATTTCCAGAGACATTGATAAATATCATAACTTGTCTATAACAGTAACATTATATTATGTACACATAAACATAATATCACTTAGGCATTGTTCTGAAGGGTAGCAGTACTAGTATAGTATTACCTCATTCTTGTAGAAACACTGGAATTGACACATAGGACTTTCTTGAAATTATTAGGAAAAGTAGTTATAGTCAAGATTTTAATTCTTGTTTTCTATAACCATGGCTCTGAGTACCAATCTGTAACACCTCCATTTTTACCTTATAGAAGGGTTTTAATTTTTGTGGTATTACTTCATAGAACACAAGTCATAATGATAGAAAACAACTCAAATAGTGAATAAATCAACTTTCTTTATATATCATTTAAAATCGGAGTTTTACAATATGAGGTTCCTAAAATCAACGATAATAATTTCAAGCTTGTGCCTCTTCATGCCATCCTTATGCTGCTCCATGCTATCAGTCAGAGTTTTCCTAAAATATATGCTTACAAGTCAACAAAAAGGTTGAGTAAATCCATAGGTTTGTAATAACAGTTTTGGACACATGTCTACCACTTCGAGCTATGTTACTACATAAAACAGTATTTTATTGCACTACGCTCATAACATCATGATAACGACCAAAATATACATATTTAACCCGTTATTATAATGCTACTTTGTATTATAAATAAGAGCTTTCGATACTTAATATATTGCGTTTTATATGCAGGTGTGAAGTATGAAGAAGCAAAGTGAAGAAAACACAAAGGAGGGTCCTTATTGTGAAAATATGACAAACTATTGAAAGAAGAATCTGGAACGCACAAAAGTACGACGCACATTGTCAAAAGTGCAGTGCACATTCCCACATCTAAAGTGCGGCGCACTTTAGGATAAGTGCGGCGCACATTTTGTCTCAGCCAGCACTATAAATATTAGCCACTTCTACTCATTATACACACAACACATCTCTCAACTACTACTTTATAATTCCGAATATTCTTAGCTTTCTTAGTGATTTTTCATTATTATCCACTTTTGGGAAATACTTGTAACGAGATTATTCCACTCTTCGATTCTTGGAGAAACGATACAATCGTGACACTTGTGTACTCGTTCATTGAATCAATCTAAGTATGATTTTCTCTTACTCTTTTCCATTTGTTACTTTGATTACTATTTTAGGCTGGTCTATTTGTGACTATATGGGTATGTGACTATGATTAATGATGATGCTATAATATGATCCTTTATAATTGATTTCAAGATAATGTTGTAGAACCATTTTACCACCTAGTTTTATAAACCATATTTTATCTAGAGTTGATTTGTTATGATGGTTTGGCGTTGAGAAACGCAAATCGTTGTAATAAGTTGTTAAAGGCTTGTATATGGTTTTGAATCTTTGGTTGGAGAAATCCGCTTAGAAACCGTGATAAAATATTGAGCTTGTTGGCAACTTGTTTTGAGCTTAGTCGCTCGAATAAACATAAGTCTTGAATCACCCTAAGTAAGTTGTGTAAACACTATTTTGACGAAAAAGGTTTATCACTCTTTACCTAACTAAACATGTCTCGATCATTATTCTCATCATCACGAATTCATACGAACTATCCCATATTAGTCATATTCGTTACTTTTGTTATTCATATCAGTCATTTCTTTCTTCAATTATTATATTGATTACCAAAACAAAATTAAGTCCCAGCGAACGATCCTAGCTTACCACTACAAAGCTATATTATGAACGAAAGGGTATACTTTCCCGTGTTTGTATTTCTAGTCCCTTGTTTTGTCTAAACCTTGTAATATAAATTTATGACTTGCAAAACGAACATCAAGTTTTTAGCGCCACTGCCAGGGACTTACAATCCTGTTTTGTAACCAAAACTTTCGTAATCAGTGAAGAATTGAACCATTTCCCACTCAAACAAAACCGAAATTTTTTTTGTAGTACAGAAAGTACGCCGCACATTCCAAAAGTGCGTCGCACTTCCTGTAGCGAACGAAAGTGCGCCGTACAAACCAAAAAGTGCGCCGCACATTTCTTCTGTAAACCAAAAACTCTTGTTAGATGCACACCCGTTCATCCGAAACTCCACCATTATCACCGTTATCAGAACCTGAACGTACCCTTAACCGAAGGTTACGTAGACTTCATCTTCGTGTACCTTTAGATAGGAGACACGAGCAACATCAACCTTTTGAAATCAACCAACCTTTCGTCAACATTTCTCAAATCCTATTTCTTACTAAACTCGTCAACCGTTACGATCCAATGTCGGACACAGATGATGAACCAATGTGGTCAGCCGATAGAGTTGTAGCACCAACTCCTGGCTCCGCAATCGCTTTACCTGAAATTGCGAATGATTTTGCAATCAAAGGAAACCACTTGACACTTGTCAAAAACCACCAATTTGATGGTCGAATCAAAACCGATCCTCACAAACACATCCATGAATTTAGAAGAATATGCAAAATGTTTAATTATAGAGAAGGATAAGTTGAAGCCGTTCAACTCATGATGTTTACATCATCCTTAACTAGAGAAGCCAAGTCATGGCTCGACAAACTTAACGAAGGAACCATTCGAACATTGGAAGGTCTTAGAACCGCTTTCATTAGCCGATTCTTTCCTCCTGTCCTATTTGAAAAAATCCTCGGAGAAATCCAAAGCTTTTCTCAACAAGATCGAGAAACTCTCAATGACGCATGGTTAAGAATGAAAGAATTACTCAGAAACTGCCATGGTCATGGACTAAAAAGGAAGGAATAATCAATATTTTCTATCATGGTATTGACGATGCTACCAAGATGCATTGAACGCTGCAGCGGGCGGTATTTTCCTTTACAAAACCCCTAACCAAGCTTACCAATTGTTAGATGACAAAGTCTTACTCAAGCTTGATTGGTCCAAAAACCACAAAAACAAAAACCCACGAAAAACCGTAGCTTTTGCCGAAGAAAGCAACAACCCAACCGATACTGAAAAAATTATGGCTCGTATGGATGCCATGTCTCTCAAAATTGACACTCAATATAAAGAGATGAAAAACAAAAATCCTGAAACCTGCAAACACTATGGAGGAAACCATCCTTCTAGTGAATGTGAGGACGATGACACACCAATGACAAAGGAACAAGAAGCAAATTTCAAGAACACCTTTCGTCGAACTTGATTTTATAATGATTATCGTAATCGTGACCGCGATAATTGGAGATCTAACGATAAACCAAGTTACGATCGAGACGAAAAGAAACCTAACCAAACCAAAAACAAACCCATCCTCGAAACAAAGCTCGACAATTTTATCAAATCTCAAAGAAAAACCAACCTTTTGTGTGAGATACATTCACTGACCTCAAAATAAAGTTCGAGACATCAAACAAAAACCACCAAGTTTCTATTCAAAACCTTGAAGCTAAGTTTGATCATTTTGCTGATAAGCAATTGAATCGCGCTTCTGGTTCTTTACCTAGCAACACCAACCCAAACCCCAAAAACAACAACAAATATCAACCACCGCAAGCTCGTAATAAACATGTGAATGCTGTATTCACGCGGAGTGGTTTATCTTATAAATCACCTACCAAACCTACCCAAAACACACCAATTGAAAACCCACTTGATAGTGACGATGAAGATGAAGCCCAACCAACCAAAACCAAAAACATTGAAAACCTAACACCTAAACCATATAAACCAAAATTACCATACCCCCAACGCTTACGCAAACAAAAGATGCAAGCTAAGTATGGTAAATTCCTCGACATAATCCAAGAAGTTAGAATCAATATGCCTTTAGTCGATGTTCTGGCTGGAATGCCAAATATGGCAAATTTATCAATGAACTTATCAAAAGCAAACATATGTTTGAAGATGTATCTTCAGCTTTTCTGAATGATGAATGTTCTGCCATTATCCAAAACAAAGTACCACCAAAACTTGGAGATCCTGGAAGTTTCCTAATTCTATGTTCTTTCCATCTCTCATACTCTTGTAACGCCTTGGCCGATCTTGGCGCTAGTATCAACCTCATGCCATACTCCTTGTATGCTAAACTCTCAAAATATGTTCTTAAACCCACAAAAATGAGCGTTCGCCTTGCGGACCGTTCTTTTCAATACACAATGGGAATAGTTCAAAACATGCTAGTTGAAGTTGGAAAATTCATTTTTCCTGTCGACTTTGTAATCCTAGAGATGGAAGAAGATAGCAAGGTACCACTTATTCTTGGTAGACCCTTCTTGCATACAGTTGACGTTGTGATTCGTGTGAAACAAAAACAACTCAACCTTGGAGTTGGAGAAGATAGAAATTCCTTTTCTATCGATGAAGCAATGAAACAATCTAAATATAATGACGATACTTGCTTTAGTATTGATGTCATTGATGAAGTCGTTGAAGCTGATTTCGACGCTCTTCTTGATGAAGGAAGCGAAATATTATATTCTATCGAAGGAACCATCCTCGAAGAAGAAGTTTTTGCTGAATTTGACGCCATCATAGCCGTTAATACTAACGAACCTATAGAAACACCTGAAGAAGAAAAAGAAACACCATTTGAAACCATAACTTTCAAAACCGATTTCAAAGTTAAGAAAACTGTGGAAGATCCCCCTACAGATTTAGAACTTAAACCTCTTCCTGAACATCTGGAATATGCGTTTCTTCACGAAGAAAATTTACTACCTGTAATTATTTCATCCAAACTTTTGGAAGAACACAAAAACGATTTAATTGAAGTTCTCAAAAAGCATAAACAAGCTTTTGCTAGGAAAACTTCTGATATTCCTGGCATATGTCCATCGTTCTATAAACACAAAATACAACTTTTGGATACCAGAAAGCCAATTGTTGAAAAACAACGAAGACTGAATCCTAATATGAAGAATGTTGTTAAAAAAAGAAATCCTTAAACTCCTCGATTCTTGAATAATCTACCCAATCGCCGATAGCCCATGGGTTAGTCCTATTCATTGTGTACCTAAAAAGGGAGGTATCACTTTAGTAACTAACGAGAACAATGAATTAGTACCAACATGAACCATCACCGGATGGAGAGTTTGTATTGACTATCGAAAATTAAATGACGCAACCGCGAAAGATCATTTTCCTTTTCCCTTTATGGATCAAATGTTATAAAGACTCGCAGGGAATAAATACTTTTATTTCCTCGACGGTTTTTCCAGATATTTCCAAATCTCAATTGACCCTATGAATCAAGAGAAAACCACATTTACTTGTCTATTTGGAACTTACGCGTATAAGCGCTTACCCTTTGGCTTATGCAATGCACCTGCTACTTTTTAGAGGTGTATGATTGCAATCTTTCACGATATGATTGAAGAATCAGTCGAAGTCTTCATGGATGATTTTTCCGTCTTTGGAAATTCTTTCGACACATGTCTTAGCAATATTGATAAAATGTTAGCACGATGTGAAGAAGCAAATCTTGTGCTAAACTGGGAAAAATATCACTTTATGGTAAAAGAAGGAATTGTGCTTGGAGACAAAATGTCTGGCAAGGGCTTAGAAGTTTACAAGTCAAAATTAGACGTAATTTCAAAACTCCCACCACCTACTAATGTGAAAGGCATTAGAAGTTTCTTAGGTTATGCCGGATTTTATCGACGATTTATCAAAGACTTTGCGAAGATCGCAAGATCTTTAACTCAACTTCTTGAAAAAGAAAGAACATTCGGTTTTAATGATGAATGCCTTTCAACATTTGAAACACATAAAGCAAAGCTTACATGCACACCAATTATTGCAAGCCCCAATTGGAACATTCCATTTGTGCTTATGTGCATTGCAAGTGAACATGCCCTTGGAGCCGTCCTTGGACAAAAAGATGGAAAACAGTCTCACCCCATCTACTTTGCTAGTAGAACTCCAAACGCAGCCCAACAAAATTACACCATCACAGAAAAAGAACTTATGGTTGTAGTTATGTGTTTAACAAATTCCGATCATACCTCGTATTATCGAAGACAATAGTTTACACTGATCACTCAGCCTTAAAATACCTGTTTAAAAAGCAAGATGCCAAACCTCGTCTCAAACGATGGATATTGCTTTTACAAGAATTCGATTTAGAAATTAAAGATAAAAAAATGCTGAGAATGTTGCTTCCGATCACTTATCTCGCATATGAATGATGATTCTAGCGATGATGAAATCGATGATTTTCCTGATGAACACATAATGAAATTAAATACTAAAATTACACCATGGTTCGCAGACTTTGCAAAACATTTGGCTGTAGGTATTTTGCGAAAGGGAATGACATATCAACAAAAGAAAAAATTCTTTTCTGAACTTAAAATAAATTTTTGGGACGATCCCCACCTATTTAGAATCTGTTCCGATGGAAAGATCCGATGTTGTATTTCCGGATCTGAATCTCGAAAAATTATCGATGAATGTCACTACGGACCGACCGGAGGACATTATGCAGCGAACACCACCACTAAAAAGTGTTCGGCGCTGGCTTTTACTGGCCAATGATTATTCGTGAAGCTCATACCTTAGTACGATTATGCGAAGCATGTCAAAGGACTGGAAATCTTACAAAAAGAGACGAAATGCCTCTTAATAATATCCAAGTCTGCAGAATCTTTGACGTGTGGGGTATCGAATTCATGGGACCATTTCCTAAATCTTATAAATATGAATACATTTTAGTCGCCGTCGACTATGTATCAAAATGGGCCGAAGCTCAAGCCTTGCAAACTAACGATGCAAGAGTTGTTATAGCATTCTTAAAGATATTGTTCTGTCGTTTTGGAATTCCAAAAGCACTAATAAGTGACAGAGGAACTCATTTATGTAACAAACTCATGGAAAAAGTAATGAAAAGATATGGAGTAAACCACCGATTTTCCACATCTTACCACCCTCAAACGAGTGGCCAAGTTGAAAACACTAATAGAGATCTTAAGCAAATCCTTGAAAAGACCGTTCAAAACAACCCTGCTTGTTGGTCTAAGATATTAGAAGATGCTCTATGGCCCTTTCGTACCACTTTCAAAACACCAACTAGAACCACACCATACAAGCTTTTGTATGGAAAAACATGCCACTTACTGATGACGTATAGTCCCCAGTCGGGCTGGATAGTCCGACTCACGGGTACTACCTGCATCCATCAGGAGTGGATTGGATACTTGTGCTATGTGCGCACATAGCCCATAAAGCTCGGTAAGCCGCTGGCGCGCAAGAGGTTGATTACATAGCCAAGTCCTCGTCGCAGCGCGACAGGATCAAACCGAATATAACTTATATTATAGTTATATTCGCCTAAGGAAAAGGGATATAAACTTACCTTAGTTGTTTAATGAAGATCAAGCTATTTCGAGTCATTATCTCTTCTTTAGGCCGCAAAAACAAGGAGCCCAGCCTTGACTCTCTCGAGTATAAAAGGAACCCCTTCGGTTCCACAAAGGTACGATACACACCATACACTAAACACTAATATACTCAAAATCGATTACTTACTCTCACGCCGGAGTCTAATCGTGGTTCAAAAACCTACGATAAGCCTAACGGTGTCTGTTTAGTGCACAGGGTCCTAAAGCAAGTTTCACTTGGTGCGAGAGCCGGAGTCTATAAGACCCCAAATTAAGCCTAATTTGGGTTAAGCTCGGTCTACCCCAACTTTTTCATCAACAAGTTGGCGCCATCCGTGGGACCCACACTAAGCTCTAACTAATGACGAAAAGCGGGAAGAATGAAGGCCGTCAAGGATCCTCGACGGTAGATGTCCGTATCACATCAATAAATGTCACCCCTGGATCTGCCAGTGAGGCAAACACTCAGGACGTGAATAATCCCCCAATTATAAGAACAGGAGGACTGTTCTCAACTCCCCTACTCGCTGCGAGGGAAAAAGGCATCAAACGAGAGTCAACTCAGCCTCCTCCCAATAAAGAAAAAAGGAAGACGCCCCAAGAGGAGAGAGGGGAAGTTATCGCCACAAAGACATGCATGATGGAGGGGTACGTAGCACATAACCTATAAGAGCTCATCCCTTTGGTGGTTAAACATGAAAATATGGAAGAGGAAGCAAAGCGCGCAAAGCATGCCTCATCCTCAGAAGGCAATCTGTCAGGATCAAGTGATAATCCGTCCGAAAAACGTATACGCGCAAGTTATTCCTCGGAGGACCAAATCTTCTCACAACCTTGGAGGAGAGCCAGGAAAAATGCTTTTACGAGGCGCATACAACATTATGGAGACACCAGGAAGTGCCGCATGCCATCAAACGTGAAAACATATGATGGTACGACGGATCCAGAAAACCACTTGAAAGTCTTTGAATCCCAGGCAGGTATCGAACAATGGCCAGAACCCGTATGGTGTAATATGTTTAACCCTACACTTGTAGGGAACGCGCGAACGTGGTTCAATAGGCTCCCACCGCGAACAGTCAACGGGTACGAAGTGTTGCGAAAAGCGTTCAAAAGATATTATGTGCAACAAAAAAGACATGATAGGAGTGTTGTATCGCTTGCCAGGGTAAAGCAGAACCAGGGCGAATACTTGGAAGACTTTCTGGAGCGTTTCAAGAGCGAGTGTCTTCAAATAAAGGACTGTCCATAAATTTTGAAAGTGTCATGCTTCATGGCGGGCATACGAAACAGCGATCTGATAAAGAAGCTTATTGAAAAAAATTCTGAAACCTTCGATGGCGTACTAAGGCGGGTAAGGTCTTTCATACAAGGAGAATCAGCTGCTTCAGAAATAACACGAGGCACTTATGATCACAGATCTATCCGCATACCCAATGAAGGACCCAACAAGCAAGGCAGGTCTCTAGGCCTTGATTACATTGGAAGGAGAAGAGAGGGGCGAGCTTATAACTCAAGTTTTACCCCCCCTTAAGTTAACCCCAAGAGAAATCCTTGTGTCAGAAGGTGCAAGTTTCACAAGGCCAACGCCAATGACCACCCCGGTCAAAACAATGCGCCAGTAATAGATACTGTGATTACCACAATGAAAGAGGGCACGCTATGAACGAATATATTCAGCTGCAAAAATATATCGAGAATAGAGTAAAGAAAGGCGAGCTAAGACACCTTGTCAAGGAATCCACGAAGGATGATAGACAAAAAGTCGCTAGCGCGAACATTTACATGGTGGAATCGTGGCAACGAAGGACAAGTCAGAGGGTGAGCCAAAAATTATCGAAGGGAAACGGCAATTCTTTCCCCCCACTCAATGCAAGGAACATCACAGACGGCTCGCTAGTTATAGAAATAAGAATTGGTCAGCACAACATTCATCGCATGTATGCGGATGGAGGTTCATCAGCAGAAATAATGTACGAGCATTGCTTTCTAAAGCTTAGCAAAGAGATAAAGAGCCAAATAATGCCTGTGACTTCCCCGCTCATTGGATTCAGCGGAGAAGCGGTATGGCCCTTGGGCCAACTGAAGTTAGCAGTAAGAGTGGGAAATGGTGAGCACTCGACGGAAGTTCCAATGAATTTTTTGATCATACGATCGTCATCACAATACAACGGGATCATAAGGCGACCAGCTATACTAGCAATGTGAGCGGTACCTTCTACGGCTCATGGTATGATGAAATTCCCAGTTGAGGGAGGGGTCGTAACGATATTCAAGACGGCAGTAACACCCCCAGAATGCAAAGCATCACAGAACCGTCTAGGGTCACGATGGAACCAAAGGTGAACTCACCATCAAACTTGAAGGTAGCAGTGCATCCGCAGTACCCAGATCAGGAGATAACGATCAGAGAGACATTATTTGACAAAGGAAAGACAGACATGTGTCGCCTTTTGAAAGATAATTTGGATGTCTTCGCATGGGAACCCAAAGATATGACAGGGGTGCCAAGGTCGATAGCCGAACACAAGCTTCAGATCTGTGAAGGATACCCTCTGGTTATGCAAAAGAAAAGGGGACACGCCCCATAGCGCAACAAAGTAATATGGACGAGGTGAAAAAGCTGGTGGATGCAGGAATCATGAGGGAAGTTTACTATCACGACTGGCTCGCTAACCCGGTAATGGTAAAGAAACATGATGGCAGCTGGCGCATGTGCGTTGATTTCACATACATCAATAAAGCTTGTCCCCAAGATTGCTACCCACTCCCGGAAATAGATTGGAAGGTGGAATCGTTGTGCGGATACCCCTTCAAATGCTTCCTGGACGCATACAAAGGATACCATCATATACAAATGGCAGAAGAAGATGAAGAAAAGACAGCATTCCATACCAGCCAGGGCGTGTACTGTTACACAAAAATGCCGTTTGGACTAAAGAACGCAAGGGCCACGTATCAACGACTGGTTGATAAGGCATTTGAAAGCCAAATAGGGCGAAAATGGAGGTGTATGTCGATGATTTGGTAATAAAGAGTCATACGGAGAGCGAGCTTATTCGGGATATAGAGGAAACATTCTCTACCCTCAGAAGGATAAACATGAAGTTAAACCCAAAGAAGTGCACTTTTGGGGCGACAAAAGGCATGTTCCTAGGATACATGATTGACCCCAATGGAATCACACCCTATCCGGAGAAAACAAACGCGGTCATTTAACTCAAGAGCTCAAAAATGAAAAAGGAAGTGCAGTCGCTAAATGGGAAGCTTGCAGGATTGAACAGGTTCCTGTCCAAGTCAGCAGAGAAGTCGCTCCCCTTATTTAAAACACTTAAAAAGTGCATTAAGAAAGGGGACTTCAATTGGACGAAGGAAGCAGAAAATTCCTTTGAGGAATTAAAGGCGCATTTAGCTTCGCTCCCCATGTTAGTCGCGCCATGACCTAAAGAAGAGCTGGTAATATATTTATACGCAACGCATGGAGCGATCAGCGCGGTGCTAATGACGGACAGGGAAAATGTGCAAACACCAGTGTACTTTATAAGTAGAGCGTTACAGAGCTCGGAGCTAAATTACACCCCAATGGAGAAATTAGTGCTCGCGCTAGTGTTTGCAGCAAAAAAGTTGCACAGATATTTCTAAGCGCACCCAATAGTGGTGATAACGGGTCAACCCATAAAGCAGGTGATCTCAAAACCAGATGTCGCAGGCAGGTTCCAAAAATGGAGTGCTTTATTGAGGGATCGCAATATTACCTACAGACCGCGCAATGCCGTGAAAGGGCAAATTCTGGCGGATTTTATCATCGAAAAGCCAGAAGAGGGCACTATTACTAAGATTCTACTAGGTTAAAAGTTCGTTTTTCTCTGTATCTTATCGAATTGATCTCCGGTTAATTGTGTGACTCAGTCGTTCTTGGTGAATAAATGAAAATGTTGTTGAGTATCTATTTTAAATTAAAAATGCAAATTTTATAGTAAATGACAAAATAACAAAAGCGATAAACTGATTAAAGCTTAAATGAAAGGTTTAAATGAAATAACAAGGAAATTAAAGTAGTTAAAAACTTAATAAAAAGTAAATTTGAAATTAAAATAAAATAAAACAAAGCAATTTGAAAATAAACCTAAAGAAAAATGGCGGGGAAAACAAATTTGAAAACAATACGGTATAAAAATAGGTCGCAACTAGGATCGCAACCAGGATCGTAACCAGGATCGCAACCAGGATGCAACCCGGATCGTGACCAGGATCGCAACCAAGATCGTGACCAGGATCGTGACCAGGATCGCAACCAGGATCGCGACCAGGATCGTGACCAGGATCATGACCAGGATCGCAACCAGGATCGCAACAAGGATCGTGACCAGGATCGCAACCAGGATCGCAACCAGGATCGCAACCAGGATCGTGACCAGGATCGTAACCAGGATCGCAACCAGGATCATGACCAGGATAGCAACCAGGATCACAACCAGGATCGTGACCAGGATCGCAACAAGCGATCGCAGTCTTTGATCGCAGTATTTGATCGCAAGTAGAAACCCTAAGGCTTATGCGATCACAATACTCGATCGGAACCTTAAAAACCCTTAGAACTTTACGATGAAATGTAAAAGGGAAATAAGCAAAAACCAAATTAGCACTTTTCTAATAAGCACTTACCAAAAACTTAACCAAATCAATATTAAAAAGAACTAAATAAGCCACGAATGAAAAACTTTCAAAACGCTAAATAAGCAAGAATTATAAAATCAACTTTAAAAAGATTAAAATTTTGAAAACACTTTAATGAAAATAAGCTAAACACGAAATAAGAAAAAAGCACAATAAGGTAAGAACATCAATCGCATGAAAATGATAAGAACAAAAAGATAAGAAATTTAAGCAAATAAGCACAAAGATTAAAACAAACTACATGATTTTACCAAATCAAACACAAGATTAAAACAAGAAAGGAAGAATAAGATTGATTAGGAAAAGCTTGAAGTTAAGATGAAAATTAAAGATTCAAGATTACAAGATTTAAAGATAAAAGATTAAGAAAACTTGAAAGAAAATTTAGAGAGAGAAGGTAAAACTAATCTACTCTTACTCCTACTCCTAAAAATGACTAACTCCTTCAAATGAAGCCTTAGGAGGTATATATAAGAGGAAAGGAAGGTAGGTGTTGATGATTTCTTCTTTCACTTTGTCTTCTTGTCTTTTAATTTTTTTGACTTTCTCGACGTTGTTTCGGGATTTGTCGATATAAAATGAACTCGTCTTCTAATTTTCTTCTTTTATTAGAGTTGGTTCTTCGACTTCGTTAAACTTCCGTCTTTAGTCTTTTTCTTCGATAAATCTTCAGAATAAGCATTTGACTTCCGTTCTTTTTGCACTTTTGATCTTTTGACTTTGTCTTTTGTCTTTTTCTTCGATAAAAGCCCGTGAAAGCCCGTGTTTTCTTCCTTTTCATCTTTTGGTCGTAAAACATAATAAAAACATAAACCACGGATTACTCCGACTTTTACGACATAAAATACACGTTTTGGTCATGTTTTTACTTGTTTTAAGTGGTGAAATGATAAGTGTTTTCATACTTATTAGGCCCTCAGGGGCTAGATCAAAAGGAAGAAGACCAAGCCCCGTGGATCTTATTCTTAGACGGGTCATCCTGCACTGATGGATCAGGCGCGGGACTCATACTCTCCAATCTAGAAGGAATGGAGTTCACATACGCATTGCGTTTTGAATTCACAGCCACAAATAAAGAGGCAGAGTATGAAGCGCTTATAGCAGGGCTAAGAATCGCAGCGAGAATGGACGTGCGCAATCTCGAAGCAAATGTAGATTCTCGGCTGGTAGCGAACCATATACTTGGTGATTATGAATCAAAAGAGGATAATATGGTGTAGTACTTACAAAAAGCCAAAGCTTTGATCGAGGGGTTCCATAGGTTCCAGATACGCAAAGTACCTAGGGGGGAGAACAAGAAAGCAGATGCATTTAGCAAGATCACTTCCACCAGTTTTGCGCACTTATCGAAACAAGTCCTGGTGGAGATCCTCAAATACAAGTCAATCAAAGAGCAAGAGGTCGCGTCGGTTGTAGAGGAAGAAGGCCCTACGTGGATGATAGTTGAGTTTTTGTATACCCTTTAGGAAAAGAGCAACAAATAGGGTAAGCACGACGATTTTGGAAAACCGTGTATTAATGACCCTAAAATGAGTTTGTTCTCAAGGAGGCTTAGTGTGTGTGTAATGAATTGATTATCTTTGTGATTATACATTTGAGAAAGAAAAATAGAAAGGGGATTAGAAGAGAATGATGGTTACGAAGACGAATTAAACTAAGTCGAAAAAGGTGTACACGTAAAACCGTAAAAAGTGCTAAAATTAAAATTTTACCCTAAAAATTCCTAAAAATTACCAAAAATCTACAATAATATTCTAAGAGTTTACAAAAAATCCAAACTTGCCAAAACCTTTTAATTAATTAGATAATGACTTTTTAATGCTAATTAAAGCCCTAAAAATCAAAATTAGTTACAAAAAAGTCCTAAACAAGATTTTAAAGTTTGTAAACCTCAAAAACACTCTAATTAAGCTAAAAAGTATTTTTCAAAATTTTAAAACCAATAAAAACTATTTTTAAACAATTAAAAACTACTAAAATCAATTAAAACTTAAATTAATTCTAGAAATTAATTAAAAGACCTAAAAATATTTAGAAAGTTGAAAAATTCCTAATTATGTGTTTAGAACCTAGGGAAAATATAAAAACTTAGAAAATCAGACTTTTAATTTTTTAATAATAAAATAATATTAAAATAATATTAAAAATCCAAAAATCACAAAAAATTCTAAAAATTTGCAAACTAGCTTAATTTAACCTAAATAATTCAAAAATGAAAGTGAAATTACCTAAATACCTCTATTGGGCCTAGAAAATGGGCTAAACCCAAAACAGTACACTATTGGGCCAAATTTGGGCCCAATAACAAAAATTGTTCAAAATAAGCCCAAAAAGCACAGGTTGACTCAAAATTTGATTTTAAACAACTTTTTCCAAAGGCCCAAAAGCTGAAAATGTGAAATAAGCTAACTTATAACAAGCAGCTTATTCTTAATGGGCTTTTTGGCCCATTAAGCTATAAGCCAATGCCATAAGCTAAAATTTGACACACAAGCTTCTTTTGACATAATAAAGACTTCTGCAAAAAGAAATTTGAAATAAGCCCAAGGAATAAGCTTGAAAATGCAATAAGCAATCTACAGAAAACGACAAAATAGTCGTTTTTGAGTTCTAGGCCACCCCAAGTGCTGATTCAAGTTCCAAAAGCTTTTAAATGACTTAATTAAGCAAAATCAACAAAGAGTTTTCAAATAAGCTGACTCAATAAGCTGGAAAAAGCAAATAAGCACATATGTAAAAGTCAAATAAGTTGGTTTTCTAGTAAAAAGTCAAAGTCAAAGTCCAATAAGCTCCAGTCTACTTATATGGGTCAAATAATGAAGACCTATCACAAAAAATAAGTTGTTGCAAGTCTGGATAAGCTAGAATACCTTATTGATAAGCTGATGACAAATTAACCCTAGCAGGGGCTAGTTTTGGGTGTTGAGCAGTGGAAACTCTTTCCACTGCTTGACTTGTTTGACTTTTTGTCTTTAGTGACTTTTTTGGAGATTCAGATTACAAAAAGGCACCCAAATGATCTTTGGATCAAAAGGAGTCAATAACAATCAAAATAACACAATCACAAACACCCAATTGATACAGTTTAATCAATAAATCACCAGATATGATACAGACATGAACACTTAAGCAGTTGAGCATAAATAAGCAGTTTTAGCAATAATCAGCCAGCCAAATTCAACAAAATGCATACACAAGCTATTATAAACTCAAATAAGCAAGTCTAAACAGGTTTCATGCAATGGTTCAAAGAATTAAGCAAGATTCAAGCTAATGGAAGTTACTGATGAACACTAACACATGCAGTTTTCTACTTTGCTGGTGTATTTGACAAATGAGCCAGATTCAACACCTCAAATCTTTCAAACAGATTATAATGACTATGTTTAAACCACTTTTATCCCTAAGCATGAATACACACTAAGTGTTCCCAAAATCCTAGATCAAAACATGCAATATCAAAGTCTATATAGCAGATTGTTTGATTCAAGGGTTCAAACCCAAAAAACTTGCAGTAAAATACTCTCAACCAAGCATATATCAGATACCAAGCATAAACAACACAATCCAACAACACAATATCAAGTTGCAAGCACAAACAGATAGACCCAAACACCCCTTTATCTTTTCCAAATCAAAATTTTCAAAGTAAAAGTGAGATTCAAGACTACCCAAGCATCAATTAACACAATAACAAGCAAGATTAACAGATTCAAGCAGATTTAAACCACAAAATTCACAAGAACACAAGTCACATACAAATATCACCAAAAATCATGAATTTAAGCAGATTCTAGGATTGAGTATGCAAACCTCATGGATGTACATCCACACCCACGAATTTTGAGCTTATGTGCTAGCAAGAACAAGCACAAGCTTCCACAACAAAGCCTGCTAAGATTGAACAAGGTTAAAGCACAAGAGTATAAAAAAACAGGAACTTCAAAAAATCTTGATTGATGTAACCTTGTTACCCCACACTTGATTATCCCCAAGTTATAAGCCTCACAACACCTTAACTAACTCAGTTAGGATGCTATGATCAACCCTATAACCCAAGAATTCCAAGATTGGAACAAGTACTTAGCAAAATATCAAGAATGAGGAAAATTGAAAACTTTTGCAACCTCCAAGTGAAAACAGGTTTTTAACTTCTAAACTAACAATTATATAACAATAATAAGTAGTAATAAAGATTGGCCAATGACTTTTCTTCAATGATACAAACACACTTTCATTAAACTGAAATGGGATTTACAGAAACTTGAACAAGGAAAAATCAAAAGCAAACGTCTCATTGAGACCCTATGGCTTTATATATAGCCTTACATGTGAACTAAGAACAGCTGAAAACTAAAAACCCTAATGCTTGAAGTCCCAAAATTGCCCTTGTAGATTTTTGAAAATCTTGGAATCTTGTGAAGAGTTCTTGGCTGTTTGTGGTGATAGATGGCATGAAAATGTGATCAAAGGGCTTGTATGATGCTTAGAAAGTAAGCACAAATGTGGGTCGTTGGATGCTTTGCCCTTCTTTGTCTTCTTCCTCAAAAGTGTAGCAGGGGAGGTCCCATGTGGACACGTGAATGATGTGATGACCAAGATTAAGGTTGGGTTATGTTAACATGATCATTAATCATTAATCTGGAAAATTTTGGGGTTTAATTTTTGCTAAATCAAAAATCCCTAATTGTGTTCTTGAGTCTGATGAACATGGTTTTGATCCGTTTAAGGGGTGATTAAGTTTTAAATAAGTGTTTAGGCGCCAAGATTAATTAATATTAATCTGGTGAGTGGAGGGTGATGTGGAGAAATGGTGGGTTGTGATTGGAGGAAGTGGTGAGTGGGGTGAGGTGGCAGGTTTTGATTGGTTAAGGTAAGTTTGGTGTCTGGCCAATATTAGTCCCTTATTTCCTTTCTTCTTGTCTTTTCAGTTATAAAAGCTATCAACGCCCAAACTAGCCTTATCAACTTTTGCACTTTTGTAGTTTTGGCCCAAAAACTTTTACAAAGTGAATTTAGGGGTATTTCTTGCCATTTTTGATTTCTTCAAGGGCTGATTTGGCATTTTGATGATGGATAATGGTCTTGACTTGTATAATTGATGTTTTAGAGGACTGAAATTGCCAAGTCTTGATGATTGAGGGACCATTCTTGCCAAATGTTGAAAGTTAAGGGTCCTTTTTGTAATTTTGGGATTTTCAAAGGACCAAAATTGTAATTTCTTGTACTTTGAAGGACTTCATGTTATATTTGACTTTGTAGAGGATAATGGTTGACAATTTAGCTTTGTTGAGGGGCTAAACTTGCCAATTTAGCTTTGTTGAGGGGCTAAACTTGCCAATTCTTCAAAGTGGAGGGCCCTTTTTGTAATTTTGACAAACTTTAGGGACCAGACTTTTAATTATGAGGATACAAGGGTATAAAGTGTCAATTCTTCTATATTGGAGGACCCTTCTTCATAATTCTTCAAATCTTCAAGGGTTGATCTTGGGAAGTCTTCATTAGGGCCTGGTTCATTGTGCGGCTTCGTTTCCCGTGTTCGTTTTTTAATGATTCTTGTGATCTTTTGTCATTTTCTCAATATCCGTACCTAAAATACGCAAGCAGCAAACACAAGCATATATATGGGTATTTTGATGATATTTAATTCATTTTAAGCCCTATTTGGAAGATGAGACTATGTATAAAAGCAGTCTCATCACTCCCCCATACTAAACCATTGCGTGCCCTCACGTAATGCTAGAATAAAGTATCATAGCCTCTCCAAAATTCATTTTTATTCACTTTATTGAATGATAAACTAGCTACACTACTACTTTTGCTACTACTACATGCGTTTTAGACATAATGTATGATTTTCATCGCAAAATGGGACGTTTAGGTTCATAGAATAAGAACACGTGAATGCTTCGTTAGAAATAATTTCATCGTCCTTGATTTTCACCCCAATTCCATGCCAAGCGTGCAACGAGATCATTGTCATTATAAGTTAGTAATGCTAACACTACTCATATGCCCTGATCACGTACTTATCCTCCCATTATTCCTAAGTTGTATCTCTTATATTTTATATTGTCTTGAATGTTTCACGAGGATACATTGTTTGACTTATGCGATAATAGAGATTTAGGTCTAAAAATAGAGTCCTAACGGTGTAACCGAGACCATCAAATCAATAACCCCTCCTAATAGACAACGATGTCAAAAAATTAAGTTGACAAGAAGAATCGATAAACACGGTTTTATAACGGTTTTGAACATGAGACTTATTACCAAGAATTTTATACGCCCCCTAACGGAAGGGCCTTATTATCTTTGGTTTACCTCCATCTTTTATTCAACTTCGCCATGAAGCTTTTATTATGACTTCGGTCTTGCCTTGCCTTTTATTATCCACCTCATCGGTAGTTTTATTAGCCAAAGACGTATATCCTCACGCTAAGGCGAATTTTGGATCTTTAAAGCTTCGAAGATTAAGGCTTGATTCACTTTCAATTTTGCATAGATTTTTCGGCCTTGTGGGGCTTCAAATTGTTTGCTTGATTTAGGTGAGAACCTGAAATCTTATTATTGGGTGAAGCTTTTGATTATTCGGGTGCCAATACTTCAAAACCGTGACGCTGGCGATACCTTAATGTCTTCCCAATTTAATTACACGGAAGCTACTAGAAAAGACTAGAAACCCAACAATCCCAACTAAACCGCTAAGTTAATATTTATTAAGCAAAAAATATTTACAAGCGAAGGGAGAATAAGCAAACAACGAGAACACATGAGTTTTTGAAATAATACGAGTACTCTATGTTTAGCATAGTAACTTATAATTAACCTTATCATTTCTCGTCCTCATTTAAGTGACTTAGCCTAATGTGTAGTTAAGGAATCAAAGCTAAGTGCTCAACACGCACGGTCGAGTAAAAAATTACTCTTATTCTCGCCATCGGAAAACCTACATTCGTGTCTTCAAACACTTATAAAACATGAGAAAAATTTTAAAATTTGGCCATTTTTAGCCTTATTTTGCAACAAAAACGATAAACAAAAAGATAAACTTTGGAAAGCGTGAAGGTTTGGCAAGGCAAGTATCTATTCACCCCCCCCATACTAAAGTTAAACATTGTCCTAAATGTTTCGAGTCTAGGGGTGCAAACACCCCCATACTAGAGACGTAGTCGAATGCCTAATCTAGCATGGAAAGGGTGTAACCGTTAAATTTAAAGCCGTTTATGAAGTGTGCTAAAAACCTAAGGTTAGAACATCAAAATGATATATCATGGATATTGAGAAAGTCTTCAAAGCAAACGATCGAGTGCTCCCATAAAACGAACACGAGAGGCTCCAATCGTGAGGATCATGATCATCTAAAGTCCACAATTCACAAACAACCACGGAACAAAGGTTGGAAGGGCACAAATCCCCACACGTTAACTACATTAGAAAGTGATAATATATACATAGGATAAGCATGGGACTCCCCCACGAGGCTCCTCGTTTTTGATTACCGAGTCATGAGCTCGACTCGATCCCCTCAATACTAATTATCATTGGGGAAGATGACTTGGTCGAGGTAGTTCAAGGATGGAACTTCCCCGCCAAAGTAGTGCTTCAACCTATGTCTATTCACCTTGAAGTTAGGACCATCATCTTGAGCTAGCTCGATGGTCCCATACGGAAACACTTGAGTCACGGTGAATGGACCGGACCAACGGGATTTCAACTTACTGGAAAATATTTTTAATCTTGATTTAAAAAGCAAAACTTGATCCCCAATGTTAAAAACCCGGTTTTTAATTTTAGAATCATGCAACTTTTTAGTTTTTTCCTTATAAATTAATGAATTTTCATAAGCAATGTACCTCAATTCATCTAATTCATTCAATTGCATTTTCCGGTGTTTTCCCGCGGTCTCCATATCATCATTACAATGCTTTAGGGCCCAATAAGCCTTGTGTTCTAACTTGATAGGCAAATAACAATTCTTTCCATACACAAGCTTATAGGGAGTGCACCCAATGGGCGTCTTATGAGCGGTCCTAAAGGCCCATAAAGCATCGTCTAACTTATCCGACCACAGTTGTCGGTTTTCCCCAACGGATCTCTCCAAGATCCTCTTCAACGCTCGGTTTGAAACCTCGACTTGCCCACTCGTTTGTGGGTGATAAGCCGTAGAAAGCCGATGTGTAACCCCATATTTCCTTAGGACCCTTTCAAATTGGTCGTTACAAAAATGGGTTCCACGATCGCTTATGATCGCACGAGGGGTTCCAAACCGAGAAAACAAGCTTTTCAAAAACTTGACTACCACACGAGCATCATTGGTGGGCAAAGCCTTAGCTTCCACCCACTTAGATAGGTAGTCAACCGCAACGAGAATGTACTTATTACCATGAGCATCATTGGTTCCAGTCTGCCCTCTTCTGAAATGGGGATTTGACCTCCCAAGTCAGATTCATTGCGCAAGGATGAGGACTTAATGATGGTGGGACTTCCTTGGCCAGCTTCTAAGCAAGAACCAATAGTCCCAGCCTCATCCAGGTTACCAGCCACACTTGTGGTGGTGGTTCTCTCTGCTACATGGCTAGGACCACCAGAGGAGAACACTCTAGTAGTCCTTTGGCGTTTCATCAACCTATAGTCAGGGGGTGTGGAAGATGGTGTGGAAGAATGGGTGGATGTGGGTTGGTTAAGGGGTGTTTGGGTGTGTGAAGGTTGTGTGTCAGCGTTGGAAATAGGCACATCAAGGCCAACAATGAATGTGTCAGCGTTGAAGGGTTCTTGGTCAAGTTGCATATGTTCAGGTGAAGGTAATGGTTCAAGAATTGGGTCAAGTTGTGGCTGTGGGTCTGGTGGGGGTAGTGCTGCTGCAATAACAGCAAGCATAGCTGGGGTTAAAGGTAGGTCACGATGGGGTGGTGAGTTCATCTTCATAAAAATAGCTTTCTTTTGCTCAGGGATCTTATAAAAATCATTATGATCCCTTGTGCAATAACCTTGGACATCAAAAACCATTTGGAGAAAACGGGGATAAGCTAAAGTCATTTTGTTCCCCTTGTTTTTACACATGCCATTAAAAATCATTTTAGAATAATTAATTTTTTGCCCTGTTGCAATGCACACAATAGCACTGGCAATGGATCTATTGATCTTATTGTGTGTAGTGCATTTGGGACTCAAACATTGAAGGAGGACATGTATGAGGTACGTCCAGGCTGGGGGAAATTCCTGTTTATGATACTTGTGTAAGGTACCTTCATCAGGAAAGGGATATCCCAAAGCCCTAAGCCCTTGTTCTATCTCATTAATGGGAAGGGTGGCTATACCATCAGCATCATCAAGATGCAAGGCTTGGCGTACCAAAGCCTCAGTAACCACCCAAGGTCTCCCATGAACAATAGAAGTCAATGTAGTCACTCTATTAACTGTTGAGGAACTAACTATGTTCCAAAACTGCTTAATATGTGTGACTGGAATGAGTGGTGCATGAGAAAGAGCATACCTTAATGGGGATGCGTTCAAATACGCCACCATTTGTGTGTATTGGGGAAACAGAGCATCATTAGCTTCAAGATACGCAATCATGTTGTGTTGAGATCCGAACCCCAATTCCAATTATGATGGTTTAAACTTGGGTGCCATTAATGAAAGCTGTTAAATTTAAGTGAAGAAGATGAAGTTGATAAGAGAAAATTGTGTTAGACAAGAATTATAGATACCCTGTTTAAAAAAGGAGCCAAATTTATAGGAGAAGAAAATGCATGTGATATGCCCAAAAATAGGCAAGTATTTTCAAAAATCAATCATGAAAATATTGAAAAAGTATAAGTTTATCTCATACATTAAATGTAAAGTAACAACTCCAAAAATTACGGCCTAAAGAAATGTCAAAAATAACAACTGGGTAGGTCCCATTGAGTGTCAACGGTCAAAAATAACCTATCAACGCCCAACGGCTATAATCTTGTCAACGTTTGCCTATAGCCATGTCAGCGTCTAATTTGGTCACAACAACGCTTGGAAAATACTTGTCAGCGTTCAAAAATAAAAATGTTTTAAAAATGAAAAATGACCTTAAAAAGTAATTTATCCTAGAGAAGACAACCAAAAGCTGATAATTATTATAGGACGGCAAGCACTGTCCAGTTATGCACACTTGCTTAAGCAAGATAGACATAACAGTCCTCTAGTGTCCCTTGCTAACCAAAACTCTTAACAAGCAAGTTACCTTACAAAATTCCTTGTCACTCCCAGGTAAATCCCATAACAAAATTATTCCCAAGTCTCCCAACAGACCACAGCCAATTCTAGGCCAAAAATGTCTTGGCAGCATGCATAGTATATCAACTTTGCATGCTACAGTGCCTCATGATATACTCACCTGTGGACACAATCTAGAATTGTGATAAGAGTATCATATGGATACCCAAACATCCTAAAGGTTCCTAAAACCTCCCCTTAAACTATGATACAAAAGTTTGCTAAAATCATGCATGAACATAAAAATTTATGTCAAGATAGGAATGAAACATTCCAACCATCATCCATAAATAAAAACTTGTCCAAATGCTTCTCCATTGATCCATAAGCAACTCTGTATCCAATGGTATACTGCTAACACCATCTGCACATTCAGATTGAAAACCACAAAACTAACATTGTTGCTGACAACGCCCCGATAACACATGACAGCGTTGAGGGAAGCTTTGTCAGCGTTAGACAATTATATTGCTGACAACGTTGCAAAAACACTTATCAGCGTTCAAGCAACCTTTGTCAGTGTTAGAAAAATATAGTGGAAAATCTAAAACATCAATAAGACCAATAACAATGCATCATCATGTACATACTTTTACAAAATAGATTCCAAAACACATATTATGTGAGATTGACCATTCCAATACTTGTTACCAAGTATTGAAACCTCCCAGTATCAAAAGTTTTAGTTAATAAATCTGACACATTTTCCTCAGTGTCAACCCTATCTGGTTGTATTAAACCTTTCTCAAAACAATCTCTTATGAAATGGTGTCTAATTTCTATGTGTTTAGTTTTAGAATGATGTACAGGATTCTTAATGATGCATAAAGTACTGTTTTTGTCAACAAATATCTTGGTATGCATGAAATTATACCCATAGTCCAACAACTGGTTCTGAATCCACAAAACTTGGCCACAACAAGCATCTGCAGCCACATATTCTGCTTCAGTTGTAGAATTAGCCACCACTGTTTGTTTCTTGCACTGCCAAGATATTAACCTGCTCCCAAGAAACTGACATCCACCAGTTGTGGATTTCCTATCAAATTTATCACCTCTATAATCACTATCTGAATATGCAATCAGCTCCAATGGTGAATCCTTTGGGTACCACAAACCAAGACCAGGATAGCATCTTAGGTACCTAAAGATCCTCTTCACAGCATAAAGGTGACATTCTTTGGGAGTCACTTGATAGCGTGCACAAGCACACACAACAAACATGATGTCAGGTCTAGAGGCAGTAAGATACATCAAGGATCCAATCATGGATCTATAGTGCCTGACATCAACATCTTTCCCATCTCCAATCTTTCCCCAAGGGTGTTCTCTATCCATAGGAGTAGTAGCCCTCTTTTCATGTGGAGAAAAGCCAAACTTCTTCAAGATCCCAGCAACATATTTATCCTCGGAGATGAAGATACCATCTTCTTTCTGCTGAACTTGTAAACTAAGAAAGAAGTTCATCTCCCCCATAGCACTCATCTTGAATTTGTCTGTCATAAGCTTGGAGAAATCCTCACTCATCTTTGGATCAGTAGACCCAAAAATGATATCATCAACATAGACCTGCACAAGCAACACATCCTTGCCTTTCTTCTTAGTGAACAGTGTCTGATCTATGGTGCCCCTCTTGAATCCATTATCCACCAAATAGGTAGACAAAGTACCATACCATGCTCTTGGGGCTTGATGAAGGCCATACATAGCCTTTTTGACTCTATACACTTTATCTAGATGCTCTGGATCCTCAAAACCAGGATGCTGCATCACATATACTTCCTCAACAATAGTTCCATAGAGGAAGGCACTCTTGACATCCATTTGATAGACTGTGAAGCCCATGCAGGATGCATAGGATAGAAAAATCCTAATAGCTTCAATCCTTACAACTGGTGCAAAGACCTCCTCATAGTCTATCCCCTCCTCTTGTGTATATCCCTGAGCCACTAACCTTGCCTTGTTTCTGACCACAATGCCTCTTTCGTCTCTCTTGTTCCTTAGAACCCATCTTGTCCCTATAGGTCTGACATATCTGGGACAATCAACCAGCTCCCAAACATCCTGAATTGCAAATTGATGAAGCTCATCCTGCATTGCTTCCACCCAACTTGGTTCTTTGAGAGCATCAAATATTTTCTTGGGTTCCTGTTGTGACAGAAAACAGGCAAACAAACATGCTTGCACAAGAGGGGTATCAACCTTCTTGTGTATATTGGCAATAAACCCACCAAGACCTTGATGAGATCTTCTAGTCTGAACTGGAGTCGTAATATCACCAATGATCTGGGAAGTGGGGTGATTTTTCATTGTGGAAGTAAGAACCCCTCCTTCAAAAAGTCTGGTGTCCTCAACCTCATGCTCCAAGTTGCCAATATCCTCTTCATCAGACTCTCTTATATCAACATAAGGATGACCTTCTTCATATGAATTGGAAGGTTCACCTTGTTCAAAAGTGGAAGAGAAAAGATGTGCAAAGGTGTTGTCAACGTCTGAACCTTGTTTGTCAGTGCTTGGGCTAACAATGCTTGAACAGTTGTTGTCAACGTCTGAGCCATCAACGTCTGAATTGGTCTTGTCAGTGCTAGATTTGCCTTTGTCAGCGCCTGAAGGACCATGCATGTTTGTATCTGGTGGTGCTTGGAAACCACCATTATCTTGTCCAGCAGCAGCAAAAGCATCTGTCCAAATGGGAATGGTAACATATTCAAGGATAGGAGATGTCTTTTCTGCTTGTGATCCACCCTTTTCATGAACCTGAGTACCTGAAACATCAACAACTTGTTCCTCCATAACATTTGAAGTTACCGTCACAATGTCTGGATTAGTGACAGGCATATAATTTAAAGTTCTAGACAAAAGTTCCAAGTCAAACAACCAATTAGGACCACTTTCAGGATCACTAGGCTTATTTTCTAAAAACCTAACATGTACTCTTTCAAGTATACATTTTTCTTCTTTAAGATAAACCCTATATCCCTTGCTCTGCACTGAATACCCCATGAAGTAACCCTCATCACCTTTTGCACTAAATTTCCCTAAGGCATCACTAGTGTCTAACACTACTATATGACAACCAAAAGGTCTGAGAAAACCAATATTAGGTTTTCTACCCCAAAGTAACTCATAAGGTGTTTTGTTCTGAATTTTGTTAACCAATGCTCTATTTTGAACATAACAAGCTGTATTAACAGCCTCAGCCCAAAAGGCTATAGGAAAATGAGCATCAGCCAACATTGTTCTGGCTGCTTCAATTAGGGTTCTATTTTTCCTCTCAGCAACCCCATTTTGTTGTGGGGTTCTAGCAATACTAAATTGCCTAGTAATTCCTTTCTTGGCACAGAAATCATCTAGCTTCTTATTCCTAAATTCTCCACGATTATCATTCCTAAGCATTTTAACCTCATTGCCAGACCTCTTCTCAATCTGAGTGATAAAATTAATTAGAATATCAGTTGTGTCACTCTTCATAGCTAGAAAGAATGTCCAAGTAAACCTAGGAAAATCATCTGTGATGACAAAGCAATATGACTTACAATTCAAACTTTCTATATTGGTTGGACCAAAGAGGTCCATGTGTAGCATATGAAGAGGTCTAGAACTAGTGTGCACCTGTTTGGACCTGAATGAGACCTTGTGCTGCTTGCCTTTGAGACATGCAACACAAGAGTGGTCATTGTGGAAGGCCTTCTCAGGCAAACCATCAACTAAACCAAGTCTCACAAGTCTATTTATATTTTTAAAATTTATGTGCCCTAGTCTCCTGTGCCACAAATTACTCTCATCTACTGAGGCTTTAGCGTAAAAACAAGACATATTATTATTCATTTTAATCCCATTCAAATTCACATTATATATGTCCTTATGCCTAGGTGTTCTATACTCAATATATTTCTCATCAGGGATCTTAAAATCCTTGCTTAACACCAAACACTCAGTATCAGTAAAAAGAACTTTATTTTTGTTGTCACAAACTTGTGATACACTAAAAAGGTTGTAATCAAGTTCTTTTACCAGAAATACGTTCTCAAAATGGAAAATCTTGGTGAGAAGGGTTCCTTTGCCTGTGATAGTACCATATCCGCCTCCAAAGTAAACCTTATCACCATCTTTAATGGGAGTGAAGTTTGTCAAATAGTCTTCCTTCCCTGTCATGTGCCTTGAGCATCCACTATCACAATATCCATAATCATTGACCTGTCTTTGAATGCCCTACACATAAAGAAAACAAATTAGTTTTCTTTGGGAACCCAAGTCTTAAAAGACTTGGATTCATCTGGTTGTTCAATAAGAACAGACTTAGTTCTCACAACAACCCCATTCTTATCCTTCTTAGGATGGAATACCCAGTTAACCCCAATAGGTTTTTTAATGACCTTTGAAATGTAATTAAATCTATTGTAAGTCATTGAAATCCCATTATCATTAGGGTTTGATCTTTCTTGGGTCTCCATGTTAATCTTGAAGAAGCTTTAGACCCCTTACCTTGTGGTTGCAAATATTTAGGTCTGGTCACGTTTCTGTCAGCGTTAGAATTTGTCCTGTCAACGCTGAAATTACCCTTGTCAGGGTTGAACCTAGGGTTTGCTACAGAAACCCATTGCCTATTTGACCAGGTGTTTGTCTTTTGAAATGGTCTTTGTCCATGAGTGTTAGACCCTTTAGTAAAGAATGTGGCAGGTCTAATCACTTGTGGACTTTGCTCCACACAAGGTTTGGGTCTGACAACGTTTGACTTCCTAACAACGTTGACTTTGTTCCTGTCAGCGCTGAAATTGTTCCTGTCAGCGCTGGCTTTGGGAGCGTTGACACACTTGTATGCCAAGTGTGAAAAGCTACCACAAGTGTAACACGCTTTTCTAGACACAACCTTAGGTCTAGAAGAGAAGAAGCCTGTTCCATGATTGCTAACTTGGCTCTTGGGTGACCTAGTATTCCTATACATCTCTGCATATTTAATGCTAGGTTTTCTATCAGTGTTTGAGCCAAGGTCAACAACTTTACCAGTGAGTGGGTTAGTAACCTTAATGGGTGTTGACTCATTGGGACTTTCACATAGCAAGCCACCTTTAACAAATAAAGTAGGGTTAGATTTCTTCCATTCATTCAGATCAGCCAACTTTTGTTGATACTCTTCAACTGGAGTGACAACTCTTGGTGGAGGAATGAATTCCTCCTCTTGGAGCTCTGGCAAACAGTCCAAGATAGGTCCTTTTGTTGGACACCATAGAAGTCACCAGCTGGTGGTGGAACCAAAGAGTAATCATTCATCCCAATCCCAGTCATGTCCTTGGGATCCCTTTGTTTACCCACACATTCTCCTAGGGTTTGGGTGGCTCTATCAAATCTTTAAATTTTAAGGCCAACATTATCTTTATTCTTAATAGCCTCATCTAACTTAGCCTGTATCTCACCATTAACCCTTTCCATGATGTTTCTAATATCCATACTAGCATCTAACTCATGTTTTAAGATATTGATTTTATCTTTTAAGTCAAATTCCATTTTCTTATATTCAGAAACGGTTTTCTCAATTTCAGTGAGAGCTAGTTGGTAATTAGACAGTTTACATCTTTCAGTGCTCATATCATCTAATAATCTTAACACCTCTTTGTTAAGTCTTTCAATATTTAACCTACAACCTTTGCTACAAAAAGCATCATCATATACCTCATTATCAGATGAAGAGGAGGAGTGTGCCATGAGAGCATATTCAACATGCTCTTCTTCTTCAATATCAGCAACCAAAGCTTTATCCTCTTCAACATTCTTAGCCAGATAGCTCCAATCCCATCCCATACCATCAATTCCTTGAACTGCAACCATGGCTTTGGAATCCTGAGTTTTAACAACCTGACTTGAGGGTTTACCAGCATCAGAACTTCTAGGAGATCTGCATTCCCTCATGAAGTGCCCCATATGATGACAGTTGTAGCATTCAACTTTGGATTTATCAAATCCAGCTGTGTCTTTAGCATTGAAGTTCATCTTCTTTTTAAACCTTCTGTTCCACCTATTTGCTCTTATACTAGCAAGAGCCATGTTCCACTTAATGTCCATCTCTTCCAAGTGCTCATCACTTATCTGCTCAAGGTCCTCATATGTAATCACTGAATCATTGGGCAAAGAAGCAATGTAAGCACAAACAGTATCCAAATCCAAACCAGCAGGTTTAACTCTTGGGGAGTCATTCTTGAATGTGTCAGCGTCTGAAAACTTGTTCCAGTGCTGACATATGATGATCCAGTAACTGGATGCATGTAAGAGTCTTTGTGATTGATTTGACCTTCACTATGAGAGAAGAAGGCCATGTTACTGTTGGTAGACTTTCTTCCATGCTCTAAAAGAGTTTCATCTTCCAACAGCCTTAGTTTGTTGTAGATGTCATCAAACGAGGAGCTCTTGTAAGTATTGTTGGCAAGAATAGATCTTGCCTCAATCTTCCATACCTCACCAAGACTTTTAAGAAAGGTAGCATTAATGTCAACATCACCAACTTGTGTCCCCATGAAGGACAACTTGCTTGTAATGTCAAGCAGTCTGCTTCTCACACTACTCAGTTTCTCATTGGGTTGAGCTTTGAAGACAACATAATCATGCATGAGTTGCTTTTTCTTTTCTTCCTTAGTGTCTGCATTGCCACCATATGCAACTTCAAGAGCTGCCCAAAGATCCCTAGCAGATTCATAGCCTCTATATTTATGCTGGTTTTTTTGTCCCAAAGAGACTTTCAGAATATTTAGGGCTTTCATGTCAACCCTTTTCTTTGCTATGTCATCAGCAGCCACAGCTCTACCATCTCCAGGTTTTTCTCTCTTATCCTCTTCAGAACATCCAGCAACAGCTGCTCTTTGAGCAATAACATTAGCAATCTTTTGAGCCTTATTGAATGTGTTTCCATATTCAATAATCTCCCAGAGTGTGTAGTCATAGATCCCCAAGTATTGTTCAAAGTTGAACTTCCACAAGTCAAAGTTGGTTGCATCAAGCATGGGAATCTTGATGTTTGGTAAGGCTGAGGAGGAGGAGGTTATTGCTTCAGACATGATGTTGTTTGGGTTTCTGATAAAATTAGGGTTTTGGTGATTTTTAGGGTTCTAGTGTTCTTTAAGATCAAAAGTTCCTCAACAAGCTCTGTTACCACTTGTTGATCCTAAACTTAGATCGATTAGCTTTATGTATACGAGATTAGATCAAGTAATACACTTAGAGAAACCTTTGTATATGCTTATGAATTTAAGTGTTATGCGGAATTTAACACTTAGACAAGAACACACAATGATATAAACAAACTTTCACTTTGATTATCAATATCAAACTTGCTTACAATGAAAGTAGTTTACGAATGAAAAATTATATGAAACATTAACCTAAAGGTCTTCTTTTATAGATATAAGAAGCCTTGTACAATAATCTACGTATCAGCTATTCTAGGTAAAGATAAATATAGAATATACATTGTTGTTCCTATCTTTACTAGAAGTAATCTAGAATACAATAAACGCGTAGAGTATATCTTCCCATCAGTGCTTGTCTTCAATGTGTCAACGCTTCACTTTATCTTGTCAACGCTTGAGCTGTCAGCGCTTGTTTTGTTCTTGTCAACGCTTGTATTACTCTTGTCAGCGCTCAAGTGATCTGGCCTTAATTTATTCCCAACAAATCTTGTCCCGAGATTTAGTTCAAAGTAAGACCTCTTATTAAAAGTAGAAATACGGCTTATTTATTTCTAGTAGCTGGCTCTTTCTTCTTGCAGTTCTTTGTTAGATGACCCACATTGTACCAAATCCAGCACCGAACAGTACAAGGTCCTTTGTGATGCAAAGTACATCCTCTACATAATGGAAGTTTTCCAACATACATCTTTCTCTCGGCTGAGATGGCAGTATTATCCTTGAAGTTTCTTGTCTCTTATCGTCACAATCGTTATTGTAACGTTTTTTGGAGCGATTGACGTTGTCGCGATCATTGGAGTAGTATTGGTCTTCATTGACTTTGGTGTCTCTTTTATCTTATAATTTCCTCTTATGATCCCCAGTTCCTTGCACAAGATTACGCTTTAGAACCTGATCCATTAGCCTCTGAGTTATGGAAATTACTTCTTCCAAAGTTTGGGACTTTGAAGCAGTAACATTTCCCTCAATACTTTGAGGCAATCCTCCTATTAAGGCTTCCATAAGTTTCTCAGATTCTGACACCATAGATGGACATAATAGTGCTAGTTCTTGGAATCTTCTTATGTAAGTCTTGAGATCATTTCCTTCCACCTTAAGTTGATAAAATTCTTCTTCCATATTTCTGATCTCATTTCTTGGGCAATACTTCTTTATTAATAGCTTCTTAAATTCAGACCAGGTGGTCTTATAAGCTTCTTCAATTGCGATGGGCTTAGCAAATGAATTCCACCAGGATAATGCTTCATCAGTTAGTGTACCAGTAGCAAACTTCATTTTGCAGTCCTCAGTACAATCACTACGAGCAAATACTGATTCAGTTCACTCAAACCAACAAATAAGACTAACAACAACCTTTAGATCCTTTGAAGTTAAAAGGTTGACAATTCATGAATTCCTTGTAGCTACACTTCTTGGCTATATAAATTTCTCTTTGAACATTATTCCTTTCAACATTAGGCATATTAGTAGCTTGTGCTTGTAGAGCTGCAGCAACACTTTCAGCTACCAATTGCCTAATTTCTTCTTAAGTCATTGTTACCGTTGCAGATGTCGATGCTCTTGTGGGTGCCATTCTATCAACACACACAAGATAACATAGGGTGAGAATGATATATTTGTCAAAATCTTCATACATATGGGTATTGAATCAATTGACAAATCATTCATATGGGTTCCTAGTTTGGTACTATCGTAAAATAATAAAATCAACTAAAAACGTCTTATGTATTGAGAAAAATACATTTGTGTATGAGCTATACACTTAAGCCCAAAACTTTTAAAATTATTATTTCCACGAATTGATCAGACTCGTGTGAACAATATTTAGAAAATTATGGTTCAATAATTTAAAATTTTCTTATTTTAATGAGGGATCAATTCATTTAAATAAGAAAATCATAAGTTATCGTATTTAAGCATAAATAGCTCATAACACTAATCCAAAAATCCGAATATTATATTGACGAAAATTTTGAAATCCCAGAATTCTATAGGCGAATAAATAGAATGACGAGGTTTTAACGGATAACACATCTTTGATTTATTAACAACTTGTATTATTTAAACTTACAAGACAAGCTTCGTTGTTAACCATAAAAGAAAAGGCATAAAATTAAGAATATTTACAAATCAGCTTGTCAGCTATTCGGCTTTGTAAAATTCACAAATTCTAGTCGAGTGTTTAACTCTCTTCTTCTTCAGTTCCTTGATGGCATCAAAAAGACTTTGTATATTGGGCCGATGTCTAATTTGAATGTCCTTAATGACTAACTCTACAATAGAAGTCGAACTTGAACAATTTCTTCATCATATATCACTTGTCTTCTCTACAACTTGGACTTGGCTGCTTCAAAATATCCTTTCAGTTTCTTAAAATCTCGTTGTATGATTCTTCAGTCTTTCCTAAGTCCTTTAACTTTATCTATAATATCTTCACTCGGGAAGAACTTCTTCATTATATGTATCATAAGGATTATTTATCGGAAAATTAGAAATATACTTCCGAGAGTCGTCAGGGAATACTTGCAGAACGCTCATCTTTTGAACCCGATAAGATGATGATAGGAAGAAGTTAGGAATACATATTTCCAGAGACATTGATAAATATCATAACTTGTCTATAACAGTAACATTATATTATGTACACATAAACATAATATCACTTAGGCATTGTTCTGAAGGGTAGCAGTACTAGTATAGTATTACCTCATTCTTGTAGAAACACTGGAATTGACACATAGGACTTTCTTGAAATTATTAGGAAAAGTAGTTATAGTCAAGATTTTAATTCTTGTTTTCTATAACCATGGCTCTGAGTACCAATCTGTAACACCCCCATTTTTACCTTATAAAAGGGTTTTAATTTTTGTGGTATTACTTCATAGAACACAAGTCATAATGATAGAAAACAACTCAAATAGTGAATAAATCAACTTTCTTTATATATCATTTAAAATCGGAGTTTTACAATATGAGGTTCCTAAAATCAACGATAATAATTTCAAGCTTGTGCCTCTTCATGCCATCCTTATGCTGCTCCATGCTATCAGTCAGAGTTTTCCTAAAATATATGCTTACAAGTCAACAAAAAGGTTGAGTAAATCCATAGGTTTGTAATAACAGTTTTGGACACATGTCTACCACTTCGAGCTATGTTACTACATAAAATAGTATTTTATTGCACTACGCTCATAACATCATGATAACGACCAAAATATACATATTTAACCCGTTATTATAATGCTACTTTGTATTATAAATAAGAGCTTTCGATACTTAATATATTGCGTTTTATATGCAGGTATGAAGTATGAAGAAGCAAAGTGAAGAAAACACAAAGGAGGGTCCTTATTGTGAAAATATGACAAACTATTGAAAGAAGAATCTGGAACGCACAAAAGTACGACGCACATTGTCAAAAGTGCAGCGCACATTCCCACATCTAAAGTGTGGCGCACTTTAGGATAAGTGCGGCGCACATTTTGTCTCAGCCAGCACTATAAATATGAGCCACTTCTACTCATTATACACACAACACATCTCTCAACTACTACTTTATAATTCCGAATATTCTTAGATTTCTTAGTGATTTTTCATTATTATCCACTTTTGGGAAATACTTGTAACGAGAGTATTCCACTCTTCGATTCTTGGAGAAACGATACAATCGTGACACTTGTGTACTCGTTCATTGAATCAATCTAAGTATGATTTTCTCTTACTCTTTTCCATTTGTTACTTTGATTACTATTTTAGGCTGGTCTATTTGTGACTATATGGGTATGTGACTATGATTAATGATGATGCTATAATATGATCCTTTATAATTGATTTCAAGATAATGTTGTAGAACCATTTTACCACCTAGTTTTATAAACCATATTTTATCTAGAGTTGATTTGTTATGATGGTTTGGCGTTGAGAAACGCAAATCGTTGTAATAAGTTGTTAAAGGCTTGTATATGGTTTTGAATCTTTGGTTGGAGAAATACGCTTAGAAACCGTGATAAAATATTGAGCTTGTTGGCAACTTGTTTTGAGCTTAGTCGCTCGAATAAACATAAGTCTTGAATCACCCTAAGTAAGTTGTGTAAACACTATTTTGACGAAAAAGGTTTATCACTCTTTACCTAACTAAACATGTCTCGATCATTATTCTCATCATCACGAACTCATACGAACTATCCCATATTAGTCATATTCGTTACTTTTGTTATTCATATCAATCATTTCTTTCTTCAATTATTATATTGATTACCAAAACAAAATTAAGTCCCAGCGAACGATCCTAGATTACCACTACAAAGCTATATTATGAACGAAAGGGTATACTTTCCCGTGTTTGTATTTCTAGTCCCTTGTTTTGTCTAAACCTTGTAATATAAATTTAGGACTTGCAAAACGAACATCAAGTTTTTAGCGCCACTGCCAGGGACTTACAATCCTGTTTTGTAACCAAAACTTTCGTAATCACTGAAGAATTGAACCATTTCCCACTCAAACAAAACCGAATTTTTTTTGTAGTACAGAAAGTACGCCGCACATTCCAAAAGTGCGTCGCACTTCCTGTAGCGAACGAAAGTGCGCCGTACAAACCAAAAAGTGCGCCGCACATTTCTTCTGTAAACCAAAAACTCTTGTTAGATGCACACCCGTTCATCCGAAACTCCACCATTATCACCGTTATCAGAACCTAAACGTACCCTTAACCGAAGGTTACGTAGACTTCATCTTCGTGTACCTTTAGATAGGAGACACGAGCAACATCAACCTTTTGAAATCAACCAACCTTTCGTCAACCTTTCTCAAATCCTATTTCTCACTAAACTCGTCAACCGTTACGATCCAATGTCGGACACAGATGATGAACCAATGTGGTCAGCCGATAGAGTTGTAGCACCAACTCCTGGCTCCGCAATCGCTTTACCTGAAATTGCGAATGATTTTTCAATCAAAGGAAACCACTTGACACTTGTCAAAAACCACCAATTTGATGGTCGAATCAAAACCGATCCTCACAAACACATCCATGAATTTAGAAGAATATGCAAAATGTTTAATTATGGAGAAGGATAAGTCGAAGCCGTTCAACTCATGATGTTTACATCATCCTTAACTGGAGAAGCCAAGTCATGGCTCGACGAACTTAACGAAGGAACCATTCGAACATTGGAAGGTCTTAGAACCGCTTCCATTAGCCGATTCTTTCCTCCTGTCCTATTTGAAAAACTCCTCGGAGAAATCCGAAGCTTTTCTCAACAAGATCGAGAAACTCTCAATGACGCATGGTTAAGAATGAAAGAATTACTCAGAAACTGCCATGGTCATGGACTAAAAAGGAAGGAATAATCAATATTTTCTATCATGGTATTGACGATGCTACCAAGATGCATTGAACGCTGCAGCGGGCGGTATTTTCCTTTACAAAACCCCTAACCAAGCTTACCAATTGTTAGATGACAAAGTCTTACTCAAGCTTGATTGGTCCAAAAACCACAAAAACAAAAACCCACGAAAAACCGTAGCTTTTGCCGAAGAAAGCAACAACCCAACCGATACTGAAAAAATTATGGCTCGTATGGATGCCATGTCTCTCAAAATTGACACTCAATATAAAGAGATGAAAAACAAAAATCCTGAAACCTGCAAACACTATGGAGGAAACCATCCTTCTAGTGAATGTGAGGACGATGACACACCAATGACAAAGGAACAAGAAGCCAATTTCAAGAACACCTTTCGTCGAACTTGATTTTATAATGATTATCGTAATCGTGACCGCGATAATTGGAGATCTAACGATAAACCAAGTTACGATCGAGACGAAAAGAAACCTAACCAAACCAAAAACAAACCCATCCTCGAAACAAAGCTCGGCAATTTTATCAAATCTCAAAGAAAAACCAACCTTTTGTGTGAGATACATTCAATGACCTCAAAATAAAGTTCGAGACATCAAACAAAAACCACCAAGTTTCTATTCAAAACCTTGAAGCTAAGTTTGATCATTTTGCCGATAAGCAATTGAATCACGCTTCTGGTTCTTTACCTAGCAACACCAACCCAAACCCCAAAAACAACAACAAATATCAACCATCGCAAGCTCGTAATAAACATGTGAATGCTGTATTCACGCGGAGTGGTTTATCTTATAAATCACCTACCAAACCTACCCAAGACACACCAATTGAAAACCCACTTGATAGTGACGATGAAGATGAAGCCCAACCAACCAAAACCAAAAACACTGAAAACCTAACACCTAAACCATATAAACCATAATTACCATACCCCCAACGCTTACACAAACAAAAGATGCAAGCTAAGTATGGTAAATTCCTCGACATAATCCAAGAAGTTAGAATCAATATGCATTTAGTCGATGTTCTGGCTGGAATGCCAAATATGGCAAATTTATCAATGAACTTATCAAAAGCAAACATATGTTTGAAGATGTATCTTCAGCTTTTCTGAATGATGAATGTTCTGCCATTATCCAAAACAAAGTACCACCAAAACTTGGAGATCCTGGAAGTTTCCTAGTTCCATGTTCTTTCCATCACTCATACTCTTGTAACGCCTTGGCCGATCTTGGCGCTAGTATCAACCTCATGCCATACTCCTTGTATGCTAAACTCTCAAAAGATGTTCTTAAACCCACAAAAATGAGCGTTCGCCTTGCGGACCGTTCTTTTCAATACACAATGGGAATAGTTCAAAACATGCTAGTTGAAGTTGGAAAATTCATTTTTCCTGTCGACTTTGTAATCCTAGAAATGGAAGAAGATAGCAAGGTACCACTTATTCTTGGTAGACCCTTCTTGCATACAGTTGACGCTGTGATTCGTGTGAAACAAAAACAACTCAACCTTGGAGTTGGAGAAGATAGAAATTCCTTTTCTATCGATGAAGCAATGAAACAATCTTAATCTAATGACGATACTTGCTTTAGTATTGATGTCATTGATGAAGTCGTTGAAGCCGATTTCGACGCTCTTCTTGATGAAGGAAGCGAAATATTATATTCTATCGAAGGAACCATCCTCGAAGAAGAAGTTTTTGCTGAATTTGACGCCATCATAGCCGTTAATACTAACGAACCTATAGAAACACCTGAAGAAGAAAAAGAAACACCATTTGAAACCATAACTTTCAAAACCGATTTCAAAGTTAAGAAAACTGTGGAAGATCCCCCTACAGATTTAGAACTTAAACCTCTTCCTGAACATCTGGAATATGCGTTTCTTCACGAAGAAAATTTACTACCTGTAATTATTTCATCCAAACTTTTGGAAGAACACAAAAACGATTTAATTGAAGTTCTCAAAAAGCATAAACAAGCTTTTGCTAGGAAAACTTCTGATATTCCTGGCATATGTCCATCGTTCTATAAACACAAAATACAACTTTTGGATACCAGAAAGCCGATTGTTGAAAAACAACGAAGACTGAATCCTAATATGAAGAATGTTGTTAAAAAAAGAAATCCTTAAACTCCTCGATTCTTGAATAATCTACCCAATCGCCGATAGCCCATGGGTTAGTCCTATTCATTGTGTACCTAAAAAGGGAGGTATCACTTTAGTAACTAACGAGAACAATGAATTAGTACCAACATGAACCATCACCAGATGGAGAGTTTGTATTGACTATCGAAAATTAAATGACGCAACCGCGAAAGATCATTTTCCTTTGCCCTTTATGGATCAAATGTTATAAAGACTCGCAGGGAATGAATACTTTTATTTCCTCGACGGTTTTTCCGGATATTTCCAAATCTCAATTGACCCTATGAATCAAGAGAAAACCACATTTACTTGTCTATTTGGAACTTACGCGTATAAGCGCTTACCCTTTGGCTTATGCAATGCACCTGCTACTTTTTAGAGGTGTATGATTGCAATCTTTCACGATATGATTGAAGAATCAGTCGAAGTCTTCATGGATGATTTTTCCGTCTTTGGAAATTCTTTCGACACATGTCTTAGCAATATTGATAAAATGTTAGCACGATGTGAAGAAGCAAATCTTGTGCTAAACTGGGAAAAATATCACTTTATGGTAAAAGAAGGAATTGTGCTTGGAGAAAAATGTCTGGCAAGGGCTTAGAAGTTTACAAGTCAAAATTAGACGTAATTTCAAAACTCCCACCACCTACTAATGTGAAAGGCATTAGAAGTTTCTTAGGTTATGCCGGATTTTATCGACGATTTATCAAAGACTTTGCGAAGATCGCAAGATCTTTAACTCAACTTCTTGAAAAAGAAAGAACATTTGGTTTTAATGATGAATGCCTTTCAACATTTGAAACACATAAAGCAAAGCTTACATGCACACCAATTATTGCAAGCCCCAATTGGAACATTCCATTTGTGCTTATGTGCAATGCAAGTGAACATGCCCTTGGAGCCGTCCTTGGACAAAAAGATGGAAAACAGTCTCACCCCATCTACTTTGCTAGTAGAACTCAAAACGCAGCCCAACAAAATTACACCATCACAGAAAAAGAACTTATGGTTGTAGTTATGTGTTTAACAAATTCCGATCATACCTCGTATTATCGAAGACAATAGTTTACACTGATCACTCAGCCTTAAAATACCTGTTTAAAAAGCAAGATGCCAAACCTCGTCTCAAACGATGGATATTGCTTTTACAAGAATTTGATTTAGAAATTAAAGATAAAAAAATGCTGAGAATGTTGCTTCCGATCACTTATCTCGCATATGAATGATGATTCTAGCGATGATGAAATCGATGATTTTCCTGATGAACACATAATGAAATTAAATACTAAAATTACACCATGGTTCGCAGACTTTGCAAAACATTTGGCTGTAGGTATTTTGCGAAAGGGAATGACATATCAACAAAAGAAAAAATTCTTTTCTGAACTTAAAATATATTTTTGGGACGATCCCCACCTATTTAGAATATGTTCCGATGGAAAGATCCGATGTTTTATTTCCGGATCCGAATCTCGAAAAATTCTCGATGAATGTCACTACGGACCGACCGGAGGACATTATGCAGCGAACACCACCACTAAAAAGTGTTCGGCGTTGGCTTTTACTGGCCAATGATTATTCGTGAAGCTCATACCTTAGTACGATTATGCGAAGCATGTCAAAGGACTGGAAATCTTACAAAAAGAGACGAAATGCCTCTTAATAATATCTAAGTCTGCGGAATCTTTGACGTGTGGGGTATCGACTTCATGGGACCATTTGCTAAATCTTATAAATGTGAATACATTTTAGTCGCCGTCGACTATGTATCAAAATGGGCCGAAGCTCAAGCCTTGCAAACTAACGATGCAAGAGTTGTTATAGCATTCTTAAAGATATTGTTCTGTCGTTTTGGAATTCCAAAAGCACTAATAAGTGACAGAGGAACTCATTTATGTAACAAACTCATGGAAAAAGTAATGAAAAGATATGGAGTAAACCACCTATTTTCCACATCTTACCACCCTCAAACGAGTGGCCAAGTTGAAAACACTAATAGAGCTCTTAAGCAAATCCTTGAAAAGACCGTTCAAAACAACCCTGCTTGTTGGTCTAAGATATTAGAAGATGCTCTATGGCCCTTTCGTACCACTTTCAAAACACCAACTGGAACCACACCATACAAGCTTTTGTATGGAAAAACATGCCACTTACTGATGACGTATAGTCCCCAGTCGGGCTGGATAGTCCGACTCACGGGTACTACCCGCATCCATCAGGAGTGGATTGGATACTTGTGCTATGTGCGCACATAGCCCATAAAGCTCGGTAAGCCGCTGACGCGCAAGAGGTTGATTACATAGCCAAGTCCTCGTCGCAGCGCGACAGGACCAAACCGAATATAACTTATATTATAGTTATATTCGCCTAAGGAAAAGGGATATAAACTTACCTTAGTTGTTTAATGAAGATCAAGCTATTTCGAGTCATTATCTCTTCCTTAGGTCGCAAAAACAAGGAGCCCAGCCTGGACTCTCTCGAGTATAAAAGGAACCCTTCGGTTCCACAAAGGTACGATACACACCATACACTAAACACTAATATACTTAAAATCGATTACTTACTCTCACGCCGGAGTCTAATCATGGTTCAAAAACCTACGATAAGCCTAACGGTGTCTGTTTAGTGCACAGGGTCCTAAAGCAAGTTTCACTTGGTGCGAGAGCCGGAGTCCATAAGACCCCAAATTAAGCCTAATTTGGGTTAAGCTTGGTCTACCCCAACTTTTGCATCAACAAGTTGGCGCCATCCGTGGGACCCACACTAAGCTCTAACTAATGACGAAAAGCGGTAAGAATGAAGGCCGTCAAGGATCCTCGACGGTAGATGTCCGTATCACATCAATAAATGTCACCCCTGGATCTGCCAGTGAGGCAAACACTCAGGACGTGAATAATCCCCCAATTATAAGAACAGGAGGACTGTTCTCAACTCCCCTACTCGCTGCAAGGGAAAAAGGCATCAAACGGGAGTCAACTCAGCCTCCTCCCAATAAAGAAAAAAGGAAGACGCCCCAAGAGGAGAGAGGGGAAGTTATCGCCACAAAGACATGCATAATGGAGGGGTACGTAGCACATAACCTATAAGAGCTCATCCCTTTGGTGGTTAAACATGAAAATATGGAAGAGGAAGCAAAGCGCGCAAAGCATGCCTCATCCTCAGAAGGCAATCTGTCAGGATCAAGTGATAATCCGTCCGAAAAACGTATACGCGCAAGTTATTCCTCGGAGGACCAAATCTTCTCACAACCTTGGAGGAGAGCCAAGAAAAATGCTTTTACGAGGCGCATACAACATTATGGAGACACCAGGAAGTGCCGCATGCCATCAAACGTGAAAACATATGATGGCACGACGGATCCAGAAAACCACTTGAAAGTCTTTGAATCCCAGGCAGGTATCGAACAATGGCCAGAACCCGTATGGTGTAATATGTTTAACCCTACACTTGTAGGGAACGCGCGAACGTGGTTCGATAGGCTCCCACCGCGAACAGTCAACGGGTACGAAGTGTTGCGAAAAGCGTTCAAAAGATATTATGTGCAACAAAAAAGACATGATAAGAGTGTTGTATCGCTTGCCAGGGTAAAGCAGAACCAGGGCGAATACTTGGAAGACTTTCTGGAGCGTTTCAAGAGCGAGTGTCTTCAAATAAAGGACTGCCCATAAATTTTGAAAGTGTCATGCTTCATGGCGGGCATACGAAACAACGATCTGATAAAGAAGCTTATTGAAAAAAATTCTGAAACCTTCGATGGCGTACTAAGGCGGGTAAGGTCTTTCATACAAGGAGAATCAGCTGCTTCAGAAATAACACGAGGCACTTATGATCACAGATCTATCCGCATACCCAATGAAGGACCCAACAAGCAAGGCAGGTCTCTAGGCCTTGATTACATTGGAAGGAGAAGAGAGGGGCGAGCTTATAACTCAAGTTTTACCCCCCTTAAGTTAACCCCAAGAGAAATCCTCGTGTCAGAAGGTGCAAGTTTCACAAGGCCAACGCCAATGACCACCCCGGTCAAAACAACGCGCCAGTAATAGATACTGTGATTACCACAATGAAAGAGGGCACGTTATGAACAAATATATTCAGCTGCAAAATATATCGAGAATAGAGTAAAGAAAAGCGAGCTAAGACACCTTGTCAAGGAATCCACGAAGGATGATAGACAAAAAGTCGCTAGCGCGAACATTTACATGGTGGAATCGTGGCAACGAAGGACAAGTCAGAGGGTGAGCCAAAAATTATCGAAGGGAAACGGCAATTCTTTCCCCCCACTCAATGCAAGGAACATCGCAGACGTCTCGCTAGTTATTGAAATAAGAATTGATAAGCACAACATTCATCGCATGTATGCGGATGGAGGTTCATCAGCAGAAATAATGTACGAGCATTGCTTTCTAAAGCTTAGCAAAGAGATAAAGAGCCAAATAATGCCTGTGACTTCCCCGCTCATTGGATTCAGCGGAGAAGCGGTATGGCCCTTGGGCCAACTGAAGTTAGCAGTAAGAGTGGGAAATGGTGAGCACTCGACGGAAGTTCCAATGAATTTTTTGATCATACGGTCGTCATCACAATACAACGGGATCATAAGGCGACTAGCTATACTAGCAATGTGAGCGGTACCTTCTACGGCTCACGGTATGATGAAATTCCCAGTTGAGGGAGGGGTCGTAACGATATTCAAGACGGCAGTAACACCCCCAGAATGCAAAGCATCACAGAACCGTCTAGGGTCACGATGGAACCAAAGGTGAACTCACCACCAAACTTGAAGGTAGCAGTGCATCCGCAGTACCCAGATCAGGAGATAACGATCAGAGAGACATTATTTGACAAAGGAAAGACAGACATGTGTCGCCTTTTGAAAGATAATTTGGATGTCTTCGCATGGGAACCCAAAGATATGACAGGGGTGCCAAGGTCGATAGCCGAACACAAGCTTCAGATCCGTGAAGGATACCCTCTGGTTAGGCAAAAGAAAAGAGGACACGCCCCATAGCGCAACAAAGTAATACTGGACGAGGTGAAAAAGCTGGTGGATGCAGGAATCATGAGGGAAGTTTACTATCACGACTGGCTCGCTAACCCGGTAATGGTAAAGAAACATGATGGCAGCTGGCGCATGTGCGTTGATTTCACAAACATCAATAAAGCTTGTCCCCAAGATTGCTACCCACTCCCGGAAATAGATTGGAAGGTGGAATCGTTGTGCGGATACCCCTTCAAATGCTTCCTGGACGCATACAAAGGATACCATCATATACTAATGGCAGAAGAAGATGAAGAAAAGACAGCATTCCATACCAGCCAGGGCGTGTACTGTTACACAAAAATGCCGTTTGGACTAAAGAACGCAAGGGCCACGTATCAACGACTGGTTGATAAGGCATTTGAAAGCCAAATAGGGCGAAAATGGAGGTGTATGTCAATGACTTGGTAATAAAGAGTCATACGGAGAGCGAGCTTATTCGGGATATAGAGGAAACATTCTCTACCCTCAGAAGGATAAACATGAAGTTAAACCCAAAGAAGTGCACTTTTGGGGCGACAAAAGGCATGTTCCTAGGATACATGATTGACCCCAATGGAATCAAACCCTATCCGGAGAAAACAAATGCGGTCATTTAACTCCAGAGCCCAAAAACGAAAAAGGAAGTGCAGTCGCTAAATGGGAAGCTTGCAGGATTGAACAGGTTCCTGTCCAAGTTAGCAGAGAAGTCGCTCCCCTTATTTAAAACACTTAAAAAGTGCATTAAGAAAGGGGACTTCAATTGGACGAAGGAAGCAGAAAATTCCTTTGAGGAATTAAAGGCGCATTTAGCTTCGCTCCCCATGTTAGTCGCGCCATGACCTAAAGAAGAGCTGGTAATATATTTATCCGCAACGCATGGAGCGATCAGCGCGGTGCTAATGACGGACAGGGAAAATGTGCAAACACCAGTGTACTTTATAAGTAGAGCGTTACAGAGCTCGGAGCTAAATTACACCCCAATGGAGACATTAGTGCTCGCGCTAGTGTTTGTAGCAAAAAAGTTGCGCAGATATTTCTAAGCGCACCCAATAGTGGTGATAACGGGTCAACCCATAAAGCAGGTGATCTCAAAACCAGATGTCGCAGGCAGGTTCCAAAAATGGAGTGCTCTATTGAGGGATCACAATATTACCTACAGACCGCGCAATGCCGTGAAAGGGCAAATTCTGGCGGATTTTATCATCGAAAAGCCAGAAGAGGGCACTATTACTAAGATTCTACTAGGTTAAAAGTTCGTATTTCTCGGTATCTTATCGAATTGATCTCCGGTTAATTATGTGACTCAGTCGTTCTTGGTGAATAAATGAAAATGTTGTTGAGTATCTATTTTAAATTAAAAATGCAAATTTTATAGTAAATGACAAAATAACAAAAGCGATAAACTGATTAAAGCTTAAATGAAAGGTTTAAATGAAATAACAAGGAAATTAAAGTAGTTAAAAACTTAATTAAAAGTAAATTTGAAATTAAAATAAAATAAAATAAAGCAATTTGAAAATAAACCTAAAGAAAAATGGCGGGGAAAACAAATTTGAAAACAATACGGTATAAGAATAGGTCGCAACTAGGATCGCAACCAGGATCGTAACCAGGATCGCAACCAGGATGCAACCCGGATCGTGACCAGGATCGCAACCAAGATCGTGACCAGGATCGTGACCAGGATCGCAACCAGGATCGCGACCAGGATCGTGACCAGGATCATGACTAGGATCGCAACCAGGATCGCAACAAGGATCGTGACCAGGATCGCAACAAGGATCGTGACCAGGATCGCAACCAGGATCGCAACCAGGATCGCAACCAGGATCGTGACCAGGATCATAACCAGGATCGCAACCAGGATCGTGACCAGGATAGCAACCAGGATCACAACCAGGATCGTGACCAGGATCGCAACAAGCGATCACAGTCTTTGATCGCAGTATTTGATCGCAAGTAGAAACCCTAAGGCTTATGCGATCACAATACTCGATCGGAACCTTAAAAACCCTTAGAACTTTACGATGAAATGTAAAAGGGAAATAAGCAAAAACCAAATTAGCACTTTTCTAATAAGCACTTACCAAAAACTTAACCAAATCAATATTAAAAAGAACTAAATAAGCCACGAATGAAAAACTTTCAAAACGCTAAATAAGCAAGAATTATAAAATCAACTTTAAAAAGATTAAAATTTTGAAAACACTTTAATGAAAATAAGCTAAACACGAAATAAGAAAAAAGCACAATAAGGTAAGAACATCAATCGCATGAAAATGATAAGAACAAAAAGATAAGAACTTTAAGCAAATAAGCACAAAGATTAAAACAAACTACATGATTTTACCAAATCAAACACAAGATTAAAACAAGAAAGGAAGAATAAGATTGATTAGGAAAAGCTTGAAGTTAAGATGAAAATTAAAGATTCAAGATTACAAGATTTAAAGATAAAAGATTAAGGAAACTTGAAAGAAAATTTAGAGAGAGAAGGTAAAACTAATCTACTCTTACTCCTACTCCTAAAAACGACTAACTCCTTCAAATGAAGCCTTAGGAGGTATATATAAGAGGAAAGGAAGGTAGGTGTTGATGATTTCTTCTTTCACTTTGTCTTCTTGTCTTTTAATTTTTTCGACTTTCTCGACGTTGTTTCGGGATTTGTCGATATAAAATGAACTCGTCTTCTAATTTTCTTCTTTTATTAGATTTTGTTCTTCGACTTCGTTAAACTTCCGTCTTTAGTCTTTTTCTTCGATAAATCTTCAGAATAAGCATTTGACTTCCGTTCTTTTTGCACTTTTGATCTTTTGACTTTGTCTTTTGTCTTTTTCTTCGATAAAAGCCCGTGAAAGCCCGTGTTTTCTTCCTTTTTCATCTTTTGGTCGTAAAACATAATAAAAACATAAACCACGGATAACTCCGACTTTTACGACATAAAATACACGTTTTGGTCATGTTTTTACTTGTTTTATGTGGTGAAATGATAAGTGTTTTCATACTTATTAGGCCCTCAGGGGCTAGATCAAAAGGAAGAAGACCAAGCCCCGTGGATCTTATTCATAGACGGGTCATCCTGCACTGATGGATCAGGCGCGGGACTCATACTCTCCAATCCAGAAGGAATGGAGTTCACATACGCATTGCGTTTTGAATTCACAACCACAAATAAAGAGGAAGAGTATGAAGCGCTTATAGCAGGGCTAAGAATCACAGCGAGAATGGACGTGCGCAATCTCGAAGCAAATGTAGATTCTCGGCTGGTAGCGAACCATATACTTGGTGATTATGAATCAAAAGAGGATAATATGGTGTAGTACTTACAAAAATCCAAAGCTTTGATCGAGGGGTTCCATAGGTTCCAGATACGCAAAGTACCTAGGGGGGAGAACAAGAAAGCAGATGCATTTAGCAAGATCACTTCCACCAGTTTTGCGCACTTATCGAAACAAGTCCTGGTGGAGATCCTCAAAGACAAGTCGATCAAAGAGCAAGAGGTCGCGTCGGTTGTAGAGGAAGAAGGCCCTACGTGGATGATAGTTGAGTTTTTGTATACCCTTTAGGAAAAGAGCAACAAATAGGGTAAGCACGACGATTTAGGAAAACCGTGTATTAATGACCCTAAAATGAGTTCGTTCTCAAGGAGGCTTAGTGTGTGTGTAATGAATTGATTATCTTTGTGATTATACATTTGAGAAAGAAAAATAGAAAGGGGATTAGAAGAGAATGATGGTTACGAAGACGAATTAAACTAAGTCGAAAAAGGTGTACACGTAAAACCGTAAAAAGTGCTAAAATTAAAATTTTACCCTAAAAATTCCTAAAAATTACCAAAAATCCACAATAATATTCTAAGAGTTTACAAAAAATCCAAACTTGCCAAAACCTTTTAATTAATTAGATAATGACTTTTTAATGCTAATTAAAGCCCTAAAAATCAAAATTAATTACAAAAAAGCCCTAAACAAGATTTTAAAGTTTGTAAACCTCAAAAATACTCTAATTAAGCTAAAAAGTATTTTTCAAAATTTTAAAACCAATAAAAACTATTTTTAAACAATTAAAAACTACTAAAATCAATTAAAACTTAAATTAATTCTAGAAATTAATTAAAAGACCTAAAAATATTTAGAAAGTTGAAAAATTCCTAATTAAGTGTTTAGAACCTAGGGAAAATATAAAAACTTAGAAAATCAGATTTCTAATTTTTTAATAATAAAATAATATTAAAATAATATTAAAAATCCAAAAATCACAAAAAATTCTAAAAACTTGCAAACTAGCTTAATTTAACCTAGATAACTCAAAAATGAAAGTGAAATTACCTAAATACCTCTATTGGGCCTAGAAAATGGGCTAAACCCAAAACAGTACACTATTGGGCCAAATTTGGGCCCAATAACAAAAATTGTTCAAAATAAGCCCAAAAAGCACAGGTTGACTCAAAATTTGATTTTAAACAACTTTTTCCAAAGGCCCAAAAGCTGAAAATGTGAAATAAGCTAACTTATAACAAGCAGCTTATTCTTAATGGGCTTTTTGGCCCATTAAGCTATAAGCCAATGCCATAAGCTAAAATTTGACACACAAGCTTCTTTTGACATAATAAAGACTTCTGCAAAAAGAAATTTGAAATAAGCCCAAGGAATAAGCCTGAAAATGCAATAAGCAATCTACAGAAAACGACAAAATAGTCGTTTTTGAGTTCTAGGCCACCCCAAGTGCTGATTCAAGTTCCAAAAGCTTTTAAATGACTTAATTAAGCAAAATCAACAAAGAGTTTTCAAATAAGCTGACTCAATAAGCTGGAAAAAGCAAATAAGCACATATGTAAAAGTCAAATAAGTTGGTTTTCTAGTAAAAAGTCAAAGTCAAAGTCCAATAAGCTCCAGTCTACTTAAATGGGTCAAATAATGAAGACCTATCACAAAAAATAAGTTGTTGCAAGTCTGGATAAGCTAGAATACCTTATTGATAAGCTGATGACAAATTAACCCTAGCAGGGGCTAGTTTTTGGTGTTGAGCAGTGGAAACTCTTTCCACTGCTTGACTTGTTTGACTTTTTGTCTTTAGTGGCTTTTTTGGAGATTCAGATTACACAAAGGCACCCAAATGATCTTTGGATCAAAAGGAGTCAATAACAATCAAAATAACACAATCACAAACACCCAATTGATACAGTTTAATCAATCAATCACCAGATATGATACAGACATGAACACTTAAGCAGTTGAGCATAAATAAGCAGTTTTAGCAATAATCAGCCAGCCAAATTCAACCAAATGCATACACAAGCTATTATAAACTCAAATAAGCAAGTCTAAACAGGTTTCATGCCATGGTTCAAAGAATTAAGAAAGATTCAAGCTAATGAAAGTTACTGATGAACACTAACACATGCAGTTTTCTACTTTGCTGGTGTATTTGACAAATGAGCCAGATTCAACACCTCAAATCTTTCAAACAGATTATAATGACTATGTTTAAACCACTTTTATCCCTAAGCATGCATACACACTAAGTGTTCCCAAAATCCTAGATCAAAACATGCAATATCAAAGTCTATATAGCAGATTGTTTGATTCAAGGGTTCAAACCCAAAAACTTGCAGTAAAATACTCTCAACCAAGCATATATCAGATACCAAGCATAAACAACACAATCCAACAACACAATATCAAGTTGCAAGCACAAACAGATAGACCCAAACACCCCTTTATCTTTTCCAAATCAAAATTTTCAAAGTAAAAGTGAGATTCAAGACTACCCAAGCATCAATTAACACAATAACAAGCAAGATTAACAGATTCAAGCAGATTTAAACCACAAAATTCACAAGAACACAAGTCACATACAAATATCACCAAAAATCATGAATTTAAGCAGATTCTAGGATTGAGTATGCAAACCTCATGGATGTACATCCACACCCATGAATTTTGAGCTTATGTGCTAGCAAGAACAAGCACAAGCTTCCACAACAAAGCCTGCTAAGATTGAACAAGGTTAAAGCACAAGAGTATAAAAAACAGAAACTTCAAAAAATCTTGATTGATGCAGCCTTGTTACCGCACACTTGATTATCCCCAAGTTATAAGCCTCACAACACCTTAACTAACTCAGTTAGGATGCTATGATCAGCCCTATAACCCAAGAATTCCAAGATTGGAACAAGTACTTAGCAAAATATCAAGAATGAGGAAAATTGCAAACTTTTGCAACCTCCAAGTGAAAACAGGTTTTTAACTTCTAAACTAACAATCATATAACAATAATAAGCAGTAACAAAGATTGGCCAATGACTTTTCTTCAATGATTCAAACACACTTTCATTAAACTGAAATGGGATTTACAGAAACTTGAACAAGGAAAAATCAAAAGCAAACGTCTCATTGAGACCCTATGGGTTTATATATAGCCTTACATGTGAACTAAGAACAGCTGAAAACTAAAAACCCTAATGCTTGAAGTCCCAAAATTGCCCTTGTAGCTTTTTGAAAATCTTGGAATCTTGTGAAGAGTTCTTGGCTGTTTGTGGTGATAGCTGGCATGAAAATGTGATCAAAGGGCTTGTATGATGCTTAGAAAGTAAGCACAAATGTGGGTCGTTGGATGCTTTGCCCTTCTTTGTCTTCTTCCTCAAAAGTGTAGCAGGGGAGGTCCCATGTGGACACGTGAATGATGTGATGACCAAGATTAAGGTTGGGTTATGTTAACATGATCATTAATCATTAATTTGGAAAATTTTGGGGTTTAATTTTTGCTAAATCAAAAATCCCTAATTGTGTTCTTGAGTCTGATGAACATGGTTTTGATCCGTTTAAGGGGTGATTAAGTTTTAAATAAGTGTTTAGGCGCCAAGATTAATTAATAATAATCGGGTGAGTGGAGGGTGATGTGGAGAAATGGTGGGTTGTGATTGGAGGAAGTGGTGAGTGGGGTGAGGTGGCAGGTTTTGATTGGTTAAGGTAAGTTTGGTGTCTGGCCAATATTAGTCCCTTATTTCCTTTCTTCTTGTCTTTTCAGTTATAAAAGCTATCAACGCCCAAACTAGCCTTATCAACTTTTGCACTTTTGTAGTTTTGGCCCAAAAACTTTTACAAAGTGAATTCAGGGGTATTTCTTGCCATTTTTGATTTCTTCAAGGGCTGATTTGGCATTTTGATGATGGATAATGGTCTTGACTTGTATAATTGATGTTTTAGATGACTGAAATTGCCAAGTCTTGATGATTGAGGGACCATTCTTGCCAAATGTTGAAAGTTAAGGGTCCTTTTTGTAATTTTGGGATTTTCAAAGGACCAAAATTGTAATTTCTTGTACTTTGAAGGACTTCATGTTATATTTGACTTTGTAGAGGATAATGGTTGACAATTTAGCTTTGTTGAGGGGCTAAACTTGCCAATTCTTCAAAGTGGAGGGCCCTTTTTGTAATTTTGACAAACTTTAGGGACCAGACTTTTAATTATGAGGATACAAGGGTATAAAGTGTCAATTCTTCTATATTGGAGGACCCTTCTTCATAATTCTTCAAATCTTCAAGGGTTGATCTTGGGAAGTCTTTATTAGGGCCTGATTCATTGTGCGGCTTCATTTCCCGTGTTCGTTTTTTAATGATTCTTGTGATCTTTTGTCATTTTCTCAATATCCGTACCTAAAATACGCAAGCAACAAACACAAGCATATATATGGGTATTTTGATGATATTTAATTCATTTTAAGCCCTATTTGGAAGATGAGACTATGTATAAAAGCAGTCTCATCACTCCCCCATACTAAACCATTGCGTGCCCTCACGTAACGCTAGAATAAAGTATCATAGCCTCTCCAAAATTCATTTTTATTCACTTTACTTAATGATAAACTAGCTACACTACTACTTTTGCTACTACTACATGCGTTTTAGACATAATGTATGATTTTCATCGCAAAATGGGACGTTTAGGTTCATAGAATAAGAACACGTGAATGCTTCGTTAGAAATAATTTCATCGTCCTTGATTTTCACCCCAATTCCATGCCAAGCGTGCAACGAGATCATTGTCATTATAAGTTAGTAATGCTAACACTACTCATATGCCCTGATCACGTACTTATCCTCCCATTATTCCTAAGTTGTATCTCTTATATTTTATATTGTCTTGAATGTTTCACGAGGATACATTGTTTGACTTATGCGATAATAGAGATTTAGGTCTAAAAATAGAGTCCTAACGGTGTAACCGAGACCATCAAATCAATAACCCCTCCTAATAGACAACGATGTCAAAAAATTAAGTTGACAAGAAGAATCGATAAACACGGTTTTATAACGGTTTTGAACATGAGACTTATTACCAAGAATTTTATACGACCCCTAACGGAAGGGCCTTATTATCTTTAGTTTACCTCCATCTTTTATTCAACTTCGCCATGAAGCTTTTATTATGACTTCGGTCTTGCCTTGCCTTTTATTATCCACCTCATCGGTAGTTTTATTAGCCAAAGACGTATATCCTCACGCTAAGGCGAATTTTGGATCTTTAAAGCTTCGAAGATTAAGGCTTGATTCACTTTCAATTTTGCATAGATTTTTCGGCCTTGTGGGGCTTCAAATTGTTTGCTTGATTTAGGTGAGAACTTGAAATCTTATTATTGGGTGAAGCTTTTGATTATTCGGGTGCCAATACTTCAAAACCGTGACGCTGGCGATACCTTAATGTCTTCCCAATTTAATTACACGGAAGCTACTAGAAAAGACTAGAAACCCAACAATCCTAACTAAACCGCTAAGTTAATATTTATTAAGCAAAAAATATTTACAAGCGAAGGGAGAATAAGCAAACAACGAGAACACATGAGTTTTTGAAATAATACGAGTACTCTACGTTTAGCATAGTAACTTATAATTAACCCTATCATTTCTCGTCCTCATTTAAGAGACTTAGCCTAATGTGAAGTTAAGGAATCAAAGCTAAGTGCTCAACACGCACGGTCGAGTCAAAAATTACTCTTATTCTCGCCATCGGAAAACCTACATTCGTGTCTTCAAACACTTATAAAACATGAGAAAAATTTTAAAATTTGGCCATTTTTAGCCTTATTTTGCAACAAAAACGATAAACAAAAAGATAAACTTTGGAAAGCGTGAAGGTTTGGTAAGGCAAGTATCTATTCACCCCCCCATACTAAAGTTAAACATTATCCTAAATGTTTCGAGTCTAGGGGTGCAAACACCCCCATACTAGAGACGTAGTCGAATGCCTAATCTAGCATGGAAAGGGTGTAACCGTTAAATTTAAAGCCGTTTATGAAGTGTGCTAAAAACCTAAGGTTAGAACATCAAAATGATATACCATGGATATTGAGAAAGTCTTCAAAGCAAACGATCGAGTGCTCCCATAAAACGAACACAAGAGGCTCCAATCGTGAGGATCATGATCATCTAAAGTCCACAATTCACAAACAACCACGGAACAAAGGTTGGAAGGGCACAAATCCCCACACGTTAACTACATTAGAAAGTGATAATATATACATAGGATAAGCATGGGACTCCCCCACGAGGCTCCTCGTTTTTGATTACCGAGTCATGAGCTCGACTCGATCCCCTCAATACTAATTATCATTGGGGAAGATGACTTGGTCGAGGTAGTTCAAGGATGGAACTTCCCCGCCAAAGTAGTGCTTCAACCTATGTCCATTCACCTTGAAGTTAGGACCATCATCTTGAGCTAGCTCGATGGTCCCATACGGAAACACTTGAGTCACGGTGAATGGACCGGACCAACGGGATTTCAACTTACCGGAAAATATTTTTAATCTTGATTTAAAAAGCAAAACTTGATCCCCAATGTTAAAAACCCGGTTTTTAATTTTAGAATCATGCAACTTTTTAGTTTTTTCCTTATAAATTAATGAATTTTCATAAGCAATGTCCCTCAATTCATCTAATTCATTCAATTGCATTTTCCGGTGTTTTCCCGCGGTCTCCATATCATCATTACAATGCTTTAGGGCCCAATAAGCCTTGTGTTCTAACTCGATAGGCAAATGACAATTCTTTCCATACACAAGCTTATAGGGAGTGCACCCAATGGGCGTCTTATGAGCGGTCCTAAAGGCCCATAAAGCATCGTCTAACTTATCCGACCACAATTGTCGGTTTTCCCCAACGGATCTCTCCAAGATCCTCTTCAACGCTCGGTTTGAAACCTCGACTTGCCCACTCGTTTGTGGGTGATAAGCCGTAGAAAGCCGATGTGTAACCCCATATTTCCTTAGGACCCTTTCGAATTGGTCGTTACAAAAATGGGTTCCACGATCGCTTATGATCGCACGAGGGGTTCCAAATCGAGAAAACAAGCTTTTCAAAAACTTGACTACCACACGAGCATCATTGGTGGGAAAAGCCTTAGCTTCCACCCACTTAGATAGGTAGTCAACCGCAACGAGAATGTACTTATTACCACGAGATGATGGGAACGGCCCCATAAAGTTTATACCCCAAACGTCAAAGATCTCACACACTTGGATGATATTTTGTGGCATTTCATCTTTTTGTGAGGCTTTTCCTTGTCGTTGGCATGAATCACATGACTTCACAAGATCTTGTGCATCTCGGTAAATAGTAGGCCAAAAGAAGCCGGCATCAAACACCTTCTTAGCCGTGAGATTAGCACCGTGCTGACCACCCGTGGGTCCCTCATGGCAAGCTCTAAGGATGTTAGAAGCTTCGGTGCCAAATACAAAACGTCAGATGATTTGATCCGCACAAGTTCGAAACAAGTAAGGGTCGTTCCAAAAGTAGAACTTGACGTCACGAAAGAATTTTCGTTTTTCTTGAGTTGTCATACCCTTAATGATGAAGTTACCCGCATGGTAATTTGCAAAATCCGCAAACCATAGGGTGGACGAATCAATCTTAGAATTCACTACACCAAGTGTCTCGAGCGGAAATGTTTCGGTGATTTCCTTTTGCTCGTAAACACTTTGGTGAGGATCTTCCAAACGAGAAAGATGATCGGCCGCTAGATTCTCGGCTCCTTTTTTGTCAACTATGGTGTGATCAAATTCTTGAAGGAGGAGAATCCAACGAAGTAATCTAGGCTTAGCATCTTGCTTTGCCATGAGATACTTAATAGCCGAATGGTCCGTATACACTATGCATTTAGTTAAGACGAGGTAAGGTCGAAACTTCTCAAATGCATACACCACGGCAAGGAACTCCTTTTCCGTTGTAGTGTATTTTAGTTGAGCCTCGGTCATCGTCTTGCTAGCATAGTGAATAGGCAAGAAGTGCTTATCATGACGTTGCCCCAAAACGGCCCCAATAGCGTAGTCACTAGCATCACACATGAGCTCAAAGGGGAGGTTCCAATTGGGAGCAACAAGAATGGGAGCTTCGGTAAGTTTCCTCATAAGAATTTCAAAAGCTCGTACACAATCTTCGTCAAAGACAAAACGTGCCTCTTTTTCAAGAAGATGTGTAATGGGTCGAGAAATCTTCGAAAAATCCTTGATGAATCGACGATAAAAAGCCCGCGTGGCCTAGGAAACTCCTAACTCCCTTAACGGTTTTGGGATGAGGTAATTTGGCGATGACATCTACCTTAGCTTGATCTACCTCAATCCTCGCTTTCGAGACCTTGTGCCCTAAGACGATTCCACTCTTAACCATAAAATGACACTTTTCCCAATTGAGCACAAGGTTGGTTTCCTCACAACGTTTCAACATTCTCTCAAGGTTCGACAAACACGAAGTGAACGAATTACCAAACACGGAAAAGTCATCCATGAAGACTTCCATCGTCTTCTCGATCATGTCATGGAAAATAGCCATCATGCACCTTTGAAAAGTTCCCGGTGCATTACAAAGTCCGAATGGCATTCTACGATAGGCAAACGTTCCATATGGACACGTAAACGTAGTTTTTTCTTGATCACGAGGATCGATGGGAATTTGGAAGTAACCGGAAAAACCATCTAAAAAGTAATAGAAATAGTTTCCCGCAAGACGCTCCAACATTTGGTCCATGAAGGGCAAGGGAAAATGGCCTTTTCGAGTGGCTTCATTCAACTTACGATAGTCAATGCACACTCTCCATCCGGTCACGAGTCTAGTGGGAATCAACTCGTTGGCATCATTTGGCACAACGTTCATCCCTCCCTTTTTAGGGACACAATGAATAGGACTCACCCAAGGGCTATCGGAAATAGGGTAAATCATTGCCGCGTCGAGGAGTTTAAGGACCTCCTTTTTGATGACGTCGGGAATTTTTGGGTTCACCCTCCTTTGACTTTGGATTGCGGGCTTGTAATCCTCCTCCATTAAGATTTTGTGGGTACAAAACTTGGGATCGATTCCCTTAATGTCGGATAACTTCCACGCAATTGCCCCTTTGTGATCCTTAAGAACATCGACAAGTGCGGTTTTTTCATCATTCGAAAGTTCTTTCACAATAATAACTGGGAACTTGTCGTCCTCCTCCAAATAGACATATTCGAGGTGAGGAGGTAAATCTTTCAACTCGAGGATAGGTGGTTCCTCAAGTGAAGATTTGGGCTCGATACTCATAACCTCCTCGGGTGGAGGAAATGGGAAATCGTTAAGAAAATCCTTGATAATCGAGAAGTCCTCATCGTTGTCGAGGTCTTCGTCACAAGTACGTGGAACATTGCATTCTTCCAACGTAAAACCACCACCTTCAAACGGAGTGAAGGTTGGTGTCGAATTATCAAGAATTGGATCTAACATAGTGGGATTGCCACTAGTTTCTTCATCACCAAAACCTAGAACTTCTTGTGAGAATTCCTCGCAAACCACGTCAATCATATCAACGAGGTTTATGGTTGCAACGGAATAAACATGAGAAATTTGAGTGTTTTGAGTTGCGTTTATAACAAGTTCCTCGTCGTTGAAACGTAAGGTGATCTTTCTAGCATGAACATCGATCAAAGCCATAGACGTATCTAAAAACGAACGACCTAAAATGAGAGGAACTTGAGGATCCGTGGGGATATCAACAACGATAAAGTCTCCGGGATAGTAGAACTTCCCCACTTTCACAACAACGTCTTTCGCCAAACCACATGCGGGAATCGTGGAATGGTCGGCCAACTCGATAGACATTAGTGAAGGAGTAAGATTAGGAAGATTGAGCGACTTGAAGATTGCAAGTGGCATAAGTTAATGCTAACACTGAGATCGGCCAAGGCGAAGCATTCCTCCATATCTTGGATTGCACAAGGGGTCAAAAATTTACCGGGATCACCGACTTTTTGAGGTATGCGTTTAAGATAAACCGACGAACAACTAGACAATTGGTGCAATTTCTCCTTGTTGTTCAACATACTCTTAAAGTTAGCGGCAAATCGAGGCATCATGACCAAAGCATCGGCGAAACTCACATTAAGGTGCAAATCACGAAACATTTTCATAAAAAGCTCAAATTGATAATTGCCGCGCTCTTGACGTTTCTCCTTCCTAAGTCTCGATGGATAGGGCAAAGGTGGTGTGGGTTGAGGCATAGTAGGCATAGCCTTTGGAATCTCGGGTTCCAATGATGGTAATGGGTCAACCGTAGGTGTGGCATGAGCGGTACTTCGTGGGATTGGGACATGCTCCTTTTGGACCACCACCTCGGGTTCTTCCTCAATTGCTTCCTCCGTAGGAGCAATTGGTTGAGGAGTCGGTTCCTTGAGTGTCTTACCACTACGTGTGGTAATCACTTTCATCTCACCCTTAGGGTTGGATATGGTGTTGCTAGGAAGACTACTCGAAGACGGTTTACACATTATTGCCTCAAACATAGACGAGATTTTATCTTCAAAATTGGATTGCGTCAATACGGCCTCGGTTTGCCTTTTCTCGACCTTAATCATCTCTTTTTTAATCTCATGTTGCCCTTGTTCCATTTTTTGTTGGTTTTGTCGTAACCTAGTGACATTTCCTTCCATCTTATTGGTGTGGATCTTAAGTTCATTTTCTAACTCATTTTTCAACTCTTTCTTCAAGTCGTTCTTAAACTCGGATCTTTGGCTAATGATTTCTCTTTGAATGTTGTCAAACCTAGCATCATTCCCACTAGCGTATTCAACAAACTCACTTGGAAGATCTTTCAATGTTTGCAAACCCTTGTTGTTGTTTTGAAAATCATTTTGATTCTTGCTTGAAACTTGATTATTAGCCCCTTGATTTCCATAGTTTCCCTTGTTGTAATTGTTTTTGAAACCAACTTGATTGTTGCGATAATTGTTGTTAGAATTTTGATTTGAACCAAAACCCGGTGGAGTCATTTGATTAGAGCGGGAAACTTGACCGTTTTGGTTGTAATCTCCCGTGGCCGCGAAGGCACTAGAAGTGTTACCACCGTTGGTAATGCACTCGGAGAAATCATGACCTCCACCACAATACATGCAAGAAACCTCAACCGCTTTAGCCGTAGAGGGAGCACTTTGTTAACCAACTTTAAACTCAATCAAAAGTCCTTTTAGCTTATCAAAAATCTTGTTTTCCAATTTCGCCTCAATTTGGCAAGCATCGATGGTAGTAGACAAAGAAGGTGAAGCCGAAGACGAAGCCTTACGAACACTAGACGTGCTACGAGGACTATACACCTTAGATCTATTCTCAATTATCACCAAATCTTCCTCAACCGTTTTACACAAAAAATTACCACCCGCGGCAGCATTCAAATAATCCCTTTCATGATCATTAAGTCCATTGTAAAACGTGTCAATTTGATGCAAGTCGGAAAAACAGTGATGAGGACAATCATGTAACATTTTCTTAAACCTATTCCAAGCCGTTGAAAAACTTTCATTAAATTCTTGTGAAAACTTTGAAATCTCGTTTTTCAAGTGCGTAGTCTTAGAGGGCGGAAAAAATTGGTTCACAAACTTAGACACGAGATCCTTCCACGTGAATATAGAATTGGGTGGCTCTTTCTCTAACCAAATTTTAGCGGGCCCCGCTAAGGAATACGGAAAAAGCATCATCTTAATCGAGTCATTCGAGACATCCTTAAAATTGCAAGTAGCGGTAAGACGATTGAATTGGCGGATATGGTTGTGGGGATTGTCCTTCTCATCACCACAGAATTTGTTGTTTTGGATCATCGAGAACAAACCCGTTTTCACCTCAAAATTCTCCGCAAGGATAGCGGGAATCACAATAGCCTCTCCATAACCCTCAGTGGGTGCTTGAAGTAACTCCATCATAGTTCGATTCGCCATGGTTGGTGCTTCTCTTACAATGGGTTCGTCAATAGGAGACTCATCACTAGAATTGTTTGGAGTGGGAGTTTTGTTCTTTCGTTTACGTGCACGTCTTGCTTGATTACGAGTTAGCATAAACGTCACGTACAATGAGGGGACGAGCAAAGAAGATTCTTTTTGGTGTTTTCTATTTTTCAATTTTTTTGTGTTTTTTGATTGTATTAACCTTTTTGGATCTTGGTGAATGTATTAAGTAGACACAAATCTACAAATCTCCTCCTTAATCAAATCTCTCGATTAAAGAAGCCTCAAGGAATGAAAACGATCACGTGAAGTGAACGCCTTCGATGACTTTAGAACTTTGGTGGAACACCAAAACGTTCAAGAGGGTTTAATCAATGGAAACCAAGAAAATATATATGATACTTAGTAATACTTTGGGCGGTAAAACCCTCGATTAGCTCTCAAAATCAAATACTCACAAGCAAGCGGGGAAACGAGGAGGCGCGAAGCACTTAAGAGCCTTTTTCCTTAGGATATATTTTATAATATCCGCCTTATACCCACCTTATAGTTTGTATTTTTCAAGATTAAGCTTCACGAAAGTATTTATCTATTTTTGCCTTTTTTCTTTGGTTTGAGATTCAAATCCAATGATTGGGTAATGACCTCCAAAGTCAAGGTTGTGATTTCTCACGTATTTGGAGTACTTGGTGAATTTATTGTTCTACGTATACACTATAGTAATAGTATTCACACAAAAACCGAAAACCGATAATACGTATTAGTAGAGTGCTACCAATACAAATACTATTTATGGTTAGTATATAAAAACAACAATTCCAATCAAAACACAACACGCCTCCCCGGAAGCGGCGCCAAAATGATAGTTGAGTTTTTGTATACCCTTTAGGAAAAGAGCCACAAATAGGGTAAGCACGACGATTTAGGAAAACCGTGTATTAATGACCCTAAAATGAGTTCGTTCTCAAGGAGGATTAGTGTGTGTGTAATGAATTGATTATCTTTGTGATTATACTTTTGAGAAAGAAAAATAGAAAGGGGATTAGAAGAGAATGATGGTTACGAAGACGAATTAAACTAAGTCGAAAAAGGTGTACACGTAAAACCGTAAAAAGTGCTAAAATTAAAATTTTACCCTAAAAATTCCTAAAAATTACCAAAAATCCACAATAATATTCTAAGAGTTTACAAAAAATCCAAACTTGCCAAAACCTTTTAATTAATTAGATAATGACTTTTTAATGCTAATTAAAGCCCTAAAAATCAAAATTAATTACAAAAAAGCCCAAAACAAGATTTTAAAGTTTGTAAACCTCAAAAATACTCTAATTAAGCTAAAAAGTATTTTTCAAAATTTTAAAACCAATAAAAACTATTTTTAAACAATTAAAAACTACTAAAATCAATTAAAACTTAAATTAATTCTAGAAATTAATTAAAAGACCTAAAAAATATTTAGAAAGTTGCAAAATTCCTAATTAAGTGTTTAGAACCTAGGAAAAATATAAAAACTTAGAAAATCAGACTTTTAATTTTTTAATAATAAAATAATATTAAAATAATATTAAAAATCCAAAAATCACAAAAAATTCTAAAAACTCGCAAACTAGCTTAATTTAACCTAAATAACTCAGAAATGAAAGTGAAATTACCTAAATACCCCTATTGGGCCTAGAAAATGGGCTAAACCCAAAACAGTATACTATTGGGCCAAATTTGGGCCCAATAACAAAAATTGCTAAAAATAAGCCCAAAAAGCACAGGTTGACTCAAAATTTGATTTTAAACAAATTTTTCCAAAGGCCCAAAAGATGAAAATGTGAAATAAGCTAACTTATAACAAGCAGCTTATTCTTAATGGGCTTTTTGGCCCATTAAGCTATAAGCCAATGCCATAAGCTAAAATTTGACACACAAGCTTCTTTTGACCTAATAAAGACTTCTGAAAAAAGAAATTTGAAATAAGCCCAAGGAATAAGCCTGAAAATGAAATAAGCAATCTACAGAAAACGACAAAATAGTCGTTTTTGAGTTCTAGGCCACCCCAAGTGCTGATTCAAGTTCCAAAAGTTTTTAAATGACTTAATTAAGCAAAATCAACAAAGAGTTTTCAGATAAGCTGACTCAATAAGCTGGAAAAAGCAAATAAGCACATATGTAAAAGTCAAATAAGTTGGTTTTCTAGTAAAAAGTCAAAGTCAAAGTCCAATAAGCTCCAGTCTACTTAAATGGGTCAAATAATGAAGACCTATCACAAAAAATAAGTTGTTGCAAGTCTGGATAAGCTAGAATACCTTATTGATAAGCTGATGATAAATTAACACTAGCAGGTGCTAGTTTTGGGTGTTGAGCAGTGGAAACTTTTTCCACTGCTTGACTTGTTTGACTTTTTGTCTTTAGTGACTTTTTTGGAGATTCAGATTACACAAAGGCACCCAAATGATCTTTGGATCAAAAGGAGTCAATAACAATCAAAATAACACAATCACAAACACCCAATTGATACAGTTTAATCAATCAATCACCAGATATGATATAGACATGAACACTTAAGCAGTTGAGCATAAATAAGCAGTTTTAGCAATAATCAGCCAGCCAAATTCAACCAAATGCATACACAAGCTATTATAAACTCAAATAAGCAAGTCTAAACAGGTTTCATGCAATGGTTCAAAGAATTAAGCAAGATTCAAGCCAATGAAAGTTACTGATGAACACTAACACATGCAGTTTTCTACTTTGCGGATGTATTTGACAAATGAGCCAGATTCAACACCTCAAATCTTTCAAACAGGTTATAATGACTATGTTTAAACCACTTTTATCCCTAAGCATGCATACACACTAAGTGTTCCCAAAATTTTAGGTCAAAACAGGCAATATCAAAGTCTATATAGCAGATTGTTTGATTCAAGGGTTGAAACCCAAAAACTTGCAGTAAAATACTCTCAACCAAGCATATATCAGATACCAAGCATAAACAACACAATCCAACAACAAAATATCAAGTTGCAAGCACAAACAGATAGACCCAAACACCCCTTTATCTTTTCCAAATCAATTTTTTCAAAGTAAAAGTAAGATTCAAGACTACCCAAGCATCAATTAACACAATAACAAGCAAGATTAACAGATTCAAGCAGATTTAAACCACAAAATTCACAAGAACACAAGTCACATACAAATATCACCAAAAATCATGAATTTAAGCAGATTCTAGGATTGAGTATGCAAACCTCATGGATGTACATCTACACCCACGAATTTTGAGCTTATGTGCTAGCAAGAACAAGCACAAGCTTCCACAACAAAGCCTACTAAGATTGAACAAGGTTAAAGCACAAGAGTATAAAAAACAGAAACTTCAAAAAATCTTGATTGATGCAACCTTTTTACCCCACACTTGATTATCCCCAAGTTATAAGCCTCACAACACCTTAACTAACTCAGTTAGGATGCTATGATCAGCCCTATAACCCAAGAATTCCAAGATTGGAACAAGTACTTAGCAAAATATCAAGAATGAGGAAAATTGAAAACTTTTGCAACCTCCAAGTGAAACAGGTTTTTAACTTCTAAACTAACAATCATATAACAATAATAAGCAGTAACAAAGATTGGCCAATGACTTTTCTTCAATGATTCAAACACAATTTCATTAAATTGAAATGGGATTTACAGTAACTTGAACAAGGAAATATCAAAAGCAAACGTCTCATTCAGACCCTATGGCTTTATATATAGCCTTACATGTGAACTAAGAACAGCTGAAAACTAAAAACCCTAATGCTTGAAGTCCCAAATTGCCCTTGTAGCTTTTTGAAAATCTTGGAATCTTGTGAAGAGTTCTTGGCTGTTTGTGGTGATATTTGGCATGAAAATGTGATCAAAGGGCTTGTATGATGCTTAGAAAGTAAGCACAAATGTGGGACGTTGGATGCTTTGCCCTTCTTTGTCTTCTTCCTCAAAAGTGTAGCAGGGGAGGTCCCATGTGGACACGTGAATGATGTGATGACCAAGATTAAGGTTGGGTTATGTTAACATGATCATTAATCATTAATCTGGAAAATTTTGGGGTTTAATTTTTGCTAAATCAAAAATCCCTAATTGTGTTCTTGAGTCTGATGAACATGGTTTTGATCCGTTTAAGGGGTGATTAAGTTTTAAATAATTGTTTAGGCGCCAAGATTAATTAATATTAATCTGGTGAGTGGAGGGTGATGTGGAGAAATGGTGGGTTATGATTGGAGGAAGTGGTGAGTGGGGTGAGGTGGCAGGTTTTGATTGGTTAAGGTAAGTTTGGTGTCTGGCCAATATTAGTCCCTTATTTCCTTTCTTCTTGTCTTTTCAGTTATAAAAGCTATCAACGCCCAAACTAGCCTTATCAACTTTTGCACTTTTGCACTTTTGGCCCAAAAACTTTTACAAAGTGAATTCAGAGGTATTTCTTGCCATTTTTGATTTCTTCAAGGGCTGATTTGGAATTTTGATGATGGATAATGGTCTTGACTTGTATAATTGATGTTTTGGAGGACTGAAATTGCAAAGTCTTGATGATTGAGGGACCATTCTTGCCAAATGTTGAAAGTTAAGGGTCCTTTTTGTAATTTTGGGATTTTCAAAGGACCAAACTTGTAATTTCTTGTACTTTGAAGGACTTCATGTTATATTTGACTTTGTGGAGGACAATGGTTGACAATTTATCTTTGTTGAGGGGCTAAACTTGCCAATTCTTCAAAGTGGAGGGCCCTTTTTGTAATTTTGACAAAGTTTATGGACCAAAGTTGTAATTATGAGGATACAAGGGTATAAAGTGTCAATTCTTCTATATTGGAGGACCCATCTTCATAATTCTTCAAATCTTCAAGGGTTGATCTTGGGAAAGTCTTCATTAGGGCCTGGTTCATTATGCGGCTTCGTTTCTCGTGTTCGTTTTTGAATGATTCTTGTGATCTTTTGTCATTTTCTCAATATCCGTACCTAAAATACACAAGAAACAAACACAAGCATATATATGGGTATTTTGATGATATTTAATGCATTTTAAGCCCTATTTGGAAGATGAGACTATGTATAAAAGCAGTCTCATCAGTGGATGACACCGATTATGGATTATTTGACGAATGACTTACTCTCGCATGACGAGAAGGAGTCACGACGAGTACGAAGACTTTCGAGGCAATTTGAGGTCAGAGATGGGGTCCTTTACAAGCGATCATGACCACGACAAGCGCAGAACATCATTAGCGAAATCCACGAGGGGTCATGCGGAATGCACGCAGGTCCAAGGTTCGTGGTGGCAACAGCGTTGCGCAGCGGGTACTACTGGCCAACTATGCATACAGACGCGCGAACACTCATTAATAAATGCAATGACTACCAGGTGCACAGGCCAGTACCTAGGTAGCCCCAGGAGGAGCTCACGCCGATTACCTCCCTATGGTCATTCTTCAAATAGGGAATCGATATCACGGGACCCTTTCCCGTAGTTGCGGGAGGAGTTAAGTTCCTCATAGTCGCGATGGATTTCTTCACAAGATGGATTTAGGCAAAGGCAGTCGCAACGATAATGGGGAATCAGGTGAAAAGGTTCGTATGGGACAACATAGTATGTCGTTTCGGGCTGCCCGGTGAAATAGTCTCGGATAAAGGAAAGCAGTTCGCAGAGAACCCATTCAAGGATTGGTGCGCGAAGAATGGGATACATCAACGTTTCACATCGGTTGCCCACACATAAACGAATGGACTTGTGGAGAGAGCAAACAGGAGATTGGGGGATGGCATAAAAGCACGGTTGGGGGAGCATAATAAGAAGTGGGTCAATGAGTTGTCGCATGTTTTGTGGGCACATCGCACGATGATCAATACAGCCATAAGAGATACCCCCTTATCCCTCACATATGGGACAGAAACAGACATTCCAGCCAAGATAGGACTGCAAACACTCCGCACAGCGGAGGTAGACATGGTTACTAACGACGATGAACTGCGATTGAACCTAGACATAATCGAGGAGCGACGAGAGTTAGCATCAATCCGCGAAGCTAAGTCGAAGTAAAAATGAAAGGCTACTATGACGCTAGGGTGCGCAAGACCTCCTTTAGGCCAGGTGACTTTGTGTATCACTCAAACGCGGCCAGTCACGTTGAGAATATGGGGAAGCTTGGACCAAAATGGGAGGGACCCTACATAGTGACAGATGCACTTGGAAATGGTGCGTACCGTCTACGCGATATGGATGGTCGCGACCTACAAAGACCTTGTAACATATGCCATCTAAAGAAGTGTTCACTTTAAGGGCAAAACTTCCTAGGTGAATGTATTGTTTTTTCTTTTATTTTTTGTGTTTAAAATCTTGCAAGTATTAATAAAACAGTCGTGGTCCCTAGCTAGTTCCACGGCGCATTCTCAAAATTTTCTCTTTATGTCATACATACTTTTTTTCTTATTATATATTGCCTAATGGCGCACGCGTGCACAACGTTTCCAGGAAAAATAAGAGGAATGAGCCTATCCTACTAATTAGACTTGTCGAGTAAGTGGGATGCACACCCTTCGACCATGGATCACGTATCCTTGTTAGGCCCCTTGCTATTAATGACGCCGTAGCAAGTTATGCAACCAGTACACTCTGAGACTTTAAGACACACTTGTGCACACCTAACAATGGGTCAGCCTCACTTGACCGTCCTTATGGTAGTAGCGGTATACTGCACGTAATGAGATTCTCAAACCCATATGGACTATTTATAAGTTTACATTAGCTTATTATGCGAAATTGCGCCATAAAAATCAAATAGACTTTTTTATACCAAAAGAAGGATAATGTTTATTACAATAGCAAACATTCGTGGATAACAAATACAACATATATTTACAAATCTCTTAGGCGATTTGAGAGCAGATGGTTCTCAGAGGACGATTTCTTCAGTTTTAGCAAAGGAGGGCAGTAAGCAGTAGTGCAGTGATCCTTTAAACTTTTTTCCATTCGGTTCAGCAGGCGTGAATCCCTCTCTAGCAATGGCAACGACAACACAAGGATGGCAGGAGCAAGATGGGCCGCACCAACGGAGGGCGCTGCTTCTATGTTCAGCAGGGCTTTCTTGGCAGCAGCGCGGCTCTCGTGCGCTGCAAGGACCTCAGATAGTGGCACTTCCTTCTCAACCTTAAAGGGATCAAGAATATCCTTGGGATGCGTGAATACTGGCACGGTCAACTGCTCCATGGATGGTTTTAGGTGGAAGTATGCCAATGCTTCTGCGCCCTCTGCCTTATGACGCGCTAGGGTAAGGCCCTCCATCACCACTTCAACAGGCACTTCATGATCCTTGTCCTCCAGGCCAAAAGAGGGCAGCGGACATACACTCATTTCTTTCATGGCTGTGGTGAGCTTAGCATCAGCCTTCGGATCATAAAACGACACCTCTGATAGTTCTTTGTTCAGTAGCTTCTCCTTGTGCGTTGTCCCTAAGCCTCTTGAAGTGCCCTCATTGATGGCGGCTATGACAGACTTGGAGAATGAGGCTCGCATGGTGGGGTCTTCAAAACCCACCATTGCGGCTAGGCGCAGACCATGATGCACTAACCACCGCTTCTCGGCTATCTCTTTCATCAGGCGGGGGTACAACTCCTCATCCAGTTCGATACTCAACCTCTTCAATTGACAGCTGAGATCGCTTAAATCTTCCTTTACCTTCGCACCCATAGCATCAACATCAGTAACGAACCTATTCATCCCCTCCTCAAAGGCCCCCATAGAAATAAGATTGGAGGCCTTTATCTGGTGAAGTTGGGGGCGCTCTTCATCTAGAGCGGCAGATAACCTGTTCCTTTCTTCTGTTAAGGAATGGAGGAGGGCGGCATCTTTTCTTCCTCTCTCGGCCTATTGGTCTATTTTTTCTTGCATATCGCCGAGAGCGGAGGATTTCTCTTTAGTAACCTGCCTCAGCTTTTCCTCTGTCGTATGGAGTTTGGCAGACAACCCCAGATATCTCTTCTTGAGGTGCGATGTCAGTATCACCTGCAGCCCTGCCAGATAACTTGCCTCATCGGCCAGGACAGAATCACTCATCCCTTCAAGCACTACCTCTCGGCCAGGGGGCACGATGTTGTCTAAAAAGCTTGCGCATCTCCTCCCGCTGATGAAGCCTCTTTGTGGGGGGAGGGTGTAGCCTTGGCTTTTGAAGAAGATTTTTCATGTTCGTCGCTGATGTATAAGAGTAATGGTTAGGCGGACGTTTAAAGTATAATCACATAGAGATGCAGCGAAGAATGTATACTTTACGCTACCGTATAGAAGAAAATGGTTACTTCAGATTGATGGTGGAGGGAGGAGTGCGTGGAGGGGTCTTTGCAAGGTTCTCCTCAAACTCTTCCTCTGTAGTACGCACCCCTGTCTAGGAGGGACCAACCCCGGTGCGTGCGGATTTGTGTAGAGATGATGGGGGACTTCTGTGTCTTTTTCCTAAAGAGGTAATGTCCTCTTCCTCAAACCCAGCCGCGGTTTTTTTGGCATCTATGGTGTAATCATCTGAAGACGGTGAGGACTAAGAAAGGGTGGTCATTGTTGTTGTATGGGTGGTTGTTGTTCCAACTGTTGAACTGGTGGAGAGGGCGGTGATTGGTCAACGCCAGTGCCTTCGCTCCCTTGGGCGATTGATGGCTCCTCAATCTCTAAGTCCATGGTATTTTTCTGCGCACGATCACGGAGTGATTCTTCATTTTCCTGCTGAGGGCGAGAGTACACCAACAAATTTTTGGGAAACGCACCACGGACAAGGTCAAGAACATCCATAACTGCGAAAGGAAGCAAACAAAAAACAGGGAAACATATTTTAGTCTTCTGATATGCGATGGTACTTACAGAACGTTACGATTAAGGCGGGAAGGACCACTAAGCCTGGCCACCTTCTCTGCAGAACGCTATTACCATGTGCTCACCACATATGACTGCGCGACTCAGGCCAAGAGTTACTAAAACACTCTTCGGATAGGGTTGCACGGGAATGCGGTTGTAGTTCAGAGTCTCCGCATCTGCAGCGTTGTAGGATTCGGGGCCAGGTAGGGGGTCCTTCCTCACGATGTCAGGGGTCAAGAACGGAAAGTGGAAGGGAAAGGCAGCGTCATCGACCCAGAAGAATCTGTCGGTCCAATTCCTTAAGGAATCTACCTTTCCATCAAAACATTGCATACCACCATTTCACTTAGCAAAAGATACCCAACCATTGGCTAAATGCCGTTGGTAGAAAACACGGAAGAGATCTACTGTAGGTTCTATGTCTAGGGTGTGGTAGTTTATTTCGAAATTCGAAATTTTCGCTGCCCCTATGCAATGTAGTTGGGAGACGTGGATCTCATAGTGTAGTAATACGCTCAGAAGGAATCGCGACATAGGTATACGCAGGTTTGCGTAATCAAAGTAACAAGTGTACAACCCTATATTCCCTCCGGGGAACTGACTTATATTATGTTGCGGTTTAGGAACTCCTGGGTGCAGGTAGTCGGGTATGTAGAACTCGGAGGTAAATTCATCTAGCTGCTCAATGGTCAAGATTGACGTGGTGTCGGTTAGCTGTTTCACCATGGTGTTGTGCATACAAAATAGTGGTCGCGCAGATTACCTTAATAAGAGATCTGGTGATGATGGTAAATGATAGAGGCGTTAATGGTGGTTTGAAGGTTTGTAGATAGTAAAAAGTCAAAAGGAGTCGTGATGGGTTTATATAAGCTTCCTGAGTTTTACTGTTCATGGTCAGATTTGTGCCACGTGTCCCCCACTTGCTAGATCTAACGGTAGAAGATGAAGGGGTAACTATGACATGGCAAGCACTTTTCCCGAGTACCAAGGAGGTTAGGTGAAAGGGGGGATGTTTGTCTTCTTGGCGGGAATGTTTAAAATAAGATGTTTCTGCTTGGACTATGCGACTGTTTAGGTCTGATTATAGTCTAGTAGCCGCGGAATGGGCCTACGACCACTAGACTAGGGGGACATGATAACGTATAGTCCCTAGTCGGGCTGGATAGTTCGACTCACGGGTACTACCCGCATCCATCAGGAGTGGATTGGATACTTGTGCGATGTGCGCACATATCCCATAAAGCCCAGTAAGCAGCCGACGCGCAATAGGTTGATTACTTAGCCAAGTCCTCGTCACAGTGCGACAGGATCAAACCGAATATAACTTATATTATAGTTATATTCGCCTAAGGAAAAGGGATATAGACTTGCCTTAGTTGGATAATGAAGATCAAGCTATTTCGAGTCATTATCTCTTCCTTAGGCTACAAGAACAGGGAGCCCAGCCTGGACTCTCTCGATTATAAAAGGAACCCCTTCGGTTCCATAAAGGTACGATACACACCATACCCTAAACACTATTATACTCAAAACCGATTACATACTCTCACGCCGGAGTCTAATCGTGGGTCACAAACCCACGATAAGCCTAACAATGTTTGTTTAGTGTGCAGGGTCCTAAAGCGAGTTTCACTTGGTGCGAGAGCCGAAGTCCATAAGACCCCAAATTAAGCCTAATTTGGGTTAAGCTCGGTCTACCCCAACTTTTGCATCAATACCTACCAATAAAAATTGAACACCGTGCATATTGGGCACTTAAGAACTGCAACCCTGATCTTATTGCAGCTGGAGAAAAACGTATCTTTCAACTACATGAGTTAGATGAATTTCGACATCAAGCTTATAAAAGTTCACGTATATATAAAGAACGAACCAAAGTGTTGCATGATCGCAAACTGCGAAAAAGAAAAGATTTCAAACATGTAGAGAAAGTACTTCTCTTTATCTCGAATTATAAATTCAAGCAACCCAAGCTTACATCGAGATGGACTGGACCTTACCCAGTAAAACACCAATATCCATCCGGATATGTTGAACTCTACGGTAGAGACAATACCGCTTTTATTGTCGACAGAAATAGACTCAAGCTCTACCACGAAGAAGAAAACTATAATGAATTTGATGAAGAAGAAATCCCCTTCTTTTTGAAATAAAACCAAGTAGCCGAGTCTGGCTGAAGACTCTAAACTTAGCGCTATTCGGAAGGCAATCCGTATTTTATCCCCCACTTTTTACCGTAAGTATGGAGGAGTGATGTGTGTTCGCAAGTCCTAAACAAAGATCCAAAAACTTGATTTTGCGAAAGCGAGTTTTAAATTTATATTACTAGATGATTACCAAAAAAGGCACTTAAAACACAACACGGGCAAGTATATCCTTACATGTATAGCATAGTCTTAAGATAAGTCCAGGTCGATCCACGGGATTGGTGTTAACAAGTTAAAACAATGATCTCTAGAGTGTCACAAGTTCTAAAGATTTAAGCTTATAACAATGACTTAAAGGTGCATTTGGTTAAGGCTAAAACATAGAAAAGATAGATAGCAAAGATGAATTATAAGCACATAAACAATGTAAGACAACATGTAGATTACTAGTAACACATGCAACATATATTCAATATAACAAGAAATCCTTCAACAGATCATGTCATACCAAAAGAATTAAGAATGGTTTATGCTTGATTTCAATAATTAAAGCACTAAATAAAATTATGCAAGAGTCGTTATGTATTTCATTCCACCAATCGCGACAAAGGTGAATACTAGATTCATTTACTAGATGACATGGAATCCATTCAATCATATAAGTAAGAGTTATAATATGAATGAACCAAATACATAACAATGATCAAACATAATAGTATCGAGTACAAGAACAAATCAACCATGCTTATAATCACGGACCAGGGAGAAAGTGCGCCGCACAAAACTAATTGTGCGCCGCACTTCGCCCCTGTCAAGCTAATACAATCTATTCATAGTTCTATACATTCCTCAACCAAATACACAAGTAACTAATCCATTATCAAAGGAATAACAAACATAACATTCATCATAATTCAGAATTGATCATAATAAAAGGATAAAAGATTATACCAAAGTTATATGATCCAAATGATGATTACAAGTTTTCCCAAACGAAAACTATTATTTATTACTCAAACTAATTATTCCTATAGCTCGGAATCTTTTAGATGGTGCCAAAACACCTTAAATTCGTGCCTTGATAGGTGGGAGAAGATCGGAGTTGTTGGTGTGAGTTGGTACAGAATGAGAGGGCCAAAGGGTGCTTTTATAGGCTTTCTGCGACCAAAAGTGCGCCGCACTTTGTCCAATGTGCGCCGCACATTTCCTAAACGTGGAGCCGAAGTTTTATTAATGCTGAGGAGAAGTACGCCGCACATTACATTTTGTGCGCCACACTTTATTTGTGCGTCGCACTTTTCAAATGTGCGCCGCACATTTTGACAGCACAAAGTACTCCGCACTTTACATTTTGTGCGCCGCACTTCTGGGCATTTTCAGCTTTTGGACCAAAAAGCAAAGTTGTATATAATTCTCTTGCGCACGCGTGGGCACCTGAACCAAGTCTACCGGACATCGTATGCTCAAGTTATGATCAAAGTAGTGAGAAAGTGTCGGGTGATCTTAAGCTTGACTTTATTTCTTCGTTTAAACTTCATGTCTTCGTGTTTTCTTCCATTTCCTTCCACGATACGTCCTTGGAACCTATACATCAAATATACTTCATTAAGTATCGATAGTTCACATAATTAACCTAAATATATACAGATAACGTGCACGTAAACATGTATAATTAGAGCGTTATCAAATTCCCCCACATTTAAACTATTGCTTGCCCTCAAGCAATGCTAAGAAAAATAAAGTTAGAAATAAATTTACCTAAGTGGCAAAAGAAAATAAAATTTTAAATTTTTTGAAATCGCAAATATTTTTGAGTTTTTAAAAGAAATTTTGCTCAAAAGCGCAAACACTCCCCCACACTTAAGGGTTTGCTTGTCCTCAAGCAATAAAAAGAAAAATAATAATAATTTGTGTTATATGTTTAAAATTATCCATGTTGCTAGCTACCAAATGTACCACAAACCATGAAATATTACACTTTTCTTCAATAATCACATATCGAACAACATACATATCCCGTCTTAGCACATAAATCGATATCTTAAGAAACTTCGTCTTCCTTCATCTTCATATTTATACATATAGCTCATTGCTTTCTTTTTTTCACATTTTTCTATTTATTTTTTTTCGATTTTGACTTTTTCCATTTTTTTCTTCGTCTTATTTCATTTTTTTTTCTCTTTTCATTTTTTTTTCATCACGCCCTTCCCAACTAGCAATTCTTCCACTCCTGATATAAGCATACACCACAAAAAATACGAAACATAAAGTTGTACACCTTCATCTTCGTTGAAATGGCACAATACTCATAACCAACCGCGAACCAACTATTAGCTAAAATCATCCATTCAATCCGGGTAACTAGCAACCAACCAGTTTTTTTCTAACTTTTATTCTAATATATTAACCTATATGGCAAAGAAAAGAAAAATAATTTGATTTTTAGGTTACCGAGGGCGAAAAAAGTTTATATTAAATAACGAGCCACATTTTCCAATTCATTTTTCCCCACACTTAACTTTAGAAAATAACTTAAAAGTAGGAAAAGTGGGAAAAATAAATATAAGAGAAACGGACTTCTCGGGGCTCATAAGTTGTTCGGTTGAATTCTGAAAATTTAGCGCAAAATGGAGCGTCATCACAAGCATGTGAATGCAACAATATCTACACCGATCCAAATATATATGCCACATCCCCAAGTGATTATTTAAAAATGTCAATCTACTCCAAGCTTCCACATGTTTATTAAATTTGCAAAGATAGACAAAACCACAAAAAAAAGTAAAATTCTAAAGCACACTTTCGTAGGCACCACGATTGCTTTTTGCGTATGCAACAAGCCTTTAAACCCCTCGGTGTACCGAGTGAACGCGTTATAGTCTCATGAGGGTTTCCAGTGATCACACCCAAAAAGTTCGTAATATATTTTTTTTTGTATACAATAGACAAGTACGAAATACACGGGCCCATGCACGTCACACTAATATAATTGCAAAGTTTTTTGTTTTATATTTTTTTATATCTTTTCTTAAAAATCTTATTTATTTACATTATACTAATAATAATACACAAAACATTACGAAATAAAAAACAAAAGCGAATATAAAATCTTTTTGGAATTTTATTTTTGATTTTAGACAAACACTCATCAAACACACAATTATAATTTAATGTACAAAGGTATACTATACAATCAAACAAACGCATGGGCTAAAACAAAACGATAGTTTTATAAAAGTGTGTCGCACAACATTATATGTGCGGCGGTTTTATTACAACAGAAAGCACATTTTTTAGGTTTTTAGTTTTTATTAACAACATATATATAACCATTTAAAAACAAACAAACACATAAATGAAACGTAAGTAAAAAAACTAAATAAGAAAAACTCGTTTTTATATAATATTTTATAATTTTTACGTTTTTAATGTTTTTATTTATTATAATCTTTTATTTATTAATCACACAAAATTGGAAGGGAGCCGCGAAACAAGCTGCGCTACCACCCCCTTTTGATATTTTTATGTGGTCAAATTAATGGTTTTTTATATTTTTTATAGTTCTATTATTATTTCTACTTATTATACTAATACTATTACTATTTTTTTATTCAAGATACTTTTACAATTCGGTTCAAGTGAGAATGATCCACTTTTAAACATTAAGAATACGGTATTTTCGGTATATACTCCAAAAATGGATATTCTTTTAATTTGACCACATAAAAATCCTTTTTCGTTGTTTTGAAGGGTTTACTTTTTTCGATTTTACTTTTAACGATGATAAGAAATAGAGGATCAACTTGGGTTTTCGGAGGGTCTTCGGATATTTCACTCCTCGTGAATACGGCATTCACGTGCTTAACTCGAGCGGAAGGAGTAGGAGATGAGTTAGTCCTAACGGTTTGATCAAAAGAGACATGAGTTTGAGGCTTCGACAACTCACTAATTTTTGTTTCCATGTTTTCTAAAGTACTTTGGAAATTCTTTTCATTTTGCTTCATCTTAAAACTCATAACGTTAACGGTCTATTTCACAAAATTGTTTGCAATTCTTTGACTATCCAAAAATTTAGTGACTATTCTTTCGAGATCGATTTCAGATTGAGGTTGAGATTGGTGAGAATCCAAATCATGATAATTTCGGTTTTCACAACCATCAAGGTGATTCGATTCATGACGTTCACACATCGGCGTGTCATCGTTTCATGCGATTTTTAGAAGCGAGATTACCTTCGAGATCGTTATACTTTTCACGCATCTCATGTAATTCTTATTTAAATATTTGGAAATAAGAGACCATTTTAGCTTCAAGAGCTTCCAACTTTTCTATTAATCGAGACGTATCAATACTACTTTCATCGGCGAAAGAAGTAGATTTTTTATTATCTTTGTTTCGAGACTTTTTGGGCCAATTAAGTTCAAAAAGAACTTTGTTCTCAAGAAATTGAAAAGCTTGTTTCGGAGTTTTGTAGAGGAAAATTCCTCCGGCCATTCCATCAAGGATTACTTGAGTGGATTCGTCTAAACCATGATAGAATATGTGAATAATAGCTCTTCTGGTTAGACCATGCCCATGACATTTTCGAAGCATGTTCTAAAGTCGTAACCATGCTTGGGTTAGAATTTCACATGTGGTTTGAGAGAAATTTATGATTTCGAGTAAAAGACGTTCAAATAACGAAGGTGGAAATAATCGGTTTATAAAAGCTATTCGCATTTGCTCCCACGATGTTATAGAATCTTCATTAGGATTTTCGAGCCAGATTTTAGCATCATCGGCTAAGGATAGTGGAAACATCAAAAGTTTGACAACTTCACTTTGAGTTTCATCATATTTGAACATGTTGCAGATTGCGAGAAATTCGCGAATGTGTTCATGCGGATCGGCCCGCAAATGAGAATCGAATTTGTTCTCTTGAACCATTTTTAAGTGGGTAGTGTTAATAACAAAGTTGTCATCAACATCGGTTCAAACAATGGCGGAATTAGGAGTTGGTACTACAATACTAGCACTATTCCATAAAGTTTGATCATTGAGATCGATATCTATGATATGTTCGGGTAGATTGGGTTGGGTTTTGAAATCCTCTTCATGTATATCTATAACGACTAATTCATTGTTGGATGGATTTTGGGTTGAAAACTTTGGAGATTTGATTTGAATGCATTCTTTTAGGATTGTTTGAAATTCATAACTACTCGTTATTAGATTTTTATTTAATTTAAATAGAAGGTTTACAAGTTCTTTTCCCCACGATCGAGGATTTACACAAATGTTTAAAATTTTGCAAAAAGACATTTTTTATGTTTCACTTTTTTTAATTATTATTTTATTTTATTTTATTTATTTCTTATTATTATATATGTTTTTTTGGTTTTATTTTTGAGATTATAAAAGGATAAGAAGCAAAATAAAAGCGAAAGAAAAACTAATCTTTTTTTGGTTTTTGGTTTTTTTGTTTTTTTGTTTTTTGATGATAAACTATATATTTACAAATTCATAAGGCACAAAGTCTAAAATGCAGTTAGGTGGTTTTTTGAGAATCAGTGAACTTAATCAGTTGAGAAATACGTTTTGAAGATTTATCTAGAAAGTGCGGCGCACATTGCTACATATGCGTGTACTTACAAGTTCTCCAGAAAAACCGGCGCACAATTGAAAAGTGCGTCGTACTTAGAAATCCTACAGAAAGTGCGGCGCACAAAAGGAAATGTGCGGCGTACTTTCTGCAATTTTTTCGACAGAAAATTTTTGAGATTACCAGAAATCTCTACGACGAAGATTTAATTTCAAAAGAAGTTTCTAAGAAAGTTTCAACAAGTAACGAAAACAATCCCCGGCAGCGACGCCAAAAACTTGATGTGTGTTCGCAAGTCCTACACAAAGAGACAAAAACTTGATGTTGCGAAAGCGAGTTTTAAATTTATATTACTAGATGATTACCAAACAAGGGACTAAAAACACAACACGGGCAAGTATACCCTTTCGTGTATAGCATAGTCTTAAGGTAAGTCCAGGTCGATCCATGGGATTGGTGTTAACAAGTTAAAACAATGATCTTTAGAGTGTCACAAGTTCTAAAGATTTAAGCTTATAACAATGATTTAAAGGTGCGTTTGGTTAAGGCTAAAACATACAAAAAAATAGCAAAGATGAATTATAAGCACATAAACAATGTAAGACAACATGTGGATTACTAGTCGCACATGCAACATCTATTCAATATAACAAGAAATCCTTCTACAGATCATGTCATACCAAAAGCATTAAGAATGGTTTATGCTTGATTTCAATAATTAAAGCACTAAATAAAATTATGTAAGAGTCGTTATGTAATTCATTCCACCAATCGCGACGAAGGCGAATACCAAGATTCATTTACTAGATGACATGGAATCCATTCAATCATATAAGTACTAGTTATAATCATGAATGAACCAAATACATAACAACGATCAAACATAATAGTATCGAGTACAAGAACAAATCAACCATGCTTATAATCCCGAACCAGGGGGAAAGTGCGCCGCACAAAACTAATTGTGCGCCGCACTTCGCCCCTGCGAAGCTAATACAATCTATTCATAGTTCTATACATGCCTCAACCAAATACACAAGTAACTACTCCATAATTAAAGGAATAACAAACATAACATTCATCATAATTCCAGAATTGATCATAATAAAAGGGATAAAAGATTATACCAAAGTTATATGATCCAAATGATGATTACAAGTTTTCCTAAATGAAAACTACTATTGATTACTCAAACTAATGATTCCTATAGCTCTGAATCCTTTAGATGGTGCCAAAACACCTTAAATTCGTGCCTGTGGGTGGGAGAAGATGGGAGTTGTTGGTGTGAGTTGGTAAGGAATGAGAGGGCCAAAGGGTGCTTCTATACGCTTTCTGCGACCAAAAGTGCGCCGCACTTTGTCCAATGTGCGCCGCACATTTCCTAAATGTGGAGCCAAAGTTTTATTAATGCTGAGGAAAAGTACGCCACACTTTACATTTTGTGCACCGCACTTTTCAAATGTGTGCCGCACATTTTGACAACACAAAGTACTCCGCACTTTACCTTTTGTGCGTCGCACTTCTGGGCATTTTCAGCTTTTGGACCAAAAAGCAAAGTTGTAGATAATTCTATTGCGCACGCGTGGGCGCCTGAACCAAGTCTAACGGATATCGTATGCTCAAGTTGTGATCAAAGTAGTGAGCATGTGTCTGGAGATCTTAAGCTTGACTTTATTTCTTCGTTTAAACTTCATGTCTTCGTGTTTTCTTCCATTTCCTTCCACGATACGTCCTTGGAACCTATACATCAAATATACTCCATTAAGTATCGATAGTTCACATAATTAACCTATATATATATATATATATATATATATATATATATATATATATATATATATATATATATATATATATATATATATATATATATATATATATATATATATATATATATATATATATATATATATATATATATATATATATATATATATATATATATATATATGTGTGTATATATATATATATGTGTGTATATATATATATATATATATATATATGTATATATATATATATATATATATATATATTTATATATATATATATATATATATATATATATATATATATATATATATATATATATATATATATATATAGATAACGCACACGCAAACATGTATAATTAGAGCGTTATCAAGGAGGACCTGTAAATAAATAAAACTGTCCTTGTATATATTGCATGTGTTTTGTTTTGTTTTATAGCATGCAGGAAAAGAGCAAATTTGGAGCTCCAAGCTGGATTCATCTGTTGAATTCTCGCGATTTTCTACTTAGCCCCGGGAAGTTCTCGTTTCCCTTTGCAATTTTTCCTATTTTAAGTTTTATCAGTTATCACATCGACGGCGACGTTCACCTTAAGTGTGGAGGAGGGACAAATAGGAAAAATAATAAATTTCTCCACATTAAAAATCTTTTTGAAAATAAATAAAAATTGATATATTTTAAAATAAATAAAGTTTTGGCAAAGCAAAAATCTCATTGATTGACACTATAACTAAAGCACAAAAACCATCCACCAAATATGTGAGGAGACCTAGCTTATATTTCTCTATTTTGTGTGAAAGCCGATAATCTAATATGCTTAAGAATTTGTGCTTGATAATCATTTACTAAACCGCAGTGAGGTTAATTTATAGATATTTTCGAGAAGAGGCAAAATAAATCATCATTTTATCATTTTAGTTAAGCTACACTAGCTTGCTAAAATATGTTGCACTTGTACCTATATGATCCGTTGTGCTATTATCCTTATGCTTATGCCTATCCATTTGTCAAGTAAAAAAAATTATATATGATGTACTCTCTTAAAAAAATAAAAAAAATTAAAAAAAAAAATTAAAAAAAAAATAAAATAAAAAAAAATAAAAAAAAAATAAAAGAATAAGAAAAGTATTGTAGTTTGTTTTACGACTTTGACAAGGCAAATTTTGTTCCTACACCCTCATCATTATCACATTTTGACTCTTTGAAAATCTATCTGGTGCTCACGCCGCAACGGTTATGTTTATGTGTCATGTACAAACTTATGGTAGCTATCTATTTTATGTCCGTGCTATTTGAGTGTTACCTTACATTTACCCTTTGAGAGTGACATTGGTGTGAACTTAAAATCTAAACACTATCCATGTGAGGTGCTGAAGTTATTTGTCATTTGGTTTTGCTACTTATAAAAATTTAATCATTTTCCTATCATACTTCATAACACTTAAAAGCATTTTTAAAATCTAATTTGTTTTCTCGCTTTGATTTCTTGAGGGCAAGCAATAGCTAAGTGTGGAGGAACTTGATAACGACCAAAATATACATATTCTACCCGTTATTATAATGCCACTTTTTATTATAAATAAGAGCTTTCGATACTTAATATATTGCGTTTTATATTAAGGTATGAAGTATGAAGAAGCAAAGTGAAGAAAACAAAAAGGAGGGTCCTTATTGTGCAAATATGACAAACTATTTAAAGAAGAATCTGGAAGGTACAAAAGTGCGGCGCACATTGTCAAAAGTGTGGCGCACATTCCCACATCCAAAGTGCGGCGCACTTTAGGATAAGTGTGGCGCACATTTTGTCTCAGCCAACACTATAAATAGGAGCCACTTCTACTCATTCTACACACAACACAACTCTCAACTACTACTTTATAATTCTGAATATTCTTAGCTTTCTTAGTGATTCTTCAATATTATCCACTGTTGGAAAATACTTGTAACAAGAGTATTCCACTCTTTGATTCTTGGAGAAACGATACAATCGTGACACTTGTGTACTCGTTCATTCAATCAATCTAAGTATGATGTTCTCTTACTCTTTTCCATTCGTTACTTTGGTTACTATGTTAGGCTAAGCTATTTGTGACTATATGGGTATGTGACTATGATTAGTGATGATGCTATGATATGATCCTTTATAATTGATTTCAAGCTAATGTTGTAGAAGCATTTTACCACCTAGTTCTATAAACCATATTTTATCTAGAGTTGATTTGTTATGATGGCTTGGCGTTGAGAAAGGCAAATTGTTGTAATAGGTTTTTAAAGACTTGTCTATGGTTTTGAATCTTTCGTTGGAGAAATTCTCTTAGAAACCGTGATAAAATATTGAGCTCGTTGGCAACTTGTTTTGAGCTTAGTCGCTCGAATAAACATAAGTCTTGAATCACACTAAGTAAGTTGTGTAAACACCATTTTGACGAAAAAGGTTTATCACTCTTTACCTAACTAAACATATCTCGATCATTATTATCATCATCACGAACTCATACGAACTATCCCATATTAGTCATATTTGTTACTATTGTTATTCATATCAATCATTTCTTTCTTCAATTATTATATTGATTACCAAAACGAAATTAAGTTCCAGCGAACGATCTTGGCTTACCACTACAAAGCTATATTACGAAAGAAAAGGTATACTTGCCCGTGTTTGTACTTCTAGTCCCTTATTTTGTCTAAACCTTGTAATATAAATTTTAGACTTGCAAAAGAAACATCACATCAAAACTAACGAGAATTCACCGAAGTGACTATCATGACAGAATGTCGTGAGAAGTAATCTGCAGGTACAGATTACCCATTAGTTATAATAAAGTGTGCTTGATTACACATAGAAAGGGTAACACAAACAGGATTCGTTACTTCCAATAGATCTATTCACCGTATTACCGCACACATAAAGTGTTCAATGACTTATGAAATTTGTGCAATAACATATTTCAGTAAAAGCGTATAGTTCACAAAAATGCATGTATTCTAGTTTTAGCATATATCCCCCTCACGGGTTTTCAAATCATTTACAAAACATTAAAAGTGAGGCTATGGACTCACCTTGTCCTACGGATTCTGAATCACGTCAAATATATATCAGCCACAGGCAAACAACTTAGTCTCATAAATCTGAGTCAACATATATGTATATATATATCAAGTCTTTTATTTTTAGTTTAATACTTTTATGTATTAGTTATGTGTTATTTAATTAATATTAGGTTGTAATTCTATCATCATTGTTCGAGTCATCATACTCGGAAGCCATTCTATAAACGTTTGAGGAGCGAGGGCACCTTAAATCGTAAACCCAGTCACTTAGTCAGAACGTAATATCGAGATGGAACATTTTTGTACAAAACTCCCTACTAACATGATACCTTTACTACTTCCTCATATTTATAATTATCTTCTTTACTTTCAAAATTGGCAAAAATAGCCTTTTTAGTTATACTTTGGCTAAATTACACTTTTAACCCCTAAAGTATATAGTTTTAGTATTTGCATTTTAAACCCTCAATATTTAACCTTGGGACCTCAAAATTACCAATATTTATTCTTATATATTTAAATTTCACAAAATGACACTTTTGGCCCAAAATGTTAAATAGTTTCAAAAATGACAGTTTTAGTCCCCATACTTGTTAAAATCACATAACAACCTCAAAAATGGACCAAATGATCTAGAATTTTAAAACAAAGTTTAAAAACACATTTATAATCATAATAACAACACCAGAACTATAGCTTTTGAAATGGGTTTTTGCTTATTATTTCATGTAAATTACAAAACTAAGATTTTGAGACATCTTTAACTTATAACTTCCATTTAAAATGATCAAATGAATTAATTTATTATAGATTATCTTTCTAACATCTTATTAACATTATAAAACTCTAAGAAAGTAGTATAACAATATCAAAGCATAGCTAACAAAGTGATTACCTAGGATGCTCTATAATGGCTCCTAATAGGGTATATGGAATATATCTTCCTCATAACTCTTCAAGAATTCCTAGAACTTCTCCCAAAGCTTGCTACTGATCTTAGGGACTTCTTAGGGCTTTAATGGTGGTATAGGAACAGAATGTATAGGTGTATATAGGTTAATCATATCTTAGGGATAATTAAGTGAGCTTAAGATCTAATGCTTTGATAACTTGTACCTTATGCTTTATTAACTTGTACTTTATATTGAAGTAAATGTATAATCTTAATATGATACATAATTGAGTATTATAATTAGTGGCAAAATATTAGACTCTAATTCATCATAGAATGGATTTTATATGCTAATCTTGGTTACTAGGTCTTAACTTGTAATTAGCCTGGATTCGTGAATATTAGTTTTTTGTGATCAATTAACTTTCCTTTATATGATAGATTATAATTATTATAGTGTATTTGATACTTGTACATAGATATTATGTAGCTATATGGCTTGAAACATTGTTTACTAAGGGTTTCTAGGTTATAATCTAGACTATTATGTACTTTTACTTGTACTTAGATTTGTATAGTTTGTTTTTATCATTCTTAGGTATTATTATATTTTCAAAGTATATTTTATAAATTGTTTATAATTTATAATCACTTATGTTGGGAATAAATTAAGGCCAGTTCACTTGAGCGTTGACAAGAGTAAAACAAGCGTTGACAAGAGCAAAACAAACGCTGACAGCCTAAGCGTTGACAAGATAAAGTCAAGCGTTGATACATTGAAGACAAGCACTGATGGGAAGATATACTCTACGTGTCTATTGTATTCTAGATTACTTCTAGTAAAGATAGGAACAACAATGTATTTTCTATATTTATCTTTACCTAGAATAGCTTATACGTAGATTATTGTACAAGGCTTCTTATGTCTATAAAAGAAGACCTTTAGGTTAATGTTTCATATAAGTTTTCATTCGTAAACTACTTTCATTGTAAGCAAGTTTTATATCATTAATCAAAGTGAAAGTTTGTTTATATCATTGTGTGTTCTTGTTTAAGTGTTAATTCCACATAACACTTAGATTATCATAAACATATACAAAGGTTTCTCTAAGTGTATTCCTTGATCTAATCTCGTATACATAAAGCTAAATCGATCTAAGTTTGGGATCAACAAGTGGTATCAGAGCTTGTTGAGAAACTTTGATTTGAAGAAGGAAATCTAATATCGTGAGGTGAACCAGGTTAAGGAAGAAGGTGAAGAAGAATCTGATGATGTTTTCAGTTAAGGCCACGTCTACTTCAAATTCCACAAGTTCCAATTCATCTTCATGTTCTGATAGTGAGGTATGTGATAACTCTTCTTGTAGGTTAAATACTGAGAAACTTAACAAAGAGGTGTTAAGGTTGTTAGATGATGTGAGTACTGAAAGATGCAAACTGTCTAACTATCAAATTGCTCTCACTCAAACTGAGAAGACAGTTTCTGAGTACAAGAAAATGGTATTTGACTTTATCTTAAAACATGAGTTAAATGCTAGTATGGATATTAGAAACATCATGGAGAGAGTCAATGCTGAATTGAAGACCATAAAATTCAGAGATTTGATAAAGCCTCACAAACCCTAGAAAAATGTGTTAGTGAACAAAGGGATTCTAGGGATATGTCTGGGATTGGGTTGAAAGAATATGTTGCCGTTCCACCACCTGCTGGGGACTTCTATGGTGTCCATAGAAATGATCTCTCTTGGACTGGTATTCCAGAAATCCAAGAAGAGGAATTTATTCCTCCACCTAGAGTTCTTTCCCCACTTGAGGAATATCAACAAAAGGTTATTGACCTAGAAGAGTGGAAAAAGGCCAACCCCACTTTATTTGTTAAAGGTGGGATACTTAGTGAGAGTCCATTTGTGCCTACACCCATTGAGAGTCCAGTTGTATCTACACCTATAACTGTGACAAATCCCATCACTGGAAAAGCTGTTAATCTTGGCTCCCCAATTAAGAAACAACCTAGTGTTAAATATGTTGAAATGTATAGGAAACCTAGGTCACCCCAAAGCCAAGCAAGTGTTAATGGGACAGGGTTTTATCAGTCTAAGCCTAAGTTTGTGTCCAAAAAGGCTTGTTACTCATGTGGGAGCTTCTCACATTTGGCCTATAATTGTGTCAGTGGATACAATTCATTCGCTGACAATAGGTCATCCAATGTCAACCATTGACCTTTTGTCCACACTAGACCACGGGCTACTAGACCAGCTCCTTTCTTCTCTAAGGCAGCTAATACCCATGGACAAAGGCCCTCTCAAAAGACCAACACTTGGTCAAACAGACAGTAGGTTCCTGTAGCAAACCCTAATTTGGGCGCTGATAGGAACAAATTCAGCGCTGACAAGAAAAATTTCAGCGCTGACAGGAACAAATTCAACGCTGACAGGCACAAATTCAGCGCTGACAGCTCCAAGTCTGGTATGAGACCTTATTTTAGACCATATAAACAAAGATACTTGGTTAATAAGGGTCAATGGTCTAAAGCATCATCCCACTTATCATGGAAACCTAAACAAGAGCAAAACTCTAATTTTAATGGTATTTCAATGACTTGCAATAAATTTAAATATCTTGAGAAGGTCATTACTAGTATCATTGGAACAAATTGGGTGTTTAGGTCATAAAGGGATGAACAGGGATTTATGGCAAAGAATAAGACCACTCTAGTTGAACAATTAGACAGATCCAAGTCTGACAAGGCTTGGATCTCCAAAGAAAACTAATTTGTTTTCTTTTTGAGCAGACTATCCAAAAGCAGGTTAATGATCAAGGATATTGGGATAGTGGATGCTCAAGGAACATGCATTTTTGGTCTTTCCATTGTTATTGTTTTTATCCACTAACATGTTATCTCTACCCATTGTTGTGGGAAAGGGTAGCCTCTGTTGGTGTGTTTTTGTGGTTTTTGTCTAACTATGCAGGAATGTGGAGCTACATTTGGATGGATACAGAGTTTCAAACTTTTATTTATGATGGTTGGAATGTTTACATTCTTATCTTGAGATAAAATTTTGCTTCTTCACATATAATGATTTGTATACTTCTGTTAAGGGGAGGTAAACCTCTAGGTTTTTGGGTACTCTTAGAGCACTCTTGCACAATTCTAGATTGTGTCCACTAGTGAGTGGGGGTTAGAAATACTGAAGGCTCTTTTCTTATGAAATTGTTGGAATTTCTATACCTCGAGGCACTGTAGCATGCACGTAGTTTATTTTGCATGCATGTTGCCAAGACTTTTGACTTAGAATTGGGTGTGGTCGTATGGGTGACTTGGGGTAGTTATTATTTTTGGGTTACTTGGGGAGTTGCAAAGGTTTTATATGAGTTAACTTTCTCTTTGGGGCATTTGTGAACAAATGACTCTAGAGTTCATGTGTGTCTATCATGCTTTTGCATGAGTGTATGCATGAACAGTGTTTGTCACTCTTGCTTATTAGAGACTAGTTAATTTCCTTAGGATTATTACCTTTGTTTGTGTTTTAACTAAGGTTTTATGCATTCTGAAGTACATTTTATGCTATGCCATCTTAGCTGGTGTCATTTTTAAACTTCTTTATAGACCCAAAACGTTTCATCACCCTTACTTTTTTCAAATTTTTGGATATCTGGAAGCCTAATGATCATTAAGATGTTTTTCCGAGTGATTGACATCTAGTAGCAGCAGAGATCACTTTCACAAGGTTGTATAGTGTTATGGAGATGGCTGAGACTATTGGCACTAGCTTTAATGCAGGTCAAGTCAGTCTTATCATCAGTAAGTCCATCCCCATGTCCTATGAATCAATATTAAGGATTCATTTCCCGAATATGGATGAGGACAGTATGAAACCTTTGACATTAATGGAATTGACGAAAATCTGTATTAGCTTGCAAAAGCAAAATATAGAACTGGTACAAATTGTCAAGGATCACTATTTTGAACTAATAGACTTGTTGTTTTGGAGACTGCTAGTGCAAGGAGAGGGATGGAGGAATCTCCCAAAGGGGAGGAAGATCCAATAAATGTGAGTGATAAGGGCAGCCATGATGGTCAATCTTTGGATGTTGCTAAGGCCCTTACAAGTTTGAAGAAACAGACAGGTTTTGATACGTCCTTAGTCTCTCCTACAAACTTAAATTTATCATTTACAGCCATATTGGAGGAAATTGCAAAAGGCGATGAGGCAGGAAATTTGGGCGTTGACAAGGAGAATTTGGACGCTGACAGAAATATTTTGGGCGCTGACACAACAAAATTGGGCGTTGACAGACATGCACATGAGGGTGATGTATCCCAGTCATCATCCATCATCAAGGAGGTTTCTTCACAGGTATCACCATCTACCTTACCAATAATTGATCCATTAGATAAGGGTAAGGGCATTATGGTGGAAGAGGTTGTTCCAAAGAATGCAGCTCAAGTTGAGTTTGATAGAAGGTTGGCTGCACAAATCATGGAACAAGATAGAAAGGAGATGAAAGAGTCACCATTTGTTGTCACTTCAGAAGAGAAAGAAGGAAGTGATGGAGCTAGCTCAGACTCAAGTGTTATGATTATAAAACCAGAAAGACTTGAGTATGGAGATGAGTTGGCCAAGGAGAAATTGAGAGAATTGAAATTGCAGGTTGACTTTGATATGCCAGAGGTGGTTCAAATGTATAATGATTGGGAAGAAAGATGTATGGTGAATCCACACTTGACCATTTCAGATCAGATATGGGGTTTGGAGATTCTCCTCAGAGTACAAAAAGATTGCCAGGTTATTTTGAAACACAAGGCAAGCAATATTCTCTCAGAGTTGAAAAGGGATAGAAGGGAGTTATACTGCATGTTGCTCAGATGTCATGGAGTAGGATGGACTTATCAGAAATTGAGGGCATTGACATTTGATGAGTTGGAATGCAAAGCTTATCCCATCTGGGTTAGAGTGCAGGAAGCAAATACTCTCAGACTTCTTTCTGATGAAAGAAAGGAAGAACTTGTAGAGGAAATGGAGCTCAAGAAGGCAATGTTTGTTCCCAGACCAGTGAAAAAGGGAGTTCCTCTTGAGTTTCCCAAAGATATGGATCCATTATATCCAAGTGAAGCTGTCATAAGAAAGAGCCTCAAGCTCTCACCATTAGAAGCTTCCGATATGGTACAAGTGTTACCACTAGATTCTAGAAATCCAATTGTGAGCTATAAAGAAGATAAATGTGGATTTTGGAAGATTGGCAGGTATGGAAAAGAAGTTCACACTTTTACCACTCTCATATCTTTGTTTGCAAGTTGTGATAGAGAAGCCTTGGAAGACCTATGGAGGTTACTAGAGACCAAGTATGAGGCTGAAGCACCAACTTCAGCTAATGGAATAAAACTGTGGTCCACATTCAAGAGAATGTGTGGACCAAAAGATGAGGATCCTGCTATTTGGACGGATCTTGAAGATGACCTTAGTGGTCTTCAATAGAGATTGTATTCAGCTGCTGGTGTTTACCATTTGAGTTCTACAAAGTTTGCTGAGTATCTACTTGTGGATGGTCAGTATTTCATATCCAAGGATATCTTGGAGAAGATGAAGAACACTCAGCTGGAAATTGATTATTCAAGTGATGTGGCAAAAGACTTGATCAGATTTGTTTATTACCAATATGAGAAGGTTTGTAAGATTCCTCCTAGTCCTTAATGCTTATTCAGAAACTTGATCATAAGAGTGGATATCAGGTTTAGGGGAGGATTGTTGGAATAAATTAAGGCCAGTTCACTTGAGCGCTGACAAGAGTAAAACAAGCGTTGACAAGAGCAAAACAAATGCTGACAGCCTAAGCGTTGACAAGATAAAGTCAAGCGTTGATACATTGAAGACAAGCACTAATGGGAAGATATACTCTACGTGTTTATTGTATTCTAGATTACTTCTAGTAAAGATAGGAACAACAATGTATTTTCTATATTTATCTTTACCTAGAATAGCTGATACGTAGATTATTGTACAAGGCTTATTATGTCTATAAAACAAGACCTTTAGGTTAATGTTTCATATAAGTTTTCATTCGTAAACTACTTTCATTGTAAGCAAGTTTGATATCATTAATAAAAGTGAAAGTTTGTTTATATCATTGTGTGTTCTTGTTTAAGTGTTAATTCCGCATAACACTTAGATTATCATAAACATATACAAAGGTTTCTCTAAGTGTATTACTTGATCTAATCTCGTATACATAAAGCTAAATCGATCTAAGTTTGGGATCAACAACTTATTCATATGTACTTTCCATTCATAGTTTTCCATTCTTTAGTTTATCACTCATTTAAAGGGATTATAGGGTTATCATAGTTATATTTGAGATGTTCTTATTATTATGGTACTTATAAGATCACTTTTAGAGTTTAGACTTGATATATATAAGGTCTTTATATCTTATAAACACAAGTAGAATTGATAGTGTGAGATGTTTGAGTTTGTGCACCTTGCTATGTAAGCTACTCACATAATTCATATAGGAAAAACAAAAATTTTCACCATAAAAACAAAGTATTATTTATTTCACAAGAATAATGTACATATTACATAGATGAAAATACTGGGGTTGTTAAAGTCACTACCCCTTAAAGAAAATCTCGTCCCAAGATTTTGTTCAAAGTAAGACCTCTTATAAAAAATATAAATGCGGCTTATTTATATCCAGTAGCTGGCTCTTTCTTCTTGCAGTTCTTAGTTAGATGACCCACATTGTAGCAAATCCGTCACCGAACAGTACAAGGTCCTTTGTGATGCAAAGTACATCCTGTACATAGTGGAAGTTTTCCAGCATACATCTTTCTCTCGGCTGGGATGGCAGTATTATCCCTGAAGTTTTCTGGCCTCTTATCCTCACGATCGTTATTGTGGCGATTTTTAGAGAGATTGTCGTTGTCGCGATCATTGGAGTAGTAGTGGTCTTCATTGACTTTGATGTCTCTTTTTTCTTCGAGTTTCCTCTTATGATCCTCAGTTCCTTGCACAAGATTGCGCTCTAGAACCTGATCCATTAGCCTCTGAGTTATGGAAATTACTTCTTCCAAAGTTTGGGACTTTGAAGCAGTAACATTTCCCTCGATACTTTGAGGCAATCCTCCTATGAAGGCTTCCATAAGTTTCTCAGAATATGGCATCATAGTTGGGAATAATAGTGCTAGTTCTTGGAATCTTCTTATGTATGTCTTGAGATCACTTCCTTCCACCTTAAGTTGATAAAATTCTTCTTCCATCTTTCTTATCTCATTTCTAGGGCAATACTTCTTTATTAACAGCTTCTTAAATTCAGACCAGGTGGTCTTATAAGCTTCTTTGATTCCGATGGGTTGAGCAAATGAATTCCACCAGGATAATGCGTCATCAGTTAGTGTACCAGTAGCAAACTTCACTTTGCAGTCCTCAGTACAATCACTATGAGCAAATACTGATTCAGTTCTCTCAAACCAACGAATAAGACTAACAACACTTTCAGATCCTTTGAAGTTAAAAGGTTGACAGTTCATGAATTCCTTGTAGCTACACTTCTTGGCTATAAGAATTTGTCTTTAAACATTATTCCTTTCAACATTAGGCATATTAGTAGCTTGTGCTTGCAAAGCTGCATCAACACTACCAGCTATCAATTGCCTAATTTCTTCTTGAGTCATTGTTACCGTTGCAGATGTCAATGCTCTTGTAGGTTCCATTCTATCAACACACACAAGATAACAGAGGGTGAGAATGATATATTTGTCAAAATCTTCATACATAAGGGTATTGAATCAATTGAGTAATCATTCATAAGGGTTCCTAGTTTTGGTACCATTGTAAATTCATAAAATCAACTAAAAACATCTTATGTATTGAGAAACATACATTTGTGTATGAGCTATACACATAAGCCCAAAACTTTTTAAATTTTTATTTCTACGAATTGATCAGACTCGTGGGAACAATATTTAGAAAATTATGGTTCAATAATTTAAAATAGTCTTATTTTAATGAGGGATTAGTTCATTTAAATAAGACAATCATAAGTTATCTTATTTAAGCATAAATAGCTCATAACACTAATCTAAAAATCTGAATATTATATTGACAAAAAATTTGAAATCCCAGATTTCTAGAGGCGAATAAATAGAATGAAGAGGTTTTAACGGATATCACATCTTTGATTTATTAACAATTTCTATTGTTTAAACTTACAAGACAAGCTTCACTTTTAACCTTAAAAGAAAAGTCATAAAATTTGAGAATATTTACAAATCAGTTTGTCAGCTATTCGGCCTTGTAAAATTCACAAATTCTAGTCGAGTGTCCAACTCTCTTCTTCTTCAGTTCCTTTATGGCATCAAAAAGACTTCGTATATTGGGCCGATGTCTAATTTGAATGTCCTCAACGACTAACTCTACAATAGAAGTCGAATTTGAACAATTTCTTCATCATATATCACTTGTCTTCTCTACAACTTGGACTTGGCTCCTTCAAAATATCCTTCTAGTTTCTTAAAATCTCGTTGTATGATTCTTCTGTCTTTCCTAAGTCCTTTAACTTTATCTATAATATCTTCACTCGGGAAGAACTTCTTAATTATATGTATCATTAGAATTATTTATCGGAAAATTGGAAATATACTTCAGGGAGTCGTCAGGAATACTTGCAGAAAGCTCATCTTTTGAACCTGATAAGATGATGATAGGAGGAAGTTAGGAATACATATTTCCGGAGACGTTGATAAATATCATAACTTATTTATAACAGTAACATTATATTATGTACACATAATCATAATATCACTTATGCATTGTTCTGAAGGGTAGCAGTACTAGTATAGTATTACCTCATTCTTGTAGCAGCACTGGAATTGACACATAGGACTTTCTTGAAATTATTAGAAAAAGTAGTTATAGTCAAGATTTTAATTCTTGTTCTATATAACCATGACTCTAAGTACCAATCTGTAACACCCCCATTTTTACCTTATAGCAACGGAAGCTAATTTTTTGGGTATTACATCATAGAACACAAGTCATAATGATAGAAAACAACTCAAAGAGTGAATAAATCAACTTTATTTACATATCATTTAAAATCAGAGTTTCACAATATGAGGTTCCCAAAATCTAAGATAATAATTTCAAGCTTGTGCCTCTTCATGCCATCCTTATGCTACTCCAAGCTATCAGTCATAGTTTTCCTAAAATATATGCTTACAAGTCAACACAAAGGTTGAGTGAATCCATAGGTTTGTTATAACAGTTTTGAACACATGTCTACCACTTCGAGCTATGTTACTACATAAAACATTATTTTATTGCACTAAGCTTATAACATCAAAACTAACGAGAATTAACTGAAGTGACTATCATGATAGAATGTCATGAGAAATAATCTACATGTACAGATTACCCATTAGTTATAATAAAGTGTGTTTGATTACCAATAGAAATGGTAACAAACGGGATTCGTTACTTCTAATAGATCTATTCACCATATTACCGCACACATAAAGTGTTCAATGACTTATGAAATTTTGTGCAATAACATATTTTAGTAAAAGCGTACAGTTCACAAAAACACATGTATTCCATTTTTAGCATATATCCCCTCACGGATTTTCAAATCATTTACAAAACATTAAAAGTGAAGCTATAGACTCAACTTGTCCTACGGAGTCTGAATCACGTCAAATATATATCAGTCACAGGCAAACAACTTAGTCTCATAAACCTGGGTCAACATATATGTATATATATATCAAGTCTTTGATTTTTAGTTTAATACTTTTAAGTATTAGTTTATGTATTCTTTAATTAATATTAGGTTGTAATTCTAACATCATTGTTCGGGCCATCATACTCGGAAGCATTCTATAAACGTTTGAAGAGTGAGGGCACTTTAAATCGTAAACCCAACCACTCAGTCAGAACGTAATATCAAGATGGAACATCTTTTTACAAAGCTCCCTACTAACATGATACCTTTATTACTTCCTCATTTATAATTAAACCTTTTTACTTTCAAAATTGGTAAAAAGAGCCCTTTTAGTTATATTTTGGCTTAATTACACTTTTAACCCCTAAAGTATATAGTTTTAATATTTGCATTTTAAACCCTCAATATTTAACCTTAGGACCTCAAACTTACCAATATTTATTCTTATATATTTAACTTTTACAAATTGCTCTTTTTGCCTAAAATGTTAAATAGTTTCAAAAATGATAGTTTTAGTCCTTATACTTGTAAACTTCACATAACAACCTCAAAAATGGACCAGATGATCTAGGATTTTAAAACAAATTTTAAAAACACATTTATAATCATAATAACAACAGCAGAATTATAGCGTTTGAAATGGTTTTTTGCTTATTATTTCTTGTAAATTAAAAAACTAGCGTTTTAAGACATTTTTAACTTATAACTTCCATTTAAAATGATCAAATGACTTAATTTCTTTTAGATTATCTTTCTACCATCTTATTAACATTATAACAACTCTAAGAAAGTATTATAAGAAGATCAAAGTATAGCTAACAAAATGATTACCTAGGATGCTCCAAAATGGCTCCTAATGGGGTATATGGACTATATCTTCCTCATAACTATTCAAGAACTCCTAGAACTTCTTCAAAAGCTTGCTACTGATCTTAGGTACTTTTTTTAGCTTCAATGATGGTATAAGAACAGAATGTATAGGTGTTTAGGTAAGAAATGGAAGGATGATTCTAAAATGAAGCTAAAGGCTCCTATATATACTATTTCTAACCCTTAGCCTCCAAGTTAAGCCATGAAAAGTGTAAGGACCATATATTAGTGACTAATTAATCCTAGGAAAGATCTATGCAAGTCTAGGGGCTGAGTATACAAGCTAGTTCAAACCAATATTCAATTTATGGCTAGAAAGAGGTCACGACATGTTTAGATAGGAAAAAGTATGTGTCATCTACAAGTATGTTATGCACCTACTTGTAAAATATCTCCAAAATATCAATATGATCTGATCCTATGTTTAAATTTAGGATGGAAAGGTTTTTTAATCATTTTTGGATGGAAAAAGTAAAATCGGATCTAAACTAGGGCTTGTAACTTTATACTTTGTGATTTAGGGGATTAAGTGTTTAGGAATGCGATTAGTGATGGATTAGGGTATCATTAGTGTATATACATTGTAATTAAGAATTTTGGGTCGTTGGTTTGAAGTTTAATAAAGGTTTGAGGTGAAATAGGGAAGAAAACCTAGGCGGGTTAGGGTTTCAAATGATTTATGGTTAAGTGTTAGTAAAGGTGATTATCCTTCAATTAGATACTGATTTAAACTCATTTTATACCTCCTAAATTGTCCTCAATGTGTCCATGAAGTCCCTACATTTGTTTTATTAAGTTATTCTAAGTAAACATGTCTAAAGGGTGAAAAAACCCATTTTGACCTAATTTACAAGCCATGCATTAAAATGTTGTACCTTGTGTTTTAGGGTACTTTTACATTATCTTAATATAATCCTATAACCTTAATGAAGTGATATGAGTGTTTGTAGACTTGTCCTAAAAGACTAGGTAGTGATTCTATGTAGATTTTTTAATATAAGGGTTTTTACATCATTAAGCCTAATGACTTTCTATCTTGGGTAATTAGGGTTTAAATCTTAATGTATGCTTATTCTAAGTCTTATATAGTATTTTTATGACTTCTAGGGTTTCTAAATTCTTAGTTTAAGGGTTTATATATTTAATCATATCTTAGGGATAATTAAGTGAGCTTAAGATCGTATGCTTTGATAATTGTACCTTATGCTTTATTAACTTGTACTTTATATTGAAGTAAATGTATAATCTTAATATTATAATTAATTTAGTATTATAATTAGTGGCAAAATATTAGACTCTAATTCATTATAGAATGGATTTTATATGCTAATCTTGGTTACTAGGTCTTAACTTGTAATTAGCCTTGGATTAGTGAATATTAGTATTTTTTATCAATTAACTTTCATTTATATGATAGATTATAATTAGTATATTGTATTTAATACTTGTACATAGATATTATGTAGTTATAGGGCTTGAAACATTGTTTACTAAGGGTTTCTAGGTGATGATCTAGACTATTATGTACTTCTACTTGTACTTAGCTTTGTATAGTTTGTTTTTATCATTCTTAGGTATTATTATATCTTCAAAGTATAGTTTATAAATTGTTTATAATTCATAATCACTTATTCATATGTACTTCCGTTCATAGTTTACCATTCTTGAGTTTACAACTCATTTAAAGGGATTCTAGGGTTTCTAAGGGAATTTAGGACGTCATAGTTATATTTGAGATGTTCTTATTATTATGGTACTTATAAGATCACTTTTAGAGTTTAGAATTGATATATATAAGGTCTTTATATCTTATAAACACAAGTAGAATTGATAGTGTGACCTGCTTGAGTTTGTGCACCTTGCTATGTAAGCTAGTCACGTAATTCATATAGGAAAAGCAAAAATTTTCACCATAAAAACAAAGTATTATTTATTTCACAAGAATAATGTACATAATACATAGATGAAAATACTGGGTTGTTATACCAGCTAACCTGAGGAACCTCTGCATAAACTCCGTGTTGTTCTCTCCAATTCTCTGACGAATGGCATGGTAGTCCCTCTTAAGCCGCTCCTGCTTAGCTGTAGGAAAGAACTGATTGTAGAACAGTTCCTTTAATTGATCACAAGTCAAAGCAAACAACCATACCATACCTCCATTACTCAACTTATATGCTCTCCACCAAGGTAGTGCATCGCCTTCGAACTTATATCAAACCAACCTTGCCTTGTAAAATCCATCACATCCCATAAGATCGAAAATTTTCTCCATGTGCGAAATTCATTTTTCCGCATCTGGTGACACTTTAGCCTTCTCGAAAGATTGAGGCTTTTGCTTATTGAACCTCTGCAGCCAGGTGTGTAGAGTAACAGGTGGATGAGGAGGAGGACTGTTGTTCTGATTTGGGATGTTCTGGTATTCAGCCCAGATTTGATTCCTGATCTGTGGGAGCATAGCTTGCAAAGCTGCAGCCAGTTCCTGCTCAGTTCATGCGTTGACCATCTGATAGTTTAAACGAGGAAATGAAATGATTAATCTTGTTAGAACATAGGATAAACATAAGAGATGCATGAAGAGTTTATGAAGCCACAACCAATGAAAACAGCCATTGGCAATGGTGGATGCCTATGGGTCGGTCTACAAAACAAAATTGACATGAATGGGTCGGTTCACAAAATAAAATTCGAATGAAAAGCACATACGACTAAATATGGCTAGTCCTATACCAACCATTACTTAGTCAAAACTTAACATAAAACAATGAAGCATGAATGAAATGAATAAAATTTATTGTCAGTTTAGGAAGACTCCGGTGACTACCCACTAGTCACATGTCCATTTTAAGAGCCTACAGGTCGAACTAATACCATAATTATAACACCCCATTTGGATAAATGAACCGTTACATAGTAATTAGGCTTGTCATCAAAGCATGCAAGGTAAATGTCTAAAACATTAAATGACCATAAAGGAAATCGGAAACAAATATCGGTTCCAAACATAAACTCCACACACAATGCATAAGTATAGAAATGTATGAAAGGACTAAACAATGTCCAGCAAAGCAAATTATGTAAATGCATTAAAAGAAGTGAATACAAGGGAGCCTCCATCCAAATTCACGTACTCTTGGAGATCCTAGCTTTGCCCTTTAGTACCTGTCGTATTGGGACATAGAAAGAAATACGGCTGAGCAATACGCTCAGTGTGCGGATATATGACATGAAATGTAAAGCATAAACATAAGCAAGAAATGAATTGAAATGAAGTACAGCGGAATAAGTGTATGTCCTGGAAAACCTGGTGTATGTTTATAAACTAGTTTATATTCTGAAAGACTTATGTTTATTTTATATTGAAAACTGTACTTTAAATATGCCCAGAGCCCATATAGGTCATGATGTATCAACGTGCATGAATACTTAGAGGGGTGACCTCATCATGCAATTAGAGGGGTTGCCTCTAATTATTATAGTCTGGGTTAGAGGGATCAGTTCCATGTAACGGATGCAAGGCACACACCGCAGTTACCATGTAATCTTGCTAAACTTGTCCTAGGATGAACCCATTCGCCCCACATGATAATAATTAAAATAGGCCAATTAACTGAAAGGGACGCGGCGAACAATCACTCTCACCGCGGAAGAGTCATAACACTGGTTCCTCCAGTGTTATGGTTATGGTACCTCCATAATTAGGTGGAACTAGCATGCATGTTGTGGAAACCATTAGTTTATGGATCTTTTAAGCTACTAGGAATGATCATTGTTCATATGATTAACATGATCAAAGCGGAATTAGAACAACAATCATTAACAAGGTGTTTAGGGCACAATAACATGAATTTAAAACAAAAGGATTGTTCATTATATTAATAACAAACAATCATTAGACGTGTATACATTGAATCCCACGTCTAGTGCACACACGCTTTTAGGTTTATATTGTGAATGAATTGATGAATAAAACCTAAGACCCTTGGTTCCTTTTATAGTGTAAGGATTAGGGTTTACAAGAGATAATAACAAATAAACAAGTAAATCTTCTATTTAAATAAACTTATGCAGAATATATCTTGCATGTTTATCTAAATAGAAGCTTCCATAAGCTTCTTGTCTACGTTTCTATCAACTCTTAAATTGCATGTGACAATGCTTAGATTGCACACGACAACTCTTGAGCCAACAACGCTTAGTTTGTTCTTGTCAACACCTAAATTGCTCTTGACAACGCTTAGACAATATCTTGTTCTTTTCTTTGTTTTTGAGTTTCTGTCACATCAACTTTTTGACCCAACAATCTTCCCCTAGTTGATGGTGGCAAAACTCTATGTGTATCTCTTGTAAGTTGTACATGATCTTCAAATTGCTTCCCCTCAAATGTAGCATGTATTTCTTCCCCTTTTTGTCACATCAACAGGGAAGTAAACAATGTATGCAATGTTGAAGATTATCCAAATGTAGCTCTATGTAATGATCTTGAAGAACAATTAATATAATATTTTTGATGTAGAAGTAGAGTAACCCAAACCTATTTTCCATATCTTGTACGATGATGTGATGAAGTATGTGGCTGATACAAAAATCCTCATCCTTTGTGAGACACTGAGCACGATAATATAACTCCTTCAAGTGATAGTAAATATGTGCATAGAGAACCATAAGAAAAATCACATATTCCTAGATCTTGTATCACTTCATCAGGAACCATGTAAGCACAAACAAGTTACCTTTAAGATATGATAGAAAACAAACTCGCGAAAATCTTCTTCAATCATCAAACTTACCATAAGAATTCTTCCCCTTAAGCTAACACCTCTTCATGAAGAACTTCATAACCTCACGAATTTTTGCTAACTTGCTTTAAGATCATTAATTCCTTTAAAAAATATCCGAGCCATAAATATCAACATGATATTCTAAATTAAAACGGAGATTCCATGTACCTTCGTGTGTAAATTCCACCTTTTTGTGTGCTTAAAACGTACCAATTTTCTCAAACAGCAGCAATCCCTGTGTTATCCAATATCCTCCTTTATCCAACATCTTTGGCAGTTGTATTGTCCGATATAAACATATACCTAGCAGCGTCTGAATGAACATATATCGGACAACACTGTCAACCTGTCAGCGTTGACATGAACATATATCGGACAACACTGTCAACCTGTCAGCGTTGACATATTCTGTCAGCGTCAAAATGTTACTTGTCAGCGTCAACCATACCTGTCAGCGTCTAACTAAGAAACAACAACGTTATGAATCATTTAATCAAAAGCAGCTTCCACTCTTAACGTTATAAATCAAGATAATCCACCAATTAGAAAACTAGCTTTTAAATATCTTCACGTCACTATCATTGTTCTTCATGTGAACACAAATTAGGAAAGATCGTGTGAACATAAGAAACTAATATGCTATTACCGTGTAAATATATGATTTTGACCAATCACTTTTGATGCACCGTGTGAACACAAAGTGCCTTTGACCAATCATTTTTGATGCACCGTGTGAACACAAAGTGTTCCACCAATTGTTTATGTGAAATCATACATGACCCATTAACAGTAGACACATACGACACAAATAAGAACAATATTAGGAATCCATTATTCACTCAACATTCCTTTTCTGTATTATAACCACCTGCTGCGTTCTTTCTGTATCTTCCAATCGTTTCAGCAACAAAGAACAGCAACATCACATAAACTCCATACTTTTATGTGTTAAACTCAATCTAGTGTTTGTAATATTGTCCATCGAAACCCTAATTTAGGGTTTTGTAAACAAACCTTAGATCGAATATTTATCATGAATCACTACAGCCCCAAAACTCGTAACATCCTGCTCTTTAATTCGATCTAGGGTTTTAAGAAACCCTAGTTCATGATTCTATGTGAATAAAGCAAGAACATTAATACCTTAAACAGTGAATCTCGACCTTGAATAACTTTTTCATTAGGGCTCAGATCAAAAATCCATTTGGTGAGATTCTAGACACAAGTGCCAAGAATCTACAGTTCAAAAATTGTGACACCTAGAACCGAGGTCATTAACGTTACCCTAAATTACGCTAATTTTTGAAATTTTTAATAAATTTTAATTTCTATATATATAAGTATATTGGTTAAAGCCGATGTTCGAGGTTATAATTTTTACGATTGACGATTCAAGAAGGACGATGACGAATACGATCCCGATGGATGCCCAAATTTCTATAATTATTGACGATTTATCGATAATGTAATTTTTCGAGAATTTTACTTACGATTCGTGTTAAGTTGAGTCGGGTGAGTTTTATAGCCTTCCGAGTACATTTAAAGTATCCCAAAAGTATTTTGGAGTGTTCGGGATGATTTCCGACTCCCGTAAAATTTTCTAAATTGACTAGTGAGTCGATCCCGCAAAGTTTTAGTGACGTTTTTGTTTAAGGCCAAAAGAAATCCAAAAATACCAATTTGGCCCCTCCCATCTCACAAAATGTGACAAACACAAACACACACAACACTTAAACAAAAAAAAATCAAACAACTCTCTCCCTCTCTCTCTAGGCCGACGGCCAAACACCCACACCACCACCATCCACCATTTTTTTTGAGTTTTGACAAAATCTAACCTTAGACCACCTTCTAAAATCCATTGGTGAGTGTTAATCCATGGTTATTTCAAACATGCATTAACAAAATTTTTCCAAAATTTTTTCAAGATCATTCAAACTCGTTTTTGAGGTTAATTGGATTAATGCATGTTAAATTCATGTATAATGAGAGTATAATCACTAATCAAACCCACCAAAATTGATTTGGTTGTGGTGATTTGGTCACCCAAACCCCACGGCAAAAGGGGGTGTTTGGGGAGCCATGGTGATTGATGATTTTGAGCATTGGTTTTGTGTTTAGCCTTGTGTTTATTGATGTGTTAAATGGGTACAAGTGTTTGCATGTTTGTTTTTAGATTTTTAGATTATGAGGTTGATGATCAATAGGGGTTAGGGACTGAAATTAGTGTTTGGTTATGATTGGGAATGCTTAGGATGAAGCCTAGTAATGATTAATAGGTTTGGAATCGAGCTTAAGTGTGATTTTGGTATGGTTAAATTTAGGCAGAAAGTTTAAGACCTTTTCATAAAAATAATTTTTCCTACAGGTCTTGATAGCTAAATGTAGTCATAGAGGGTCTTCTTAGCTTTAATTTGGTATAAGGTAGAGCTCGTGACTCAAAACGAGCTAAAAGTTATGAGGTTTTAAAGATCGTGTACCGGGAGACGAGAACTTTCATAATCCGAATTTATGTATAGTTTTAGTCAAATCCCGAGGACCACAAGTATGAATTGGTAAAAGGTAAAGGGTCAAATTTTGGTCACAAACCTGTGTAATTGAGTCTATAAGTGGACTTAGGAGTCAAAGAAGTCAAAGGTGCATTTCAAATAGGTCAAAGAGGTCCAAGTTGGTCGAAGTACAATTTCAGCCCGGAAAATGTAGTTTTTGGAAAAGCGTTGAGTAACGGGTCGTAGAAGTAAAAAACTTTATTGGGATTAAAAATGTGTTATCTAAAGGTCTTATAGTATTTTTGAGAATTTTGTCAAATTTTATAGGAATGGTTAAATATAGTAAAACAGCCCGTACTTTCGGTAAGTACCGGCGAAAATAAATAAAAATGGATAACGTAAATAATAAGAACGAATGGTGTAAAATGAGTGATGCTTGTTGTTTTGTTTTGGCGTGAGTTATAATTGTCCTAAGTGACTAGTATCTATGTATTTTATACAGTACCGTAAGGTATTTAAAATGAGATTACTCATTACGCGTTATTTGTTGATAGGTGTTGATTTACCCGGGCATCCGTATCGTCGTCAGTGATCATCTCTCGAACTACCGACTACTTAATATATAAGGTGTGAATTTATAGCCTCGCTTACTATTATTTCAAACTGTTTTACCCGCGAGGGAAATGCATGCTAGTTTTTAAAATGAACGTATGTCATGAATGATTGTTAGACCCGAATGTTGCCTTAGAAATTGTGTTGAGTACCTAGTTGCAAAAGACCCTAATTTCATGAACTATTAACTATTGTCTTGCCCTCGAGAAGGGGGAAATAGCCGCTTATACAAAGTGATAGTACTATGGGTTTGACTACCCAATCCGAGACGAGGGCTAGTACGTTGATACCCCCTGCGGACGGATAATTTGTGATAAGAGAAAAGGTATAATTGCAACTGATGCCTTATTAGGGGCCATGGTTTCATCTGAGTCACGCCGGTAATTATTACGCGGGTGATTGAGTTAACGGTTTAGTGTCATGAGCTTAAACACAATTGTCAGTATCCTGAATATAGATTGTTTGATCGACAAGTCTATGGATGATCACGAATGGTTTTTATTTTATATACGTTCAAAATGAATTGTAAAACCTATGAATTCCACTCAACGTTTTCGTTGACCAAATTTTGGCATGTGTTTCAGGTAACCGCTGAAGTGTAGCATGGAGCGTGCATGGGATGGATGTTGTGTGTATTGCTTGGAGTCTGCTTGTTTTTCCTCCCTTTCCTACTTAAATATTTTTAATTTTAATGTTATGTTGTTGTGAAACTGAAATTCTTGGGTCGAGATTCATGGGGACCGAAAACGCTAAACTCTGTTGTACCAAGTGGGGTTGGAAAACCCGTGGACATGTATCATCTAACAATTTTTAATTCATGTTTTAAGTTGACGTCTTTCTAGAGTCGTTTGATATATCTTGTGTGCAATGATAACTGTGTAGCACCCAATGTTGTAGTTCCGCTGCGCATAGTATTTTGTGGGGGTGTTACAGATTGGTAATCAGAGCCATGGGTTATAGAGAACTAGGTCGTTTTTGAAAATCCTAAACTATAACTTTTGGTGTCGTAAGAAATGGTCCAAGCACACACAACTATCCTGCATGGCTCCGGTAAGATTTATTTTTGTATTCATGGCATTTGACGTATACTTTTGAGATTGAAGTATATATGTGGGTAATTATTACGTAAGTATGGAAATTACTATATGTAGACGTTGAAATTATACGTGGAATATCCGACATCGTAATTTTTGTATTAATCATGCATGAGCATCATATTATTACATTTCGGGCATATGTACCACCTTTGCATTGCATTTGCATGCATGTAATTATAAATATTGTATAATTACTTATGTACCCTCCGAAATTCGCTGTTATTGCAGGAATGGCCGAGGTACCGCCTAATGATAATGGAAACGATTACGTCGTAGGTCACGAAGGGGGACCGTTTCCTTCGAACCCGCCGGACAATGATAATGGATGGATCGCTCCAGAAGAGGAAATAGGGCCGGAAAATGACAATGATGAAAGTGAGGTGGACAATTTTAGCATCAGTAGTGACGAGAGTGAGGATTCTGAGGAAGAGCCCGAGGAACTAATGGATGATGGCATTCCCGAGAATGCTGTAAGCCAGACCGAACCTGATTTGTTTCAATCTCCGAATTCGCCAAAGGGTTATGAAGTACCTCCAACCGATCGATATGAGCAGCAACCCTTTAATCGCCCGATGGACAATTGCAAGGACTATTTGAGAACAGTGCCAGGATTTGTTCGAGTAAGTAATAGGAGCGACGTAGAGTCCAGCAAATCATCCAAGTCGCAATCGATTCATGAGAATATTGCAAGGGTCTACTTTCCGAGACCAAGACACTACTGGGATCCCGCAGGTCGTTTGAGGAGGATGGAGAGGTTGATGTATGAGCGGTTTGTAGTTGAGACCAGGGTAATTAAGAGGTTTGATAAGAATGAAAGGGAACACCAAAGACTGTTGGAAAGGACTGCAAGAATTGAGTATGATGGAAATGTAAACAAAAGTGACATCAACAGTCTAAGATCGATGGTTGCAAATTTGAGCACTAGTCTTGACCGTGTTAGGGAAGATCAAGTGAGGTTGTCAAGGATGCAGAGTTGGGAACATCGAGTGAGAGCATCATTGTCCCCAGATTGGAGATTCGTGGACGATTTGGAGATGGAGGCTAATGACTACATGATCCAGCCACCTACTAGAGGTGCTTGTATTACTGTGGGAAGTCAGGTAGCGATTGAGTGTGGGTCTACGTCAGGGACGAAAAAGGAGACGGAATGTGGGCCGAATGACAAAGGAAAGAGAAAAATGGATGATGTGGACGAGGACGATAGCAATGAGGAACCCGAGGGAGATGATGACGAACCGCCATCCAAGAGGCCGTGTGGATCACCACATGCCTAGTTGCTTGTCTTGTATTTTTTCTTTGATCATTGTAATAGAACTGTTTTAGACTTTTGTATGATGGCATTATGACGAAAAACTTGAGGACTTAAGTTTTATGGTGAACGATTGTAGTGGCAATACTTGTCACAATTTTTGTTAATTATCAATACAATCCATGTTACCTTTCATGATCTGTGATATGTCTTAAATTTGATCTTTTGTGATGTGAATTGATGAATATTAGTAACTCTGTAGTGATGTGTCGTTGTATGTATATTATGTCTTGAAAGAGAAATCCATCTTAATCTTGATGTGTATACTTACATTGTTTTTCTATTTTCCCTGTCTTGCAGAAAGAGATATTCGATAACACCATGCCTCCAAAGTTAACCGCCGATCGTGTAAACACAATGATTCAGGAAGCTATAGCAAATGCGCTAGAAGCAGACCGAGCCAGGAGAAATCAGGACCAGGGTAGAAATGCGGGGAGACAGCAAGCCCCGAGAGTGTGCACCTATTCTAGTTTTATGAAATGCGGTCCCACGTAATTTCGTGGAACGGGTGGATCTCTAGAACTTAGAAGATGGTTGGAAAAGGTTGAAAGTACTTTCGAAATCAGGGGTTGTTCAGAAGCGGACAAGGTGAAGTTTGCGGCTGCTACGTTTCTTGATGATGCGTTAAGTTGGTGGAACACCCAAGTAGCCACTGTTGGATTGGCTGTAGCGAATGCAAGGACATGGACTGCGACAAAAGCTCTGTTGACTAAGAAGTTCTGCCCGGAAGAGGAATTGGGTCAATTGGAAGATGAGTTGAGGCACCTGACCTTGAAGAACAATGATATCGCTGCTTACACCAGGAGGTTTAATGAATTAAGCCTTTTGTGTCCAGACGTTTTTGCCAATGATGCCAAGAAGATGAAACAGTACATCAAAGGTTTATCCAGCAATATCAAAGGTGAGACGACTTCGTCTAAACCTGGGTCGTTTGATGAAGCGGTCCAGATGGCTCACGCATTGATGGACGTCAAGCTCCAGGACAAGCAGAACTTCATTGCTGAAGGAAACAAGAGGAAATGGGAAGCGGCACAAAGCAATCAATCCCAGGGCCAAAACCGAGGTGGAAATCGAAACAACCATGGTCAGAACCGCAATCAGCAGTTTAACCAACGAAGGAATGAAGGGATGAGGGCTGTGACGAACCCCAGAGGAGTAAAAGTGAATCCCCACTGTGGTAGGTGCAATTTGTACCATGTCGGGAATTGCCCGCCTGCATGCGGCAAGTGTGGAAAAGCAGGTCACAGGACGTCTGGTTGCCGAGCGGGAGGAGTAGCCACTGGGGCGAATGCTATCAGAATGAGGGGATGTTTTGGATGTGGAGAGAGAGGCCATATGCAAGTGAATTGCCCGAAGGCAGGAAACAAGCGGGGAGGTAACAATTCTGCTGCCGTGTATCAAGTAGGGACGGCTGATAAACCACAGGGTCCTAACGTGGTTATCGGTACGTTTTTACTAGATGCTTGTTATGCTAGTATTTTGTTTGATTCTGGCTACGACAAGAGTTTTGTAGATGTTAAATTTAGTCGTCATATCGATAGAAAACCGGTGTTGTTAGCGACTAGTTATAACGTTGAGTTAGCCGATGGAAAAATTGTTAGTACAAATTCTATACTGAAAGGGTGTACCTTGAAGTTAGGAAATTACGCTTTTAAAATCGACTTGATGCCTATAGAGCTAGGATCGTTTGACGTGATTGTGGGAATGGATTGGCTAATGGCGCACAGTGCTATGATCGTCTGTGGCGAGAGATTAGTTCAGATTCCGTTGAGGAATAAAGTCTTGACGGTGAAGGGAGACGAATGCACTTCTCGTTTGAAAGTGATTTCCTGTTTGAAAATGATGAAGTATGTAGAGAACGGATGCGATGTGTTTTTGGCACAAGTTTCGAGTGATGGCGATTTAGAGGCGAGGATTGAAGAGGTACCTGTTATCTGCGAATATCCGGAAGTTTTTCCAGACGAGTTGCCGGGTTTACCACCCACCCGTGAGGTCGAGTTTCGAATTGATTTGGTGCCAGGAGCTGCGCCAGTTGCGCGTGCACCCTATCGCTTAGCACCATCCGAGTTAAAGGAGTTATCGGATCAACTGAAGGAATTGATGGACAAGGGATTTATTAGGCCGAGCTCATCACCTTGGGGAGCGCCAGTGTTGTTTGTGAAGAAGAAAGATGGTTCCTTTCGGATGTGTATTGACTATAGGGAACTCAACAAGCTGACGGTTAAGAATCGGTACCCATTGCCGAGGATTGACGATTTGTTTGATCAATTGCAAGGTTCCAGTGTATACTCAAAGATCGATTTAAGATCAGGGTATCATCAACTGCGTGTAAGAGAGGAGGATATTCCTGTAACTGCCTTTCGTACGCGGTATGGACACTTTGAATTTCGAGTGATGCCGTATAGGTTGACAAACGTGCCTGCTGTATTCATGGACCTCATGAATCGCGTGTGCAAGCCGTATCTAGATAAGTTTGTTATTGTTTTCATCGATGATATACTTATTTACTCTAAGAGTAAGGAGGAGCACGAGAAGCACCTGAGGAAGAATGAGTAGAACTACACGACGCACGATTTGGAATTAGGATCTGTAGTTTTTGCGTTGAAGTTGTGGAGACACTATTTGTATGGGACGAAGTGTGTTGTATTCACTGACCACAAGAGTTTGCAACACATTTTAGATCAAAAGGAGTTGAATATGCGACAGAGACGATGGGTTGAACTACTGAGTGATTACGACTGCGAAATTCGCTACCACCCTGGCAAGGCGAATGTTGTAGCGGATGCACTGAGTAGGAAGGAACGGGAGAAACCTTTGAGGGTCAGAGCTTTGGTGATGACTGAGAGCGTTGACTTAACCGAAACTATACTGAAGGCTCAAGAGAGGGGACTAATGAAAGGGAATGTTGAAGCTGAGAACTTGGGAAGAATGTTGAAACCTCTTTTCGTGATTAGGTCAGACGGACTGAGATATTTTGAAAATCGGATTTGGTTACCATTGTGTTCATCTGAGGAAGGAAAGCCTGGAGTTCGAGAATTGGTTATGAATGAGTCTCATAAGTCAAAGTATTCGATACATCCTGGATCGGATAAAATGTACCACGACCTGAAGAAAGTTTATTGGTGGCCGAATATGAAGGCGGATATTGCTCGTTACGTTAGTAAGTGTTTGACTTGCGCGAAGGTTCAAGCAGAACATAAGAAACCATCTGGATTGTTGGTACAACCAGAGATCCCGGAATGGAAATGGGAGAAAATCGCTATGGATTTCGTGACGGGTTTACCTAGAACTCCTAGTGGATGTGATATGATATGGGTAATAGTGGATAGATTAACGAAATCTGCTCATTTCTTACCTATGAAGAAGACGGACAGCATGGAAAAGCTAGCCAGTGTGTACGTGAAAGAGATCGTCTGCAGACATGGAGTGCCGTTATCGATCATTTCGGATCGCGATAGTAGATTTACTTCGGAATTTTGGAAATCGCTTCAACGTGCGATGGGCACTGAATTGAGTTTAAGTACGGCTTATCACCCGGAAACTGACGGCCAGAGTGAACGAACTATTCAGACGATGGAGGACATGCTCCGAGCATGCGTGATTGATTTTGGAGGAAGTTGGGAACGCCACTTGCCTCTAGTGGAGTTTTCGTATAATAATAGTTATCATGCGAGTATCAAGGCAGCACCGTTCGAAGCATTGTATGGAAGGAAGTGTAGATCGCCTGTGTGTTGGAGTGAAGTAGGAGAAAGTCAATTGACTGGACCCGAAATGGTTTTAGAAACGACAGAGAAGATTGTGCAAATCAAGAACCGACTACTTGCTGCGAGAAGCCGACAGAAGAGTTATGCCGATAACAGAAGGAAACCGTTGGAGTTTGAAGTCGGAGATATGGTTATGCTCAAGTTATCGCCGTGGAAGGGTGTAATTCGTTTTGGGAAGAAAGGAAAGTTGAGTCCGAGGTATATTGGACCATTTAAGATCGTTGAACGAATTGGACCAGTAGCGTACAAGTTAGAATTGCCGAGCGAGCTTAGTGCTATTCACGACACGTTTCACGTATCGAACCTGAAGAAGAGTTTGGCGGATAAGGAATTGGTGATTCCTTTGGACGATATTCGACTGGACGACAAAATGCATTTTGTGGAAGAACCTGTGGAAATTATGGACCGAGAGGTCAAGAGGCTGAAGCGTAGTAGAATTCCTATTGTGAAGGTTCGATGGAATTCTAAGCGTGGACCGGAATACACTTGGGAACGTGAGGACTTTTTCAAGGAAAGGTATCCTCATCTGTTCCAGCAGAACGAAATGTGAGTACAAGAAGAGGCGAGCGCCGGGACGTCGCTCTCTTTAAGGAGGGGTGGATGTGACACCCTAGAACCGAGGTCATTAACGTTACCCTAAATTACGCTAATTTTTGAAATTTTTAATAAATTTTAATTTCTATATATATAAGTATATTGGTTAAAGCCGATGTTCGAGGTTATAATTTTTACGATTGACGATTCAAGAAGGACGATGACGAATACGATCCCGATGGATGCCCAAATTTCTATAATTATTGACGATTTATCGATAATGTAATTTTTCGAGAATTTTACTTACGATTCGTGTTAAGTTGAGTCGGGTGAGTTTTATAGCCTTCCGAGTACATTTAAAGTATCCCAAAAGTATTTTGGAGTGTTCGGGATGATTTCCGACTCTCGTAAAATTTTCTAAATTGACTAGTGAGTCGATCCCGCAAAGTTTTAGTGACGTTTTTGTTTAAGGCCAAAAGAAATCCAAAAATACCACTTTGGCCCCTCCCATCTCACAAAATGTGACAAACACAAACACACACAACACTTAAACAAAAAAAAAATCAAACAACTCTCTCCCTCTCTCTCTAGGCCGACGGCCAAACACCCACACCACCACCATCCACCATTTTTTTTGAGTTTTGACAAAATCTAACCTTAGACCACCTTCTAAAATCCATTGGTGAGTGTTAATCCATGGTTATTTCAAACATGCATTAACAAAATTTTTCCAAAAATTTTTCAAGATCATTCAAACTCGTTTTTGAGGTTAATTGGATTAATGCATGTTAAATTCATGTATAATGAGAGTATAATCACTAATCAAACCCACCAAAATTGATTTGGTTGTGGTGATTTGGTCACCCAAACCCCACGGCAAAAGGGGGTGTTTGGGGAGCCATGGTGATTGATGATTTTGAGCATTGGTTTTGTGTTTAGCCTTGTGTTTATTGATGTGTTAAATGGGTACAAGTGTTTGCATGTTTGTTTTTAGATTTTTAGATTATGAGGTTGATGATCAATAGGGGTTAGGGACTGAAATTAGTGTTTGGTTATGATTGGGAATGCTTAGGATGAAGCCTAGTAATGATTAATAGGTTTGGAATCGAGCTTAAGTGTGATTTTGGTATGGTTAAATTTAGGCAGAAAGTTTAAGACCTTTTCATAAAAATAATTTTTCCTACAGGTCTTGATAGCTAAATGTAGTCATAGAGGGTCTTCTTAGCTTTAATTTGGTATAAGGTAGAGCTCGTGACTCAAAACGAGCTAAAAGTTATGAGGTTTTAAAGATCGTGTACCGGGAGACGAGAACTTTCATAATCCGAATTTATGTATAGTTTTAGTCAAATCCCGAGGACCACAAGTATGAATTGGTAAAAGGTAAAGGGTCAAATTTTGGTCACAAACCTGTGTAATTGAGTCTATAAGTGGACTTAGGAGTCAAAGAAGTCAAAGGTGCATTTCAAATAGGTCAAAGATGTCCAAGTTGGTCGAAGTACAATTTCAGCCCGGAAAATGTAGTTTTTGGAAAAGCGTTGAGTAACGGGTCGTAGAAGTAAAAACTTTTATTGGGATTAAAAATGTGTTATCTACAGGTCTTATAGTATTTTTGAGAATTTTTTCAAATTTTATAGGAATGGTTAAATATAGTAAAACAGCCCGTACTTTCGGTAAGTACCGGCGAAAATAAATAAAAATGGATAACGTAAATAATAAGAACGAATGGTGTAAAATGAGTGATGCTTGTTGTTTTGTTTTGGCGTGAGTTATAATTGTCCTAAGTGACTAGTATCTATGTATTTTATACAGTACCGTAAGGTATTTAAAATGAGATTACTCATTACGCGTTATTTGTTGATAGGTGTTGATTTACCCGGGCATCCGTATCGTCGTCAGTGATCATCTCTCGAACTACCGACTACTTAATATATAAGGTGTGAATTTATAGCCTCGCTTACTATTATTTCAAACTGTTTTACCCGCGAGGGAAATGCATGCTAGTTTTTAAAATGAACGTATGTCATGAATGATTGTTAGACCCGAATGTTGCCTTAGAAATTGTGTTGAGTACCTAGTTGCAAAAGACCCTAATTTCATGAACTATTAACTATTGTCTTGCCCTCGAGAAGGGGGAAATAGCCGCTTATATAAAGTGATAGTACTATGGGGTTGACTACCCTATCCGAGACGAGGGCTAGTACGTTGATACCCCCTGCGGACGGATAATTTGTGATAAGAGAAAAGGTATAATTGCAACTGATGCCTTATTAGGGGCCATGGTTTCATCTGAGTCACGCCGGTAATTATTACGCGGGTGATTGAGTTAACGGTTTAGTGTCATGAGCTTAAACACAATTGTCAGTATCCTGAATATAGATTGTTTGATCGACAAGTCTATGGATGATCACGAATGGTTTTTATTTTATATACGTTCAAAATGAATTGTAAAACCTATGAATTCCACTCAACGTTTTCGTTGACCAAATTTTGGCATGTGTTTCAGGTAACCGCTGAAGTGTAGCATAGAGCGTGCATGGGATGGATGTTGTGTGTATGGCTTGGAGTCTGCTTGTTTTTCCTCCCTTTCCTACTTAAATATTTTTAATTTTAATGTTATGTTGTTGTGAAACTGAAATTCTTGGGTCGAGATTCATGGGGACCGAAAACGCTAAACTCTGTTGTACCAAGTGGGGTTGGAAAAACCGTGGACATGTATCATCTAACAATTTTTAATTCAAGTTTTAAGTTGACGTCTTTCTAGAGTCGTTTGATATATCTTGTGTGCAATGATAACTGTGTAGCACCCAATGTTGTAGTTCCACTGCGCATAGTATTTTGTGGGGTTGTTACAAAAATCACGAAGATCCAACGGTTAACGAAGGAGAAAACGTGTTTTGAACATGGCTGTCCACAAAAAACTGCATTCACTCACAGCTGACTTCGACGCTTAATAACTTTTTCTTAGGGATAAAACTTGACAATCCCTCCGGTGGATGTTTAGATATATGTATGTAGAACACACATGTAAAATTTCGTGACGATCCAACGGTTCAATCAAAAGTTATGACCTTCTGAATACTGCTGCGCACACAAAAAACGTCCAGAAAAACCCTAGACGGATTTTTCTTCTTTTCACCATACACGAACACCTTGTTGGTCCTAGCATCACGAGCCACAAGGCTCTGATACCAATTGTGGAAACCATTAGTTTCTGGATCTTTTAAGCTACTAGGAATGATCATTGTTCATATGATTAACATAATCAAAGCGGAATTAGAACAACAATCATTAACAAGGTGTTTAGGGCACAAGAACATGAGTTTAAAACAAAAGGATTGTTCATTATATTAATAACAAACAATCACTAGACGTGTATACATTGAATCCCACGTCTAGTGCACACACGCTTTTTTTGGTTTACATTGTGAATGAATTGATGAATAAAACCTAAGACCCTTGGTTCCTTTTATAGTGTAAGGATTAGGGTTTACAAGAGATAATAACAAATAAACAAGTAAATCTTCTATTTAAATAAACTTATGCAGAATATATCTTGCATGTTTATCTAAATAGAAGCTTCCATAAGCTTCTTGTCTACGTGTATATCAACTCTTAAATTGCATGTGACAATGCTTAGATTGCACACGACAACTCTTGAGCCAAAAACGCTTAGTTTGTTCTTGTCAACGCCTAAATTGCTCTTGACAACGCTCAGACAATATCTTGTTCTTTTCTTCGTTTTTGATTTTCTGCCACATCAACTTTTTGACCCAACACATGTATATAGCTCAGGCAATCGAAAATATTAATCATATAATTACTGTTTGTGTTTAAGACACATAAACTTCCGGGGAAAACAGATGGCTGCAAACGGGGAATCCTAATATAGGAAGAGAGTATCCATACCGAAGGACGGTATATCCGTACCTTACGTCCAGTAAATGAAGACGAAAATGATTGTGGAAGATCGCTCCGACTTCACGATAGCTACATAATGAAAGGGACATGAATAAGTTGTTTGTTTTACTTATACATACTGGTTATTAGTTTACTTGACGTGTTCTTAACTTGTTTTACTTGTTCTTTTTTTATCATGTGTTTCTTAATGTTTCATGTGTTTTAGATTAGTGTAATTCATGTTTTTAGTGTTATAGTACTTGTTATAACATAATGAGTAACTTTCTAAAAATAGCAGGTTTCTATATATAGTAACTTTCCAAAAATAGCAGGTTTCCATATATAGTAACTTTCCAAAAATAACAAGTTTCCTTAAATAGTAGATTTTTAAAAGTAGAAAGTTTCCGTAATTAGTAAGTTTCCAAAATAGAAAGTTTCCATATTTAGTATGTTTCCATAAATAGCATGTTTTCATATTTAGTATGTTTCCATAAATAGCATATTATCATATTTAATATATTTCCATAAATAGCACATTTCTATATTTAGAGTATTTCCATAATTAATTATATAGTAAAGTTTAATAATATAAATACTTAATCTTCACTTATAATTATTAATTAATAATAATATTATATGATATCATAAGTATATATTAAATAATAATATTACATGATTAAATAATTAAACTTTACCTTAAAATAATATAAATTAATTAAGCTAAGTTTTTTTAATTAATTATATGTACGTGATAAATTAAGTTAATAATTATTTATATAGTTTATTTAAATAAAATGGACATAAATAATATCACGGTTTTTATTTAAATAAATTATAACCTAAGTCATGATTCTTAATTAAGTTAATTTAACCATGTTCTAATTTAAATAAATTAATTATTAAAATAAAATACATGTTTAGTAAAACTTAATCAAACACCACCTTTGTGTGTTTGGTTTTAACCGAGCCCCTACGAGAACCCCACCGAGACCATGGAGGTCTCGGCTTCGCCTCGCACACCAAAGCTCACCACAGCCGAAGTTGTGGCTTGTTGTCGACCACCACCAGCAGCCACCGGCACACAGCCGGTGCCACTGCTGGCCCCAAGTTTAGCCCGGCCTCAGCCGGGTTCCTCCTGTTGTTTGCTACGCGTCCCGTGCTGCTCACATTGTACCCATCGAGACCTTGGGGGTCGTGGGTCCCACTGCCAAGCCACGCACCCCACTGCCTGGCATTTGGGGTTGCGGATGTCATCACCAAAACCACCACCGACCCTATTGGGGTTGCGGCTGGTTGGAAAACAAACACCACCGAGACCAATCTTGGTCTCGGTTTGCGTGTAAACCGAACAAAACCAAACCCGAATCCCTTAAACCCTTGTTTAATCTTTTTAATTACATGTTTTTATGGTTTCTTATAAATAGATCTTGAACAATTAAACAAAATAATTAAAAAGATTAAAGGTTGATGATACCGTATGCGTATGATTAAAGGATTCGTATCACGAACACAAAACCGTTATAAATCAAAGATCAAAAGCAAAATTCGCCCTTGTTCTTGGTGTTGTGTGTCGCGGCCAAAATAAATAAGGAGAAAAGATTTTACGGTTTTGTTATTTTCATGTGAATTTGAATTATGAAATCTCCTGGAATTTTATTTGTTTTAGAATTGGACAGCTTAATGGGTTGGGCCAAGGCCCTTCCCTTTTCTCCTTGTTGGACGCCACATGCGCGCACACACACACACACTACACATATTCGTTTTATTTTTCGTGTTTACATATTTATCGTGCGTGTTCGTATTTTAGGGTCGTGTTTTATTTCTCGTATATTTTAAGAATTATACGTAAATACTCATCATGTATTAATAATCATATCAATGTACGTAAAACTTATAGTAATTAATTAATATACGTAATGTTCGTATTATATGTTCATGATTCGTGTCGTATATTAATTAACTGAAAATTTTTAATTTAACCGTATTTTCATGCATTTAATGATCTTAGGTATTTTAAAGCGGGTTTTACAACTCTTCCCCTCTAAAAGAATAATTCGTCCTCAAGCTAGAGATACGATAAGCTGAAAATGACATACCCGAATCATAGCTGAAAATGAGGGTAAGAAGTCTGGATAGACTCCTCTGTTTCCCAAGTGGCTTCCCGCACGGAATGGTCCCTCCAAAGGACTTTGACGAATGGGATCGTCTTTCTCCTCATGACTCGATCCTGACGGTCGAGAACTTTCTTGGGTTACTTAATATAGGATAGATCCTCTCGAATCTGCTTGAATTGATACGAAACCGTATGCAACGGATGGTAATTGTAACCTCTGAGTAAGGATACATGGAACACATTATGCACATGAGATAGCTGAGGAGGTAATGCTAAACGATATGATACTTCACCGACACGTTCAAGTATTTCAAACGGTCCGATGAAACGAGGACTGGGCTTGCCCTTGAGTCCAAAACGCTTGACGCCACGTGTTGGTGATGCCTTAAAGAAAACATGATCACCAAGCTTGAATTCTAAATCTCTATGATGTTTATCAGCATAACTCTTCTGACGAGCACGAGCTTCTTACAGCTTCGCCTTGGCAATGGCAACCTTCTCATTGGTCACCTTTATCATTTCTGGTCCTTCAATGATTCGTTCTCCAACTTGATCATAGCAGATTAGAGCACGACACATTCTTCCATAGAGCATCTTGAAAGGTGCACACTTAATACTCGCGTGCCAACTATTTTTGTAGGCAAACTCAACCAAACAAATGTAATCATCCCAAATCCCTTTCCATTCCAATGCACAGGCTCACAACATGTCTTCTAAGGTCTGAATGGTACGCCGATTGACCATCGGTCTGTGGATGAAAGGTTGTGCTAAGCTTAAGTCTAGTGCCCCAAGCTTTCTGCAACCATTTCTAGAATTTAGACGAGAATCGAGGATCTCCGCCAGATATGATATCTGATGGAGTACCATCCGGTCGCATGATCTCCTGAAGGAATATGTCTACCAATTTGCTAACTGAGAAATCTTTGCGAATCGGAAGAAAATGAGCTGACTTGGTTAAACGATCGACTATGACCCATATAGCATCATGCTTTCTCTGAGTCAGTGGAAGTCTGGTGACAAAATCCATGGATATTTTGTCCCACTTCCATTCAGTAATCTCTAACGGTTTTAGTAACCCACTAGCCCGCTGATGTTCTATCTTAACCTGCTCGCAGGTTAGACATTTGGAAACGAAAGTAGCAACATCCTGCTTCATGCCAGTCCACCAAAAATGCTGTTTGAGATCATGGTACATTTTGGTGGATCCTGGATAAAATAGAGAATGGAGAGCTGTGAGCTTAGTCAGTTAAGCTTCTCGGAGTGTCTGATTATCCGGAACACATTGCTTGGTTCCCTGCCATATGATGCCATCTTCGTCTACACGAAATTCTGTTTGCTGATCAAGATTCTGAATAATAGCCCAAATCTCATCATCATCCTTCTGAGCTGCCTTGATCCGAGAGATTAAGTCTGGCTCAATTCTCAGATTAGCCCAGTACCCATGTTGTCCACGTATTAAGAACTCAATGTCTAATCGCTCTAGGTCACGTATGATCTCTTATTCTATCTTGATGTCAGCAATCATGCCCAACTTCCTGGTGAGGGCATCTGTCACTACATTCGCCTTACCAGGATGGTACTGATGATTGATGTCATAGTTCTTGAGTAGTTCCAACCTTCTTATCCGCCTCATGTTTAGCTCTCATTGAGTGAATATTTACTTGAGACTCTTGTGATCAGTGAAGATGTCACATGATTCACCATATAGATCATGTCTCTAGATTTTGAGTACAAACACCACTGCTGCTAATTCTAGATCATGGGTAGGATAATTTTCCTTATAAGGCTTTAGCTGACGTGATGCATACGCAATCACTTTCCCATGTTGCATGAGTACACAACCAAGTTCTTTACCCGAAGCATCGCTGTAAATCTAAAATCCACCTGTGCTAGATGAGAGAGTAAGAATAGGTGCAGACACTAATCGCTTAAGTTCCTCAAAGCTCTTCTCCCGCTCATCATTCCAAACGAATTTCTATCCTTTACGCATCAACTTTGTCAAAGGCAAGGCTAGCCTTGAAAATTTTTCACAAATCGGCGATAATAACTAGCTAAGCCCAGAAAACTACGAACCTCAGTTGCAGACGTCGGTCTTGGCCATTTAGTGATAGCTTCAACCTTTGAAGGATCCATAGTGATCCCTTCTACGGAGACAATGTCGCCCAGAAATGCCACCTTGTTTAACCAGAATTTGCACTTAGAGAATTTGGCATACAATTTCTTCTGGCGAAGAATTTGTAGCACGGTACGAAGATGTTCTTCATGTTCTTCCGTGGATTTAGAGAAAATGAGAATTTCTTCGATGAACACGATGACAAATTTATCCCAAAACTCATGGAAGACGCGGTTCATTAAGTCCATGAATACCACTGGAGCATTAGTGAGTCCGAAGGGCATGACTACGAACTCATAGTGGCCATATGTTGTGCGAAAAACAGTCTTAAGAATATCCTGCTCTTTCACTCGCAACTGATGATAACTGGATCGTAGATCAATCTTGGAGAAGTGTTTGGCATCTTGCTGTTGGTCAAACAAATCATCGATACGCGGTAATGGATAACAGTTCCTAATCGTGATCTTGTTCAGCTCACGATAGTCAATGCATAAACGCATGCTGCCATACGCGATAATGTAAAGAGGTAAAGAAAAGAAAGATCAAACCAAACACCAAGGATTATAGTGGTTCGGCAACGAAGCTCACTCCTCGTTCCTACTCCACTCCTCGAGTACTCCTTACTCGAGAGTTCACTAATCAACAAGATCCTTAAAGTGTAGAAACCATACACGTCGCTTAACCAATTTCCGACTCTAAGCTAAAAGTTGAGCCCTAATCTTAGCTAGGACCAATCTATACTAATATACTTTAAGAACTAAGTATTAACCACACAACATACACAACATCCAAATAGACACAACTACTTGGATCTTCACAACTATAACACAAGAATGAAAAATAAATGTTTGATCTTCAATGGATCTTTGAGGTAGACACAACACTTCAAGGATGAATGTGTTCTTATTTTTGCACTTGAGAGGAAGAGATGGGAGGAGAAATATTCACTTCTAAACAAGTAGTAATCAAGGATTTAAATGATTTAAGAAGTTGGATTGAATCTGAAAATTTATGTGCAAAAGAGGTGAGAAGAAAATTTGAGAATGGTCCACTATTTATAAGACAAAGGTCCAACGGCTATCTCTGGGCGCGGCTCCTTAATTGTGCCCGCAGTTCCTTATTGATAAGGAACCGCATAGCCATTTGAGGAACCGTTGGAGTAGACTCCGCTCCCTTTTGTCTTTTAGTGGGGTAGTCACATCTGGTGGAATATTTATTCCTAAACCATATGGAATATGCCATTTTTAAATTTTCAAATATTTAATTTAATCCTTGATCATTTAGTTAGGTAGAAAACTTGTTTGTTCATACCTGAAGTTATAATGGTTGAAATGAAAATACTTGAACTCAAGAATTCGTTTTTTGTTGTTTTCGTAATTGCTTGTTTTTATATATTGTCGTAATCAAAACAAAGCGAGACCAAAAAATGCAAGTAACGTTTTAGGCATCATTGCATTAACAATATTCCCCTTTTTGATTCCGACAATACATTAACTCAATCACATAAAAAATAAGATTTTTGAAGATGAGTCTATTTCATTCCTCCCCCTTTGTCGAAGCATAAAGGTTGAAAAAGTCTTTGTAGAAGAGAAGAATCGGACGTTTCAAGTGCTCCCCCTTGGTGCTTACTCCCCCTTGCTTGGGGCACCAAGGAATCGAGCTATGGTGACAAGCTACATAAAAGGGTTAAAAGAAGAAAATACACACCTAACATAGACTTAGAAAATGTCACACAATAAGAGAATAAGAGAAGAAAAAAAGAACCAAGATCCATAAAAAGTCATGTTAAAAAGAAACATGAAAAAGATACAAGGAAACAAATCACACATAGATGTATGAAAAACAAAACAAGCCAAAAGAGAAGCATAAATCTAATACTAGTTAAACTAGAACTCTAAGATTTGCTTGAATTATATCTCTTGGAGATGAGCAATCTACATGCTTAAATAAAAGACAAGGTGGTGGCGGAAGGAGGTGGTAGTGGCTTGGTAATGGTCTCATAGTTATAGTGAAGAGGAGGCTTGACTAGGAGGCTCTGGATGTAACTTAACTCCTCATAGATATGAGCCATAGCAAGATGTTGATATTAACAACAATGAAAATATGTCCCATGATGCATGACATTATCATGTGAGGGAGGAAGAAAACAAAAGGGTAGTGGTGGAAAAGAAGAAGTTCCACAATCAATATTCTTAGAAGAAGAAGAAATATGATTTTGAGTGTTCTTGGGTGAATTTGTGACAATCCGTCAATTTATGGTTTATATTTTATTCTCAAATATTATTTAAAAACATTATTTTAATGTTATATTATGAACTCACTTATTTTTGGGAAGAAATTTGCATTTACGTCTTGAAGTAGCATCACTACATCTAAACCGGAGGATTCTACGTTACATGCTTACGTTTACATACACCGTTTTGGTGACAGTCCGACATTTCAGGAAATAAATTTATCCGTGAATATTATTTTGGGATTTTAATTTTGAGTTGGTTCATAAACTCACAAATTTACGAGAAGATATTAGGAATTACGATTTTAATTTAACGTCCTTTACGACTAAACCGGAAACCTTAGGATTACGTATTTACGTTTTTGAACTCCGTTTTTGAGGAGACAATTTTTATTAGATTCGTTTTGTGTTGTTGATTCATAATTTATAAAAACGTTTTTCGTAAAACGACCCGAGGGCACACAAATCGAGGAAACTAGAATCGAGGAGTACCCGTAAATAACTGGGGATGAGACAAAACCACTTTTTCCCCACCCCCAATATGGGACGGAAAAACTAGCAACACCATATACCATATGTGGCAAAGCTTACTAAGTAAGCTAGGACACTTGTCCTAGCTAATTACAACTTAGCAAAACCACTAACTTCAAACCATTTCTCACAATCACTCATGCAAACCACTCTCCAAAAACACACAACTCTCTCATCACTCTCTTTTTTATCCGTCCACCACCATAGCACCACCACCATAACCATCAAAAATTAACCATAACCAAGGGCTACAATCTACATATGGTCCTATTGAAGACTTGAAGATTGGAGGTGATTCTATCATCCAAGGAGGTGATTTAATGATGTTCAAGGGCTGATCTCTACATGAAATTTACAAGTATTGGTGGCCATGAAGATTAGTGTTGATCTATCACAAGTTCTTCCATCAAAATCCAAGCCTTGATCATAAACTACACAACCTTGGTGGTATAAAGATTGTTCTTCCCATCCTCTTGTTATTTTGATTATGTAATCATGTATTTTCTTTCTTATTGTATATGTATATGATGAATATATGATGATAAAAATGTTGTGTGGGGATCAAGTGTTGATAAATATGATTAAAGAGATGAAAACCCATAGGTAAAATGGTTAAAATCTTGCTTAAATGTGATGGCTGTATAAAAACAGTAAGTAACCAAATGTTAAACTGATAAAATGGCTTGAATAAATTAATATACAGTAAGCTATGAGTCTTGTACACATGTGAGAGTTGGTCATACAATGGAATCACTATAATGAATGAGATATGATCAAAACAAGTTTAGAGTGCAAATCTGACTACACTGTTTTGGACGAATTTTATAAAATACTTAGAGGTTGATTTATCAGTAGCTAGGAATAAAATGAAGCACATATCATGTAGTTTCTGTGATAAAAATTTGAGGTCCTATCTCATTATATAACTCTAGATATGGACATTTTAGTGAACTTAAAATTTAGGACTGATTTTGTGAAATTAAAGTTTAATATTATTATATAAGCACTCAAATAAATATAGTATAAAATGTGAATTAAAACCCACTAACTTATATATTTCATTTATATAAATATGTATGAGGATAAATAAATGGACATTATATAAAAATGGTAGTTTGGTAAGTTTTTATAAGTTATAAAAACTATATACTAAGTTTTACGTCTTTTCGGCTAAAACCGAAAGATTAACATTTTTGTCAAATAAAACATAGACGGTCGGACCCGTCTAATGTACACTTTTATAAACTCACATACTGATGTATAAACATATATAACAAGTAAAAGCCGATAAAACCCGAGCTCTACAACATATAGACATTAACGGGCCAAAGTAGCCTTATTGGACTATAAACCCGACTAGTTGGTAAAACACTTATAAATTTACTTATTGGACTTAACCCACTTGGGCCCAACATGTAAAGTATAATACTGATAATAAAAGTATAATTGGGCTAATATATTATATTGGGCTTGTAATGGGCCTATTGGGCCTCAAAATGTAAACAAGTTGAACTAGTGTAACTAGTCTTGAAAATCACCAACACATAAACACTATAATGAATGAGTAAAAATGTAGAATCCCACTTGATCATCATATATATATATATAATTATCATATGTATACATAATTGTTATTTTTATAAAGTCATTGGACAAACGTCTAAGAAGAGTATTATTTGTCTAGGTTTCCCGTGATTGACGCACGTACCGTACGTCCGAATTGCCGATAACCCGCTTTCCCACATCAACGTGAGTTCATAGCCTCGTACTCTTTTAAATGTTTTTATGAAATGTTTTATAAACCCGCGAGGGAGATAACATGTTTGTTTTAATAAAATAGGACACTAGTTGTCCCGATTGTCTGTTTATTGATTTGGACCCGAATGATTGTATGACCCGATGAATGATTAAATGACCCGATAGTTGAAACGAAATGGATTATTAAAGTTAGGTTATGTCACTAAAAGTCCCATTAGCATGAATTGTGAACTACCGGGATTTGGTAGACGCTTATGCATATAATAGTACTATTTGGGGACGATAACCCCAGTTCCCGCCTTGACGGTTGATCCCCGTCGTGCCACACTGATTGGTAAGCGAATTTATGTATGAGAAGATTTACACAAGCGTGATTATTGTGACGACACGCTAATTTAGATGGGCAAATGAGATTCGGGTTAGCTACCCGTTGTTTGTTGTAGTAAGGTAACAATGTCATGCGGCTTATAATAATCCAAATAACGAAAATACTGCTATAAGCATTGAATTACAATATATTGCCTGACTAGCAATACAGGGTCTATTTATTGATATTATGTTCGTGTTTTGGTTTTACATAACCATATTCATATAACGGTTTTTATTTAACTTTATACAACGTTATAAAACGTATAGTATGATGTTTTTACGACTTTGGTTCGTATAATGATTTTGAAGGCGAAAGCCTATATTATGATTTTTAATAAGGATTTGCATAAAATGACTTTGGCTATTTTACGGCCTATTACAAAGATTTGTACAAAATGATTTTCGGTAATAATTTTATACCGATGTTATATTGATGGATTTCATTAAACTCTATGAATTCACTCGGCGTTTTTGCTGACCTTTCTTTTAACATGTTTTATCTCAGGTACTTGACGGTAATTCTCGGGAAGACAACAAGAATTCATGGCCCACACTTAAATAATAATTTCCATTCAAATGCTTTGTCAAACCTGTATGAAATACAATGACTTGGGACCTATGTAAATTTGATATTTATGAATGGAAATGCTTTATTATTAAACGACGCGATTTTTTTATGCGTTGTCTATGATGTGAGTAATGTGCTATCCCGTAACACCAAGGAGTCTTCCGTTGTATTGAATTGTGTAAATAATTGGGGGTGTTACAGTTTGGTACCAGAGCTCTCGTTATAGAGAACGGAAGATTTTTAAAACTAAGGTTTTGAATAAAACATTTCAATATCTTTTAACTATAAACATTTTTCTAAAAATGTCTAAAAAAACTTTTGACTATAACGGTGCCGAAGAATTCCCAGTTACCGACAAGGCCAGACTGAGAAGTGTTATTTTAATATATATATAACTTGGATTATATATATATATATATATATATATATATATATATATATATATATATATATATATATATATATATATATATATATATATATATATATATATATATATATATATATATATATATATATATATATATATATATATATATATATATATATATATATATATATACATGATGTAATTTGATTACATGATTGTTTGATGATTATTTTAATATTTATACGAGGTATTTATACGACGTAGATTGTCACAAGGAACCCTAAATCCCCTTGCAAATTAATCGAAGCTATTATCGTAGGAATTCTAGCTATCCTAGATCTAAAGCAAGTTGTGGATATTTATGATCCCAACAAATGGTTGATATTCGTAGAAATATTGATATTAGTTGATTGTGATATTAAAGAAGAATTGGCGAGATTAAATCTGATTCGTTGTCATCCAATTCTTAAATTGAAATCGAAAGGGTGAATGTTGCACTTGAGGCTGTCATTGGAACCATTACCTAAAAGCCTCATGCCACTAGTACCTTTCCGAGAAGTCTAGTTGAATGATCACGTCATTTCATACTAGTGACTCATTTGACTATTGATGAAGGAGCTATAGGATTGGAAATCAAGTGTTGATTATATCGAGCTTTTATTGCCCTATTAAGATATAAGAATAAGGTTGAAAGTATTGGAAGATGAGGTGGGATGTCGCATTGAGTATGATTTGGTTGAAACTTGAATAAAGTAAAATTTAAATCGTATGGAATATGAGATTGTTAAGAGGAAGTTGTTGAGTCCTATGATTGAATTATAAGGTTTTAAATGATTGTTAGTTCGTGTTAAGGGTTGTTCCTATACCATTTTCCAATAATGAGGATGCCCGGTGTCTAGGAAATAAATTGAAAAAATCTTCTTCTGAATAGGGACCGATGGATCTTCCGGGACAGGTGGAACCCCCATGACTCTTGTAGATTAATATTCATTGTGGTATCTTTTAAAAATCCCTAACTTAACTGAGACATCAGTTGGTAGGATGAGTTCTTGGAATTGTATGACATAGTGACACGTAATGTGTTACGGTACAATTTTGACTTGTTTGTGATTAATGAAAAGACTACCTTTTGTTGGGAATAAAATATGGGTCAGTTCACTAGACGCTGATAAGAAGAATGTCAACGCTGATAGGATGACATTGGACGCTGACAGCCAAGCGTTGACATTGAAGAAGTCAACGTTGATAGCCTTGAAGATTGACACTGATGGAATATCTTCATACGAATCGTTTTGTTTATTTGTTTCTTTATTTATGTATGGTAAAGATAAGCACGACATTGTATTTTCCATTATTATCTTTACCTAGAATAGTTGATTCGTAGCTTATTGTACAAGACTTCTTGATCTATAAAAGAAGGTCTTTTAGGTTAAAGTCATATATCAGTTTTCATAAGTATTTTGCAAGTTAAACCTCTTTCATTGTAATCAAGTTTGATTATTCTAATACAAGTGAAAGTTTTAACATCTTTGTGTTTTAGATCAAGTGTTAATTCCGCATAACACTTTGTTACTTTATTCATAAGCAAAGGTTTCTCTACGTGTAGTACTTGATCTAATCTCGTATACACAAAGCTTAATCGATCTAAGTTTGGGATCAACAAGTGGTATCAGAGATTGTTGAGAAACTTTTGATCTTTAAGTAATGCAAGAACCCTAAAACACCAGAAACCCTAAAAACCCTAAAATTCTCAAAACCCTAAAAACATGATGTCTGGCACAGATCAACCTGCGGCTTTGCTACAAAACAACTCCTCAAATCCTAGTATCAAAATTCCCATGTTTGATGCCAGGAACTTTGAGCTTTGGAAGTCAAATTTTGAGCAATATATAGCTATTCATGACTACACTCTTTGGGAGATTGTCGAATATGGGAACACATTCGACAAAGCACAAAAGATTGCTACTGCTATTGCCACAAGGACAGCTGTTCCTAATTGTCCTGAAGCTGATAAGAAGGAAAAGCCTGGAGATGGAAGAGCTGTAGCTGTTGAAGATATAGCCAAGAAGAGGGTGGACATGAAAATCTTAAACATCATGAAACACGCCCTAGGTCATGAGAATCAGCACAAGTACAAACGCTTTGGGTCTGCAAAAGAGCTTTGGGAAGCTCTTGAAGTAGCACATGGTGGCAATGCTGACACAAAAGAAGAAAAGAAGAAGCAACTCTTGCATGAGTATGCTGTCTTTAAAGCTCAACCCAATGAGAATCTCAGCAGTGTGAGAAGTAGACTTCTTGACATCACAAGTCAACTTTCCTTCATGGGAACTCAGATTGATGACCCTGAATTGAATGCTACTTTTCTCAAGAGCCTTGGTGATGTATGGAAGATTGAGACAAGATCCATTCTTGTCAATAACACCCACAAGACCTCCAGGTTTGATGACATCTTCAACAAACTAAGACTGTTGGAGAATGAATGGAATTTGGATAGTGATAATAAATCTTCCAGCAGTAATATGGCTTTCTTCTCACAAAGTGAAGGCCAATTTGATTCCATGAACTTCTATGGACATCCAGCCACTGGACCTCAAGGTGTCAGCGCTGGATGTCAGTCTGTCAGCGCTGGATCATATCCTGTCAACGCTTTATACTCAAGCGCTGACACACACAACTTTGGCGCTGATAGAATTAAACCTGCTGGTTTAGATCTAGATACTGTGTGTGCTTTCATTGCTTCCTTGCCCAGTGATTCAAGGATTACATATGAAGATCTTGAGCAGATAAGCGATGAACAATTGGAAGAGATGGACATCAAGTGGACTATGGCTCTTGTAAGTTTAAGAGCAAACAGGTTTAATAAAAGGTTCAAAAAGAAGATGACCTTTAATGCTAAGGATGTTGCTGGATTTGACAAATCAAAGGTTGAGTGCTACAATTGCCATCGGATGGGGCACTTTATGAGGGAATGTAGATCTCCAAGAAGATCTGATGCTGGTAAGCCTTCAAGCCAAATGGTTAAGAGCCAAGATCCCAAGGCCATGGTTGCTGTTCATCAAATTGATGGCGTTGGAGGATGGGACTGGAGCTGGATGGCTAAGAATGAGGAAGAGGACAGAGCTTTGGTTGCTGAAGTTAAAGAAGAGCATGTTGAATATGCTCTCATGGCACACTCCTCCTCTTCATCTGATAATGAGGTATATGATGATGCTTTCTGTTCTAAGGGTTGTCGTTTAAATACTGAAAAACTAAATCAAGAGATAGTAAAATTATTAGATGAGGCAAGTACTGAAAGATGCAAAGTATCTAATTATCAACTTGCTCTTACCCAAACAGAAAAGACAGTAGCTGAGTATAAGAAAATGGAGTTTGATTTAAAGGATCAAATAAATATCTTAAAACATGAGTTACATCAAAGTAAAGATGTTCAAGATATAGTAAACAGGGTTAATCTTGATTTAATAGCTCAGTTAGAGGAGGCTAACAAAAATAAAGATAATGTGAGTCTTAAAATCCAGAGATTTGATAAGGCCACACAATCCCTAGGAGAGTGTGTTAGTAAACAAAGAGACTCTAAGGACATGAGTGGGATTGGGATGAATAATTATACTGGTGTTCCACCACCAGCTGGGGATTTCTATGGTGTCCAATCAAAGGACTTATCTTGGACTGGCTTGCCAGAACTTCAAGAGAAGGAATTCATTCCTCCACCTAGAGTGACTTCCCCAGTTGAGGAATACAAGCAAAAACTGACTGACCTAGATGAGTGGAAGAAAGCTAACCACACCTTGTTTGTTAAGGGAGGGTTGTTGTGTGAAAGTCCAAATGAGCCCACACCAAACATGATACCAATTGTGGAGTCCAATGATCCTAAACCTATTAAGATCACACACCCTACCACTGGCAAAGCTGTTGACCTTGGCCCACAAACTGTTAGAAAACCTAGTGTTAAATATGCAGAGATGTATAGGAATACTAGGTCACCAAAAAGCCAAGTTAGTAACCATGGAACAGGCTTCTTTGCTTCTAGACCTAAGACTATGTCTAGAAAAGCTTGTTACACATGTGGTAGCTTCTCACATTTGGCATACAAATGTGTCAACGCTTCCAATGTCAACGCTGATAGGAACCATTTCAGCGCTGACAAAAGTCAACATAGGTCAAACACTGTCAGACCCAATACCTTTGTGAACAAAAGTTCACAAGTTGTTAGACCAGCACCATTCTTTTCTAGAGGGTCTAACACACAAGGCCTAAGACCTTTTCAAAAGTCAAACACTTGGTCCAATAGGCAATGGGTTCCTGTAGCAAACCCTAGGTTCAACGCTGATAAAGGCAATCGGGGCGCTGACAAGAGCAATTTCAGCGCTGACAGACACACTGCCAAACCTAGGTATTTGCAACCACAGGGAAATAGGTCTAAAGCTTCTACTAGCTTAACATGGAGACCAAAACAAGACCAAAACTCTAATTCTACTGGTGTTTCTATGACATGCAACAGGTTTCATTATATTTCAAAAGCAATGTCAACACCAATTGGGGTTAACTGGGAATTTCATTCTAAAAGGGATGAAAATGGGGTTGTTATGAGAACCAAGTCTGTTCTTGTTGAACAACCAGATGAATCCAAGTCTTCTAAGGCTTGGGTTCCTAAAGAAAACTAATGTGTTTTCTTTATGTGCAGGGCATTCAGAAGAAGATCAATGATTATGGATACTGGGATAGTGGATGCTCACGGCACATGACAGGGAAGGAAGACTATCTGACAAATTTCTCTCCTATTCAAGATGGTGATAAGGTATACTTTGGAGGGGGCTATGGCACCATCACAGGAAAAGGAACCCTTGTCACCAACAATCTACGATTTGAGAATGTCTTCCTGGTAAAAGAACTGGATTATAATTTGTTTAGTGTATCACAAGTGTGTGATAACAAAAATAAGGTTCTTTTCACAGATACTGAGTGCTTGGTGTTAAGCAAAGATTATAAGCTCCCTGAGGAAAAATACATAGATTTTAGAACACCAAGGCATAAAGACATATATAATGTGAATCTTAATGGAATTAAGATAAATAATAAAATGTCATGTCTGTATGCTAAAGCCTCAGTAGATGAAAGTAATCTTTGGCATAGGAGATTAGGGCACATAAACTTTAAGAATATCAATAGACTTGTGAGGCTTGGTTTAGTTGATGGCTTGCCTGAAAAGGCTTTCCACAATGACCACACTTGTGTTGCATGTCTTAAGGGCAAGCAGCACAAGGTCTCATTCAGGTCTAAACAGGTGCACTCTAGTTCTAAACCACTTCACTTATTGCATATGGACCTCTTTGGTCCAACTAATATAGAAAGTTTGAAGGGTAAATCATATTGTTTTGTTATTACTGATGATTATTCCAGGTTTACATGGACTTTCTTTTTAGCCAAGAAAAGTGAAACTGCCCAAAGTCTGATTAATTTCATTACTCAGATTGAAAAGAAAAATGGTAATGAGGTCAAAATTATTAGAAGTGACAATGGGGGTGAGTTTAGAAATCAGTTGTTAGATGATTTTTGTGCCAAGAAAGGGATTACTAGGCAGTTTAGTATAGCCAGAACCCCACAGCAAAATGGGGTTGCTGAAAGGAAGAATAGAACCCTTATTGAAGCAGCCAGAACCATGTTGGCTGATGCCCACTTTCCTATAGCCTTTTGGGCTGAAGCTGTTAACACAACTTGTTATGTTCAAAATAGGGCATTGGTCAACAAAATACATAATAAGACACCTTATGAATTACTTTGGGGAAGGAAGCCAAATATTGGCTTTCTCAAGCCTTTTGGTTGTCATGTAGTTGTTTTAGAAACTAGTGAAGCCCTAGGTAAATTTGATTCAAAAGGTGATGAAGGCTACTTCATGGGTTATTCAGTGCAGAGCAAAGGATATAGGGTTTACATTAAAAAGGAAAAACGTATACTTGAAAAAGTACATGTTAGGTTTTTAGAGAGTAAACCTAGTGATCCTGAAAGTGGTCCAAATTGGTTGTTTGACTTAGAACCTTTATCTAGAGCTTTAAATTATATGCCTGTTACTGATCCAGACATTGTGAAGGCAACTTCAAGTGTTTTGGAAAAGAGAATTGGCAATGTTTCAGGTATACAGGTTGCTAAGGAGGATGGACCACCAGCAGTTAAATCATCTCCCACACAAGAATATGTTACACTTCCTATATGGACAGATGAGTATTATGCTGCTGCTGCTGCTGCTAGAAAAGATAATGGTGGTTTTCAAATACCACCAAATACAAACATGCATACTTCTTCAGGCGCTGACAAAGGGAAATCAAGCGCTGACAAGAGCAATTCAGACGCTGATGGATCAGACGCTGACACCAGCAGTTCAAGCGTTGTTAGTCCAAACGCTGACAAACAAGGATCAGACTTTGACAACACCTTTGCACATCTTTTCTCTTCACATTTTGAACAAGGTGGACCTTCTAATATCCATGAAGAGATTTCTGTTGATCAAAGAGAGTCTGATGAAGAAGATATTGGCAACATGGAGCGTGAAATTGAGGACACCAGACTTTTTGAAGGAGGAGTTCTCACTTCCACAGCAAAGGATCACCCCTCATCTCAGATTATTGGTGATGTTATGGCTCCAGTACAGACAAGAAGATCCCATCAAAGTCTTGGTGGGTTTATTGCCAATATACACAAGAAGGTTGATACCCCTCTTGTACAAGCATGTTTGTTTGCATGTTTTCTGTCACAAGAAGAACCCAAGAAGATTTTTGATGCTCTCAAAGAACCTAGTTGGGTGGAAGCAATGCAGGATGAGCTTCACCAGTTTGCTATACAGGATGTTTGGGAGCTGGTTGATTGTCCTAGATATGTGAGACCAATTGGGACAAGATGGGTTCTAAGGAACAAGAAAGATGAAAGGGGCATTGTGGTCAGAAACAAGGCACGTTTGGTAGCTCAGGGATATACACAAGAGGAAGGTATAGATTATGAAGAAGTTTTTGCTCCAGTAGCAAGAATTGAAGCTATAAGAATTTTTCTAGCTTATGCCTCTTGCATGAACTTCACTGTTTATCAAATGGATGTGAAGAGTGCTTTCCTCTATGGGACAATTGTTGAGGAAGTATATGTCATGCAACCTCCTGGCTTTGAAGATCCTGAGAATCCAGACAAGGTTTATAGAGTGAAGAAAGCTATGTATGGACTTCATCAAGCCCCTAGAGCATGGTATGGTACCTTGTCTACATATCTGGTGAACAATGGATTCAAGAGGGGCACCATAGATCAGACACTATTTACAAAGAAGAAAGGGAAACATGTGTTGCTTGTGCAGGTCTATGTTGATGACATCATTTTTGGGTCTACTGATCCAAAAATGAGTGAGGACTTTTCCAAGCTCATGATAGATAAATTCAAGATGAGTGCCATGGGTGAGATGAACTTCTTTCGAGGTTTGCAAGTTCAGCAGAAAGAAGATGGTATCTTCATCTCCCAAGACAAGTATGTAGCTGAAATCTTGAAGAAATATGGTTTTTCTCCACATGAAAAGGATGCTTCCACTCCTATGGATAGGGAACACCCTTGGGGAAAAATTGGAGCTGGAAAGGATGTGGATGTTAGGCACTATAGATCAATGATTGGATCATTGATGTATCTTACAGCCTCAAGACCTGACATCATGTTTGCTGTGTGTGCATGTGCACGTCATCAAGTGACTCCCAAAGAATGTCACCTTTTTGCTGTGAAAAGAATTTTTAGGTATCTAAGATGTTATCCAGATCTTGGCTTGTGGTACCCAAAAGATTCTCCATTGGACCTTATTGCATATTCAGACAGTGACTATGGTGGTGACAAGTTTGATAGAAAATCCACAACTGGTGGATGCCAATTTCTTGGGAGTAGATTGATATCTTGGCAATGCAAGAAACAAACAGTGGTGGCAAACTCTACAACTGAAGCAGAATATGTGGCTGCAGCTGCTTGTTGTGGACAAGTCTTATGGATTCAGAACCAGCTGTTGGATTATGGGTATAATTTTATGCATACCAAGATTTTTGTAGACAATAACAGTACTTTATGCATTATTAAAAATCCTGTACATCATTCTAAAACCAAACACATAGAAATTAGGCATCATTTTATAAGAGATTGCTTTGAGAAAGGTTTAATACAACCAGATAGGGTAGCCACAGAAGATAATGTGGCTGATTTATTAACTAAACCTTTTGATGCTGGAAGATTTCAATATTTGGTAACAAATATTGGAATGGTTAATCTCACTTAATATGTGTTTTGGAATCTTTTTGTAAAAGTATGTACAGGATAATGCATTGTTATTAGTCTTTGTGATGACTTAGATTTTCCACTTTATTTTTCTAACACTGACAAAGGTAAATGTAACGCTGTCAAGTGTTATTTTGCCGTTGTTAGAGATATTATTGTCTAACGCTGACAAGAGTTCCTTCAACGCTGATAAGTGTTGTTGGAACGCTGTCAGCAACAAATGTTAGTTTTGTGGTTTTAATCTAAATGTGTTGGTGGTGGTAGCTTTATGCCATTGGATACAGAGTTGCTTATGGATCTTTGAAGAGCTATTTGGACATGTTTTTGTTTATGGATGATGGTTGGCATATTTATATTCCTATCTTGACATAAATTTTTAATGTTCATATATATTTTGAGAACTCATGTATCATAGTTTAAGGGGAGGTTTAAGGAACCTTTAGGACTCTTGGGTATTCTTACAATACTCTCATCACAATTCTAGATTGTGTCCACAGGTGAGTATGGGTTAGTTTTACTAAACCATGAGGCACTGTAGCATGCAAAGTTGATAAACTATGCATGCTGTCAAGACATTTTTGGCCTAGAATTGGTTGTGGTCTGATGGGAGACTTGGGAATAGTTTGGTTATGGGTTTACCAGGGAGTTACAAAGAATTTTATGCAATAACTTTGTTGGTAACTATTTTGGTTAGCAAGGGACACTAGAGGTCATTTGTGTCTATCTTGCTTAAGCAAGTGTGCATAGATGGACAGTGCTTGCCGCCCAGTAATTATTATCAACTTGTAAGATATTTCCCTTAGGATAAATTACTTTGTTAAGGTCTTTTTCTTTTTAAAATATTTTTATTTTTATTTTTAGACGCTGACAAGTTTTTCTCCAAACGCTGTTACGTCCAATCGTGACGCTGACAAGGCTTTAGGCAAACGCTGACAAGAAAATATAGCCGTTGGGCGCTGATGGGCTATTTTTGACCGTTGACACCTCGTGGGCCCTACCCAGTTGTTATTTTTGACTAATCTTTGGCCGTAATTTTGGGGAGTTGTTACTTTTAATTAATGCATGAGATAAGTTATATTTGATTCAATATTTTCATCATTGCTTTTTGAAAATAACTGCCTCATTTTTTACCAATCAAAATCATGCATCTCTCCTATAAATTTGGCTAATCCTTTTATTCTGGGTATTCATATTTTCTTGTCTAACACTTTTCTCCTAGATTTTTCACATATCACATAACCTAAACAGCTTTCACAATGGCACCCAAGTTCAACTCAAAGAATTTAACATTGGAGTTCAAGAGCCAACACAATATGGTAGCTTACTTGACTGCTGATGATGATTTGTTCCCTCAGTATTCACAAATGGTGGCATTTTTAAATGTATCCTCATTAAGGTATGCGCTTTCTCATACACCATTAGTCCCTGTCGCACACATTAGACAGTTTTGGAACACTGTTAGTTCCACAACAGCTAATGGAGTGACCACATTAACATCTATTGTTCATGGAAGAACATGGGTGGTCACTGAAGCCTTGGTTCGCCAAGCTTTGCGTCTTGATGACGCTGATGGTGTGACTACCCTTGCCATTGCAACAATAGAACAAGGTCTTAGGGAATTGGGTTATCCTATTCCTGCTGATGTCACTTTAAATAAATATCATAAGCAGGAATTTCCCTCTGACTGGAAATATTTGATACATGTCCTTTTACAATGCTTAAGTCCAAAATGTACTTCTTTCAATGAAATAAACAGGTCAATTGCAAGTGCTTTGGTTTGTATCACACGTGGGCTTAAGTATAATTTTTCAAAAATGATTTTTGAAGGGATGTGTAAAAACAAGGGAAGTAAAATGACTTTGGCTTACCCTAGATTTTTGCAAATGGTCTTTGATTTACAAGAATATTGTTCTAGGGATCATGACACTTTTTATGAGATCCCTAAACAACAGAAAACCATTTTTGCTAAAATGAGCTCCACAAACGAATCAATACCTCTTACCCAACCCATGCTTGAAGTAATTCAGGCTGCACAACCACAACCACAACCACAACCAGAACCTGAACCCCAACTTGAGCCTATTCCTGACCCATTACCTTCACCAGATCACATGGACATTGACCAACCCAGCGCTGACACTCAAAATGTTGGCGCTGACACAGCAAACCCCAACGCTGATACAATCCCTGAACAATCCCAAACACCCCTTAACCAACCAACACCCACACAATCTACTTCATCTTCCATCCCATTACAATCTAGGTTGAATAAACGCCAAAGGACTACTGGAGTGTTCTCCTCTAGTGGTCCTAGCCTTGTAGCAGAGAGAACCACCTCCACAAGTGTGGCTGGTGACATGGGTGAGGCTGGGGCTATTGACACAGGCTTAGATGCTGGTCAAGACAGTCCCAACATCATTCAGACCTCATCCATGCCCCATGATTCTATTTTGGGAGGTCAAATCCCCATTCTAGCTGAGGGCAGATTGGAACCTATGACAATAATTGAATTGACGGCGGCTGTCATTAGCTTGCAAAAGCAAAATGTCAGCCTTGTACAAATTGTCAACAAACAGGGACGTGAACTCCAAGTTTTGAGAGAGAGGGTCACTGTTTTGGAGAATCCAAGTAGCAGGAGTCTAATGGAGGAATCTTCCAAAGGGGAGGATGAAGAGGATGAAGAGGATGAGCTTATTCATACAGCTAGTGAGAAGAGTTCAGAGAAGAGTTCACAATTTAGTGAATCTTTACAGGTTGCTGAAGTCCTCACCAACTTGAAGAAGCACCCAGTTATTGATACATCCAAGGTGACACCATTAAACTTGGAAGGATCTTTCAAAGAAACATTGGGCGCTGATACAGGTTTGAACGCTGACACATCCAGCGCTGACAAAGGTAATCGTGGCGCTGATAGGAGTAACTTGAACGCTGATAAAGTTGCAGGTGGTGTTGATGTATTCCAGCCATCAACAATCATCAAAGATGTGTCCACACAGGTTTCTTCTTCTACTTTACCTATTATTGATCCAAAAGACAAAGGTAAAGGAAAATTGGTTGAAGAAGATGTTCCAAAGAAAGATGCAGCACAAATTGCATTTGATGAACAGTTGGCTGCACAACTTTTGGAAAGAGATTTGAAGAGGAGTAGAAGATCACCATTTGTTGTTTCTGAGAGTGAGGAAGAGGGTGGTGATGATAAAGAAGGAGATAGCTCAGATTCAAGTATTCAAATTATTGAAGATCCAGAAAGGCTTGAATATGGGGATGAGCTAGCAAAGGAAAGGTTGAGTGAGTTGAAGAATCAGATTGATTGGGACCTTCCTGAAATCACCAGAATGTACCATGCTTGGGAAGACAAGGTTATGGACAATCCAGGTATGAGTTTATCAGATCAAATTTGGGGGTTGGAAGTTCTTCTCAGGGTACAAGATGACATTAAGGTGATTATGAGGTTTAATGCACAAGAGGTCAAGACCTGGCTCAAGAGAGATAGAAGGCAATTGTATTACAAGTTGCTTAGATGCCATCAACCCAGATGGACATACAAGAAGTTGCTGGCCTTATCTTTTGAGGAGCTAGAGTATAGGGCACATCCTATTTGGAGGAAGCTGCAAGAACAGAATGTCTACCAGTTTCTTTCAGAAGAAAGGAAACAAGAGCTTGCTGAGGAAATGCAGATTCAAAAGGAAATGAGGATTGCTCAAAGACCAGTGAAGAAAGGAGATCCTTTTCAATTTCCCAAAGATATGGATGTGTATTTTCCAACTGAAGGTGTCATAAGGAAGCATCTCAAGCTTTCTCCATTGGAAGCTTCAGATTTGGTTAATGTAGTACCTCTAGATGACAGAAATCCAATCATCAGTTTTGATGAAGATGAGTGTGGATTTTGGAAGATTGGCAGGTTTGGAAAGGAGGTACATACTTTCACTTCAGTTATTTCTATATTTGCAAGCATAGACAGGGAAGACTTGGTGCATCTATGGAGATTAATAGAGGCCAAGTATACAGCTGAAGCACCTACTTCAGCAAATGGAATAAGACTTTGGAACACATTTATGACTTTGTGTGGTCCAAAAGAAGCAGATCCTGCCATATGGAAGGATCTTGAGGATGATCTCAGTAATCTTCATTGGAGGCTTTATTCTACTTGTGGTGTATTTCATATGAGCTCTACAAAGTTTTCAGAGTATCTACTTGTGGATGCTGACTATTTCTTGTCCAAAGACGTGTTGGAGAAGATGCTAGAGACACCCTTGGAGATTGATTATACTAGTGACGTGGCCAAAGACTTGATCAGATATGTTTATCACCAACATAAGAAGTTTTTGCAAGATTCCTCCTAAGCCTTAAGTTTTTATTTAGAAACTTGATCATTGGAATGGATATCAAGTTTAGGGGAGGATTGTTGGGAATAAAATATGGGTCAGTTCACTAGACGCTGATAAGAAGAATGTCAACGCTGATAGGATGACATTGGACGCTGACAGCCAAGCGTTGACATTGAAGAAGTCAACGCTGATAGCCTTGAAGATTGACACTGATGGAATATCTTCATACGAATCGTTTTGTTTATTTGTTTCTTTATTTATGTATGGTAAAGATAAGCACGACATTGTATTTTCCATTATTATCTTTACCTAGAATAGTTGATTCGTAGCTTATTGTACAAGACTTCTTGATCTATAAAAGAAGGTCTTTTAGGTTAAAGTCATATATCAGTTTTCATAAGTATTTTGCAAGTTAAACCTCTTTCATTGTAATCAAGTTTGATTATTCTAATACAAGTGAAAGTTTGTTTAACATCTTTGTGTTTTAGATCAAGTGTTAATTCCGCATAACACTTTGTTACTTTATTCATAAGCAAAGGTTTCTCTACGTGTAGTACTTGATCTAATCTCGTATACACAAAGCTTAATCGATCTAAGTTTGGGATCAACACCTTTGATTGCTAAATTCTACATGTATCGATGATATCTATCTTTTCTCGCTTCATCCTAATGTTCGCAATAGTGATGCAACCATTGAACAAGTACTCATCTCGATTTGAGTTACGTTGTGGATTATTCTTTTTGAGTGCCATCAAGGTCATGAACCTCATGATTAATTGGCTAAGCTCATTTCCTATTATATTGTAGTTAGTTCTTGGTGAACAACTCTTCATCACTCATTTGCATATCACACATTGTTTTTATAAAGTTAAAACCGTATCCTTTGAGAAAATTGAATTTTCATCACTATATGGATTATTTAAAGTGAGACTTATAAATAATCATTATTGAAATAAAAATTGATTATGAAATACCTTGGGAAACTTAATTGATTTCATAACAAAGAAAATATTTGTAAATTTATTTTTGACTCTTATTTAAGAATTAAGCATGAAAATGTTTTTATTATAAACATGATGATAAAATTTTGACGAACTGAGTATTGCATCGTTAATCTTGAAATTGTATATAGCTGCACGCCTACATACAATTTGGAATGGACCATGCAAGGCTGATTAGTAGTCACCATAAAACTAATGAATAAACACTACATTTTCTTTGAAGATTGTGAAAGATTAAATTTTATGAGATCTACAAGAAGTGAAAAATAGGGACATAGTGTTAGAGACACCTACATATGTGCCTGTAGCATCTATTCTTCTGAGTCGAATTTACTCATCTGTGGAATTTGTCTTATTTTACAATTGACAATTCTTTCATGTCCAATTCTCCCGTAGTGAGATTCTTAGAAAAAGTATCTGATTACCGAGTGTTGATACCCGATTGGATGTATCGACGTTCCTATCATTTCTTTTGATTAGATTTCATTTGAATGACCTGGGTAACGATCCGAGGAGCTTTCGAATGCGTACTCAAATTATGAAAACATGGGATATATTCATGTTCGTTAAATGTTTTCGTCTGTATCTGATTTGAAATTCTCTCTCATAGATTATGCGTTAACCTTACTCTTTTAAGGTTAGTTATGTCTCCAGATATCCTTGAATTGTGAAGGATTATGAGTTATTATTAGTCTTTTGAGAAGTTCTCATCTTATCGACGGCAATAAAACTGGAAAGTTGATAGTGCCAATAGAATGGATTGATTGATTATGACATGACGACATTGTCTTATTTAATGGGAACTCGAATAGAGTTCCCCTAAATGATAAGATGTTGATTATCAAAAGTGATCTAAATAGTTCTTGATGGATGACCATATCCTGCATTTAGACTTGAAATTATACCATGAATGGTTATGAACTGATCATAGATCTCGTAATCTAGAAAAAACCTAATATGAATGTATTAAAAGATACTTATGCTATCTGAAACTTTAGGAGGTATTTGCTGGTGAATTACCTAGACTTTCGCCATTAAGGCAAGTTGAATTTGGTAATGATTTTATTCTCGGTGTTGCACCTGTGGCATGTGTACTGTACATCAGCACCATCTAAATCGAAAGTGTTACCGTACAACTGAAAGAGTTGTAGAGGAAAGATTTTATTCTACCAAGCTCGTCATCATGAAGAGTTATGGTGTTATTATTTCTTATATTTATTGATTACTGTGAACTAGGTAAATTGACGATTAAAATCTATATCCACTACCCAAGATGATAGATTGTTCGATCATTTACAAGGTTCTAGCATATGTTCTAAAGATTTGATCCACGGCATGGTTATCATCAACTTCGCGTCCGCGAAAAAGATTATCTATTCCAATCACTACATCCAGAACTTGTAATAAACATTATAAGTTTCACGTGATGACATTTGGATTGACTAATACACATGTAGCATTCATAAATTGGGTGAATCACATGTGTAGGCTGTAAATTGATAAATTCATGCTTGTGCTCATTAAAGAACCATATGTTTGTTTATAAGAATAAGAATGAGTTAATAATTATGTATAGACTGCCCTGAATTGGCCGAGTAGTAAAAACCTGTGCCTTGAATAATTAACATGTGATTAACGGCTTAATCCTTTACATGATTTGACCGTGTGATTAATAAGATAATGGGATCTATATTGACTTTTCAAAAAAATTAGAGCCATTAAGGCTTAGGGTTATACCAAAAAGAAAAGTGCAAATATGTTTTGACAAATGTTTTAACAAAGGATTTTTAAGGGATTATTTCCTTATACATAAATCATTTAACTAAAGTCCTGTTTAGGGGTAAATGTTTGTGTATACCTCAAGACAACCTAAGAGGGATTGAGGAAACCTTTTAAACCATGACATGAAATTTGAAACGATAATTTTTCCTTTTCAACTAAGAAAACTTTGACCAAAGTATAAACAAAGATTTTTCGAACATTTACGGATCTTATTAAGTATTTTTGATAAATCAACAAAAATATTGTTAATTAAATTCATATTTATTTTGAATATTTTTATATAATTGGTCGAACTAAGAAATTTAAATTTTTTACGTTTATGTATTATAAAAAAATTGAATATCTATTATTTAATTACTTGAAATATTTATCGACGCTTTAAACGTCAGATTGAGCAAAACTGATAAAAATGATATTTGAGACGAAACTAAAACTTAGAAAATGTGAAGAAAGAAATTTTTAATGAATACGATCATGATAATTATTTCATCAGGAAAGGTGAACATAGATACCGACGCATTATGTAAAAAGGATAAAGAATCAATTAGGATGTGTTCTCTAATAATGATTGTGCAAAATAAATTTTCGAATAATTTAAAAATAGTTGATACTTGTAAAAAAGGATAATATAGATAATAAAAAGGGGTTCGCGGCTAATATGAATCATTAGAATTGAGAAGCCGATAGTGTTAAATGTATAAAAGGCTGCTTGTGGTTGCCTGAATATAGAGGATTTTGAGATTTAGTCATATTGAAATCTCGTAAGTATAAGTATTCTATTCCTGTCATTTCTGATTTAATGTATCTTTATCTAAAGAAGTTGTAGTGATGGCAAATTATGAAGGCAGACATTGCCTCATACATTAGTAAACGTCTAGCTATTGCAAAGGTCATCATCTGAATTTGATTCGATTTGGGTCATCGTCGACAGACTGACCAAATCTACTAATATCATTCCTGGTAATGATAGATTCTTGATGAAGAAATTGACCCTTTTAAAGGAGTTGTGTAAACATGGTGTGCCTGTATCGATCATCTCTATCAAGATCCTCGCTTCACATCGAATTTCTAGAGATTTGCTCAGAAGTCATTGAGAATGAATCTTGATGAGATTACTGTGTACCACTCCAATCGAAGGGACGAGGTAAAGTAACGATACAAAATACTATAAGTGTTGTTTTATGTTTGAATGATTGACCTTTGGTAATAAACTGTAAAATCGTTTTCCTTTGGAGATATTATCATTGATAATTATCGTATTAGGATCAAGATCGAATCTTGTGAGGATATATATTAGAACATCTGTAAGCAGGAGTTGGGAGGAAGACACCCGACATACACCCATTGTGATTTGGACATGTATTTTAGGTTTAAGGTTTCCTATGATGGCGAACCTATCCTTACAAAATACTCAACCCGCGAGACTTGAAATGATTGTTGAAATTAGGATCTGATTATTGACTGTCGGTAGTGGGCAGGAGGTTATGTGAATATGAAATGTAGATCTTGAAGTGCCAGATGGGTAGCGAAGTTATGCCAAAAATTTTCACCTTGGAAAAATGAACAGATGATCTGAAGGATCATGGGATATAAGTCCCCGTTGCATGGGACCATTGAGATGATGTAAAAGATTGGTTTGAAAGGAATATAAGCTGGACCTACCCTAGGACTTCAAGAGCTGCATGAATTATGTTTCGTATATCGAACTTGATAAAATGTCTATCAAGTGAGAATCTGATCACTTCTTGATGAAGTTTAGATTGGCGAAGTTGCATTCATCAAAAACCCGTGAACATCATGGATAGAGAAAGTAAGTCAACATTAAGCCTGATCTTATTCCCGTAGTTATGTTTGATGAAACTCGCGTATTGTAATGAATTACACTTGTGAGAAAAGACCGAATGTGTAGGAAATACCCACATGGCTTTAACTCTATAAGAAGCGAGTAGTAAGATAAGATGATATTTGGGGACAAACATCCTGTTTAGGGGTAAATGCTGTGACAATCCGTCAATTTATGGTTTATATTTTATTCTCAAATATTATTTAAAAACATTATTTTAATGTTATATTATGAACTCACTTATTTTTGGGAAGAAATTTGGATTTACGTCTTGATGTAGCATCGACTACGTCTAAACCGGAGGATTCTACGTTACGTGCTTATGTGTACATACACCGTTTTGGTGACAGTCCAACATTTCAGGAAATAAATTTATCCGAGAATATTATTTTGGGATTTTAATTTTGAGTTGGTTCATAAACTCACAAATTTACGAGAAGAGATTAGGACTTACGATTTTAATTTAACGTCCTTTACGACTAAACCGGAAACCTTAGGATTACGTATTTACTTTTTTGAACTCCGTTTTTGATGAGACAATTTTTATTAGATTCGTTTTGTGCCGTTGATTCATAATTTATAAAAACGTTTTTCGTAAAACGACCCGAGGGCATGCAAATCGAGGAAACTAGAATCGAGGAGTACCCGTAAATAATTAGGGATGAGACACAACCACTTTTGCCCCACCCCCAATATGGGACGTCAAAACTAGCAACACCACATACCATATGTGGCAAAGCTTACTAAGTAAGCTATGACACTTGTCCTAGCTAATTACAACTTCGCAAAACCACTAACTTCAAACCATTTCTCACAATCACTCATGCAAACCACTCTCCAAAAACACACAACTCTCTACTTCCTCTCATTTTTGGCCGTCCACCACCATAGCACCACCACCTAACCATAAAAAATTTACCATAACCAAGGGCTACAATCTACATATGATGATGTCCTATTGAAGACTTGAAGATTGGAGGTGATTCTAACATCCAAGGAGGTGATTTAATGATGTTCAAGGGCTGATCTCTACATGAAATTTACAAGTATTAGTGGCCTTGAAGATTGGTGTTGATCTATCACAAGTTCTTCCATCAATATCCAAGCCTTGATCATAAACTACACAACCTTGGTGGTATAAAGATTGTTCTTCCCATCCTCTTGTTATTTTGATTATGTAATCATGTATTTTATTTCTTATTGTATATGTATATGATGAATATATGATGATAAAAATGTTGTGTGGGGATCAAGTGTTGATAAATATAATTAAAGAGATGAAAAACCATAGGTAAAATGGTTAAAATCTTCCTTAAATGTGATGGCTGTATAAAAACAGTAAGTAACCAAATGTTAAACTGATAAAATGGCTTGAATAAATTAATATACAGTAAGCTATGAGTCTTGTACACATGTGAGAGTTAGCCATACAATAGAATCATTATAATGAGTGAGATATGATCAAAACAAGTTTAGAGTGCAAATCTGACTACACTGTTTTGGACGAATTTTATAAAATACTTAGAGGTTGATTCATCAGTAGCTAAGGAATAAAATGAAGCACATATCATGTAGTTTCTGTGATAAAAATTTGAGGTCTTATCTAATTATAGAACTCTAGATATGGATATTTTAGTGAACTTAAAATTTAGGACTGATTTTGTGAAATTAAAGTTTAATATTATTATATAAGCACTCAAATAAATATAGTATAAAATGTGAATTAAAACCCACTAACTTATATATTTCATTTATATAAATATGTATGAGGATAAATAAATGGACATTATATAAAAATGGTAGTTTGGTAAGTTTTTATAAGTTATAAAAACTATATACTAAGTTTTACGTCTTTTCAGCTAAAACCGAAAGATTAACGTTTTTGTCAAATAAAACTTAGACGGTCGGACCCGTCTAATGTAAACTTTTATAAACTCACATACTGATGTATAAACATATATAACAAGTAAAAACCGATAAAACCCGAGCTTTACAACATATAGACATTAACGGGCCAAAGTAGCCTTATTGGACTATAAACCTGACTAGTTGGTAAAACACTTATAAATTTACTTATTGGACTTAACCCACTTGGGCCCAACATGTAAAGTATAATACTGATAATAAAAGTATAATTGGGCTAATATAATATATTGGGCTTGTAATGGGACCATTGGGCCTCAAAATGTAAACAAGTTGAACTAGTGTAACTAGTCTTGAAAATCACCAACACATAAACACTATAATGAATGAGTAAAAATGTACAATCCCACTTGATCATCATATATATATATAAAATCATCATATGTATACATAATTGTTATTTTTATAAAGTCATTGGAAAAACGTCTAAGACGAGTATTATTTGTCTAGGTTTCCCGTGATTCAAGCATGTACCGTACGTCCGAATTGCCGATAACCCGCTTTCCCACATCAACGTGAGTTCATAGCCTAACAATCTTTTAAATGTTTTTATGAAATGTTTTATAAACCCGAGAGGGAGATAACATGTTAGTTTTTATAAAATAGGACACTAGTTGTCCCGATTGTCTGTTTATGGATTTGGACCCGAATGATTGTATGACCCGATGAATGATTAAATGACCAGATAGATGAAACGAAATGGATTATTAAAGTTAGGTTATGTCACTAAAAGTCCCATTAGCATGAATTGTGAACTAACGGGATTTGGTAGACGCTTATGCATATAATAGTACTATTTGGGGACGATCACCCTAGTTCGCGCCTTGACGGTTGATCCCCGTCATGCCACACTGATTGGTAAGCGAATTTATGTATGAGAAGATTTACCCAAGCGTGATTATTGTGACGACACGCTAATTTAGATGGGCAAATGAGATTCGGGTTAGCTACCCGTTGTTTGTTGTAGTAAGGTAATAATGTCATGCGGCTTATAATAATCCAAATAACGAAAATACTGCTATAAGCATTGAATTACAATATATTGCCTGACTAGCAATACAGGGTCTATTTATTGATATTATGTTCGTGTTTTGGTTTTACATAACCATATTCATATAACGGTTTTTATTTCACTTTATACAAAGTTATAAAACGTATTGTATGATGTTTTTATGACTTCGGTTCGTATAATGATTTTGAAGGCGAAAGCCTATATTATGATTTTTAATAAGGATTTGCATAATAAGGATTTGTACAAAATGATTTTCGGTAATAATTTTATACCGATGTTATATTAATGGATTTCATTAAACTCTATGAATTCACTTGGCGTTTTCGGTGACCTTTATTTTAACATGTTTTATCTCAGGTACTTGAAGGTAATTCTCGGGAAGACAACAAGAATTCATGGCCCGCACTTAAATAATAATTTCCATTCAAATGCTTTGTAAAACCTGTATGAAATACAATGACTTGGGACCTATGTAAATTTGATATTTATGAATGGAAATGCTTTATTATTAAACGACGCGATTTTTTTATGTGTTGTCTATGATGTGAGTAATGTGCTATCCCGTAACACCAACGAGTCTTCCGCTGTATTGAATTGTGTAAATAATTGGGGGTGTTACAGAATTTGGATTGAAAGAGATTGGGGAAACTTGAGGAGAATCAAGGTGTGACAATCCGTCAATTTATGGTTGATATTTTATTCTCAATATTTATTTGAAAACATTATTTTAATGTTATAATATGAACTCACTTATTTTTGGGAATAAATTTGGATTTACATCTTGAAGTAGCATCGACTACGTCTAAACCGGAGGATTCAACGTTACGTGCTTACGTTTACATACACCGGTTTGGTGACAGTCCGACATTTCAGAAAATAAATTTATCCGTGAATATTATTTTGAGATTTTAAATTTGTGTTGGTTCATAAACTCACAAATTTACGAGAAGAGATTAGGACTTACGATTTTAATTTAACGTCCTTTACGACTAAACCGGAAACCTTAGGATTACGTATTTACGTTTTCGAACTCCGTTTTTGATGAAACAATTTTTATTAGATTCGTTTTGTGCTGGTGATTCATAATTTACAAAAACGTTTTTCGTAAAACGACCCGAGGGCACGCAAATCGAGGAAACTAGAATTGAGGAGTACCCGTATTTAAATGGGGATGAGACAAGATAAATCTTGCCCCACCCCCACTCTTGGACGGCAAGAGTAAGCCAACACATCTCATGATGTGTCAACATTGTAGCAACTAAGCTAACACTTGTTAGCTTAGCTTAAAAGCTACTCCACTTTGCATCAAAACCACTAGCTAAACATTTACTCTTCATTTTCATCCATGCAAAACCACAAACTCTCCTCCCTCTCTCCATTGATGCCGTCCCATCTCACCCATCAAACACCATCTTTGATCAAAATCAACCATGAAATCTAATGTTATTTACACACATGTTGAAGCCCTTTTGAAACCCTATTGATTGGTGGTCTTGAAGATGGTCTTGGTTATTCACAAGTTTCTTCATCAAAATCCATGTTTTGATCACAACCTACATCATCATGGTGGTATAAATATTGTTCTCCCCATCTTCTTGTTATTTTGATTATGTAATCATGTATTTTATTTCCTATTGTATATGTATATGATGATTATATGATGATAAAATTATTGTGTGGGGATTTGTTGTTGATAAATATGATTAAAAAGATGAAAAACTATAAGAAACAAGGCTAAAATCTTGCTTAAAAATGATGGCTGTATAAAACAGTAAAGAAACATCTCATGAACTGATAAAATGGCATAGATTAATGGATATACAGTAAGTAATATGTCTTGTACACATGTGAGAGTTGGCCATGCAATGGAATCATTAGGATGAGTGAGATATGATCAAAACAAGTTTAGAGTACAAATCTGAGTTTACTGTTTTGGATGATTTTTAGAAAATACTTAGAAGATGATTAAACAGTATCTATAGAAGAGTTAAATGGAGCACATATCATGTATTTTATGTCATAAAAATTTGAGTTTCTATCTCCATATAGAACTCTAGATATGGCAGTTTTGGTGAACATGAAAGTAAAAATCAGATTTTGGAAATTAAAGTATAATAGTATTATATAAGCACTCAAATAAAAATAGTATAAAGTGTGAATTAAAACCCACTAACTTATATAATACATTTATATAAATATGTATAAGGATAAATAAATGGACATTTTATAAAAATGGTAGTTTGATAAGTTTTATAAGTTATAAAACTATAAACATGATTTTTACGACTTTTTCGGCTATTACCGTAAAATTAACGTTTTTGTTAAATAAAACTTAGACGGTTGGACCCGTCTAATGTAAACTTTTATAAACTCATATACTGATATATAAGCATATATAACAAGTAAAAACCGATAAAACCCGAACTATATAACATACGGACATTAACGGGCTAAGTTAACGTTATTGGACTAATAATACAACAAAATGGGCTAAAACACTGTAGAATATTGATAATCTTATGAATCAATGAAGTGGGTTGAAGATTTCTAGAGAGAGAAACTAGTGAGATAAATTATGTGTTTTATTCAAAAATGATAAAAAAATGGAAACATCAACAACCAACCCCTTTCCATGGTGGAAAGGGGTATTTATATCCAAGCCACTAATGGGCTTGGGCCGACCCATGACAAGCCCATGGGTCGGTTTATTACTTAACTTAATAAGCACACTTTAACTACGAGCTATACAACATTAATAATATTGTGGAGTGACCGATACTTCTAATATACGTTAAAAACGTATTTCTAACAATCTCCCCCTAAGGGAGGTCACTCCACGTTACACAGTTCTAAACCTAGCATACTATACTAAGTCTTCGTTCTTCAGCTCGTAGTCTTTTCTTCTTTCTTTTTGTTGTGAATATGTTGATTTGATCTTTTAGGCTTTTGACTTGAGAGCACTGTTCTTTTGACCAATCACGTGCGATCTTTGCCTTCTTGTGAATCTTGCCTCCTCGTGACTCCATGTTCCACACACTTATGTCTTTTGTTGAATTCTCGAAAGCTTCAGAGTTTGGTACAGCAGAAGACTTCATTTTGCACTTTCTTGAATTTTGCTGAACTTTGATGCCGAAAAACATAAGCATGTGGGAACGACTTCAGCTGGTACACCGCAACGCCACCTTCTTCGCAGCAACATGATAAGACACGAATGAAATGGCTTAGAACATTTCATTCTAAATCGGTAGCGTTTTACCTCCGGTCGGTGAAGACCGTTGAACGATATTAGATATCGTACCTGTGACGGATAGTTTCAATTAAGTAACTTCCTGACAGGATTTCGCGGGTAAACCCGTTCTCTTTATTCGACGATCACTAAGCTTGACTGCGAACATAAAGAGTGAATCACTTGGATAAATTATCCTTGTGATCGAAGCTGTCAATTCATGAAGCCTGGAACAAGTGAATTTCAGTTAAGATTTTCACCATCGTTGCTTTCCAGTTATCACGAGCTTAATTCATAAAGAATCTTGCACGTCACCTACCAAGTGCTGTTTGATGTTAACACTAGAAGGATTTCCACTCGTCACTGTGATCACTAAAGAGTCACTCTGAGTGTTCTGGCAAGATCATATGATAATGCGTAGAGGCTTGGAACGAGTTTAAGTTTAATTAAGAATTAAACTATTGTTTCTTTCCAGTTTTTCACAAGATTGGTTCTTAAAGAACCGCACGTGTAACCTACCATGAGCTTGTTTGATGTTGGCTCAAGCAGGATTTCCATCTTCATTGTAATACTTGCGTATTTCTCGGATGTTCTGGCAATATTACAAGAATACTGCGTAGGACTCATAAAAATCTCTTACTTTTCACAGTGTGTGAGAAAGCAAGGAATAAATGAAAAGTGTCCTAATGAGACTTTTGATGATCTCGTGGCTCTAGACTCGATAGTGCGTTTTGATTTAGTGAGCGATGGCTAGAGAGGAGTGCCACCTTTTCAATATCAGTCTATTCGGAGTGAATAAACCAATAGATAACGTGTTGATCTCCGTGTGATTAAAACAAATACCTTTTGAGAGATATTTGATTTAGCTGGGAAGGGTTGTGCATTGCATCACTGGGTCCATGATGTCTTTCTTCAATATCAAGAATCATTAATCAATGATCTCAATAGCATATGTATTGACCCGGTTTCTGCCTAAAGTTGTAAGGAGGGCTTCTTTCTTTACACCCTTTATCTTTACAATTCTTTTTCATTATTCAACCCCTTCAATGCTTACCAATACGTCATCTCTAGCACCTTGTTGTGATTGTTCCAGTGCTAGCTTAAGTACTTGGTCGGCATTCAGCTATGTTCACAATCTTTTCTCCACCTTTCCTAGGACTTCTAATTCTATCTAGGGAATTGTCCTTGGGAAGATTCCATCGGTTCTGATGAATCATTGGACTAAAACCTATTCCTACCACCCTTTTGTCACCATATCCGTTGTGAATTAAGCGTGTTTTGGGAAAGTATAGTCACCATGAAAGATCCTTGAAAATCACTTAAGGTACTTGTGATATTGAAAACAAGAGTTTTGTACCTTAAGTGTTTTGTTCATCAAAAACGCTCCCCCTTAACACGTGCTTTACACATATTAAGTTGGATTATCGTTAAGTCTTTTTCATCTTTTAGCCAAGTATCATTTAAGTCTCCTTAATCCCATTTTCTCCCCTTATCCAAAATGTTAACCATTAATATTTGGGATATTGAATGAATTAACCGGTCTTTGGGTAAAAAATGAAATCGATGTTTGGCCATAGAACATGTTAATGCTCCCCCTTAAATTAATAAGGGATAGTTGTAGTGCTTTAGTATGATATATTTTGAAATATTTAGAATCTCGTGAGAAATTATTGAAAAATTATCATACCTTAACACTACATCAAGCCATAAAAGCACAATATTCACAATTAAAAACCAATATAGAGTAGACCTGAAATGTACGATCCATTAGATGGATCGTTGCAGTAACTTGTGGTGCACTCCATATGGTCTACCACCAACGAACCTTTCTAAGCTCCTCATCAATCTACGTTCCCGGAGCTTTTGATCAATCTTCTTGATCACATATTTTGCCATTTGCCGATAACCCAGATGCCAGTCCTCAGTCATCTCTGGTAAAGACCCACCAGAATTAAGATGCTCCAATTTTCCTCTGACGTATATGAGTGTCCCATCACTGTACTTATAAAGCTCACCTACCCTCATAAACTTCATTATCCCACGACTGTTCAAGTAGAAAATCCCGTAACTCGGAACGGTAATACCGGTATAGGGACATCTAGAGACATGCTGAGGTAGAACTTGATTCATTGGTCGGGTCATGTTAAGCTTCCTTTGGTAACTTTCAACTCCCAATTGAAGATCTTCAACTCGTTTCTTGATAACAACGCTTCGTGTGAACATACGAAGTGCTGTATTCAAGGCGATGATTTCTTCATGAGTAAGATGGGTCAGTTGATCACGGGTCATCATAAGCAACATGTCTTCGATATCTTCAAGGCGAATGATAGAAAAATCTCCCTGCTGTATTGTGTATTCTCTGTCATCCTCCCTTTTTAGACGAATCTCCGTCACATGATGATAGCCATTTTTGGCTTCAGTTTTCAGCCCCAAAATACTTGAGATGCGAATATCGGATTTGACACGACTTCCTGAATTGGCTAAGCAGCAACCTCTGTACGCCCTTTGGACTCGCTCGTCCCAATGTGATGCACCTATAACAGCATACATATCATAATTACGATTTACCTTTGGGACCCAGAGTCGGTTTACCTTTTCCTCGATCCAGGGTATTGTCCCCCAATTAGCTGTTTTCAACAAGGTCAGGGAGGTCGCGTACTTGGATGACCCCTTCAGAAGATACTCAAGATCATAGGTGACAAAGAAGTCAAGAGCAATTTGATTATCTTGAGAGGGATCAAGTGGAGGTGGAGCTCTTTCTGACTCATGAAGACCTGGCCTTTGAACGGTATTAATAGCTTTCAGGACCTCATCAGCATAATACTCGTATTCCATGCGGCTTAACCTGGTTTTGGCGTGAATTCTCTTATCCTTTAGCGCTCTCTTCACCAAAGACGGAGTGACTGAAGATTTATACTCATGAGCCAGAAATGCACACAAGTCTATCGGATTACGGATACGGAGATATAGAACATCTCTGTCAGCGTCTGTGATTGGATCATATTTAGCAGCTGTTGTGATCCAAGCTTGTGGCAGTGCAGTTTCATCAATCTCCAATATGTCCGCCCAGTCCCGTGTGCTTGACTCGGGAACAGTAGATTGTGGTTCTTGTTGCAGAGGAGTAGAGACATGAACATCTGCTGGTTCTGATTCAGGCATCTCGGCGGTGTCATGAACAGGCGAGTGTTGTGCAAATTCAGGTTCAGTTACTGATTCTGCAATCACAGGAGCAACAAAAGAACTAACAGGATTAGTGGTAACAGGTATAGAAACAGAAACAGATGTACCGAGAATCGATGACGCCGTAGTAGCATTCACATCATCGCGCCACTTGGTTCGTCTTGATTCCGTAGAGGTGGATTTTTCCTTTTGCGCAACATCTTTCTGAGACTTGGTACCAGACTTAGATGGTTTCTTTGTGCTGGCAACCTTTTCCCCTGTTTCAGGCTGATCATGTTTACCACCATCATCCTCATCGTCGTCCCTGTTGCTTCCCTTGTCACTCTCCTCATTTCGATCACCACCATCACCACCATCATCATCATCACCATCCTCATCATCATCACCATCATCGTCACCATCATCATCATCGTCACCATCATCATCATCTTCTTCTTCTTCTTCTTCTTCACCATTACCCTCCTCTTGTTCACTATCTTCCTTTTCCTCCTCAGGCAGAATGTGGTAAGGTACCACACTTCCAAACACTTTAAACAACCGATCATCCTCCATGATAGCTTCATTGAGTGCTTTGTAGAGTGTCCGCTGAACTTTAGACTTATCAAAAGATCCAACTTCCCTCATGCGAGCTTTGAGAATCTTCTTCAATTCAAAATCCGTTAAGTCATATGCCATTTTGTATGCGGATTCGGAAGGGTTGGACGACTTGATCATCAAGTTATCAGCCGCAAGTTTCCTCATTTCTTCATGCAGATTTGGCATAAGGGACTCAACAGATTCTTTCACCTTTTCTGAAATAGAAGCTTCAAGTGTTTCTTTCTGCTCCTTATATTTATCTTTAATGGTTCGAAGTCTCGTAAGTCGTGCTTCATACTTATCAGCTTCAGCCTGTTTGACCCGAGCAAGTTCTTCTGCATGAGTTTTTCGTGTCAATTCCATCTCTGCAGTGAACTTAGCCATCATCTCTTCTTGGGCTTTCTTGGACGCCTCTTCAATTTTTACTCGTCGAAGTAGTTCTTCTCGAAGTTTATTCGTCTCTTGTCTTTGATTGTCCGTGTGTTTATCCAACATTTCTGCCATTACGAATGCAGCCATTGAAGATGATGCAGAGCTACTCTGGGTTGGTTGAAGAGGCTCGGTTGTGATTACAGTACTGAGGATGGAAGTTATTGGAGGTGGAAGGAATGGTGTTGGCACCGGTCGGGTTGGTAAGGGCTGGATTGGTGGAGGTTGAGTTACGAGAGGTTGGGTAGGTACCATGATTTTAGTAGCACCGGACTCCTTTTCAACACTTGCTGAAACAGCAATGGATGTCTCCTTCGAAGTAGTGTACCGTTCGGGTGATCTAAACTCATCAATATCATCTGGCTCCTCGTACTCTTCTTCAACATCCATCCGTGCACCCGAACCACTACCGCCCGTGTCTCTCCTACTCTTTTCAATAGCCATCTTCATTAACTTTTTCTCAGTCTTGTTAAGAGTAGGATCGTCATCAATATCTTGTTCATCGTGAAGAACAAACTTGTCAGCCGTGCTCTTACCCTTCTTAGCTACGGTCTTTGTCTTTTTGGCTTTGGGTTCAGGTAAAGTTGTTTGCTTGCGTTTACCTTTGCTCTTAACCGTGGTAGATGAGTCTTCTCCTGCTTGAATGCTTGCTTGTTGATTCTCGATTTCTTGTAGCAAGTTCTTGTAATCAGCAGATGCGATAATCTCATCTGTCAGGAGATGACTGGGAATGGGACGAGGGATAACAATATTGGAGTGAGTTTCTTGCCTTAAGTCCACCAAATCATCAGCATCCATTGTGTGGTGACGGCTACCTGCACGCTTATCAATAGATGCATCGTTTTTCATAAAGTAATGTATGATTAGCTTGATGAACCTAGGGTACTGGTAACCTTTAGCCTTACCTTTTGTGTTTGTGAAGAGTTGAAAAATAAACTCTTCCCACAACAATGATGCATAATCAATACCCATACCTTTGAACATACCATAGAACATCTTGATGATTGGCGGACGCACAGCATCATACCCAGTTGTTTTGGGTGTGAGACATCGGCTGAGAATACCAAAAATTTCTCTCCAAGGTTGTCCCACTTTGGCTGTGGTAAACTCGGACACTATTTGTATGTCTGCACATCCAATGTCAGTGAACATCTCCATAAGCTGGTCCTTGGTAGGGTTCGCTGAGTATGATAATCCTTTGGGTGCCTCCCGAAAACCAAAGATCTTACGGAAGTCTGACACGGTGAGAGTTTGTTGCTTGTTATCCAGGAAGAATGTGATCTTATTTGACGTCTTCTCTTTGGTTGCCCAGAATTCGTACATGTAGTCGAAAGGTACCGAAGCACTTTTCCTTACCGCATTCTTGAGGTGAGAATTGTCAAGAATGGTTGAACCTACCTTGAATCCATTGTGAGTGGAATGAGAGACCTCTTTCAACCGGTAGTTGTTTGGAATGAACTTGAGGGTTTTGGCCTCGGCAATGGCTGCTGCTCTAGAGTCTTGTATTTGTTGCACGGTTGGGTTAGTCATTGTTTCTGCTTAAGAATAAAACAAAAAAGTTGATACATACAGATATGAATATCATGATGAATTTATACCTAAGCATTATACAAATGACATAATCCCTTAGACTTTTAAAACACTCAAACATCCTTCATTCAGAATAAACATTTAATTCAGAATAAACATTTAATTCAGAATAAACCTCTATTCGGAATAAACAAGTCTATCCGGAATAAACAAGTCTATCCGGAATAAACAAGTCTATCCGGAATAAATAAGTCTATCCGGAATAAACAAGTCTATCCGGAATAAACATTCTATGCGGAATAATCAGCCTATGCGGAATAAACGTCTACTCGGAATAATTATTCTATGCGGAATAAAACGTTTACTCGGAATAATCATTCTATGCGGAATAATCAGCCTATGCGGAATAAACGTCTACCCGGAATAATTCTTCTATGCGGAATAAACAGCCTATGCGGAATAAACGTCTACTCGGAGTAATTATTCTATGCGGAATAAAACGTTTACTCGGAATAATCATTCTATGCGGAATAATCAGCCTATGCGGAATAAACGTCTACCCGGAATAATTCTTCTATGCGGAATAAACAGCATATGCGGAATAAACGTCTACTCGGAATAATTATTCTATGCGGAATGAAACGTTTACTCGGAATAATCATTCTATGCGGAATAATCAGCCTATGCGGAATAATCGTGTACTCGGAATAATTCTTCTATGCGGAATAAAACGTATATTCGGAAAAACTCTTAGAAGCAATACGTTTACCCGGAATAACCTAATCACCCCTTTTGATCGTTTAATCAATGCTTAGATGTTCGTTTTAATCATTCTAAAGGACACCAGTTTTATCCTTGTCCTATTCCGCGTGAAATCCAGGCAAACCCCCAAATCAATTATCCCTAATTAAGCAGAAACCCTAATTGGATTTAACCTAATTAAAATGAGTTAAATAATTTGATTTGAAGGAATAATTACACGAATTAGCTGATGAGTGTACCTTAGGAATGACTGAGATGGATTATCTTGAATGAAAACAGTGATGTTTGCAAGCTTAAGGTGCGTGATAATGGCGGTCAAGAGAAAAAAAACAGAAAGGAAAGAAGATAAATGAAAGAGACGGGGAGGAGGGAATTGACTTAGGTCAAACTTTTCACAAGTTTGATACTTTGTCACTTTTGCCCCATGTCTTTTCTTTCTTTTACTTTTTATTCCTTGTCTTTTCATTTTTCTTTTCTAGTCTCCCTAACCATCGTTAAACTTAGCCAACTTAACCTATCTTAGCTAAACTATTCATGACACTCTCACAAACAACTACAAAACTAATGTCGAGGCAATTCCAGTCATTAACCATTGAGCTAATTAATTTTCCTCGAAAACTTTTGAAGACCTTTTTTATGACGAAGACGATTTAACATTTTCTCCCCCTCGAAAACTATTCACGTGATGTCGTTTAGATTGACTAATGCACATGTAGTATTCATAAATTTGGTGAATCACGTGTGTAGACTGTAATTTGATAAATTCATGCTTGTGATCATTAAGGACCATTTGTTTGTTTATAATAATAAGAATGAGTTAATAATTATTTATAGATTGCCCTGAATTGTCCGAACAATAAAAACTTGTACCTTGAGTAATTAACATGTGATTTAAGACTTAATCCTTAACATAAAATGACCATTTGATTAATGATGGAAAGATATTTATATATTGACTCTTCAAAAATTAAGAGCCCCTTTTAAGACTTTGGGTTTTACCAAAAAGAAAATGGAAATATGTTTTAACAAATGTTTTAACAAAGGATTCTAAAGGGATTATTCCCTTATACACAAGACATTTAACTAAACTCCTGTTTAGGGGTAAATGTTTGTGTATACCTCAAGACAACCTAAGAGGGATTGAGAAAACCATTTAAATCATGACTTAAAAATTTGAAACGATAATTTTTGCTTTTCAACTAAGAAAATTTTGACCAAAGTATAACCAAAATGTTTTTAGACATTTACGAATCTTACTAATTATTGTAGTAAATCAACAAAAATCTTGTTAATTAAATTCCTATTATTTTGAACATTTTTATATAATTGGTCGAACTAATAATTTTAAAACTTTTACGTTTACATTTCATAAAATTAAATATTTATTATATTAATTACTTGTAATATTTATCGACGCCTTAAACGTCAGATTGAGCAAAACTGATAAAAACGATAGTTGAGATAGAATTAAAACTTAGAAAATATGAAGATAGGTGAGCGTAATTACTGACACATTATGTAGAAAATATAAAGAACCAATTAGGATGTGCTCCTTAGTAATGAAGGTGCAAAATAAAATTGTCGAACAATTTAAATATGAACGATGTTTGTAAAAAGGATAATATAGATAATAAAAAGGGGTTTGCGACTAATGTGAACCATTAGAATTGAGAAGCCGATAACGTTAAATGTATAAAAGTCCACTTGTGATTATCTAAATATGGAGGATTATGAGATATAGTTATGTTGGAATCTTGTAAGTATAAGTATTCTATTCCTATCATTTCTGATTAAATGTATCTTTATATGAAGAAGTTGTACTGATGGCAAATTATGAAGGCAGACATCGCCTCATACATTAGTAAACGTCTAACTATTGCAAAGGTCATCATCTGAATTTTGATTCGATTTGGGTCATCGTCGACAGACTGACCAAATCTGCTAATATCATTCCTGTTAATGATAGATTCTTGATGAAGAAATTAACTCTTTTGTATTTAAACGAATTGTGTAAACATGGTGTGCCTGTATCGATCATCTCTATCAAGATCCTCGCTTCGCATCGAATTTCTAGAGATTTGCTCAGAAGTCATTGAGAACGAACCTTGATGAGAGTACTGTGTACCACCCCAATCGAAGGGACGAGGTAAAGTAACGATACAAAATACTATAAGCGCTGTTCTATGTTTGAATGATTGACCTTTGGTAATAGACCGTATAATCGTTTTCCTTTGGAGAGATTATCATTGATAATTATCGTGTTAGGATCGAGATCGAATCTTGTTAAGATTTATATATTAGAGCATCTGTAAGCAGGAGTTGAGATGAAGACACCCGACAAACACCCATTGTAAGTTGACACGTCTTTTAGGTTTAAGGTTTCCTATGATGGCGAACCTAACCTTACAAAATACCCAACCCGCGAGACCTGAAATGATTGTTGAAATTAGGATTTGATTATTGACTGTCGGTAGTGGGCAGGAGGTTATGTGAATATGAAATGTAGATCTTGAAGTGCCAGATGGGTAGCGAAGTTATGCCAAAAATTTTAACCATGGAAAAATGAATTGATGATCTGGAAGATCGTGGGATATAAGTCCCCGTTGTATGGGACTATTGAGATGATGTAAAAAGATTGGTTTGAAAGGCATATAAGCTGGATCTACCCTAGGACTTCAAGAGCTACGTGAATTATGTTTCGTAAATCGAACTTGATAAAATGTCTATCAAGTGAGAATCTGATTGTTTCTTAGTAAAGCTTAGATCGGTGAAAAGTTGCATTCATCAAAAACCCGTGAACATCATGGATAGAGAAAGTAAGTCAACATTAAGCCTGATCTTATTCCCGTAGTTATGTTTGATGAAACTCGCGTATTGTAATGAATTACACTTGTGAGAAAAGACCGAATGTGGAGGAAATACCCACATGGCTTTAACTCTATAAGAAGCGAGTAGTAAGATGATCTTTGAGGACAAAGATCCTGTTTAGGGGTAATTGTTGTGACAATCCGTCAAATTATGGTTGATATTTTATTCTCAATATTTATTTGAAAACATTATTTTAATGTTATAATATGAACTCACTTATTTTTGGGAAGAAATTTGGATTTACGTCTTGAAGTAGCATCGACTACGTCTAAACCGAAGGATTCAATGTTACGTGCTTACGTTTACATACACTGTTTTGGTGACAGTCCGACATTTCAAAAAATAAATTTATCCGTGAATATTATTTTGAGATTTTAAATTTGTGTTGGTTCATAAACTCACAAATTTACGAGAAGAGATTAGGACTTACGATTTTAATTTAACGTCCTTTACGACTAAACCGGAAACCTTACGATTACGTATTTACCTTTTCGAACTCCGTTTTTGATGAGACAATTTTTATTAGATTCGTTTTGTGCCGTTGATTCATAATTTAGAAAAACGTTTTTCGTAAAACGACCCGAGGGCACGCAAATCAAGGAAACTAGAATCGAGGAGTACCCGTATTTAAATGGGTATGAGACAAGATAAATCTTGCCCCACCCCCACTCTTGGACGGCAAGAGTAAGCCAACACATCTCATGATGTGTCAACATTGTAGCAACTAAGCTAACACTTGTTAGCTTAGCTTAAAAGCTACTCCACTTTTCATCAAAACCACTAGCTAAACATTTACTCTTCATTTTCATCCATGCAAAACCACAAACTCTCCTCCCTCTCTCCATTGATGCCGTCCCATCTCACCCATCAAACACCATCTTTGATCAAAATCAACCATGAAATCTAATTTTATTTACACACATGTTGAAGCCCTTTTTAAACCCTATTGATTGGTGGTCTTGAAGATGGTCTTGGTTATTCACAAGTTTCTCCATCAAAATCCATGTTTTGATCACAACCTACATCATCATGGTGGTATAAAGATTGTTCTCCCCATATTCTTGTTATTTTGATTATGTAATCATGTATTTTATTTCCTATTGTATATGTATATGATGATTATATGATGATAAAAGTATCTTGTGGGGATTTGGTGTTGATAAATATGATTAAAAAGATGAAAAACTATAAGAAACAAGGCTAAAATCTTGCTTAAAAATGATGGCTGTATAAAACAGTAAATAAACATGTCATGAACTGATAAAATGGCATAGATTAATGGATATATAGTAAGTAATATGTCTTGTACACATGTGAGAGTTGGCCATGCAATGGAATCATTAGGATGAGTGAGATATGATCAAAACAAGTTTTGAGTACAAATCTGAGTTTATAGTTTTGGACGATTTTTAGAAAATACTTAGAGAATGATTCAACAGTATCTATACGAGAGTTAAATGGAGCACATATCATGTAGTTTATGTCATAAACATTTGAGCTTCTATGTCCATATAGAACTCTAGATATGGCGGTTTTGGTGAACATGAAAGTAAAAATCAGATTTTGGAAATTAAAGTATAATAGTATTATATAAGCACTCAAATAAAAATAGTATAAAATGTGAATTAAAACCCACTAACTTATATAATACATTTATATAAATATGTATAAGGATAAATAAATGGACATTTTATAAAAATGGTAGTTTGATAAGTTTTATAAGTTATAAAACTATAAACATGATTTTTACGACTTTTTCGGCTATTACCATAAAATTAACGTTTTTGTTAAATAACACTTAGACGGTTGGACCCGTCTAATGTAAACTTTTATAAACTCATATACTGATATATTAGCATATATAACAAGTAAAAACCGATAAAACCCGAACTATATAACATACGGACATTAACGGGCTAAGTTAACGTTATTGGACTAATAATACAACAAAATGGGCTAAAACACTTATAAACTTATTTATTGGGCTTAACCCATTTAGGCCCAACATGTAAAGGGTAAATACTGATAATACAAATATAAAATGGATTAATACAAGTTAAAGAACTTATAATAAGTTTATTGGACTTAAAATATGTAAATAGGTAAAACTAGTAAACTAGTATAAAAGTTATCGACACATAACACTAAAATTAGTAAAAGAGAATATGTAAACCCACATGATCATCATATATATACAATCATCATATGTATACATATTTGTTATTTTTATAAAGTCATTGGACAAGAGTCTAAGACGAATATTATTTGTCTAGGTTTCCGTGATTGAAGCACGTACCGTACATCCGAATTGCCGATAACCCGCCTTCCCACATCAACGTGAGTTCATAGCCTCACACTCTTTTAAATGTTTTTATGAAATGTTTTATAAACCCGCGAGGGAGATAACATGTTAGTTTTTATAAAATAGGACACCATTTGTCCCGATTGTTTGTTTATTGATTTGGACCCGAATGATTGTATGACCCGATAAATGATTAAATGACCCGATAGATGAAATTAAATGGATTATTAAAGTTAGGTTATGTCACTAAAAGTCCCATTAGCATGAATTGTGAACTACCAGGATTTGGTAGACGCTTATGCATATAATAGTACTATTTGGGGACGATCACCCCAGTTCGCGCCTTGACGGTTGATCCCCGTCGTGCCACATTGATTGGTAAGCGAATTTATGTATGAGAAGATTTCCATAGCGTGACCTTTGTGACGACACGCTAATTTAGATGGGAAAATTGAGTATCGGGTTAGCTACCCGTTGTTTGGTTTAGTAAGGTAACAATGTCATACGGTTTATAATAATCCAAATTAACGAAATACTGTTGTACGCACCGACTTACGATGTATTGCCTGACTAGCAATACAGGGTCATACTATTGATATTATGTTCGTGTTTTGGTTTTATATAACCATATTCATATAACGGTTTTTATTTAATCTATACAACGTTATAAAACGTATTGTATGATGTTTTTACGACATTGGCTCGTATAATGATTTTTAAGGCAAATGCCTATATTATGATTTTCGATAAGGATTTGTATAAAAATGACTGTGGCTATTTTATGGCCTATTACAATGATTTGTACGAAATGATTTTTGGTAATAATTTTATACCAAAGTTATATTGATGGAATTTATTAAACTCTATGAATTCACTCGGCGTTATCGCTGACCTTTTCTTTTAACATGTTTTATCTCAGGTACTTGAAGGTAATTCTCGGGAAGACAACAAGAATTCATGGCCCGCACCTAAATACTTATTTCCATTCAAATGCTTTGTAAAACTTGTATTAAATGCAATGACTTGGGACCTATGTAACTTTGATATTTATGAATGGAAATGCTTTATGTCTTAAACGACGCGACTTTTAAGCGTTGTCTATGATGTGAGTAATGTGCTATCCCGTAACACCAACTAGTCTTCCGCTGTATTGAGTTGTATAAATTTGGGGGTGTTACAAAAGGCATTCATTTGGTGAATAAAATATTTTCATTTGAGAGAGGATGCAAAATGATTAGGGTTAAGTAGAGAAAGCACAAGATAATTTGTGGGTGGTCAAAGGTTTGAAATAAAGATTCCAAAAAATGTTGGATCAAATTTGGAGTTTCAGAAAACTCAAATGTTGAAGTCTCTGTCCGTGGTTCCTTATCTCTACCTGCGTTTCCACATATATATGGAGCCGTGGGTTACTTAGAGAACCGCATCCAAAGGTTGAGTTTTGAAGGATGAGGGGAATTTTCCAATTCAACAAATCCTAATTTTCTAGTCTAACTCATCATAGAGACATGCTAAAAAAAATAGAAGACTAAAAACACACACAAGACCTCAACAAAAAAGATTTTGACCAAGATACATGGATTTAAAATAAAATCGATGTTGGAGGTGTGTTAATCTAGACACAGAGTCATGACACAATTATCCTCCATAGTTCAATTTTGTTCTTGTTATATTTGAGAGACTCATACATATGAATTATGTATGCTCGATATCAATAGCAAGAAGCCATGAAAAACGTTTTTAGATTGAATTAATAATTCAAAGACATTTCTCGACCATTTTCAAAAGAACTTTGAGAATTTTGATATAGAGGAGAGGAAGTTTCAAAAAGAGTTTAAGAGACTCAATAACTCAAAGAAAGAAAAGACTCAAAAGAGAAAAAAACTCGATTAAGAAAATGCGCAATTAAGGTATATGTTCCATCAAACCTAAACCTAGACACAAATAATTAAAAGGTTCCCTCTTAAGTGGCTTAGTGAAAATGTCGGCTAAGTTTTCTACCGAGGGCACCTTCTTACTCAAAATGTTCCTCTTATTATCCCTAAGGAAATGGTGGCAAATCTCTATGTTCTTAGTTCGCGAATGTTGCATAGGATTCTTGCTCAGGTCTATTGCACCCTTATTATCACATATGATGGGAACACCATTGAGTGTAATCCCGTAATGAACAAGAGCTTGCTTCATCCATAGAGCTTGTTGACAAGCTTTACTGGCACTCACATACTCGGCTTCCGTGGTGGATATAAAAAGAGCGGTTTGTTTCTTGGAGAACCAAGAAGTTAAACAACAACCCATGAAGGTACAAACTCCACTAGTGCTTTTTTGGTCCACATAATCTCCCGCATGAGCCGATTCTGCGTATACTATGGTTTCTACGTTTGTCCCTTTGGATACCATAATCTAAAATGTATAGTGCCTTTAATGTATCGGAAGATACGCTTAACCACTTCAAGGTGAGAGGTTTTGGGAGCCTCTTAGAAGCGAGCACAAAGGCAAACACTAAACATGATATTCGGTCGACTTGTCGTAAGGTACAACAAACTACCAATCATAACTCTATATTTGGTGTTGTCTGCCGAATCACTCTCATCATCTACGGTGAGTTTAGTATCTGAGGCCATTAGGGTCTTCATTGGTCTAGAGTCCTCTAATCCAAATTTCTTTAGCATTTCTTTAACGTACTTAGATTGATTAAAGAATATACCATCGTCCATTTGTCTAACTTGGAGTCTTAAAAAGAAGTTAAGTTCTCCCATCATGCTCATTTCAAACTCGTCATGCATGATTTTGGAAAAGTCATCACACAAGCTTTGACAAGTTAAACTAAATATAATGTCATCAACATATATTTGTACGATTATGAGGTGAGAACCTTTCTTTTTTGTAAAAAGTGTATTGTCTACCATTCCTATGGTATACTCATGTTTTACAAAAAACGCTTTAAGTCTATTATACCAAGCTTTGGATGCTTGTTTAAGACCATAAAGAGCTTTCTTAAGCTTGTAAACATGATCTGGTTTCTCAAAATCAATGAATCCGGGAGGTTGAGCCACATATACCTCCTCATTGATGAAACCGTTAAGAAACACACTCTTTACATCCATTTGTTTAAGCTTAAAAAAATGCACAAGCATAAGCTAAAAGGATCCTAATGGAATCTAATCTTGCTACCGGTGCATATGTCTCATCATAATCAATCCCTTCTTGTTTATTATAGCCTTGAGCTACAAGTCTAGCCTTGTTACGAGATACAACACCGTTCTCATCTAACTTATTCATATACACCCACTTGGTTCCTATGATGGTAGTACTTCTAGGTGGAGTAACAAGTTCCCAAACGTCATTAGCAATGAATTGATTCAATTCTTCTTACATGGCGATGACCCAACTCACATCCATCAAAGCTTCTTTAACATTCTTTGGTTCAATCAATGAGACAAAACAAAAGAAGTTGTTATTCCCACTTCAATCCATAACACATAAAACTAATGATATTTAGAGAGAGAAAGAGAAGAAAAGTAGAGAGAGAAACTATAGAGAGATTGGATGGCAAAAGATTACTAGAGAGAGAAAGTAATAATGACCAACACCCTCTTCCACACATGGAAGAGGGTATATATACCATTGGCTTGTTGGGCCGTGGGTTTAAGTGACATGGCCTGGGCTTGGCTTTGTCTTGGGCTTACGCCCCTAACTTATACAATATTAGCTTAAAGTCCAAGCTCGGTTTTCCCGACTAACCTATTACAATACAAGACCAATAACGACTAAGATGACCTATTACATTCTTGTTCGACTATATAAAATATACGGCTAACAATCTCCCCTAATGTATCGGTCATATTAAAAAGCTTAAAAAGCATAAGATGATTGAGTGAATACATTCTTGTAGAGGAGATATTCCTGCTTTGGTCTTATATCTTGGTCTTGATCTTGTTTGTAACGGTTTTGTTCCTTCATGCCTTGTGATCTTTATCTTGAGCCTTTGTCATTTGACTTCGAGTGCTTGAGATCTTCATCTTGTGCTCCTTGTGACTAAGATAACCCTTTTACATTCTTACATTCTTAGGTATCTTGATTATCGCCATCTTGTGCTCTTGTGACTTCTGAATCGACATCGGTTACACAGCTACGTCACCTTCTTGATATGCAGCAACATATATAGACACGGATAAAATGGCTTTGAACATTTCATCCTAACTCGGTAGCGTTTTACCTCCGGTCGGTGAAGACCGTTAGACGGTATCAGAAACCGTACCTGTGATTGGGTAGATTCGATTAAGAACCTCCTTGACAGGGTTTCTCGGCGGTAATAGCCAGTTCTCTTTACTCGACCGTCTCAAAGCAGACTGCGAACGTAAAGAGTGAATCATAAGGATAAATTATCCGTCTGATTAGAGTCGTCAATTCAGAATTCCTGGAACAAGTTTGATTCTAAAAGAATCGCACCATTGTTGCTTTCCAGTTTGTCACAAGCTTGATTCATAGAGAATCTTGCGAGTCACCTACCGTGGTGCTGTTTGATGTTGACACTGGAAGGATTTCCATTCGTCACTGTGAACACTAATGAGTGTCACTCTGAATGTTCTGGCAAGATCACATGGATTTTTTGAAGAAACATGGAATCAAGTTTGAATCAATTAAGAATCGAAACTTAGTTGCTTTCCAGTTCTCACAAGTTTGATTCGTGTAGAATCGCACAAGTTACCTACCATGAGCTTGTTTAATGCTGGCTCCAGCAGGATTTCCATCTTCATTGTGAATCGTATCACTCAGATGTTCTGGCAATATCACCAGGATAATGCGTAGGACTCGATTGTGTCCTAATGAGATGATAGATGGATCTCTTTTGGCTCTAGACTCAATAAGTGCATTTTGGTAATCGGAGGCTGGAGCAGACTGCCACCTTTTCAATATTAACTGACTCGGAGTGAGAAATTCAATAGATACGTGTTGATCTCCGTGACAATGAGACAAGTTTATTTTGAGAGAAACTCGAATGGCTGGGGAAGGGTTGTGCATCGCATCACTGGGTTAATGACACTTGTCTTCAAAAGATGTGTTAACACGGTTTCTACCTAAGTTGCATAGAATATTCAACTCCTTCAATGCTTACCAATACGTCATCATTAGCACCTTGTTGTGATTGTTCTAGTGCTAAATTAAGTAATTGGTCCGCATTCAGCTTCATTCCACTCCATATTTCCTAAGGACAACTATTTCTAGCTATGGAATGTCCTTGGGTAGATCCCTCCGGTTCTGGTTGGATCATAGGACATAGTTTCCTATCCTAAACCACCTTTTGACCCCATCGTTCCGTCGTGGATAGTAGGTTGTTTTGGGTAAAGATCGTAACCATAAAACCATTGAAAACCATTCAAAGTGCTTGATAAAAATTAAAACTTTTAACACTTTGAAAGTTTTATATTTTCAAAAAGCTCCCCCTACACACATGCATCAATATACGAAATAGTTTAGCATGTGAAGGAAAGAGTTGCACTTGAGTTTAAGATCACATGTTGCGATATATTACATTTTAATCACATTTTCTCCTCCTATCTCTAATACAAAAACATAATATTAGAGATACCAATTTATTAAAATGTGACAATTTCTGAAAAAACCGATTGGGAGAGAAACATGTGTGTACGCATGAATCATGGAACATTAAGTCGGGTCGCTCCCCTTCAACAATATATGTGTGTCTTGAGAAAAAATTTGACAAAATTTTAGAAAAATGACACCACAATATATGTTGAGGTACGGAGTTGAGATGCCTTTACCGATAATATATATGACAGATTTAATATCATTTCGAAATGTGTTGGACACATAAAATATGACAATTTTAGAAATGTACCCAACAACATTAAAAGTCTTGATTTCAAAACGCTCCCCCTCAAAAATTGATCAAAATAACATATGACAATTTTGAGATATGAAAACCACATATGAGGAAGGGAGTGTTGAACACACAATTTTGAAAGATTTAGAAAAATCTTTTGAGAAATTCTTGAAAAATTGTGTTCAACGGTTTTAAAATAAATTCCGATTTACATGAACTCAAAACATTGAATGTTTTGTGACTAGCTCATGACCGAGAAAAATTGATTTCCCGTTGTGAAGCATAAGTTATCATCCGTGATAAACTTTCCTTAAGTGGAAGTACGAGTTCTAAGCTGACATTTACTTAGAAGTCATTATGAGAGAAAAATCAAGCAGCTTCATTTGCCAAAACCTCCAAGTCTTCTGGATACCAAATGTTATTCCCACTTCAATCCATAACACACAATACTAATGATATTTAGAGAGAGAAAGAGAAGAAAATTAGAGAGAGAAACTATAGAGATATTGGATGGTAAAAGATTACTATAGAGAGAAAGTAATAATGACCAACACCCTCTTCCACACATGGAATAGGGTATATATACCCTTGGCTTGTTGGGCCGTGGGTTTAAGTGACATGGGTCGGGCTTGGCTTTGTCTTGGGCTTACGCCCCTAAATTATATAATATTAGTTTAAAGTCCAAGCCCGGTTTTCCCAACTAACCTATTACAATACAAGACCAATAACGACTAAGATGACCTATTACATTCTGGTTCGACTATATAAAATATATGGCCAACAGAAGTTACTTTAATCTTGGACATGAGATCTAAGGGTCTTTTTATTAAGGTCGCCTATGACGTTTTTGAGAGCATGATCCTTAGACTCCCTAATGTTTACTCCCTTTTCAACATTAAGGTCTTCAACTCCTATTTTTCTAACCTCTTTGGCTTTAACTATGTCTATTTCATCTAAGTCATCATCTACCAAAGGTGGTGTCTTAGATGAAGGTGGGGTTTGATTAAATGTCACGTTGAGTCATTCTTCGATTACACTTGAGGTTCTATTGAGGACTATGTAGGCTTTACTAGTTTGAGAATAACCTAAAAAGATACCTTCGTACGACTTTGGGTCGAACTTAGTAAGGAAGTATTTGGTGTTGAGAATAAAGCACTTGCTTCCAAACACCTTAAAGTATTCTAATGAGGGTTTCTTACCTTTAAGAATCTCATAAGGGGTCATACCTAGAAAAGGTCGAATAAGAATTCGGTTGAGAATATAAGTCGATGAGTCAACGGCAATGCACCAAAAATTTTGAGGCAAAGATTGCTCGTTTAACATGGTCCTACTCATCTCTTGGATAGTCCTATTCTTCCTTTCAACAACCCCATTTGATTGTGGAGTGCGAGGAGCCGAGAAGTTATGGGTAATACCATAAGTTTCACAAAAGGCACCGAATTGCACTTCGTCATCAAATTCCCTACCATGATCTGTCCTAATAGTGACAATTGAACATCCTAGTTGATTTTGGATCCTTTGACTAAAGGTTTCGAAATGACCGAAAGCTTCATTCTTAGTAGCCAAAACTCTAATCCAAGTGAATCTAGAATAGTCATCAACTATAACTAGGGTATAAAGGCTACCTCTATAACTCTGTATGGCAGAAGGTCCAAAGAGATCCATATGTAGGAGCTCTAGGCACCGAGAGGTCAATACCAAATTCTTGGCCTTGTGACTTGAGTGAACTTGCTTCCTAACTTTGTAAGCATCACAAAAGTGACTATCAAACTTAATCTTGGGGAGATGTCTTACCAACTTCTTAGAGACTAAATATTGAATTAAACGCATATTAGCGTGACCTAATCTCCTATGCCAAAGAGTAGAACTATCATCTAAAGTCGCTAGACATAAGTTGTCCTTTGACTTCCTATTTACCTTCATGACATAAAGCCCATGCTTTCTAACACATTTTCCAATTATCTTTCCATCTTTTATGATTTCGCTATCATGTTCCGAAAAGATGACCTTACACTTATTGTCACAAATTTGACCTATACTTAGTAAGTTAAACCCGAAGTTATCTACGTGCTCAACATTTTCGATGGTCATGGATTCAAGAGAAACCGTACCTTTGCCAATGATGTTACCACGTAACTTACTAGCGAAAGTGACATTACCTCCATTATATGCTTTATAAGATGAGAACAAATTTCGATTACCCGTCATGTGTTTAGAACAACCACTATCCTTAATCCACTCATCGGGCTCCAAATCGATTCCCAAGCATATCTAGGTAACAACACACAAGATTAAACATTTGGTCCCTAATATCTCATGGGTCCAAAAAAATAGTTTCAAACATCCCTTGCATTTGATTGGGATGCATGAATGGAGGACACATGCCCCACGGAGAAAAACATTGTTAAAAGTTATTCCAATTCATATGAGCATTTTTATGTCCGTTGTTTTTCTTAGGAATCTTTGATCTTGACGTAGAATTATTGTTGTTTCTAAGTGTTGGTTTTTAGTTATAGGTCGTGACTTAGAGTGATCATTTCTTTTAGGTGTTGGTGTTCTACTTCTAGGCCTTGAATCATTTCGTACTCTTGGAGGAGTAGATGATTGTCTTGATAAATTTCTCATTTTCATTAAATGTTTACTTAAAGGCTTGTAGAATTTATCAAGTTTCTTTTTATCAATTATATGTAATTTAACATTGTTAACAACAAGATGTTTTGGCCCTTTACATAAAATAGACTTTTCAGAAAGTTGAGGATCTTCACAAAAATCATCTTCTGTCCGCGGTTCCTTAATGCAACCTGCGGTTCCATATTGATATGGAACCTGTTGGGAATTATTTGTTAAGTGTCAAGTATCATTAGTGTTGTTCAAGTACTGTTAGTGTCACACCCCGCCGTGGCGGAAACACGGGGCAAGATGTATGGATATCATCACAACAAACGGTGTCACTATAGAGAAAGCTAAATGCAAAAGAAATGTCATAAATGGCGACACAATGTCGTGACAATATCTCAACCAAAAGCAGGAGTCTAGGTAAGTAGATAACAGGCCTACCTCTTACCAAAGACAAACAAATAAACAAACATCAAACATATAGGTGTCTAAAGTATACCACTTATTTAAACATTAAATAAATACTAAGAGGAAAGGGATTCCTCCTAATGCAATCCTAGCATCCTCTACACTCTAGCCACTTCTAACCTCATCCTTCATAACTACCTCACCTGAAAATGACACTAAAATCTGTCAACATAAAGTTGGTGAGAACATAGGTTTAAATCATCAAAACATCTTAAGAAACCTTGTCAACTGTTGTAAATAAGTTGAAGAAAAACAATTTATAGTAATGGACCATAATGTGATAATCATGTTACATGCACCCACAACAAAACTTAAACGAAGTACTGATCACATCTACAATTCAAAAAGCACACTATAACACTCAAGAATTATCTCGTCACACACACAAGAACACACGCCACACTATCCGGATCTTTCCCACACCACCTGTGGAAGATGAACTATATCCCCGTCGAGATATCTTGTCTCCGAAGAGACGATGCACAAGTACTCAGGACGGATCGTGCCCCATGAACCAAGAACTCAGGACGGATCGTGCACCACGAACCAAGAACTCAGAACCAAGAACTCAGGACGGATCGTGCCCCACGCTCCACACATCACAACTGGTCCCATAGACGCCCATACATCTATGTACCAATCCCAATCGTAACACAATCAAGATTCATATATCAGAGTACATATCAAAGCACATATGAGAACACATAAGCACGCAAGTCACACAATAACACATCTATGTCCAAACATTTATGAAAATATAGTACCAAAACATTTTAAGAACGCCACAAGTGTCATCTCCATCCCATACTAGAAAAAAAACATTTAAAAATTCAGTGAAAATGGGACTATGAACTCACCTGATAGCACATCAAGCTAGCACTCCTGCAAACCTATAAAATCATAGACGACACCCTTAGCTCAGGTCTTAACACTCAAGTTAAGTAACAATCAAGGATATGAATCTAATTCCCCAATTCCCACTATCTAGTTCTCCCACTACAAGTTATTCTATACGTAAAAATCCAGTTTTTTCCGGTACGGTTTACTAGTCACTAAACGATCACATGAAGCGAACTTAACACCACACTTGGTTCCTACCCTACTGGATTTATGTTGTTATATGATCTAAGAACTCCAAAAACCAATTTTACTTTCTACTTACACATTTAACCCTTCCGTTTAGTCTCTACGCCAAAAGTCATTTTCACCAAAACTGATTTTCTGTACATGCTAAATGTTTGTCACCAAAATCCCGACCTAAACACCATAACTTTTATTGAAAACTTCCAGTACTTTCATATATATTATAAAGAGTTCCCAAATCAAAAATCTTTGGCTATCTCATTCGTTTGGTTAGGTTTTGACTCAAATTCCCGAAATCTAAATTTAAGCCTGAACTACGCACTGGTTTTGTAAAAATTGTTTCACGACCTTCCCCAACTCCATTTTCGACAAACCTTACATTTTTTAAAAGTAGACTCTCTGAACTTAATTTTGAAAAATGGAAACTCGACCAAAGGTGCTACCTACTGCCCGAAACGGTCGACACAAGACAGCCCTAAAAATCTGACTGTTTTACGCCTTTATGCACTAACCTTCTAAACATCATTAATTACCCCTAAATTATTAAACAAGAACCCTAAAATAATTAATAGATCTTAATTAGTATATTTTTCCAGAAAATTAATAAAACTCTAATCATCTCAATGATGGTTAATTAGCATTACAATCATGATTAATTAATAAAAACATGAATTATATTAAAGTTAAATTGATCACTTACCTTGAATCAAGAAAATTAATGGAAACCCTAAAACCTTGTAGAAACACGTCCATTAAAAAAAGAGCTGGAGAAAATAATATGTTGTTTTGTATTTATACTAAAACAATAAGAATCCTAGCACAATAAAAATAATACTTTCTTTTTTTATTTTTTTCCTTTTTATTTTTTTTCCACCGTCCTTTATAAAATTTTTACCAAAAATAATATTTTTTTTATTATTAAATTCGTTTTTTAATAATTATTTCCTTAATTATATTTTTTATTAATCCCTTAATTAATTAATTACACCTAAACCTTTTAACTAGTCAATTTTACGAGATTACCGTAAAATACGTAAAATATACAGTTTTATGAAAATTCTTAAAATATGAAATAAACTTTATAACTAAGTCCTAAATGACTTAAAACCATTCCGTAAATTATTCCCATGACTAAATACCTCATCCGAGACCTCTAAACGCTAAACCCTAAATCGTAAAAATACGATTTACTATAATACTTATACGTACACATAAAATCCTAAAATAGCACCGCATTCTATCATAGTTACATCCAAGTGAACAAATGAGCATGAACTAACCCCATCATAACATTATATAATGCACCACGCAATACACGAACGATGACTAACATCTGATCCAAGGCTCAAATATAAACAGAATGCTCGTAAACGCACACTAAGCACATAATCAAAGTCAAACAGTCAAAAGTGACAAATCCAAAATCTAGGGTTGTCACAGTTAGTTATCTTTCAAGTACCGTTAGTGTTAACGTGGTACATAGTAGGTACTGCTACTTATAAAGTAAGTACTGCTATATTGATTAGGACGAATATATCGTTGTATAAGATATGTCATAGTTATAGTTAGAGTATATCTTATGTGATATACTTAATTTAACACCCCATTTTGGTAAATGGAATGTCACGCGTGATTATGGCGTGTCATCAAAGCATACAAGGATAAATGTCTTAAACATTTCATGACCATAAAGAAAAAACCGGAAACAAACATCGGTATCCCAAAGTAAAACTCATCACACACAAACATATGTATTGTAAATGAAAAGGACTAAACAATGTCCATGGAAATGAGTAGCAAAATTTATGAAGGAATGCATAAAGTAATGAAGGATAGAAAGCTTTCAATCTATATGCACGTACGCTTAAAGTCTACGAGCGTCCCTGAGTACCTGCCGTTTTAGGAACATGAAAGGAAAACGGCTGAGCATAACGCTCAGTGCACGGATATACAAGCATAGAATGAACAACATAAGCATATACAACATATAGCAGCAGAAATGACTAAGTCCTGGAAAACCTGGTATAACTTAGTAAAACTGGTTTTATAGTTTGAAAAGCCTTATGTTTATCTTATAAAAATTGTTTAACATGTTTACCATTAGCCAATATAGGTCATGAAATATCAACGTGTATGAATACTTGGAGGGGTGACCTCATCATGCAATTAGAGGGGCTGCTTCTAATTAATATAAGTTTGGGTAGGAGGGATCAGCTCCTTGTGAAGGATGCAAGGCACACACCACATTCACTTGAATAATCTATAAAAACATGTAACCTAGGATGCACCCATACGCCCCACATGATAATATAATAATATGGCCAAAAGTTGAAGGGACGCCACGAGCTATCACTCCACCGTGGTGAAGTCATAACACTGGTGCCTCCAGTGTTATGGTTATCGTACCTCCACAACTAGGTGAAACTGGTCATGCATGTATATGGCTTAGGCATTTAATTAAACATAAGCAAATCAAAACATATAAAACATATACTGGGAAAACAGTTGGCTGCATACGGGGAAATCCTAATAAGGAAAGAATGTCCATACTGAAAGGACGGAGAATCCGTACCTTATGTCCAGTGAACGAAGAAGACGAACGGAAGAGAGTCCTACTTCGATCTCACTAATGCTACATAAATAATATACGTGTATAAGTGTTCTGATTATTGTGTACGTAACTGGTTTTATATCATGTCTTAGCTTGTTTTATATGTTCACGTCATGTTTTACTGATTCTAACGTTATGCTGTGTTTATCATGTATTCTAGATATTCTGATTAAGTATTACTTGTATTTCTTGTATTATTATACTTGTTTTGTAATAATAAGTAACTTTCTAAAAATAGTAGGTTTCCTAAAATAGAAAGTTTCCAAAAGTAGAAAGTTTCCAAAAATAGAAAGTTTCCAACAATAGATGTGCTGCTTAAAATAAATAAGTTTCTAAAAATAGAAAGTTTCCATAAATAGATTAGCTGCTGAAAATAGATAAGTTTCTAAAAATAGAAAGTTTCCATATTTAGAAATAAGTTGGATTATTAACCTAATAATATAAGCTTAAGTTTTACTGATTAATATTCTAAGTCTTGTGATTAATAGTAATAGTTTATTAATTAATACATGTAAATTAAATAAACTATATGTTATAAGATTTAATTAACTATAGCATGATTTAATTAAATTAAGTGTATATAATACATAGGTTAAAACATGTATTAATATTTATTATTAATATAACCTAAGTCATGGAAATTAATTAATTATATGTCATGTTTTAATAACTAATTAATTACTATAGTCAAAATTTCATGATTAAATACTTAGGTTAAAATAATGCATTATTAATAATAATATAACCTAAGTCATGTCTTAATTAAATTAATTCTATAACATTTTAAATTAATTTAATTAATCTTGTAAATAATTAAACTTGTAAAATTAATTAGGCTTGTAAAATTAAGTCGTGAACCAAACTCGTGTGTTTAATCTAGACATGTCATGAACCGGACCATGTTTACCCTTGAACCGGACCAAACAAACCCTTAACAGTGGCGAACCGGCTTGGTCGGTTGCCACCGTTTGTGTAAAAATGCCACCGGCTTAAGCCGGTGGTCCCTTGGTTCTCAGCTAGCCGCTGCCGCGGCTGAGTTCCCCCTACTTGTTCAGTTTAGCCACCGGCTTATGCCGGTGGTGCTTGTTTGTTTTCAGCCGTGACCCCGAAAACCACAAGGCCACCCCGACATGCATCGGGGTCCCTTGTTCCCTGCGGTCGAGACACACAATCCACACTGAGACCATGAGGTCTCGGTTGGTGGTGATTAGAAGACCCCCGAGAGCTTCGGCTCTCGGTTCCTTGCGTCGGCCGAACCAAACAACCCAAAAACATCCATGTTTTATTACCACATGATTAAATTAACATGTTTTTAATCTTGTTATTCAATTATCATGATTTCATGTGTTCTAATTAAATAAAAGAATTAAAAAGAAAAGGTTTAAGGATTACCAATGCGTGAAACAAAAGAGAATGATAACACGAACGATCTCACTTGAATTGGATCACCAAAAATCAACAAACACCCGTTCTTGGTGTGTTATACCCGGCGGCCAAAGAGGGAGAAAGAAGGAGGTAGGGTTTTGTGATTTTTAGAAAAACTCTGTAATTATGAAAACATGTTTTCCCTTTTTCCTATTTAGTTAAAAATAAAAGTGGGCTTGGCCCCTTTTCTTTGACTTGTCGCGGGTAGGTGGGACCCACAAGGGGAAACCCATCGTTTTACGTGTTCTAAAATATTACGTGTTCTCGTGGTCGTGTTTACGTGATTTGTTCATTACTTATTCGTGTTATAATATATATTTATATGTAATCGTAATCATAACTACGTAAATACATAATAATATGTTCGTGATTATTTACGTTCATGATTTCATGTTCGTGATTATAATTATTGTTGATAATAATTGTCGTGTATTAATATGCTTAAATACTTATCGTGTAATAACACGTACGTAATGCTTGTAATAACATTCGTGAAATGTAAACATGATATATAAGGAAAGTTTTAATCATGTACTTACGATTATATATGTATTGTTCATGGTAATTGTAGGTCTACGATTTCTACGGATTAAGCATGTTATGGATTATCTATTGAATGATGGAAGAAGGAAGAACTTAGAGAGAGAAAGAAGAGAGAGAAATGAGAGAATGAGAGAAATGGTTGATTGAATGAATGTGTGTGTAAACATAAAGTGACCAACCCCTCCTAACATGCTAGGAGGGGGTATATATAGCCCACCCTACATGTGGGCTATATGGGCTATATTGGATCACGAGCCCAATATCATTGGAGTGACCGATCCTTTCTAAATACATAAAAACGTATTTCCTACAATCTCCCCCAAAGGGAGGTCACTCCAAGTTACAATGTCCTAAATAGTATATAGCTCGTGATCTATGCTAACAATGATGTGACCGAGACTTTCCTTGGAAAAACGTATTTCCAACAATCTCCCCCAAAGGGAGGTCACACCATTTTACAAAATCTTAAACCTAGCATACTATGCTTGAGTCTTCGATCTTGTTCTTGTGAATATGCTGATGAGATCTTTGACTTTGGTCTTGAACATGTGTCCTTACTTTGACCTTGTGCATTCATCACTTGTGATATTTTCCTCCTCGTGACTTCATGTTCCACATACTTATACTTTTATAAATTCTTGAAAGGTTCAGAGTTTGATACAGTGGAAGACTTGACTTTTAGACTTTCTTGAATTTGTTGAAGTATTAAGTGCATACAGTATAAGCATGTGGTGACAACTTCTTCTGGATTGTACACCGCAATGCCACCTTCTTGTTACGCTGCATAAGACAATTAGCAACAAAACATATACACGGATGAAATGGCCTTGAACATTTCATTCTAATTCGGTAGCATTTTACCTCTGGTCGGTGAAGACCGTTGGACGATATAAAATATCGTACTTGTGACAGGTAGTTTCAATTAAGAACCTCCTTGACAAGATTTCGCGGGTACACCTTCGACCGTCCAAAGCTGACTGCGAACATAAAGAGTGAATCATTTGGATAATAATATCTGCATGATTTGAAGCCGTCAATTCATGTTCCTGGAACAAGTGAAATTCAATTAAGAACCACACCATCGTTGCTTTCCAGTTGTCACGAGCTTGATTCGTATAGAATCTTGCAAGTTACCTACCAAGTGTTGTTTGAGGTTAACACTAGAAGGATTTCCACTCATCACTGTGAACACTAAGGTATCACTCTGAGTGTTTTGTCAAGATCACTAAGATATTTCGTAGAGGCCTGGAACATATTTAAATTCATTTAAGAATTAAACCACTGTTGCTTTCCAGTTATCACAAGTTTGATTCATAAAGAATCGCACAAGTCACCTACCATGAGCTTTTTGATATTCGCTCAAGAAGGATTTCCATCTTCATTGTAAATACTTTCGTATTACTCGGATGTTCATGCAAGATCATGAAGATTTTGCGTAGGACTCTTATGATCTTTCTTACTTTTCACAGTGTGTGAGGAAGCAAGGAAATATGAAAGTGTTTCCTAATGAGATACTTGATGATCTCAAATGGATCTAGACTCAATCTTGCATTTTAGATTTTTAGTGATCGGAGGCTGGAGAGGAGTGCCACCATTTAAATACCAATTTATTTGGAGTGAATAAATCAATAGATAATGTGTTGTCTCCGTGTGATTAAAACAAATATCTTTTAAGAGATATCTGAGTTAGCTGGGATGGGTTGTGCATTGCATCACTGGGCCCATGATGTCTGTCTTCAATATCAAGCATCATTAAAAATGATCTCAATAGCATATGTAAAAACCCGGTTTCTGCGTAAGGTTGTAAGGAGGGCTTCTTTCTTTACACCCTTTATCTTTACAATTCTTTTTCATTCTTCAACCCATTCAATGCTTACCAATACGTCATCACTAGCACCTTGTTGTGATTGTTCCAGTGCTAACATAAGTACTTGGTCGGCATTCAGCTACGTTCACAATCTTTCTCCATCTTTCCTAAGGACTACTATTTCTAGCTATGGAATGTCCTTGGGAAGATTCCTCTGGTTCTAGAGGAATCATTGGACTTTAACCTATCCTACCATCCTTATGTCACCACAATCTTCATCATCGTGAAATAAATGGGTTGTGGGTAAGTATAAATCACCATGAAATCCATTTTGAAGTGCAAATCCATTTTGCTCCCCCTTAACATATGCCACGATATCCGAAAACATTTTGCACATGTCGGGACGAGCTATCACGTTAAGTCAAACAATTTGTGATTAATCATTTCCCATATTAAATCACATTTTCTCCCCCATATTAAAAATATTAACCCAATCGATGTTTTTAAATCAATTGATTTAATAGCAGTTTAAGAAAATTTGGGAAGAAAAATGTAAATCCAATTTTCTTCATGATTTACACAAGCTCCCCCTCAAATTAATGAGGGGGTACTTGAAACGTAAATATAATACCTTTTAAGCACAAGTGTAAGGTATTTATCACGCGTAAAGATCATATATAATAATGTATTCACAAGATTAGCGATTTATGAGGTTGGACCTGAATGATGGAGAACATCATATGAAAGAAGCACATGGTTCTTGTTTACGAATGTTGGTCGCCTCATCATGTCTGAAGTTATCTCTTGACTCCATGTGTACGATTGATATCGTTGTCTTAACACCAACATGTGAACTTGGCACTTTTCAGCGTCAAAGATTCTGAATGCTGGACAATTGCTCCCCCTCAATTGTTTACCCGTGTTCTATTGAAAGAGTTGTAGTCGCCGTTTGACTAGTCGCATCGTCGAGTATGTAGATATCAATTGAAAATTGCTACGGTTTGTGGAGATGATAACTTCATAAAAACAAGATTTCTCTTGTTTTAACAAATAAATGCACTGACACGTACATATATTCTTGTTAGATTGTGTTATTCCGTAAACACAATACCTTACATGGTTATAAAGTAAACCATGCCCGAGAAATTTTAATTCCCGTTGTTGAGTCAAAGCTTTCCGGTGAAATGCTTGACTTTGATATGAAAAGCGGGTTACTATCTGAAAAAATAGCAAGCCATTTTGAGCATGTTTTAAAAAATTTGAACTTCTGCTAGAACTTTATTTACAACCCCGTGTCATTATTGAATGACATTTCTAGTATCGTAAATATTATCGATTCCAGAAGACATGCTCTTTTTATCAAAACATTTTTGAACACACAATTTTGAAAGATTTAGAAAAAACCTTTTAAAAAATTCTTGAAAAATTGTGTTCAACGTTTTGGAAATCAATTACTTGAGCTTAAGATGTTGAATATCTTACAAAACAAGCTCAAGTCCAAGAAGTTGTAAACTTCCCGTTTTTAAGGATAAGTTACCATCAGCGATAAAGTTTCCTTTTTAACTGAAGAACGAGTTCTAAGCTTACATTTACTTAGAAGTCGTTTTCATGAGCTTGAAAAACTTTGAATGTTTTAACGTAAAGCTCATGACCGAGAAAGATGAATTTCTCGTTATGAGGAAAAGTTCCCTTATTTAAAAGATACACTTTCCTTTCTGAGCTTAAAACTTGGAATGTTTTAATACAAGCTCATGACCGAGAAAATTTAATTTCCCGTTACGAGGATAAGCTATCTTTAAAGATAAGTTATCCTAAATATGAAATCCGAGTTACAGTCTGATATTTAACTGTAAGTCATTGTGCATGAGCTTAAAAACTTCGAATGTTTTTATTATTAGCTCATGCCTGAGAAAAATTAATTTCTCGTTGTAAGGATAAGTTTATCATCGGTGATAAACTTTCCTTTTAATTGAAGAACGAGTTCTAAGTTGACATTTACTTAGAAGTCGTTTTCATGAGCTTGAAAAACTTTGAATGTGTTAACGTAAGCTCATGACCGAGAAAGATGAATTTCTCGTTAAGGAGAAAAGTTATCTTATTTAAAAGATACACTTTTCTTTATGAGCTTAAAACTTGGAATATTTTAATACAAGCTCATGACCGAGAAAAATTAATTTCTCGTTACAAGGATAAGCGATCTTTAAAGATAAGCTTTCCTAAAATTGAAGTCTGAGTTACAGTCTGATATTTTAACTGTAAGTCATTGTGCATGAGCTTAAAAACTTTGAATGTATTCAATATTAGCTCATGCCCGAGAAAAATTAGTTTCTCGTTGTAAGGATAAGTTTATCATCGGTGATAAACTTTCCTTTCCTTGGAGTCCGGGGCATAATCTGAAATATAATTATACGCCATTTACACGAGCTTAAAACTTTTGAGTAGTTTAATGTAAGCTCGCGTCCGAGAAAATTTAATTTCTCGTTAATGAGGAAAAGTTTATCATCGGCGATAAACTTTCCTTTATTTGAAAATCGGGTCATCATCTGATATTTAATGATGAGCCTTATACACGAGCTTAAAACCTTTGAATGGTTTTAGGATAAGCTCGTGTCCAAGAAAACTTAATTTCTCGTTAAGAGGGTAAGTTATCGTTACGTAGATAAACTTCCCTTTCTCTGAAGTCCGGGTCATCGTCTGTCATTTAACGAGGAGCCATTTTACACGAGCTTGAAACCGTTGAATAGTTTTAATGTAAGCTCGTGTCCGAGAAAATTTAATTTCTCGTTTTTAGGGTAAGTTATCGTTGACGAGATAAACTTCCCTTTCTTTGAAGTTCGGGTCACAGACTGTGATTTGAATGTGAGCCAACGTGCATGACCTTAAAAACTTGGAATGTTTTTTATATAAGCTCATGCCCGAGAAAAATTAATTTCTCGTTGTTAGGATAAGTTTATCATCGGCGATAAACTTTCCTTTCTTTGATGAACGAGTTACAGTCTGTGATGTGCCTATAAGTCCTTTAGGTAAGCTTAACCATGAATCCCCTGAGACACTTGTTTCTCCGATATCTGCTTCTTCAGCAACCAAACTCTAAGAGTGTCCTTAGTTGAACGGTATACAACGATTGGACCGCTTCGTTCTTTAGGAACATCAACTTTGTTACCTGCAATCTCATTAGGAGTTTGTATGCTTTTATGTGGGTTAGCGATATCTATTTTAGAAGCAAGTGGGGGTTCACAGTTGTCTTTTCTTGTGCCAGAGGCGACCTGAGTGGATGATTCACTTGTCTTAGTTGGCAAACGTTTCCGTTTATAGAAAACCTTAAGTTTAGGCTTAAGTGATGTATCATCCTTTTCAATTTCCTCCCTAGCAGTCTTAGTAGAATCGGAGATTATCCTAATTAAAGGGCACTCGTTTCCTACAATAGTGAAAGTTCTACCAGTGGGGCGCCACATTTTACCTATGGGTTTGATTTTAGCAACCCACTGGGATTTAAATCTAGCACAGGAGTTCACCTCATTAAGTAGTTTCTTGATACAAGAATCATGATTTGCCGTAAAGACACATTTTCTACATGTTTTACAAGTAGCATATTTAATGTCCGAGGAAGATCTAGAATTCCTGGATGATTGATTGATGCTCCTAGGATTTGACATGCTACGGTTAGCAGTGTTGGGTAATCTAGAAGGCATCTGTCTAGGTTTGAAAGTCATATCTCTTACTTGTGTCTTTTGCTTAACTTCCCTCAGACCAGATTTATGGTGAACGTCATTTGAACTAGTTCTAGACGTGGTCTTGGTATTTTTAGAGAAACTGGAGGCAATCATGTGATTAGGTCTTGCTAAAGCTGTTTTGGTCACATTGGGCCTAGTTGCGGGAGTGACTGGTCTAGAAAGATGAACCAAATCAACTTGGGAGGCAAACCGCGGTCTCGAGGATTGTGGTCGCTCGGATCTAAATGCAGTCGGTTGTCTAACAAACTGAATTTGAGGCGGTTTCCCTAAGATTGATGGTTTTTCAAGCATAGTGTCCACACTAGTTCCTTTTTTTCCTTAATTCGTTTTTCAACGGAGCTATAGCAAAAACCTTTTCCTGAACCTGAGCCTTTAAAGTCTCATTCTCTTTGAGCAATCTATCTTGGGATGCCAACTTAGATTCTAGCAGTTGAATTTGTTTCAAAAGACTATCCTTTTGAGCTTTAAAATCTAAAACTTTTTGATCCAATTTTATTTCAAGAACAACGTTTGACTTTTCAAGTTTTTCAAAATGTAACACCCCCAATTTCGGGTCATATCAGCGGAAGGGTCATTGGGTGTTACGATCATGGTTCAATCTCAATATCATAGAAAATGGCTCAAAACGAGTCGTTTTGTTAAAACATACATCCATTCATTTATTTAAAGATAAAACAGTTCACACATGGTCCCAAATAGTTTTAAAGTTTATACAACCAACCAAACGATAAAAGTTTCTTTGAATGGACATAGTTTAGAAAAGCGGGCCAAAACATTTTAAGTAAGCAAGCTGCATGAAACCGCCTCCCTTGAGTGCCTTCTTCATGGACATGAGATAAAACATGCTATAAAGTCAACAAAAATGCTGAGTGAATCTATAGAGTTTAAATTAAATAAACGAACACAAGTATTCTGAATAAACCTTCCGTGGTTGACAATCATGTGGATCAGACGTAATTATCGTTGTTATTTCATAAGTCTCGTGACATTGAACGTTAACATATATTATTTCAGCCCAACACACCTAGCCAAGTGCGTATATTTCTTTTATACAATTGCATCTGATGTTTCATTACTAGTGCATCACAACACCACGCGATAGCTAGTCGCGATCGGACTGGGTGTCACCCCGATAGATCAATCCATAGTATTAGCGTTCCTTTCGATTCACAATTCACGATTCATGGGTCTTTTAAGGCTAAACAAACTTATATAACAACTTTCATCTAAGCATACAATCGGGTCCTTTGTGTTCAAGTTTAAAAGAAAGAGGGTTTACCACAACTTCTCGTTGTACCCTTCATTTATATTAAATGCTTTTCAAATAATAAGGGTCTCCACAACTTCTTGTTGTACCCCTTTATTTTAATAAAACAAGCATGTTATCCCCCCTCGCGGGTTTTATAAAAAAAATAAACATGTTAAAGCGAGGCTATAGACTCACCTTGGTACGATAGTAGTAATGTGACGATCGCCGACTATTTGTGATGCCCGCTAAACACGAAGACCGCAACCTACCAAATAAGGCGCGTTCGTTAATAAACGACTCAAGTATAAATAATACTTAAATAATACGAAACTCAATTTCATATAACCATGACAATCCCGAAAAATTAACAATACAAGTGTATTTCAATACCCTTTTATTCAACACTATTCTTTTAAACACTTGCACTCTCGACATTGACCCGTTCTAAAACGCCAAGTCAATGCAAGTCAAACCATCCTTTTACTTCCCTCGGACCAGTAACTAAGTCATTTATATAATGACTTAACACTTGGATAAGTCAACATGTCCAATAGTGAATACTCAACTCACGCCACACAAGTATTGAACTACGTGTCCAAAATACCAATCAGCATGTATACTCCAAATGTACACACCAATCTAACCTATCTAGACTTGTCCGATTTTGACGAAACTTGGTGACAAACTCACACATAATATGAATAAGAATCAGTTTAAGTTTCATTCAAAAATATTACTTCTAAGACCTTCTGCCCGACACGTCTTTGTGTTTCAAAAACCGGACAGTTTTACGCCTTTGACTTGTAAAACAATTTTGACTTATCTAAACAATTCCATTTGCAAAACCGACACTCGGGTTTGAAAATAGACTCATGACCTGAGGTTTAGAAACTTACAACAGTCCTTGAAAATTTTTAAAACTCATTCTATAGTCCCCGAGATTCGATCCAAATATCGACAACAATTTTCGGATTGTGTCGATACTCGTCTCCCGGTACACGAAAAACAAAACATCATAACTTTTGATCCGTAATGAGTTAGAAGCTCATTCAAGCGGCAAAACGAGCGTCTTGAAGATTACTACAACAATATCACATCATCCCATATTATAATCATATCTAAGACTTTCAAAAGTACCCTTTTACCTACTGGTCTAAAATGACTAGTTAAAAATCATACCAAATCAATATTTTAACCTATTTCAACAATTTCTATACTCCTAATATCATCCTAATATCATCCTAACACATCCAGCTAACTCCTAACACCCTAGAATGATCATCCAAAATTTTTCCCACTCAAAATAAATAACATGCAACAACATCCCACTACAAATATAATAATATTAACAACATGTTTCACCATAAAAATGGATCAAACAACATGTTCTTCATCAAAATTAGAAAAGAAAAATTTAGTAGATGCATGTTAGAAAAATTTATACCAAATTGAATCTTGTTGAATTTCCAAGATGGGTCTTCTTTTAGATTTACTTGATTCAAAGTAGAAAATCAAAAATCAAAGGGTATGGGGTGTTGGGGGTGGACGGTTAAAGAGAGAAAGAAGAAAGAGATTTGTGATTTTTTATATAAAATGAATTTTTAATGTAAAGCTAGTTAGTGGAAATTTAATATATAGTGGGGTGGTGGGGTAGATTTTGCCAATTTTGCATAGTTTTTGTCCAAAATGAAATTAAATAGTTTACAAGGTAGAAAATGTAAATTGTAACTTTTGAAGATATTTACGGGGCTCGGGTTTTGTAAAAATACTTTTCGAAAGTTAAAACGCTTCAAAATATAATAACAAGGCTTCAACACGACTTAAAACGCAATTAAGTCGAAAACATCGAAAATATTAAATATCGAGACATTCGATAATAAAACGTAAATTTTTGGGCATCTGTCGGTATCGCGATCACTAATAGTTCTCGTCATTCGTTAAAACGTAAAACACGAGAAATAAAGATTAAAGATAATAAAAATCATTTTTATGATTATTTGAGAATATAATATCGATACCTAACATATTCCTTGCCGGTTTTCATCTAATCGACATTCTTACGCTAGTTTCAAGTCATAACCTTCTCGGTTAGTCGATAAATTTTAAATTCTCATTAATGTAAACACGTAATACGTAATAGTCGAGATTAAAATAACGACCTGAAATTGACGGATTGTCACATCATCCCCACCAAATTAGGATCTTCACCCTCGAAGATCAACTTGCGTTCTTGCCCGATTGCTTGTTGAAATCAAAGAGATGAGGGTAATTCTTCCACATTTGTTCTTCTCGTTCCCAAGTATACTCCGGTCCTCTCCGAGAGTTCCATCTAACTTTGACAATAGGTATTCGGCTTTGCTTCAGTTGCTTGACCTCGCGATCCATGATCTCGATTGGTTCTTCAATAAAGTGCAACTTTTTATCAACCTTAACCTCGTCTAAAGGTATAATGAGTTCTTCATCAGATAGACACTTCTTCAGATTTGACACGTGAAAAGTGTTATGAATCCCATAGAGTTCTTGTGGTAGTTCAAGTTGGTATGCTACGGGACCTACTCTAGATGCAACCTTGAATGGTCCGATATAACGAGGACTTAACTTTCCACGTTTTCCAAATCGTACAACACCTTTCCATGGTGATACCTTTAGCATAACCTTATCTCCCACGTTAAACTCCAATGGTTTTCTTCTCACATCCGCATAACTCTTCTGTCGGCTTCGAGCAGACAACAACCTATTCTTGATTTGCACAATCATATCTGTCGTCTCCCTAATCAAATCTGGTCTAGTGAGTTGGGCATCTCCAACCTCACTCCAGCTAACGGGTGATCTACATTTTCTCCCATAAAGTGCTTCGAAAGGTGCAACTTTAATACTCGCGTGATAACTATTATTGTACGAGAATTCGGCCAAATGTAAGTGCTTATCCCAGCTACTCCCAAAGTCAATCACACAAGCACATAGCATATCCTCCAAAGTTTGGATTGTTCTTTCGCTTTGCCCATCAGTTTGTGGATGATAGGCTGTGCTCATATCCAAATTGGTTCCTAATGACTTTTGAAGTGATCTCCAAAATCCAGAAGCAAAACGACTATCTCTATCGGAAATGATTGAAATAGGAACACCATGCTTGCACACGATTTGCTTCAGATAAATATCGGCAAGTTTCTCCAAACCGAACCTCTAGTTGATTGGAATAAAATGAGCGGATTTAGTCAAACGATCGATAATAACCCAAATTGCATCAAACCCAGACGGTGTCCTTGGGAGTTTTGTGATGAAGTCCATCGTAATTCGCTCCTATTTCCAGATTGGAATTTCAGGTTGGACAACTAATCCTGACGGCTTCTGATATTCAGCTTTCACTTTTGCACATGTTAAGCATTTCCTGACGTATGTTGCAATATCAGCTTTCATATTCGGCCACCAGTATAACTTTTTCAAGTCTTGGTACATTTTGTCCGATCCAGGATGAATAGAATACTTGGACTTATGAGATTCTAACATGATCAAGTCTCTCAGTCCACCATATAATGGTAACCAAATTCGACCTCACAAACATTTGATACCATCAGCTCGCGTCTCAAATGTTTCACCGTCTCCTCTAAATCTTTCGGCTGCAATATTTTCCTTCTTGAACGCTTCGATTTGTGCGTTTCTAATCTGCTCAGGTAAGTCATTATGAACTGTCACCACCAAAGCACGCACTCGAATCGGTTTCTCCCTTTCCTTTCGACTTAACGCGTCAGCTACCACGTTCGCCTTTCCTAGATGATAACGAATTTCGTAGTAGTAATCACTCAAGAGTTCAACCCATCGACGTTGCCTCATATTCAGCTCCTTTTGATGCAATATGTATTGTAGGCTTTTATGATCAGTGAATAATGTACACTTCGTGCCATACAGATAATGTCTCCAAAGTCGCAGAGCAAAAACCACAGCACCCAATTCTAAGTCATGGGTTGTGTAGTTCTCCTCATTCTTCCTTAATTTTCTAGAGGCATATGTGATCACCTTTTCACGTTGCATGAGAACAGCACCATATCCTCGAAGAGATGCATCGCAATAAACAACAAAGTCTTCACTTCCTTCAGGTAACGATAAGATCGGCGCACTATAGAGTTTCATCTTCAGGGTTTGGAAAGCTTCTTCTTCATCATCGCCCCACACATACGGTTTATTCTTCTGAGTCAGCTTAGTTAATGGTTTCGATATCAAAGAGAATCCTTCAATAAACCTTCGGTAATAACCAGCCAAACCTAGAAATTGCCGTACTTCAGTTGGAGTAGTCGGAGCATTCCAATTCTTGATGGCTTCGATCTTTGCAGGATCAACATGTACCCCACTTTTATCAATCACATGCCCAAGAAATTGTACAGAACTAAGCCATAAATCACACTTTGAGAACTTAGCGTACAACTTTTCATCTTTTAACAAGTTCAAGATAATTCTTAAGTGTTCGACATGCTCTTCCTTGCTCTTGGAGTAGATCAGAATATCATCAATGAACACGATCACGAATTTATCAAGATACGGCTTACAAATGCGATTCATTAAATCCATGAATACAGCAGGTGCATTAGTCAAACCAAAAGGCATAACCAGAAACTCATAATGACCATAACGAGTTCTAAACGCCGTAATAGGAATATCTTCCTCGCGTATGCGAAGTTGATGGTAACCAGAACGAAGATCAATCTTCGAGAAAACACGAGAACCTTGAAGTTGATCAAATAAATCATCAATTCTTGGAAGCGGATAACAATTCTTGATCGTTAGCTTATTCAGCTCTCGGTAATCAATACACATACGAAACGAACCATCTTTTCTTCTTAACGAATAAGATAGGAGCTCCCCAAGGTGACGGACTCGGTCGTATAAAACCTTTATCAGATAGCTCTTAAAATTGCACAGATAAATCCTTCTTCTCGGATGGTGCTAAATGATATGGCGCACGAGCCACGGGTGCAGCACCAGGAATTAGGTCAATTTGGAATTCAACTTGCCTTGGAGGCGGAAGTCCAGGCAAATCTTCCGGAAACACTTCAGGAAAGTCACGGATGACAGGAACATCTTCGGCACGTTTCTCCTTCGATTTCTTTTCCAATACTTTAGCTAGGAATAACTCACAACCTCTTTCGATATACTTACGAGCCTTAATGCACGAAACGATTTTCAGTCGTGAATTACGTTGATCGCCTTCGATAACCATGGTCTTGTCATCCAAGGGAATCCTAACTTTCTTTTCTCCACACAAGATAGACGCATAATACTTGGATAGCCAATCCATTCCGATAATAATATCAAAACTTCCCAATTCGACGATCATCTAGTCTATTTTGAAAATACGGTTCAAGAGATTAAGAGAACATCCTAGGAGCGCACAATTGGTACTCACTAATTTACCATCAGCTAGTTCTACCTCATAACTCGCGTCTAATTCGACTGGTTTGATATCAATTAAGGTACTAAAACTTGTAGACACAAAGCTTTTGTCGGCACCAGAATCAAATAAAGCTATAGCGTAACGGTTGTTCAGTAAAAACGTACCAGTGACAACTTTCGGGTTTTGTTTGGCATCGGCTTCACCCAACTGATCATCTTTTCCCTGGTTATCTCCACCACGTGCATTCTTTGGAGGTTGAGGGCATTTGTTCCTCATGTATCCTTTACCTTGGCAGTTAAAACACGTCACTCCCTTCTTTCCTGGTCCCCAGCAGTCTTCAGTCTTGTGACCTAACTTGTTGCACTTCCCACACTTAGCACATTCACCAGTATAAGACTTTTTGCAGCATTGCCATCAGGTTCCCTTATCAGCAGATGCAGTTTCAGTCATCGCATTAGCATTACCCCTCCTTTGGTTTTGATTCCTATTGTGAGATTGACGGTTATCCTCACGATCATCACTATCATTTTCAGCTCTTCTTTTGTTACCTTCAGAAACACCATCAGCCTTGTCTTGGATGATTTGTCCCATTAGTTGGTAGGCCATACGAACAGCTTCATCAATATTGGCAGGTTTAGATGAGGTCACATCACCACGGATGTTCGTAAGTAAGCCTCGAATATACTGCTCCACCTTCAAGTATTCTGGGTTAACTTTGTTTGTACAAAGTAGAGCAAGTTCATGGAATCTGTTTGTGTATCCATCGATGTCAGTACCCTTCAGTCTCAGCTGATATAGTTCCTGTTCTAACCTCTGAATAACACTCCTTGGACAGAATTCCTCGGTCATCCACCTTCTTACCTCAACCCATGGTGTAGCATAAGCAGCATCCATACCCATTGATGCCATTCTTCCATTCCACCAAGTTAATGCTCGCCCTTGAAGAGTAGCAGAGGCAAACATCACCTTGTCTCCTTCCTCACTTCCATTAAATCGAAACACGGATTCCAATTTTTCAAACCATTGCATTAACACAACAGCACCTTCAGTACCCTTAAAAGTTGGAGGTTTGAATTTATGAACGAGGTATAATTACTCTTCTTGTTTTCAGGAATCACTGGTCTATCAGCATCATCAGTTCCAACACCAGCATTGCCAGCTCCAGTATTACCAGCTCCAGTATTACCAGCTCCAGTATTACCAGCTCCATCATTACCAGCTCCAGTAGTGCCAGCTCCAGTATTGCCAGCTCCAGTATCGCCAGCTCCACCAGATCCACCAGCTCCACCGGATCCACCAGCTCCACCAGATCCACCATATCCACCAGCTCCACCAGATCTACCGGCTCAATTATTCATATTTTCCATAAACCCATTCATAGATACCTGAAATTGATCAGCTACTATAGCGCGTAACTGCGCCTCAGTCATTTGTTTTGGCGGCATGATCCTGTTACACAATTCACATCAAAATGAGTATTCATTCAACGCTTGTGATAACAAAACAAGAATAACACAAAATAAGAATAGATAGATGAAAAGGAACAAGAATGGATGATAGAATAAAGAATAGAAGTTAGACAAGGAACAAAGATTCACGAGGAATGAGTCAAAAGACAGGGATTTCTATTGTGACAATCTGCGTCGTTTGTAAATCACGTATTAGTATTATAATAATCAAATAATTAACATTTATAAATAAATGTAATTTCATTATGCTTTAAGCATAAGTAATAATTAAATATTTATAACATATATATACTTTTCTTATTCTCGTCCATTGGCAACTCAGAGGTTTCGCTTGCAGATGTTATAGTCAAAAGATTTCAGAATTTTATTTTTGGAAAATCTTTTCGTTCTCTATAACTTGAGCTCTGATGCCAATCTGTAACACCCCCAATTTCGGGTCATATCAGCGGAAGGGTCATTGGGTGTTACGATCATGGTTCAATCTCAATATCATAGAAAACGGCTCAAAACGAGTCGTTTTGTTAAAACATACATCCATTCATTTATTTAAAGATAAAACAGTTCACACACGGTCTCAAATAGTTTTAAAGTTTATACAACCAACCAAACGATAAAAGTTTCTTTGAATGGACATAGTTTAGAAAAGCGGGCCAAAACATTTTAAGTAAGCAAGCTGCATGAAACCGCCTCGCTTGAGTACCTTCTTCATGGATCTGAGATAAAACATGCTATAAAGTCAACAAAAATGCTGAGTGAATCTATAGAGTTTAAATTAAATAAACGAACACAAGTATTCTGAATAAACCTTCCTTGGTTGACAATCATGTGGATCAGACAAAATTATCGTTTTTTTTCATAAGTCTCATGACATTGAACGTTACAATATATTATTTCAGCCCAACACACCGAGCCAAGTGCATATATTTCTCTTATACAATTGCATCCGATGTTTCATTACTAGTGCATCACAACACCACGCGATAGCTAGTCGCGACCGGACTGGGTGTCACCCCGATAGATCTATCCATAGTATTAGTATTCCTTTCGATTAACAATTCACGATTCATGGGTCTTTTAAGGCTAAACAAACTTATATAACAACTTTCATCTAAGCATACAATCGGGTCCTTTGTGTTCAAGTTTAAAAGAAAGATAGTTTACCACAACTTCTCGTTGTACCCTTCATTTATAATAAATGCTTTTCCAATAATAAGGGTCTCCACAACTTCTCGTTGTACCCCTTTATTTTAATAAAACAAGCATGTTATCCCCCCTCGCGGGTTTTATAAAACAAATAAACATGTTAAAGCGAGGCTATAGACTCACCTTGGTACGATAGTAGTAATGTGACGATCGCCGACGATTTGTGATGCCCGCTAAACACGAAGACCGCAACCTACCAAATAAGGCGCATTCGTTAATACGAAACTCAATTTTATATAACCATGACAATCCCAAAAAATTAACAATACAAGTGTATTTCTATACCCTTTTATTCAACACTATTCTTTTAAACACTTGCACTCTCGACATTGACCCATTATTAAACGCCAAGTCAACGCAAGTCAAACCATCCTTATACTTCCTTCGGATCAGTAACTAAGTCATTTATATAATGACTTAACACTTTGATAAGTCACCATGTCCAATAGTGAATACTCAACTCACGCCACACAAGTATTGAACTACGTGTCCCAAATACCAATCAGCATGTATACTCCAAATGTACACACCAATCTAACCTATCTAGACTTGTCCGATTTCGACGAAACATGGTGAAAAACTCACACATAATATGAATAAGACTCAGTTTAAGTTTCATTCAAAAATATTACTTCTAAGACCTTCTGCCCGACACGTCTTTGTTTTTCAAAAACCGGACAGTTTTACGCCTTTGACTTGTAAAACCATTTTGACTTATCTAAACAATTCCGTTTGCAAAACCGACACTCGGGTTTGAAAATAGACTCATGACCTGAGGTTTAGCAACTTACAACAGTCCTTGAACATTTTGAAAACTCATTCTATAGTCCCCGATATTCTATCCAAATATCGACAACAATTTTCGGATTGTGTCGATACTCGTCTCCCGGTACACAAAAATCAAAACATCATAACTTTTGATCCGTAATGAGTTAGAAGCTCATTCAAGCGGCAAAACGAGCGTCTTGAAGATTACTACAAAAATATCACATCATCCCATATTATAATCCGACCTAAGAGTTTCAAAAATACCCTTTTACCTACTGGTCTAAAATGACTAGTTAAAAATCATACCAAATCAATATTTCAACCCATTTCAACAATTTCTATACTCCTAATATCATCCTAATATCATCCTAACACATCCAGCTAACTCCTAACACTCTAGAATAATCATCCAAAAATTTTCACACTCAAAATAAATAACATGCAACAACATCCCACTACAAATATAATAATATTAACAACATGTTTCACCATAAAAATGGATCAAACAACATGTTCTTCATCAAAATTTGAAAAGAAAAATTTAGTGGATGCATGTTAGAAAAATTTATACCAAATTGAAGCTTGTTGAATTTCCAAGATGGGTCTTCTTTTAGATTTACTTGATTCAAAGTAGAAAATCAAAAATCAAAGGGTATGGGGTGTTGGGGTGGACAGTTAAAGAGAGAAAGAAGAAAGAGATTTGTGATTTTTTTTTTATAAAATGAATTTTTAATGTAAAGCTAGTTAGTGGAAATTTAATATATAGTGGGGTGGTGGGGTAGATTTTGCCAATTTTGCATAGTTTTTGTCCAAAATGAAATTAAATAGTTTACAAGGTAGAAAATGTAAATTGTAACTTTTGAAGATATTTACGGGGCTCCGGTTTCGTAAAAATACTTTTCGAAAGTTAAAACGCTTCAAAATATAATAACAAGGCTTCGACACGACTTAAAACGCAATTAAATCGAAAACATCGAAAATATTAAATATCGAGACATTCGATAATAAAACGTAAATTTTTGGGCATCCGTCGGTATCGCGATCACTAATAGTTCTCGTCATTCGTTAAAACGTAAAACACGAGAAATTAAGATTAAATATAATAAAAATCATTTTTATGATTATTTGAGAATATAATATCGATACCTAACATATTCCTTGTCGGTTTTCATCTAATCGACATTATTACGCTAGTTTCAAGTCATAACCTTCTCGGTTAGTCGATAAATTTTAAATTCTCATTAAAGTAAACACGTAATACGTAATAGTCGAGATTAAAATAACGACCTGAAATTCACGGATTGTCACACAAAATATGTTACAAATTTGTCTGTTTTCTTGGAAAATTCTAATTTGGCATCCTCAAGATCTTTTGATTGTTGAGCTACAATCGTTTCGAGCTCTCTAATCTTGGAATCAGAAGTAGTCAATAAAGCAGTTATAAGACAATTATCATGATGTTTAGCATTTTGAACACTTTCTCCCCCATTATGACTCACATCGGATGAATCAGAAGTGGTATCACCATCACTCTTTTCCCTCCCATGTTTGGCATAATTAGGTTCAAAATGCTCAACATGCTGTATATTGTTGAAACTTGGCACCTGAACAATTCGTGCTTGTGACTTGCTGCTTGTTTCATGCTTTCTTCCTGATTCCTTGCCATTGCTTCCCGTGGCTACCAAATTGGCACCTATTTCTTGCACATGGCAGATCTGGTCATCTTTTGATGACAGCTTGAAGCGTGTCTCTATCTCATGTTCATGTTCATGAGGTATTGCTGCATGCAATGATTTAGACGACTCCTTGATTCTTTGAATCTGACCCTTTTTCAACCGTATCTCGTTGTAATTAACGAACCAGACCTCAATACACTTGTCAAGTATATTGATGTGATTGAGTAAACCACTTCTAAAGGTTTCAGTTTGACAACCCGTATGCACGTTGAAAAGGTGGTGAAGGATTGGAGTCGAATAATCAAAAGGAGGTACCATTGTTGAGGCAAAGAAGTCCTTAAACTGTGTGCGAATGATTTCTAGACATAACTTCGCGTTAACCTCTGAAGAATCACCCTTTCAAATTGCAACCTTAACTCATCCAAATTATTGAAAATCTTCTCTTTGAAATTATCCACTTTGCCAAAGAACAGTTGAACCGTGGCTGGAAGTTCGGTCATGTTGTGCGGATAAAGAAGTGCAAGATGTGTCTTGAGCTCGTGACATGTCAAATTCGATGATTCCATTGTAATTTGATGACAAAAACTTTTGGTCGTTGTTGATTTTGGGATTTTACAGTTCGCGAAGAAACTTCGAAAGATCCGTAAATAACTTTTAAAAATCCACGATAGATGAGATCACACTTTTCTCAACGATGATATATCTCGTTTGGGATGATATTTCTTGGCTCAGTAATTTCTTTATCGGCTCAACCGTTGTGAAAATATACCGGAGTCCAATTCAACCGCAGCCCACTCCAAAAAGAAAGTTCGTAAACTAATAAAACCAACCTTTGGTAAATCTAGTGAACGGCCTGACAACCAATTTAACTAAATTATTTTGACACGACCCGATTTAATTTAGCTAAAATCGTGAATAACTTTGATCTACGGTTTGGTATTTAATTTAAATTACCTAAATCATTGGTATTTAATAACTTTGATCACGATTTAATTTAGTTTGGTATTTAGTTAAATTAAAGTTATTCAATGATTTTTACCTACAATTTAATTTAACCAATAACCTAACGTGGCCCAAGATATACACTATATAGCCACGTTTTGCTTAAAATCTGAGAAGATTGCCACGTTTTGGCAGTTGGGATAAATATAAGCCCCTAAATTTAAGCAACCTTACAAATCTCAAAAACTCCGCTCCTAAAATAACTCACCAAACCTAATCTCTCTCAGTCTTTGTTTTATCCGCCCCCTATCCTAAAAACACATCACCTCAAAAACAAAGAATCTGCTCCCCTTAACAAATTAAATCTCAATCGTGATTTCGGAAAATCACACCCCACGAATCAAGTGAATTAGATCATCCTCACAAGTACAAATCATTCATTTTTTTTATTATTATCATTCTTAAAAAATCAAATGATGAGATGTATGAACCAAGCTATGAATCGTGTTATGGTAATGATTTGTAGAACGAATCACAGGCACTCACAGAGCTACATGCACGAATGAATGAAAGTTCATCTTCAAGACTTCTATTAAGAGGTCTCGGGTAGGTTTTCTAATTGTTGTTTATGTTTGGTTTTGGATCTATGATAGTTTTCTTTTGAAACTGAGATCTTTTTGAGTCGAGGTTGATGTGAGAGAGTGATTCGAGTCTGGGTCGAAAGTCTAGGAGTCGAAAGGGTTTTAAAAATGTGTCGAGTGGGTTCGAGTTTTTGTTTGGGTGAAACTGAATAACAAAATATTTTCGAGTCTATGGGTGTGTTTAAGTCGAGTCGAGGGTGAGGGTGTGGTGTTGCTTGTGTTTTGTTGGTCAAGAGTGTTGGATTCAAGAGAGGGTGTCCGAGAGAGGGTGTTGGATTGTTTTGATGTTGTGTTTGAGGAGTGTGATTCGAGAGGTGAAGTCAGATTGAGTTCGAGAGGTGAGGGAGTCGAGTCGAGTGTGAGTGTGTGGTGTTGTTTGGGTTTTGTTGGTCGAGAGTGTTGGATTGTTTTGATGTTGTGTTTGAGGAGTGTGATTCGAGAGATGAAGTCAGATTAAGTCTGGTTGTTTGTTTGACCGAGAAATGTTGGTCGAGAGTGTGAGGGGTTCGAGTTGAGTGTGAGTGTGTGGGTCTGATGCGTGTGTGGAGTGTGAGTCTGTGTCGAGTGGGGATGGATTAAGTCTTGGGTGTGTTAAGTCTTAGGTTCAAACAATAGTCAAACCTATATTTTCATCGCAATACTTATACCTATTCCATCGCAATATCCCAAATATTCATCGAAATATAGAGTCCAACTCCCATCGCAATCTCAGTCATGCAACCATCGCAATATTCAAACTTTCTATCGCAATATTAAAAAACTCACCATCGGAATGTCACGAAAAAATTTCGGCAGAGTTTCGTCTCAAGTTCCTTAAACCCGTCGCAATCCACGATCGCAAAGTACGATCGGAATCCACGTCGGAATAAGGTATCGGAATACGTGATCGCAAAGTAGAACCCGAGGGTAATTGCGATCGTAATGTACCAAGATAAAAAAAAGGTAACTTTCTATCGGAATATAACAAGAAAGGAATCCATCTGAATAACCATCTGAATGTGTAAACTTTTTCCGATACAAAACTTGGATAAAAAGACAAAACAGAAACTTAGGTAAAAGGACAAAACAGAAACTTTTTATAAAATGGATAAAAGTGGATAAAGATTTGATAAGAATTAGTGTTAAAAAATGGATAAAAATTTTAAAAATGGATAAAAGTTGAAGAAATTTTTAGTAGAAATATTTGATAAAAAAATTTATCAAAGATTTTATAAAAGTAAATTTTAACAACGTAAGCTTAAAGAAAAAAATAGACGAAAGAAAGAAATTGTGAAAGAAGGAAACTTTACCACCAAATCAATAGATAAAAATTCTCAAATCCGAAGAATCAACCAAGGCTCTGATACCAATTGTAGGTCTACGATTTCTAAGGATTAAGCATGTTATGGATTATCTATTGAATGATAGAAGAAGGAAGAACTTAGAGAGAGAAAGAAGAGAGAGAAATGAGAGAATGAGAGAAATGGTTGATTGAATGAATGTGTTTGTAAATATAAAGTGACCAACCCCTCCTAATATGCTAGGAGGGGGTATATATAGCCCATCCTACATGTGGGCTATATGGGCTATATTGGATCACAAGCCCAATATCATTGGAGTGACCGATCCTTTCTAAATACGTAAAAACGTATTTCCAACAGTAAAAGCATGCGGGTTTTACAACTCTTCCCCCTAAAAAGAATAATTCGTCCTCGAATTATAGATAACGTAAACTGGAAAAGAAGAACATACCCGAATTCAAAATATGAAATGAGGGTAAGAAGCCCGGATAGACTCCTCTGTTTCCCAAGTGGCTTCCCACTCGGTATGATCCCTCCAAAGGATTTTGACGAATGGAATCGTCTTCCTCCTCATGACTTGTTCTTGCCTGTCAAGAACTCTTTCGGGTTCCTCTATGGAGGTAAGATCTTCATGAATCTGTTCCAGTGGATACTAAACCATGTGAAGGGGATGATACTTGTACCCTCTGAGTAAGGACACATGGAAAACATCGTGAACATGAGAAAGTTGCGGAGGTAACGCTAAACGATAAGATACTTCACCGACTCACTCAGTGACATCAAACGGTTCGATGAATCGAGAACTGAGCTTCCCTTTTATTCCAAAACGTCTAACATCACGTGCTGGTGATACCTTAAGGAAGACGTGATCTCCTACGTTAAAGTGTAAGTCCCTACGATACTTGTCAGCATAACTCTTCTAACGTGACCGTTCTTCTTGTAATTTCTACTTAGCTACTGCGACCTTCTCGTTGGTCAACTCTATCATTTCTGGTCCTTCAAGTGTTCGCTCACCAACCTGATCCCAACAGATTGGGGCGCGACACTTTCTTCCATACAACATCTCGAATGGAGCACATTTAATACTTGTGTGCCAACTGTTGTTGTATGCAAACTCAACCAGACATATGTAATCATCCCAATCTCCCGTCCATTCCAACGCACATGAACTCAACATGTCTTCTAATGTATGAATCATTCGCTTCGATTGCCCGTCTATTTGAGGATGAAAAGCCGTGCTAAGCTTAAGTTTTGTACCTTAAGCTTTCTGCGGACTCCTCCAAAATCGCGAAGTGAAACGAGGATCTCTCTCTGAGACGATGCTGGATGGAGCACCATGAAGTCTCATGATCTCCTTCTTGTAAGTATCGGCGAGTTTACTAACCGAATCTTCTTTGTGGATCGGTAAGAATGAGCTGACTTGGTAAGTCGATCAACGATAACCCAAATCGCATCATGCTTCCTCTTTGTCTACGGAAGACCGGTAACAAATTCCATGGTGATCTTGTCCCACTTCCACTCTGAATATCTAACGGTTGTAGAAGACCGCCAGATCGCTGATGCTCGATCTTAACCTGCTGGCAGGTAAGACATTTGGAGACGTAAGTCGCAACATCCTGTTTCATACCACTCCACCAAAAGTATTGCTTGATGCCATGGTACATCTTGGGCGAACCAGGATGAATAGAGAATGGGGAGCTATGAGCCTCAGCTAACAATGCTTCCCGGAGTTCTTGATCATCAGGAACACAAAGTCTCGTGCCCTGCTGTAGAATCACGTTTTCTTATGATTGTTACAAGTATTATTAAGATCTAAATAGTGGGAGAGGGATTAAGATCTAGAGAGAGAGAGGAGAGGATTAGAGAAAGAAAGATGTATTAATGAAATATGAAAACAAACAATGAGCAACCCTTCCTAACATGCTAGGAGAGGGTATATATAGCCCACCCTACATGTGGGCTATATGGGCTATACTGTTTACATAGTGGATCACGAGCCTAATATTTGGATATATCATTGGAGTGACCGATCCTTTCTAAATACGTAAAAACGTATTTCCAACAATCTCCCCCTAAGGGAGGTCACTCCAAGTTACAATGTCCTAAATAGTCTATTGCTCGTGATCTATGCTAACAATGATGTGACTGAGACTTTCCTTGGAAAAACGTATTTCCAACAATCTCCCCCTAAGGGAGGTCACACCATTTTACAAAATCTTAAACCTAGCATAGTATGCTTGAGTCTTCGCTCTTGTTCTTGTGAATATGCTTGATGTGATCTTTGACTTTAGTCTTGAGCTTGTTTCCTTGCCTAGACCTTGTGCATTCATTACTTGTATAATTTGCCTCCTCGTAACTTCATGTTCCACATACTTATACTTTTATAAATTTTTGAAAGCTTCAGAGTTTGATACAGCAGAAGACTTGACTTTTAGACTTTCTTGAATTTGTTGAAGTATTAGGTGCATACAGTATAAGCATGTGTTGACGACTTCTTCGGGATTGTACACCGCAATGCCACCTTCTTGTTACGCTGCATAAGACAGTTAGCAACAAAACATATACACGGATGAAATGGCCTTGAACATTTCATTCTAATTTGGTAGCATTTTACCTCCGGCTGGTGAAGACCGTTGAACGATATTAAATATCGTACTTGTGGCATGTAGTTTTAATTAGGAAAATCCTTGAAACGATTTTGCGGGTAAACCCGTTCTCTTTACTCGACCGTCCAAAGCTGACTACGAATGTAAAGAGTGAATCATTTGGATAATAATATCCGCATGATTTGAAGCCGTCAATTCATGTTCCTGGAACAAGTTAAATTCAATTAAGAACCGCACCACCGTTGCTTTCCAGTTGTCACGAGATTGATTCGTATAGAATCTTGCAAGTTACCTACCAAGTGTTGTTTGAGGTTAACACTAGAAGAATTTCCACTCATCACTGTGAACACTAAGGTATCACTCTGAGTGTTCTAGCAAGAATTGCGTAGAGGCCTGGAACGTGTTTAAGTTCAGTTAAGAATTAAATCACTGTTGCTTTCCAGTTATCACAAGCTTGATTCATAGAGAATCGCACAAGTCACCTACCATGAGCTTTTTGATATTCGCTCAAGAAGGATTTCCATCTTCATTGTAAATACTTTCGTATTACTCGGATGTTCAGGCAAGATCATGAAGATTTTGCGTAGGACTCTTAAGATCTTTCTTACTTTTCACAGTGTGTGAAGAAGCAAGGAATTATGAAAGTGTGTCCTAATGAGATATTTGACGATCACAAATGGCTCTAGACTCAATCGTGCATTTTGGATTTTAGTGATCGGAGGCTGGAGAGGAGTGCCACCATTTCAATACCAATTTATTCGGAGAGAATAAATCAATAGATAATGTGTTGTCTCCGTGTGATTAAAACAAATATCTTTTAAGAGATATCTCAGTTAGCTGAGATGGGTTGTGCATTGCATCACTGGGTCCATGATGTCTATCTTCAATATCGAGAATCATTAAAAAATGATCTCAATAACATATGTGTTGACCCGGTTTCTGCCTAAGGTTGTAAGGAGGGCTTCTTTCTTTACACCCTTTATCTTTACAATTTCTTTTCATTCTTCAACCCCTTCAATGCTTACCAATACGTCATAACTAGAACCTTGTTGTGATTGTTCCAGTGCTAACTTAAGTACTTGGTCGGCATTCAGCTACGTTCACAAACTTTCTCCATCTTTCCTAAGGACTACTATTTCTAGCTATGGAATGTCCTTGGGAAGATTCCTCCGGTTCTAGAGGAATCATTGGACTTTAACCTATCCTACCATTCTTATGTCACCACCATCTTCACCGTCGTGAATAGAGATGTTTTGGGTAAGTTTATGTCACCATGAAATCTATTTTGATATCCAAATCCATTTTGCTCCCCCTTAACACATGCCACGATATTCGAAAACATTTCGCACATGTCGGGATGAGCCAGCACATTAAGTCAAACCATTATTGATCTCAATATTAAATCATATTTTCTCCCTCATATTAAAAATATTAACCCAATCGATGTTTTTAATATCAATTGATTTAATAGCATTTTAAGAAAATTTGGGAAGAAAAATGCAAATCCAATTATCTTCATGATTTTCACAAGCTCCCCCTCAAATGAATGAGGGTGTACTTGAAACGTAAATTAAATACCTTTTAAACACAAGTGTAAGATACTTATCGTGTGAAACGATCATATATGATAATGTATTCACAAGATTAGCTATTTACGAGGTTGGACCTGAATGATGGAGAACATCATATGATAGAATCACATGGTTCTTGTTCACGAATGTTGGTCGCCTCGTCACGTCTAAAGTTATCTCTTGACTCCATGTGTACTACTGATATCTTTGTCTTGACACCAATATGTGAACTTGGCACTTTCGGCATCAAAGATTCTGAATTCTGGACAATTTCTCCCCCTCAATTGTTGACCCGTGTTCTATTGAAAGAGTTGTAGTCGCCGTTTAAGTAGTCGCATCGTCGAGTATGTAGATATCAATTGTAAATTTCTACGGTTGGTAGAGATGATAACTTCATAAAAATAAGATTTCTCTTGTTTTAACAAATAAATGAACTGACACGTACATATATTCGTGTTAGATTGTGTTATTCCGTAAACACAATCCCTTACATGGTTATAAAGTAAACCATGCCCGAGAAAATTAATTCCGTTGTTGACTCAAAGCTTTCCGGTGAAATGCTTGACTTTAATATGAAAAGGGGGTTACTATCTGAAATAATAGCAAGCCATTTTGAGCATGTTTTAAAACATTTGAACTTCTGCTCGAACTTTATTTACAACCCCGTGTCATTATTGAAAGACATTTCTAGTATCGTAAATATTATCGATTCCAGAAGACATGCTCTTTTTATCAAAACATTTTTGAACACACAATTTTGAAAGATTTAGAAAAACCTTTTGAGAAATTCTCGAAAAATTATGTTCAATGTTTTGAAAACTAATTACTGGAGCTTAAGATGTTGAATATCTTACATAACGAGCTCAAGTCCGAAAAGTTGTAAGCTTCCCGTTATGAGGATAAATTTATCATCGGCGATAAATTTTCCTTTTAACTGAAGAGCGAGTTCTAAGATGACATTTAATTAGAAGTCGTTTTCATGAGCTTGAAAAACTTTTGAATGTTTTAACATAAAGCTCATGACCGAGAAATATGAATTTCTCGTTATGAGGAAAAGTTCTCTTATTTAAAAGATACACTTTCCTTTCTGAGCTTATAACTTGGAATGTTTTAATACAAGCTCATGATCGAGAAAAAATGAATTTCCCGTTACGAGGATAACTTATCATTAAAGATAAGCTTTCCTAAAATGAAGTCCGAGTTACAGTCTGATTTTTAACTGTAAGTCATTGTGCATGAGCTTTAAAAATTTCGAATGTTTTTAATATAAGCTCATGCCCGAGAAAAATTAATTTCTCGTTGTAAGGATAAGTTTATCATCGGGGATAAACTTTCCTTTCTTTGAAGTCCGGGGCATAATCTGAAATGTGCTTATACGCCATTTACACGAGCTTAAAACTTTTGAATAATTTTAATTTAAGCTCGTGTCCGAGAAAAATTAATTTCTCGTTGTGAGGATAAGTTTATCATCGGCGATAAACTTTCTTTTATTTGAAAATCAGGTCATCATCTGATATTTAATGATGAACCACGTACACGAGCTTAAAAACCTTCGAATAGTTTTAATGTAAGCTCGTGTCCGAGAAAATTTAATTTCTCGTTTTGAGGGTAAGTTATCGTTGCGTAGATAAACTTCCCTTTCTCTGAAGTTCGGGTCACATACTGTGATTTGATTGTAAGCCTTTGTGCATGAGCTTAAAAACTTCGAATGTTTTTAATTTTAGCTCATGCCCGAGAAAACTTAATTTCTCATTGTGAGGATAAGTTTATCATCGGCGATAAATTTTCCTTTCTTTGATGAACGAGTTACAGTCTGTGATGTGACTATAAGTCCTGATACACAATGTTTAACTGCGAATCCCCTGAGACACTTGTTTCTCTGATATCAGCTTCTTTAGTAACCGAACTCTGAGAGTGTCCTTAGTTGAACGATATGTAAAGATTGGACCGTTGTGTTCTTGTTGAACGTGGACTTTCGTACCTGCATTCTCATTAGGAGTTTGTATGTTTTTATGTAGGTTAGCGATATCTATCTTAGAACCATGCGGGGATTCACAGTTTTCTTTTCCTGTGCTAGAGGTGACCTGAGGAAATGATTCACTTGTCTTAGTTGGCAAACTTTTCCTTTTATAAAAAAACCTTAAGTTCAGGCTTAAGTGATGTATCATCCTTTTCAATTTCCTCCCTAGTAGTCTTAGTAGAATAAGAGACTATCCTAGTTAAATGTCACACTCCCAAAATATCAGAGTATAATGGCGACAAGGGAGTGGTGACGTCATGATTATCATACGCACATAGTCACAAAGAACGACCTCTAAATGAGACGTTCGGAAAATAGATCACTTGTAATTAATAAAATAAATAGTTTTAACAAAGTGCGGAAGCATAAAATGAATACAGTTACAAAACATAGTTTTCTCAAATGGTACAAATGATCGTTGTTTCAAAGAAGTGACGGCAATGCATGAGACCTCATTTAGCATCTTCCTTCTTAATACCTGAGAAAAACATTGCTAAAGTGTCAACATAAAGTTGGTGAGTTCATAGGTTTAGTTAAGTGGAAATGTTTAATGAACCACAAGATTTTCCCAAATGTGATGACAATATAACAGATACAAAGTCATCCCAAAAGTATTTATTACAGTCTAAGCTCGTGACACCGAAGCGTTAACAACACCGGCAGTATAATCATATAAATGTAGCCCAAACTAGATGCCTAAACCCACGACATCCTATCTCAGACTCAAATGAAACTGTGCCCGCTTGTCCCCTTGTTGGACAAGACAGACAGGGACGTCAATCCCGATAGATCTATCCATAACATTCGCGCTTACACAAAGTAATTAACGGTTCACGATTCACGGGCCAAAGCAACTGGGTTTTTAGTGGGACTTAGACTAATATATAAATCAGTAAATGCACTTGTGTTCACACGTTAAAATCAAGCAATGTCTCACCCCAAAAAGCAGTGAAAATGGTAAAGTATGGGGCTATAAACTCACCTCGTAATTCAGCAAAGAGAATGAAGATAAAATAGCTCGAAAGTACGGTTACGCTAGCCGCGACCTATTTAATTATGAGGATCGAGTTACGATACGAAAAATTATATTAATAAAAGACACGACACCCTAGTTGTGCTTGACGAAACCATACGTTTACGGAAAAGTACGACAAATAAAAGTCGGTTATTAAACGGTCGGGTTTTACGGGTTAAATTATACCCTTAATTTGTAAAATTCGTTTTATGGGCTTTAACTAAACTTAATATATACACTTGGCCCAAAATGGGTCCAATATCCTTACCCACAAACCGGCCTAAGGGTCATATGACCCGGCCCGGCCCATAGGCGGTATAAACAAGGAACAAAGGAGTAAATATACGTGTGTTTACACACACAACTCTCAAAAACAGAGAGTCACACTCTCTCTCTTCCCTCGAAAATATCTCCACCGCCCCACTCTCATCTCTCTCTCAAATTTGGATCGGTTCATCCCTTCCATGGCTAATATCTTATCAGTTTGAATATAACAATCGTATATGGGGTGGCCTGAGGTGTTTAGATCGCGTGAGATGTGGGGTTTCATCCCCACATCAAACCGATTGGGAATCTGATGTGTTCATCCTTATGGTCACGTTAATCACCAGCCAAAATCAAAGATAAGTTTGTTTCTCCTTAATTTCTTTTAACAAAAGTTAATTGATTTTCGATTTATAAAAGATCAGTGGGTTTGATTAATTTGTATAAACTTGTTGAGAACCATGTGGCTCTCGGATTTGAAATAAACGAATTAGGGTTTTGAAATATTTGGGGGTTTTTATCAATCTCGGGTTTAAATGCAATTAATTGATGTTTTCTTGTATAAAATCAAATTAATTTCAACATATAATCGGTTTATAAAAAAATTAGGGTTTCGGTCAATTGGGGGTTTTTGCATATCTCGTTTTCAATTAAATTAACTATTGGATTCGGGTTTAGATTAGGTTTAATTAGTGTTTTAATTAATAAAAATCAATCTAGGGTTTATATAAAATTGGGGGTTTTTACATTCGGCTGATACTCATGATTATGTGGTGTTTTTGGAATGTGGAAAGTGTTAATTTAATGTTTAAAAGGTTTTTAAATTTCTTGGGTTTCGATTTGAAATGGGGGTTTTTATACCCGCGGCATGATTGAGGGTTTTTAGGGTGTTTCTATAAAAATGAAAGTGGTTAAGACATTTGGATTAGATGGTATTGATTGTTGATAGTTTCGGCAGAAAGTAAGCAATTTGGTTGGCTTGGTTTGGTTCTCGGTTTGGCCTTGAATTGAGTCTCGGTTTGGTTTGACTTGGGTCTCGGTTTGGTTCTTGGCTTGGTCTTGTTTGTGGTCTTGGTTGGGTCACGGTTTGGTCTAAGTCGGGGTCTCGGTTTGGTTGACAGAAAAGTAAAGTCATAGTCATGTTTCAAGTATTAGTACTAAGGTTTAACCTTTTCAGTTTTTAGTTAAAAATAAGACCGTTACAAAGACTAACACATTGGTTTGATTATTCGCAGGTTTGTAAAAGACGAGCACAACTAAGACTTCATATAGGAAAAACGAAGAGACGAAAAGACTCACAATGGGATGCTAAGTTTCGGTTTGCAGGTTCGGACGAGATGGAAGGCTTGACTCTTTCGGTTTTGCAGGTTTGGACGCGACGTGTGGGTCGGCTGGGCACTAATCTTCACCTACCCAGGAGTTATGTTTGAAAGACTTGTACAGAATTTGTGTTTGTAATTTGGACTGTGATAAACTTTGTGTTTGGACATTGGGTAAACTTTGGATTTGTATTTAATCATGTATTGTTAGTCTAGGGTTAGCTTCAAGCTGAAAATGGTAACTTGTGATATACCCAAATTGGGTAAACTAGGCATGTGTGCTGTCTTGTAGTGGTTAGTGGGTAATAAACTATGTGTTTTATTTGTAGCTGGACATATGACTGAAATTGGGACTCTTGTAAAGCAAGTTTTGCAATAAACATGAATGAAAGTTTATACTCAAATATATGTACATGCTGTAACAGTTATATAATTCGACTCGGGTTCACGGTGTTTAAGTTTAGACGCGAACTGAATAAACACGACTCTATAACCGTTTGACACACGATCCAAAACAAAGACAATTGTGCGAGACTTCACGTGATCTAGTAAGTATATCAAATAAACGTACGGCAAACATAATACGCCCACCAACTTCGTGTATTGCAGTCAACTTAATAATCGCGAAAACTCGAGATGTTACATATGCTCTCCCTAAAAAGGGCTTTGTCCGCAAAGCAAAATAATTAACACATTCATGTCGATAACTCGTCGGTAAACAGTTAAAGTACTCGTACTACATGAATAAATTAAGATGGAAATTTGACGGATGTCACAGTATTCCCATGTTTTAGAGATTTCGTCACGAAATCAAGACGTTGTTGTAGTAGGGTGGTTAGCGAAAAGATGAGGATACTTGCTCTTGAATTGATCTTCACGTTCCCACGTGTATTCTGGACCTCTACGCGCATTCCATCGGATCTTCACAATAGGTATACGGCTTTGCTTGAGTTGTTTGACTTGACGGTCCATAACTTCTACTGGTTCTTCTACAAAGTTGAGTTTGTCGTCGAGTTGAATCTCCTCCAAAGGGATAACGAGTGTCTCGTCGGCTAAGCATTTCTTCAGATTGCAAATGTGGAACACATTATGCACTCGGCTAAGTTCTTGGGGTAATTCCAAACGATAGGCTACGGGACCAATCCTCTCTATAATCTTGAAGGGTCCAATGTAACGAGGGTTTAACTTTCCACGCTTTCCAAAGCGAATCACACCCTTCCAAGGTGAGACCTTTAACATGACTCTATCACCCACTTCAAACTCAAGGGGTTTGCGTCTCATATCAGCATAACTCTTCTGTCGATCCCTTGCGGCTTGCATACGGCTCTTAATCTTAAAGATCTTCTCAGTAGTCTCGTGTATGATCTCGGGTCCAGTGAGTTGTGCTTCACCGACCTCTGCCCAACACACGAGTGAACGACACTTCCTACCATACAGTGCTTCGAACGGCGCTGCCTTAATGCTAGTGTGATAACTATTGTTGTATGAGAACTCCACCAGAGGTAGGTGTCTATCCCATCTATTTCCAAAGTCAATCACACAAGCTCTCAGCATATCTTCTAAGGTTTGAATGGTCCGTTCACTTTGACCGTCAGTTTGGGGATGGTACGCAGTGCTCATATCCAACTGCGTTCCCAATGCCTTCTGCAGTGACTTCCAAAACTGCGAAGTAAATCGGCTGTCTCGGTCGGAGATTATAGACACAGGCACACCGTGCTTCGTGACTACTTCCTCCAAGTATGTCCTTGCTAACTTATCCATTCCATCAGTCTCCTTGATGGGTAGGAAATGAGCCGATTTGGTGAGTCGGTCGACGATTACCCAAATCGTGTCGAATCCGGCTGCGGTCTTTGGTAGCTTGGTAATGAAATCCATAGTGATCCTTTCCCACTTCCATTCTGGCAGTTCGGGTTGGACCAATAATCCTGATGGTTTCATATGTTCGGCTTTGACTTTGGCACAAGTCAAACACTTGCTAACGTATGTAGCGATATCCGCCTTCATGTTCGGCCACCAATACAACATCTTCAGATCATGATACATTTTGTCAGATCCCGGATGTATGGAGTACTTTGACTTATGCGACTCATGCATAATCAAGGATCGTAGGTCACCATGGCATGGTAACCAACTCCTATTATCAAGGCATAACGTTCCATCCGAACGTGCTTCCAACTTCTTTATCATTCCTCCAACATCTTCAGTCTTGAGAATTTCTTCCTTGACTGCTTCTTTCTGATCCTTGAGAATTAAGGATGGAAGGTCTAAGTCAATGGTCATCATTAAAGCCTTCACCCTAAGAACTCTCTCCTTTCGACTCAAAGCGTCGGCCACGACATTTGCCTTGCCCGGGTGATAACGAATCTCGCAATCGTAATCACTGAGCAACTCTAGTCAACGTCGTTGTCTCATGTTGAGTTCCTTTTGATTCAAAATATGTTGTAGACTCTTATGATCAGTGAATACAACACACTTAGTACCATAAAGGTAGTGTCTCCATATCTTCAAGGCAAACACCACTGCTCCCAACTCTAGGTCATGAGTTGTGTAGTTCTTCTCGTACACTTTTAGTTGTCTTGATGCGTAAGCTATGACCTTAGTCCTTTGCATCAGTACTGCACCTAACCCTTTTATGGATGCATCACAATACACCACAAAGTCTTCATTACCCTCAGGTAGGGCTAGTATAGGTGCTTCACACAACATCTGCTTCAATGTCTGGAATGCCAAATCTTGATCCTCCTTCCACTCAAACTTCTTATCCTTTTGAGTCAATTCCGTCATTGGTTTAGCTATCTTGGAGAAACCTTCAATGAATCTCCTATAGTAACCAGCAAGACCTAAAAATTGGCGGATCTCCGTGGGTGTTGTTGGAGTTGCCCAATCCTTTACGGCCTCGATCTTAGCAGGATCAACGTGAATACCACTGCTGTCGATCACATGCCCAAGGAATTGCACTGTGTTTATCCAAAACTCACATTTGGAAAACTTTGCATATAACTTCTCCTTCCTTAGCAGCTTTAATATGGTCTTCAAATGTTCCTTGTGCTCTTCTTCATTACGAGAATAGATGAGAATGTCATCGATAAATACAATCACAAACTTGTCCAAGTATGGTTTGCAAACTCGGTTCATGAGATCCATGAATACCACAGGCACGTTTGTCAAACCGAAAGGCATAACTTGGAACTCGTAGTGTCCGTACCGGGTTCTAAAAGCCGTCTTATGAACGTCTTCCTCTCTAACCCTTAGTTGATGATATCCTGACCTTAAATCGATCTTCGAGTATATGCTAGATCCTTGCAATTGGTCGAAAAGATCGTCAATCCTCGGCAATGGGTAGCGGTTCTTTATCGTCAGCTTATTCAATTCTCGGTAATCGATACACATTCTAAAGGATCCATCTTTCTTTTTGACAAATAAGACCGGCGCTCCCCAAGGTGAGGAACTTGGTCTAATGAAACCTTTGTCAGAAAGTTCCTTTATCTGTTCAGCTAACTCTGTCATCTCGGCCGGTGCTAGACGGTATGGGGCTCTAGCAACAGGCGCGGCTCCTGGTGTAAGCTCGATGTGAAACTCCACTTGCCGTGCTGGTGGTAGTCCGGGTAAGTCCTCTGGGAATACGTCCGGAAAGTCTCTAACGATCGGTACATCTTCCACCTTCTTCTCGTGATCTTCTTCTCCTTCCTTTTGTGTTACTTGAACCAAGAATACCGGACATCCCTTCTCAATGTATCTTTGGGTCCTGATACATGAGATGACTTCCAATCTTGATCCATTCTTCACTCTACTTCTTTCGCCTTGTATGATGAGTACGTCGTTTCCATAAGGAACACGGACACACTTCTCATGACATACAATCTCCGCGTGATGCTTCGACATCCAATCCATTCCAATGATGACGTCAAAACTTCCCAATTCTATAGGGAGTAGGTCGATACGAAACGAATGACCTTGTAACCTTACACTACATCCTTTCAGAATAACGTCGGTGGTTACTGACTTCCCATCGGCTAATTCTACATTATACTTAACGTCTAACGCAGTAGGGGTAGCATTTAGGCGTTCACTAAATATAGATGACACAAAACTCCTATCCGCACAAGAATCAAATAGTACTGAAGCATAGTTGTTATTGACTAGAAACGTACCAGTCACAACATTGTTGTCTTGCACTGCAGCTTCAGCACAGAGATGATACACTTTGCTAGGTGCCGTGAATCCTCCCGGAGTACTAGTTGTGGCTCGGTTATTCCCTCCTCGGTTCCCTTGATTCTGCTTCTGGTTCCCTTGGTTGTGATTTTGATTCCCTCGAATCTGGTTACTACGACCTTGGTTCCCACTGCTTGGACATTTGTTCTTGTAGTGACCTTTCTCTCCACATCCAAAGCAAGTGACATTTGCTCCTTGGCCACCTTGCGTTCCAGGTCCTCTTTGATTAGTAGAACGAGGTGGTGCTCGACATTCCTTTGCCTTATGTCCCGCCTTCCCACAATTGTAGCACGTAGGGGGACATGCTCCTTCGTGGTGTCGTCCATATTTTCCGCAGAAAGGAAGTCTTCCAGCGTAGTTTCCAGTATTACCTTGTCCAGCAGTGAACACTCTTGCTACTTCTTGTCGCTTGTTCTGGTTGTAGTTGTTTGGGTTGTTGCTGTTGTTAGTATTGTTGTTGTAGTGGTTGCCAGACCACTTTCTTTTATCCCCAGTATTTTCTCCCAACTCCTGTACCACTTGGTACATCAGACTCTGAGCCATGTCGATTGCCTCGTGCAAATCAGTTGGCTTGGATGAAGTCACATTCCCTTTGATGCTCAAAGGTAGTCCTTCAATGTATCGCTCCAACAATCGGTCGTCGTTGGGCACCATTTCAGGACATAACAAGATCAGCTCTTGAAAGCGCTGATTGTAAGCAGTAAGAGCAGTACCCTTGACCTTCAGGTTCCACAGCTCAACTTCCATCTGCTTGACTTCATTCCGTGGGCAGTATTTCCTCACAAACATAGCTTTAAATTCACTCCAGGGCGTCGCTTGGGCAACGTCAATGGTCACTGCACGAGCATAGACGTTCCACCAAGTCAGAGCACCATCCACTAACGTGCTTGACGCAAACTTCACCTTATCGGCTTCAGCGACATTGCTAATCCCAAATTGGGATTCTAGCTTCTCAAACCATCTGGTTAATCCTACTGCTCCTTCAGTACCGCGGAAACTTACTTGCGTAACTGCACGAAATTCCTTGTAGGTACAAGTCCGTGCAGTAGCATTAGTAGCTCCTTGGTTGGTCTCATCCTGTGTGCTAGCTGTACGATTTGCTTCAGCGGTCGCGAGTGCCTCGGCCACTCGTTCGGCTATCATTTGGCTTAGCATGACGGTGTCAATTCCACCAGTAGCGGCTGGTGGATTCTGCGTTTCGGATCTTCTAACTGGCGCCATAATCTAACAAGGTAATAGGATAATGAGTTTTTGCCAGGCATAACATGCATGGCACACACAATACAATTATGAAATGCTCCAGGGTATAATACACAGTATATAATGATCTCATAATTTTTGTAACACATAATATCATTCATAGAATCGTTTGATAGTACATCATAGTTTGTCATAACATAACAAAAGAAAATAAAATACCAACTAGCTAAGATAAACTTCAAAGCTTAGTGGTCATACAAGGATAGGTCGATGGTACAAGATAAATCTAACTAGTGCCCTCATGGCGCTGATGAAGCTCTCTCTCCAACTCTGCTAACCTCCTCTCAACCACGAGCTCACGAGCCTGGGAATCTCTCAGTCTAACATCGGTATCATGACAAGCGGCTCTAAACCTCTTATCCAAGTCTGCAACAGGGTCCTCCACTGGTGCCTCTAGTCCGCCTGTCTCCACCAATGGCTCTACTCCCCAACGGGTCATCAGGCTTCCAATTTCCTCAAGACGAGCGTTCGGCATGGATTCCATCTGATCAAGAACAGTAAGAAGCTGTCCTCGTAGACGGGTCACACATACTGTCAACACTGTCTCATTTCTAACTGGACTCTTCTTTGCCAGTGCCTCCAACTTATCCTGCACTTCATTATACTCTTCACCTAAAGCCTCTACAGCATCCTCCAACCTGTTCAATCGTGTCGTCACACATCCATCTGCCGCCCCAAGCATCACCACCGTCGATGTAGCTCTCCTAGGAAGAGGAGTCGTAGCTCTCGGTCCAGTAGAGATACCAGCATTAGTAAGCATCTCCTGGTACACAGCAGGTACAGTCTCTGGTGGTGGTAGTAGTAGTGGTGTCTCTGGGACAGGACTGGTAGGTGTGCGGGCTGCATGCCTGTCAGTGGCAGTGAAAGGTATGAGGGGTCGGTAAGGTGAAAGTGGTGGTCGAGCAGCTCTCCCCCGAAGACGTCGTCTCACATAGTAGAAAGGTAGAGTACCAGGTGCTGGAGCAGGAATAGCAGTCCTTTCTCCTTCGTCTTCAGATGAAGATGAGGAGATGTGTGCTAGGGAAACCTCAGGAGTAGCAGCATATGCAGTAGGAGGGTCCTCAGTGTCTGTGACCTCCATAGGCTCTCCTTCCCCATCTGTGAACTCCATCTCATCATCCTCTGTCTCCTCTACCGTCTCATCTCTAGTCACTGATGCCTGACCTGGTGACTGCACCACGTCAGTGTCTAAGTCATCCTCTCCTCCGCCTTCTAGGCTATGTACATCGTCAGCTGATGCATCAGGAATACGGATCGGTGAATGACGAACCTCCTCAGTCTCTCTCTCTGTATCGTCATCTGAAACCATCCGGTACCACGGATATCCTGATGGCGATCCTCTAGGTAGTCCTACTGATGAACTGATAGTCGACTGTGAACTACGGTTGTAGTACGCTCCTGTAGACGTGGAATCATCAGATGAAGACATCGCTGTAATCATAAACAAAATAAATGTGCGTAAATATCTTATAAAATTAGTCCGTAAAAAGGACATTAACATAACATAGCAATCATTGTTGAATCCACATGTATCCCATATAACATAATTCAGATTTCGTTGTTGCACATGTAACCCATGTAAATATACCTCGTAATTGTTAAATCACATGTATCCCATTTATTACTTATGTATCTACATATACTTAATACTTACAATCCGTATGATAATCGATTAAACATAGAGCAGTTATAGTCTAGAGTTACTAAATGCAACCTAGTTCTCTATAACTATGGCTCTGATACCAATCTGTCACACTCCCAAAATATCAGAGTATAATGGCGACAAGGGAGTGGTGACGTCATGATTATCATACGCACATAGTCACAAAGAACGACCTCTAAATGAGACGTTCGGAAAATAGATCACTTGTAATCAATAAAATAAATAGTTTTAACAAAGTGCGGAAGCATAAACTGAATACAGTTACAAAACATAGTTTTCTCAAATGGTACAAATGATCGTTGTTTCAAAGAAGTGACGGCAATGCATGAGACCTCATTTAGCATCTTCCTTCTTAATACCTGAGAAAAACATTGCTAAAGTGTCAACATAAAGTTGGTGAGTTCATAGGTTTAGTTAAGTGGAAATGTTTAATGAACCACAAGATTTTCCCAAATGTGATGACAATATAACAGATACAAAGTCATCCCAAAAGTATTTATTATAGTCTAAGCTCGTGACACCGAAGCGTTAACAACACCGGCAGTATAATCATATAAATGTAGCCCAAACTAGATGCCTAAACCCACGACATCCTATCTCAGACTCAAATGAAATTGTGCCCGCTTGTCCCCTTGTTGGACAAGACAGACAGGGACGTCAATCCCGATAGATCTATCCATAACATTCGCGCTTACACAAAGTAATTAACGGTTCACGATTCACGGGCCAAAGCAACTGGGTTTTTAGTGGGACTTAGACTAATATATAAATCAGTAAATGCACTTGTGTTCACACGTTAAAATCAAGCAATGTCTCACCCCAAAAAGCAGTGAAAATGGTAAAGTATGGGGCTATAAACTCACCTCGTAATTCAGCAAAGAGAATGAAGATAAAATAGCTCGAAAGTACGGTTACGCTAGCCGCGACCTATTTAATTATGAGGATCGAGTTACGATACGAAAAATTATATTAATAAAAGACACGACACCCTAGTTGTGCTTGACGAAACCATACGTTTACGGAAAAGTACGACAAATAAAAGTCGGTTATTAAACGGTCGGGTTTTACGGGTTAAATTATACCCTTAATTTGTAAAATTCGTTTTATGGGCTTTAACTAAACTTAATATATACACTTGGCCCAAAATGGGTCCAATATCCTTACCCACAAACCGGCCTAAGGGTCATATGACCCGGCCCGGCCCATAGGCGGTATAAACAAGGAACAAAGGAGTAAATATACGTGTGTTTACACACACAACTCTCAAAAACAGAGAGTCACACTCTCTCTCTTCCCTCGAAAATATCTCCACCGCCCCACTCTCATCTCTCTCTCAAATCTGGATCGGTTCATCCCTTCCATGGCTAATATCTTATCAGTTTGAATATAACAATCGTATATGGGGTGGTCTGAGGTGTTTAGATCGCGTGAGATGTGGGGTTTCATCCCCACATCAAACCGATTGGGTTTCTGATGTGTTCATCCTTATGGTCACGTTAATCACCAGCCAAAATCAAAGATAAGTTTGTTTCTCCTTAATTTCTTTTAACAAAAGTTAATTGATTTTCGATTTATAAAAGATCAGTGGGTTTGATTAATTTGTATAAACTTGTTGAGAACCATGTGGCTCTCGGATTTGAAATAAACGAATTAGGGTTTTGAAATATTTGGGGGTTTTTATCAATCTCGGGTTTAAATGCAATTAATTGATGTTTTCTTGTATAAAATCAAATTAATTTCAACATATAATCGGTTTATAAAAAAATTAGGGTTTCGGTCAATTGGGGGTTTTTGCATATCTCGTTTTCAATTAAATTAACTATTGGATTCGGGTTTAGATTAGGTTTAATTAGTGTTTTAATTAATAAAAATCAATCTAGGGTTTATATAAAATTGGGGGTTTTTACATTCGGCTGATACTCATGATTATGTGGTGTTTTTGGAATGTGGAAAGTGTTAATTTAATGTTTAAAAGGTTTTTAAATTTCTAGGGTTTCGATTTGAAATGGGGGTTTTTATACCCGCGACATGATTGAGGGTTTTTAGGGTGTTTCTGTAAAAATGAAAGTGGTTAAGACATTTGGATTAGATGGTATTGATTGTTGATAGTTTCGGCAGAAAGTAAGCACTTTGGTTGGCTTGGTTTGGTTCTCGGTTTGGCCTTGAATTGAGTCTCGGTTTGGTTTGACTTGGGTCTCGGTTTGGTTCTTGGCTTGGTCTTGTTTGTGGTCTTGGTTGGGTCACGGTTTGGTCTAAGTCGGGGTCTCGGTTTGGTTGACAGAAAAGTAAAGTCATAGTCATGTTTCAAGTATTAGTACTAAGGTTTAACCTTTTCAGTTTTTAGTTAAAAATAAGACCGTTACAAAGACTAACACATTGGTTTGATTATTCGCAGGTTTGTAAAAGACGAGCACAACTAAGACTTCATATAGGAAAAACGAAGAGACGAAAAGACTCACAATGGGATGCTAAGTTTCGGTTTGCAGGTTCGGACGAGATGGAAGGCTTGACTCTTTCGGTTTTGCAGGTTTGGACGCGACGTGTGGGTCGGCTGGGCACTAATCTTCACCTACCCAGGAGTTGTGTTTGAAAGACTTGTACAGAATTTGTGTTTGTAATTTGGACTGTGATAAACTTTGTGTTTGGACATTGGGTAAACTTTGGATTTGTATTTAATCATGTATTGTTAGTCTAGGGTTAGCTTCAAGCTGAAAATGGTAACTTGTGATATACCCAAATTGGGTAAACTAGGAATGTGTGCTGTCTTGTAGTGGTTAGTGGGTAATAAACTATGTGTTTTATTTGTAGCTGGACATATGACTGAAATTGGGTCTCTTGTAAAGCAAGTTTTGCAATAAACATGAATGAAAGTTTATACTCAAATATATGTACATGCTGTAACAGTTATATAATTCGACTCGGGTTCACGGTGTTTAAGTTTAGACGCGAACTTTTTAAACACGACTCTATAACCGTTTGACACACGATCCAAAACAAAGGCAATTGTGCGAGACTTCACGTGATCTAGTAAGTATATCAAATAAACGTACGGCAAACATAATACGCCCACCAACTTCGTGTATTGCAGTCAACTTAATAATCGCGAAAACTCGAGATGTTACATATGCTCTCCCTAAAAAGGGCTTTGTCCGCAAAGCAAAATAATTAACACATTCATGTCGACAACTCGTCGGTAAACAGTTAAAGTACTCGTACTACATGAATAAATTAAGATGGAAATTTGACGGATGTCACATTAAAGGGCACTCGTTTCCTACAAGAGTGAAAGTTCTACCAGTGGGGCGCCACATTTTACCAATGGGTTTGATTTTAGCTACCCATTGGGATTTAAGTCTAGCACGGGAGTTCACCTCATTAAGTAATTTCTTGACACAAGAATCATGATTGGCTTTAAAGACACATTTCCTACATGTTTTACAAATAGCATATTTAATGTCCGAGTAAGATCTAGACTTCCTAGATGATTGATTGATGCTCCTAGGATATGACATGCTACGGTTAGTAGTGTTGGGTAATCTAGAAGGCATCTAATACAAGGTTTTTAACCTCGTATAAAAGAGTTATCGTCCGATCTTTTCGAATTGATTACAAGTTGAAAGTGCGACTCAATCTTTCTTGGTGGAAAAATAAAAGGGTTTGGTTATCTATTTTAAACTAAAAATAAAAATGTCGTTGAAAGCTTGAAAATTTTATCTAAGATAAAACAAGTTAAAACAATGCTAAGTAAAAAGGCTGGAAAAATAAAGTTTGAAAAATAGAAACAATTCAGAAAATTAACAATTAAACTAAGTCTTAAAACATGGTAATTGGAATTTCAATGAAAGTAACATTTTCGGAATAATGGCCTTTTCAGAAAAAGTGGTATTTTTGGAATAAGGAGTTTTTCGGAATAAAGGCTTTTTTAGAAAAATTGGTTTCTTCGGAATAAAGAGGTTTCCAGAAAAATGGTAATTCCGGAATAAATGAACTTTTCAGGAAAAGGAGGGTTTTCGGAATAGAGGTTTTCAGAAAAAAATAGGATTTTCGGAATAAATACTTTTTCAGAAAAATGGCATTTTCGGAATAATTGACTTTTCAGAAAAAGGAATGTTTTCAGAATAATAAGCCATTCAGAAAAATGGAATTTTCGGAAAAAAAACTTTTTCAGAGAAAGGGATATTTTGGAATAATAAGGTTTTCAGAAAAATGACAATTTCATAGAAATAACGAATTCAGAGAAAAGGAAATTTCGGAATAAAGGCTTTTTCAGAAAAGGTATGTTTTCAGAATATAAAACACTTTTCCGAAAAAATAAGAAAACAGATATAGTTAATCAGTAACATCAAAACTTAAGAGATAAGCTACTAATAAGCACGAACCAAACAAGCAATTAACCAAAAATTTAACCAAATAAATTTTAAGAAGAACTAAATAAGCCACAAATTAAAAACTATAAAAAAAACACTAAATAATAAAAACATTTAAAATCAACTAATAAGCAAATCAATAAATCTACCAAACCAACTTAATCAAAAATAAGCCAAACACTAGAAAATCAATAACCACAATAAGCTCAAAACATCCACCACATCAAAAATAAAAGATCAATTCATGAATAAAACGATCACATAATCAAAGATATGAAATCAATTACATGATTAATTAAATCACCAAAAGATTAAGAAAGGTAGAATGAGAATTAAGAAAATAAGCTTGATTGATTAAAGATTAATATCAAAAGATTACAAGATTAATGTAAAGATTCAATAAGCTTGAAAAGAAAACTAGAGAGAGATTAAAAGCACACTTAAAAACTAAAAATTAACTACAACTACTAAAAACTAACCACCTAACACCCTCCTAATGACATATTAAGAGGGTATTTATAGGAGGTGGGGAGATTAAGTGCTTAAGCTTTCTTCTTTCTTTCTTCTCGTCTCGACTCGATTTAATTTCTTTGTCTTTCTCGACGTCGTCTCGGGATTTGTCGATATAAATTGAACTTGTCTTATAATTTTCTTCTATAATTAGACTTGAGTTCTTCGGCTTGATTAAACTTCCGTATTTAGACTTTTTCTTCGATAAATCTTCAGAATAGGTCTTGGACTTCCGTTCTTTTTGCATTCTTGATCTTTCGACTTCGTCTTTAGTGTTTTTCTTCGATAAAAGCCCGTGATAGCCCATGTTTTCTTCCTTTTGCATCTTTTGGTCCTAAAACACAATAAAAACACAAACCACGCATAGTTCTGACTTTTACGACATAAATTACACGTTTTGGTCTTGTTATTATTGGAAATAAGTGGTAAAAGGATAAGTGTTTTCACACTTATTAAATCCCCTACACTTGACCATTGCAATGTCCTCATGCAATGCACTAATTTCAAAGCACGGTTTACATTTTTCATCATAGATAACCCACCTTGGCCTTTAATAAATACCAAGCACTAAAGAAACTAAAAGAACAAAACAAGTAAGAAATCAAAGACTTACATTGGGGTTTTAGGTTGTCATGAATGTTCATCATTCTCAAGTTTCACGTTCCTCATACCAAGCTTAAAAACGAGATCATTGTTATTATAAGTTAGCAAACTAACACGAACTCATGTGGCACAATTATTCACTTAGACTCCCTTATTCCTAGGTGTATCTCTTATATTTTAATATTGTCTTAAATGATCACGAGGATGCATTGTTTGACTTATTTTGATAGTTATTTAAGGTGAAAATAAAGTGGGACGATTTAATCAATAGTTAGCTAAAGGACAGAATCTTTTAAAACTGCTTCTCGGGACCTCAAAAAGTTCATATTTTGGCATAACTCGCTTCACGATTTGAGACCTTTCTCGGACCGATATTTGGCAGCGACTTCATACTTCAAATCTTTGAGAGACGTTCTTGAAATTATGGTCTTCTCTTCATAATAGGAATTTCTTCACTTGAAGTTTTGAGAGATTCTTCATCTTTGGACCACGACTTCTTCATTTTTTCTCCAATCTTTATTTTGGACATTGATATACAACGATCTGCCTCCTTTTAGGACTTGGATCTATTTATCCTCATACCTTGTTAGGGCCTTTTTGGATAGACTTCTCCATGATCTTTTGGGGAGTATTTTCTTTTCGTCGTGTGTCTCTATCCTTCATATTGATTTTCGATAAATGATTCTTCACATCACTTTTGGATCTTTAGCAACAAAATGTAACCCTCATGTCTTGTTAGGACCTTTTTAGACTCGCCAATATTCGCATCCCGCTTCAATAAGTTATGCCTTGGATATGAACTCTAATTAATACCGAGCAACTTCTAAACGATCTTGTGCTAGAAGCTAAGTAACTTTTCAAATCGTACAACCTTATTTATTGCAATTAAATTTATTAACAAGAGATGGGAGAAAAAGCTTATAATCAACTCACATAAATTCACGAAAGAATACCAAACTTATAATTGACTCTATCATCTCTCGTTCTCCACAATTTAAAATCTCAAGGAATGAGACTCGTAGATGCTTAGCCAATTAAATCAAAGTTTTGGGTTTTCGAGTCATCTATAAGATCTTGCAAACTCTTAGACTTTTTCAAGTTTAGAATTCGCATTTTAAAGTTCTCTTGATAAACGACTCTCTAGGATCAATTATAGGAACTTGCGAAAAGTTATTGTTCATAACCCGTAAGAGTTAAGAATTTCGCGTTTTGAAGTTCCCTATATAAAAGCCTAGCAAAACTTGACTTAAACACGTTAAGGATACTAGCTAGAGTAAACTTAGATAAGTAAACTCGGGTTGAGTCAAAATATTCACGACTTTGAAAAATTTAAAACCACTTTATTGAAAATTTATTATAGCAAAGAAAATAAATAACGATAACAAAGGAAAAACTAGGAGGCCAAAATAGATTAAAAATTTTGAAAAATGTTGAAAAATCAAGTTTTACGGTTGAAACGAGGACAAATTCATGGAAAAAGACCACTTACTACGATAGAAGTCCCCCCTACACTTGATATAAACATTGTCCATAAAACTGAGATTTTGCAATCCTATTTTTAAGCAATTAATGTTCGTTATTCCTCGACTCGACTCGAATTGAAATCCAATTTTAACGTTTCGACTTAACTTTGTTTTTGGTAAATAATATTTTTTTGGAAATTTTAATCTAATTAAAAACTATTTAATTAAAAGAAAACTATTTAATTAACTAATTTAAAACTTAAATATATTTGAAATTTAATTTAAACTAATTAAAAATTTAAAACTATTTAAACCTTAAACAAAATTAACTTTTAAATCTAATAAATTTAAAACTAAAACTTTTTATTTGAAATCTATTTTTTTTAAAGTAAAACTTAAATCTAAATTGAAAACTAATTAATTTAAACTAAAGATATATTACAATGACTAAAATAAAGACTTTTAAATAAAAACTATTTTTAAATAAACAAAATAAAATGAAAACAAATTTAAAGTTATAAAAATATTTTTTTATCTTTTTATATATTTTTTAAAACAAAACTGAATTAAAGAAAATTAAAATAAATCTTTCTAATTAAAATTAATTAAAACTAAAAGAAAGTTTATTAAAACTAAGTAACTAAAACTACCAAAACTTAAAGTCCTATATTAATTTAATAAAGCAGAAATAAACACAAATATAGTACTAGAACAGTTGGTTGGGCCGTTTGGCTTGCAAACGAGAGGTCCAGGGGTCGAACCCCTCTATGGACGAAATTTATGCTATATTATTTTTATGACTTATTTTTTTTTTTAATTTTATTCAACTCAAACCAATTGTGTCTGAGTGTATAGCAGCAAAAGTATAAAACCAATTAAGCAAGACAGTGAAAATGAATAAGCAAATAAAAGGCTAATAAGCATTTATAAACTAAATAAGCTAATAAAAAAACAGATAAGCAAGAATTAAAATAAGCAAGACTATTAAGCAAATTTAAATAAAACAAATTCCTATGGAACTAATAGCAGATCTAAACATCCAAATAAGCAGTGAACCAAATACTTCCTAAATACTACCTAAATAAGCAGTGAACCAAAGCAAGCAGATATCAATTTAAACAAAATAAACAAAAGCAGATCCAAATAATAAACTTAAACTCAATTAACCAAGAACAGATTTAAACCAATAAATTCAAAACTTAAATAAACTAGCAGTAAACTAAAACAAGCAGAATAACTATATAAAGAAAAATAAAAGGAAGAAGAACCTTGAGACGAAACCTTTGCGACGAAGATCGGCGCTGAGCCGTCTTAAGGACTAACCGAACACCACCTTAAATCATCAAATACTCGTACCTCTCACGATCCTTCGAACCATCAACTATTTCGAACCAAACTATCCCCTCTGAACCAATTTTCTTATATCTTTCCAGTGGGGAAAGATTGATACACTTTCTTTATTTTTATATTTTTTTATTTTTTTATTTAATTTTTTTTTATTAAAATTGATACGAACCGTAGCAAAATACAAACACCAACAGTAAATAAGAAATGCAGATTCAAAATAAAGCTTTGACAGAAATTAAATGAGACAAAAAATTATTGAAAAACAAACTTTTCATTAATATTAAAAATTACAATTGCTAAAAAAATAAAAATACAATATTAAACCCTAATCTAATTTACTGAAAATTAAAATAAAGAAAAGTGCTACCAAATTACATGATAAGAGGGGGTTTTATAGGAGAACCCCGAACCTTCTAGGTTCTTCTTGGTGCCCAAGCAAATGGATCCCAGCCCTTGATTTCTTCATTCTTCTCTCTCTCTCTTTTCTTCTCTTGATCAACGGCTGAGAATGACTATAGGCACATGGATTGCCAGGCTGGATTGGGGGTGTGTTTGTTGTGTTTGTTGGTGGCTGAGGTGGCAGGCTCTAATTGGAGGGATTGGGATGGTGAAGTGGTGATAACCAATCACAAAGGAAAGATGAGCCACGTGAGATGAGTGTTGCACCCTAAAACTATGGGGATTTAATTTCCCTTTGTATGAATTAAACACATATGTATACAGCCCTATTTTTTGAGTGGTAATTTTTGGTCAATGTAAAAACTAGGGTTTGAGATTGGGGTTTTTGGCTGTGTAAAAAAAATGGTGGAGAGGATAAACAGTGAGGGGGAGGTGATACATTGTTTTTATCGTAAAAAATGAGTGGGTGAAAGAAAGTTATTAAAACGTGAGTGGGGTTGGGATGGGGTGAAAGAAAGTTGTTTATTTGAGGGTGTGGGGTGAATCGTGTGGGGATGAGGTGCAGGGTAACGTTTATTAAAAAACGTTTGTTGTGAAAAGTGAATTGTTTGTGTGATACGTGTGAAGTAAAAACGTATTTGTGGTGTTTGACCACAAAGCTGACCAAGAAAAGTAAATAACATTTTCCTCCGTCGTCTTATTTCTTTTGATGGGCTTTAAATGGATCCAAAACATTCAATTCGTCTTTTGATAAAATGAAATGGACTTTTGGAACCCACACTTCCATCCGTCTCAAATTATAACTTCTTGGGCTTTGTTTTGGGTTAATATACTCCAAGGTGAATATCATGCTCTTTTAATGGGCTTTTGGGCCCATTTACCCCATTGTGGGACCCACTTGGCTCATAAACTCGATAAATGATCAAATCCGCTAAAGTCGAGCTTAATTTTGGCTTCTTCAATCTTGTTCTTCAAACTCGTTCCGGTTTCGTTATCTTGGCACACTTTTGGTCTTTGACATCGTCTTTGTCTCTTTCTTGGACCTTTCTTCGACATTTGACCGTGAAATCCCGTGTTTTCTCTTCTTTTGATCATTTGTACCTATTTAACACACAAAACACAAAACCACGCATAATTCCGACATTTACGATATAAAACACACGATTAGGTCTTGTTTTTCCTTGATTTTAGTGGCAATAGGATAAGTGTTTACACACTTATTAGTCCCCAATGTTTAAGCATGTGGGAGTAAACTCCCCTACACTTAGGACATTGTGCACTTTGTTTAAATCTTGCTAAGGAAAGGACAACTAAAGTGATTTCAATGTGAACATATAAGATATGAAATATTGAATCACGACAGTGTAGGATAGAACTGGGAAGACATGTACACGGGATCACGGTTCGTCAAAAGTCATCGAGAGTGGATCTTTGAAGCTTTAATCTCTGCACAGAAGAAGAAACAAGACAACAAACACATACGGGGCTCCCCCTATACTTATTATGGAAATGATAAAGGATAGATCACGGGTTTCCCCCCGAGAAGCGCTTGTTTTTGTTAACCGAGTCACAAGCCTGACTCGACCCAGAACTTAATTCAAGGGAAACATGGTGAGGGATGGAATCATCTCATGAGAGATGTCCTCACCAAAGTACAACGTCACGCGCTGGCCATTCACCTTAAAATTGGGCCCATTTGGCTGAGAAAGCTCAGTGGTGCCATATGGGAAGACTTTGGCGAATGGACCAGACCAGCGGCTCTTCAGCTTTCCCGAGAAGATCTTCAACCGAGAGTTAAAGAGTAAAACTTGATCACCAACATGGAACTCTCGGTTCTTCATCCTTGCATCATGGATGATCTTGGTCTTCTCCTTATAGATCAATGAGTTCTCATAAGCTTGATTCCTTAGTTCGTTGAGTTGAATCTTCCAAAGATCACCGGCTTTGTTGATATCAAAGTTAGCCCACTTCAAGGCCCAGTATGCCTTATGTTCTAGCTCGATTGGGAGGTGGCATGATTTCCCGTACATAAGACGATAAGGTGTACAACCAATCGGGGTCTTATATACGGTACGGAAAGCCCACGGTTAGATATCTCGGCTTGACCATTTGTTTGAGGATGATAAGCGGTGGAAAGACGGTGATTGACACCGTACTTAACCATGACTCTAGCAAATTGATCATTGCAAAAATGAGTCCCGTGGTCACTGATTATAGCACGAGGAACACCGAATCGAGCAAAAAGTTGCTTCAAAAAGTTCACAACCACCCTCGCATCGTTCGTAGGGAGAGCCTTAGCTTCAACCCATTTAGAAACGTAGTCAACAACTACGAGGATGTACTTGTTCCTTTTAGATGATGGAAATGGCCCCATAAAGTCGATGCCCCATACATCAAAGATTTCACATTCTTGTATGAAATTTTGAGGCATCTCATCTTTATGTGTGATCTTGCCTTGTCTTTGACAAGCATCACAATGTTTAACCATTTCATGAGCGTCATGATAAATGGTGGGCCAATAAAATCCAGAGTCGAATACTTTCTTCGCGGTGTAATTGGAACCAAAGTGACCACCGGTGGGTCCTTTATGGCAAGCGTCAAGGATTTGTACCGCTGCCGGCCCATCAACACATCGACGAATGACAAGATCTGCACATTGTTTGAAAAGGTAAGGGTCGTCCCAGAAATAATGTTCAATGTCTTTAAAGAACTGTTTCTTTTGTTGTGATGTTAACCCTTCCTTGAGAATTCCACCCGCTAAGTAGTTTGCAATGTCCGCAAACCACGGGGTGTCATCAAGATTTAGATTGATAGACATTAAGGCTTCAACGGGAAAAGAGTCATTGATCTCTTGATTCGGATGATCCCCTTGATAAGGATCCTCAAGTCTACTTAGATGATCCGCGGCTAGGTTTTCGGCTCCCTTCTTGTCACGAATTTCAATGTTGAATTCTTGAAGGAGCAAAACCCAACGAAGAATTCTTGGCTTAGAATATTGCTTAGTCAACAAGTACTTCAACGCGGAATGATCGGTATGCACGATGGTGGTAGAAAGGACAACATAGGGGCGGAATTTTTCAAAAGCATACACTACAGCTAAAAGCTCTTTTTTGGTAGTGGTATAATGCAATTGAGCCCATGTCATTGTCTTGCTAGCGTAATGGATTGGTTGGAAGTGTTTGTTCACTCTTTGGCCTAAAACAGCTCCAATAGCAAAGTCGCTAGCATCACACATCAATTCAAAAGGTAGCTCCCAATTAGGAGTAACCAAGACCGGTGCCTTAGTCAGATTATCCTTAAGAAGATTGAAGGATTCAAGACACTCTTTGGAAAAGATGAAAGGAGTAACTTTTTTCCAAGAGGTGGGTCATCGGGCGAGCGATTTTAGAAAAATCTTGAATGAATCGACGATAGAAGCCCGCATGACCAAGGAAGCTTCTCACACCCTTCACGGTTGAAGGTGGAGGTAATTTGGCTATGACATCCACTTTAGCACGGTCCACTTCAAGACCGGCTTTGGAGATTTTATGTCCAAGAACAATGCCTTATTTTACCATGAAATGGCATTTTTCCCAATTTAGAACAAGGCGAGTGTCTTCACACCGCTTAAGCATGCGTTCCAAATTGGCAAGGCAAGTGAAGAAAGAATCACCATAGACCGAGAAATCATCCATGAAGACTTCCATAGTTTCTTCAACCATGTCATGGAAGATAGCCATCATACACCGTTGAAATGTCCCAGGAGCATTGCATAAGCCGAAAGGCATTCTTTTATAAGCAAATTTTCCATAAGGAAAAGTGAATGTGGTTTTCTCTTGGTCTTTGGGATCGATGGGAATTTGAAAATACCCGGAGAAACCGTCTAAAAAGCAGTAATAGTCATTACCCGCTAGACGTTCAAGCATTTGGTCCATGAAAGGAAGGGGAAAATGATCCTTTCTCGTAGCATCATTGAGTTTGCGATAGTCTATACAAACTCTCCACCCTGTAACGAGACGAGTAGGAATCAACTCGTTGTTTTCATTGGGCACAACGGTGATTCCGCCTTTCTTAGGCACACAATGGACGGGACTAACCCATGGTGAATCCGAGATAGGGTAGATCACTCCCGCATCAAGAAGTTTAATAACCTCTTTTTTGATAACGTCATGGATCTTGGGATTCACCCTTCTTTGGCTTTGAATAGTGGGTTTAAAGTCGTCCTCCATGAGAATTTTATGTGTACAAAAGTGAGGATCAATTCCACGAATATCGGAAATTTTCCACGTAATCGCTTTCTTGTGATTCTTTAGCACGGCGATAAGTCGAGATTTTTCTTCCTCTTTCAAGTCCTTTGCGATGATGACGGGTGACTTCTTGTTGTCTTCAAGGAAAACGTACTCGAGATGAGACGGTAGGTCCTTAAGCTCTAAATCCGGAGGATTTTCGATGGAATGAGTAGTCAAATTCGGTTCATCGATAGAGATATCCTTAGGAGATGGTGAAGAAATATGGTCCCCATTGAGAAGTTTCTCAATGGTACGAATGTCTTCATCCCAATTCGAGGGAGAATCGTCATATTGCAAGTCCACATCTCCCAAAGTTGCTTCAAATTCTTTCAAGATGAAATCACTTTCTCCAAATGGAGTTAGTGATGGAGCAATAGAGGCAACGGTCTCAACAATGGGTAGAGAAGAAGAACCACTTTTACAGGCTTCTTTGAAATGTTCTTCACAAGCCTCATCAAGAACGTCAATGAAGTTAACACTCTCGTTGTCAGAAGGCTTCTTTGAAAGTTTACCCATGTTGAAGACGATTTTATCGTCACCAACTCTCATGATTAATTCGCCTACGGCTACATCAATGAGAGTGCGACCGGTCCTCAAGAATGGACGTCCAACGATTAATGGATCACGGGGATCCATCTTGTAGTCAACGACAACAAAATCCGCCGGAAAGGTGAATTTGTCGACACCGACGAAGACATCTTCGGCTATCCCCACCGGATAAGCAACCGTACGGTTAGCTAATTCCAAAGTCATTCGTGTGGGGACTAGCTCGGGTAGGGACAATTGTTTCCAAACGCTTAAAGGCATTAAGTTTATACTAGCACCCAGATAGGATAGGGCCATACAATTCTCTACCCCGGGGAAGTTGCAAGGAATGAGAAAACGACCCGGATCACCAAGTTTGGTGGGTAATTTCCTTAAGAGCACTGCAGAGCAATTCTCATTAAGTTGGGTCTAAGCGATATCAAGAAGTTTCTCTTTATCACTGAGAAGATCTTTAAACATTTTAGCATATTTTGGCATGTGAGCGAGAGCCTCAGCAAAGGAGATATTTAAATTCAGTTGTTTAAACATTTTGAGAAAGTTAGAAACCTGAATATCATCCTTGTTCTTCAACTTCTCTTTCCTCAACCTAGGGGGATAAGGTATATTGGGTTGAGATGAAGGCTTTGGGATGGAATTCTCACTCACATCCTTGGGTGGTGGAGGGGTGGAAGTAGAAGTTGGAGGAATTGGAGAAATAGAAGGTGGAGGAATTGGAGAAGGAGACTCGTTTTCCTTTGTCACAATCACCGGTGTAGGTGTAGGAAGCTCGGGTTCCTTTAAACCTTTTCCACTGCGAGTGGTGATTGCTTTCATCTCCCCTCTTGGATTATCAACGTTGTTACTCGGAAGAGAACCCGAACCAGAGGCTTGATTACTTGGGAAGAAACTAGCCATCATGTTCCTTAAGACATTCGTTTGACTTGCCAAAGAGTTTCGCATATCGTCTCTAAGATCATTCCCTTGTTTCACTATATCTGCTTTCATGTTGTCCATTTCCGGCTGAAGATTTTGAACTATCGCATCATTAGTCCTCATGTAAGTTTCAACCTCGTGATTAAATACGGTGGGTTGGTTGGGAAGAGGAGTATGGTAGGCAGGTGGTTGATTAGCGGGTTGTTGGTAAACTTGGTTGTTTCTTTGAGGTGGATATGGGGTTCTTTGGGTTTGATATGGATTTGGAGCACGAGGTTGGTTTTGATTGTTGCGATTGAGGTTGTTTGGGTTTTGTGGGGGAAAACCGGGTGGTGAAAGAAAGTTGTTTGAGCGATAGCTGAGCAAATTGCGGTCACCTTGAAGACGTGCTTGATAGCCTCCCGTGGAATAGTTACCGTTGGCGGCATACACATTTTTCGGATTGTCATGAGTCGAAGGACAATCGGTGTATGAGTGAGATCCCCCGCATATTTCACATGATTGACTCAAAGCATTAACTTGGGCAGTGATTTGTTTGGCATTGTTGGCGGTTTGGAGAGCAAGTGATTCAACAAGCAAAGTAAGCTTATCAATTCTCTTGTCGCTTTCATTAGTGCTAGCACTAGCCACATTAGTCCGAACACTCTTGGTTTGCACTCTAGACTTATTCTCAATTATGTCCCATGCAGCATTAGAAGACTTAACCAAAATGTTACCCCCGAGGCACTATTTAGTGAATCTTGGTCATTCATGCTTAACCCATTGTAAAAAGTATTAATTTGATGTACTTTTGTGAAACCATGTTGTGGACACTTTCTTAAAAGTTCCTTAAAACGGTCCCAAGATTCACTAAATGTCTCACCGTACTTTTGTTCAAATGTAATGATTTTGTTCCGCAAAGCGGTAGTACGTGAGGGTGGGAAAAAGTAGTTGATGAATTTGGTCTCTAAATCCGTCGACGTAAGAATACTTTGTGGCGGTTCCTTATCAAGCCAATTCCGGGCTTGTCCCTCTAAGGAGAAAGGAAAAATTTGCAATCGAATCACTTCTTGTGATACCCTATTATACTTAACCGTATTAGTGAGTTGAAGGAACCTTTTTATATGGTCATAAGGATCATCAAGAGAACGCCCCAAGAAAGGTTGAGCAGAGACCATTTGAATAAAGCCTGATTTGAGCTCAAAGTTGTTGGCTCCAATCTCGGGTATGACAATAGCATCGGTGTTGCCCTCTACGTACGATTGCAAAAGCTCGATCATTGGTTGATTGTCCGTGGTGACAATAGGTGGAGTAATGACTTCGGCTTGAGCTACTTTCTTCTTACGAGCACTAATACGCATGCACACCTACAAAAGGAAAAGAAAAATATACAAGAAATATTTTTGGTTTTTTTATGTTTTTTATGTTTTTTTATTTTTTTGGATTTTTAAGAATTTTATTTTTTATGGATTTTTGAAAAAATTTTAAGCAAGAAAAATAACGTTCAAAAGTGAACGGATCCCAAAATCCAACGCGTCTCTCACTTAAAACCGTTAATCTTAACGAAAAGAGCCGGCAGCGGTGCCATTTAATACAAGGTTTTTAACCTCGTATAAAAGAGTTATCGTCCGGTCTTTTCGAATTGATTACAAGTTGAAAGTGTGACTCAATCGTTCTTGGTGGAAAAATAAAAGGGTTTGGTTATCTATTTTAAACTAAAAATAAAAATGTCGTTGAAAGCTTGAAAATTTAATCTAAGATAAAACAAGTTAAAACAATGCTAAGTAAAAAGGCGGAAAAAATTAAAGTTTGAAAAATAGAAACAATTCAGAAAACTAAAAATTAAACTAAGTCTGAAAAAAAGGTAATTGGAATTTCAAAGAAAGTAACATTTTCGGAATAATGGCCTTTTCAGAAAAAGTGGTATTTTCGGAATAAGGAGTTTTTCGGAATAAAGGCTTTTTCAGAAAAATTGGTTTCTTCGGAATAAAGAGGTTTTCATAAAAATGGTAATTTCGGAATAAATGAACTTTTCAGAAAAAGGAGGGTTTTCGGAATAAAGAGGTTTTAAGAAAAAATAGGATTTTCGGAATAAATACTTTTTCAGAAAAATGGCATTTTTGGAATAATTGACTTTTCAGAAAAAGGAATGTTTTCAAAATAATAAGCTTTTCAGAAAAAATGGAATTTTCGGAGAAAAAAAAAACTTTTTCAGAGAAAGGGAATTTTCGGAATAATAAGGTTTTCAGAAAAATGACAATTTCATAGAAATGACGAATTCAGAGAAAAGGAAATTTCGGAATAAAGGATTTTTTAGAAAAGGTATGTTTTCAGAATATAAAACCCTTTTCCGAAAAAATAAGAAAACAGATATAGTTAATCAGTAACATCAAAACTTAAGAGATAAGTTACTAATAAGCACGAACCAAACAAGCAATTAACCAAAACTTTAACCAAATAAATTTTAAGAAGAACTAAATAAGCCACAAATTAAAAACTATAAAAAACACTAAATAATCAAAACATTTAAAATCAACTAATAAGCAAATCTATAAATCTATCAAACCAACTTAATCAAAAATAAGCCAAACACTAGAAAATCAATAACCACAATAAGCTCAAAACATCCACCACATCAAAAATAAAAGATCAATTCATGAATAAAACAATCACATAATCAAAGAGATGAAATCAACTACATGATTAATTAAATCACCAAAAGATTAAGAAATGTAGAATGAGAATTAAGAAAATAAGCTTGATTGATTAAAGATTAATATCAAAAGATTACAAGATTAATGTAAAGATTCAATAAGCTTGAAAAGAAAACTAGAGAGAAATTAAAAGCACACTTAAAAACTAAAAATTAACTACAACTACTAAAAACTAACCACCTAACACCCTCCTAATGACATATGAGGAGGGTATTTATAGGAGGTGGGAGATTAAGTGCTTAAGCTTTCTTCTTTCTTTCTTCTCGTCTCGACTCAATTTAATTTCTTTGTCTTTCTCGACGTCGTCTCGGGATTTGTCGATATAAATTGAACTTGTCTTATAATTTTCTTCTATAATTAGACTTGAGTTCTTCAACTTCATTAAACTTCCGTCTTTAGACTTTTTCTTCGATAAATCTTCAGAATAGGTCTTGGACTTCCGTTCTTTTTGCATGCTCGATCTTTCGACTTCGTCTTTAGTCTTTTTCTTCGATAAAAGCCCGTGATATCCCATGTTTTCTTCCTTTTGCATCTTTTGGTCCTAAAACACAAAAAAAAAACACAAACCACGCATAATTCCGACTTTTACGACATTAAATACACGTTTTGGTCTTGTTATTATTGGAAATAAGTGGTAAAAGGATAAGTGTTTTCACACTTATTAGCATCTGACTAGGTGTAAAATTCCTATCTCTTACTTGTGTCTTTTGAATAGCTTCCCTTAGACCAAAGTTATAGCGGACGTCATTTGAACTACTTCGAGACATGTTCTTTGGACTATGTCTAGGGAGACTAGATGAAATCATGTGATTAGGTCTTGCAAAAGCTGTTTTAGTCACATTGTGTTAGCCTCAAAATATTGAGTCAAACAAGAATGTTCGGTCATAGGTTTCTATTGTAATATTTATTAGAACGTTGTAATAGGTAGTTAATTAGTCGTGGTTTACGGGCTTGAATTTAAACTAATTAAAGTCCAAAAAACAAGCCCGGCCCAATATATAGCCCATTTAAAGCCCGCATGTGGGTGGACTATATATACTACCCTCCTAGCATGTTAGGAGGGTGGATGGTCATTTTTGTAACTAATCTCATTCTAATCTAATATTCACCAAGTTAATCCTCTCCTTCTCTCTACTTTCTCTCACTACTTTCTCTCTCTAAAACTCATTTCTTTTTCCATATCATATCTTAATCTATTATATTATTAGACACAACAATTGGTATCAATCGCCATGGGGTAGATTTGTGTTTCGATTGTGGTTATCAATTTTTTTGATTTCGTGAGATTTTTCATCTTAAAAGTCATCTTGTATTAAAAAGTTTTGTTTTTTATTGCTCAAAATCTTCATACAAATTGCCTACAAAGTAATGGTAGGAATTTGTGTTTATCATTGTTCTTGATTTTTTATAAAAAGTTGCTAAATTTGGTTTCATTTTCGGAAAAGTTTGGCTAAAATCACGTTTTGAAAAGTTTTGGTTTGGGTATTAATATCCGGAATATTAGGGCTTTATTATTCCGGATTGTGAGTTGTTAGTGAACATTCTGGATAAGAAAGATTATCTAGGTATCCGGAATATCAGGGTTTATTATTCCGGATAAGAGAGTAGTTTTTAAGTTTTTCTGGATAAGCAAGTCAGGAAGATTCCGGATAAGCTAGTGTTGCAGTCTATTCCGGATAAGAAGGTAGCTAGTTATTCCGGATAAGAGGTTTGGCAACATATTCCGGATAAGAAGTTTTAACGGATTATTCCGGATAAGCGAACAATCGAGTATTCCGGATAAGCTACGGACGATTTATTCTGGATAAGGTGACTAACAACTATTCCGGATAAGAGGTGAGTAAGTATTCCGGATAAGAAGTTCGACAAACATTCCGGATAGGCTTGAGTCGTTGAATTCTGGATAAGAGTTGCAAAATCATTCCGGATAAGCTACACTAGTCATATTCCGGATAAGAGGACCAAGATTATTCCGGATAAGCTGAATTAGTCGTATTCCGGATAAGGGCTAAAGATTTTTTTTTCCGGATAAACCACGGAAGAATTATTCCGGATAAGGAGCATAACAATTATTCCGGATAAGTAACGGAAATTATTCCGGATAAGACAAACAACCAGCATTCCGGATAAATCGAAAAACATTTATTCCGGATAAGAGAAAGAACATTTATTTCGGATAAGAAGAACTACACGGATTCCGGATAAGCATCATTCTTTATTATTCCTGATAACTCAACTAACATTATTCCGGATAAACCTGAGGAGAATATTCCGGATAAGTGATTGTTTTTCCGGATAAACTTTCTTCACAATTTCTTCAAGTTTCAACCATAATTTTTACACAATTTCATCTACTTAAGATCCTATTCACTTCACATTAATTTTGAGAAGGATTTTACTCAATAATATCGTGTCACAAACAAAAATATCATGGTGGCAGGGAATAAAGAGAGACAACCAATGCTTGTGTCTGGTAGGTATGCTCAATGGCAATCACGTTTCATACGATATCTTGATACAAGACCCAATGGTGATGCCTTGAGGAAATGTATTACTCATGGACCATATGTATTCAAGAAAATATCAACTCCTCCAAGAGCAGCCACAGATACTACTGATCCAATTCCTGCAAGTGAACGTGATGAAACAAGAGCTGATCTCACACCTGAAAATTATGCTTGGCATGATGTGGAGAAGGAAGCCATCTATATGGTTCTAAGTGGAATTGGAGATGATATTTACTCCACGGTTGATGCATGCCCCACAGCACATGAAATGTGGACTGCTATTGAACGCTTGCAACAAGGAGAATCACTCAACAAACAAGATGTCAAAATAAACTTGTTTTGGAATTTTGGCAAGTTTACTTCAAGGGATGGAGAATCAATTGACTCTTACTACTCCAGGTTTTATAATATGATGAATGATATGACAAGAAATAATCTGCAAGTCTCCACCATGCAAGTCAATGTCCAATTTCTTCAACAACTTCAACCCGAGTGGACACGGTTCGTCACTTTGTTGAAACAACAAGAAAAGTTAGACGAGGTCTCATATCATCGACTCTTTGACATCTTGAAGCAATTTCAGAATGAAGCAAATGAGATTTGAGCTGAACGTGTTGCCAAGACAGCTAATCCACTTGCTTTAGTGACTACAACTCAACATGTTCAAGGTCATAACTCTCGTGCTCCTAAGTCATATTCCACTACATCATCTTCACCACGATCTTCCACATCATCTAAGTCTTCATCATCCACAAGATCTCGAGGTAAAGTGCCAAGAGCACCATCACCACCATCTGATTCATCATCTGAAGAAGATAGTGATGAAGACCAAGCTCAAAAGAACCGAGAGATGAAACAACAAATTGCTTTCATAATGAAGACTTACAAGAAAATCTACAAACCCACCAACAACAATCTTCGCACATCATCTAACACCAAGAACCGATATGTTGAGAGTCCTCCAAAGGTATGACACACGTCGACGTGGTGAAAGTCCTTCTAGGTATGATCGACATAATCCAACACATGTTGAGGGTTCTGCTAGATATGATCGACAAACTGCCAAGTATGATACTCAGAGGATTGATGCTGCTACTGGGATTAGGGAAAAAGTTAGAAGTCAAGTGGTTAAGCAGAGTGGGATTCAATGTTTTAATTTCCAAGGTTATGGGCATATGGCAAAGGAATGCAGGAAGCCGAAAAGGGTTAGAGACTCCAGCTATCACAAGGAAAAGATGCTGCTATGCAAGAAAATGGAAGTAGGGGTTAAATTGTCAGCTGAGGAAGGAGCAATGCTTGATGATACTGATGATGAAGATTCTGATCAAGAGCTCAATGCACATTACTCGTGCATGGCAAAGGTTGAAGAAGTTCTCAAAGTCAGTGAAGATGACAATGGCCCTATCTTTGACACTGAGCCAATCGATAAGGTACATACTACTGATGAATATAATGTGTTTGGTGATATTCCTGAGCATAGTGATCTACCCAATGCCATTAATGACACGTGTATGATGGAAACGGTTGATAGCAATATCACACCTGATTCATTAGACATGTGCAATAATGAGTCTGAGGATGATCAACATGCAAATGAATATGATGAAGAGGAACGTATTACGCTTGCTAATTTAATTGCTACTTTACAAAAAGATGTCACTGAAAATAAAAAGAGTCAAACGCAATTAAAGAAGGCAAACGCTACGCTCACTCAAAGTTTTGAAGAATGCAAAGCTGCTCTTATCAAATCTACTGAGATGACTGAAAGCTATAGAGATTAGCTCCTTTAGAAAACAAAAGAGCTTGAGGGGTATAAGGGTAGTACGTTAAAAAGTCAAAAGGATGATTTTGAAAACAAATACAATACAACTCTTGAGTTACTAGCCAAAGAGAAGCGTCAATATAATGTTTTCTTAATGGATGAACGTCAAAAAACGTACCTTGCCAATACCAAAGTTAATGAACTTGAACAAAAGCTCTCTATGACCACTACAGATTCTGCTAAAATTCTTGAGGATAAGAAACAAGAGGTAGATGCGTTAAAACAAGACTTCAAAAGTAGATATGATAAGGAAACCGACAAAGTAACGAAACTAGAAGCACAAGTAGAATTTTTGAAGAACGTTGTTTATAAAACGCATGATTCTATTCAATCCGTAAGAATGCTAGCACCTCCGTCTATGTTTAAGGGTCAAGCTAGCTTTGCAAGTCCTGAGTACCTTGCCAAAGCTCAAGCTGCGAACCCGCATCTTTATCTTGATGAGACTGAAAGGACTGATCTTGATAGCATGCCTATTAGTGCTGAGAGTGAAGAGACTGTCCATTGGGATGATGATAGTCAACCTCTTGTTAATAAGGAGTTTGTGAAACCATATAATTATGCTTATGAGAATAGTCTTTATGGCCTTTTCAACAAACAAACTCAGAAAACTCGTGAGGAAGTGTTCCTAGAATGCAAACAAAAGAGAATTCAGTGGAAGAAAGCATTTGCCCCTAAGAAATCTAATGTTTACAAATACATAAACTACCTCCCTCTAGATGAATCTAAAAGCAAGAGTAGGAAAACATTAGGTATTCTTAAACACCACATAGATAATGTTAAATCTATTGTTGAAAGAGACTGGGAAAAAGGTGAAAATGCTGAGTGGACACGTCCGATTCCTCAAGATATTACCTTGCTTGTGAAAGAACTCTTAATTCCTAACACGGCGTTGATTAAAGAAACTGTTCTTTTACTTGAAGAGTTCATTCGGACTGAAATGTATGATGATTTAAAATACGTTAAATCTCTTGAGAAACACATTGATGATCTTCAAATGGAGAAGTCTGATTTTTCAGATAAATATGATTTACTCTTGCAAGAATGCGTTTCTAAAGATGTTATGTGTGCTTACTTTAAATCTTGTGTTGATATTGATGAATATTCTGAAGTTGCATGCCAATATCTTGATAAAAGAAAAGAATGTGAACGTCTTGAAATTGAGCTTTCGAAACGTAAAGAAAATGTTGACAAAAATGCTTTTGAGTTACTTCAACACAAAACTGATTTCCTTCAAAAACATTGTCATTCACTTGAACTTGCTTTGCAAAAAGACGTTGGTAGTTTTTCACATGATAATAATTTGCAAGAAAAACTTTCCCAAACGTTTAGAGAAATGAATGAACAGAATTTGGAAATTAAAGGGTTGAAAGCTTAGTTACAAGACAGGGACAGAGCTATAGCAGAGTTGCAAAAACTCGTTGCTAAACTGGGTGGGAAAATCGTGGAACCCAGCATTAAGAAACCTGTTGTTAGACAACCCAATACTTCTAAAGTGAATAGATCCTCTATCTTGGGAAAACCATCTGCTTTATCAAATTCCTCGTTTGCAAAACCTGTGTTTGCCCCCAAGATGGATGAAAAGGAAAGGTTACCACAAAATCAACCCATAAGGAATGCCATAGCACCAAGCGTTAAGCACACTAATGTGATTAAACCAGGGATGTATAGAATGACCACTAAGCCCACAAACAAAGTTATTCAATCGCCTCAGACTTCTAGAAACACTAATATTCGTGTGTCTTCTACTACAGGAATAGTCTCCACTACTAGTGTTAGCCGGCCTCAGCTTAAGAGCACTCAAGTGAATGATAAGGTCTGGAAACACAAGAATCAAGGGAAGATGAAGGAACTAGAAGCACACCCTAGGAATTTGAATGTTTTTAAGAATAAAAAGTCTGTAATCGCATGTAATGACGATATGAATGATGTGAATGATTTGAATGCTATGAATGTGAAATTTGTTTGTGTCAAATGTGGCAAGTGTGCCAATGCTAATCATTCTATGTGTGCTATGAATAATGTCAAAGGCGTAGAAACCAGAACTAAGAAGCAAACTATGATGCCTATTAGTACTAGACAACCCAAACGCAAAGTGAACCATTCTGGTGCTACCCCCACTAAGAAAAGTAATGCATCAGACTCCACCACTAAGTTTCCTAGAAGCAAAATTAAGGAATTATATGAGTCTGCTAGCAAGTCTTGGAAATGGTGGTTTGCTAATCAATGTCCTCCCGGATATAAATGGATGCCGAAAGCTAGGACAGAAAATGTGAAAACGAGTGTTAGTTTGCCTTTAAATGTTGATAAGGACACTAATGATTCTATTATCACAACTACTGTGGTATCCAATTTAGCAAATGATCCATCGTGTTCTAACTCTTCTACAGGTGATACAAATAATTCTCTTCATACTGGACTCCGGATGCACGAAGAACATGACGGGGAATCTCAAGCTTCTAATTAACTTCGTGGAGAAGTTCCTGGGTACGGTCTGATTCGGAAATGATCAATTTGCACCGATCCTAGGATATGGAGATTTGGTTCAGGGGAATATTACAATCAAAAGGGTATACTACGTCGAAGGGCTCAATCACAATCTTTTCTCGGTTGGTCAATTCTGTGATGCGGACTTGGAAGTTGCTTTCAGAAAGAAGACATGTTTTGTTCGTGATTATGATGGGAATGACTTACTTACCGGTACACGGGGTACTGATCTTTACACAATTTCACTTCAAGACACAACTTAATCAACTCCAATTTGCTTCATGGCTAAAGCTTCAACGACTCAGGCATGGTTATGGCATCAACGGCTTTCTCATCTCAACTTTGATACCATTAACTTGCTTTCCAAGAAAGATATTGTGAGAGGCCTTCCAAGCTTGAAATTCATCAAAGATCATCTTTGTTCTTCTTGTGAACTTTGTAAAGCTAAACACAGTAGCTTCAAAACAAAGACTACACCAAGCTCTAAAGGACGGTTAGATCTTCTTCACATGGATCTGTATGGTCCCATGCGTGTTCAGAGTATCAATGGAAAGAAACATATTCTGGTAATTATCGATGATTACTCAAGGTACACATGGACTCACTTCTTGAGGTCCAAGGATGAAACACCCGACGTTCTCATCAGCTTCCTTAAATTGATACAACGTGGTCTTCAAGCTCAAGTTAAAGTGGTTCGTACTGACAGAGGTACATAATTTTTGAATTCAAATCTAAGAAAGTATTTTGAAGCCGAAGGGATTGAACATGAAACATCTATTGCTCGAACACCCGAACAAAACGGCGTTGTTGAAAGACGAAACCGTACTTTGGTTGAAGCTGCTCGAACATTATTATCCGCTTCAAAACTTCCACTATACTTTTGGGCCGAAGCCGTGTCAACCGCATGCTACACACAAAACCATTCATTAATTATCCCAAGACACGAAAAGACACCATATCACATAATTCATGATCGTAAACCTTCACTCAAACACCTTCATGTTTTTGGATGTACTTGTTACATTATTCGAGATGGTGAGAATTTGGATAAAATGAAAGAGAAAGGTGATGCATGTATTCTTGTGGGATATGCAACTCAGTCTAAGGGGTATAGAGTGTACAACAAGAGAACAAAATTGATTGTCGAGACTATTCACATTCGATTTGATGAATTACAAGAGATGGCACTTGAACAAAACAGTTTAAGTCCCGATCCACAACGACAATCGACTTCCGTTCACAACCGCACGGAACTCGGAACTCAAGACCACAGCAATGAACCGTCAAGTTCAACGCTGGTTCCAGAAAATGTTCCTAGAGCTGATATGACGGTCGACACGACAATTGAAGAGTTAGAAATGTTATATGGACCAATGTATGATGAATATTTCACGGGGGAGAAACAAGTTGTATCGAAGTCTTCCGCTGTCACTCATGATACGAATGATGATACCGATCATCGTCAACAACCGGATACAACTTCATCTACTTCAACACGGGTCGCTGAAGATTTACCTCCTCAGAATATCACTTCAACAATCGATCCTACAACATCCACAACTACTGTCATAGCTCCAGAGAACACAAATCAAGCAGACAATGCATTATCTGACGAAGACGAATTTATCAACCCATTTGGTACACCGGTACATGAAACTGGAGAGTCTTCTACTCGCCATGTTGATCCGTCAAATATGCATACATTCTATCAACGACATCCTTCAACACATCATTGGACCCGAGATCATCCTTTGGTTCATGTAATTGAAAAACCCTTCACAGCCCGTTCGTACAAGACGACAGCTTCACACCGATGGCGATGTTTGTATGTTCGCACTCGCTGTGAGTTCAGCCGAACCTAAAAACATCAAAGAAGCCTTGGCTGATCATGCTTGGATTGAATCGATGATGGATGAACTTCAACAATTTGAAAGACTTAAAGTCTGGGAACTTGTTGACTTACCATACGATGTAACACCATTAAATATTCGATGGATCTGGAAAAACAAGATGGATGAAGAGAACATGATCATCAAGAATAAATCTAGGCTAGTGGCTAAAGGGTATGGACAGAAAGAGGGTATTGATTTTGAAGAATCATTTGCACCAGTAGCTCGAATGGAAGCGGTCAGGATTTTCATTGCTTATGCTGCACATAAGGGATTCATTGTCTATCAAATGGACGTAAAGACGGCGTTTCTTAACGGTCCTTTGAAGGAAGAAGTCTATGTCACACAGCCGGACGGATTCGTCAATCCTCATTATCCTGACAAGGTGTATCGTCTCCACAAAGCACTTTATGGACTCAAGCAAGCTCCAATGGCGTGGTACGACGAGCTCTCGAAATTTCTGATCTCCAAAGGTTTCTCAAAAGGTTCCATTAATTTAACTTTGTTCACTTATAAATATGGGGATGACATTTTGCTTGTGAAAATTTATGTTGATGACATTATTTTCGGGTCTACAAACCCAAAAATTTCAAAATGGTTTGAAAAAGTAATGCACAGCAGATTTGAAATGTCTATGATCGACGAACTAAAATTCTTTCTAGGAATTCAAGTTCACCAATCCCCAAGTGGTATCTTTATTAACCAAGCTAAGTATTGTCAAGAGATAATCATAAAGCATGGTATGACATCATGTGACCTCGTTGGGACACCATTATCAACCACATCCCTAGATGCTGATTTGGAGGGATTACCCATAGATCAAACGAGATATCGTTCCATGATCGGGTCCCTCATGTACTTGACAGCAAGCAGACTAGATATTCATCATGCTACCTGTTATTGTGCACGATATCAAGCATGAACAACTGAAAATCACCTCAAGGAGGTTAAACGGATCTTTCGGTACCTTAAGAATACCATTCACATGGGACTCTAGTATCCGAGAGAAACCGGTTTCTTTCTAACGGACTATTCAGATTCTGATCATGCAGGGTGTCTTGATACACGTAAAAGTACTTCTGGTGGTGCACAATTTCTAGGTCAAGACAAGCTTGTGGGATGGTATTCCAAGAAGCAGGATTGCACGTCACTTTCATCAGCCGAAGCGGAGTATGTGTCTCTATCTGCGTGTTGTGCTCAAGTTATTTGGATGAGAACACAACTCACGGATTATGGCTTCCATTTTGATAAAGTACCTATGTACTGTGACTCAAAGTCGGCCATAGCCATCTCCTGCAATCTGGTACAGCATTCACGCACGAAGCACATTGATGTCAGATATCACTTCATTAAGGAACAACTTGAAAAGGGTATTGTTGAATTATACTTTGTTGGAACTGATTACCAATTAGCTGACTTGTTTACAAAATCTCTTTCGAAAGAGAGGTTTGCGTATCTAGTTAGGCAAATTGGTATGAGATGTTTGACTCCAGCAAAACTGGAGATTCTGGCAAAGAAGCCTGGTTGATTCATCTATCAAACATCTATCTGTAAATATTAATGAAAAATAAAAATACAAAATTAAAAAATCTTTGAAAATCTAAAAATATTCTTCTCGACATGTCTTTCAGTATCGTTAATATGGACGTACCTAGAAATGTTGCTCAATAACGACACGGGTGTGTACATAAAGCTCGAATGAAAGTTGTAAATATTTTTCAAAACATATCATTTCTATCTTTTCAAAAGGAAATTGTCTATTTTGGACAATATTTCCAAACAGAGGGTAGAGCAATCTATCACGGGTTGAGCTTGTCACAAAACATTCCAAGTTTTGAGCTAAACTCAATGGCTTGTAATCACTTTCAGATTGCAACCCGGAACTATATTCACGAGGGAGTGTACGATTTCGTGCTCTTACCCTTAGCAAAAGAAGTTAAATGTTCTTACACTTGAGTGGATTTGTCAAGACATTCAAAGTCTATGAACTCAAGTTTATGCTTTAGAAAAACCTTTTCGCCAAAAAGAATTGATTTTTCAAAAAGCGTTGAACACAATTTTTTCAAGAATTTCTCAATGATATTAAAAATCTTTCAAAAATTGTGTGTTCAACAACTCCTATCCTCAAAAGTTTAATGTGGGTCATATCCTCATAATGAAAATTCCATTGGATCAATTTTTGAGGGGGGGCTTTCCAAATTTCATGCTAAGATTGACACATGTATCTCCCGAAGTTTTTCAAGACTATTTTTCAAAATATATTTTAATCAAATTTGGTATCTCTAATATCAAAAGATTTTATATATTAGAGATAGGGGAGAAAATGTGATTAAAATGTGATCTAAAGACTCAAGCACTCATGGTTACGATCAAAATACCCACAACATCTTTAATTCACGACGTTATTGGTGTCAAAAGGGTGGTTAAGTTTAAGTCCTATGATCCAACCAGAACCGGAGGGATCTTCCCAGGGACAATCCAATAGATTATTAGAAGTCCTTAGGAAAGATGGAGTAGAATGTGAACGTAGCTGAATGCCGACTAAGTACTGATGCTAGCACCGGAACAATCACAACAAGGTGTTAGTAATGATGTCTTGGTAAGCATTGAAGGGGTTGAAGAATGAAAAAGAAATGTAAGGATAAAGGGTCTAAAGAAAGAAGCCCTCCATACAACTTAGGCAGAAACCGGGTCAACTCATCATGAAGATAAACTCATCATCTAGTGATGTGAAGCACAACCCTTTCCTAGCTACTCAGGCTTCTGTCAAAAGAAGTTTGTTTTATTGTCACGGAGATCAACGCGACTTCTATTGACTTTCTCACTCCGAGATAGTTGATATTGAATAGGTGGCATTTGCTCCAGCCTCCGAACACTAAAAGTGCACAAATCGAGTCTAGAGCCAAGAGATCAATCAAATCTCGTTAGGACACACGGATGAAGATCAAGAGAGTCCTACGCTATATCCTTGTGATATTGCTAGAACACTCAGAGTGATACTACTTAGTATTCACAATGATGAGTGGAAATCCTTCCAGTGTTAACGACAAACAGCACTGCGATAGGTCATATGTAAGATTCTTTAAGAATTGAACATATGTAAAACTGAAAAGCAACAGTGGTTTGATTCTGAATTGATTCAAACTCGTTTCAGGTTTCTACGCAATATCTTTATGGTCTTGCCAGAACATTCAGAGTGATATTCATTAATATTCACAGTGACGAATGGAAATCCTTCTAGCGTCAACATCAAACAGCGTTACGGTAGGTGACTTGTGAGATTCTTATGAATCAAACTTGTGTCAACTGGAAAGCAACAATGATAAGATTCTTAATGAATCAAACTTGTTCCAGGAATTTGAATTGACGACTTTAATCAAGCGGATATTTATCCAATTGATTCACTCTTTATGTTCGCAGTCTTGCTTTGAGACGGCCGAGTAAAGAGAACGGCTAGTACAGCCACGAAACCCTGTCAATGAGATTCTTAATTGAATCTACCTAATCACAGGTACGATATTTAATATCGTATAACGGTCTTCACCGACCGGAGGTAAAACACTACCGATTTAGGACGAATGTCAAATCCATTCAGTCCGTGTCTATGTTTTATCTCGAGAAGGTGACGTCACGGTGTACTCGGCAAAGTCAAAGATTCACAACCACATATTCATGCCCAAAGACTTATTCAACAACTAATAGTGTGAGCATGTGGATAAAGACACAAGATCGCAAGATGGCAAAGACAAGTCAAGAATGATTTGAAGATCTCAAGATAAAAGACAAAGTCGAAAGACAACGACAAAGGGTCAAAGATCACAGCATGAAGGAACAACACTACTATTACACGTTCAAGACTCATTTATGACAAAATTCATTAATCTCCATTGGACTCCAAATATCGAAGAGGAATGACCTCACATTGGGGGAGATTGTTAGCCTCAAAATATTGAGTCAAACAAGAATGTTCGGTCATAGGTTTCTATTGTAATATTTATTAGAACGTTGTAATAGGTAGTTAATTAGTCGTGGTTTACGGGCTTGGATTTAAACTAATTAAAGTCCAAAAAACAAGCCCGGCCCAATATATAGCCCATTTAAAGCCTGCATGTGGGTGGACTATATATACTACCCTCCTAGCATGTTAGGAGGGTGGATGGTCATTTTTGTAACTAATCTCATTCTAATCTAATATTTATCAAGTTAATCCTCTCCTTCTCTCTACTTTCTCTCACTACTTTCTCTATCTAAAACTCATTTCTTTTTCCATCTCATATCTTAATCTATCATATTATTAGGGACAACACATTGGCCCTAGTTGGTGGAGTGACTATTCTAGAAATATGAGCCATATCAACTTGGGAGGAAAATCGCGGTCTCGAGGATTGTGGTCGCTCGAATCTAAATGCAGTCAGTTGTCTAACGAACTGATTTGTAGGCGGTTTCCCCAAAATTGGTGGTTTTTCAAGCTTAGTGTCCACACTAGTTCCTTTGGTTTTCCTCAATTCGTTTTTCAACGCAGCTATAGCAAAGACCTTTTCCTGTACTTGAGCCTTTAAAGTCTCATTCTCTTTGAGCAATTCATCTTGGGATGCCAACTTAGATCAAGAAACTTAATTTGTTTCAAAATATTATCCTTTTTGGCTTTAGAATCTAGAACTGTTTGATCCAATTTTTGTTCAAGAACAACGTTTGACTTTTCAAGTTTTTCAAAATACTTTTCAAATTTGTCCGTTTTCTTTGAAAATTCAATTTTGGAATCATCAAGCTCTTTAGATTGTTGAGCTAAAACTGTTTCGAGCTCTTTAATCCTAGAATCATAATTATTTAAAGAAGCAGTCATAAGGCACTTATCATGATGTTTAGCATTTTGAACACTTTCTCCCCCATTATGAATCACATCGGATGAATCATAAGTGATATCGCTATCACTCTTTTCCATCCCATGTTTGGTATAATTAGGTTCAGAATGCTCAACATGTTGTATATTGTTGAAACTTGGCACCTGAATATTTGGTGCTTGTGACTTGCTGCTCGGTTCATGCTTTCCTCCTGATTCCTTGCCCTTGCTTCCTGTGACGACCAAATTGGCACCTATTTCTTTCACCGGGCATATCTGATCATCTTTTGACGACAACTTGAAGCATGTATCTCTCTCATGTTCATGAGGAATTGTTGCATTCAATGATTTAGACGACTCCTTGATTCTTTGAATCTGGCCCTTTTTCAACCGTATCTCGTTGTAATTCACTAACCTGACCTCAATACACTTCTCAAGTATATTGATGTGATTGAGTAAACCACTTATAAAGGCTTCAGTCTGGCAACCCGTATGCAAATTGAAAATCTGGTGAAGGATTGGAGTCGAATAATCAAAAGGAGGTTCCATTGTCGAGGCAAAGAATTCCTTAAACTGTGTGCGAAGGATTTCTAGACACATCTTCGCTTTAACCTCATGAAGACTGTCCCTTTCAAATTTCAACCATAACTCATCCAAATTATTGAAAATCTTCTCTTTGAAATTATCCACTTTGCCAAAGAACATTTGAACTAAGGTTGGAATTTCGATCATGTTGTGCGGATAGAGAAGTGCAAGGTGTGTCTTGAGCTCATGAAAGATTTCCAATGTTTTTTGACGCAATTTGATCTCTTTGAGTTGCATGTGTTGCAGTTCTCCCTCATGAACTGTCGAATTCAATGAATCCATTGACATTCGATGAGAGATAATTGTGGTCGTGGTTGATTTCAGGATTTTACAGTTCGTGAAGAAACTTAGAAATTGAAATTCACAGGATATGACAAAACCAACGAAAGATGCGTAAATAACTCTTCAAAAAACCGTGTTTCGTGATATATCTCTTTTCTTGGCTCAATAATTTTTTGTCGGCTCAAACGTTGATAAAACAAACCGGATTCCAATTCAAACTCGACTCACTCCAAAAATAAGCTCGTCAACTAATTAATCCAACATGATTAATTTTGCAACATGATTATTTATTTTACAAAAAATAATCGACCCACTCTATGTTTTCAGTAACGCTTAATATCCTATACCAAGTTTGATAAAGCCTTATAATACCCAACATTGGATAGCAAATTCAAAGCCCATCCAAAATTGGCCCAAATCCAAGAAGAAATCTCACACAAATACTAAATTCGGCTAAATCAAATATACTTTTACCCACCAATACTAAAAAACGACCTAAATTTATCCAAACAACTTTCCACAGCTTGATGAAACGAGACGTGGCCCAAAATCACAATGGTGCCAACACACGTGGGAGTCAACACCACCACTTGGTCTAATCCTAGAAACCCTATTTTTATAAACCGAATAAAAATAGTGTATATAATAGCAAACCGAATCTCACCTTCTAACATATATACAGCAACACAAACTACACTCTCCTCATTTTTACAAAACAAAACGCAGTTTGTAATCTCCGCTTTCTCTTTTTCCTATATTCCACACCCAAATAATCTGATCCAACGTTCAATTTATATCAAAGAAAGATCATCCATCAATCAAGTTCATACGACAAATCCAAACCCACTCTTATATTTTAGCAGCCAGCCAAGTATCTTGTTTTCTCCGTCTTAATAACACTCCCATCAAAAGAATGAATCTTTGTATCCCCACATACACCCGAAGCAGCAAAATAAGACCAACATAGCATTTTGGATTCGACACGAACCCACGAAGAACAAGCAATAAGTTTTTGGCTTCGAGATCTATTAAAGGTCTCGGGTAGATAATAAAATGATTGCTTGCAAGTCAATTCGATTAACCATGGTCTCAAGGGAAAGGCTTCAAGATCTTGTAAAACAAGGTCTCGGGTAGGTGTGTTTTATATGTTTTCTGTATTCAATTTTCGTTATGAGTCCTTGATTGATGATGGTTTATTACTGAGATCTTGAGTTGTTGAGGGTGTGTCTTGTTTGTGTGTGGGTTTATTACTAAGATCAATGAGTGTTGTTTGATTTCAAAAAGTGTCGAGTGTTGTGTGATTATGAGATGAGTTTGATGATGAGTCAGTTGTTGTCGAGTCTTTTGAGAGAGGTTGAATGGAGTCGAGAGTTTTTGTTTGAGTGAGTATGGGTGTGAGAGTGTGGGTGTTGAGCTCGGTCAATGGGTTTGTTTGGTTGTGAGTCAATGGGTCTGTTTGGTTGTGTGTCAGACGTGAGTCTTTGTTGGTTTGAGTCTGGGTTTTTGTAGTGAGTCGTGAGTCGAGAGGTGTTGTTGAGAGTCTTGTTGTTCTAGTCTGATGTTGTCGATAGGTGTTTTTGTATGACGAGGTGTGATTGTTGTATGAGTCAGTTTCGTTGAAACCTTTCATTTGAACAAGCTTTCGGAGGAACTTAACCCTTGCGTATCTCTTTCGCTGAAATCCTTTCGTAACCAAAATCCTTTCATAGCCCTTTCGCCAAAATCCTTTCGTAACCAAAATCCTTTCGTAACCAAAATCCTTTCGTAAGCAAAATCCTTTCGTAACCAAAATCCTTTCGGAACCAAAATCCTTTTGTAGCTCTTTCGCTGAAATCCTTTCGTAACCAAAATTGTTTTGTAGCCAAAATCCTTTCGTAACCAAAATCCTTTCATAGCTCTTTCCCTGAAATCCTTTCGTAGAACCTTTCGTAGAACAATTCCTTCGTAGGATTTAACCTTTCGTTGGATTGGACATTCGTAGAAATTGGAATTTCGTAGAAAAAAAGGAAGAAAAATATGAGAAAGAAACTGTTGGATGTGAGAGGATTTGGAAAATTGGATCAATATGGACTTCCGTAGAAAATGAAATATTAGGAAAAAATATGAGAATGAAGCTTTCGTAGAAATTTGATAAAAGTATAGAAAAATTTAAAATATGAAAGCTTTCGTAGAAAATGATACAAGTATAGAAAAAGTTAAAATATGAAAGCTTTCGTAGAAAATGAGTATCTTAAAAATAAAGCTTTCGTAACTTTTCATAGACCCTTTTACGAAAGGAAACTTTCTGAAAAATCAAATTATAGCTGCAAACAGAACCCACTATTGATCGAAAAATACCCCGAAAATCACCCAAATATCCAAAAATTTTGCAATTTTGACCAAATAAATTAACACAAATCACTACCACAACTATGTAGTCGATTTGGCTATAATTAAACCATAAAAACGCAAAAAATTTCAAGATTTGAGCTTTATTAAATCAAAACCCACCAAAATCAATCAAAACAAACACAAGAACAATCAATCAACCATAGCTCTTGATACCAATTGTAGATCCACGTTTTCTTATGATTGTTATAAGTGTTGTAATGATCTAAATAGTGGGAGAGGGATTAAGATCTAGTGAGAGAAAGTTAGAGAGAGAAAGGAGAGGATTAGAGAAAGATGGATAGATTAATGAAAAGAGAGAAAAAAACAATGAGCAACCCCTCCTAACATGCTAGGAGGGGGTATATATAGCCCACCCTACATGTGGGCGATATGGGCTATATTGATTACATATTAGATCACGAGCACAATACTTGAATATATCATTGGAGTGACCGATCCTTTCTAAATACGTAAAAACGTATTTCCAACACCTGCCATAAGATACCGTCTACGTCTACTCGAAATTCTGTCTGCTTCTCTAAGTTTTGAATTATCGCCCAGATTTCACCATCATCCTTTTGAGCTTCCTTGATCCTAGAGAGTAACTCGGGTTCCACTCTAAGATTAGCCCAGTAACCGTGTTTTCCACGTACCATGATCTCAATCTCGTAATTTCCTCCTCAATTTTAATGCCATTTATCATTCCGGACTTTCTGTTAAGTACATCTGCCACTACATTCGCCTTGCCGGGATGATACTATAGATTGATGTCATAATCCTTCAACAGCTCTAACCATCTCCTCTGTCTCATGTTCAATTCACGTTGAGTGAAGATGTACTTCAAGCTCTTGTGGTCCGTGAAAATGTCACATGATTCTCCATACAAATAGTGCCTCCATATCTTCAATGCAAACACGACTGCTGCAAGTTCCAGGTCATGCGTAGGGTAATTTTCCTCATAAGGCTTAAGCTTCCGTGAAGCGTACGCGATCACTTTCCCATGTTGCATGAGAACACAGCCAAGTCCCTTCCCTGATGCATCACTGTAGATCTGAAATCCACCTGTACCAGATGGGAGAGTAAGAATCGGTGCAGATATTAACTTCTACTTTAGGTCTTCAAAGCTCTTCTCTCTTTCTTCAGTTCAGACGAATTTCTCCCCTTCCGCATCAGTTTGGTCAATGGAAGTGCTAAGCGGGAAAAGTTCTCCACGAACCTACGGTAGTAACCAGCCAAGCCTAGGAAACTGCGAACCTCAGTTGCTGATGTCGGTCTTGGCCACTTGGTAATAGCCTCAACCTTTGTTGGATCCATAGTGATTCCTTCTGCTGATACAGTGTGACCTAAGAATGCCACCTTGTCTAACCAGAACTCGCACTTGGAGAATTTACCATACAGCTGCTTCTGGCGAAGAATTTGTAATACTGTACGAAGATGGTCTTTGTTTTCCTCCTTGGACTTAGAGAATATCAGAATGTCATCAATAAAGACAATGACGTACTTGTCCATAAATTCATGGAAGATTCTGTTCATCAAATCCATGAACACTGCTGGAGCATTGGTAAGGCCAAATGGCATGACTACAAATTCGTAGTGGCCATTGCGTGTACGGAAAGCAGTCTTGGTGATGTCCTGCTCTTTAACCCGTAGTTGATGATAGCCCGACCTCAGATCAATCTTGGAGAAATATTTGGCCCCTTGGAGTTGGTCAAGCAGATCGTCAATGCGTGGTAGAGGATATCTATTCCTGATGGTGATCTTGTTGAGCTCGCGATAATCTATGCAAAGACGCATAATGTCGTCCTTCTTTTTCATGAATAAGACCGGTGCGACCCATGGAGATACGCTCTGTTGAAAGAAGCCTCGTTCCAGAAGTTCTTGCAATTGATCCTTTATCTCCTTCAACTCTATGGGAGCCATGCGATAAGGAGCCTTGGAAATCGGCTCAGCTCCTGGGATGAGCTCGATGTTAAACTCTACTTCACGTGCAGGTGGTATGCCCGGAAGTTCTTCTGGAAATACATCTCGGAATTCTGACACTATCGGCTGATTCTGAATTGATGGAGATTCGGCATCCATGTCATGAACAGTAGCTAGATAGCCCCCGCAACCATGTGAAATTAACGCACGTGCTTGTAGGGTTGATATGATTTGTATAGACCTTCCGGGTACGAACCCGTTGTGAATGTACTCTGGTGCATTAACATCACCGAAGATGACTCGATATGAATGGCAGTCAATGGTAGCATGATGCTTGTCTATAAAAGAAGACCTTTAGGTTATGTTTCATAATAAGTTTTTCATACATTAAACACTTTCATTGTAAGCAAGTTCGATTCAATCAATCAAGTGAAAGTTTGTTTTATATCCTTTCCGTGTTCTTCTTTAAGTGTTAATTCCGCATAACACTTAAATTACTTTATACATAAACAAAGTTTCTCTACGTGTATAACTTGATCTAATCTCGTTTACACAAGCTAAATCGATCTAAGTTTGGGATCAACATCTTAAAGGCGTGGAAATGTTCAGTACATTCTCTAATTGCATAGGGGATATCCTAACATTCTTAGCATAAGCAGTAGAAATGACCGAATGATTAGCACCCGTGTCAAATAGAACACATGCAGCTTGACCATACATATACAATATTCCAGTGATGGTACCTGTAGACTTGTTGGCCTGATCGCGAGAAGTCGTGTAAACGAGTCCACTAGTAGGAGGCGGCATAGTATCAGCATGTCCAGATATTCCCTTCATCTCGCCCTTGCGGCAGTCCTTCGTACGATGGCCAGGGAGACCATACTTGTAGCATGCATCGCTGTCGCGGCGACATGGCCCTGGGTGCCTACAGTTGTAGGTAGTGCAAAGAGGATGAGTATATCCTCCAGCAGGTGTCCTTGCTGGATGAGAGCCTGATAAGAACAGTATACATGAGACATGATGATAGGTACAAAAGACAATGCAGAAAATTCATAAGATGTAATACCAGTGATAGCTAGACGGTTAGGCTACGAACCTCTTTGGTTCTGGTCCCTCCAGTTACCATGATTCCTGGTAGAAGATTGTTATTGTGTCAGAATTATGAACTATTGCATGTAACATGAGTAAATGAGTAAGTGTAAGAACCTGCTGCTGTTGGAGTTTCCAGCGTTGTTACGGTAATTATCATTACCGCCACGCCTATCGTAACAGAACGGTCGTGAGTCTGACTGTTTCCCTTGGGCTGAGTAGGCTGTTGCTGAGTAGCTGGCTAAGATCGGTCCCCAGTCTTCTGCCTGGAAGATACAGTTTAAAAGAGATGTAAATATTGACATATACTGAAAGGATACGGTTTGGTCACCGCTGAATAACGAATGTTTACCTCTTCTCGGGTCTCTGTGCTTCCCCAAACTCTTCTCTTTCTTGCAGCATCTCCAGCTTACGTGCTACATCGGCCACCTGTGCCACTGTGTTGAACGTAGCACACACCAATTTGTTTGCGACCGATGTACGAAGAGTCCACTGGAAGTGGTATACTTGCTCTTCGGGAGTACCTACTGCTGCGCCAAGAAAACCAGCCAAACGAAGAAAGCGCTGCATGAACACGTTGTTGTTCTCCCCAGCTCTCTGTCTGATTCCATGGTACTCTCTCTTCAACTTGTCTTGCTCAGCCTTGGGAAAGAACTGTCCCATCACCAAATCCCTGAACTGAGCCCAAGTCAAACAGCCACCCAATTATCACCTCCCTCAGACTGCTTCAGTGCCTTCCATCATGATAGCACATCACCTTTGAACCTGTAACAGGCCAACCTCGACTTGAAGATGGGGTCACAGCCCATTGCATCGACGATCTTCTCAATGTGTGCCAACCAGCTTTCAGCTTCACTGGGGCTATATGTTTTCTTGAAGGATCGATGGCGTAGCTTATTGAATCTCTCCAGCCATGTGACCAATGTTGCTGGAGGAGGTACTGGGTGTTGTTGCTGATTGTTGGCAACCTGCACCTCAGCCCTGATTTCGTTCCTCAGCTGAGGAAGCATAGCTTGCATCACAGCTTGGACTGCTGCATTGAGTTGTTCCTGCTCGCGTGTGAGAACCATCTGACAGTATAACATAAAAATACATGATTAAACTGATCAAAACATAAAATATATACATGAAAAAAAAATGTATACCAATAAATCATGAAAAAAATTTATGTAGGAAAACTAGTACATGAATGCATGATGCAGTTTTATGAAAAATTTTATATGTGCGAGAGTGAACGCCTATGGTTAGTTTACTCAAAACAAAATACATGGCGAGGGGACGCCAATGGGTCGGTCCCAAAGTTAAAAGTTTCGTTAAGAGCACATGCGATTAAATAGGGCCAGTCCTGTACCAACCATTACTTAGTCATAAACCTGCGACAATGACATATATATATATATATGAATGCATGAAAACAATGAATGCATGAAAACAATGAATGCATGAAAACCGACTGTCATTTCTAGGAAGACCATAGTGACAACCCACTAATCACAGGTCATGTTTTGAGAGCCTAGAGGTCGAAGCCTTGGCTCTGATACCATAATTGTAACACCCAATTTTGGTAAATAGAATGTCACACGTGTTTATGGCGTGTCATCAAATCATACAAGGATAAATGTCTTAAACATTTCATGACCATAAAGGAAATACCGGAAACAAACATCGGTATCCCAAAGTAAAACTCATCACACACAAACATAAGTACTATAAATGAAAAGGATTAACCAATGTCCATGGAAATGAGTAGCAAAATGTATGAAGAAATTCATAAAGTAATGAAGGCTAGAAAGCTTTCAATCTATATGCACGTACGCTTAAAGTCTACGAGCGTCCCTGAGTACCTGCCGTTTTGGGAACATGAAAGGAAAATGGCTGAGCATAACGCTCAGTGTACGGATATACAAGCATAGAATGAACTACATAAGAATATACAACATATAGCAGCGGAAATGACTAAGTCCTGAAAAACGTGGTATAACTTAGTAAAACTAGTTTTATAGTTTGAAAAGCCTTATGTTTATCTTATAAAAGTTGTTTAACATGTTTACCATTAGCCAATATAGGTCATGAAATATCAACATGCATGAATACTTTGAGGGGTGACCTCATCATGCAATTAGAGGGGTTGCCTCTAATTAATATAAGTTTGGGTAGGAGGGATCAACTCCTTGTGAAGGATGCAAGGCACACACCACATTCACCTGAATAATCTATAAAAACATATAACCTAGGATGCACCCATACGCCCCACATGATAATATAATAATATGGCCAAAATTTGAAGGGACGCCACGAGCTATCACTCCGCCGTGGTGAAGTCATAACACTGGTGCCTCCAGTGTTATGGTTATGGTACCTCCACAACTAGGTGAAACTGGTCATGCATGTATATGGCTTTGGCATTTAATTAAACATAAGCAAATCAAAACATATAAAACATATACTGGGAAAACAGTTGGCTGTATACGGGGAAATCCTAATAAGGAAAGAATGTCCATACTGAAAGGACGGAGAATTCGTACCATATGTCCAGTGAACGAAGAAGACGAACGGAAGAGTGTCCTACTTCGATCTCACTAATGTTAAATAATATACACGTATAAGTGTTCATATTACTGTGTACGTAACTGGTTTTATATCATGTCTTAGCTTGTTTCATATGTTCATGTCATGTTTTACTGATTCTAACGTTATGTTGTGTTTATCATGTATTTTGGATATTCTGATTAAGTATTACTTGTATTTCTTGTATTATTATACTTGTTGTGTAATAATAAGTAACTTTCTAAAAATAGTAGGTTTCCTAAAATAGAAAGTTTCCAAAAATAGAAAGTTTTCAAAAATAGATTAGCGGCTTAAAATAAATAAGTTTCTACAAATAGAAAGTTTCCATAAATAGATTAGCTACTTAAAATAGATGAGTTTCTAAAAATAGATAAGTTTCTAAATATAGAAAGTTTCCATATTTAGAAATAAGCTGGATTATTAAGCTAATAATTTAAGCTTAAGCTTTACTGATTAATATTCTAAGTCGTGTGATTAATAGTATAGTTTATTAATTAATACATGTAAATTAAATAAACTATACGTTATAAGATTTAATTAAATATAGCATGATTTAATTAAATTAAGTGTATATAATACATATGTTAAAACATGTATTAATATTTATTATTAATATAACCTAAGTAATAGAAATTAATTAATTATATGTCATGTTTTAATAATTAATTAATTACTATAATCTAAATTTCATGATTAAATACTTAGGTTAAAATAATGCATTATTAATAATAATAATATAACCTAAGTCATGTCTTAATTAAATTAATTCTATAACATGTTAAACTAATTTAATTAATCTTGTAATAATTAAACTTGTAAAATTAATTAGGCTTGTAAAATTAAGTCGTGAACCGAACCCGTGTGTTTAATCTAGACATGTCATGAACCGGACCGTGTTTACCCTTGAACCGGACCAAACAAACACACCCTTAACAGTGGCGAACCGTCTTGGCCGGTTGCCACTGTTTGTGTAAAAATGCCACCGGCTTAAGCCGGTGGTCCCTTGGTTCTCGGCTAGCCGCTGCCGCGGCTGAGTTCCCCCTGCTTGTTCAGTTTTGCCACTGGCTTATGCTGGTGGTGCTTGTTTGTTTTCAGCCGAGACCCCCAAAACCACAAGGCCACCCCCGACATGCGTCGGGATCCCTTGTTCCCTGCGGCCGAGACACACAAACCACACCGAGACCATGAGGTCTCGGTTGGTTGTGATTAGAAGACCACCGAGAGCTTTGGCTCTCGGTTCCTTGCGTCGGTCGAACCAAACAACCCAAAAACATCCATGTTTTATTACCACATGATTAAATTAACATGTTTTTAATCTTGTTAATTAATTATCATGATTTCATGTGTTCTAATTAAATAAAAGAATTAAAAAGAAAAGGTTTAAGGATTACCAATGCGTGAAACAAAAGAGAATGATAACACGAACGATCTCACTTTAATTGGATCCCCAAAAATCAACAAACACCCCTTCTTGGTGTGTTATACCCGGCGGCCAAAGAGGGAGAAAAAGAAGGAGCTAGGGTTTTGTGATTTTTAGAAAAACTCTGTAATTATGAAAACATGTTTTCCCTTTTTCCTATTTAGTTAAAAATAAAAGTGGGCTTGGCCCCTTTTCTTTGTCTTGCCGCGGGTAGGTGGGGCCCACAAGGGGAAACCCATCGTTTTACGTGTTCTAAAATATTACGTGTTCTTGTGGTCGTGTTTACGTGATTTATTCATTACTTGTTCATGTTATAATATATATTTATACGTAATCGTAATCATAACTACGTAAATACATAATAATAAGTTCGTGATTATTTACGTTCATGATTTCATGTTCGTGATTATAATTATTGTTGATAATAATTGTCGTGTATTAATATGCTTAAATACTTATCGTGTAATAACACGTACGTAATGCTTGTAATAACATTCGTGAAACGTAAACATGCTATATAAGGAAAGTTTTAATCATGTACGTACGATTATATATGTACTGTTCATGGTAAAAGCATGCGGGTTTTACACTTAAATAGTTCGAATATTGATAATATATCGTCTGTGATATAGTTATCTTTATAGAATATTCTAAGGTTTCTAGGGTTCCTTACTCTATAAAAGGAACATAGGTACAATGTCATTCATGTACCTCATTCAAGTCGATTAATAAGAGAATCGAATAGTTAAAAGTAATTCTGTTCTTTTGTGTTTTATAAGTTAGATTCCGCATAACTTATTTAGTTTGAGTAAGAGTTCTCAAAGTGTTTTAGTTTTTGATGTAGTAGTTTTTATAGATATACAAGTCTTAGGAAAGACGAGTATAAATGCGGTAAGTATTAATCGACACGATTTGGGAAAACCGTAAAAACGAATAAATGCGGGTTCGTTCTCGAAGGAGGTGTGTGTATTAATGTGCCAATATATAAAATAACAATGTTTGGATTAGTGACGTTTTTGGTTTTAAGAGAGAAAAATAAAAGACGAGCTACGACTACGATTTAAACTACGACGTTGACGTAAAACGCGAACGTAAATACGTAAAACGCGACGAAAATTAAAACAAAACCTAAAAATTAGTTAAAAGTTTAAACTAAGTCCAAAATAATATAAATAAGAATAAAAATCCAACAAATATATTTTAAAACCTTTTATTAATTAAATATTCAATTTTAAATGCTAATTAAAGCCCTAAAATCAAATATAATTAACAAAATGTCCAAAATATTGTTTTATTGAACAAATAAGTCACTTATATTATTTAAAGACTAAAAACTATTTTTCCTAAATTTTAAAAACTATTTTTCTATTTTTAAATGACTTAAAACTATTTTTAAATTAAAATAATCCAAAAAATAATAAAATAATGCCAAAATTAATTTGACAATTTTAAAAATCCTAAATTACACTAATGAACAGTAGAAAATTGATAAAGTTTGAAAAATGTAAAAATTTGCACTAAAAGACAAAACAGATTAATAATTAAACCCTAATTAAACTAATTTAATTATAAAAAATAATTATAAAGTGAACAGTAAATATTTTTTAAACTAAAAATCTTAAAGTAATTTTCTAAATCTAAGAAAAATTTTGAAACTAAAAAAAATATTACTTTTTTACACTAAATTCTAAAAAAACAGTAATTAAAAAGTAATTAAAATTGCAATTTAATCTAAAAATTACTTAATGAACAGTAATATAAAAACTAATTAAACAGAAAAATTAAGAATTAAAAAAGAAAAATAATGGAAAAAGAATGAAGTCCTAATTCCTAAAAAAGTTCACTAAAGACAAATGAAATAGAATCTGATAGTGACACTTGTGTGTTTTCTGTCTTTTAGCTAAGCAGTGGGAACAGCAAAGCTAGCAGTGGGAAAGGAGTTCCCACTGACAATGAAAATAAACGGGTCAGGTGCTTAAAAGCTTGATTTCAAGCTTGTTTCTTGGATTTGGATGGCAACAAAGGCACTCCCACACTCATGGAAGTGTGGGGAGTCAGTTTAAACACAAAAAACACCAAGCACAATGCAAATATTACACACAAATAGGCAAAGATCAGTTACTGTATGTCAAAAATGGGGTCTGATGAACCTTTTGCTGGTGCAAATGGCACAATGGTGAGTTTTAACTGCCAAGTACTTGCTTAATACCCAACCCAATCACACACAAATGGTTACAACCCCTAGGTCACCATACCTTCTAACAATCAATACAAGTCCAAGGAAAATATTGCACTAAATCAGACAGAAAAGTGTGATTACTGTTTTATATGCAATAATGCCAAGTTTTATCAAGCAACTACTTCTAAACCCTACCCAAAGTGCAAACCAAGTATCAAATACTCCTAGAAACAACCTAAAGAGTATGGCTAGCCTGTTTTTAAACCAAATAGGTGTCAATTACTTGACTTAATAAGCAGACCCAAACACCCCCTTAAATACTGAAAACTAAAATTAACAAAGATATTGCATACAAATCCTATTCTAACTGATCTATATCCATCATAACATGCATAAGAACTCAAATAGGCATGAAAAACATCCAGTACAATCAGGCAAACAACTATACACCAATATTCACATAAACACCATTTTTAGCTATGAGAGGGTTCAAGCCTAGGTTTATACCTTGTGGGACCCACATCCGGGCCCCACTATAGCTGCAATGCCATCTCCCATCAGCTTTAAAGCTGGGCTTATGGCTTTGGAACAAGGCTGCTGACTTAGAGTAGAGATGTGCTAGTATTAGACTAAAATTGGTCCAATACCCAATATATCTTCAATCCTTTGGAACACTTGAACCTGCCAAGATAAACTCAAAAAAAAGTGACCTGTTTGTCAAAAGCTCATAGGCTATAAGCTAGCTTATTAATTAAGCAGCTTGTAGCTTATAGCTTATAGTAAAAAAAAATAAAAAACTTGAAATGGATTCTTCTTGAAAACTCCTTTTGAACTAATCAGAAAACCTGAAACCCTTCTTAACCAACTGAAATACACAATCCTCAATCATCAAACCAAACCAATGGCTTCCACTTTCATTTTCACCATTAATTAGGTTTGAGTATGAACTTTCTGAAAAACGTTTTATAGATGAAATCTTATGACCAAATGAATTTTTTTAATGAACTTGCAATAAAAATGAGTATCTAAATTATAAGAACAACAATTAAGGAACTCAGTCATGTGCACAAAGATAAAATTTCATTGTCATTACTTTTTTAAAAATAATACACAAAAACTGGAACAAAATACAAGTCACAAACCGACTTTGTATTTATACTAGGTGGTAGAAGAATCTAGATACAAAAACAAGAGGAAAACCCTAGTAACTAGAATTCCAGGAATGCCCTTGAGGAATCTTGAGTATATGCTCATTTGATGCCATCTTTCAAATCGTCCCATGTGAATTTGTTGGAGTCTTGTGCATGCCAGCAGGGTACAAGTGATCATGGACGTCTATTTTGAGTAGCCAACAAGCCAAATAATGTGAGCCAATGGATTGGTCTTCAAGGAAAGTGACGGGTGAGCAGGGGTGGGTCAGTAAGGGGACAAGAGTGAGCTGGTGGGGTTTTGGGAGGGTGTGTTTTGATGTTGACCACCCCAATTAGGGATCTGGAGTTTATGGGAGTAAACCCCCATGATTTGGGATATGAATTAGGTTAGGGTTTATGGTGAGGATTAGGGGAGGGAGATGCACAGTGATTGTTTCCCCCGTTTTTAAATTATATTAAATACGTTTTTTAAAAAGTTGGGTTAGTGGGTAATTGTTGACTGGGCAGTTGACTTGGACTTGGGTTTTGGGTTTGGTCGGGTTTGGATAGGGTAGGGTCGGGTTTGGTTGGGTTTTAAATGGATATGGTTTTAATAAATGGCAGTTTCAGTCCCTGGATTCCTTTGATACTTTCACTTTGTATTTAATAGCCAAAAACTCACTTCCCCTTTATAAAATCTTTGCCCATCTTGTCAAATTTGGCACAATTGGTTTGTTAACTTTGTATAAGGACCAATAGTGTAATAAATCCAATCTTCAAGGACCAAACTTGTATATAATCAACATTTTAGGGACCCAAATGCAATTATGAGTTTTGCAAGGGTATAAAATGTCAAGTCTTCAAAAGATGAGGGACCAATCTTGACAATCTTCAAAACTTCAAGGACTTTTTGGAAATTTAGGATTCGGGTCCGGTTCTTTGTGCGGCTTCGTTTCCCGTGTTCGTTTTTGCTTGATTCCTTTGATCTTTTGGTGAATTCACGATATCCGTACCTGAAATACACAATAAACAAACACAGGCATATTTTGGGGTATTTTGATGATATTTTAAACTTTTTAAGCCCGATTTGGACGATGAGACTATGTATAAATACAGTCTCATCACTCCCCCATACTAAACCATTGCCGTATCCCCACACAATGCTAGAATTAAGTATCGTAGCACTTCCAAAATTCATTTTATGATGACCTTTATTGAAGACATAAATTTAAATAAACTACTACACGTGTTTTAGACATAATGTATTGTTTTCATCACGAGAATGTGACTTTTAGGATCAAAGACCAAGAACACGTGAATGCTTCGTTAGAAATAATTTCGTCGTCCTCGATTTTCACCCAATTCCATGCTAAGCGTGTAACGAGATCATTGTTATTATAAGTTAGCAACACGATCACATCTCATGAGTGTTAATTACGAACCTAAACTCCCTTATTCCTACTTGGTATCTCTTATATTTTATTTTGTCTTAATGATCACGAGGATACATCATTGACTTATGCGCGAATAGAGATTAAGTCTAAAAATAGAAACTTAACGGTGTAACCAAAATCATTAAATTAATAATTCACCCCAATAGACAACGATGTCAAAAAATTAAGTCAACAAGAAGGATCGATAAACACGATTTTATAACGGTTTTGAACATGAGACTTATTACCAAGACTTTTATACGCCCCCTAACGGAAGGGCCTTATTATCTTTGGTTTACCTCCATCTTTTATTCAACTTCGCCATGAAGCTTTTATTATGACTTCGGTCTTGCCTTGCCTTTTATTATCCGCCTCATCGGTGGTTTTATTAGCCAAAGACGTATATCCTCACGCTAAAGCGAATTTTGGATCTTTAAAGCTTCGAAGATTAAGGCTTGATTAACTTTCAATTTGGGCATAGATTTTTCGGCCTTGTGAGCTTCAAATTTTTGCTTAATTTAGGTGAGCACTTGAAATCTTATTATTAGGTGAAGCTTTCGATTATTCGGGTGCCAATACTTCAAAACCGTGACGCTGGCGATACCTTAATGTTTTCCCAATTTAATTACATGGAAGCTACCAAAACAAATTAGAAACCAACAATAGTGACTAAACCGCCAAATCAATATTTATTAACAATTTATTATGCAAAAGCGTTGGGAGAATAAGCTAATAATTACTACACATAAGATCGTGACGATTACGAGACTTATAAATAACTCTATCATTTCTCGTCCTCATTTAAGAGACTTAGCCTAAAAAGTTAAGGAATCGAAGCTAAGTGCTCAACACGCACGGTCGAGTCAAAAATTACTCTCGTTCTGACCATCGGAAAACCTACATTCGTGTCTTAAACACTTATGAAAAACTAGAAAAAAAATTAAAATTTGGCCATTTTTAGCCTTATTTTGCATAAAACGATAACAAAAAGATGAATATTGGATTGCGTGCTGACGTAAGCAAGGTGAAGTATCTACTCACCCCCCATACTAAAACTAAACATTGTCCTCAATGTTTCGAGTCTAGGGGTGTAAACACCCCCATACTAGAGACGAAGTCGAATTCTTAATCTCGAGCATGGAAAGGGTAAAACGAATAACCTAAAAGCCATTTATGAATTATGCTAATAAGATAAACGTTAGAACGTAAAAGGATATCATCGGATATCGGAATCTCCAAAGGCAACGATCGAAGCTCGAGTGATCCGTAAAACAAACACGAGAGGCTTCAATGATGACGATGAACCTAATAAATCACAATCACAAACAACCACGGAACAAAGGTAGGAAGAGCACAAGTCCCCTCGTTACATTAACTAAGAAAGCGATAATATATACAAGGATAAGCATGAGAATCCCCCACGAGGCTCCTTGTTTTTGATAACCGAGTCAAAAGCTCGACTCGAATCCCCATAAATGTGATCATTTAGGGATAATCATGGTTTGGTCATTTTTAGTGGGACTTACATGATAAACAAGGCCCAAAAGTACATGGAGTACTTTAAAAACCCGATACACGTATACCGGGGTCAAAGATAGCATCCTCGTTTTCGGATGAAAGACGAAACAACGCTACTCCAACGTGAACCCCAATGGGGTAGAAGAAAAGAGATAAGAAGTAGAAAGGTGGGGCAATGGGTAAGGAAAAATCATGAGCTACTCGAGGTAGACTCACACCAAGCAAATAGATAAGATTTCCATTTATTGCATCGGTGGAAGACCGAGATTTCCCTTTACAAGCAATTCCGGGATCGTAAATCTCGTCCTCGGTGGAGAAATGTGAGGGAACATTTGGGGCTTCCCCCACACTAGATTCACACCAACCGTCATCAAAAGGAGTAGACGAGGTGGTAGCACTCATAAAACGCGGTGATGACGGAGTTAAACTTGTAGAAAAATCTTTTAAATCATTTTTAAAATCTTTTCCTTTTTCATCGTTCAAAAACTCTTTATGAAAACCCGATTGAATAATGTCGAAGATATTTGGCGTGTCAAATTGAAAATTAGTCGCGCTAAAAATCCTCACATTTAAGTCAATGGTGGGAGGGGGTGGCGGATTATATAAGTTCTCAAATCGTTTGTCAATAGAGAACACCGCCCCCTCGGGGTCTACATACTCGTCATCCTCATGAACGTCGATCTCATCGATTTCTTCATCAAAGATAGGCTTGTCAAACCAAGGTTTGTCATTCTCCTCCTTGAGTATCTTAGAAACTCTCTCGAAAAGATCACGATCAAGCACGAAACCATCATTCTTTTGTGGGGATCGTTGATAAGTTAGATCCTCAAGAATGTGGTAAACGTCATTCTCAAATGAGGAGTGTTTATAAGGTAACTCCTCGAGAATGGGATTTTTAGTGGTCACATGAGTTGGTTCGTCAACGAAAATAAGACGTTCCAACTCATTAAGTTCATCCTCGATTTTGGAAAGATCGACCTCACTCGTAGGTGGAAGTGAAGGTATAAGAGCTAGCTCTCGTTCAATAATTTCCTCAATCTCGGGATCAAACTCGTAATCATCGTACTTCACATGTTTCTTTTTAGGAGAATCAGAAATTGCATGTGGATTTCGAAGTACGTGATCAAGCTCGGCAAAATCGCCATCGTCATCGTCAAAGAAAGAGTCGATGTGAGCACTCACAACCATGGACTTACAAGTCAAATGACTATGCTTAGGTGACTTTTCTAAGACGAGAGGATCGATGTCGATAAACCCTTTAGCCTCAACGGGTGTTGGGCTAGGCAAAGGAGGCACTTCGATTGAGTTAGAAGTTGAAGCCTCAAAGACGTGGTCCTTCGAAGGTGGTGAAGACGAGCCCATATTGGTCTTTGTCGTGATGGCACTAACGTCGCCCTTCGGAATTGGTGGTTCACTTGTTTCGCTAAAAACATCCCAAAGTGAGTTTTCATCCATAAATTTACACATACCCTTTTGAATTAGGTACACGTATTCTTTATCATCAAAATCATCATCTTTAAAACCGTTTTTCTTAATTCTTTCAAAACATGCATCAAGCTTCATTCTTTCCGCCAAAGTAAACATTTTGAAATCATTAGAATTTGAATCATTAGGTTTTGAAACCTCGGTTTTTTCATTCTCATTAAATCCTTGGGATTTTCTAGCGAAAAAGTCTATTTTCTCATCCCCATATCTCATAGTAAGTCTCCCCTCGTGAACGTCGATTACGGTTCGAGCCGTCGATAAGAATGGTCGGCCTAAAATAATGGGACATTTAGGGTCACACTCGTAATCGGATATAACGAAATCCGCGGGAAAAACAAACTTTCCAATCCTAACATAGACATCCTCGGCTATTCCAATTGGCATAAGTGGAGTACAATTTGCAAGCTCGATTGTCATGTTTGTGGGCGTAAGCGAAGGCAATCTCATCAATTTCCAAAGAGAATGAGGCATGAGATTGATGCTAGCACCTAAATCGGCAAGGGCTAAACATCCCTCAATCTCGGAAAAATCACAAGGTAGTAGAAATTGGCCCGGATCCTTTTTCTTTCTCGGCATACGCCTTTTGGGTTTTTTAAGAAGGATCGATGCACAAGTTTCTTCAAGGGTTACTTTGGTAAGGTCGACAAAGCTCTCTTTTTGAACCGTGGATGGAATTTGAGGTACACGAGGGTGTGCACTCTTTTCCTTGGTCGCCACGTTCACCCCATCGACTTTAGAACAAGAAGACGTCTTAGAAGTCGAGGGTTGAGAGGGATAAACAACACGGAATCCTTCAAGGTTAGGGGTAATCACTCGACCTTTCTCACGAGACGAGGCGGCTTTACATTGTTCCTTCGGATTTGGAACGGTGTCACTAGGTAACGAACTCGATGACGCACCCGCGGTTTTGTTCATTATAGCCGAAAACATCTTTTTTATATCAATTTTCCCTTGCTCAATCTTCGTGTTTTGCAATTTCAATGTATTAGAAAAGTCGTTTTTCAAAGTACCAATTTCTCCTTCTAATCGTCTCATATTAGCCTCATTCGTTTTCATGTAATTTTGAAAATCGTTTGACGAACTATTTTGATTTGAATTAAAGTTCCCTTGGTTTTGATTGTTTCTTTGAAAATTTCCTTGATTACCACTTGAAAAATTGTTGCCTTGATTGTTGTTGTTTGAAAAATTCGAGTTTTGGTTATTATCTCGATTTTGCCAAGTTATATTACGACCTTGATTATAACCTCCTTGATTTTGATTCGAAAAATTTCCTTGTTGATTATTTCCTTGAAAATTGTTTCGATTTTGAAAATTGTTGCCTTGGTTATAATTGCCTTGTTGTGATGGACCCGCGTTATTTTGATTTGAAAAATTGTTGTTTCCATTTAACGCACTCACATTCGACGTTTGGCCATCCGTAGCCGCACACTCGTAATAATTATGAGGTCCACCACAAAACGTACACGAAACCTCAACCGCTTTCACCATAGCGGGAGCGTCTTTCTTTTGCATCTCAACGAGAAAAGACGTAAACACATTCGTCAACTTGTCAAATTTTGCATCAACTCTCTCAATGTCGCGATTAGAACTACTAACATTGGCGACATTGGTAACACTCGGTGCGTTGCGGATTTGGTAAACCTTGGATCGGTTTTCGATAATTATCAATGCGTCTTTCGGAGTCTTACACAAAAAGTTGCCACCGGCGGCGGAATTCAACGAGTCTTGTTCGTGAAAATTAAGACCGTTGTAAAACGTATCGATTTTGTGCAACTCGGAAAAACCATGGTGAGGACATTGCCTAAGCAATTCCTTAAAACGATCCCACGCGTCTCTAAAAGATTCATTCGGTTTTTGCTCAAATTTCGTAATCTCGTTTTTGAAAAACGTTGTCTTAGACGGTGGGAAAAAATAATTAACGAACTTGGAAACGAGATCCTTCCACGTAACTATCGAATTAGGTGGCTCTTTCTCGTACCAATCCTCGGCGGCACCATCGAGCGAGTAAGGAAAAAGCATAAGCTTGACGACATCGGTGTCGACGTTCTTAAACTTGCTTGTGGCTAAAAGACGATCAAAATTCCAAATATGGTCGTGAGGATTATCGGCTTCACGACCTCGAAACTTCGTAGCTTGGAACAAAGAAATCATTCCGCTCTTAATCTCAAAATTCTCCGCCTCGATAGCGGGAATTATGATCGCGTCTCCATAACCCTCGGTGGGCGCTTGGAGCAATTCCATCATAGAACGATTGTCGGCCATCTCCTCTACGGTTTCTTCAACAACGATATTATGAACGTCGGTTTCTAATTCTCGTCTACGTCGTCGATTTCTTTGATTACGATTGCGTCGATTCGAAGCTTCACTAGAATTGGAATAGTCCTTCGATCGAGTGCGCATGCACTAAGCGTAGAATGGGTGGTAGCAAAGAAGATTCTTTTTTGCGGTTTTTCGATTTTTTCAATTTTTTTGGTTTTTGATTGGTTTTTAAATTTTTTTGGATTTTTGAATGTATTACGTAGACACAAATCTACAAATCTCCCCTCGAATCGACTTTCTCGATTAAAGGAGCCTCAAAGAATGAAAACGATCACGTGGAGTGAACGTTCTCGATGACTTTAGAACGTTGGTGGAACACCAAAACGTTCAAGAGGGTTTAATCTTGAAAACACAAGCAAACATAATATACGTAGATAATACTTGGGCGGTAAACCCTCGATTAGCCCTCTTTCTCAAAACACGCACAAGCAAGCGGAGGAAACAAGGCGGCGCGAAGCACTTAAGAGCCTTTTTCCTTTAGGTCGTGAAATACAACCGCCTTATACCCACCTTATAGTTTGTGTTAATTGAAATTAAGCCTCACGAAAGTATTTATCTATTTTGCCTTTAAACTTTTGCTTTAGATTCGAATACATTGATCGAGTGATGAAATCCCGAATCAAGGTTGCGTTTTCACGCTTTTGGAGTACTTGTATATTTATTGTTCTTACATAGATACAATATAGTAATAATATATTCACAAGAAAAACGAAAACCAATATATCTACAATATAGTAAAATGATTGTTGTGTGTTAAGTTTAGGAAAACTAAACATGTTTTATTTGGATAATATAATATAGTAATGAAAAATAACAAAAATGACTATGTACGTTTATGTACACTTTCCAAAAATTGAAAAGCAAAAACGCACTACTCACACAAACACGATACTAATAATAATGGCACACTAAACACCTCCCCGGCAGCGGCGCCAAAATGATGTAGTAGTTTTTATAGATATGCAAGTCTTAGGAAAGACGAGTATAAATGCGGTAAGTATTAATCGACACGATTTGGGAAAATCGTAAAACCGAATAAATGCGGGTTCGTTCTCGAAGGAGGTGTGTGTATTAATATGCCAATATATAAAATAACAATGTTTGGATTAGTGACGTTTTTGGTTTTAAGAGAGAAAAATAAAAGACGAGCTACGACTACGATTTAAACTACGACGTTGACGTAAAACGCGAACGTAAATACGTAAAACGCGACGAAATTAAAAACAAAACCTAAAAATTAATTAAAAGTTTAAACTAAGTCCAAAATAATATAAATAAGAATAAAAATCCAACAAATATATTTTAAAACCTTTTATTAATAAAATATTCAATTTTAAATGCTAATTAAAGCCCTAAAATCAAATATAATTAACAAAATGTCCAAAATATTGTTTTATTGAACAAATAAGTCACTTATATTATTTAAAGACTAAAAACTATTTTTCCTAAATTTTAAAAACTATTTTTCTATTTTTAAATGACTTAAAACTATTTTTAAATTAAAATAATCCAAAAAAATAATAAAATAATGCCAAAATTAATTTGACAATTTTAAAAATCCTAAATTACACTAATGAACAGTAGAAAATTGATAAAGTTTGAAAAATGTAAAAATTTGCTCTAAAAGACAAAACAGATTAATAATTAAACCCTAATTAAACTAATTTAATTATAAAAAATAATTAAAAAGTGAACAGTAAATATTTTTTTAACTAAAAATCTTAAAGTAATTTTCTAAATCTAAGAAAAATTTTAAAACTAAAAAAATATTACTTTTTTACACTAAATTCCAAAAAAACAGTAATTAAAAAGTAATTAAAATTGCAATTTAATCTAAAAATTACTTAATGAACAGTAATATAAAAACTAATCAAACAGAAAAATTAAGAATTAAAAAAGAAAAATAATGGAAAAAGAATGAAGTCCTAATTCCTAAAAAAGTTCACTAAAGACAAATGAAATAGAATCTGATAGTGACACTTGTGTGTTTTCTGTCTTTTAGCTAAGCAGTGGGAACAGCAAAGCTAGCAGTGGGAAAGGAGTTCCCACTGACAATGAAAAAAAACGGGTCAGGTGCTTAAAAGCTTGATTTCAAGCTTGTTTCTTGGATTTGGATGGCAACAAAGGCACCCCCACACTCATGGAAGTGTGGGGAGTCAGTTTAAACACAAAAAACACCAAGCACAATGCAAATATTACACACAAATAGGGAAAGATCAGTTACTGTATGTCAAAAATGGGGTCTGATGAACCTTTTGCTGGTGCAAATGGCACAATGGTGAGTTTTAACTGCCAAGTACTTGCTTAATACCCAACCCAATCACACACAAATGGTTACAACCCCTAGGTCACCCTACCTTCTAACAATCAATACAAGTCCAAGGAAAATATTGCACTAAATCAGACAGAAAAGTGTGATTACTGTTTTATATGCAATAATGCCAAGTTTTATCAAGCAACTACTTCTAAACCCTACCCAAAGTGCAAACCAAGTATCAAATACTCCTAGATACAACCTAAAGAGTATGTCTAGCCTGTTTTTAAACCAAATAAGTGTCAATTACTTGACTTAATAAGCTGACCCAAACACCCCCTTAAATACTGAAAACTAAAATTAACAAAAATATTGCATACAAATCCTATTCTAACTGATCTATATCCATCATAACATGCATAAGAACTCAAATAGGCATGAAAAACATCCAGTACAATCAGGCAAACAACTATACACCAATATTCACATAAACACCACTTTTTAGCTATGAGAGGGTTCAAGCCTAGGTTTATACCTTGTGGGACCCACATCTGGGCCCCACTATGGCTGCAATGCCATCTCCCATCAGCTTTAAAGCTGGGCTTATGGCTTTGGAACAAGGCTGTTGACTTAGAGTAGAGATGTGCTAGTATTGGACTAAAATTGGTCCAATACCCAATATATCTTCAATCCTTTGGAACACTTGAACCTGCCAAGATAAACTCAAAAAAAAGTGACATGTTTGTCAAAAGCTCATAGGCTATAAGCTAGCTTATTAATTAAGCAGCTTGTAGCTTATAGCTTATAGTAAAAAAAATAAAAAACTTGAAATGGATTCTTCTTGAAAACTCCTTTTGAACTAATCAGAAAACCTGAAACCCTTCTTAACCAACTGAAATACACAATCCTCAATCATCAAACCAAACCAATGGCTTCCACTTTCATTTTCACCATTAATTAGGTTTGAGTATGAACTTTCTGAAAAACGTTTTATAGATGAAATCTTATGACCAAATGAATTTTTTTAATGAACTTGCAATAAAAATGAGTATCTAAATTATAAGAACAACAATTAAGGAACTCAGTCATGTGCACAAAGATAAAATTTCATTGTCATTACTTTTTTAAAAATAATACACAAAAACTGGAACAAAATACAAGTCACAAACCGACTTTGTATTTATACTAGGTGATATAAGAATCTAGATACAAAAACAAGAGGAAACCCCTAGCAACTAGAATTATAGGAATGCCCTTGAGGAATCTTGAGTATATGCTCATTTGATGCCATCTTTCAAATCGTCCCATGTGAATTTGTTGGAGTCTTGTGCATGCCAGCAGGGTACAAGTGATCATGGACGTCTATTTTGAGTAGCCAACAAGCCAAATAATGTGAGCCAATGGATTGGTCTTCAAGGAAAGTGACAGGTGAGCAGGGGTGGGTCAGTAAGGGGACAAGAGTGAGCTGGTGGGGTTTTGGGAGGGTGTGTTTTGCTGTTGACCACCCCAATTAGGGATCTGGAGTTTATGGGAGTAAACCCCCATGATTTGGGATATGAATTAGGTTAGGGTTTATGGTGAGGATTAGGGGAGGATTAGGGGAGGGAGATGCACAGTGATTGTTTCCCCCGTTTTTTTAATTATATTAAATACGTTTTTTAAAAAGTTGGGTTTTGGTTGGGATTTAAGTGGATATGGTTTTAATAAATGGCAGTTTCAGTCCATGGATTCCTTTGATACTTTCACTTTGTATTTAATAGCCAAAAACTCACTTCCCCTTTATAAAATCTTTGCCCATCTTCTCAAATTTGGCACAATTGGTTTGTTAACTTTGTATAAGGACCAATAGTGTAATAAATCCAATCTTCAAGGACCAAACTTGTATATAATCAACATTTTAGGGACCCAAATGCAATTATGAGTTTTACAAGGGTATAAAATGTCAAGTCTTCAAAAGATGAGGGACCAATCTTGACAATATTCAAAACTTCAAGGACTTTTTGGAAATTTAGGATTCGGGTCCGGTTCTTTGGGCGGCTTCGTTTCCCGTGTTCGTTTTTGCTTGACCCTTTGATCTTTTGGTGAATTCACGATATCCGTACCTAAAATACACAATAAACAAACACAGGCATATTTTGGGGTATTTTGATGATATTTTAAGCGTTTTAAGCCCGATTTGGACGATGAGACTATGTATAAATACAGTATCATCAGTTTTATTACAAACTACTATACTAGTTCTTAACAGACTATTGATCCAACCTAAGGGATCAACAAGTGGTATCAGAGCTTGTTGAGAAACTCTAAAAAAGAAGAACACAACCCCATACACTCCACTCACAAAAAAAAAACTCAATGTCTCAACATGGTGATGACGCTCACTTGGATGATGTTCAAAATCCTGATCCAATAGCACAAGGTGTTCAAACCATGAATGTTGTATCTACCTCTACAACTACAACACCTTCTCATACTCTTTCTGCTGTCAAACTCCCAGTACTCAAGGGTGAAAATTATGAGACATGGGCTAAGCAGATGGAACATTACTTGAATCATATAGATCATACTGTGTGGCAAGTTATCAAGAATGGGAATACACCTAAGAAGCTACACTGGTTTCCTGATGGTACATGCTATGCTCTACCTGCTGTGACTGCTGAGGAGGTACAAGCAGAGATCAGAGAGAGAAAAGCCAGAACTGCTTTGGATATGGCTCTTTCAGAAGACATCTTACCCAGCTTTCATCATTATAAGGATGCCAAGGCTATGTGGGATGCCATAAAACTTTGGAGGTAATGACCAGTCTAAGAAGATGAAGAAGATTGTTCTTAAGCAAGAATTTGATAACTTCTCAATTTCCAGTATAGAGGGAATACATGGTGGCTATGGAAGATTCAATTAGTTGCTTATTCAATTGGCAGTTTATGGACAAGTAATTCCTAATGAAGAAGCTAATCTAAAATTCTTAAGGAGTGTTTCACAAGAGTGGAAAGCAATGGCTATGCACTTCATCACAAGAGATAATATGGAAACAATTCCTTTTGATCATCTCTACAACAATCTTAGAGCATATGAGATGGATGTGAAAGGAATTGAGGTGACCAAGGAAACAACTACAACAAAGTCTAACTTGTCTTTTGTTTCAGAAGGAAACAGCGGTACTTATTTTCATAATACCGCTAGTGGATCAAGCAGCGGTACATACTTTACAAATACCGCTGGGGGACTTACAAGCGGTACTTACCCACAAAGTACTGAAGGCAGCCCTATAGTCTCTCAAAATCCACATGGAAGATCTTCACCATTGTTTAGTGACAATGATGCCATCTCATTCTTTGCTGGATAAGACAACATGCCAAGATTAACACTCAATGACTTGTTTCAAATGGATGATGCTGATGTTGAAGGGACGTGTTAGTGCAAACATTACGATGTTTAATCAAGATGATCCCTTTATGTTTTGTTGATGACAAACGTATAACTCACAATACATAATGTAAAATGTGTAAGGTACTCGTAATCACTCAAGAATACATTTGTATACTTCTCTCGACACCTCAAAGATCGCATTCGGCATGAATCACTCAAGGTATGAATAAACTTGTCATTAACCTAACTAAGTGATCAAGGATTAATATTTTCTTAAAATTCACTTTTATACAAAGTAACAAAGTAATTTTTAATGAACTTTATTTTTAAGAAAATGTTTTATTAAAAAGAAAATAGAAATTTGAGTTTGGAATATTCCAAAGAATATTCCCTAAGGTATATTCCAAAGAATATTCTTTAATTTGAATGTGCCATATTCCATATGCCAAAGGAATATCCTTTGAGGGTATAAACTACCCCAGATGGCATATCCCCACTAAAGGACAAATTTGCACGGACTCCAACGCGGAGGTTCCTTAAAGGAACCCGCGGTTCTTTATTGATAAGGAACCGCGGGTAGAGATAAGGAACCGCGGGTGTCTTTGACCGTTGCAATGTTTCCCTATAAATAGTTGATCATTTCCAGATTTTCTTTCAACCCTTTTTGCACAGTTTCTTCAAAAACATCTTTAAACCCTTGATTAGTTAGTTTAGATTAATCTTGTTTAAGATGTGATTCTCTCCTTCAATCTTCTCATCCTCTTAAGTGCAAAGAGAAGATCACTCACACATTTGTGATGTGATTAAAGATGAAGTCTTGATGAAGATCATCATGTTCATCATTTTTATTTGTGTCTTGTGTAGATCCAATGTATATGTGTATACTTGGATCAATCTTGTATAGATCCAATGTATATGGGTATACTTGGATCAATATTGTGTAGATCCAATGTATTTGTGAATACTTGGATTAGTTGTGTTAATCCATTGTATTTGTGAATACTTGGATTAGGTCTTGTGTAAATTAATTGTATATGTGTATACTTGGATTTATGTTGTGTAGATCCAAGTTACATGTGTACACTTGGATATGTGTTTTATTGAGTTGTAATAGGTAAGAGTTGTGAGTTCTCACTAAACTATAAAGTGATGTGGTTGTGTCTTGTGAGTTCTCACTAAACTATAAAGTGATGTAGTTGTGTCTAGTGAAGTTCTCACTTAGCTTCAAAGTGAAGAGTCGTGAAGATTGGTTCTACCTTTCGATTAGAACTCGACATCTAGCCTTGTGTCGTAAAATGGTGAAGTAGGCAACGTTGTGAAGATTGGTTCTACCTTTCGATTAGAACTCGACATCTAGCCTTGTGTCGTTAAATGGTGAAGTGGGCAACGTTGTGTAGATTGGTCCTGCCTAAGATTAGGACTCGACATCTAGCTTAGTGTCGGAAATGTGTAAGCGACATGTATGGTTTTCTCCGCCTTGAAAGGATTTTTGTTGACTAGTGAAGTAACTCTCGAGTAAGGTGTACTCGAGGAGTGGAGTAGGGCGAAGAGGAGCTTCGTGACCGAACCACTATAAAACATCGTGTCGGTACTTTCCTTTATATTTATGTCTTTACTATTATAGATGTATTTATATGTTGTGTGTTGTGTGCATCTCATAATCTAAACATCTAAGTTGCAGAAAAGCTAAGGCTTAGTACGTGTGTGCTTCGTGTTTAGATTATGGTCAAGTGTGCATCCTTTAGTCTAAACATCTTAGTTGCGGAAAAGCTAAGGCTTAGTACGTGTGTGCTTAGTGTTTAGACTATTGCTTGATGTACACTTGATTTGATGTGTTTGTATGTTTCCTTACTTATAGTTATTATCTATTACAAACACATCTCATATCTAGTCAAGCTTAATCAAGAGTTTGATACAAACGATTGTCAAGGTTTACAACGTATCAATATTTGGCATCCACTGTAGGCAGTTCTTTATTGAGCCCGCGGTTCTTTATTGATAAGGAACCACGGTGATATTTAAGGAACCGCGGCCAGTGGAATAAAAGAAATGTTTTGAAAATGAACTAGAAACTATTAAACCCCCCCCCCCCCCCTTCTAGTTTCTACAATTGGTATCAGAGCGAGGTTATTCAAGATCTTTGAAGGATATTGTACTTTAAAGCTTGGATCGATCTTTGCTCTCTTTTTCAAAACAAATCGTTTTTAAAAATGAAAACGGTTTTTAAAAATAGAGACGATCTTTGTATCAAATTGTTCATGAAGAGTGATTACTTATGAAATGTGTTTTGTTGTTTCATTCGTACAAGTTTTGGTGTTAAATAAACTTTGTATAATAGCTTGAATTAAATCTTTTCATGTTTGGAAGTATAAAAATCTTTTGTGTCATAATTAACTCTAAAATACGAGTTCTATGTGTCTAAAATGAAATTTTTAGAGTCCTAAGTCCATCCAAAAAGTTACCAAATGATTTTGGCCAAAAAGCCCTTTTTTTCCTCTGGACGCGCTTCTTTATCTATTCCCCACGGTTCCTTATCAATAAGGAACCGCGGTCAGTCCGACACAGATTTTTGAAAACTTTGAAAAATCATATAAAATCAACCGTAAGTCCGTAGAAGTCGTGCCACCCGTCATTTCGAACGTAATTGAATTTTATTTCAACTAAAACTGCTTCCAAACCTTTATTCAAACTTTAAATTTGGATGGTTTCTAAGTTCCATACTTTGTCCAAAGTATTGAGCGTCGGTTTTTCGCAAAACTTGTGTTTTACTCTTTTCTATTAAGTTGGACATCTCTTGGTTATATATCTTTGAAAATTGATATATTTATAAAGTGTTAAACTTAATTAAATTTTAAATGGGTCAAAGACTATTTTCAAATAAAATCAAGCTATGAATACTTTGTTGTATCTAACACTCAAAACATGGACGAATGCTTTTATGTGTTAAGCTAATTGTTTGTGTGTGTTTCCTTGTGTGTTATTATTATATGTAGACATTATTAAGTGTTCCTTGCTATTTGTATTAGCATTGTTTATATGTCTAGTCTCTTATGCCTTGCTTGGTATTTGTTAGTATCTACTTTTTCCTAATTAGGATGTATGCTAGATTTCTTGCATTTTAGTTGCAACATTATGTATGCATTGCATATAGGATTAACATCTATTGGTTTACAAATGTTACATAAACATTTTGTATACCTTGGCATGTTCTTTAACACTTTTAGGTTTGAAAGCTTTGGGAGCTTGTCAAATCTATTGATTTGGGTCGTCTTACTCGATCATTGTGTTATTAGTTCAAGTAGATAAATGTCTCACTATAAAACATGAAACTCCCTTTGAAAATCTTAGCTATTTTATCTTAAAAGAGTGTTTGTGGGAATCAAGAAGGATTTCTATTAAATATCAATGCATTATTCAAACTATGATTGGTATCATTATCGAATCTAATTGACATGTTTTTTAGTGTAGACATGAATGTGGTTTATTAATAATATACATCGAATCATAACTAACACTTGTGTTGATGGTGTTATGTTGAATCTACTTGTTCAAAATAATTACTTATAATGCACAATAGAGTCGGTTTGATAACTTGGATGTTTCATCCGAAATTCTCAAGTAATTTACATTGCTATGCATTTTATAAATGTGTCATTTCCGAAAGACCAATCAAGAGTGTTCCTTTGGTTTGTGTAAACTTTGTTTATACAATTCAAAGTTATTGGCCTCAAGTTCTATTAAGATAAATAACCTTAACTAGACTTGTTTGACAAGATATGCAATGGTACATTCTTAACCCTCATTAGGTCATGCATTGTGTCGCCATGCAAGTTTCATCCTTGCTAAACTTTATTAGGAAAATGTTGGAATTACGTTTTGTCTAACTTGAGAATGACTACTAAAGAATTTATGCACTAGGATCTTAATTTGACCTAACGGTTGAATTACTTCCATGTGGGAAGTTGAGTTGGTGTATAACTCGTAAAAATGGCCATGTTTAGCCTTAATTGAGCACCTCTAGTGATAGTCTCATACTCATTCTCAAAATTGGCTAAATGGCTCTTCCTATATATGACTAATGATAGTTTACTTTGATGAACTTTGTATGTCATTAGGAGTCTTTTTCTTTTGTAGCCATTAGGTTTTTCTTAGCTTTCTTCTTACGTGCTAATTGAACCTATGTGTCTTTCCTTTGTGTGTGTTCTAGTTTTTATTGCTCTTAAGCATGACTTTATGATAAGTTACACTAGAACATTAGGATTTGATGAATTGGAAAATCCTCATTCACCACCTAAACCAAGCCTCTGTATGCGGTTCTTTAAATAGACCGCGGCTCCATATCAATATGGAACCACCGGTGGAGATAAAGAACCGCGGGCAGAAGCTCTCAAATTCGGGTTTTCTGAAACTTCCCAATTGTTCCAACACCCTTTGGAATCTTGTTTCAAACCTTTGATCACTCCCAAAATATCTTGGGCTTTCCCTTTTTAACCCTTTACTAGTTTGGATCATCCCCTCACCTTTTTAAACCCTCCTTGTTAGCCATGTTCTTCACACCTCAAACCATTCATCCTTACCCCTTAAACCACCCATTACTACCATGGTTTCTACAAGAACCTCCAATTCATCCAAAACCTCCTCTTCAAAGAGGCACCTCAAAATTAAGATTAAGTTACCTAAACTTAACTCTTCACCCTTTCACGCACCTAAGAATGAGATCGTGCCCATTCTCATCTCTTCATCACCCTCACCACCTATTGCACCATGCAAGACTACCTCAACCCATGGTACCAACCATTCACATGGTTCTACCTCCTTTTCATTCCAAACTAGAATGAATGAGTTAACTTCACCCTTCACTCCTAGTACTCTCTTGGATGTGACTACTCAACCTCAACCTATCCAAAGCATTTCCTTTGAGAATAACTTTGTTGAACCCTTGGTGACTTCACCTTTTACCCCACCAAATTCACCCACTTCACCCATCTCACCTTTGGAGAACATACCACATCCTCCACCACCCACATCACCCATCACCTTGCCTTATAATTAAGCATGTGCATTGTTTATTAATAAGACACCCAATTTAAGCAAATCAAAGATTTCTAGTGTAACTAGGATTAAAATTATGCTTAAGTTTTAGGCTTGTTTTTTTATACATTTTTGTATGATCTTTACTCTCCTGTATTTCCTTTTTTTCAACATGATTAGTCTTTGGGTCTTGGATCTCGTTATTCTCGTGATCTTTCTTTTCTTCTTTATTTTCACACTCGGTTGTCAAGGAAGGTTAGATTTATATCTAATTTGTCTCCTAGTAAGATTGACAACTTAAAATATTTCTTTTGAAATATTCAAGCAATTTTAACTTGCAATTGCAATTGTTAAAAGTCATATCCGTAGCATTGACTTTCAAGCCTTTTAGCATCTTATGTCTGTAAAACCCGTAAAAATAAGGTCATAATTTAATTCTATTTTCAATTATTTTGAAGTATTTTATAACGTTAAATACTATTATGCTTAACGGTTTAAGTTGAAACCGATATTAAATATTATATTTTAATATTTTGACGAGTAACGAGGACTACTAGTGATCGCGACACCGACGGATGCCTAAAATTTTATATTTTATTATCGATCATTTCGATATTTAATACTTTAGACGATATCGTTTTAATTACGTATCGAGTCGTTATATTATTATTTTTCATCTGCGTCTAAACTTTTAAAAAAAGTATTTTTACGAAACCCGAGTCCCGTAAATATTTGTAAAATTGACTTTTAGTCATTTCCCGCTTTTTAACTAATATTTACATTTTATCCCAAAACTATACACAATTTACAAGATTTACCCTAAACTTTTATACTATAAATAGAAGATTCTTACCAAATTCTTCCACTAACATAATAAACAAAAAAAAAACGTATATCATCACTATCCTCCCCTTTCTTGCCATGAAACAACATCAAACAAAAACACCCTTTGATTTAATTTTTAGTTTGAATCTTGCAAATCCAAGGTAAGACCCATTCCTATTATTTGATGGTGATCATTTTGATACCATTTTCACAAACATGCAACAACTTTTATTTTCTCAAATTATTTTCATGATGATCAAGATTGTTTGATCTATTTTTATGGGTATAAGATTGTGTTATTATTATTATTATTAGAATTTTGAGTGCATGCATGTGATTTTTTACCAAGTGAGTTTTAGAATGATACAAGTGTTAGGATTGGTTTATGATGATATTAGGATGTTAGAATGATGATAAAAATGATTGGTTTTGATCAAAAACATGATTTTGTAAGAGATTTTTATAGTCAATTTTAGGCAGTAGGTTTGAGGCCAATTTCGAGGGTCTTAAGTCTGGGTATAGGATGATATTATTGGATTATGTCGTAGAGAATTTCGTTAGCTTCGATTTGATATAAAGTAGGCCTTCCAACTCCAAACGAGGTGGAAGATACACTAGTTTGATTTTCGTGTACCGGGAGACAAGTGTCGACACAATCCGAAAATTGTTGTCGATATTTGGATCGAATATCGGGGACTATAAAATGAGTTTCAAAAGGATTCAAGGGCTGTTCTCAGGCTAAAAGTTTAGCATTTTGAGTCTATTTTTATAATCAAGTGTCGGTTTTATAAATGGAGTTGTTTAGAATGGTCAAAATGGTTTCGTAAGTCAAGGTCGCTAAACTGTCCGGATTTTGTGATTCAAAGATGAGTCGGGCAGGGAACTTTAGAAGTAAAATCTTTTAATGGGCTCTTGGGAGGACTTTCTACATATAGTAAGTGAGTTCTCTGAGTAGTATCATAAAAAGTTGATATATTTAAGTATGGGAAAACTGCTTGGACATTCGGTATGTTCCGGCAGATTTTTATTAAAGACATAGAATAATAAAATGAATATATAGGAGAGTGTAATAGTATCACTTGTATCGTTTTCTCTCGAGTTTGTCGTGATTATATGAGTCGAGTTTTATATTCTTATGTATGGTTTATTTCTCGAGTCTATTATTAATGAACGCACCTCATTTGATAGGTTGCGGTTCTCGTGTTTGAAAGGCATCATCTATCGTCGGCGATCGTCTCATTACCACTATCGGCTAAGGTGAGTCTATAGCCTCGCTTTATACTAGTTATTAAATGATTTTAAACCCGCGAGGGGGAATACATGTTTTTATAAACTTAGAACACAAGATTTTTATGGTATGCTTTGTCCCTCTATGAATGGACCTGTGGTTGCCTTTAAATTGCATTAAGTGATTGCCTTTGTTAAAACCTCAATTATGGACCGTTAATTAACCTATGATGGGTTAACCGCTAGTACAATTAATAGATCTATGGGGGAAGCCGCCCCTGTTCAATTTTTGTGGACTTGTCATAGAAGCTTAGGCCCGACCTCCACACTGTTTGGACATATTGTATTGAGAAGTCAGGTATACGGAAATGTACCATTAATCTAGAGGTAACCGACAATTAATAAATCTCCTGTCTTATCAGACCTCTTAAGGGAGTGTCTAAGGGCTCGGTTCCATGAGCTTATTGCAATTTATGCTATATACAATTATCATTGTTGATGCAAATTATTATTTGATGCTTATAAGCATGCCACAAACTTATAATCTTTACTTGTGTTTAAAATGATTACATAAACCTATAGATTTCACTCGGCATTTTTGCTGATTGTTTTACTCACATGTATTTCAGGTAATCAAGAAGTGGAAGCTTGGAGGTCACGGGGATGAAGTTGTGCACTGCTTTTGTTGTTCAAACTCTTTGATTTATTTATCGTTCCATTTTTTAAAACAAACTAATATGTTGTTTTAACTTATCTTTTGGTAACGATTACTTGGGACTACGCTACTCTGATAAATGTTTTAGGAACGATAAATCTAAAACGTCTCTTTTCGAGTCGTTCTTTATAAATTATGTGTTGTTGTATCATTGTTTAGCACCCAAAGATGTATTCCGCTGCGTGTAAATTTGGGGGTGTTAGAGATTGGTACCAGAGCCATGAGTTATAGAGAACTAGGTCTTTTTCTAAAAACCTAAACTATAACTGTCGGTTTTATTTTTCAAAGAGTCGGTGCACATGATTTCGCGTGACTTCAGGTTCAAGCTACTTCTGGGATTACAACTTTAGTATACATTATTATGTATGCCTTATTGCTAAGTATTTCTAAATAAATACTATAATCCTTTATCGATATATATTTATGTCGTTAAACTTTTTGATAAAAGTTTATCATTTATTAATGATTACCTTAAATAAATACATTGAATTTTCAAGATCTTTCTGTATTTATTTTTGAAGTATTTAAATTGCCTTTATTGCAAAAATTTTATATTATGACCTTACATACCTTCATCTGCGCGCGTTACTTTTATTGTTTAACCCTTGTGATATTTATATAGGTATCCAAATCGTCTTTCGGCTGTTTGTGCTTGGACGTCTTGAAACGTAATCTCTAGACCATTGTGTAGCTCAATGTGTCCCTAGAAAAGACTAACCGCTATCGTGTGAGTCACACATTTTGAAATACTTCTTATAATCGTGTTGAATAATATCATGGTTTTTCTTAATATTTTATTGATTTTTATCACCGTTTTACACGGCATGCGAAGCTTTAATTCATTGACATTTATATGTATCGACTCCGAAGTGTATTGTTCGCTTATATCTTGGTAACGTCATTCACCGTTTTTCTTCCTAAATTTCGTGTTGAATACCTTGAAGCATCTTATGTCATTCATTATACTATATTTTTTATTTGATGCTCATTATGAGATTTATTTTCATTGTTGTAAAATCCACAAGACATGTGTGTATATATATATATATATAATGAGTGGTTAGGAAGTGTCGAAAAATATATTTAATGGAGAAATTGTAGGGACATTATAAACAGGTCAAAACTTTAAAGTAAAACCTGTGTTTTTAAAATAAAATAATCAAACCGGCACAGAACTTGCAGGGGTATTTTAGTCATTTTACATTGGGTTTCAGGTCTCGGGCAAAATTAGAAAGTTGTCTGAAACGTCGTTTTGTATCAAAATGCTTTAGACTCCGAGTCTTGGAGATGTCGTTTATCGGGTCAATTAATCGGCTCATATTAAAAGTTAAATCTGATAGAAAAATTCAGAACATGGGTTTTAAAAGTTTCTAAGAAGTTTTGAGTTCATTTGAGATCGTAAAATTTTAACGAATATTATTTTACAACTAACGAACACTAGTTGCATGTGAAAATGTTTAAAAATAGAAACATTACAGGATTAGTTATTACCAGATTAATGGTGTAATTTGAAAATGAATAATATATTTTCTTAAAAGCATGTTGTGTCGAGTATCTTACATAGAATACACATTTGGATTGTTTTATTCTTTTTATATATATGACTCTTTTGTCATTCGATATTATTTTTATTTTTCTTCTAACCTTCCACTGATTTGAGTTGAGTTTTGAAGTTTTGCCTTAACATACTTCGTTGACATTCTTATCGCGTATCTCATGACGTTTTCGTCTAAACCTTATAACCCTTTGAAAACTTAACAACTTGTAACCATTTCATTTGTTGTTTTATGAGCTACTATTTGCCACGTTTTGCAAACCTTTGGCTACTTTATACGTTGTCATATTGTCACATTAATAATAAATCTGATATTGTTTTACGATTATTTTCACCAATTGTTTTTACTTTGGTCTTATAAAATACTTTTCGTAACATTAAAAGTTGCTTATTGAGTATCTCACAAATTACTTGTATCCTATAAATTTATAAACTATTTTTAAATTCCATTTTACAAATGGCATGGTTTATATAAACATAAGAAACGTAATACTTTTTGACGAAATGAAGCACTGCATTGCTAGCCCTAAATTATACATGGTCTGATCACCTATGTCTAATTTAGATGGAGCCATGCTAGGCTGAATAGTAGTCCACTTAAAAATCTTGATAATAATCAACTTTTTACTTGTATTTATGATAAAGATAAATAAAATGAAATAAATGAAAAGTAGTTTTAAAAACCTTTATATTTCATGCAAGTAGCGCAATTTCCATGCATCCGCATATGTTTTCTTACCTTTTCTTGAACGAACTACGCGCTTACGAATACGTTTTTACTCGACAATCGTTTTTCTACTTGTTACTTCATTTTATCTTATAACTTATTTCTTTTGACTGTTCGTCTAATTACTGACTGTTGATAAATGACTTGAAAGTCTTGATGTTTTATCCTTCCTTCTTGTCCAATCTTCTTTATGCGACTGGGTAGATCTTTGGAATGTCTCCGCACGTGAATAATGAATTATCACTAGAGTGATTTCCGTGTATCCGGGATGACGTCCGTCACTCTCGTTTGTCTCGAAATCCACTCTTGTGAACCGTGCTTTGACTTCTCTCTTTAAACACTAACATCGTTCATTTGATTTGTTTTATTTCCAAGTGATTATTAGGAATTTTATTTTATTAAAATTTTTGTATGGATTTTATTTCCGATCATGTATCGACCACCGCTAAGGTTAACGAGCTGATGTTGGTGAACCACCGACCACACTAACAAAAATTGACAAATTGTTTAATCTATTATTTCTTATCGTCTTACCATCAACGCCTTTATTTTTTTATTCTCTTTAAGAATTCATACGACATTTGCTTCGTCCCCTTTTGTACCATTGATTTCGTACTAATTGTTGACTATTATTTCCATTCGTATTCGTTTGTTATCTTGTCACATTTCAAAACCCGAATGCAACCCATATTTATTTTGGAATGATAAACACCTTTATGTATTCCTACAAGGTATTATAAAATTTTTATGGAACTTTTATAAATTTTTCCAATGATTCTCAGTTATCGAAATAACCATCACATGTAAAAGGTCAAATTTATACATCATATTTTTTATAACTAAAACTAATGTTTAAATTGAAATTATGTTTTTATCTTTTGAAGTAATTGACTTATCATACTTTACTTTTAATGTAATGAAATTGCCAGTTTAATTTATATTCCTAATAGTGATTTATTTGGAAATTATATTCTCTAATTGTAACCATCAGTATAAGTTTAATTAATAAATTTATGTCATTCTTTCAAAGTTTCTTAAGACGACCAAATAAATTTTGAAACTATTTTACTTCTATTTTTGATGTATCATCTTTATCAAGAAAGTACCTCAACTGAGTTTTAAGGTAATACCAAATCCGGGACGGATAATTGTGACAAATGTTATTTTAATGATAATGTATAATTCATTCTTCGCTCTTATTTTTCTAGTATTGCGAATTATTATGTTTTACGGTTACGTGATTCGAGATCCCTCGTCGATCGTTAATCTTAAATCATTTTACCACATCTTGTTCGTTTATGCGTTTATTGAAGTCATTTTATCTCGTTCTGTTCCTCGTTTTGAAGATTACTATTTTATTCTGAGTTCAAAATGAATCTCGGGAAGCAGTGTATAAGAAGAAACGATAAATGTCACCAGGATTTATGTGTGTACTTGTGGAATGATTGAGGACCGAATCTCTTAATGAATGGAGTTAATAAATTTGTTACAACCTCGAGGAGCATGTTGAAGCCGACACTGCAAGTGGAAAGACTCTTGTGATCAAGTGGTTATTATCAAGGGTTCGTTCAAGGTTTTCTTGATGATTAACGATGGAAATCTATACTTGATGTTATTGTTCGACCTTTTATTTTTATGTACTTATGTGGTATGTGATCTAGTCAAATGATCGTAAGTTGTGAGAACTTGAGACGGTATCATCCGATGACGTCCGATCATGTAGAACATATATTATGTAATATCTTTTTGACTTTCAACGACGATGTTTATTGAGACTTTAATGCGCGTTGGCGAAAGTGAGATGGTGTCTTTGTATTATCTTTTGAGTGAGGACCCGCGTGTGAGCACCCTCCGATGACGAAAATGTTTTTCTTGTTAATTCTTTTTGATGTGTGTCTATGGCTATCCGGTCAGTGGCTATCCTTTAAATTGCAACATTCTTTTTAACTGGACTTACCCGAAAATCCTGTCACCTATTCTTGTCGTCGAATGAGCTTCGTGTGATTCATAAAATTTTCATGTGTCGAACTTGACGGGTGACTGGTGGATAAGGATTTATTTATTCCTTTTTGGTGAGATACAACTTGATGACAAGTTGCGTTTTGTAAAAGAACCAGTGGAGATCGTGGATCGAGATTCACATGGGAACGTGAAGACTTCTTTATAAGGAATGCCCTCATCCTTCCGGGTAGTGAACAACTCGTGTATGAGGCGAGTTGAGCGCCGGGACGTCGCTCCCTTAAGGTGGTGAGGATGTAAAACCCGTAAAAATAAGGTCATAATTTAATTCTATTTTCAATTATTTTGAAGTATTTTATAACGTTAAATACTATTATGCTTAACGGTTTAAGTTGAAACCGATATTAAATATTATATTTAAATATTTTGACGAGTAACGAGGACTACTAGTGATCGCGACACCGACGGATGCCTAAAATTTTATATTTTATTATCGATCGTTTCGATATTTAATAATTTCGACGATATCGTTTTAATTACGTATCGAGTCGTTATATTATTATTTTTCGTGTGCGTTTAAACTTAAAAAAAAAATATTTTTACGAAACCCGAGTCCCGTAAATATTTGTAAAATTGACTTTTAGTCATTTCCTGCTTTTTAACTAATATTTACATTTTAGCCCAAAACTATACACAATTTACAAGATTTACCCTAAACTTTTATACTATAAATAGAAGACTCTTACCAAATTCTTCCACTAACATAATAAACAAAAAAAAATGTATATCATCACCATCCTCCCCTTTCTTGCCATGAAACAACATCAAACAAAAACACCCTTTGATTTAATTTTTAGTTTGAATCTTGCAAATCCAAGGTAAGACCCATTCCTATTATTTGATGGTGATCATTTTGATACCATTTTCACAAACATGCAACAACTTTCATTTTCTCAAATTATTTTCATGATGATCAAGATTGTTTGATCTATTTTTATGGGTATAAGATTGTGTTATTATTATTATTATTGGAATTTTGAGTGCATGCATGTGATTTTTTTTTACCAAGTGATTTTTAGGATGATACAAGTGTTAGGATTGGTTTATGATGATATTAGGATGTTAGAATGATGATAAAAATTATTGGTTTTGATCAAAAACATGATTTTGTAAGAGATTTTTATAGTCAATTTTAGGCAGTAGGTTTGAGGCCAATTTCGAGGGTCTTAAGTCTGGATATAGGATGATATTGTGGGATTATGTCATAGAGAATTTCGTTAGCTTCGATTTGATATAAAGTAGGCCTTCCAACTCCAAACGAGGTGGAAGATACACTAGTTTGATTTACGTGTACCGGGAGACGAGTGTCGACACAATCCGAAAATTGTTGTCGATATTTGGATCGAATCTCGGGGACTATAAAATGAGTTTCAAAAGAATTCAAGGGATGTTCTTTGGCTCAAAGTTTAGCATTTTGAGTCTATTTTTATAATCAAGTATCGATTTTATAAATGGAGTTATTTAGAATGGTCAAAATGGTTTCGTACGTCAACGTCGCTAAACTGTCCGGATTTTGTGATTCAAAGATGAGTCGGGCAGGGAACTTTAGAAGTAAAATCTTTTAATGGTCTCTTGGGAGGACTTTCTACATATAGTAAGTGAGTTCACTGAGTAGTATCATAAAAAGTTGATATATTTAAGTATGGGAAAACGGCTTGGACATTCGGTATGTTCCGGCAGATTTTTATTAAAGACATAGAATAATAAAATGAATATATAGGAGAGTGTAATAGTATCACTTGTATCGTTTTCTCTCGAGTTTGTCGTGATTATATGAGTCGAGTTTTATATTCTTATGTATGGTTTATTTCTCGAGTCTATTATTAATGAACACACCTCATTTGATAGGTTGCGGTTCTCGTGTTTGAAAGGCATCATCTATCGTCGGCGATCGTCTCATTACCACTATCGGCTAAGGTGAGTCTATAGCCTCGCTTTATACTAGTTATTAAATGATTTTAAACCCGCGAGGGGGAATACATGTTTTTATAAACTTAGAACACAAGATTTTTATGGTATGCTTTGTCCCTCTATGAATGGACCTGTGGTTGCCTTTAAATTGCATTAAGTGATTGCCTTTGTTAAAACCTCAATTATGGACCGTTAATTAACCTATGATGGGTTAATCGCTAGTACAATTAATAGATCTATGGGGGAAGCCGCCCCGGTTCAGTTTTGTGGACTTGTCATAGAAGCTTAGGCCCGACCTCCACACTGTTTGGACATATTGTATTGAGAAGTCAGGTATACGGCAATGTACCATTAATCTAGAGGTAACCGACAATTAATAAATCTCCTGTCTTATCAGACCTCTAAAGGGAGTGTCTAAGGCCTCGGTTCCATGAGCTTATTGCAATTTATGCTATATACAATTATCATTGTTGATGCAAATTATTATTTGATGCTTATAAGCATGCCACAAACTTATAATCTTTACTTGTGTTCAAAATGATTACATAAACCTATAGATTTCACTCGGAATTTTTGATGGTTGATTTACTCACATGTATTTCAGGTAATCAAGAAGTGGAAGCTTGGAGGTCACGGGGATGAAGTTGTGCACTGCTTTTGTTGTTCAAACTCTTTGATTTATTTATCGTTCCATTTTTTAAAACAAACTAATATGTTGTTTTAACTTATCTTTTGGTAACGATTACTTGGGACTACGCTACTCTGATAAATGTTTTAGGAACGATAAATCTAAAACGTCTCTTTTCGAGTCGTTCTTTATAAATTATGTGTTGTTGTATCATTGTTTAGCACCCAAAGATGTATTCCCCTGCGTGTAAATTTGGGGGTGTTAGAATGTCAAATTGTTTAACTGAGTGATTTTCCTTTTAGTCGATAATCGTTTTTGGACACCCAATGTCCACGGTTCCTCAAATAACCTTTGGTCTCATTATTGATAATGAACCACGGACATATTTAACGAACCGCGACCATTGAGTCCCTTGTTCGTTTTGGTTTTTTTCTCTTTTGACAAGTTTTCTTGAAGATTCCTTTTTTTTCTTCTATTTTGAGTTTATTCTCTCGTTTTGTGAAGTTATCCTTAACTTCTTTGTTGAGTCTGTCTCAATTATTTTAATCATGCTCTTCTAAGTCGAGTCTCTTTCTTCTATTCTTTCTAAACTAAGTTGAGTCGAGCCTCACCCTTTCCTCATCATGTAATTGTTCTTTGAACACCACCCATCTTGGTCTTTCTAGTATTTGGCTTATTTGATCTCTTTCTCTATATCATTGAGTCATCTTTTTGGTGTCGACATTCATAAGCATCCTTGCCTATAATGTCTTATATCTAGAATTTTTTTTAAAAGAGTTGATTTATCCGCTTTTGTTTTTTTTTGGTTTTTTAAGGTCAAACGTGTCTCTAGGTTGAGATATTTTTGTTCTTCTTTTTAGAGAGTTGATTGCGGTTAAAATTTACAATTGGTATGGGTGATTCCATCATTTCTAAGTTATTAACCCCTTGAGATAATATCTTCAAATTGTTGGATTTTCCTTTTCTACCTCTATTCCAACAATTTTGAATTGATTTTCTCAAAATCCTCTCCTTGTTTTTTGAGAGTTGATGGTTAAATCTTGAATTTTCTTGGGTGATTCCAAAAATTCTAAGCTTTTTACCCTTTGACATATTATCATTACAATTGGTATGGATGTTTTTTTTTCTATCTCTATTCCAATAATTGTGAATTGATCTTGTCAAGATCCTCTCCTTTGTTTTTTTTGGATTGATAGCATCGCGTGCACACTTATTTCTCCAATGCTTGTCATTGTTTGTGCAAACGACTTGTTTATCATCCTCGTTTTCTTTTTCCATCATAGTCATTCTTTCTCTCTTTTCGACTATATGGGATCTTATTTTTTTTGTCATTGTCATACTCTCTTTGATTTGGTATTTCTTGCCAAAATATTAAAAGTGGAGTATGTACTCTCGACAATATTTTTCTCTTAAATTGGACATCTCTTTTCTCTCTTAGTCCTCTTTATATTTTTTTTGGTGTCACCAAAATAAGTTGGGTTCTATTTTCTTTCTAATAGCCCTCTTATTTTTCTTAACTTGTAATACTTTTTACACTTCTAAAAGTTAAGATTGTTTTAGCTTTCTCTCGAGTCCCTTTTTTTTACTCGAGTTGTTGATTGTTGTAAAATTACACTTGTTTAGGAAAACAAGGTAAAAGCGGTAAGTATTAAGTGTACGTTTAGGAAAACGTAGACACTTATGACCCAAATGGGGATCGTTCTCTCGAGGAGGCACGTGCGTTCTGTAATGAATTGATTAATGATGTTTGTGATTATTAACAAGAAGAAAAGAAATGAGATAGGAAAGAAAAGACGGTTACGAAGACGAATTAAAACTACGACGAAAAAGGCGTGAACGTAAAACCGTAAAACTACAAAAATTAAAAGTTTAACCTAAAATTCCCAAAAATTACTAAAAATCCACAATAAAATTCTAAGAGTTTACAAAAAATCAAAACTTGCTAAAACCTTTTAATTAATTAGATAATGACTTTTTAATGCTAATTAATGCCCTAAAAATCACAATTAATTATTAAAAAGTCCCAAACAAGAGTTTATAGTTTGTAAACCTCAAAATTGACCTAATAAAGCTAAAAACTATTTTTAAAAATTTTAAAACCTAATAAAACTATTTTTAATTACTTAAAAACTATTAAAATCTATTAAAACTTAAATTAATTCTAAAAAATAAATGAAAAGTCTAAAAAATATTTGGAAAGTGACAAAGTTCCTAATTTAATATCTACAATCTAGGAAAAATGAAAAAAGTAGAAAAAACAAACTTTGAATTTTTATTAATAAAATAATATTAAAATAATCAAAAAAATAAAAAGTTTATAAATAAATTCTAAAAAATTATCAAAAATCCTAAATAATGTAACTAGAACAAAAATTCAAATTAAAGTTCCTAAAACCTTTTAATTAATTTTATATTAAATTTTAAAGTTAACAAAAAACCCTAAAATCAAATAAAATTAAAAATAAGACTTTTTGAAAACTTTTTGGGCTGTAAACCTCAAAATACTTAAATAAAAACTAAAATCTATTTTTCTGGATTTTTAAAAGAACTTTTACTATTTTTAAATTACTTTCTAAAAATTAAACTAGAAATAATCCTAATAAATAAATTAGAAATGGGAAAAATAATATTTTTGGAAAGAAAAGTCCTAAAACCTAATACATCCTAGGAAAATTGCTAAACAGTAAAAATCTAAGAGAAATAAGCTAGAATCAGCTTATTTATAAGCTGTTAACCAAATAAGCTATAAAACAAAAAGCCCTTAAGTATAATTTGAAACCAAACCTATCAGTCAAAGTCCCTAGGGCGCAGATGGTTAGTACGTTTGGTTGTGGGAGGAGTGGCGCAGGTTCGAGTCCTGTCCACGTCCTTTTTGTAAAATCTTTTTTTTTTTACTTTTTAACTTTTAAAAACCCAAGCAATAACCTTGATAATCTCAAAAACACAAACTCAATCAAAATTATAACAAGATCAAATCCAAAAGAATGAAAAACGGGTTCAGTTTGCTATTGTTGACTGATGAACACAAGGAAGAGTGAAGATATATCTTCACTTGTGCAAATTAAACCAAGAGGAGCTTGGTTTATGATTTCTGTGGATGATTTGATGGACACAGGACACCCTTGTACTCTTTGGAGTACAAGGAGTCAAATAATGCACAAGACAAGCAAGAAAATCACACAATCAAGATCAAAATAGCAAACACAGGTCTCTGATATGGTTTGCTAGGTCTGGTGGGTTCTTACTGGTTCAATTAGCACACAAGTGGATTTCCAACCTCACAAATTTGCACACAATGACATCAATCTAGCATACAACCAATTCACAACCTATATAATCCTAACTTCTAACAGATTACAAGATTTGAAGCACAAATTTCAATCAAAACAAGCAGAAATTGAACATAACAGATTTGTGCTATCTTTCCCAATCTTTTTACTTATAAACTTGATCTAATCATGTCCAAACTGAAAACCACACACTCCTATGACCTAATGAGAACTTATGGAGATGATTTAAACAGGTTTTAAGCAAATTCAATGATTTTTAACCCCACTTAAACCCTTATCCAAACACCCCTTAAAAACTGATTTTTAACTTTAACAAATCAAAAGCTTATTAAATCATACCAAACTGATTTAGAACTGATCTAACATGCATATAAACATCAAATATACATAAACAAACAACAAACTACACATTTAAACAATTTTCATGCAATTTCATAAAATCTCATACAAAATCAGTAATATGTAAAAACTAAAAATGGGACAAGATGGTTACCTTGTGGGACCCACATCCGGGCCCCACTATGGCTGCAATGCCATTTCCTTCAGGCTGGGGCCTGAGCAGAACAGTTGGCTATAGGGATGATGATAAGATCCTTGTTCTTGAACCTGCACAAAACAAACAACAAGGAGAAGCACTTCAAGTTTAATAAGCTTGAAACCAATAAGTCTATAAGGCTTATTGGTTTGGCTTATTAAACAGTAAGTATTGGGTAAAAAAAATAGTCAACAACAACCTGTTTGAACCAAAACAGGAACCACAATCTTTCTGAAAACCAAAAACCTTTCTTTTCAAAAACCAAGTGCTTGAACTTTCCAAGCCACTTGAACCTTAAATTCAAAGAACCTTACTGATATGAACCAATCAAGAACTCCTACACAAGATTCTTGATTTTCCAAACACTTAAATACCACAATTTCTCACAAGAGAATTATAGCCAAAAATGTTTAACAAATAGAATTTTGGAACTCAGATTTTTAAACTCACTTAATACCAACTTTTAATAATCAAAAGGAATTACAAATCAATTTATGAAAACACCAAACTTTGTATTACTTAAAAAGGAATTACAATAATTTTGATTAAAAATCTGGAACCAGAGGAAATAGAGACACATGCGTCTCTATTTATACAACTAAAGGAAGCTACTAGAACTACTAAAACCCTAGTTGCTAAAATGCCAAAAAGGCCCTTGATTCTTTGACTGAAATTGGTCAAATTGTGCCTTCATGTGATTGCCAGTTGGAAAAGTTGATCATAGACGTTGAATACTCCTTGGGGACCAAGTAGAACAATCTTGGTCGCTAAAATGGTCGGGTGTAGGGTTTGAGGGAAAGGGACAGGGCAGGGGAGGGTCCCACAAGACACATGGGTGTGTCTTGTGGCGTTTTGTGATGTGGGTTAAGGTGAGGTTAAACTCAATTAGTAATCTGAAAAAAAATCAACTCAAAACCCTTTGGATTGGATTGAATTGAACCTGGGAAATGTTAGGGTTTAAGTGGTGTTTAGGGAGAGTTTAATCCAAAAAGGGGGAAATTAGATTTTAAAAATCTGTTTAGTGGGAAAGGTGTTTGACTAATTTGACCAGTTTATTTAATAAACTGGTTGGGTTTGGGTTGGGTTTATGGACGGGTTGGGTAGGGTGATGGGTATTTGGGTGGGTAATGGTGATGTGTCAAGATGTGAGTGGTGGTGGGAGTTTTGTTGTCTGGCAAAAACAGTCCCCAAGCATTCTTTTTTCTTCCACTTTGTAACAAATGCCAATTTCTTCATTTTCCTTTGATAACAATTTTGGCAGATTTACATTTTTGGCACAAAAACTTTTAGAAACTTTTCCAAGGGTTTCTTTTGTATTTCTTGGATTCTTCAAGGGCTGTTCTTGTATAGTCTTCATTCCTTAAGGACCATTCTTGTACAATTGACATTTGGAGGGTCATTTGTGACAAGTTCTTCAAAGATGAGGGACTAAAGTTGCCAATCTTCAATTCTTCAAGGGTCTTTTTGCAAAATTCCAAACTTGGGCCCGGTTCATTGTGCGGCTTCGTTTCCCGTGTTCGTTTTTGAATGATTCTTGTGATCTTTTGCCATTTCCTCAATATCCGTACCTAAAAATACACAAGTAACAAACACGAGCATATATTTGGCAGTTTTAATGATATTTTATGCATTTTAAGCCCGATTTGGACGCTGAGACCATGTATAAAAGCAGTCTCATCACTCCCCCATACTAAACCATTGCCGTGCCCTCACGCAATGCTAGAATAAAGTATCGTAGCACCTCCAAAATTCATTTTTATTCACTTTTATTGAAATGATAAACTAGCTATACTACTACTATTGCTACTACTACTTGCGTTTTAGACATAATGTATGATTTTCATCACAAAATGGGACGTTTAGGTTCATAGAATAAGAACACGTGAATGCTTTGTTAGAAATAATTTCATCGTCCTCGATTTTCACCCTAATTCCATGCCAAGCGTGCAACGAGATCATTGTCATTATAAGTTAGTAATGCTAACACTACTCATATGCCCTAATCACGTACTTATTCTCCCATTATTCCTAAGTTGTATCTCTTATATTTTATTATGTCTTAATGATCACGAGGATACATCATTGACTTATGCGATAATAGAGATTTAGGTCTAAAAATAGAGTCCTAACGGTGTAACTAAGACCATCAAATCAATAGCCCTTCCTAATAGACAACGATGTTAAAAAATTAAGTTGACAAGAAGAATCGATAAACACGGTTTTATAACGGTTTTAAACATGAGACTTATTACCAAGACTTTTATACGCCCCCTAACGGAAGGACCTTATTATCTTTGGTTTACCTCCATCTTTTATTCAACTTCGCCATGAAGCTTTTATTATGACTTCGGTCTTGCCTTGCCTTTTATTATCCGCCTCATCGGTGGTTTTATTAGCCAAAGACGTATATCCTCACGCTAAAGAGAATTTTGGATCTTTAAAGCTTCGAAGATTAAGGCTTGATTCACTTTCAATTTTTGCATAGATTTTAGGCCTTGTGGGGCTTCAAATTGTTTGCTAGATTTAGGTGAGCACTTGAAATCTTATTATTATGTGAAGCTTTCGATTATTCGGGTGCCAATACTTCAAAACCGTGACGCTGGCGATACCTTAATGTCTTCCCAATTTAATTACACGGAAGCTACTAGAAAAGACTAGAAACCCAACAATCCTAACTAAACCGCTAAGTCAATATTTATTAAGCAAAAAATATTTACATGCGAAGGGAGAATAAGCAAACAACGAGAACACATGAGTTTTTGAAAGAATACGAGTACTCTACGTTTAGCATAGTAACTTATAATTAACTCTATCATTTCTCGTCCTCATTTAAGAGACTTAGCCTAATGTGTAGTTAAGGAATCAAAGCTAAGTGCTCAACACGCACGGTCGAGTCAAAAATTACTCTTATTCTCGCCATCGGAAAATCTACATTCGTGTCTTCAAACACTTATAAAATATGAGAAAAATTTTAAAATTTGGCCATTTTTAGCCTTATTTTGCAACAAAACGATAAACAAAAAGATAAACTTTGTAAAGCGTGAAGGTTTGGCAAGGCAAGTATCTATTCACCCCCATACTAAAGTTAAACATTGTCCTCAATGTTTCGAGTCTAGGGGTGCAAACACCCCCATACTAGAGACGTAGTCGAATGCCTAATCTAGCATGGAAAGGGTGTAACCATTAAATTAATAGCCGTTTATGAAGTGTGCTATAAACCTAAGGTTAGAACATCAAAGGATATATCATATGGATATTGAGAAATGGTCTCCAAAGCAAACGATCGAGTGCTCCCATAAAACGAACACGAGAGGCTCCAATCGTGAAGATCATGATCTAAAAACCACAATTCACAAACAACCACGGAACAAAGGTTGGAAGGGCACAAATCCCCTCACATTAACTAATTAGAAAGCAATAATATGTACATGGATAAGCATGGGTCTCCCCCACGAGGCACCTTGTTTTTGATAACCGAGTCAAAAGCTCGACTCAAATCCCCATAAATGTGATCATTTAGGGATAATCATGGTGTGGTCAATTTTTGGTGGGGCTTACATGATAAACAAGGCCCAAAAACAACCGGTATAAAGGACTAAGTCCTTTAATGATGCAAAATACCGGGATCGAAGATGGCGTTTTCGTTTTCATTGGAAAAACAAATCAACGCCACTTCATCAATGGTCAACAAAAACTCAAAGAGTTTCAAGAAAATAGGAGAGAAGAAATAGAAGGGTGGGACAATGGGTAAGTCTCTAAAAACATGAGCTACTCGAGGTAGACTCGCACCAATCGAATGAAAAGATTTTCCATTTATTGCATCGGTGGAAGACCGAGATTTCCCTATATAAGCAATTCCAGGATCAAATATCTCGTCCTCGGTGGAGAAAGGGGAGGGAACATAAGGGGATTCCCCCACACTAAGTCCACACAAAGCATCGTCAAAAGGAGAAGACGAGCTTGTAGTACTCATTACACGTGTTGATGACGGAGTTAGAATTGTAGAAAAATCTTTTAAATTCAATTTAAAATCCTTTCCTTTTTCATCTTTTAAACTCTCCTTGTGAAAACTCGATTTGATTATGTCAAAAATATTTGGTGTATCTAAAGCAATGTTAGTCGCACTAAAAATTCTCACATTTTGAAATCTTTTTGGTTTAGGTGGTGGTAAGTTTTCAAATCTTTTGTCAATAATGAAAACCTCCCCATCGGGATCAACGTATTCATCATCCGAAGAATCACTCGAGATTGGAAACGTAGGCTTAACACTCTTAACCTCCACCGGCGGAGGGGACGGAACTTCATTTTTCTCAACAACTCCTAAAACTCTATTGGTAATCTTTTTGCAAATGCTTTTGATGGGATTGACATTGTACAAAGATGTGATCGAATACACATGAGAAAGAGTGGAGTTTTGGGTTGCATTAATGACGAGTTCTTCCTCATTGAAACGAAGAGTGATTTTTCTTGCATGCACATCGATAAGTGCTCTCGAGGTACCCAAAAAAGATCGAACTAAAATTAACGGAACTTTAGGATCGATGGGAATATCAACAACAATAAAGTCTACAGGATAGTAGAACTTTCCAACTTTCACAAAGACGTCCTCGGCAACTCCACAAGCTAGAATCGTAGAATGATCGGCCATTTCGATTGACATTCTTGAAGGAGTGAGATTTGGAAGATTGAGCGATTTAAAAATCTCAAGAGGCATCAAATTAATACTAGCACCAAGATCGGCCAAGGCGTAGCATTCTTCCATGTCTTGTATAGCACATGGGATTAAAAACTTGCCGGGATCACCGACTTTTTGAGGTATGCGGCTTAGAAAAACCGAAGAACAACTAGACGATTTTTGCAATTTCTCTTTGTTATTCAACATACTTTTGAAGTTTGCGGCAAATCGAGGCATCATGACTAAGGCGTCGGCAAAACTTATGTTGAAATGCAAGTCACGAAACATTCTCATAAAGAGTTCAAATTGATAATTATTTCGTTCTTGTGCCTTTTCCTTGTTTCGTCTTGAAGGGTAGGGTAAAGGTGGTGTGGGTTGGGGCATAGTAGGCATAGGCATCGGCCTTGGAATCTCGGGTTCCATGATTGGTGTTGGTTCAACCGTAGGTGTGGTTTGAGCGGTACTTCGTGGGCTTGTAATTTGCTCCTTTTCTACCACAACCTCGGGTTCTTTCTCTTTTTCCTTCTCCATAGAAGTACTTGGACGAGAAATGGGTTCTTTGAAAGTTTTACCACTACGAGTAGTAATAACCTTCAATTCTCCTTTCGGGTTCACGATGGTATCGCTAGGAAGACCACCCGAAGAAGAGGGCTTACACATGATAGCTTCAAACATTTTAGCCATTCGGTCTTCAAACTTAGATTGCCTAGCATCCGCTTTTAACAACTCTTGCTTAATCTCATGTTGACCTTGCTCCATTTTTTGTTGATTTTGTTAGAGACGTGTGACATTTCCTTCCATTTTATTAGCATGAGTTTTAAGTTCATTTGCAAGTTCGTTTTTAAGCTCGTTTTTCAACTCGGATCTTAAGCTAACCATTTCACGTTGCATGTTGTCAAACTTAGCATCATTAGCCTTTTCATAATTCAAAAATTCTCCTTGAAGATTTTTGGTGTGATCGTTTTGAAAACCTTGGGCATTGTTTTGAAAATCACGGTTTTGGTTTTGATTAGAAATTTGCCCATTACCACTTTGATAATTACCCTTGTTATAATTTCTTTGATTTCCTTGGTAATTTCCACCTTGGTTGTTGTTGCGATAATTATTAGCATTTTGATTTGGTGGAGCTTGATTTTGGCGGGAACCTTGACCGATTTGGTTATAAGTTCCCGTGGCTACAAAAGCATTCGAAGTGTTACCATCCGCGGTAATGCACTCGGAAAGATCATGAGCTCCACCACACGACAAACAACTCTTAGAAACCGTTTTAACCGAAGCGGAATTTGAAGCTTCTTGAGCTTTCCAATGGGACATGAGAGTCGAAAACCAATCGAAAAACCGATTCTCCTCATTTGCTTCATCTTGTAAGGCATTGATACTACGAGACGAGGATGAGCCCATTTTGGCAACACTCGGTGTGTGACGAGGGCTATAAACCTTAGACCTATTCTCAATTATGACCAAAGCTTCTTCAACCGTTTTACACAAAAAATTACCACCCGCGGCGGCATTCAAATAATCTCTTTCATGATCGTTAAGTCCATTGTAAAACGTGTCTATTTGGTGCAAGTCGGAAAAACCGTGATGAGGACATTCATGTAACATCTCCTTAAACCTATTCCAAGCCGTAGAAAAACTTTCATTTGATTCTTGTGAAAATTTAGAAATCTCATTTTTCAAATGCGTAGTCTTAGAGGGGGGAAAAAATTGGTTCACAAACTTTGAAACGAGATCCTTCCACGTCAATATAGAATTGGGTGGCTCTTTCTCTAACCAAATTTTAGCGGGCCCCGCTAAGGAATACGGAAAAAGCATCATCTTAATCGAGTCATTCGAGACATCCTTAAATTTGCAAGTAGCGGTAAGACGATTGAATTGGCGGATATGGTTGTGGGGATTGTCCTTCTCATCACCACGGAATTTGTTGTTTTGGATCATCGACAACAAACCCGTTTTCACCTCAAAATTCTCCGCAAGGATAGCGGGAATCACAATAGCTTCTCCATAACCCTCGGTGGGTGCTTGAAGTAACTCCATCATAGTTCGATTAGCCATGACGACTTCTTTCACTACAACGGGTTCGTCAATAGGAGACTCCTCACTAGAAGGAGTGGTCGATTTGTTTCTTCGTTTACGTGCACGTCTTGCTTTAGAGCGAGTTTGCATAAACGTCACGTACAACGAGAAGGCGAGCAAAGAAGATTCTTTTTGGTATTTTGTATTTTTCAATTTTTTTTATGGTTTTTGATTGTATTAACCTTTTTGGAAATTGGTGAATGTATTAGGTAGACAAAAGTCCACAAATCTCCTCCTCAATCAAATCTCTTGATTAAAGAAGCCTCAAGGAATGAAAATGATCACGTGAAGTGAACGCCTTCGATGACTTTAGAACGATGGTGGAACAGCAAATCGTTCAAGAGGGTTTAATCAATAGAAACCAAGAAAATATATATGATATGTAATAATACTTCGGGCGGCAAAACCCTCGATTCACTCTCAAAATCAAATACGCACAAGCAAGCGGAGGAAACGAGGCGGCGCGAAGCACTTGAGAGCCTTTTTCCTTTAGGTTGTGAAATACAACCGCCTTATACCCACCTTATAGTTTGTATTATCAAGATTAAGCTTCACGAAAGTATTTATCTATTTTTGCCTTTTTTCTTTGGTTTGAGATTCGAATACAATGATTGGGTAATGACCTCCCAAGTCAAGGTTGTGATTTCTCACGTAATTGGAGTACTTGTGTATTTATTGTTCTACATATACAATATATTAATAATATTCACACAAAAACCGAAAAACGATAATACGTATTAGTAGAGTGCTACTAATACAAATACTATTATGGCTAATAAAAAAACAACAATGGTTCAATCAAAACACAACACGCCTCCCCGGCAGCGGCGCCAAAATGATTATCATAGAAATACGTCTTTTAGGAAAAAGAGCGTAAATAGGGCAAGTGAGCACGACGATTTAGGAAAACCACAAGTTATGACCCTAATGAAGTGAGTTCGTTCTCGAGGAGGCACGTGCGTTGTGTAATGAATTGATTAATGATGTTTGTGATTATTAACAAGAAGAAAAGAAATGAGATAGGAAAGAAAAGACGGTTACGAAGACGAATTAAAACTACGACGAAAAAGGCGTGAACGTAAAACCGTAAAACTACAAAAATTAAAATTTTAACCTAAAATTCCCAAAAATTACTAAAAATCCACAATAAAATTCTAAGAGTTTACAAAAAATCAAAACTTGCTAAAACCTTTTAATTAATTAGATAATGACTTTTTAATGCTAATTAAAGCCCTAAAAATCACAATTAATTATTAAAAAGTCCCAAACAAGAGTTTATAGTTTGTAAACCTAAAAATTGACCTAATAAAGCTAAAAACTATTTTTAAAAATTTTAAAACCTAATAAAACTATTTTTAATTACTTAAAAACTACTAAAATCTATTAAAACTTAAATTAATTCTAAAAAATAAATGAAAAGTCTAAAAAATATTTGGAAAGTGACAAAGTTCCTAATTTAATGTCTACAATCTAGGAAAAATGAAAAAAGTAGAAAAAACAAACTTTGAATTTTTACTAATAGTATAATATTAAAATAATCAAAAAAATAAAAAGTTTATAAATAAATTCTAAAAAATTACCAAAAATCCTAAATAATGTAACTAGAACAAAAATGCAAATTAAAGTTCCTAAAACCTTTTAATTAATTTTATATTAAATTTTAAAGTTAACAAAAAACCCTAAAATCAAATAAAATTAAAAATAAGACTTTTTGAAAAATTTTTGGGCTGTAAACCTCAAAATACTTAAATAAAAACTAAAAACTATTTTTTTGGATTTTTAAAAGAACTTTTACTATTTTTAAATTACTTTCTAAAAATTAAACTAGAAATAATCCTAATAAATAAATTAAAAATGGGAAAAATAATATTTTTGGACAGAAAAGTCCTAAAACCTAATACTATCGTAGGAAAATTGCTAAACAGTAAAGATCTAAGAGAAATAAGCTAGAATCAGCTTATTTATAAGCTGTTAACCAAATAAGCTATAAAACAAAAAGCCCTTAAGTATAATTTGAAACCAAACCTATCAGTCAAAGTCCCTAGGGCGCAGATGGTTAGCACGTTTGGTTGTGGGAGGAGTGGCGCAGGTTCGAGTACTGGCCACGTCCTTTTTGTAAAATCTATTTTTTTTACTTTTTAAATTTTAAAAACCCAAGCAGTAACCTTGATAATCTCAAAAACACAAACTCAATCCAAATTATAACAAGATCAAATCCAAAAGAATGAAAAACGGGTTCAGTTTGCTATTGTTGACTGATGAACACAAGGAAGAGTGAAGATATATCTTCACTTGTGCAAATTAAACCAAGAGGAGCTTGGTTTATGATTTCTGTGGATGATTTGATGGACACAGGGCACCCTTGTACTCTTTGGAGTACAAGGAGTCAAATAATGCACAAGACAAGCAAGAAAATCACACAATCAAGATCAAAATAGCAAACACAGGTCTTTGATATGGTTTGCTAGGTCTGGTGGGTTCTTACTGGTTCAATTAGCACACAAGTGGATTTCCAACCTCACAAATTTTCACACAATGACATCAATCTAGCATACAACCAATTCACAACCTATATAATCCTAACTTCTAACAGATTACAAGATTTGAAGCACAAATTTCAATCAAAACAAGCAGAAATTGAACATAACAGATTTGTGCTATCTTTCCCAATCTTTTTACTTATAAACTTGATCTAATCCTGTCCAAACTGAAAACCACACACTCCTATGACCTAATGAGAACTTATGGAGATGATTTAAACAGGTTTTAAGCAAAATCAATGATTTTTAACCCCACTTAAACCCTTATCCAAACACCCCTTAAAAACTGATATTTAACTTTAACAAATCAAAAGCTTATTAAATCATACCAAACTGATTTAGAACTGATCTAACATGCATATAAACATCAAATATGCATAAAAAACAACAAACTACACATTTAAACAATTTTCATGCAATTTCATAAAATCTCATACAAAATCAGTAATATGTAAAAACTAAAAATGGGACAAGATGGTTACCTTGTGGGACCCACATCCGGGCCCCACTATGGCTGCAATGCCATTTCCTTCAGGCTGGGGCCTGAGCAGAACAGTTGGCTATAGGGATGATGATAAGATCCTTGTTCTTGAACCTGCACAAAACAAACAACAAGGAGAAGCACTTCAAGTTTAATAAGCTTGAAACCAATAAGTCTATAAGGCTTATTGGTTTGGCTTATTAAACAGTAAGTATTGGGTAAAAAAAATAGTCAACAACAACCTGTTTGAACCAAAACAGGAACCACAATCTTTCTGAAAACCAAAAACCTTTCTTTTCAAAAACCAAGTGCTTGAACTTTCCAAGCCACTTGAACCTTAAATTCAAAGAACCTTACTGATATGAACCAATCAAGAACTCCTACACAGGATTCTTGATTTTCCAAACACTTAAATACCACAATTTCTCACAAGAGAATTATAGCCAAAAATGTTTAACAAATAGAATTTTGGAACTCAGATTTTTAAACTCACTTAATGCCAACTTTTAATAATCAAAAGGAATTACAAATCAATTTATGAAAACACCAAACTTTGTATTACTTAAAAAGGAATTACAATAATTTTGAATAAAAATCTGGAACCAGAGGAAATAGAGACACATGCGTCTCTATTTATACAACTAAAGGAAGCTACTAGAACTACTAAAACCCTAGTTGCTAAAATGCCAAAAAGGCCCTTGATTCTTTGACTGAAGTTGGTCAAATTGTGCCTTCATGTGATTGCTAGTTGGAAAAGTTGATCATAGACGTTGAATACTCCTTGGGGACCAAGTAGAACAATCTTGGTCGCTAAAATGGTCGGGTGTAGGGTTTGAGGGAAAGGGACGGGGCAGGGGAGGGTCCCACAAGACACATGGGTGTGTCTTGTGGCGTTTTATGATGTGGGTTAAGGTGAGGTTAAACTCAATTAGTAATCTGAAAAAAATCAACTCAAAACCCTTTGGATTGGATTGAATTGAACCTGGGAAATGTTAGGGTTTAAGTGGTGTTTAGGGAGAGTTTAATCCAAAAAGGGGGAAATTAGATTTTAAAAATCTGTTTAGTGGGAAAGGTGTTTGACTAATTTGACCAGTTTATTGAATGAACTGGTTGAGTTTGGGTTGGGTTTATGGACGGGTTGGGTAGGGTGATGGGTATTTGGGTGGGTAATGGTGATGTGTCAATATGTGAGTGGTGGTGGGAGTTTTGTTGTCTGGCAAAACCAGTCCCCAAGCATTCTTCTTTCTTCCACTTTGTAACAAATGCCAATTTCTTCATTTTCCTTTGATAACAATTTTGGCAGATTTACATTTTTGGCACAAAAACTTTTAGAAACTTTTCCAAGGGTTTCTTTTGTATTTCTTAGATTCTTCAAGGGCTGTTCTTGTATAGTCTTCATTCCTTAAGGACCATTCTTGTACAATTGACATTTGGAGGGTCATTTGTGACAAGTTCTTCAAATATGAGGGACTAAAGTTGCCAATCTTCAATTCTTCAAGGGTCTTTTTGCAAAATTCCAAACTTGGGCCCGGTTCATTGTGCGGCTTCGTTTCCCGTGTTCGTTTTTGAATGATTCTTGTGATCTTTTGCCATTTCCTCAATATCCGTACCTAAAAATACACAAGTAACAAACACGAGCATATATTTGGCAGTTTTAATGATATTTTATGCATTTTAAGCCCGATTTGGACGATGAGACCATGTATAAAAGCAGTCTCATCAGTTGTTTAAAGCTAACTCCGTTTGGGTGACATCTCATTATGCATATGCTCTTGTTCACTAACTTTGTTTTGTAGGACACTTCTAACCCAATTTTGTAGCTCGTCACTATTCTTGCTTTGTTGGTGCCTCAAGAAAGGGGGAGCTCATATCAAGGGGAGCATTTAAAAAGGGTTCAAGTCATTACATTTGCGATCATTCATCGAATATCTTTCTAGTAATGAATTTTGGAATCTTGAAGATAAGCATTTTATTATGCATGGAGTTAGTTAACCTATGGTGATTGAAGACTTCACTAGGATGACGCAAGCTCAATATCTTTGGATGATGGGTTTATGGTTTGGATTCTCGCCTCTCAACCGACGACCACAAGTGATGATTAGTCTTTTGGATGCATGTTCTCTCGAAGTCAATCTTCCTCCACAAATGAAGACTACCTTTCGGATGCAAGCTCGTGTGACGTTAATTCTTCTCCTCTTCAAAGGACGTGCTATCGATGACTACCACTTTCGACGTGTGCTCTATCGATGATTAGCCACTTTGGACGTGTGCTCTTTCAATCCCGTTGTTTTCATTCTTCTCTTCTTCAAAGACGTTGACTACCTTTTTGATTCGACAAAAGGGGAGAAGGAAGTGTAAACGAGTAAGTTTCACATTTTACTATGCGTTACGGTTTACTTGTTTGTCATCATCAAAAAGGGGGAGATTGTTAGTGCAAACATTACGATGTTTAATCAAGATGATCCCTTTATGTTTTGGTGATGACAAACGTATAACTCGCAATACATAATGTAAAATGTGTAAGGTACTCGTAATCACTCAAGAATACATGCGTATACTTCTCTCGACACCTCCAAGATCGCATTCGGCATGAATCACTCAAGGTATGAATAAACTTATCATTAACCTAACTAAGTGATCAAGGATTAATATTTTCTTAAAACTCACTTTTATTTAAAGTGACAAAGTAATTTTTAATTAACTTTATTTTTAAGAAAATGTTTTATTAAAAAGAAAAATGGAAATTTGAATTTGGAATATTCCAAAGAATATTCCCTAAGGTATATTCCAAATAATATTCTTTAATTTGAATGTGGCATATTCCATATGCCAAAGGAATATCCTTTGAGGGTATAAACTACCCCAGATGGCATATCCCCACTAAAGGACAAATTTGCACGGACTCCAACGCGGAGGTTCCTTAAAGGAACCCGCGATTCCATATTGATAAGGAACCGCGGGTAGAGATAAGGAACCGCGGGTGTTTTTGACCGTTGCAATGTTTCCCTATAAATAGAGGATCATTTCTAGATTTTCTTTCAACCCTTTTTGCACAGTTTCTTCAAAAACATCTTTAAACCCTTGATTAGTTAGTTTAGATTAATCTTGTTTAAGATGTGATTCTCTCCTTCAATCTTCTCATCCTCTTAAGTGCAAAGAGAAGACCACTCACACATTTTTGATGTGATTAAAGATGAAGTCTTGATGAAGATCATCATGTTCATCATTTATTTGTGTCTTGTGTAGATCCAATGTATATGTGTATACTTGGATCAATCTTGTATAGATCCAATGTATATGGGTATACTTGGATCAATATTGTGTAGATCCAATGTATTTGTGAATACTTGGATTAGTTGTGTTAATCCATTGTATTTGTGAATACTTAGATTAAATCTTGTTTAAATCCATTTTATATGTGTATACTTGGATTTATGTTGTGTGGATCCAAGTTACATGTGTACACTTGGATATGTGTTTTATTGAGTTGTAATAGGTAAGAGTTATGAGTTCTCACTAAACTATAAAGTGATGTGGTTGTGTCTTGTGAGTTCTCACTAAACTATAAAGTGATGTAGTTGTGTCTAGTGAAGTTCTCACTTAGCTTCAAAGTAAAGAGTCGTGAAGATTGGTTCTACCTTTCGATTAGAACTTGACATCTAGCCTTGTGTCGTAAAATGGTGAAGTAGGCAACGTTGTGAAGATTGGTTCTACCTTTCGATTAGAACTCGACATCTAGCCTTGTGTCGTTAAATGGTGAAGTGGGCAACGTTGTGTAGATTGGTCCTACCTAAGATTAGGACTCGAAATCTAGCTTAGTGTCGGAAATGTGTAAGCGACGTGTATGGTTTTCTCCGCCTTGAAAGGAGTTTTGTTTACTAGTGAAGTAACTCTCGAGTAAGGTGTACTCGAGGAGTGGAGTAGGGCGAAGAGGAGCTTCGTGACCGAACCACTATAAATCATCGTGTCGGTACTTTCCTTTATATTTATGTCTTTACTATTATAGATGTATTTATATGTTGTGTGTTGTGTGCATCTCATAATCTAAACATCTAAGTTGCAGAAAAGCTAAGGCTTAGTACGTGCGTGCTTCGTGTTTAGATTATGGTCAAGTGTGCATCCTTTAGTCTAAACATCTTAGTTGCGGAAAAGCTAAGGCTTAGTACATGTGTGCTTAGTATTTAGACTATTGCTTGATGTACACTTGATTTGATGTGTTTGTGTGTTTCCTTACTTATAGTTATTATCTATTACAAACACATCTCATATCTAGTCAAGCTTTATCAAGAATTGATACAAACGATTGTCAAGGTTTACAACGTATCCATATTTGGCATCTACTGTAGGGGGTTCTTTATTGAGCCCGCGGTTCTTTATTGATAAGGAACCGCGGTGATATTTAAGGAACCGCGGCCAGTGGAATAAACGAAATGTTTTGAAAATGAACTAGAAACTATTTAACCCCCACCCCCCTTCTAGTTTCTACAGGATGGATCTTAAATGGAAAGCTGCTATGGTGTCAGTAAGATCTAACAGATTCTTCAAGAAGACTGGAAGAAAGATGACTGTTAATCCTAATGAGCCATTAGGATATGACAAGTCCAAAGTTGAATGGTATAACTGTGGAAGGAATGGACACTTTGCAAGAGAATGCACTAGAGACAAAGCTGAGAGTAGCAGTCAAAAGTCCAAGAACAGCTATATAACCAGTCTAAGAATAACTGAAAGTTTTCCAAAAGGAAACAGCATGAGTCCTAAAGGAACCAAAGCATTGGTTACTGTAGATGGAGTGATGAACTGGGCTGAAGATGAAGAAGAAGAAGAGCTTGATTTAATGGCTCTATCACATGAAGATACTGAGGTACATCCTTGTTCTAAAGACTGTACTCTTAAATTTAATAGCTTAAAAGTAGAACTAGAGGAACAGTATCAAAAAGTGAACACATGCACTGTATAACTAAATGATTTTAAACATGGTGTTGCTAAGTTAGAAGAAAATATAGTTTGGTATAAAAAGGGTCAACAAAACTATGAAGAGAAAATAAGAATTTTAACTCTTCAAATGAGGGGAAAAGATGTGGAAATTAAAGACTTTGAAAGACAACTTCTGAAAGTGTCAGTAGAAAATGAAGCTTTAAAAGCCAGTCTTTATAATGAAAGGGAAGTGATTAATCATTGGCAAAAGTCCTTTAAAGGATTGGAAAACTGATTAATTCACAAATGGGGTATTATGATAAGTCAGGCCTAGGATATATTAAGGACCAACCTGGGATAACTTTAACTGACAAGGACTTATCAAAGGGGATTTTTGATAGTTCTAGTGAGTCAGATAGTACACCTAAGAATGATAGATATTCTGAAGGAATGAGGGCAGTTCCTCCACCACTATCAGGAATTTTCATGCCCCCTAGTAATGATACAAGTATAGAGTTAGAAGAACCAAAGGTTAAAAAATACCTCAAACTCTAGTACTTTGTCCCAAGATAAGACTGTTGTGACCAAGAATATTATTTTTCCACCTTTAATGAACAATTTTGTTTCTGAAGAATCTAAGACTAGTTCTGCTCCCAAGCAGGTAAAAACGCCTAGCAAGATATTGGAAAATGATGTAAAACATAATTAACCAAGAGAGGTGGGTTAGGTTTTGAGAAAGTTAAGTCAAAACAACCTTTTGGGTCTTCTTTGAGAAGAAAAGGGTGTTATGTTTATGGTAGTCTAAGTCATTTTATCAAAGATTGTACTTTGCATGAAGATAAAATTTTGAAACAAAAGGCTGCACAAAAGGTCATGAAAAACAGTAATGAGAAAAATGCACAGGTTAATAGGAATCAGAAACTTAAGAATGACAAACCCAAGTTTGATCACTAAAAAAGGGTAGCTAAACAGGTTAAAAATAACTCTACTAAAAGTTTTGTTCCTAGAGCAGTACTTATGAAACAAGGTCTAGTACCTTTGAAATCTGGTAAACCATGTACCGGCAAGTCTAGACCTGCAAGTACTGCTAGACCAAACTTAAGAACTGTTGGTTCAAAGTTTGTCAAACCAAATTTCTCTAATACTTCTAAGAATGTTGTTGAAAAAGCCAAAACATCTAGAAGTAAGCTTAATAACAAACCAGTGCAAAGGTGGGTTCCTAAAAGAGAAAAATCATGTGTTAAAGCAAGTACTCCTAAAGCAGTACTTAAGGCAAAGAAGTCTGAGCACATAAAGTCACCCTATGTTTGTAACATCCCATTTTGATAAATGGAATGTCACGCGTGATTATGGCGTATCATCAAAGCATACAAGGATAAATGTATAAAACATTACATGACCATAAAGGAAATACCGGAATCAAACATCGGTACCCCAAAAGTAGAACTCATCAAACACAAAAATAAGTACTGTAAATGAAGGACTAAACAATGTCCATGGAAATGAGTATCAAAGTATAAAGAAATGCATAAAGTAAATAAGGCTAGGAAGCTTCCAATCCATATGCACGTACGCTTAAAGTCTGTGAGCGTCCCTGAGTACCTGCCGTTCTGAGAACATGAAAAGGAAAACGGCTGAGCATAATGCTCATTGCACGGATATACAAGTAAAGCATGAATAATATAAGCATATAAGCATAGATCAGCGGAAAAGACTAAGTCCTGGATAACCTGGTTATATCTTAGTAAAACTAGTTTTATAGTTTGAACAGCCTTATGTTTATCTTGTAAAAACTGTTTAACATATTTACCATTAGCCAATATAGGTCATGAATTATCCACGTGCATGAATACTTGGAGGGGTGACCTCGTCATGCAAATTAGAGGGGCTGCCTCTAATTTAATATACTGGTTTGGGTAGGAGGGATCAACTCCTTGTGAAGGATGCAAGGCACACACCACATGCACCTGAATAATCTGCTGAAAACATGTATACTAGGATGTACCCATACGCCCCACCTGATAATAACAATATGGCCAAAAGCTGAAGGGACTCCACGAGCTATCACTCCGTCGTGGTGAAGTCATAACACTAGTGCCTCCAGTGTTATGGTTATGGTACCTCCATAACTAGGTGAAACTGGTCATGCATGTATATGGCTTTAGGTATTCTAATTAAACATAAGCAATTCAAAAACATATAAAACATATACTGGGGAAAACAGTTGGCTGCATACGGGGAAATCCTAATAAGGAAGAATGTCCATACTGAAAGGACGGAGAATCCGTACCTTGTGTCCAGTGAACGAAGAAGACGAACGGAAGAGAGTCCTACTTCGGTATCACTAATGCTACATAAATACATACGTGTATAAGTATCTGATTACTGAGTACGTAACTGGTTTTATATCATGTCTTAGCTTGCTTATATGTTCATGTCATGTTTTACTGATTTAAGCTTTATACTGTGTTTATCGTGTATTCTGTCTATTCCGTTAAGTATTTCTTGTATTTCATGTATTATTATACTTGTTGTGTAATAATAAGTAACTTTCTAAAAATAGCATGTTTCCTAAAATAGAAAGTTTCCAAAAATAGAAAGTTTCCAAAAATAGATTTACTGCTTAAAATAGATAAGTTTCTAAAAATAGAAAGTTTCCATAAATAGATTAGCTGCCTTAATTAAATAAGTTTCTAAAAATAGAAAGTTTCCATAATTAGATATAAGCTGGATTATTAAGCTAATTATATAAACTTAAGTGTTTACTGATTAATATACTAAGTCATGTAATTAAATAGTATAGTTTATTAATTATTTCATGTGAATTAAATAAACTATAGGTTAAAATATTTAATTAAATATAACATGATTTAATTAAATAAAGGTAAAAATACTTAGATTAAAACATGTATTATTATCTATTAATAATATAACCTAAGTTATGTAAATTAATTAATTATAAGTCATGATTTTTAATAATTAATTAATTATATAGCCTAATCAAATGATAATTACTTAGGTTAAAATTCATGTATTAATAATATATTAATAGCCTAAGTCATATATAAATTAAATTAATCATTTACACGTTTTAATTAATTTAATTTAACTCCTGAAAAAATAACTTGTAAAAATAATTAACCTTGTAAAAAAACAACTCATGAACCGAACCGTGTTTTAATCTAAGCATGTGTGAACCGGACCGGTTTTAACCCGTTAACCGGCAACCAAACGTACCCTTGACTTGGCTAGCCGTCGGCTAGCATGAGTTCCCACCGGCTAGCCGGTGTTCCCCCTGCTGTCGTGGCCTTCGTTCCTCCTGCTTTCCTTAATTAGCCACCGGCTTAGGCCGGTGGTGGTTCTTTGTTTTAGTCGAGACACACCCGAGCACAACATACCCGGACCAAGGTTGGGGTCCCTCTTTTTCCTGCTGCCGAGACACAAGACACCACACGGAGACCTTGAGGTCTCGGTTGGTGCGAATCAAAACATACTGAGACCCCCTTGGGGCCTAGTTCTTGCGTCGGCCAAAAACAAACACCCCTTAACCATTAATTATTTTACCCCCATGTTTAATTACATGCTTTATAACTTGTTTTTAATTTGTTATTAAAACATTCATGATTTCATGTGATTAATTAATCAAGATCATAAAAAAAGAGGTTTAGGGTTTACCGATTACGTGAATCAAAGGAGGATGAACACACTAACAACCTTGCAATAAATCATCACCAAAAATCAACCAAAAACACCTTGTGTGTGTGTTCTACCCGGCGGCCAAGAACAAGGAGAAGAGAAAGATTTTTAGGGTTTTGATCTTTTCAATGTTTTGTTATTATGAAAAATAATCATTCCCTTAATTTCATGTTTACTAAAAATCAATGGGCTTGGCCCTTTTCTTTGATTCTAGCCGTGGGTAAGGGGCCCAAATGGGGTAACCCATACGTTTTTCCGTGTCTAATATTTAGTATGTTCTCGTGTGTAGAAACTAGAAGGGGGGTTGAATAGTTTCTCTTCGATTAGTCACCTAATTAGAATTACTTTCAATTAGGTTTGTATCAAAACTATCTTTTACTTGAAGCTAAGTTGCATCATGATTAGGTTCAATTCAAATGTATTATCAATGGTAATAGGTAAGTGTAATGATAATGAAATAAGTAAAGAGTAAGGAAAGAGACAACCTAATGAGAAGACACCAAGATTTATAGTGGTTCGACAATGAGGCTCTATCCTCGTTTCTACTCCACTCCTCGAGTACACCTACTCGAGATTTCCACCATATCCACAAGCTCCCTTCTTGGCGGAGAAAACCATACATCATAGCTTACATTATTTTCCGACACTAAGCTAAATTTTGAGACCTAATCTTTAGCTAGGACCAATCTACACAACGTTTCCTACTTCAGAATTTAACGACACAAGGCTAGATGTCGAGTTCTAATCTCAAGGTAGAACCAATCTTCACGAAGTTTCCTACTTCACCATTTTACGACACAAGGCTAGATGTCGAGTTCTAATCTAAAGCTAGAACCAATCTTCACGACTCTTCACTTTGGAGCTAAGTGAGAACTTCACACAACACAACTACTAATCACTTTCAAGTTTAGTGAGAACTCACAAGACACAACCATGTCACTTTATAGTTTATTGGGAACTACTACACAATCTATTACAACTCAACTAGACATATCCAAGTACACACATGTAGCTTGGATCTACACAACATAAATCCAAGCAAACACATATGCAATGGATGTACACAACAAATCCAAGTATTCACAAATAGCTTGGATAAACACAACTATTCCAAGTATTCATAAATACAATGGATTAACATAAAACAAAAAGGCTAACATGATGAACATGACTAATTCATGGATTCATCTTTATCACAACACTAGTGAGTGAGTGATCTTCTCTTTGGACAAGGTAAAGGAGGGGATCAAGAGGATAATCATATGTAAACATACTTAACACATTAAGTGATCATTTACTAATGATTATGCTATAGAAAAGAGAAAGGTGGCTGAGAAAAACGTCCAAAAAGGGTTATTGGAAAATGAGATTTGATCCACAATTTATAGAAGACAAAGTGCAACGGCTAGCTGGGCGTGGTTCCTTATCTAGCCCGGCGGTTCCTTATCGCTAGAGAACCGCCTAGCTATTTAAGGGACCGCCCAGTAGACTAAGCTCCGATTTTGTCTTTTAGTGGGGTAGGAGTATCTGAGGTTTTTTAAACCTTCAAAGGATATTCTTATGGCATATGGAATATGCCATTTTCAAATTTACATTTTCCATTTTAATAAAACATTTTCTTAAAAAGAAAGTTTATTAAAAAATCTTTTGTCATATTAAAAAAGTGAGTTTTAAGGATAATCACTTTGATGATCACTAAGTATGATTAAGAAAAGTTAGTGATATGATTATTACATTGATGATAGTGTTAGTTAAATAATTCGTTTTGTGTTTTATACTAAATGTGTTGTATAGTTTGTTGTGATCAAAACTAAGAAAGATTAGTTAACACTAATAATGTTTTTAGGCATCACTTGCATTAACAATCTCCCCCTTTTTGATTACGACAAACTATAAACTCATTTACGTAGAAACACAAAATATCGAATTATTAACGAGTTTATCACTATCATTTCTCCCCCTTTGTCGTAGCAAAAAGGTTAGCACAAGTCTTTGAAGAAAACCGGACTTTGCTAGTAGCTCCCCCTTGGTGGTTTCTCCCCCTTGCTTGGGGCACCAAGTGTATGAGCTAAGGTGACATGCTACACAAAGGTTAGTAGAAAGAAAAGAAACACCAATGTATATATGATCACTACCTACTAAGTAACTTGAGAGGGAGAAGGAGAAGAAATCTCAAATTAGAAGCAAGTATTGCTAAGTATGTCCAAAGAGGTAAATGAAAAAATCAAAGTTCAATTGGTGGAATGGAGGTAGAAAAGAAACATCCAACCAATGAAGATGATAAATTTGTCAAGGGGTTAAAGTTTAGAATTGATGGAATCACCCATAATCAATTGTAAAGATTAACCACGATCAACTCAAAAGAAAAAGAGAGAATGATCAAAGAAAGAAAAAAACAACACAAAGGTTTCATATTACAAAAATATGAAAGAGACAAACAAGGTAGATAGTCATACACACAATATGAGTATCTAAAGAAAAATATATGGAAAATAAACCACAAAGCATAAGCTATTCTAATAGTGATAATTTTGCAAGATTGCTTAAAATTTTATTGACTCCAAAACAACTAAAGTATTATTGACTCCAAGAGTGCTTATTCCTTTAGTTGGAAAAATAAGACGACGAGGCATCATTCGAAGTTTTGTCCACAGGAACGAAAACTTTGAGAGGAGGTCGAGTGAGGAGAAATTCAAGAAAATTTAACTTCTCATACACATGAGCAAGTTCAATTTGTTGAAATCGATAACAAGCACACGAGGATCCATGATGCAAAACAAATTCGATTGATGGGGGAAGGCCATCAAACCTAGGGTTTGGTGGTGGCGAGGAGAGTGGGTAGGAAATTTTTTCACAATGTCTTTTGAGGTTTGGGAAGGTTGAAAGGTCATTAAGTTGAGGGGTGTCGAAAGGGTTTGGTGGTGGGAGAACATTTTCCTTTCCTCTGGTGATGGGGTTAATGGAGTAGGTCTTATTCCGATACTTGATTGGAGAGAAGGTGGGGTTCTTGGGTGGTTTGGAAGAAGAGGGTTCATTTTTCTTGATCCAAATGGGTCGAACCGAGATCTTCGGTTTCTTGGAAAACTTGGATGAGGAAGCTTTGGTTGAGGAGGTTTGTGACAATGAAATGTCAAGGTTATGAAAGGAGGAGCTAGGCATTGTTGAGGTGTGAGAATGAAATCTCAAGGTGGGGGTATAAGAAGAAAGTAGACAAGGCAAAGATTTGAAAATAAAATGTGAAGTGTCAAAGAATGTTTAGCCAAATTGAGTAAACATGGAATCTTGACAGGGGATAGGGTGATGAAGAAAGACCAAAAACGAGCAAAAAATTAGCTATCAATCCGCGGTTCCTTATAGGGACTGGCGGTTCCTTAGCACTTAAGGGACCGCGCGAATTTAATGAGCCGCGTACAGTGGACGTAGAACCATGATTTTTCAGGGTTTTGAGAAAAACTAAGACTTTTTCAAAAAATTGCAAATCATGGAATTTTACCTCTATTAACACTAAATTATGCTAGGGTTGCATAAAAGCAACACATTCACAAAGAATGTCATGACAAAGGGTCAAAATATTTAGATAACATTTTGAACCAATTTTAGTCAAGTTTTAGAGGTTGTGATAGATTTAGGTTCAATTTTAATTTAAAATTAAAGTTGATTAATGTGCATATAAAGATAGAAACACATAAAGCTAAATCCATAAATCATCCTCATGAAAAACTCATGGAGGGAAGGAAATATAATAAGGAAATGAAAAACAACTAACTAAACAAAGTTAGCTTAAAACTAGTTCTTGATGGTAGTCTTCCTTGGCTTGATTTTTCTTGAAAAAACACTTATTAAAGAAAATCATCATTCATCTCCTAGGAGGAGGCATGGTAAACAAGGTGAGCAAGAAATCTTGCAACCTCCTATGAAGTCCAAACATCTCCATCCTAAGGTTGTGAATGATGTAGTTGTTGTAGAGGCAACATGGACAATGAGAACCATGAGCTTCTAGGAACTCAAAGAAGTAAGGATCACCCATAAAGAGGGGAAGTGGGACACCCAAAATAGGAGTGTTTGAGGGAGGTGGAGGTGGAGGAGGTATGTTCTCCAAGGGTGATGTGGGTGAGGGTGGAGGTATGTTCTCCAAGGGTGAAATGGGTGATGTGGGTAAGTTTGGAGGGGTAAAAGGTGAAGTCACCAAGGTATCAACAAAGTCATTCACAATGGGAATGTTTTGGATGGGTTGAGGTTGGGTAGTCACATCCAAGAGAGTACTTGGAGTGAAGGGTGAGGATAGCTCATTCATTCTAGATTGGAGTAAAGAGGACGTAGAACCATGAGAATGGTTGGTACCATGGGTTGAGGTAGTCTTGCATGGAGCAAGAGGTGGTGAGGTTGATGAAGAGATGAAAATTGTAACAATCTCATTCTTGGGTGTGTGAAAGGGTGAAGAGTTAAGTTTGGGCAACTTAATCTTAATCTTAAGGTTTTTGTTTGAAGTGTAGGTTTTGGATGAGTTTGAGATTCTTGTAGAAACCATGGTTGTAATGAGTGGTTTAAGGGTTAAGGATGAATGGTTTGATGTGTGAAGAACATGGCTAACAAGGTGGGTTTAAAAGGGTGAGGGGATCATCCAAACTAGTAATGGGTTAAAAACATTTTATGTGAATAATGAATTTAGGTAACCTAGTTTAGGAAATGTGCAAGTTTTTGCAAAGAATCAAGTAAGGTTTACACAGATTAAGGAAAATAGTGTTAAAGGAAAGATTCTGTCGGACACAGTAGCCGGCGGTTCCCTATCTAGGATGGGCGGTTCCTTATCGATAAGGAACCGCTGGTCGATGTGGAACCGCGACCATAGGTGTTCAAAAATCGCACTTCCTCAAACTTTGGTTAGCCCAGATTTTTACCAAAGGATTATCAAGCCAAATTTAACTACTGACCAAAATCTAGGAAGCTAACTAACACATAGGATGCACAAATCTATGCAAATCGTAAACACAATGACATAGACAACATTAGGATTAAAGTAACAAGTAATCCAAACAAGTAGTATTAGTTAATACATAACCAAAATAAAGTAAAAAGAAGCAAATGTTCAACATCACGTCACATGTTTAACAACATGTATACTTTAAAACAATTCAAAGTCTTCATCTTATTTTCTTGCCCAATACCTTGATCATGTTTCCCAAGTACTTGAATCCCTTCCTTGACTCAACTCGATGATTATGTAACTCACCTCGGGTTCGAAGACTTTGACGGTAAAGTTCCTCCATATTGATATTATCCGGAACTTCACTAGTGGAATGATGAGGAGGGGAAACAATGTCATCTAAAGCATCCACGAATGAGTTTGTGGAGTGGTGAGAAGTACTCGAAGAGCCAATGGGAGCACTTATGCCAATGACATCACCATCACTTGTTGGCATGTCAATGTCCTCATCATTGGACTCTTGTTGGTCGGATTTTCTAGGTCTATGATCACAGTTTGTCTTTCTCTCATATACCTCTTGAATAGGTAGCATAACCCGTTTGACCGGTTGAAAACGAGAAAGATCAAGATTGGGAAAATCACGGCCAACCCTTTTAAAAAGGCGAGTGAAAAGCATTGCGTAAGGGAGGTTTGTTTTAGGCTTGTGAATAGCATAATTGATCCGTTGAGCGATAAAATATGCCAAATTGTAATTGGTGTTGGTAAAGATGCAAAATAACATGTGCACTAAACACGCCGGAACATGATCCCGGTTTCCACCAAGACAAAACACATTTTCCCTAAGGATATTGGTCCATTGGACCATATTATAATTAAGGTCGCTTAAGAGAACCTCATGACGTTTCACCGAACGTACCTTAGTATGAAGGATTCTTACAACGGGTCGATTACGCTTTATGGAGACATTGTCAACAATGTAGTCAAGCTCAATTTCCGCATGCTCATTTGGAGGACAATTGTTGGATTCAAGGAGAGCACTAAGCTTCCATTTATCCGTGAAGCGACAAGTTCCTACAAATGGGACATCAAGAATTTGACCGAAGACTTCGAGAGAGTATTGTATGAGTTGACCATTCAAGATGAACCTAACGACTATTCCATCATTGTTTTCAATAACGGAATATGTGCTAAAGAACTCCAATAGGAATCGGGGATAGATGTCTTCCTTAATGTGCAACAAACAATCAACCCAATTCAAACATAGATTTGATGTAGACATAATCCCTAATATCCTTTTGGACAACTCTACCCTCATGAAAACAACGGGATTGAAGGGAGGAATAAGTATGGGCGAGATGTGTTGAGTGACAAAATTCGGAAAGGTTAGGCATATATTGTTTAGTGAGTTGATGATCCTTTTGGTATTGTGAAGGCATAATTAGTACCTAAATAAACACAAGAGAATATATTTCCAATCACTCATATGAAAAATAAAATCAAAAATCAAAATATGAGAATGTGTTATATCAATTTCTTGACAACAAAGGATTGAATCCATATCATTCTCATGTTCACAATGTATCTATTCCATTATTAACCAAGAACATATGAACTATGTTGGATCAACAATGGACTAGAACATTGGTTTTTCAAAACAAGGTTTTTAGGTAAGCGTTAACAATGCAATTACCTATTTGTTCATGGGTTTATCTCAATTCCATCTTTTAACCAAAATCATTTAGCCAAAATTCGGATTTGTTCTACAATTGGGTTTTAGTGAAATCTCAATGAATATGAACCTAAGGAATCATAGTAAAATAACCATGTCAACTCATATTCCTATTAAGGTTCTAATTCAATTTCAAATTTTAAAAATCCCCAATTATGAAAGGATGAACCCTAGAATAAAATAGATGAAATTGAAAGAAAATACTTACAATTAATTGATGTTTGATGAAGGATGAGTGAAACCCACAACTTGGAATCAATTAATTTGAGTGATTGAAGGTTTTTGATGCTTCAACAATGGTGGAAAAAGGGGAACCCGACGGCTGTGTGTTTTTGGGAGAGAGAGGGTTTTGTTTGAAAAATATTAAATTAATAAAATTGGCGCTCTGACAAGTTTTACTGCCCGCGGTTCCTTATCGATAGAGAACCGCGGGTTTGAACTGCTAGAGATAAAGAACCGCCTACATAGGCAGGTTTTTATCAATGAAATACGCCAAATTTTTGAAAACCAAGTTTTCTAAAATACTTAAAAATATATCTTAAACCTTTTAGAATATCATTGGATCATCATAACACTAAGCAATATGCCTTAATGAAGGATTACGAGTTGAGTCGAGATCGAAAAGAACCGAAACGGACAAACGACTACTCGTAGCGAAAAAGCAAAGTGGAGAGAAGTCAAGGGAAGTGAATCAAGACTAAGACCAATGCTCACGGGATTAACGACAATCTTCAAATCGTGGAGACGAAGAGCTTGTGTCATATACATTGGTTTAAGACGTGCCTTTTCCGGTGAAGTGTTAAACGGCTATGGTAATGAATAAACACAAAACAAATATTGATGCTATAGAAACTAGAAGGGGGGGTTGAATAGTTTCTTATATTTACTTGTTAAAATATGGTTTCCAAAAATCCTTTTTCAAAAACTTAGGCTTGAGAAAATATGTGAAATCTTCTTATGCACAATATGAACAATGATAGTGTAGCTAAACTAATACTAACAAAAATATATCCACAAAGAATAAAGAATGATAGTGTAGCTAATCTAATACTAACACATGTATATGCAAAAAGAATAAAGAATTTAAAGAGTTAAGGGTAAAGAAAGATCAAACCGAACACCAAGGATTTATAGTGGTTTGGCAACGAAGCTCACTCCTCGTTCCTACTCCACTCCTCGAGTACTCCTTACTCGAGAGTTCACTACACAACAAGCTCCTTATGGTGGAGAAAACCGTACACGTCGCTTAACCAATTTCCGACTCTAAGCTAAAAGTCGAGCCCTAACCGTAGCTAGGACCAATCTACACAACTATACTTAGTGCATACACAACTTCCAAATAGACACAACTACTTGGATCTTCACAACTATGACACAACTACAAGTATATAAAATTTGATCTTCAATGGATCTTTGGTGGTGGACTCAACACTTCACTAGGATAGTGTTCTTCTCTTTGCACTTGGAGAGGAAGGGATGAAAGAACAAGATTCACTTCTTAAACAAGTAATAATCAAACAAATGATCAAAGATTTGAGTGATTAAAGAAGGGGTTTGAATCTGGAAATAAATGTGCAAAAGAGGTGAGGTGGAAAGCTGAGAATGGTCCACTATTTAAAGGATAAAGGAGCCAACGGCTATATCTGCCCGCGGTACCTTATCACAGCCCGCGGTACCTTATCGATAAGGTACCGCCTAGGCGCTAAGGTACCGCCGGACTAGACTCCGCTCCTTTTTGTCCTTTAGTGGTGGAGGTCTTATCTGGGTATAAAAAATATCCTGAAAGGATATTCTTAACAGAATAAGAATATGCCATTTTCAAATTTCAAATAATTAATTTAATAAAACATTTTCTTAAAAATAAAGTTTAATAAAAACTTGTCACATTTAATAAAAAGTGAGTTTTAAGAAAAGATTAAATCACTTGATCACTTGATTAAGGTTAGTACTTGTTTATCCATACCTTAAGTGAAAATGGGTAAAATGAAAAATACTTGAACTCAAGAATTCGTTTTTCGTTGTTTTCGTAAATGCTTGTTTTTACATATTGTCGTAATCAAAACTAAGCGAGACCGAAAAATGCAAGTAACGTTTTTAGTCATTATTGCATTAACAATCTCCCCTTTTTTGATTCCGACAATACATAAACTCAATCATACAAAAACAAGATTTTCGAAGACGAGTTTATTCATTTCTCCCCCTTTGTCGAAGCAAAAAGGTTGCGTAAGCCGGTGTTTAAGAAACGGACTTTGCAAAGACTCCCCCTTGGTGCTTACTCCCCCTAGCTTAGGGCACCGGGGAATCGAGATATGGTGACAAGCTACATAGAAGGGTTAGTTGAACAAAAGAAACAACCAACAATATATAGCAATAGGTCACATAAAGAAAATTAAAAGAGAAGAAAACACAAAGACAAAGATCCAAGATAGGTTACTAAAGGAAAATCATACAAAGAAGTATGGAAAAAGAAACAAGCCAAAAGCATAAATCTAATCCTACTTATTCTAGAATTCTAAGATTTGCTTAAATTTGGTGTCTTGAGGATAAGCAATCAATGCTTATATGAAAGACAAGGTAATAGCGGAGGGTGGTGGTGGTGGCTTGTTGGAGATCTCATAATCAAAGTGAAGATGAGGCTTGATTAAGAGACTCTTGATGTAGCTCAACTCCTCATAGATGTGTGCCATAGCAAGATGTTGATATTGACAACAATGACAATATGTTCCATGGTGCATGACATTATCATGAGAAGGAGGAAGAACACTAAAGGGTGGTGGTGGAAGAAAGGAAGTTCCACAATCAACATTCTTGGTAGGAGAAATGTGATTAAGAGTGTTCTTGGGTGGGTTTGGATTGAAAGCAATTGGAGAAAATGGAGGAGATTCAAGGCTTTCATTGGGAGAATAAGACATTTTGGATGTGAAGTAATGCAAAATGCTTATGGTTTAAATAGGGAAGGCTTAGGGTATTTTTGGGGTGGTCAAATGGTTTGAAACAAAGATTATCAAAAAATTTGGAGCAAATCTGGAGTTTCAGACAAAAACCCGAAAAAGGAAGGCCACTGTAGGCGGTTCCTTATCTATGGTGGCGGTACCTTATCAATAAGGTATCACGGTTCACATATGGAACCGCCTGCAGAAGCAGGGTTTGGTGTTTGGAGAAAGATTTTTCAGCAAATCTTATTTTTCTAGTCTAACTTATCATAGGGATGTGCTTAAAAGCAAAGATAGACAAAGAAAACATATGCAAACTTACCAAATATAGATTTGACCAAAATACATGGATTAAAAAAATCAATGTAGGAGGTGTGTAAGACAAGACCTTAAGTCATGACACAATGATCCTCCATGATTCAATCTTGTTCTTGCTATGTTTGAGAGAATCATACATATGAATTATGTAAGCTCTACATTAATAGCGAGAATCTATGAAAAATCGTTTTTAGATTGAATTAACAATGTCAAACGAATTTCTCAACTATTTTCGAAAGAGACTTTGAGAGTTTTGAAAAGGAGAGGATAAGATTTTTCAAAAGGATTTTAAAAGACTCAAGGACTCAAAGTGGTAATAGAAAACACACAAGAAGAAAAGGATTTAAGGAAGATGGTCCATTAATCCTAGACCTAGACGCAAGTAATTAAAAGGTTCCCTCTTAAGTGGCTTAGTGAAGATATCGGCTAAGTTGTCCTTGGAGGGCACCTTTTCAATAGTAATGTTCCCCTTTTGAACATTATCCCTAAGGAAATGGTGTCTAATTTCTATGTGTTTGGTTCGCGAATGTTGCACGGGATTCTTGCTTAGGTCTATAGCGCCTTTATTATCGCACATGATGGGAACATCATCAAGAGAAATCCCGTAATCAACAAGCGCTTGCTTCATCCATAGAGCTTGTTGGCATGCTTTTCCGGCACTCACATACTCGGCTTCCGTGGTGGATATCACAAGAGCGGTTTGTTTCTTGGAGAACCAAGAAGTTAAACAACAACCCATGAAGGTACAAACTCCAACTAGTGCTTTTCCGGTCCACATAGTCTCCCGCATGATCCGAGTCCGCGTAGACAATGGTTTCTACGCCGGTCCCTTTAGGATACCATAATCCTAAATGTATAGTGCCTTTAATGTATCGGAAGATACGCTTAACCTCTTCAAGGTGAGAGGTTTTGGGAGCCTCTTGGAAGCGAGCACAAAGGCAAACACTAAACATGATATCCGGTCGACTTGCCGTTAGGTACAACAAACTACCAATCATACCTCTATATTTGGTGTTGTCTACCGACTCACAATCATCATCTATGGTGAGTTTAGTATCCGAGGCCATAGGGGTCTTCATTGGTCTAGATTCTTCTAATCCAAATTTCTTTAGCATTTCTTTAGCGTACTTAGATTGACTAAAGAAAATACCATCGTCCATTTGTTTAATTTGGAGTCCTAAAAAGTAGTTAAGTTCTCCCATCATACTCATTTCAAACTCATCATGCATGATTTTGGCAAAGTCATCACACAATTCTTGACAAGTTGAGCCAAATATAATGTCATCAACATATATTTGTACGATTATGAGGTGAGGACCTTTCTTCTTTGTAAAGAGTGTATTGTCTACCATTCCCATGGTATACTCATGTTTAACAATAAACGCTTTAAGTCTATCATACCAAGCTTTGGGTGCTTGTTTGAGTCCATAAAGTGCTTTCTTAAGCTTGTAAACATGGTCTGGTTTCTCAAAATCAATGAAGCCAGGAGGTTGAGCCACATATACCTCCTCATTGATCAAACCGTTAAGAAATTCACTCTTTACATCCATTTGTTGAAGCTTAATATCTAAGGCACAAGCATAGGCTAAAAGGATTATAATTGATTCTAATCTAGCTACCGGTGCATATGTCTCGTCATAATCAATCCCTTCTTGTTGATTATAGCCTTGAGCTACAAGTCTAGCCTTGTTACGAGACATAACACCATTCTCATCTAGCTTATTCCTAAATACCCATTTGGTTCCTATAATGGTAGAACTTCTAGGTGGAGAAACAAGTTCCCAAACATCATTGGCAACGAATTGATTCAATTCTTCTTGCATCGCAATGACCCAACTCTCATCCGTCGAAGCTTCTTTAACATTCTTTGGTTCAATCAAGGAGACAAAACAAAAGAAGTTGCTTTGGTTTTGGACTTGAGATCTTAGGGTCCTTTGATTTAAGTCACCAATGACATTATTGAGAGTATGATCCCTAGACTCCTTAATGTTTACTTCCTTTTCAACACTAAGGTCTTCAACTCCTATTTTTCTAACCTCTTTTGCTTTAACTACTTCTAATTCATCCAAGTCATCATCAACCAATGGTGGTGTCGTGGGTGAAGGAGGGGTTTCATCAAAGGTTACGTTGAGTGATTCTTCAATAACCCCTGAGGTTCTATTTAGGACTATGTAGGCCTTACTAGTTTGGGAATAACCTAAAAGGATACCTTCGTAAGACTTTGGGTCAAACTTGGTAAGGTAGTCTTTGGTGTTGAGGATAAAGCACTTGCTTCCAAACACCCTAAAGTATTCTAATGAGGGTTTCTTACCTTTAAGAATCTCATAGGGGGTCTTTCCTAGGAAAGGTCGAATAAGAATTCGGTTGAGAATATAAGTCGATGTATCCACGGCATTGCACCAAAACTTTTGAGGCAAAGATTTCTCGTTTAACATCGTCCTACTCATCTCTTGGAGAGTCCTATTCTTCCTTTCAACTACCCCATTTGATTGTGGAGTGCGAGGAGCCGAGAAGTTATGGGTAATACCATGAGCTTCACAAAAGGCACCAAATTGCACTTCATTATCAAATTCCCTACCATGATCCGTCCTAATAGAAACAATTGAACATCCTAGTTGATTTTGAATTCTTCGACTAAAGATTTCGAAGTGATCGAAAGCTTCATTCTTAGATGCCAAAAATCTAGTCCAAGTGAATCTAGAATAGTCATCAACTATAACTAGGGTATAAAGGTTACCTCCATAACTCCGTATAGCGGAAGGTCCAAAGAGATCCATATGTAGGAGCTCTAAGCACCGAGAGGTCGAAACCAAATTCTTGGCTTTGTGACTTGAGTGAACTTGCTTTCCAACTTTGCAAGCATCACAAAAGTGACTATCAAACTTAATCTTGGGGAGGTGTCTTACCAACTCCTTAGAGACTAAAGATTGAATTAAACGCATATTAGCGTGACCTAATCTCCTATGCCAAAGAGTAGAACTATCATCTATAGTCGCAAGACGTATGTTGTCTTTTGACTTCTTATTAACCTTCATGACATAAAGCCCATGCTTTCTAACACCTTTTCCAATGACTTTTCCATCTTTTACGATTTCACTGTCATGTTCCGAAAAGATGACCTTACACTTATTATCACAAATTTGACCTATACTTAAAAGGTTAAAACCTAAGTTATCTACGTGCTCAACATTTTCAATGGTCATGGAGTCAAGAGAAACCGTACCTTTGCCAATGATATTACCACGTAGACTACTAGAGAATGTGATGTTACCTCCATCATATGCTTTGTAATGCGAGAACAAACTTCGGTTACCCGTCATGTGTTTAGAACATCCACTATCCTTAATCCACTCATCGGGCTCCAAATCAATTCCCAAGCATATCTAGGTAACAACACACAAGATCAAACATTTGGTCCCCAATATCTCATGGGTCCAAAATTGTTAGTTCCAAACATCCCTTGCATTTGGTTGGGATGCATGAATGAGGAGGGGATTCCCCATGGAGAACAAAATGGAAGAGGGTAGTAATTCATGTAACCATTTTGTTGTTCATTACTTCTCCTAGGTGTGTTTAATCTAGGTTTAGAGTTATTATTATTCCTTCTAGGTGTTGGAGTTTTACTTCTAGTTCGTGAGTTGTTTTGATTATCTCTTATAGGCGTTGTCGTTCTACTTCTAGGCTTAGACTCATTCCGTACTCTAGGTGGAGTAGAAGATAGTCTAGATAAACTTCTATTTCCCATGAGAGGTTTACTTAACGGCTTATAGAACTTACCAATAGCATTGTCGTCAAGTATGGGTAATTGAACCTTATTAACAGTAAGATGCTTTGGTTTTTCACTTAACTTAGATTTTTCAGAAAGTTCAGAATTTTCACAAAACTCAACTTCTGGCCGCGGTACCTTATCTATGGCCGCGGTTCCATAGTGATAAGGAACCGTGCCATACAATGTGGAACCACGTCCAGAGGGTGTTTTCTGTGAAAACCTGACTTGTTTTGGTTCACTAGTTGAGGCTTCATTTGAGTTAAAACCTAGACTAAGTTTTTCCTTAGAATGAACTTGTTTGTTTAACATATCATCAAGAGCACTAGTACCTTTCATGAACTTTTCCAATTTAATGGAGGTGCTCTTGAGATCATCATTCTCTAATCTAAGTTTCTCACAACTTAAGCAACCTAAATCAACCTCTTTGTTTTTCTCAAGTTTAGCCAATTTCTCCCTAAGTTCATTGATCTCATTTTCAAGCTTAGTTTTGGTTGATTTTAAGGTTTTATTCTTTTCTATGAATTTAAGACTAAGTTTTTGTAAGCTATCATATTTGCCTTCAAATTCAATATCATCTAAAATGGAACTATCATTGCTATAATATTCGGTTTCGGAATGTACCTCTTTAGAAGTGTGAGCCATAAGACATTTCTCCTCTTTGGGGTTGTCATCATCATCTTCACCGCTATCGCTCCAAGTGCCACTAACGAATGCCGTGTGGTTCTTATCACGAGCGGGCTTTGGACAATCACCAATGAAGTGATTTGGATCACCATATCTAAAGCAATTCCTATCACCTTTTTTGTTCTTGACAAACCGATTCTTTGACAATGGTTTCTTGTCATAGTTTGGTTGCCTAACGTGTTGACCTCGTCTCTTGAAGAACTTCTTGAAATCTCTCACCGCCAATGCATACTCCTCGTCATCACTTTCCTAGGAACTATCACGGTCACTTTGTGCCTTCTTGGCTTTAAGTGCAAGAGATTTCCTTTCACTCTTGGTTTTTACTAATTCCGAGTCCTTCAAAACTATCATCTCATGAACCTTCAAGTTTCCTATGAGTTCATCGAGTGATAAAGTTGAGAGATCTTCGACTCCTCAATAGCCGTGACTTTTGCTCTCCACTTTGGATGTAAGGCCCTTAGAAACTTCCTAACATTGTTCTTGCTAGAAAAACCTTCATCAAGTGCGTTTAGACTAGTAATAATGGTGTTAAACCTAGCAAATGCACTATCAATAGTTTCATCTTCTAAGATGACAAATTGTTCATATTGTTGGACAAGAAGATCGATTTTACTTTCTTTGACTTGGCTATTACCTTGGTGGGTTACTAAAAGAGTGTTCCAAATATCTTTAGCGGTTTCACACATAAAAATTCTTTCATACTCTTTCTTAGGCAAAGCATTATAAATCACCATTTTAGCCTCATTATTTTTTGAAAGTTTCTTTTTAGTATCATCATTAGCTTTGTCAAAAGTGACTAATTCTTTTGTTTTAGAAACTTCATTAAATTGAAAGGGTAAGAAATCACCATTGGTAATAACATGCCAAAGATCTAAATCTTTTGATTTCACATAAGTTTCAAATCTATTTTTCCAATAAATAAAACTATCGGTTTCAAAAAGTGGTGGTCTTTGCATAGATTGCCCTTCTAGGTACTTGTTGGAATCCATAGATCGATTCAAGTTTTAAAATACAATATACTTTAAAAAATCTTGAGCAACCCGCTCTGATACCAATTGTAGAAACTAGAAGGGGGGGTTGAATAGTTTCTTATATTTACTTGTTAAAATATGGTTTCCAAAAATCCTTTTTCAAAAACTTAGGCTTGAGAAAATATGTGAAATCTTCTTATGCACAATATGAACAATGATAGTGTAGTTAAACTAATACTAACAAAAATATATCCACAAAGAATAAAGAATGATAGTGTAGCTAATCTAATACTAACACATGTATATGCAAAAAGAATAAAGAATGTAAAGAGTTAAGGGTAAAGAAAGATCAAACCGAACACCAAGGATTTATAGTGGTTCGGCAACGAAGCTCACTCCTCGTTCCTACTCCACTCCTCGAGTACTCCTTACTCGAGAGTTCACTACACAACAAGCTCCTTATGGTGGAGAAAACCGTACACGTCGCTTAAACAATTTTCGACTCTAAGCTAAAAGTCGAGCCCTAATCGTAGCTAGGACCAATCTACACAACTATACTTAGTACATACACAACTTCCAAATAGACACAACTACTTGGATCTTCACAACTATGACACAACTACAAGTATATAAAATTTGATCTTCAATGGATCTTTGGTGGTGGACTCAACACTTCACTAGGATAGTGTTCTTCTCTTTGCACTTGGAGAGGAAGGGATGGAAGAACAAGATTCACTTCTTAAATAAGTAATAATCAAACAAATGATCAAAGATTTGAGTGATTAAAGAAGGGGTTTGAATCTGGAAATAAATGTGCAAAAGAGGTGAGGTGAAAAGCTGAGAATGGTCCACTATTTAAAGGATAAAGGAGCCAACGGCTATATCTGCCCGTGGACCTTATCACAGCCCGCGGTACCTTATCGATAAGGTACCGCCTAGGCGCTAAGGTACCGCCGGACTAGACTCCGCTCCTTTTTTTCCTTTAGTGGTGGAGGTCTTATCTGGTTATAAAAAATATCCTGAAAGGATATTCTTAACAGAATAAGAATATGCCATTTTCAAATTTCAAATAATTAATTTAATAAAACATTTTCTTAAAAATAAAGTTTAATAAAAACTTGTCACATTTAATAAAAAGTGAGTTTTAAGAAAAGATTAAATCACTTGATCACTTGATTAAGGTTAGTACTTGTTTATCCATACCTTAAGTGAAAATGGGTAAAATGAAAAATACTTGAACTCAAGAATTCATTTTTCGTTGTTTTCGTAAATGCTTGTTTTTACATATTGTCGTAATCAAAACTAAGGGAGACCGAAAAATGCAAGTAACGTTTTTAGTCATTATTGCATTAACAGATGCATAGACTAAGATCACTTTCAATAATAGTCTTAGTCTAAACCAAAATATGAGCAAGGTATTAATTCACTTTCTCTCCCACAAAGGGCCTACTAACCGTATGGGTGCAAACCGTTAATATCATGCTTGATACTTTAAGCTACTACTAACTCACTCTACATCACCATAGTGAGTCAAGTATCCAAGCAATGAAGGTTTGAGCGCATAAAATAAAAGAATCACAAACCACAAACAAATGTCAAGGCAAGGATGCCAAGAACAAGCACAAAGTCAAGTAATGATCAAAAGAATGATCAAAGGGCGTGTGGAAGAACGAAAGCGTACCTTGGCCACAAAGAGCATTCCAATCCATCAAGGAATCAATGCAAAGCCCAACAATGACTATGATGAGTACTAAGTATTCAAGGACTAGTATCATTCCCAATCATCTTGATATCATCATTCAAAGATGTTGAAGATCGTCTTCTACAAGTGCAAGTAACTCGATCCACAACCAATTAAATGATTGATCTTCATGAGTACCTACACAAAGCAAGATGAAAACTAGTAGATACATTTCAAGAGTAGATCTAAAATGCATAAAAGCTACTAATCTAAGAGGGATGCAATATTACCAATTAAAAGACATATTTTCCAAACTTTAGTACAACTTGACCTTCTAATTTGAGGAGACAATGGATCGATCCAAGTTTTAAAGTAAAATATACTTCAAAGATCTTGAGTGACCATCGCTCTGATACCAATTGTAGAAACTAGAAGGGGGGTTGAATAGTTTCTCTTCGATTAGTCACCTAATTAAAATTACACTCAATTAGGTTTGTATCAAAACTATCTTTTACTTGAAGCTAAGTTGCATAATGATTAGGTTCAATTCAAATGCATTATCAATGGTAATAGGTAAGTGTAATGATAATGAAATAAGTAAATAGTAAGGAAAGAGACAACCTAATTAGAAGACACCAAGATTTATAGTGGTTCGACAACGAGGCTCTATCCTCGTTTCTACTCCACTCCTCGAGTACACCTAATCCACAAGCTCCCTTCTTGGCGGAGAAAACCTTACATCGTCGCTTACATTATTTTCCGACACTAAGCTAAATGTCGAGACCTAATCTTTAGCTAGGACCAATCTACACAACGTTGCCTACTTCACAATTTAATGACACAAGGATAGATGTCGTGTGACAATCCATCAATTTATTATTGATATTTTATTCTCAATATTTATTTGAAAATATTATTTTTAATGTTATAATATGAACTCACTTATTTTTGGGAAGTAATTTGGATTTACGTCTTGAAGTAGCATCGACTACGTCTAAACCGGAGGATTCAACGTTACGTGCTTACGTTTACATACACCGTTTTGGTGACAGTCTGACATTTCAGAAAATAAATTTATCCGTGAATATTATTTTGAGATTTTAAATTTGTGTTGGTTCATAAACTCACAAATTTACGAGAAGAGATTAGGAATTACGATTTTATTTTAACATCCTTTACGACTAAACCGGAAACCCTAGGATTACGTATTTACGTTTTCGAACTCCGTTTTTGATGAGACAATTTTTATTAGATTCGTTTTGTGCCGTTGATTCATAATTTATAAAAACGTTTTTCGTAAAACGACCCGAGGGCACGCAAATCGAGGAAACTAGAATCGAGGAATACCCGTAAATTAGTTGGATGAGACAAAAACAAGTTTTGTCTCACCTCACACATGGGACGGCCCAACTAATGCCACCACCACCCTTGATGTGGCAAACTTGCAACAATATAGCTTACACTTGTAAGCTAAGCTTACAAGTTAAGCTACACTTCCCACTAGCCTAACAAAACCCATTAGCTAAACCCCTATCTCATTTTTACCATGCAAAACCACCACAAATTTTTCTCTTGCTCTCTCTAGATGCCGTCCACTCTCACACCATAACACCCATTTTGATCAATTCCAACCATGAAATCATGTGTTATTTACACACATGATGAAGCCCTTTTGAAACCCTATTGATTGGTGGTGATTATAACATCCAAGGAGGAGTTTCCATGGAGTCTTGGGGCTGATTTTCCACAAGGTGTTCATGAAGAATGGTGGTCTTGAAGAAGGTCTTGGTTATTCACAAGTTTCTCCATCAAAATCCATGTTTTGATCACAACCTACATCATCATGGTGGTATAAAGATTGTTCTCCTCATCCTCTTGTTATTTTTGATTATGTAATCTTGTATTTCTTTTACTTATGTATATGTATATGATGATTAATGATGATTAAAAATATTGTGTGGGGATTTGGTGTTGATAAACATGCTTAAAAAGATGAAAAACTATAAGAAACAAGGCTAAAATCTTGATTAAATTGTTGGCTGTATAAAAAAGTAAAGAATCATATGATGAACTGATAAAAATGGCATAGATTATTGGATATACAGTAAGTAATATGTCTTGTACACATGTGAGAGTTGGCCATGCAATGGAATCATTAGGATGAGTGAGATATGATCAAAACAAGTTTAGAGTACAAATCTGAGTTCACTGTTTTGGACGATTTTTAGAAAATACTTAGAGGCTGATTCAACAGTAGCTATAGGAGAGTTAAATGAAGCACATATCATTTAGTTTATGTCATAAGCATTTGAGCTTCTATCTCCATATAGAACTCTAGATATGGCAGTTTTGGTGAACATGAAAATAAAAATCAGATTTTGGAAATTAAAGTATAATTGTATTATATAAGCACTCAAATAAAAATAGTATAAAACGTGAATTAAAACCCACTAACTTATAAAATACATTTATATAAATATGTATAAGGATAACTAAGTGGACATTTTATAAAAATGGTAGTTTGATAAGTTTTATAAGTTATAAAACTATAAACATGATTTTTACGACTTTTTCGGCTATTACCGTAAAATTACCGTTTTTGTTAAATAAAACTTAGACGATTGAACCCGTCTAATGTAAACTTTTATAAACTCATATACTGATATATAAACATATATAACAAGTAAAAACCGATAAAACCCGAACTATAAAACATACGAACATTAACGGGCTAAGTTAACGTTATTGGAATAATAATACAACAAAATGGGCTAAAACACTTATAAACTTATTTATTGGGCTTAACCCATTTGGGCCCAATATATAAAGTATGATACTGATAATAAAAGTATAATTGGGCTAATATAACATATTGGGCTTGTAATGGGCCTATTGGGCCTAAAACATGTAAATAGATAAAACTAGTAAACTAGTGTAAAAGTTATCAACACATAACACTAAAATGAGTAAATGAGAATATGTAAACCCATTTGATCATCATATATATAAAATCATCATATGTATACATAATTGTTATTTTTATAAAGTCATTGGACAAGAGTCTAAGACGAGTATTATTTGTCTAGGTTTCTGTGATTGAAGCACGTACCGTACGTCCGAATTGCCGATAACCCGCCTTCCCACATCAACGTGAGTTCATAGCCTCGCACTCTTTTAATGTTTTTATGAAATGTTTTATAAACCCGCGAGGGAGATAACATGTTAGTTTTTATAATATAGGACACCATTTGTCCCGATTATTTGTTTATTGATTTGGACCCGAATGATTGTATGACCCGATTGTATGACCTGATAAATGATTAAATGACCCGATAGATGAAATAAAATGGATTATTAAAGTTAGGTTATGTCACTAAAAGTCCCATTAGCATGAATTGTGAACTACCGGGATTTGGTAGACGCTTAGGCATATAATAGTACTATTTGGGGACGATCACCCCAGTTCGCGCCTTGACGGTTGATCCCCGTCGTGCCACATTGATTGGTAAGCGAATTTATGTATGAGAAGATTTCCATAGCGTGACCTTTGTGACGACACACTAATTTAGATGGGAAAATTGAGTTTCGGGCTAGCTACCCGTTTTTTGTTGTAGTAAGGTAACAATGTCATGCGGCTTATAATAATCCAGTTAATGAAATACTACTATACGAACCGAATTACGATGTATTGCCTGACTAGCAATACGGGGTCATACTATTGATATTATGTTCGTGTTTTGGTTTTTCATAACCATATTCATATAACGGTTTTTATTTAACTTTATACAACGTCATAAGACGTATTGTTTGATGTTTTTACGACATTGGCTCGTATAATGTTTTTTAAGGAAAATGCCTATATTATGATTTTCGATAAGGATTTGTATAAAATGACTTTGGCTATTTTATGGCCTATTACAAAGATTTGTACAAAATGATTTTCAGTAATAATTTTATACTGATATTATATTAATGGATTTTATTAAACTCTATGAATTCACTCGGCGTTATCGCTGACCTTTTCTTTTAACATGTTTTGTCTCAGGTACTTGAAGGTAATTCTCGGGAAGACAACAAGAATTCATGGCCCGCACTTAAATTATTATTTCCATTCAAATGTTTTATAAAACCTGTATGAAATAATATGACTTGGGACCTATGTAAACTTGATATTTATGAATGGAAATGCTTTATTATTAAACGACGCGATTTTTATGCGTTGTCTATGATGTAAGTAATGTGCTATTCCGTAACACCAACGAGTCTTCCGCTGTATTGAGTTGTATAAATTTGGGGGTGTTACAGTTTGGTACCAGAGCTCTCGTTATAGAGAACGAAAGATTTTTAAAACCAAGGTTCTGAATAAAACATTTCAAAATCTTTTAACTATAAACATTTTTCACAAAATGTCTAAAAATCTTTTGACTATAATGGTGCCGAAGAATTCCCGAGTTACCGACAAGGCCAGACTGAGAAGTGTTGTTTTAATATATATATATATATATATATATATATATATATATATATATATAACTTGAATTATATATATATATATATATGATGTAATTTTATTACATGATTGTTTGATGATTATTTTGATATTTATACGAGATATTTATACGACGTAGATTGTCACAAGGAACCCTAAATCCCCTAGTAAATTAATCGAAGCTATTCTCGTAGGAATTCTAGCTATCCTAGATCTAAACCAAGTTGTAGATATTTATGATCCCAACAAATGGTTGATATTCGTAGAAATATAGATATTAGTTGATTTGATGTTGAAGAAGAATTGGCGAGATTAAAACTGATATCGATGTCATGACGTTCTTTCCTTATAGAGTGGAGTTTGACAAAACGTTACCACCCAGAAAGGTGTCATCTGATTCGTTGTCATCCAATTCTTAAATTGAAATCAAAAGGGTGAATGTTGCACTTGAGGCTGTCATTGGAACTATTACCCAAAAGCCTCATGCCACTAATACCTTTCCGAGAAGTCTAATTGAATGTACTAGTGACTCATTTGATAATTATTGATAAAGGAGTTATAGGATTGGAAATTAAGTGTTATTCATATTGAGCTTTTATTACCCTTTTAAGGCCTAAGAATAAAGATTGAAAGTATTGGAGAATGAAGTAGGATATCAAATTGAGTATAAAATTGGTTGAAACTTGAATAAAGTAAAATTTAACCCATATGGAATATGAGATTATTAATAGAAGTCGTTAAGTTTTGTGATTGAATTATAAGGTTTTAATTGATTGTTGATTCGTGTTAAGGGTTGTTCCTAGGCCGTTGTCCACTAATGAGGATGCCCAGTGTCCAAGAAATTAATTGAAGAAATCTTCTTCTAAATTGGGACCGATGGATCTTCCGGGACAGGTGGAACCCCCATGACTCTGGTAGATTAGTATTTATTGTGGTATCTTTTAAAAATCCCTAACTTAACTGAGACATCAGTTGGTAGGATGAGTTCTTGGAATTGTATGACATAGTGACACATAATGTGTTACGGTACAATTTTGACTTGTTTGTGATTAATGAAAAGACTACCTTTGATTGCTAAATCCTACATGTATCGATGTTATCTATCTGTTTTTGCTTCTTCCTAATGTTCGCATTAGTGATGCAACCATTGAACAAGTACTCATCTCGATTTGAGTTACGTTGTGGATTATTCTTCCTGAGTGCCATCGAGGTCATGAACCTCATGATAAATTGGCTAAAGCTCATTTCCTATCCTATCATAGTTAATTCTTGGTGAACAATCTTTCATCACTCTTCTGCAGATCACTCATTGTTTTTATAAGATAAAACAGTATCCCTTGAGAAAAATTGAATTTTCATCACTATAAGGATTATTCAAAGTGAGATTTATAAGTGATTAATATCAAAATGAAGTTGTTTATGAAACGCTTTGGAAACTTAATTATTTCCATAACAAAGAAAATCTTTGTAAATTTATTCTTGATTCTTATTTAAGAATTAAGCATGAAAATGTTTTTATTATAAACATGATGATAAAATTTTGACGAACCGAGTATTGCATCGTTAATCTTGAAATTGTATATAGTTGCGCACCTACATACAATTTAGAATGGACCATGCAAGGCTGATTAGTAGTCACCATAAAACTGATTAATAAACACTAAATTTTCTTTGAAGATTGTGAAAGATTAAAATTTATGAGATCTGCAAGAAGTGAAAAATAAGGACATAGTGTTAGGGACACCTACATATGTGCCTGTAGCATCTATTCTTCTGATTCGAATTTACTCATCTGTGGAAATTGTCTTATTTGACAATTGACAATTCCTTCTTGTCCAATTCTCCCGTAGTGAAATTCTTAGGAAAAGTATCTGATTACCGAGTGTTGATACCCGACTGGATGTATCGACGTTCCTATCATTTCTTTTGATTTGACTTCATTTTAATGACCTGGGTAACGATCCGAGGAGCTTTCGAATGCGTACTCAAATTATGAAAACATGGGATATATTCATACTCGTTAAATGTTTTCATCTGTATCTGATTTGAAATTCTCTCGCGTAGATCATGCGTTAACCTTACTCTTTTTAAGGTTAGTTATGTCTTCTGATATCCTTGAACCTGTGAAGGATTATGAGTTATTATTAGTCTATTGAGAAGTTCACATCTTATCGACGGCGATAAAAACTGGAAAGTTGATAGTGCCGGTAGAATGGATTGATTGATTATGACATGACGACATTGTCTTAATTGATGGGAACTCGAATAGAATTCCCCTAAATGATAAGATGTTGATTATCAAAAGTGATCTAAATAATTCTTGATGGATGACCATATCCTGCATTTAGACTTGAAACTATACCGTGAACGGTTCTGAATTAGTCATAAATATTATAATCTAGAAAGAACCTAATATGAATTTATTAAAAGATGTTTCCGTTATCTGAAACTTTAGGAGGTATTTGTTGATGAATTAACTAGACTTTTCCCATTAAGGCAAGTTGAAATTGATATTGATTATATTCCCGGTGCTGCACCTGTGGCTTGTGCACTGTACGTCAGCACCATCTAAATTAAAGGAATTACCGTACAACTGAGAGAGTTGTCGGAGAAAGATTTTATTCTACCGAGCTCGTCATCATGAAGAGCTATGGTATTATCATTCCTTATATTTATAGATTACTGTAAACTGAGTAAATTGACAATCGAAAACGATATCCATAACTCGAAATGGAAGAATTGTTCGATCATTTATAAGGTTCTAGCGTATGTTTTAAAGATTTGATCCACGGCATGGTTATTATCAACTTCGTTTCCGCGAAGAAGATTATCTATTCCAATCACTACATCCGGTACTTGTAATGAACATTATGAGTTTCACGTGATGTCGTTTGGATTGACTAATACACATGTAGCATCCATAAAATTGGTGAATCTCGTGTGTAGACTGTAATTTGATAAATTCATGCTCGTGATCATTAAGGACTATTTGTTTATTTATAAGTATAAGAAGGAGTTAGTAATTATTTATAGATTGCCCTAAATTGACCGAACAATTAAAACATGTACCTTGAATAATTAACATGTGATTAAAGACTTAATCCTTTACATTATTTGACTGTGTGATTAAAAGATAATGGAACCTATATTGACTCTTCAAAAAAAATTAGAAGTCATTTAAGACTTTGGATTTTACCAAAAAGAAAATGGAAATATGTTTGGACAAATGTTTTAACAAAGGATTTTTAAGGGATCGTTCCCTTATAACTAAAACATTTAACTAAACTCCTGTTTAGGGGTAAATGTTCGTGTATACCTCAAGACAACCTAAGAGGGATTGAGGAAACCATTTAAACCATGACTTGAAATTTGAAACGACAATTTTTACTTGTCAACTAAGAAAATTTTGACCAGAGTATAAACAAAGATTTTTCAAACATTTACAGATCTTACTAATTATTTTCAGTAAACCAACAAAAATTTTGTTAATTAAATTCAAATTTATTTTGAACATTTTTATATAATTGGACAAACTAAGGAAATTTAAAAACTTTTTGCGTTTACGTTTCATAAAAATTAAATATTTATTATTCAATTAGTTATAATAATTATCGACGCTTTAAACGTCAGATTAAGCAAAACTAAGAAAAATGATAGTTGAGACGAAATTAAAACTTAGAAAATACGAAGAAAGAATATCTGAGTGAATTATGGACATGATAATTATATCATCAGGAGAGGTGAATTTAGATATCGACGCATTATGTAAAAAGTATAAAGAACCAATTAGGATGTGTTCCTTAGTAATGATGGTACAAAATAAATTGTCGAACAATTTAAAATATAGCCGATGCTTATAAAAAGGATAATATAGATAATAAAAGTGGTTCGCGGCTAATGTGAACCATTAAAATTGAGAAGCCGATAGCGTTAAATGTTTTAAAGGCCACTTATGGTTGCCAAATATGGAGATTTTGAGATATAGTTATGTTGGAATCTTGCAAGTATAAGTATTCTATTCCTGTCAGTTCTGATTTAATGTATCATTATCAGAAGAAGTTGTACTGATGGCAAATTATGAAGGCAGACACCGCCTCATACATTAGTAAACGTCTAACTATTGCAAAGGTCATCATCTGAATTTGATTCGATTTGGGTCATCGTCGACAGACTGACCAAATCTGCTAATATCATTCCTGTTAATGATAGATTCTTGATAAAGAAATTGACTCTTTTGTATTTAAAAGAATTGTGTAAACATGGTGTGCCTGTATCGATTATCTCTATCAAGATCCTCACTTCGTATTAAATTTCTAGAGATTTGCTCAGAAGTCATTAAGAATGAATCTTGATGAGAGTACTGTGTACCACCCCAATCGAAGGGACGAGGTAAAGTAACGATACAAAATACTATAAACGTTGATCTATGTTTGAATGATTGACCTTTGGTAATAAACCGTATAATCGTTTTCCTTTAGAGAGGTTATCATTGATAATTATCGCATTAGGATCGAGATCGAATCTTGTTATGATTTATAAATTAGAGCATCTGTAAGCAGGAGTTGAGATGAGGACACCCGACATACACCCATTGTGAGTTGGACATGTCTTTTAGGTTTAAGGTTTCCTATGATGGCGAACCTAACCTTACAAAATACCCGACCCGCGAAACCTGAAATGATTATTGAAATTAGGATCTGAATACTGACTGTCGGTAGTGGGCAGGAGGTTATGTGAATATGAAATGTAGATCTTGAAGTGCCAGATGGGTAGCGAAGTTATGCCAAAAAATTTAACCATGGGAAATGAATTGACGATCTGAAAGATCATGGGATATAAGTCCCCGTTGTATGGGACCATTGAGATGATGTAAGAATTGGTTTGAAAGTCATATAAGCTGGATCTACCTTAGGACTTCAAGAGCTGCGTGAATTATGTTTCGTAGATCGAACTTGATAAAATTTATATCAAGTGAGAATCTGATAGTTTCTTAGTAATGTTTAGATCGGCGAAAAGTTGCATTCATCAAAAACCCGTGAACATCATGGATAGAGAAAGTAAGTCAACATTAAGCCTGATCCCTGTAGTTAGGTCTGATGAAACTCGCGTATTATAATGAATTGCACTTGTGAGAAAAGACCGAATGTGGGGGAAATACCCACATGGCTTTAACTCTATAAGAAGCGAGTAGTAAGATGATCTTTGAGGACAAAGTCCTGTTTAGGGGTAAATGCTGTGACAATCCGTCAATTTATTATTGATATTTTATTCTCAATATTTATTTGAAAATATTATTTTTAATGTTATAATATGAATTCACTTATTTTTGGGAAGTAATTTGGATTTACGTCTTGAAGTAGCATTGACTACGTCTAAACCGGAGTATTCAACGTTACATGCTTACGTTTACATACACCGTTTTGGTGACAGTATGACATTTTAGAAAATAAATTTATCCGTGAATATTATTTTGAGATTTTAAATTTGTGTTGGTTCATAAACTCACAAATTTACGAGAAGAGATTAGGACTTACGATTTTATTTTAACGTCCTTTACGACTAAACCGGAAACCCTAGGATTTCGTATTTATGTTTTCGAACTCCGTTTTTGATGAGACAATTTTATTAGATTCGTTTTGTGCCGTTGATTCATAATTTATAAAAACGTTTTTCGTAAAACGACCCGAGGGCACGCAAATCGAGGAAACTAGAATCGAAGAATAACCGTAAATTAGTGGGATGAGACAAAAACAAGTTTTGTCTCACCCCACACATGGGACGGCCCAACTAATGCCACCACCACCCTTGATGTGGCAAACTTGCAACAATATAGCTTACACTTGTAAGCTAAGCTTACAAGTTAAGCTACACTTCCCACTAGCCTAACAAAACCCATTAGCTAAACCACTTATCTCATTTTTACCATGCAAAACCACCACAAATTTCTCTCTTGCTCTCTCTAGATGCCGTCCACTCTCACACCATAACACCCATTTTGATCAATTCCAACCATGAAATCATGTGTTATTTACACACATGATGAAGCCCTTTTGAAACCCTATTGATTGGTGGTGATTATAACATCCAAGGAGGAGTTTCCATGGAGTCTTGGGGATAATTTTCCACAAGGTGTTCATGAAGAATGGTGGTCTTGAAGAAGGTCTTGGTTATTCACAAGTTTCTCCATCAAAATCCATGTTTTGATCACAACCTACATCATCATGGTGGTATAAAGATTGTTCTCCTCATCCTTTTGTTATTTTTGATTATGTAATTTTGTATTTCTTTTACTTATGTATATGTATATGATGATTAATTATGATTAAAAATATTGTGTTGGGATTTGGTGTTGATAAACCTGCTTAAAAAGATGAAAAACTATAAGAAACAAGGCTAAAATCTTGATTAAATTGTTGGCTGTATAAAACAGCAAAAAATCATATGATGAACTGATAAAAATGGCATAGATTAATGGATATACAGTAAGTAATATGTCTTGTACACATGTGAGAGTTGGCCATGCAATGGAATCATTAGGATGAGTGAGATATGATCAAAACAAGTTTAGAGTACAAATCTGAGTTCACTGTTTTGGACGATTTTTAGAAAATACTTAGAGACTGATTCAACAGTAGCTATAGTAGAGTTAAATGGATCAAATATCATGTAGTTTATGTCATAAAAATTTGAGCTTCTATCTCCATATAGAACTCTAGATATGGCAGTTTTGGTGAACATGAAAATAAAAATCAGATTTTGGAAATTAAAGTATAATAGTATTATATAAGCACTCAAATAAAAATAGTATAAAATGTGAATTAAAACCCACTAACTTATATAATACATTTATATAAATATGTATAAGGATAACTAAGTGTACATTTTATAAAAATGGTAGTTTGATAAGTTTTATAAGTTATAAAACTATAAACATGATTTTTACGACTTTTTCGGCTATTACCGTAAAATTACCGTTTTTGTTAAATAAAACTTAGACGATTGGACCCGTCTAATGTAAACTTTTATAAACTCATATACTGATATATAAACATATATAACAAGTAAAAACCGATAAAACCCGAACTATAAAACATACGAACATTAACGGGCTAAGTTAACGTTATTGGACTAATAATACAACAAAATGGGCTAAAACACTTATAAACTTATTTATTGGGCTTAACCCATTTGGGCCCAACATATAAAGTATGATACTGATAATAAAAGTATAATTGGGCTAATATAACATATTGGGCTTGTAATGGGCCTATTGGGCCTAAAACATGTAAATAGATAAAACTAGTAAACTAGTGTAAAAGTTATCAACACATAACACTAAAATGAGTAAATGAGAATATGTAAACCCATTTTATCATCATATATATAAAATCATCATATGTATACATAATTGTTATTTTTATAAAGTCATTGGACAAGAGTCTAAGACGAGTATTATTTGTCTAGGTTTCCGTGATTGAAGCACGTACCGTACGTCCGAATTGCCGATAACCCGCCTTCCCACATCAACGTAAGTTCATAGCCTCGCACTCTTTTAAATGTTTTTATGAAATGTTTTATAAACCCGCGAGGGAGATAACATGTTAGTTGTTATAAAATAGGACACCATTTGTCCCGATTATTTGTTTATTGATTTGCACCCGAATGATTGTATGACCCGATTGTATGACCCGATAAATGATTAAATGACCCGATAGATGAGATAAAATGGATTATTAAAGTTAGGTTATGTCACTAAAAGTCCCATTAGCATGAATTGTGAACTACCGGGATTTGGTAGACGCTTATGCATATAATAGTACTATTTGGGGATGATCACCCTAGTTCGCGCCTTGACGGTTGATCCCCGTCGTGCCACATTGATTGGTAAGCGAATTTATGTATGAGAAGATTTCCATAGCGTGACCTTTGTGACGATACGCTAATTTAGATGGGCAAATTGAGTTTCGAGCTAGCTACCCGTTGTTTGTTGTAGTATGGTAACAATGTCATGCGGCTTATAATAATCCAGTTAACGAAATACTATTATACGCACCGAATTACGATGTATTGCCTGACTAGCAATACGGGGTCATACTATTGATATTATGTTCGTGTTTTGGTTTTTCATAACCATATTCATATAACGGTTTTTATTTAACTTTATACAACGTCATAAGACGTATTGTATGATGTTTTTACGACATTGGCTCGTATAATGATTTTTAAGGCAAATGCCTATATTATGATTTTCGATAAGGATTTGTATAAAAATGACTTTGGCTATTTTATGGCCTATTACAAAGATTTGTACAAAATGATTTTTAGTAATAATTTTATACTGATATTATATTGATGGATTTTATTAAACTCTATGAATTTACTCGGCGTTATCGCTGACCTTTTCTTTTAACATGTTTTGTCTCAGGTACTTGAAGGTAATTCTCGGGAAGACAATAAGAATTCATGGCCTGCACTTAAATTATTATTTCCATTCAAATGTTTTATAAAACCTGCATGAAATAATATGACTTGGGACCTATGTAAACTTGATATTTATGAATGGAAATGCTTTATTATTAAACGACGCGATTTTTATGCGTTGTCTATGATGTGAGTAATGTGCTATCCCATAACACCAACGAGTCTTCCGCTGTATTGAGTTGTATAAATTTGGGGGTGTTACATGTTGAGTTCTAATCTCAAGGTAGAACCAATCTTCACGACGTTGCCTACTTCACCATTTTACGACACAAGGCTAGATGTCGAGTTCTAATCTAAAGCTAGAACCAATCTTCACGACTCTTCACTTTGGAGCTAAGTGAGAACTTCACACAATACAACTACTAATCACTTTCAAGTTTAGTGAGAACTCACAAGACACAACCACGTCACTTTATAGTTTAGTGAGAACTACTACACAATCTATTACAACTCAACTAGACATATCCAAGTACACACATGTAGCTTGGATCTACACAACATAAATCCAAGCAAACACATATGCAATGGATGTACACAACAAATCCAAGTATTCACAAATAGCTTGGATAAACACAACTATTCCAAGTATTCATAAATACAATGGATTAACATAAAACAAAAAGGCTAACATGATGAACATGACTAATTCATGGATTCATCTTTATCACAAGTCATAACACTAGTGAGTGAGTGATCTTCTCTTTGGACAAGGTAAAGGAGATCAAGAGGATAATCATATGTAAACATACTTAACACATTAAGTGATCATTTACTAATGATTATGCTATAGAAAAGAGAAAGGGGGCTGAGAAAAACGTCTAAAAATGGTTATTGGAAAATGAGATTTGATCCAATATTTATAGAAGACAAAGTGCAACGGCTAGCTGGGCGCGGTTCCTTATCTAGCCCGGCGGTTCCTTATCGCTAGAGAACCGCCTAGCTATTTAAGGGACCGCCTAGTAGACTACGCTCCGATTTTGTCTTTTAGTGGGGTAGGAATATCTGGTGTTTTTTAAACCTTCAAAGGATATTCTTATGGCATATGGAATATGCCATTTTCAAATTTACATTTTCCATTTTAATAAAACATTTTCTTAAAAAGAAAGTTTATTAAAAAATCTTTTGTCATATTAACAAAAGTGAGTTTTAAGGATAATCACTTTGATGATCACTAAGTATGATCAAGAAAAGTTAGTGATATGATTATTACCTTGATGATAGTGTTAGTTAAATAATTCGTTTTGTGTTTTATACTAAATGTGTTGTATAGTTTGTTGTGATCAAAACTAAGAAAGATTAGTTAACACTAATAATGTTTTTAGGCATCACTTGCAATAACATCGTGTTCGTGTTTTACGTGATTTAAATAGTTATTGTTCTTGTCTTATTATATTTATTCATGATCTTAATAAATATACATAAATACGTAATACTAAGCTCGTGATTATTTACGTTCATGATTTATTGCTCGTATGTTCATGATTATAATTATTATTGAAATAATTATCGTGTCTTAATACGTAATAAATACTTATCGTGTTATAACACGTACGTAATACTTGTAGTTCTTGTTCGTGAAACGTAAACGTGCTATAAAAGGAAAGTTCTAATCATGTACGTACGATCATAAGGGTACTATTCATGGTAAAAGCATGCGGTTTTTACAACTCTTCCCCCCTAAAAAGAATAATTCGTCCCCGAATTATAAATATAGTAAACTGGAAAAGAAGAACATACCCAAATTTAAAATATGAAATGAGGGTAAGATGCCCGGATAGACTCCTCTGTTTCCCAAGTAGCTTCCCGCTCGGTCTGATCCCTCCAAAGGATTTTGACGAATGGAATCGTCTTCCTTCTCATGACTCGTTCTTGTCTGTCAAGAACTCGTTCTGGTTCTTCTATGAAAGTGAGATCTTCACGAATGTGTTCCAGTGGATACTGAACCATGTGAAGGGGATGATAATGGTACCCTCTGAGTAAGGACACATGGAAAACATCGTGAACATGAGAAAGCTGCGGAGGTAACGCTAAACGGTAAGATACTTCACCGACTCGTTCAATGACATCAAATGTTCCGATAAATCGAGGACTGAGCTTCCTTTTTATTCCAAAACATCTAACACCACGTACCGACGAAACCTTAAGGAAAACGTGATCTCCTACGTTAAAATGTAAGTCCCTATGATGCTTGTCTGTGTAACTCTTCTGACGTGACCGTTCTTCTTGTAGTTTCTGCTTAGCTACTATGACCTTCTCATTAGTCAGCTCTATTATTTCTGGTCCTTCAAGTGTTCGCTCACCAACCTGATCCCAGCAGATTGGGGCGCGACACTTTCTGCCATACAACATCTCGAAAGGAGCACACTTGATACTTGCGTGCCAACTGTTGTTGTATGCAAACTCCACCAAACAGATATAATTGTCCCAGTCACCCGTCCATTCCAATGCATATGACCTCAACATGTCTTCCAATGTCTGAATTGTACGTTCTGACTGCCCGTTTGTTTGAGGATGAAAAGCCGTGCTAAGCTTAAGTTGTGTACCCCAAGCTTTCTACAGACTTCTCCAGAATCGTGAAGTGAAACGAGGATCTCTGTCTGAGACGATGCTGGATGGAGCACCGTGAAGTCTAATGATCTCCCTTCTATAATTATCGGCGAGTTTACTGACCGAATCTTCCTTGCGGATCGGTAAGAAATGAGCTGATTTGGTAAGTCGATCAACGATAACCCAAATTGCATCGTGCTTCTTCTTTGTCGGCGGAAGACCAGTAACAAAATCTATGGTGATTTTGTCCCACTTCCACTCTGGAATATCTAACGGTTAAAGAAGACCGCCAGATCGTTGATGCTCGGTCTTAACCTGCTGGCAGATAAGACATTTGGAGACGTAAGTTGCAACATCCTGTTTCATACCACTCCACCAAAAGTACAGCTTGATGTCATGGTACATCTTGGCCGAACCAGGATGGGGAGCTATGAGCCTCAGCTAACAATGCTTCCCGGAGTTCTTGGTCATCAGGAACACAAAGTCTCGTGCCCTGCCATAAGATACCATTTGCATCTACTCGAAATTATGTCTGCTTCTCCAAATTCTAAATTATCGCCCAGATTTCTCCATCATCTTTCTGTGCTTCCTTGATCTTAGAGAGTAACTCGGGTTCTACTCTAAGATTAGCCCAGTAACCATGTTGTCCACGTACCATGATCTCTATGTCTAGTCGCTCCAAGTATCTTATGATTTCCTCCTCAATTTTAATGTTGTTTATCATCCGGACTTTCTGCTAAGTGCATCTGCCACTACATTCGCCATGTCGGGATGATACTGCAGATTAATGTCATAATCCTTCAAAAGCTCTAACCATCTCCTCTGTCTCATGTTCAATTCACGTTGAGTTAAGATATACTTTAAGCTCTTGTGGTCCGTGAAATTGTCACATGATTCTCCATACAAGTAGTGCCTCCATATCTTTAATGCAAACACGACTACTACAAGTTCCAAGTCATGCGTAGGGTAATTTTCCTCATAAGGCTTAAGCTGCCGTGAAGCGTACGTGATCACTTTCCCATGTTACATGAGAACACAGCCAAGTCCCTTCCCCGATGCATCACTGTAGAACTGAAATCCACCTGTACCAGATGGGAGAGTAAGATCGGTGCAGATACTAACTTCTGCTTTAGGTCTTCAAAGCTCTTCTCTCGTTCTTCAGTCCAGACGAATTTCTCTACTTTCCGCATCAGTTTGGTCAATGGTAGTGCTAAGCGGGAAAAGTTCTCCACGAACCTACGGTAATAACCAGCTAAGCCTAGGAAACTGCGGACTTCAGTCGCTGATGTCGGCCTCGGCCACTTGGTAATAGCCTCAACCTTCGCTGGATCCATTGTGATTCCTTCTGTTGATACAATGTGACCTAAGAATGCCACCTTGTCTAACCAGAACTCACACTTGGATAATTTAGCATACAACTGCTTTTGGCGAAGAATCTGTAGTACTGTACGAAGATGGTCTTCGTGTTCCTCCTTGGACTTAGAGAAAATCAGGATGTCATCAATGAAGACAATGACGAACTTGTCCAGAAATTCATAAAAGATTATGTTCATCAAATCCATGAACACTGCCGGAGCATTGGTAAGGCCAAATGGCCTGACTACAAATTCGTAGTGGCCATAGCATGTACGGAAGGCAGTCTTGGCGATGTCCTGCTCCTTATCTCGTAGTTGATGATAACCCGACCTTAGATCAATCTTGGAGAAATGTTTGGCCCCTTGGAGTTGGTCAAACAGATCATCTATATGTGGTAGTGGATACCTATTCCTGATGGTAATCTTGTTGAGCTCGCGATAGTCTATGCAAAGACGCATATTGTCGTCCTTCTTCTTAAGAAATAAGACCGGTGCGCCCCATGGAGATGCTCTCGGTCGAATAAATCCTCGTTCTAGAAGTTCTTGCAATTGATCCTTCAGCTCCTTCAACTCCATGGGAGCCATGCGATAAGGAGCCTTGGAAATCGGCTCAGCTCCTAGGATGAGCTCGATATTAAATTCTACTTCACGTGCAGGTGGTATGCCCGGAAGTTCTTGTGGAAACACATCTAGAAATTCTGACACTATCGGCTAATTCTAAATTTATGGGGATTCAGCATCCATGTCATAAAAGTAGCTAGATAACCCTCACAGCCATGTGAAAGTAATACACGTGCTTGCAGGGTTGATATGATTTGTACAGACCTCTCGGGTACGAACCCGTCGTGAATGTACTCTAGCGCATTTACATCACCGAAGATGACTCGATATGAATGGCAGTCTATGGTAGCATGATGCTTGGATAGCCAATCCATGCCCGAACCTTGTCGTCAAACTCTAGGGGAAGGCTCTTGTGCACATGGGTTATGCGTACAGAGTCTCTCAAAGGTGTGGAAATACTCAGTATGTTCTCTAGTGGCATGGGGAGTATCCTAACATTCTTGGCATAAGGAGTAGAAATGACCGAGTGAGTAGCACCCGTATCAAACAGAACACATGCAGCTTGACCATACATATACAAGATTCTAGTGATGGTGCCTGTAGACTTGTTGGCCTGATCGCGAGATGTCGTGTAAACACGTCCACTGGTAGGAGGCGGCTTGGTATCAGCATGTCCTGATGTACCCTTCATCTCGCCCTTGCGGCAATCCTTCATGCGATGTCCAGGAAGACCACACTTGTAGCATGTGTTGTTGTCGCGGAGACATGGCCCTGGGTGCCTATGGTGGCAAGTAGAGCAAAGAGGATGAGTATATCCTCCAGCAGGTGTCCTTACTGACTGAGAGCCTGATAAAAACAATATACATGAGACATGATAATAGGTACAAAGGATAATGCGGATAATCGTAAGATTGAATACCAGTGATAGCTGGACGGTTAGGTTGTGAACCTCTTTGGTTCTGGTCCCTCCCGTTACCATGATTCCTGGTAGAAGATTTGCTAATGTTTTAGAATTAAGAATTATAACATGTAATCATAAGAAAATGAGTAAGTATAAGAACCTGCTGATGTTGGAGTGTCCAGCGTTGTTACGGTAATTATCATTACCGCCACGCCTATCCGTAGCAGAACGGTCGTGAGTCTGACCGTTTCCCTTGGGCTGATTAGGTTGTTGCTGAGTAGCCGGTTGAGACTGGTCCCCAGTCTTCTGCCTGGAAGATACAATTTAAAGAGATGAAATACTGACATATACTGAAGGAATGCGGATTAGTCACCGTTTGAATACGAATGATTACCTCTTATCGGGTCTCTCTGCTTCCCCGAACTCATCTCTTTCCTGTAGCATCTCCAGCTTACGTGTTGCATCGGCCACTTGTGTTACCGTGTTAAACGTAGCACACACCAAGTTGTTTGCGACCGATGTACGAAGAGCCCACTTGAAGTGGTGTGCTTGCTCTTCAGGAGTACCTACTGCTGCACCAAGGAAACCAGCCAAGCGAAGAAAGCGTTGCATGAACTCGTTGCTATTCTCCCCAGCTCTCTGTCGGATCCCATGGTACTCCCTCTTCAGCTTGTCTTGCTCAGCATTGGGAAAGAACTGTTCCATTACCCTATCCCTGAACTGAGCCCAAGTCAAACCAGCCACCCAATCATTACCTCCCTCAGACTGCTTCAGTGCTATCCACCATGCTAACACATCACCTTCGAACCGGTAGCATGCCAACCTCGACTTGAAGACGGGGTCACAGCCCATAGCATCAAAAATCTTCTCAATGTGAGCCAACCAGCTTTCACCTTCACTGGGGCTATCTATTCTTTCGAAAGCTCGAGGGCGGAGCTTATTGAATCTCTCCAGCCATGTGACCAATGTTGCTAGAGGAGGAGGAGGTACTGGGTGTTGCTACTGGTTGTTGGCAGCCTGAACCTCAGCCCGGATTTCGTTTCTCGGCTGAGGAAGCATAGCTTGCATTGCAGCTTGGATTGCTACATTGAGTTGTTCCTGCTCGCGTGTGAGAACCATCTTACAGTATAACATAAAATACATGATTAAACTGATCAAAACATAAACTATATACATGAAAAAAATTTATACCAATAAATCATGAGAAAAATTTTATGCAGGAAAACTAGTACATGAATGCATGATGCAGTTTTATGAAAACTTTTGTATGCGCGAGGGGACGCCAATGGGTCGGTCCCAAATTTAAAAGTTTCGATAAAACACATGCGACTAAATAGGGCCAGTCCTGTACCAACCATTACTTAGTCATAAACCTGCGACAATGACATATATATGTATGCATGAATATGATGAATGCATGAAAACCGACTGTTAGTACTAGGAAGACCATAGTGACTACCCACTAATCACAGGTCTTGTTTTGAGAGCCTACAGGTCGAAACCTTGGCTCTGATACCATAATTGTAACACCCCATTTTGATAAATGGAATGCCACGCGTGATTATGGCGTGTCATCAAAGCATACAAGGATAAATGTATAAAACATTACATGACCATAAAAGAAATACCGGAATCAAACATCGGTACCCCAAAAGTAGAACTCATCACACATAAACATAAGTACTGTAAATGAAAGGACTAAACAATGTGTTGGGTCAAAAAGTTGATGTGGCAGAAACTCAAAAACGAAGAAAATATGAAGGCATTTGTCTGAGCGTTGTCAAGAGAAAATCAGGTGTTATCAAGAGCAAATCGGGCGTTGACAGAAGTCAACATTGACAAGCATTGTCATGTGTAATCCAAGCATTGTCACATGTAATCCAAGTATTGACAGAAACGTAGACAAGTGTTGTTGGAAGCTTCTATTTAGATAAGTATGCAGAATTTATTCTGTGTATGTTTATTTGAATAGAAGATTTACATGTTTATTCATTCTTATCTCTTGTAAACCCTATTCCTTACACTATAAAAGGAACCAAGGGTATTAGGTTTTATTCATCTTTCATTCACAATGTAAACCTAAAGCGTGTGTCGACTAGACGTGGGATTCAATGTATACACGTCTAGTGATTGTTTATTATCAATATAATGAGCAATCCGTTTAAAGTAATTCATGTTTTTTGTGCCTAAACACCTTGTTAATGTGTTGTGTTCTAATTCCGCTTTGATTATCTAATCATATGAACATGATGCATTCCTAGTAGCTAAAAGATCGAGGAAACCAAGGTTTCCATAGTTGGTATCAGAGCCTCGTGGCTCATGATGTTAGGACCAACAAGGTGTTCGTGTATCAAGAAAAGAAGAAAAATCCGTCTAGGGTTTTTCTGGACGTTTTTGTGTGCGCTGCAGTATTCAGAAGGTCATAACTTTCGAATGGACCGTTGGATCGTCACGAAATTTCTTGTGTGTATTTTATACACATATATCAAGATATCCACCGGAGGGATTGTCGAATTTTATCCCCAAGAAAAAGTTATTATGCGTCGAAGTCAGCAGTAGGGAAGTCGTTCACATGCAGTTTTTTTGTGGACAGCCATGTTCAAAACACGTTTTCTCCTTCGTTAACCGTTGGATCATCGTGATTTTTGAACTGTAGATTCTTGGCACTTGTGTCTAGAATATCATCGAAGGGATCTTCGATCTGATCTCTAATACAGTAGTTATTCAAGGTCGAACTTTGCTGATTAAGGTATTGATGTTTTTGCTTTTTCACATGAAATCATGAACTAGGGTTACACAAACCCTAGATCGACATAAAAAGCAGAAGGTTATAAGGTTTGTGGCTGTTGTTATTCAAAATAATACATGATCTAAGGTTAATCTACAAACCCTAAGTTAGGGTTTCGGTGCTTAACTTTCTTAAACCCTAGAACCATGATACAAAGTTGTAGCAGTGGTGGCTCAAAGAACATGGTTGTTCATTATTATGTGATGAACACATCAGGTGTATGGATTTTGGTTTTTAGTAGTAGATCGTTGGAAGCATACGGTAATGGACTAGTGGTAATGGTTGCTATATGGTCCCAGGTCTGATCTATATGTTCATAACGAGAGATCGAAAGAAAAGGTACTTTTATGTTTACTGTTTACATTGTTCACGTGTGGTACTGAACTTTATTTGATTATTTAACATTACTACCAAAAGAAAGCAAGCACTATGTCCTCTGTTCAAAAAGCTGCTAAACCTCTTGCCATAGTTGCTGGTCTGGTCCACGTGTTACACGTCTCAGCATGTGGGTAAGGTTTTTGGTTATTTAAAAGTTTGCCTTTGTAAGTAATATGTATCACATGGTTAATGCAAAGACAAAGCTTTTAATAAAGCTAATGTTGATTTGAGATTCGGATAAAAGTACTACAGCTCAAAAGGTTAATGTTTCACGTGATTTGGTTGATCAAAATTGAATTTGTGAGGGATCACGTGTATATCTCAAAAGAAAAGTATACAAGGTTACCATACTTTTCTATATGATTAGTACTTATGTTCCACATGAAGCCAAAATAAGGAGAAAAGTATGGTACATGATGACGTAATGAGTTATATTCTACATTTAATACGTGAATGATTTGTGTTTATATTCACTAAAGTCAGCATGTGTGGCCCCATTGTTGATATTTTTCTCTTTGCCAATGTTAACGTATATATAAGACGATGACAAGGTATAGTTTATCCGCTGACAAGAAAGGATCACGGATAAAATAAAGTTTGATGTTGTTTGTAAAATTGGTTCGATTTTTGCACACAAAAAGGAGGTATTTACACGCAAAGGTACATGGAATCTCCGTTTTTATACAGAATATCAAGTTGATAGTTATGGCTCGTATATTTTTAAAAGGGATTAATGATTTTAATGCGAGTTAGCAACTATTCATGGGGAATTTGATGGATATTAGATTATGTAATCGGGGTAGCCTTGTGAAAGAGTTATCCGTCAAGTCCTTTTACATATGGTATGAAGATGTTATTTCATTAAAATTCGTCATGAAAAGGTGTTGGCTTAAGGGGAAGAATTCTTATGGTAAGTTTGATGATTGAAGAAGATTTTCGCGAGTTTGTGTTTCATCATATTGTTAAAGTGGTGGACATCAGCCATTGACTTTAACAATAACTTGTTCGTGCTTTAAATGGTTGGTGACGAAGACTTGTCATAACACTTGAAGGAGTTACATTATCGTGCTCAGTGTCTCAAAAAGGATGAGAATATTGACAAGAGATCAAGGTCTACTTATATTTTTCTCAATTTGGTATAAGTTCTTCATCACGTGGATAGTACAAGACATGGAACATAAGGTTGGGTTATTCTACTTCTACATCAAGAATATTATAGTTATTTTTCTTCAAAATCATTACACAGAGCCTACATTTGGAGAATCTTCAGGATTGCATACATTGTTTACTTCCCTGTTGATGTGACAAAAAGGGGAAGACATACATGCTACAATTGAGGGGAAGCAATTTGAAGATGATGTACAACTTACAAGAGATACAAAAAGAGTTTTGCCGACATCAACTAGGGGAAGATTGTTGGGTTAAAAAGTTGATGTGGCAGAAACTCAAAAGCGAAGAAAATATGAAGGCATTTGTCTGAGCGTTGTCAAGAGCAAATCGGGCGTTGACAGAAGTCAACATTGACAAGCATTGTCATGTGCAATCCAAGCATTGTCACATGTAATCCAAGCATTGACATAAACGTAGACAAGTGTTGTTGGAAGCTTCTATTTAGATAAGTATGCAGAATATATTCTGTATATGTGATGAGATGGCATATATACATGATCTCATCGTTCTTTTCGGGCTTTTAATGCATAAAAATGTCATAACATACCATATGTATGCTTGTGTTTGCTTACTTGTGTATTTTAGGTATGGATATCGTGAAAAAGACAAAAGATCACAAGTTACAAGGAAAAAACGGACACGAGAAACGAAGCCGTATAAAGAACCGGGCCCTAAATCATGGAATACTAAACAAATACCCTTGAAGACTTGAAGACATACAAGATTGATCCTCATTAATTGAATAAATGACACTTAAATCCCTTATATATTGATAATTACAAGTTTGGTCCCTTAAGTTTGTCAAAATTACACAAATGGTCCTTCAACTTTGAAGAAATGGCAAGATTGGTCCCTCAACAATTCCAAATTGTCAATTATGGTCCCTCATCAAGCCAAAGATACATTGAAGACCTTTGAAGATCAATAATGTCCAAGATCAGCCCTTGAAATATCTCAAAATGTCAAAAACAACCCTTGTAAACCTTATTGGAAAGTTTAGTGCCAAAAGCTGAAACTTAAATACAAAGGGAAATCGTTTTTAGGGCTGAAATATTTGTTTTACCAAATATCCCAAAACACAAGGGCCAAATGCGTACACTAAAACATTCAAATATACAAATTGCACCAAACACTTTCCATCCCACAAAAAACGGATCAAACGTGTCACTATTCACCTTTTCACACCCAGATTTTACATCAACTTAAACAAAGGGTAAATCTAAATTACCTTGACACACGTTTGATTCACACACTCTAAATCCCATCCCAACCTCAAAACCCTCACTCCCACTCACAATGGACCCCACCCCCAAATACCCGTTCACCTATCATGTGACTACTTGCCCTCCAAGTCATGCCACGTGTCAAGATCAACAGCTGAGAGCCTTTGCTTCACCCCAAAGCTAAAATGAACGTTTGGGATCACTTTGGACAGCTCATCAACAACAAACTGCCTCAAGGACTTAAGGGCATTTTAGAGAATTCACTTCTAGGGTTTGTGAATAGTGTAGCCTGGCATTTGCCTATAAAAGGAGACCTCAACATGTGAGAGTCCCTTTGTTCCAGTCTTTACCTTTTAAACTTGTAATTCCTTTTTAAAATTTATAAAAGTTGGTATTTTGAGAAAATTGTAATTCCTTTTTATGTTTTTGAAAGTTGGTGTTGTTTAAAGGGTGATTATGAGTTCTATTGATTGTTATAAGTGTGCTTGAACCTTTTGGATCAAGGACGTTTATATTTGGTAAGGTTTTTCAAGTTTGAAAAAGCTTGAAAGAAGGTTCTGATTTTGCTTATTTTTGTGTACTAACCCTTAACCATAAGCTATAAGCTCTTGCAAGCTTGTTGACACCAAGCTTGTGAAGGGATTAGAGCCCTTGGTTGAGTTGTTTGCTGCTTGTGTTGAAGACATCAAGTCCTTGAGTTTCTGCTTTGAAACATCAACCAAGGCATTCATCATCTTTCTTATTGAAGTACCTTGGTCTTGTTCTAGTTGTTGAACAAGGTCCAAGGAGCATAGCTGGCCTTACTAGGATGTTGTGGAGGGTAGGTATAACCTCTTGTTAAGATTCCTCTAAAAAATTCCATGTTTATGTCTGTTTTGGATTTGGTACTTGGATTTTGAGTTCTTGTGTTTGTGCTGGTTATTTTTTAGTTTGGTTGTGTTAGTTGTCACCTAGTGTAGCTATTTGATCATTAAAATCAATAGGTTGTGTTTAAAAATCAGAAGTTTGTTTGAAAAGTGGTTGATTAAGGGTTATTTGGGATTACTGGTTAATAAGGCCTAGTGGCCTTGTGCCCTTGGTTCTTAGGGTTTGGGAGGTCTAAACAAGTCCTAATATACAAGTTTAAGTCATTGGTTAAGTTTCTGAAAGTTTGGAAAAGGAATTTGAAGTTTTGCAAAAAATCTGATAAAAGTGGTTTTGAAATTGGTCAAACACATCAGATCCAATAACTTTTTTGTTTGTTGGATATAAGGCCTGAAATCTGGTTTGGGTATAGTTTAGGTGATAAGCTATCTATTGGTTGTCTGGTTGTTGAATTTGGTGGCTTATTGTGGATTTTATAGCTTATCAAAAGTTGCTGAAGTGGTCATTTGCATCAGCAAAGTGACCACCTCAATTTGTGCTTGCATTTGTTATCCTAGTGTATGCCTTGTGATTTTGCTCCTTGGAACTTGTTTATGTGCTGCTTGTGATTGGATTTTGCTATTTGGAATGCTTTGTATCAGGCTTATAAGCTAACTGGCTTATTAAGCCCTTATTGCCATAATCTGTCATCAAAAGGTCAACTGACCTCTTGATTCACAAGGCCTCCTCCTTGAGTCCTTCACAAAAATTGCTTATAACAAGCCCATAGACCATTCCTGATCATTTGGTGCATTTTGGAGTACTTTGACTTTTGGTCAAATAAGCACTTTTTGGCTTATTTTTGAGAACTGCTTATTGGCACATGCAACAACTTATCTTTTGTAATAGAAATCATTTTTCTCAGCTTAATATCATATCTGGAAGTTTACAAGTCTTTTGGTTAAGCTTTTGCTAGAAAACTAGCTTATTTGGCTTTTTCAGCCAGCTTATTTGCTCTTACAGCTTATTCTACTTGGTTTTTTGTGATTTTCTTGATTGATTATTCTTAGTTAAGCTATTTGTGAGCTTTTGCAACAAACTAGAGCTTCTGAGGTGCCCTAAATCTCAAACCCGACTATTTTGTCTTTTAGTGAATTTTTACTTTGCTTATTTCTGGCTTATTGAGTGTGCTTTTTTCAAAATTTCTTTTTACAGATCTCATAAGCATCCCAAAAGAAGTTTGTGTGTCAAATTAGAGCTTATGGCATTGGCTTATTGCTTAATGGGCTGAAAAGCCCAATAAGAATAAGTTGCCTGCTTATTAAGCTGTGATAAGCTCACATTCAGCTTTTCGGCCTTTAGAGTTTTGTTCTTAGAATTAAATTTTGAGTCAGATAGGGCTTTTCCAAGTCAATTGGGCCAAGTTTGACTTTTTGGGCCCAAAAGCCCATTTGGTTTGACTGTTTTTGGTTTTGGCCCATTTGAGGGCCCAATAGGGGTATTCTGGTCATTTCACTTTGATTTTCTGATTATTTAGGTTAAAATAAACTAGTTTGCAAGTTTTTAGAATTTTTTATAATTTTTGGATTTTTAATATTATTTTATTATTATTTTTCAAAATTCACATTTTCCAACTTTTTACATTTTTCTTAGCTTTAATACATTAAAATAGGAATTTAGCAACTTTTAGAATAATTTTATCACTTTTAGATTAATTTTTATAATTATTTTAAGTTTTAATAGTTTTTAAATCATTTTAAATAGTTTTTATTAGTTTAAAAATTTCTAAAAATAGTTTTTAATCTTTTTAGGTCATTTTAGAGGTTTACCAATTGAAAAATCTTTATTTGGGCTTTTTGATAATTTATTTGATTTTTAGGGCTTTAATTAGCATTTAAAAATTGAATATTTAATTATTCAAAAGGTTTGAAAAAGTTTTGATCATTGGTAAACTCTTAGTTTATTTATTTTGATTTTTGGTGAGTTTTTGGTAATTTTTAGAATTAATTTTTATTTTTGTAGTCTTTACGGTTTTACGTTTTAACTTTCTAATAGTAATTTTTACGTCTTCGTCATCTTCTTTTCTCATCCCCTTCTAAACCAATCATTAATCACAAACATTTAACAAGTTTTTCACACACATATAACTCCTTGGGAAACGAACTTTCACACCATAAGGGTCATTAGTGTTTACGTTTTCCTAAACGTACACTTAATACTTACCGCTTTTACGCTCCTTTTCCTAAAGGACGTATTTTTACCACAATCATTTTGGCGCCGCTGCCAGGGAGGTGTGTCGTGATTAATTTGTATTGTTGTTTTTAATATTAACCATAAATAGTATTTGTATTAGTAGGACTCTACTAATACGTATTATCGGTTTTCTTGGTTTTTCTTGTAAAAATATTATTACTATATCGTATTAAGTTTCACAACAAATAAACAATATCTCCAAAAGTGTGAAAACACAAACTTAATTGGGATTTCATCACTCAATTATTGTATTCGAATCTCAAACAAAAAGAAAAAGGCAAAAATAGATAAATACTTTCGTGAAGCTCGATTTTGAGAAATACAAACTATAAGGTGGGTATAAGGCGGGTATTATAAAATATACCCTAAGGAAAAAGGCTCTTAAGTGCTTCGCGCCGCCTCGTTTCCCCAATTGCTTGTGAGTATTTTGAAATTGAAGCCTAATCGAGGGTTTTGCCGCCCAAAGTATTATTACGTATAATATATTTGCTTGGTTTCTTTGTGATTAAAACCTCTTGAACAATTTGGTTTTCACCAAAGTTCTAAAGTCATTCGAAGGCGTTCACTCCACGTGATCGTTTTCAATCCTTTGAGGCTTCTTTAATCAAGAGTTTGATTCGAGGAGAGCTTTTGTAGATTGTTGTCTACGAAGATACAACCAAAATCCAAAAAAATTAAATATAATCAAAAACACAAAAAAAATTGAAAATTCACAAAACACCCAAAAAGAATCTTCTTTACTCACCTCCCATTCTTTGTGAAGTTTATGATCACTCGTAATCAAGCAAAACAAGCTCGTAAACGTCTTCAAAAGCAAGCCAATCAAGAGACGTTGATTGAAGAACAACCTCCAATTGTTGAACCTATTGTAGAACAAGAAGTCGTCATGGCTAATCGTACTATGATGGAGTTGCTACAAGCGCCCACCGAGGGTTTTGGAGAGGCTATTGTGATTCCCGCCATTCTTGCGGAGAATTTCGAGATTAAGACGGGTTTAATGTCGATGTTGCAAGCAAATAAGTTTAGAGGTCATGAGAAAGACAACCCGCACTATCACATTAGGAATTTTAACCGTCTCACCGCCACTAACAAGTTTAAGGATGTTCCACATGACGCCATTAAGATGATGTTGTTTCCATACTCTTTAGATGGACCCGCAAAAATTTGGCTTGAGAAAGAACCACCAAATTCGATTTTGACATGGGCCGATCTCATTTCTAAGTTTGTGAACAAGTTTTTTCCACCATCTAAAACAACACATTTGAAAAATGAGATTTCACGATTTGTGTAAAGAAATAATGAAAGTTTTTCAATGGCATGGGAACGTTTTAAAGAAATGTTACATGAATGTCCACACCATGATTTTACGGAATTGCATCAAATTGATACTTTTTATAATGGGCTTAATGATCATGAACGAGATTATTTGAATGCCGTCGCGGGTGGTAATTTTTTGTGCAAGACGACAAATGAGGCTTTACAAATCATCGAGAATAGATCTAAGGTTTATAGCCCTCGTAACACACCGAGTGTTGCCAATTTGGGTTCGTCTTCATCGTCATCGTCTCGTAGCATTAATGCCTTACATGATGAAGCTAATGAGGAAAATCGGTTTTTTGATAGATTTGCTAACCTTATGTCCCATTGGAAAGCTCAAGAAGCTTCAAATTCCGCTTCGGTTAAAGCGGTTGCTAAGAGTTGTTTGTCTTGTGGTGGAGCTCATGATCTTTCCGAGTGCATTACCGCGGATGGTAACACTTCGAGTGCTTATGTAGAAACGGGAACTTACAACCAAAACGGTCAAGGTTCCCGCCAAAATCAAGCTCCACCAAATCAAAATGCTAATAACTATCAAAACAACAACCAAGGTGGTAATTACCAAGGCAATTCACGCGATTACAACAAAGGGAATTATCAAAATAGGAATGGACAAGTCACTAATCAAAACCAAAACCGTGATTTTCAAAACACTACACAAGGTTTTCAAAATGCTCAAACTAAAAGTTTGCAAGGAGAATTTTTGGATTATGCTAAAGCAAATGATGCTAAATTTGATAACATGCAACGTGAGATGATTAGCTTAAGATCCGAGTTGAAAAACGAGCTAAAAATGAACTTGCTAATGAACTTAAAACTCATGCAAACAAAATGGAAGGAAATGTCCAACGTCTTCAACAAAATCAACAAAAGATGGAATTAGGACAACATGAGATTAAGGAAGAGTTATTAAAAGCGGATGCTAGGCAATCAAAATTTGAGGACCGAATGGCTAAGATGTTTGAAGCAATCATGTGTAAACCCTCTTCCTCGGGTGGTCTTCCTAGTGATACCATTGCAAACCCGAAGGGAGAAATGAAGGTTATTACTGCACGAAGTGGTAAAACTTTCAAGGAACCAATCTCTCGTCCAAGTACTTCTACAGAGAAGGAAATCGAGAAAGAACCTGAGGTGATGGTCGAAAAGGAGCACATTACAATCCCACGAAGTACCGCTCAAACCACACCTACGGTTGAACCAATACCAATTATGGAACCCGAGTTTCCAAGGTCGTTGCCTAATGACCAACCCACACCACCTTTACCCTACCCTTCAAGACGAAACAAAGAGAAATTGCAAGAACATAACAAACAACAAATCGAGCTTTTTATAAAGATGTTTCAACAAGTGCATTTTGATGTGAGTTTAGCCGACGCGTTGTTGTATATGCCTCGTTTCGCTTCCACTTTTAAAAGTATGATGAGCGATAAGGAAAAGCTTTCAAAGCTTGCTAATTGTTCTTCGGTTTATCTTAACCGCATACCAGAAAAAGTTGGTGATCCCGGAAAGTTTCTCATTCCTTGTGACATACAAGATATGAAATAATGCCTCGCCTTGGCCGATCTTGGTGCGAGCATTAATTTGATGCCATTTTCCATTTGGAAATCGCTTTCGCTTCCGGCTCTTATTCCTTCGAACATGTCTATCGAGATGGCCGATCATTCTACGATTTTAGCATGTGGAGTAGCCGAAGATGTTTTCGTGAAAGTGGGGAAGTTCTACTATCCCGTTGATTTTATAGTAGTTGACATCCCCGCTGATCCTCAAGTTCCTCTAATTTTAGGTCGTTCATTTTTAGACACTTCGAGATCGCTTATCGATGTTCATGCGAGAACTATCACTTTGAGATTCAACGAAGAGGAACTTGTTATAAACGATACTCAAAACTCAAAACCTTCTCATGTTTATGCAATCGCTACCATCAGTCACATTGACATCGTTGATGTGGTTTGCGATGAGTTTTCACAAGAAGTGTTAGGTTTTTCCGATAGCTCGTCAAGTGGCAATCCCACTATTTTGGATCCGATTCTGGCTAATTCCACACCAAATCTCACTCCATTCCAAGGAGGCGATCTCACTTCAAATGAAATCGACAATGAAGATGAGGTGTTGATTAGTGATGATACTTCTATTCCACCATTTCTTCCGCCGATGGAAGTTATGAGTGTTGAACCAAAATCTTCAATCGAGGAACCACCTATCCTTGAATTGAAAGATCTTCCTTCTCACCTTGAATACGCATTCTTGGAAGGTGATGACAAGTTGCCAGTTATTATTGCAAGAGGTCTTGCTAATGATGAAAAAACCGAGCTCTTGAAAGTTCTTAAGGCTCATAAAGGGGCAATTACGTGGAAAATATCTGACATTAAGGGTATTGACCCAAAATTTTGTACTCACAAGATTTTAATGGAGGAGGACTACAAACCTGCAATTCAAAGTTAAAGAAGGGTGAATCCCAAAATTCACGATGTCATTAAAAAGGAGGTCCTTAAACTCCTTGACGCGGGAATGATTTATCCTATATCCGATAGCCCATGGGTGAGCCCAATCCATTGTGTCCCTAAAAAGGGAGGAATGACCGTTGTGCCTAATGAAAACAATGAGTTAATTCCCACTCGTGTTGTGACCGGTTAGAGGGTATGTATTGACTACCGAAAGTTAAATGACGCCACTCGTAAAGACCACTTTCCTTTGCCCTTCATGGATCAAATGTTGGAGCGACTTGCGGGAAATAAATTCTATTGCTTTTTAGATGGTTTTTCCGGTTACTTTCAAATCCCTATCGACCCTCGTGATCAAGAGAAGACTACGTTTACGTGTCCTTATGGAACGTTCGCTTATCGTAGGATGCCTTTCGGACTTTGTAATGCACCGGGTACGTTTCAACGGTGTATGATGGCGATTTTTCATGATATGATCGAGAAGTCGATGGAAGTGTTTATGGATGACTTCTCGGTGTTTGGCAATTCGTTCACGTCGTGTTTATCTAATCTCGAGCAAATGTTAAAACGTTGTGAAGAAACCAATCTTGTGCTTAATTATGAAAAATGTCATTTTATGTGTAAACAAGGAATTGTCTTAGGACATAAGGTGTCGAAGGCGGGGATTGAGGTCGATAAAGCTAAGGTAGACGTCATAGCCAAGTTACCTCATCCCAAAACCGTTAAGGGAGTTAGGAGTTTCCTAGGCCACGCGGGCTTTTATCGTCGTTTCATCAAAGACTTTTCGAAAATCTCTCGACCTATGACACACCTTCTCGAGAAGGATGTTCCTTTTAACTTCAATGAGGATTGTGTTAGAGCTTTCGAAACTCTCAAAAGGAAACTTACCGAAGCTCCCATTCTTGTTGCTCCTAATTGGGAATTACCCTTTGAAATCATGTGCGATGCAAGTGATTATGCTATAGGGGTCGTCTTAGGGCAACGTTATGACAAGCATTTCCGTCCTATCCATTATGCTAGTAAGACGATGACCGAGGCTCAATTAAAGTACACCACAACGGAAAAGGAATTCCTTGCCGTGGTTTATGCTTTTGAGAAATTCCGACCTTATCTCGTCTTGACTAAAAGCATCGTGTATACCGACCATTCGGCTATCAAGTATCTCTTAGCTAAGCAAGATGCTAAGCCGAGATTGCTTCGTTGGATGCTCCTCCTTCAAGAATTTGATGTCACCGTGCTTGACAAAAAAGGAGTCGAGAATCTAACGGCCGATCATCTCTCTCATCTAGAAGATCCTCACAAAGATGTTTTCGAGAACAAGGAAATCACTGAAACATTTCCTCTCGAGACTCTCGGTGTAGTGAATTCTATAGACACCACCCCATGGTTTGCCGACACTGCAAATTACCATGCGGGCAATTTCATAATCAAGGGTATGACGACACAACAAAAACGAAAATTCTTTCGTGACGTCAAGTTCTATTTTTGGGACGACCCTTATCTCTTTCGGGTTTGTGCGGATCAACTCGTTCGACGTTGTGTTTTTGGTGCCGAAGCTTCTAATATCCTTAGAGCTTGTCACGAGGGACCCACGGGTGGTCACCACGGTGCTAATCTCACAGCTAAGAAAGTGTTCGATGCCGGTTTCTTTTGGCCTTCTATCTATCATGATGCACACGCACTTGTGAAGTCGTGTGATTCGTGCCAACGTCAAGGAAAATCGTCTCAACGTGATGAAATGCCGCAAAACATAATTCAAGTGTGTGAGATTTTCGACATATGGGGAATAGACTTTATGGGGTCGTTCCCATCGTCTCATGGCAACAAATATATCCTCGTCGCGGTGGACTACCTTTCTAAGTGGGTGGAAGCTAAGGCTTTGCCTACTAATGATGCTCGTGTGGTAGTGAAGTTTTTGAAGCAACTATTCTCTCGGTTCGGAACCCCTCGTGCTATTATAAGCGATCGTGGAACCCATTTTTGTAATGACCAATTCGAAAAGGTTCTAAAGAAATATGGAGTTACTCATCGTCTTTCTACGGCTTATCACCCGCAAACGAGTGGGCAAGTCGAGGTCTCGAACCGAGCTTTGAAGAGGATTTTAGAAAGGTCAATTGGAGAAAACCGTGCTTCATGGTCCGACAAACTTGATGACGCTTTATGGGCCTTTAGGACCGCTTATAAGACACCTATCGGTTGCACTCCTTATAAGTTATTCTATGGGAAGAATTGTCATTTGCCCATTGAGTTGGAGCACAAGGAATATTGGGCCCTTAAGCATGCAAACTTTGACTTGAAGACCGCGGGAGATCACCGGAAAATACAATTGAATGAATTGGATGAATTAAGAGATAATGCTTATGAAAATTCATTAATTTTTAAAGAAAAGACTAAAAAGTTTCATGATTCAAAGATTAAAAACCGGGTTTTTAACGTTGGTGATCAAGTGTTGCTTTTTAACTCTCGACTTAAGATATTTTCCGGGAAATTGAAATCTCGTTGGTCGGGTCCGTTCACCATTACACAAGTGTTTCCTTATGGGACCATCGAGCTAGCTCAAGATGATGGTCCTAACTTCAAGGTGAATGGACATAGGCTTAAGCACTACTTTGGTGGGGAAATTCCTTCAATGGTTGCCCTCGACCAAGTCACCTTCCCCAATGATAATTAGCATTGAGGGGATCGAGTCGAGCTCATGACTCGGTAATCAAAAACGAGGTGCCTCGTGGGGGAGATCCCATGCTTATCCTTTATGCTTACTATTCACTAATAAGGGGACTTGTACCCTTTCAACTCATTGTCTCGTGGTTGTTTGTGATTGTGTTATCTAGATCATCATCATCATCTACGATTGAAGACTCTCGTGTTCGTTTACGTGAGCCTCCATCGTTTGCTTGAAGAAGTTTTTCACGAATCCATGACATATCCTTTATTGTTCTAACAATTATCTTTTAGCATACTTAATAAACGGCTTTAGATATATTGTTGATCACCCTTTCCATGCTAGATCCTAAGCATTCGACTCTTCGTCTCTAGTACGGGGGTGCTCCACCTTTAGACTCGAAACATTGAGGACAATGTTTACTTTTAGTATGGAGGGTGAATAGGTACTTGCTTTGCTACGCCCTCACGCTTTCCAATTTTCAATGTTTTGTTACTAATAAGGCTAAAAATGGCCAAATTTTAAAAATTTTCTTAGTTTTCATAAGTGTTTTTAAGACACGAATGTATATTTTCCGTTGGGTAGAATAAGAGTTAATTTTTGACTTGTTGGGCATTTGGAGCCATTTACATTCCTTAACCCGCTCAATTCAAGTTTTGCTAGACTTTTATATAGGGAGCTTTAAAACGCGAAAGTCTTAATTCATACGGGTTAAGAACAAGAACTTTTCGCAAGTTCCTATAATTGATCCTAGAAAGTCACTTATCAAGGGAACTATAAAATGCATTCTCTAAACTTGAAAAAGTCCAAGAAAGTGCAAGATGCTATAGGTGGCTTGAAAACCCAAAACTTTGATTTGATATAGTCTTAATGAAAGCTAATCCAAATTTGGCTTAATTTTGACTTGCATGGCTAAGTATTCACGAGTCTCTTTAATTAGAGGTCTTTATATAGTGAAGAACGAGAAATGATAGAGTTAGACAAGTGATCATGCTAAACGTAGAACATGAAAATGTTCTTTCAAAAACTCATATGTTTTTAATTGTGGCTTTTTCTTCCCATAAGATCAATGCATTAGGAATAAATCATAATTGCAATAAGTAAGGTCGTACGATTTGAAAGGTTACTTAGCCTCTAGCGCAAGATCGTTTAAAAGTTGCTCGGGGTTGAATAGAGTTCATAGCCAAGGCATAACTTATTGAAGCGGGACGCGAAGATTGGCGATCATCCAAAAAGGCCCTAACAAGGCATGAGGAGATCTATTTTTGCTAAAGATCCAAAGATGATGTGAAGTATCATTATTCCTAAATCAATATGAAGGATCGAGACACACGACGAAAAGCAATTACTCCCCTAAAGATCATCGAGAAAGTCTATCCAAAACGACCCTTACAAGGTATGAGGATAAATATATCCAAGTTTGAAAAGGAGGCGGATCGTTGTATATCAAAATCCAAAGTAAAGATTGAAGAAAAATGATGAAGTCGTGGTCCAAATATGAAGAATCTCTCAAAAACGTCAAGTGAAGAAATTCCAAATATATGAAGAGAAGACCATAATTTCAAGAACGTCTTCCCAAGATTTGAAGTATGAAGTACATGCCAAATATCGGTCCGAGAAACGAGTTATGCCAAGATATGAACTTAAGGAGATACACGAGAAGCCGTTTTAAAAGATTTTGTCCTTCGGCTAACTATTGATCAAATCGTGCTTCTTTGCTTTCGGACTAATAACTACTCAAATAAGTCAATATGAATCACTTGTGATCCATGACAAATAGTTAAAAAATGCTAGTAACCCATTTCCTTTTATAATAAAAACTAGGATTGCGGGGAGAAAAAGTATTACACAATTTGGACGTATGAGTAGTGTTAGCATTGTAACTTGTACCAACAATGATCTCGTTTTTGCACTTAGCATGGAATGTATGACAATCAAGGATGACGAAGTTTACTCTAAGGGACATTTACTTGTTTCTATTCTTTGACCCTAAAAGTCACTTTTTGTGATGAAAATCATACATTATGTCTTTACACATCTACGTAGTGTGTTGCAAGTCTTTTACTCTTCAATAAAGGTTAATAAAATTGAACTTTGGTGATACTTAGATACTTTATTCTAGCATTGCGTGAGGGCACGACAATGGCTTAGTATGGGGAGTGATGAGATGGCATATATACATGATCTCATCGTTCTTTTCGGGCTTTTAATGCATAAAAATGTCATAATATACCATATATATGCTTGTGTTTGCTTACTTGTGTATTTTAGGTATGGATATCGTGAAAAAGACAAAAGATCACAAGTTACAAGGAAAAAACGGACACGAGAAACGAAGCCGTACAAAGAACCGGGCCCTAAATCATGGAATACTCAACAAATACCCTTGAAGACTTGAAGACATACAAGATTGATCCTCATTAATTGAAGAAATGACACTTAAAACCCTTGTATATTGATAACTACAAGTTTGGTCCCTTAAGTTTGTCAAAATTACACAAATGGTCCTTCAACTTTGAATAAATGGCAAGATTGGTCCCTCAACAATTCCAAATTGTCAATTATGGTCCCTCATCAAGCCAAAGATACATTGAAGACCTTTTAAGATCAAGAATTTCCAAGATCAGCCCTTGAAATATCTCAAAATGTCAAAAACAACCCTTGTAAACCTTATTGGAAAGTTTAGTGCCAAAATTGCCAAAAGCTGAAACTTAAATACAAAGGGAAATCGTTTTTAGGGCTGAAATACTTGTTTTACCAAAAATCCCACAACACAAGGGCCAAATGTGTACACTGAAACATTCAAATATACAAATTGCGCCAAACACTTTCCATCCCACCAAAAACGGATCAAACGTGTCACTATTCACCTTTTCACACCCAGATTTTACATCAACTTAAACAAAGGGTAAATCTAAATTACCTTGACACACATTTGATTCACACACTCTAAATCCCATCCCAACCTCAAAACCCTCACTCCCACTCACAATGGACCCCACCCCCAAATACCCGTTCACCTATCATGTGACTACTTGCCCTCCAAGTCATGCCACGTGTCAAGATCAACAGCTAAGAGCCTTTGCTTCACCCTAAAGCTAAAATGAATGTTTGGGATCACTTTGGACAGCTCATCAACAACAAACTGCCTCAAGGACTTAAGGGCATTTTAGAGAATTCACTTTTAGGGTTTGTGAATAGTGTAGCCTGGCATGTGACACCCTAGAACCGAGGTCATTAACGTTACCCTAAATTACGCTAATTTTTGAAATTTTTAATAAATTTTAATTTCTATATATATAAGTATTTTGGTTAAAGCCGATGTTCGAGGTTATAATTTTTACGATTGACGATTCAAGAAGGACGGTGACGATTACGATCCCGATGGATGCCCAAATTTTTGTAATTATTGACGATTTATCGATAATGTAATTTTTCGAGAATTTTACTTACGGTTCGTGTTAAGTTGAGTCGGGTGAGTTTTATAGCCTTCCGAGTACATTTAAAGTATCCCAAAAATATTTTGGAGTGTTCGGGATGATTTCCGACTCCCGTAAAATTTTCTAAATTGACTAGTGAGTCGATCCCGCAAAGTTTTAAGGACGTTTTTACTTGAGGCCAAAAGAAACCTTTAATTGCATTTTGGTCCCTCCCAATACCACAAAAAGGACACAAACATAAACACACACAAACACTTGACAAAAAAATAAATCAAACTCTCTCCCTCTCTTGCTCTAGCCGACGGCTACACCCACACCACCACCACAATCCACCATTTTTTTTGAGTTTTAACAAAAACTAACCTTAGACCACCTCTTAGAATCCATTGGTGAGTGTTAATCCATGGTTAAATTAAACATGCATTAACAAAAATTTTCCAAAAATTTTCAAGATCAATCAAATTCGTTTTTGAGGTTAATTGTAATGATGCATGTTAAATTCATGTATAGTGTGAGTATAATCACCAATAAAACCCACCAAAATTAATTTGGTTGTGGTGATTTGGTCACCCAAACCCCACGGCACAAGGGGGTGTTTGGGGAGCCATGGTGGTTGATGATTTTGAACATTGATTTTGTGTTTAGCATTATGTTTATTGGTGTATCAAATGGGTATAAGTGTTTGCATGCTTGTTTTTAGATTTTTAGATTATGAGATTGTTGATCAATAGGGGTTAGGACTGAAAATTTGTGTTTGGTTGTGATTAGGGAAGCTTAGGATGATGCCTAGTGGTGATTAGTAGGTTTGGAATCGAGCTTAAGCATGATTTTGGTATGGTCAAATTTAGGCAGAAAGTTTAGGACCTTTTCGTAAAAATAATTTTTCCTACAGGTCTAGATAACTAAATGTAGTCATAGAGGGTCTTCTTAGCTTTAATTTGGTATAAGGTAGAGCCCGTGACTCAAAACGAGCTAAAAGTTATGAGGTTTTAAAGATCGAGTACCGGGAGACGAGAACTTTCATAATCCGAATTTATGTATAGTTTTAGTCAAATCCCGAGGACCACAAGTATGAATTGGTAAATGGTCAAGGGTCAAATTTTGGTCACAAACCTGTGTAATTGAGTCTATAAGTTGACTTAGGAGTCAACGAAGTCAAAGGTGCATTTCAAATAGGTCAAAGAGGTCCAAGTTGGTCGAAGTACAATTTCAGCCCGGAAAATGTAGTTTTGGAAAAGCATTGCGTAACGGGTCGTAGAAGTAAAAACTTTTATTGGGATTAAAAATGTGTTATCTACAGGTCTTATAGGATTTTTGAGAATTTTGTCAAATTTTATAAGAATGGTTAAATATGGTAAAACAGCCCGTACTTTCGGTAAGTACCGGCGAAAATGAGTAAAAATGGATAACGTAAATAATAAGAACGAATGGTGTAAAATGAGTGTTGTTTTGTTTTGGCGTGAGTTATAATTGTCCTAAGTGACTAGTATCTATGTATTTTATACAGTACCGTAAGGTATTTAAAATGAGATTACTCATTACGCGTTATTTGATGATAGGTGTTGATTTACCCGGGCATCCGTATCGTCGTCAGTGATCATCTCTCGAACTACCGACTACTTAATATATAAGGTGTGAATTTATAGCCTCGCTTATATTTATTTCAAATTGTTTTACCCGCGAGGGAAATGCATGCTAGTTTATAAAAGGAACGTATATCATGAATGATTGTTAGACCCGAATGTTGCCTTAGAAATTGTGTTGAGTACCTAAGTTGCAAAAGACCCTAATTTCATGAACTATTAACTATTGTCCTGCCCTCGAGTAGGGGGACATAGCCGCTTATACAAAGTGATAGATCTATGGGGTTGACTACCCTATCCGAGACGAGGGCTAGTACGTTGATACCCCCTGCGGACGGATAATTTGTGATAAGAGAAAAGGTATAATTGCAACTGATGCCTTATTAGGGGCCATGGTTTCATCTGAGTCACGCCGGTAATTATTACGCGGGTGATTGAGTTAAGGGTTTAGTGTCATGAGCTTAAACACAATTGTCAGTATCCTGAATATAGATTGTTTGATCGACAAGTCTATGAATGATCACGAATGGTTTTTATTTTATATACGTTCAAAATGAGTTGTAAAACCTATGAATTCCACTCAACGTTTTCGTTGACCAAATTTTGGCATGTGTTTCAGGTAACCGCTGAAGTGTAGAATGGAGCGTGCATGGGATGGATGTTGTGTGTATGGCTTGGAGTCTGCTTGTTTTTCCTCCCTTTTCTACTTAAACATTTTTAATCTTAATGTTATGTTGTTGTGAAACTGTAATTCTTGGGTCGAGATTCATGGGGACCGAAAACGCTAAACTCTGTTGTACCAAGTGGGGTTGGAAAAACCGTGGACATGTATCATCTAACAATTTTTTAATTTCAAGTTTTAAGTTGACGTCTTTTTAGCGTCGTTTGATATATCTTGTGTGCAATGAATACTGTGTAGCACCCAATGTTGTAGTTCCGCTGCGCATAGCATTTGTGGGGGTGTTACAGATTGGTAATCAGAGCCATGAGTAATAGAGAACTAGGTCGTTTTTGAAAATCCTAAACTATAACTTTTGGTGTCGTAAGAAATGGTCCAAGCACACACAACTATCCTGCATGGCTCCGGTAAGATTTATTTTTGTATTCATGGCATTTGACGTATACTTTTGAGTGAAGTATATATGTGGGTAATTATTACGTAAGTATGGAAATTACTATATGTAGACGTTGAATTATACGTGGAATATCCGACATCGTAATTTTTGTATTAATCATGCATGAGCATCATATTATTACATTTCGGGCATATGTACCACCTTTGCATTGCATTTGCATGCATGTATTTACAACTATTGTATAATTACTTATGTACCCTCCGAAATTCGCTGTTATTGCAGGAATGGCCGAGGTACCGCCTAATGATAATGGAAACGATTACGTCGTAGGTCACGAAGGGGGACCGTTTCCTCCGAACCCGCCGGACAATGATAATGGATGGATCGCTCCAGAAGAGGAAATAGGGCCGGAAAACGACAATGATGAAAGTGAGGTGGATAATTTTAGCATCAGTAGTGACGAGAGTGAGGATTCTGAGGAGGAGCCCGAGGAACTAATGGATGATGGCATTCCCGAGAATGCTGTAGGCCAGACCGAACCTGATTTGTTTCAGTCTCCGAATTCGCCGAAGGGTTATGAAGTACCTCCAACCGATCGATATGAGCAGCAACCCTTTAATCGCCCGATGGAAAATTGTAAGGACTATTTGAGAACAGTGCCAGGATTTGTTCGAGTAAGTAATGGGAGCGGTGGAGAGTCCAGCAAATCATCCAAGTCGCAATCGATTCATGAGAATATCGCAAGGGTCTACTTTCCGAGACCGAGACACTACTGGGATCCCGCAGGTCGTTTGAGGAGGATGGAGCGGTTGATGTATGAGCGGTTTGTAGTTGAGACTAGGGTAATTAAGAGGTTTGATAAGAATGAAAGGGAACACCAAAGACTGTTGGAAAGGACTGCAAGAATTGAGTATGATGGAAATGTAAACAAAAGTGACATCAACAGTCTAAGATCGATGGTTGCAAATTTAAGCGCTAGTCTTGACCGTGTTAGGGAAGATCAAGTGAGGTTGTCAAGGATGCAGAGTTGGGAACATCGAGTGAGAGCATCATTGCCCCCGGATTGGAGATTCGTGGACAATTTGGAGATGGAGGCTAATGACTACATGATTCAGCCGCCTACCAGAGGAGCTTGTATTGCTGTGGGAAGTCAGGTAGCGATTGAGTGTGGGTCTTCATCAGGGACGAAAAAGGAGACGGAATGTGGGCCGGATGATAAAGGAAAGAGAAAAATGGATGATGTGGAGGAGGACGATAGCGATGAGGAACCCGAGGAAGATGATGACGAACCGCCATCCAAGAGGCCGTGTGGATCACCACATGCCTAGTTGCTTGTCTTGTATTTTTTCTTTGATCATTGTAATAGAACTGTTTTAGACTTTTGTATGATGGCATTATGACGAAAAACTTGAGGACTTAAGTTTTATGGTGAACGATTGTAGTGGCAATACTTGTCACAATTTTGGTTAATTATCAATACAATCCATGTTACCTTTCATGATCTGTGATATGTCTTAAATTTGATCTTTTGTGATGTGAATTGATGAATATTAGTAACTCTATAGTGATGTGTCGTTGTAATTATATTATGTCTTGAAAGAGAAATCCATCTTAATCTTGATATGTATACTTACATTGTTTTTCTATTTTCCCTGTCTTGCAGAAAGAGATATTCGATAACACCATGCCTCCAAAGTTAACCGCCGATCGTGTAAACACAATGATTCAGGAAGCTATAGCAAATGCGCTGGAAGCGGACCGAGCCGGGAGAAATCAGGACCAGGGAAGGAACGCGGGGAGACAGCAAGCCCTGAGAGTGTGTACCTATTCTAGTTTTATAAAATGCGGTCCCACGCAATTTCGTGGAACTGGTGGAGCTCTGGAACTTAGAAGATGGTTGGAAAAGGTTGAAAGTACTTTCGAAATCAGCGGTTGTGCAGAAGCGGACAAGGTGAAGTTTGCGGCTGCTACGTTTCTTGATGATGCGTTAAGTTGGTGGAACACCCAAGTAGCCACTGTTGGATTGGTTGTAGCGAATGCAAGGACGTGGACTGCGACAAAAGCTCTGTTGACTAAGAAGTTTTGCCCGGAAGAGGAATTGGGTCAGTTGGAAGACGAGTTGAGGCACTTGACCTTGAGGAACAATGACATCGCTGCTTACACCAGGAGGTTTAATGAATTAAGCCTTTTGTGTCCAGACATTTTTGCCAATGATGCCAAGAAGATGAAGCAGTACATAAAAGGTTTATCCAGCAATATCAAAGGTGAGACGACTTCGTCAAAACCTGGGTCGTTTGATGAAGCGGTCCAGATGGCTCACGCATTGATGGACATCAAGCTCCAGGACAAGCAGAACTCCATTGCTGAAGGCAACAAGAGGAAATGGGAAGCGGCACAAAGTAATCAATCCCAGGGCCAGAACCGAGGTGGAAATCGAAACAACCATGGTCAGAACCGCAATCAGCAGTTTAACCAGCGAAGAAATGAAGGGATGAGGGCAGTGACGAACCCCAGAGGAGTAAAAGTGAATCCCCATTGTGGTAGGTGCAATTTGTACCATGTCGGGAATTGCCCGCCTGCATGCGGCAGATGTGGAAAGGCAGGTCATAGGACATCTGGTTGCCGAACGGGAAGAGTAGCCACTGGGGCGAATGCTATCAGAATGAGGGGATGTTTTGGATGTGGAGAGAGAGGCCATGTGCAAGTGAATTGCCCGAAGGCAGGAAACAAGCGGGGAGGTAACAACGCGGCTGCCGTGTATCAAGTAGGGACGGCTGATAAACCACAGGGTCCTAATGTGGTTACCGGTACGTTTTTGCTAGACGCTTGTTATGCTAGTATTTTGTTTGATTCTGGCTCCGACAAGAGTTTTGTAGATGTTAAATTTAGTCGTCATATCGATAGAAAACCGGTGTTGTTAGCGACTAGTTATAACGTTGAGTTAGCCGATGGAAAAATTGATAGTACGAATTCTATACTGAAAGGGTGTACCTTGAAGTTAGGAAATTACGCTTTTAAAATCGACTTGATGCCTATAGAGCTAGGATCGTTTGACGTGATTGTGGGAATGGATTGGCTAATGGCGCACAGTGCTGTGATCGTCTGTGGCGAGAGATTAGTTCAGATTCCGTTGAGGAATAAAGTTTTGACGGTGAAGGGAGACGAATGCACTTCTCGTTTGAAAGTGATTTCCTGTTTGAAAATGATGAAGTACGTAGAGAACGGATGCGATGTGTTTTTGGCACAAGTTTCGAGTGATGGTGATTTAGAGGCGAGGATTGAAGAGGTACATGTTATCTGCGAATATCCGGAAGTTTTTCCAGACGAGTTGCCAGGTTTACCACCCACCCGTGAGGTCGAGTTTCGAATTGATTTGGTGCCAGGAGCTGCGCCGGTTGCGCGTGCACCTTATCGCTTAGCACCATCCGAGTTAAAGGAGTTATCGGATCAACTGAAGGAATAGATGGACAAGGGATTTATTAGGCCGAGCTCATCACCTTGGGGAGCGCCAGTGTTGTTTGTGAAGAAGAAAGATGGTTCATTCCGGATGTGTATTGACTATAGGGAACTCAATAAGCTGACGGTTAAGAATCGGTACCCATTGCCGAGGATTGACGATTTGTTTGATCAATTGCAAGGTTCCAGTGTATACTCGAAGATCGATTTAAGATCAGGGTATCATCAACTGCGTGTAAGAGAGGAGGATACTCCTGTAACTGCCTTTCGTACGCGGTATGGACACTTTGAATTTCGAGTGATGCCGTTTGGGTTGACAAACGCGCCTGCTGTATTCATGGACCTCATGAATCGCGTGTGCAAGCCGTAACTAGATAAGTTTGTTATTGTTTTCATCGATGATATACTTATTTACTCTAAAAGTAAGGAGGAGCACGAGAAGCACCTGAGGAAGATTTTGGAGTTGTTAAAGAAGGAGAAGCTGTATGCGAAGTTCTCGAAGTGTGAGTTTTGGTTAGAATCAGTGCAGTTCCTAGGTCACGTGATTGATAGCGAGGGAGTTCGCGTGGATCCTGCCAAGGTCGAAGCGATCAGGGAATGGTCGGCACCGACAACGCCGACTGAAGTTCGACAATTCCTTGGTTTAGCTGGGTATTATCGAAGGTTCATTGAAGGATTTTCGTTGATTGCAAAACCATTGACAAGGCTTACCGAAAAGAATAGGGTGTATGAATGGGGAATTGAGGAAGAACTTGCTTTCAAAACGCTCAAGGACAAGTTATGTTCCGCACCGATATTGTCATTGCCTGAAGGAACCGAAGACTTTGTAGTGTATTGTGATGCATCTCGTAAGGGTTATGGAGCGGTATTGATGCAACGTGAAAAGGTGATAGCTTACGCGTCGAGGCAACTGAGGAAGAATGAGGAGAACTACACGACGCACGATTTGGAATTAGGAGTTGTAGTTTTTGCGTTGAAGTTGTGGAGACACTATTTGTATGGGACGAAGTGTGTTGTATTCACTGACCACAAGAGTTTGCAGCACATTTTAGATCAAAAGGAGTTGAATATGCGACAGAGACGATGGGTTGAACTACTGAGTGATTACGACTGCGAAATTCGCTACCACCCTGGCAAGGCGAATGTTGTAGCGGATGCACTGAGTAGGAAGGAACGGGAGAAACCTTTGAGGGTCAGAGCTTTAGTGATGACCGAGAGCGTTGACTTAACCGAAACTATACTGAAGGCTCAAGAGAGGGGACTACTGAAAGGGAATGTTGAAGCTGAGAATTTGGGACGAATGTTGAAACCTCTTTTCGTGATTAGGTCAGACGGACTGAGATATTTTGAAAATCGGATTTGGTTACCATTGTGTTCACCTGAGGAAGGAAAGCCTGGAGTTCGAGAATTGGTTATGAACGAGTCGCATAAGTCGAAGTATTCGATACATCCTGGATCGGATAAAATGTATCACGACCTGAAGAAAGTTTATTGGTGGCCGAATATGAAGGCGGATATTGCTCGTTACGTTAGTAAGTGTTTGACTTGCGCGAAGGTTCAAGCAGAACATAAGAAACCATCTGGATTGTTGGTACAACCAGAGATCCCAGAATGGAAATGGGAGAAAATCGCTATGGATTTCGTGACGGGTTTACCTAGAACTCCTAGTGGATGTGATATGATATGGGTAATAGTGGATAGATTAACGAAATCTGCTCATTTCTTACCTATGAAGAAGACGGACAGCATGGAAAAGCTCGCCAGTGTGTACGTGAAAGAGATCGTCTGTAGACATGGAGTGCCGTTATCGATCATTTCGGATCGCGACAGTAGATTTACTTCGGAATTTTGGAAATCGCTTCAACGTGTGATGGGCACTGAATTGAGTTTAAGCACGGCTTATCACCCGGAAACTGACGGCCAGAGTGAACGAACTATTCAGACGATGGAGGACATGCTCCGAGCATGCGTGATTGATTTTGGAGGAAGTTGGGAACGCCACTTGCCTCTGGTGGAGTTTTCGTATAATAATAGTTATCATGCGAGTATCAAGGCAGCACCGTTCGAAGCATTGTATGGAAGGAAGTGTAGATCGCCTGTGTGTTGGAGTGAAGTAGGAGAAAGTCAATTGACTGGACCCGAAATGGTTTTAGAAACGACAAAGAAGATTGTGCAAATCAAGAACCGACTACTTGCTGCGAGAAGCCGACAAAAGAGTTATGCCGATAACAGAAGGAAACCGTTGGAGTTTGAAGTCGGAGACATGGTTATGCTCAAGGTATCGCCGTGGAAGGGTGTAATTCGTTTTGGGAAGAAAGGAAAGTTGAGTCCGAGGTATATTGGACCATTTAAGATCGTTGAACGAATTGGACCAGTAGCGTATAAGTTAGAATTGCCGAGCGAGCTTAGTGCTATTCACGACACGTTTCACGTATCGAACCTGAAGAAGAGTTTGGCGGATAAGGAATTGGTGAATCCTTTAGACGAGATTCGATTGGACGACAAAATGCATTTTATGGAAGAACCTGTGGAAATTATGGACCGAGAGGTCAAGAGGCTGAAGCGTAGTAGAATTCCTATTGTGAAGGTTCGATGGAATTCTAAGCGTGGACCGGAATACACTTGGGAACGTGAGGACTTTTTCAAGGAAAGGTATCCTCATCTGTTCCAGCAGAACGAAATGTGAGTACAAGAAGAGGCGAGCGCCGGGACGTCGCTCTCTTTAAGGAGGGGTGGATGTGACACCCTAGAACCGAGGTCATTAACGTTACCCTAAATTACGCTAATTTTTGAAATTTTTAATAAATTTTAATTTCTATATATATAAGTATTTTGGTTAAAGCCGATGTTCGAGGTTATAATTTTTACGATTGACGATTCAAGAAGGACGGTGACGATTACGATCCCGATGGATGCCCAAATTTTTGTAATTATTGACGATTTATCGATAATGTAATTTTTCGAGAATTTTACTTACGGTTCGTGTTAAGTTGAGTCGGGTGAGTTTTATAGCCTTCCGAGTACATTTAAAGTATCCCAAAAATATTTTGGAGTGTTCGGGATGATTTCCGACTCCCGTAAAATTTTCTAAATTGACTAGTGAGTCGATCCCGCAAAGTTTAAGGACGTTTTTACTTGAGGCCAAAAGAAACCTTTAATTGCATTTTGGTCCCTCCCAATACCACAAAAAGGACACAAACATAAACACACACAAACACTTGACAAAAAAATAAATCAAACTCTCTCCCTCTCTTGCTCTAGCCGACGGCTACACCCACACCACCACCACAATCCACCATTTTTTTTGAGTTTTAACAAAAACTAACCTTAGACCACCTCTTAGAATCCATTGGTGAGTGTTAATCCATGGTTAAATTAAACATGCATTAACAAAAATTTTCCAAAAATTTTCAAGATCAATCAAATTCGTTTTTGAGGTTAATTGTAATGATGCATGTTAAATTCATGTATAGTGTGAGTATAATCACCAATAAAACCCACCAAAATTAATTTGGTTGTGGTGATTTGGTCACCCAAACCCCACGGCACAAGGGGGTGTTTGGGGAGCCATGGTGGTTGATGATTTTGAACATTGATTTTGTGTTTAGCATTATGTTTATTGGTGTATCAAATGGGTATAAGTGTTTGCATGCTTGTTTTTAGATTTTTAGATTATGATATTGTTGATCAATAGGGGTTAGGACTGAAAATTTGTGTTTGGTTGTGATTAGGGAAGCTTAGGATGATGCCTAGTGGTGATTAGTAGGTTTGGAATCGAGCTTAAGCATGATTTTGGTATGGTCAAATTTAGGCAGAAAGTTTAGGACCTTTTCGTAAAAATAATTTTTCCTACAGGTCTAGATAACTAAATGTAGTCATAGAGGGTCTTATTAGCTTTAATTTGGTATAAGGTAGAGCCCGTGACTCAAAACGAGCTAAAAGTTATGAGGTTTTAAAGATCGAGTACCGGGAGACGAGAACTTTCATAATCCGAATTTATGTATAGTTTTAGTCAAATCCCGAGGACCACAAGTATGAATTGGTAAATGGTCAAGGGTCAAATTTTGGTCACAAACCTGTGTAATTGAGTCTATAAGTTGACTTAGGAGTCAACGAAGTCAAAGGTGCATTTCAAATAGGTCAAAGAGGTCCAAGTTGGTCGAAGTACAATTTCAGCCCGGAAAATGTAGTTTTGGAAAAGCATTGCGTAACGGGTCGTAGAAGTAAAAACTTTTATTGGGATTAAAAATGTGTTATCTACAGGTCTTATAGGATTTTTGAGAATTTTGTCAAATTTTATAAGAATGGTTAAATATGGTAAAACAGCCCGTACTTCCGGTAAGTACCGGCGAAAATGAGTAAAAATGGATAACGTAAATAATAAGAACGAATGGTGTAAAATGAGTGATGCTTGTTGTTTTGTTTTGGCGTGAGTTATAATTGTCCTAAGTGACTAGTATCTATGTATTTTATACAGTACCGTAAGGTATTTAAAATGAGATTACTCATTACGCGTTATTTGATGATAGGTGTTGATTTACCCGGGCATCCGTATCGTCGTCAGTGATCATCTCTCGAACTACCGACTACTTAATATATAAGGTGTGAATTTATAGCCTCGCTTATATTTATTTCAAATTGTTTTACCCGCGAGGGAAATGCATGCTAGTTTTTAAAAGGAACGTATATCATGAATGATTGTTAGACCCGAATGTTGCCTTAGAAATTGTGTTGAGTACCTAAGTTGCAAAAGACTCTAATTTCATGAACTATTAACTATTGTCCTGCCCTCGAGTAGGGGGACATAGCCGCTTATACAAAGTGATAGATCTATGGGGTTGACTACCCTATCCGAGACGAGGGCTAGTACGTTGATACCCCCTGCGGACGGATAATTTGTGATAAGAGAAAAGGTATAATTGCAACTGATGCCTTATTAGGGGCCATGGTTTCATCTGAGTCACGCCGGTAATTATTACGCGGGTGATTGAGTTAAGGGTTTAGTGTCATGAGCTTAAACACAATTGTCAGTATCCTGAATATAGATTGTTTGATCGACAAGTCTATGAATGATCACGAATGGTTTTTATTTTATATACGTTCAAAATGAGTTGTAAAACCTATGAATTCCACTCAACGTTTTCGTTGACCAAATTTTGGCATGTGTTTCAGGTAACCGCTGAAGTGTAGAATGGAGCGTGCATGGGATGGATGTTGTGTGTATGGCTTGGAGTCTGCTTGTTTTTCCTCCCTTTTCTACTTAAACATTTTTAATCTTAATGTTATGTTGTTGTGAAACTGTAATTCTTGGGTCGAGATTCATGGGGACCGAAAACGCTAAACTCTGTTGTACCAAGTGGGGTTGGAAAAACCGTGGACATGTATCATCTAACAATTTTTTAATTTCAAGTTTTAAGTTGACGTCTTTTTAGCGTCGTTTGATATATCTTGTGTGCAATGAATACTGTGTAGCACCCAATGTTGTAGTTCCGCTGTGCATAGCATTTGTGGGGGTGTTACATGGCATTTGCCTATAAAAGGAGACCTGAACATGTGAGAGTCCCTTTGTTCCAGTCTTTACCTTTTAAACTTGTAATTCCTTTTTAAAATTTATAAAAGTTGATATTTTGAGAAAATTGTAATTCCTTTTTATGTTTTTGAAATTTGGTGTTGTTTAAAGGGTGATTCTAAGTTCCATTGATTGTTATAAGTGTGCTTGAACCTTTTGGATCAAGGACGTTTATGTTTGGTAAGGTTTTTCATGTTTGAAAAAGCTTGAAAGAAGGTTCTGATTTTGCTTATTTTTGTGTACTAACCCTTAACCATAAGCTATAAGCTCTTGCAAGCTTGTTGACACCAAGCTTGTGAAGGGATTAGAGCCCTTGGTTGAGTTGTTTGCTGCTTGTGTTGAAGACATCAAGTCCTTGAGTTTCTGCTTTGAAACATCAACCAAGGCATTCATCATCTTTCTTATTGAAGTACCTTGGTCTTGTTCTAGTTGTTGAACAAGGTCCAAGGAGCATAGCTGGCCTTCCTAGGATGTTGTGGAGGGTAGGTATAACCTCTTGTTAATATTCCTCAAAAATTCTATGTTTATGTCTGTTTTGGATTTGGTTCTTGGATTTTGAGTTCTTGTGTTTGTGCTGGTTATTTTTGAGTTTGGTTGTGTTAGTTGTCACCTAGTGTAGCTATTTGATCATTAAAATCAATAGGTTGTGTTTAAAAATCAGAAGTTTGTTTGAAAAGTGGTTGATTAAGGGTTGTTTAGGATTACTGGTTAATAAGGCCTTGTGGCCTTATGCCCTTGGTTCTTAGGGTTTGGGAGGTCTAAACAAGTCCTAATATACAAGTTTAAGTCATTGGTTAAGTTTCTGAAAGTTTGGAAAAGGGATTTGAAGTTTTGCAAAAATCTGATAAAAGTGGTTTTGAAATTGGTCAAACACATCAGATCCAATAACTTTTTTGTTTGTTGGATATAAGGTCTGAAATCTGGTTTGGGAATAGTTTAGGTGATAAGCTATCTATTGGTTGTCTGGTTGTTGAATTTGGTGGCTTATTGTGGATTTTATAGCTTATCAAAAGTTGCTGAAATGGTCATTTGCATCAGCAAAGTGACCACCTCAATTTGTGCTTGCATTTGTTATCCTAGTGTATGCCTTGTGATTTTGCTGCTTGGAACTTGTTTATGTGCTGCTTGTGATTGGATTTTGCTATTTGGAATGCTTTGTATCAGGCTTATAAGCTAACTGGCTTATTAAGCCCTTATTGCCATAATCTGTCATCAAAAGGTCAACTGACCTCTTGATTCACAAGGCCTCCTCCTTGAGTCCTTCACAAAAATTGCTTATAACAAGCCCGTAGACCATTCCTGATCATCTGGTGCATTTTGGAGTACTTTGACTTTTGGTCAAATAAACACTTTTTGGCTTATTTTTTAGAACTGCTTATGCCACCACCTGGCACATGCAACAACTTATCTTTTGTAATAGAAATCATTTTTCTCAGCTTAATATCTTATCTGGAAGTTTACAAGTCTTTTGGTTAAGCTTTTGCTAGAAAACTAGCTTATTTGGCTTTTTCAGCCAACTTATTTGCTCTTACAGCTTATTCTACTTGGCTTTTTGTGATTTTCTTGATTGATTATTCTTAGTTAAGCTATTTGTGAGCTTTTGCAACAAACTAGAGCTTCTGAGGTGCCCTAAATCTCAAACTCGACTATTTTGTCTTTTAGTGAATTTTTACTTTGCTTATTTCTGGCTTATTGAGTGTGCTTTTTTCAAAATTTCTTTTTACAGATCTCATAAGCATCCCAAAAGAAGGTTGTGTGTCAAATTAGAGCTTATGGCATTGGCTTATTGCTTAATGGGCTGAAAAGCCCAATAAGAATAAGCTGCCTGCTTATTAAGCTGTGATAAGCTCACATTCAACTTTTGGGCCTTTAGAGTTTTGTTCTTAGAATTAAATTTTGAGTCAGATAGGGCTTTTCCAAGTCAATTGGGCCAAGTTTGACTTTTTGGGCCCAAAAACCCATTTGGTTTGACTGTTTTTGGTTTTGGCCCATTTGAGGGCCTAATAGGGGTATTCTGGTCATTTCACTTTGATTTTCTGTTTATTTAGGTTAAAATAAACTAGTTTGCAAGTTTTTAGAATTTTTTATAATTTTTGGATTTTTAATATTATTTTAATATTATTTTATTATTATTTTTCAAAATTCACATTTTCCAACTTTTTACATTTTTCTTAGCTTTAATACATTAAAATAGGAATTTAGCAACTTTTAGAATAATTTTATCACTTTTAGATTAATTTTTATAATTATTTTAAGTTTTAATAGTTTTAAATCATTTTAAATAGTTTTTATTAGTTTAAAAATTTCTAAAAATAATTTTTAATCTTTTTAGGTCACTTTAGAGGTTTACCAATTGAAAAATCTTTATTTGGGCTTTTTGATAATTTATTTGATTTTTAGGGCTTTAATTAGCATTTAAAAATTGAATATTTAATTATTTAAAAGGTTTGAAAAAGTTTTGATCATTGGTAAACTCTTAGTTTATTTATTTTGATTTTTGGTGAATTTTTGGTAATTTTTAGAATTAATTTTTATTTTTGTAGTCTTTACGGTTTTACGTTTTAACTTTCTAGTAGTAATTTTTACGTCTTCGTCATCTTCTTTTCTCATCCCCTTCTAAACCAATCATTAATCACAAACATTTAACAAGTTTTTCACACACATATACCTCCTTGGGAAACGAACTTTCACACCATAAGGGTCATTAGTGTTTACGTTTTCCTAAACGTACACTTAATACTTACCGCTTTTACGCTCCTTTTCCTAAAGGACGTATTTTTACCACAATCAATATGTTTATTTGAATAGAAGATTTACATGTTTATTCATTCTTATCTCTTGTAAACCCTATTCCTTACACTATAAAAGGAACCAAGGGTATTAGGTTTTATTCATATCTTTCATTCACAATGTAAACCTAAAGCGTGTGTCGACTAGACGTGGGATTCAATGTATACACGCCTAGTGATTGTTTATTATCAATATAATGAGAAATCCGTTTAAAGAAATTCATGTGTTTTGTGCCTAAACGCCTTGTTAATGTGTTGTCTTCTAATTCCGCTTTGATTATCTAATCATATGAACATGATGCATTCCTAGTAGCTAAAAGATCGAGGAAACCAAGGTTTCCACACAATGTCCATGGAAATGCGTATCAAAGTATAAAGAAATGCATAAAGTAAAGAAGGCTATGAAGCTTCCAATCCATATGCACGTACGCTTAAATTCTACGAGCGTCCCTGAGTACCTGCCGTTTTGGGAACATGAAAAGGAAAACGGCTGAGCATAACGCTCAGTGCACGGATATACAAGTAAAGCATGAATAATATAAGCATATAAGCATAGAGCAGCGGAAAAGACTAAGTCCTGGATAACCTGGTTATATCTTAGTAAAACTGGTTTTATAGTTTGAAAAGCCTTATGTTTATCTTGTAAAAACTGTTTAACATATTTACCATTAGCCAATATAGGTCATGAATTATCCACGTGCATGAATACTTGGAGGGGTGACCTCGTCATGCAAATTAGAGGGGCTGCCTCTAATTTAATATACTGGTTTGGGTAGGAGGGATCAGCTCCTTGTGAAGGATACAAGGCACACACCACATTCACCTGAATAATCTGCTGAAAACATGTAAACTAGGATGCACCCATACGCCCCACCTGATAATAATAATATGGCCAAAAGCTGAAGGGACGTCAAGAGCTATCACTCCGTCGTGGTGAAGTCATAACATTGGTGCCTCCAGTGTTATGGTTATTGTACCTCCATAACTAGGTGAAACTGGTCATGCATATATATGGCTTTAGGTATTCTAATTAAACATAAGCGATTCAAAAACATATAAAACATATACTGGGGAAAACAGTTGGCTGCATACGGGGAAATCCTAATAAGGAAGAATGTCCATACTGAAAGGACGGAGAATCCGTACCTTGTGTCCAGTGAACAAAGAAGACGAACGGAAGAGAGTCCTACTTCGGTATCACTAATGCTACATAAATACATACGTGTATAAGTATCTGATTATTGAGTACGTAACTGGTTTTATATCATGTCTTAGCTTGTCTTATATGTTCATGTCATGTTTTACTAATTTAAGCTTTATACTGTGTTTATCATGTATTCTGTCTATTCCGTTAAGTATTTCTTGTATTTCATGTATTATTATACTTGTTGTGTAATAATAAGTAACTTTCTAAAAATAGCAGGTTTCCTAAAATAGAAAGTTTCCAAAAATAGAAAGTTTCCAAAAATAGAAAGTTTCCAAAAATAGATTTATTGCTTAAAATAGATAAGTTTCTAAAAATAGAAAGTTTTCATAAATAGATTAGCTGCCTTAATTAAATAAGTTTCTAAAAATAGAAAGTTTTCATAATTAGATATAAGCTGGATTATTAAGCTAATTATATAAGCTTACGTGTTTACTGATTAATATACTAAGTCATGTAATTAAATAGTATAGTTTATTAATTATTTCATGTGAATTAAATAAACTATAGGTTAAAGTATTTAAATAAATATAACATGATTTAATTAAATAAAGGCAAAAATACTTAGGTTAAAACATGTATTATATCTATTAATAATATAACCTAAGTCATGTAAATTAATTAATTATAAGTCATGATTTTAATAATTAATTAATTATATAGCCTAATCAAATGATAATTACTTAGGTTAAAATTCATGTATTAATAACATATTAATAACCTAAGTCATATATAAATTAAATTAATCATGTACACGTTTTAATTAATTTAATTTAACTCCTGAAAAAATAACTTGTAAAAATAATTAACCTTGTAAAAAAGCAACTCATGAACCGAACCGTGTTTTAATCTAAACATGTGTGAACCGGACCGGTTTTAACCCGTGAACCGGCAACCAAACGCACCCTTGACTTGGCTAGCCGCCGGGTAGCATGAGTTCCCACCGGCTAGCCGGTGTTCCCCCTGCTGCCGTGGCCTTCGTTCCCCCTGTTTTCCTTATTTAGCCAACGGCTTAGGCCGGTGGTGGTTCTTTGTTTTAGCCGAAACCCACCCGAGCACAACATACCCCGACCAAGGTCGCGGTCCCTCTTTTTCCTGCTTGCGAGACACAAGACACCACACCGAGACCTTGAGGTCTCGGTTGGTGCGAATCAAAACAAACCGAGACCCCCTTGGGGCTCGGTTCTTGCGTCGGCCATAAACAAACACCCCTTAACCATTAATTATTTTACCCGCATGTTTAATTACATGCTTTATAACTTGTTTTTAATTTGTTATTAAAACATTCATGGTTTCATGTGATTAATTAATCAAGATCATTAAAAAAGAGGTTTAGGGTTTACCGATTACGTGAATCAAAGGAGGATGAACACACTAACAACCTTGCAATAAATCAACACCAAAAATCAACCAAACACACCTTGTGTGTGTTCTACCCGGCGGCCAAGAACAAGGAGAAGAGAAAGATTTTTAGGGTTTTGATCTTTTCAATGTTTTGTTATTATGAAAAATAATCTTTCCATTAATTTCATGATTAGTAAAAATCAATGGGCTAGGCCCTTTTCTTTGATTCTAGCCGTGGGTAAGGGGGCCCACATGGGGTAACCCATACGTTTTTCCGTGTCTAATATTTAGTGTGTTCTCGTGTTCGTGTTTTACGTGATTTAAATAGTTATTGTTCGTGTCTTATTATATTTATTCATGATCTTAATAAATATACATAAATACGTAATACTAAGCTCATGATTATTTACGTTCATGATTTCATGCTCGTATGTTCATGATTATAATTATTATTGAAATAATTATCGTGTCTTAATATGTAATAAATACTTATCGTGTTATAACACGTACGTAATACTTGTAATTCTTGTTCGTGAAACGTAAACGTGCTATAAAAGGAAAGTTCTAATCATGTACGTACGATCATAAGGGTACTATTCATGGTAAAAGCATGCGGGTTTTACAATGTCTTTGACTACATAACTGAAACCATGAAGTATAAGAGTAAAAGCAGCATTACTAGGAATGCTTCTAAAAAGACTCTTAAGTGTGTAGGTCCCACAAGATCCGAGCCAAATGTGGCTTGGGTCCCTGTTAAAAACTAATAAGTTTTGTTTATGTGTAGGGGCATCAAATTGATGAATTGAAAGACAAAGGTATAGTAGATAGTGGATGCTCAAGACACATGACAGGGAACAAAGATTTCCTTGCTGAATTTGAAGAATTCAGAGGAGGACCAGTAGCCTTTGGAGGTAGCAAAGATAGAATTACTGGCAAAGGGAAAATCAATACAGGGAAGTTAGAATTTGAAGATGTGTTCTTTATGAAAGAATTGAATGAGTTCAATCTCTTTTCTATATCACAAATATGTGATAAGAAGAACAAGGTGTTGTTCATAGACAAAGACTGCTTGGTGCTGTCTAAAGACTTTGAGATGCCTAAAGAATCTCAAGCACTGCTTAAAGTACCCAGGCAAGAAAATATGTACACCTTTAATCTTCATACTATTACTCCAACAGGTGGTATTACATGTTTGCTAGCTAAGGCTTCTTATGATGAGTCTAATTTATGGCATAAAAGGTTAGGTCATGTGAATTTCAAGAATCTTAACAGATTAGTGAATAGGAATTTGGTTAAAAGGGTTACCTAACAAATCATTTTAAAATGATTTCACATGTGTTGCTTGTTAAAAAGGTAAACAACATAGAGCCTCTTGTAAGACCAAGACTGACAATACTGTGACAAAGCCTTTGCAACTCTTGCATATGGATTTGTTTGGTCCAGTTTCTATAAGAAGCATTAGTCATAAGACCTTTTGTCTAGTCATAACTGATGATTATAGCAGATTCAGTTGGGTTTTCCTTTTAGCTCTTAAGAGTGAAACCAATGAATTACTTAAGGATTTTATCACTTTAGTTGAAAAGCAGTTCACTAAACAAGTTTTAATCATTAGGACAGATAATGGGACAGAATTCAAGAATGTTGAATTTGATGAATTCTGTAGGTCTAAAGGTATTAAGAGACAATTTAGTAATCCTAGGACTCCACAACAAAATGGAGTAGCTGAAAGGAAGAATAGGACACTAACTGAGGTTGCTAGAACTATGCTGGCTAATTCTCTTTTGCCAAATACCTTTTGGGCAGAAGCAATCAACACTGCATGTTATGTGTTAAATAGAGTCTTAGTGACCAAGCCTCAACACAAAACACCTTATGAACTTTTGACTAGTGGTAAGCCTACCATAAGTCATTTAAGACCTTTTGGGTGTCATGTGTCTATACTAAATACTATTGATCATTTGGGAAAGTTTGATGGATAGTCTGATCCAAGATATCTTGTAGGATATTCATTGCAAAGTAAAGCATATAGGGTTTATAATTTGGCATCTAAAAGGGTTGAAGAAAATGCCCATGTTAATTTCTTAGAAAATAAACCCAATGTCCCAGGAATAGGTTATGCTTGGATGTTTGATTTAGATTATCTAACTAACTCCATGGATTACTATTCTGTGCAAAAGGATTGTCAAACTAACAATGCAGGTGAGGAGTCTAGTGCAACTAATGCATGTACTCAAGAAGAAGTTGCTTCATCAAATGATAATGTTCATATCTATGTACCCAATATGCCTACTGTTACTCCCATGTCTGCTACTCCCATGAAGCAAACCATGCCATCAACAGATGATCAAACCTCCCAAGAGCTTCAGAGGCTTTAAGATCAAGAAAAGAATGCTACATCTGCTAATAAGCATTCAGGAGAAGAATCTTTTGAGTCACAACACTCAGCAATACATACTACACCTAGCAGTACTTCATCTACAAGTATTGCTAAGTCAAAATCTGCAAAGTCTGTTGATTCATTAGAAGATATTTTACAAGCTATGGACGATGAAGATGTGTTTGCTAGTCCAGTTGAAGTAATCTTCTCCAAAGCTTCCTATGATGAGCAGGGTGTAGTAACTGATTTCAACAATTTGGAAACAGAAATTCCAGTCAGTTTTATTCCCACTCATAGAGTCAACAACAACCATCCTATTACACAGATCATTGGAGATCCCCAAGTCTGCTATATAAACCAGAAGACAACTTCAAACCAATACTAAAACTCATGCACTTGTAAGTTATGTCAAACAACAGCAGAGAACTAATCATAAAGATACTCAGCATTGTTTGTTTGCCTGTTTCTTATCACAAGTAGAGCCCAAAAACGTTTCTCATGCTCTTGATGAAGAAAGTTGGGTAGATGCCATGCAAGAAGAATTAACACAATTTGATCTACAAAAGGTTTGGATTCGTGTGGATCTTCCCTCAGGTAAGAGAGTAATTGGTACTAGAAGGGTTTTCAAGAACAAGAAGGATGAAAGAGGAGTTGTTGTGAGGAACAAGGCGAGACTTGTTTCTCAAGGCTATAGACAGGAAGAAGGGATAGACTATGATGAGGTTTTTTGCACCAGTGGTAAGGATAGAAGCCATTAGGTTATTGTTTGCCTTTGCATCATATATGGGTTTTATAGTCTATCAAATAGATGTGAAAAGTGTCTTTCTTTATGGTACTATTTTAGAGGAGGTATATGTCTCACAACCTCCAGGTTTTGTAGATCCTAAATTCCCCAACAGAGTCTACAAAGTTATCAAAGCACTTTATGATCTGCATCAAGCTCCTAGGGCCTTGTATGCAACTTTATTCAATTTTCTGTTAGAGCATGGATATAACAGAGGGACCATTGACAAAACTCTGTTCATCAAGAAGAATGCTAAGGATATTATTCTAGTTCAAGTCTATGTAGATGACATCATTTTTGGTTCTACCAAGAAGTCATGGTGTGAAGAGTTTGAGGCTTTGATGAAAGGAAGATTTCAGATGAGTTCTATGGGAGAACTAACTTTCTTTTTGGGACTGCAAGTCAAACAAAGGAAAGATGGAATATTTATCAGCCAAGATAAGTATGTTGCTGAAATCTTGAAGAAATTTTCATGTATGGATACAAGGAGTACAAGCACACCTTTTGAAGCTAAGAAGTCTTTATCAAAAGATGAACATGGAGAAAGTGTTGATATTCATCTATACAAATCAATGATTGGTTCATTGATGTATCTTACTGCTTCAAGGCCAGATATTATGTTTGTTGTGTATACCTGTTCAAGGTTCCAAGTCAATCCAAAGGTGTCACATCTACATGCTGTGAAGAAGATTTTTAAGTATCTTAAAAGTCAACCCAATTTAGGACTATGGTATCCTAGAGATTCCACCTTTGAATTGGAAGCTTACTCAGATAGTGATTATGCTGGAGCTAATCATGATAGGAAATCCACAACAGGAGGTTGTCAATTCCTAGGCAGACAACTCATATCATGGCAGTGTAAGAAGCAAACCATTGTTGCTACTTCTACAACTGAAGCTGAATATGTAGCTGCTGCTCATTGCTGTGGACAAGTACTTTGGATTCAAAATCAATTATTAGATTATGGGTTTAACTTCATGAACACCAAGATTTACATTGATAATGAAAGTACTATATGCATTGTCAAGAATCCAGTATTTCACTCCAAGACCAAGCATATTGAAATAACACATCACTTTATAAGAAATGCCTATGACAAGAAGCTTATTCAAGTCTTGAAGATTCATACAGACAAGAATGTAGCTGATTTGTTAACCAATGCATTTGATGCAAAGAGATTTGAATTCTTGGTGACACATATTGGTATGCTCAACCAATAGACTACTGCATATGTTGAGGGGAGGTAATAGCTGTACAATTTTTATACTAATTTTTATTGTATAGTCTATGTTTTGTGTTTTTGATGTGATTGCAGTTTGATAGAGAAAGATAAAAGAGGATATAATAATAGTGGAATGCATGAACTGGTCAAAATTGTGAGGTACTGTTATAACTCCAAGTACCGCTAGCACAAGTTCAAGTACCAAGTATGTTCCATGTACCGCTACATGTCCGTTATACCGTTAAGGGTCTCTTTTGTAAATTTGGCGGTTTCTTCGCGCTTGGGTTTGTTATTTACTTAAATACTTACTCCAATTACACAATTGATTCACTTAATCTTTTATTCTTATCTCTTGATTCTATAACCTTCTCTCTAATTTTTCGATCATTAAAAATACTAAATGGCTGCTTTACAAGTGATCTCTAAGCATAATTTGGTTGCGACTCTTGCTGTGAATGATGACTCTCTTGGATTCCATGAGATTCTTGGTTTCTTATCTCGAAGTCATGTTCGTTTTGCACTCATTGTAAGCCCCATTGCCTCTGTTTTCATTGTTGAACAATTTTGGAACACTGCTGTGTTAGGTACTCGGTTTGATCAACCTTGCATTAGGGCTAGGGTGAATCATAGAAATATATATGTAACTGAGGTACTGCTAAGGGAAAGTTTGAGATTAAATGATGAAAATGGACTTAGTATGCTTAATAACACAGAGATTCATGATGGCCTTGCAGCCATGGGCTTTGAGGGTGGTAGGGAAAGTCTTACTTTCTTTAAAGCTTTATTTTCACCTCAATGGAAATTGCTTTTTCATGCTATTATTCACTGTTTAAGCTCTAAAATTACATCTTTTGATGAAATTCCTGCTGCATTGGCATCAGCTGGTATTTGTCTAGCAAATAACACGGTTTTTAATTTTTCAAGATTAATTTTTGAAGGCATGACTAGGAATTTGGAAGGAACTAAAAAGTTTTTGATGTATCCTAGATTCATTCAGACTTTAGTTAGTGACCAAATACCTAACCTACCAGAGTTAACTGATACATGGGATGTTCCTACATTCACGAAGAGAACTTTCTCTTTCTTGACCAAACAAGGCAATGCCTTTACAGGAATAGTTACACCATTGTTTGCTCATATGTTAGCCCAACCTGCCAACCAAGAAGGTGAGGAACCTAGCAATACCAGTGCTTCTCAGCAAACTCCTTCTCACTAGAGTTCCCATTCCCTAGAAGATTCACAATCTTCTTCTCATAATGTTGGTGCTCCACCAAATACTGATGAGATGATCCATACACCTGCTGCTTCTATTGCTGCTAGTGGTCCACCACCAGCACAAGCACCAGAGGAGGTGGATGTTGCAAATTTGACTGCTTTGTGTACTAGTTTGTCCCAATAGTTACAGGTGTTGCAAAAAGAAAAACTTGTTCAAGACAAGAAAATCGCTGAATTGGAAGCTAGCCTAATCAAGTTGAGGAACAAAGTATCACCTCGGATGAGGCAACATAGATCTATTCAGAAGGATGTACTCAAAAAGCAAAGATTTAGAAACCACAAGAAAAGGAAACTGAATGCAACCAAACAAGAGAGGAATTATGAAGAACAACCACCTTCTTCTGATAAACAAACAAGGATCTCTAGAAATGACATGAATTTTAAGCTGGATGAAGATGTCATTGGGGCTTATGAAGATGGAACTGGTTTAGAGATTGGTGTGGATGAACCTACAAACATGGAGTTTCAACAGGAAGAACCATAGCCTACTCATGAGGAGCCACAAGTTGAAGAAATGATGGTAACTCTGCCAGCACCAACACCTCAATCACCACTTCAAGTGAATTGGAGTACTTTCTATGAGAAGTTAGAGGAAATAGATGTTCAATTTCCTGTATCTTCAACTCCACCACCACAAAGACAAATTTGGTTTCACAAGAAATAGTCTTTGCAAGTACTGTCCAGATCAAGAATGAGCATTGGATCAGACAAGACTAAAGAGGTGCAAGTTGAAAAGATAGCTTAAGTAGAAGAAAGAGTATATGTAGATACACAAGTGATTGAAGAAACAAATGTGTCTAATACTGGTGAAGTCAACATTGTTGAAGATCCAAGTACTGCTAAGCCAACTTAGCCGACTGCAAGTACTGCTGACATTGTTGAAGACCCAAGTACTGCTAAGCCAACTAAGCCGATTGCAAGTACCGCTGGTGATCATCATTCGCTAGAAAGTAAAACTCCTTTTGGAGAGGATGAGACTTTAGCCCAAATACTGCTTGACTTAAGAGAGAAGAATTCAGCTGAGAAAGCAAAGTAAGCAGAGGCAGAGAAGAAGACACAACAAAAAGTTATTGCCAAAAAGGATCAAACTAAAGGTAAGAAAGTTCAAGCTTCACACCCTGCTAAAGGTATAGTTATTCAACAGCAAGCTGAGGAGGAAAGACCTTCCAAGCTGAAGAAGAAGCTACCTAAGATTAATCCAAAGGATAAGGGGAAGAAGCAAATACTATCAGAATCTAAAAATGAAAGTGATTCAGATGAAGACATAAGCGAATTCATGTATAGATTTAATCAATTAGACCATGATGAGGAATATAAGCTCAGATTCGTGAAGAAGACTTACAAGAAGAACTTGAAGCTAAGCAGCATTTGCTAGAAGCTAAGAGAATACAGCAAGAATGGAACATACAAGAGTATGATAGGATTCAAGCTGAATTACATGCAAGTGAGCTTCTTGCAGACTCATTGATAGCTAAAGAGAGAGATGTTTATGATGAAGAAGAGAAATCAAAGTTGATTGATGATCTAGTAAGGGAGCAACAAAGATTCTTTACTGAAAAGAGAAGAAGAGAAAAGATTAAGCCTCCAACTACCATGCAGATTAGGAATCAAATGATGAACTTTCTCAAGAAAGTTAAGGGTTTCACTCATATTCAGCTGGTCAAGAATAATTTTGAAGAAATCAGGACTTTGTATGAGCAACATAAGAGAACTGAATTGAATTTTGTTGAGATTGGATCTGAAGCAGATAGAATGGCTGTTGAAAGACATAGAAGACATCTGCAACAACAAAGACAATTTGGAAGCACTCCTAGAATTGAGCCAAGTACTGCTGAACCTACAAATACATCTCCAACTATCAAGACCACTTATGTGAGGAAGAATAGAAAGGAGAAGGTAAGTTCAAAGGAGGAAGAGACTGCTCAAAGAATGAATGAAGGAGATAAAGCTCAAGATATTGCTCAGACTGAAAATGTACAAGTAGTACATACACAGTCAACAGTACATGCTGAAGAAATGGTACATACAAACTTAGAAGAGGGTTTAACAGAATTTGAGGGAACCTCCAAGGGTGTTAAAAGGAAAAGATCAACAAAGAGAAAGCAGAAAGCCAAGAGGGCTAAGTCAACAGCAGAAGATAGTGATGATGATGAGAGCTTGAAGAAGTACTTGAAGATAGTAAAATTTGAAGATCAATGTATTGATACAGAGATTTTTGGAAAGAGAACGTCTATTGCTAGATGGATATACTCTATGGATCAAGGACTGGAAGCTCATGGAATTCAAAGAACTGATGGCACAACAAGAATATTCAGACTTTTGGAAGATATTATTCACATTCTTGAAAGACAAGATATCAGGATCTTTTCAGGTTAGTTCAAGAAGCCAGTGCAGGTAAAACTGAAGTATCACTATTGTATAGGGAAATGCTCTTCATGTATAAACCACACAACTGTGATGAAGAAATGTTGAAGGAATTAGAGAATCAGGTTCCTAGTTACGTGAGATATTATAGGTCATGTGGATTGCATATTTTGGATATAGATGATGTTACCTAATATATGCTACAAGAGAAGAGTTATCCATTCAAAAGAAGATTGTTGGAAAGAATGTTAGAACAACAATTGGAAGTTATAGAAGAATATTTTGATGCTTTGGAGTTGATCAGAATGGTTAAACAACAAATCAAGGATTTCAAAGATGAGGAAGAAGCTGAGAAAGAGCCTTAAGTGTTTGACTTTCAGTCACACTTCACAAATGGTTCTCAGTTCACCATGTCTAACACATACAAGAACTGGCTAGTCCATAAGCAAACGGTTTATGGTAAAGACTTCTCAAATCCGTTGAAAGTTGGTAGTTTGCTAAAAACTATATGGTTCTGACTCACCTTGTTTTGAGACAAAGAGTTGGCTAGTCATAGACAAACGGTAATAGGTAAAGACTTCATCAAATCCGTTGATGGTTGACAATTTACCAAAAATTTTAGGGTTATCAGTACACCTTATTCTTCATGAATAAAGTATTGGCTATTCCAAAGTGTACGACTAACTGGCAAAGAATATATCAAATCCGTTGATAGCTGGTGATTTGCTTAAAATCATGAAGCCAATACAGATTGGTTTTTGTTGTTAACTGTTTTATTTCAGGTATGAAGATTGCAAGCAAAGAAGTATTCAAGAAGAAAATACTTAGAAGGTTTTGTCTCATCAAATCAAGACCGAGGTTCATGATTCATAGTTCATATATTTAACTCAAGAAGACAACTACTGATGCTGCAAAGATAAATGAATGTTTACAAGACACAAGAAGATCATAGTTTAAAGACAAAGATGATGTTCATGTTGTTTGAAGATTATCTTATAAGAAGAAGATCTACATTGAAGTGTTTGACTACATTCAGTTGGATACAAATACAAATTACCAAGTTCAATCCAAGGATGAAGGAATGACTGAAGACATGTATTCTAAATACATCCAGTACAAGAGAAACAAGAAGACAACAAGTTATCATTCTTGTTTAGGGGAGGATTGTTGGGAATTATTTGTTACGTGTCAAGTACCATTAGTGTTGTTCAAGTACTGTTAGTTATCTTTCAAGTACCGTTAGTGTTAACGCGGTACATAGTAAGTACTGCTACTTATAAAGTAAGTACTGCTATATTGATTAGGACGAATATATCTTTGTATAAGATATGTCATAGTTATAGTTAGAGTATATCTTATGTGATATACTTAAATAGTTATAATATTGATAATATATCGTCTGTGATATAGTTATCTTTATAGAATATTCTAAGGTTTCTAGGGTTCCTTACTCTATAAAAAGAACATAGGTATAATGTCATTCATGTACCTCATTCAAGTCGATTAATAAGAGAATCGAATAGTTAAAAGTAATTTTCTCCTTCTATGCTTTATAAGTTAGATTCCGCATAACTTATTTAGTTTGAGTAATGCTACAACCACAAAGAGATCTCTACAAAATGTTTCACAAAATGAGGTGTCATATGATTAGTGGCTTATGAAATCCACTTTTCATTTCTCTCTCTTATACATATGCACTAATCATATGACACCTCATTTTGTGAAACATTTTGTGGAAATCTCTTTGTGGTTGTAGCATTACTCATTTAGTTTTAAGTAAGAGTTCTCAAAGTGTTTTAGTTTGATTAAAAACTACTATACTAGTTCTTAACAGAATATAGATCCAACCAAAGGGATCAACAGAACCGCCCCATATTTTGGAGAACCGTGGGCAGTGGGACGTTTTTCAGAAAACCTAACTTGTTTTGGTTCACTAGTAGATGCTTCATTAGTGTTAAATCCCAATCCAAGTCTTTCCCTAGAATGAAATTTTTTACTTAACATATCGTCAAGACCACTAGTACTTTTCATGAACTTTTCTAAGTTATTGGAGGTGCTCTTGAGATCTTCATTCTCTTGTCTAAGAATTTCACAACTTAGACAACCTAAATCAACTTCTTTATTTTTCTCAAGCTTAGCTAATTTATCTCTTAGCTCACTAATCTCATTTTCAAGCTTGGTCCTAGTTGATTTTAGCAATTTGTTCTTTTCAATGAATTTTAGACTTAATTTGCATTGGTTATTCTATTGACCTTCCAATTCTAAATCATCTAGAGAGGAACTATCATTGCTATAGTATTCGGTTTCAGAATGTACCTCTTTGGAAGAATGAGACATTAAACACCTCTTGTCTTTAGCATCGTCGTCACATTCTTCACCACTATCACTCCATGAACCTCTAACGAAAGCCGTGTGATTCTTATCGCGAGATGGATTGGGACATTCATCGATGAAATGATTTGGGTCACCGCATCTAAAGCATTTCCTATCACCTTTGTCATTCTTGACAAATCGGTTTTTGGAGAAGGCTTTCTTGTCGTTGCTTGGTTGTCTTACATGTTGACCTTTCCTTTTGAAGAACTTCCTGAAGTCTCTAACCGCCATAGCATATTCCTCATCATCACTATTTGAATAGGAGTTATCATGGTCATTTTCCACTTCCTTGGACTTTAGTGCTAGAGACTTTCTTTCACTCTTGGCTTTCACCATTTCCGAGTCCTTCAAAATTATCATTTCATGAAGTTTTAGATTGCCAATAAGTTCATCAAGTGATAACGTAGTAAGGTCCTTTGATTCTTCAATCGTCGTGACTTTATCTCTCCACTTTGGATGCAACGCCCTAAGAAACTTCCTAACATTGTTTTTGCTAGAAAAGCCTTCATCAAGTGATTTTAGACTAGTAATAATAGTATTAACCCTAGCAAATGCACTATTAATAGTTTTATCTTCTAAGATGACAAATTGTTCATATTGTTGAACAAGAAGATCGATTTTTCTTTCTTTAACTTAGCTATTACCTTGGTGGGTTACTAAAAGAGTGTTCCAAATATCTTTAGCGGTTTTACACATGAAAATTCTTTCATACTATTTCTTAAGTAACGCATTATAAATCACCATTTTAGCCTCATTATTTTTAGCAAGTTTCTTCTTTGTGTCATCATTAAAATTATCAAAAGTAACCAACTCTTTCTTTTTGAAAACTTCATTATATTGATAAGGCAAAAAGTTACCATTGGTAATAACATGCCAAAGATCTAAATCTTTTGATTTCACATAAGTCTCAAATCTGTTTTTCCAATAAATAAAACTATCGGTTTCAAAAAGAGGTGGTCTTTGCATAGATTGTCCTTCTAGGTACTTGTTGGAATCCATAGATCGATTCAAGTTTTGAAATACAATATATCTTAAAAACGCTTGAGCAACCAGACTCTGATACCAATTGTAGAAACTAGAAGGGGGTGGGGGTAGAATAGTTTCTTAAATTTACTTGTTAAATAAAGGTTTTAAAAAATTATTTTCAAAAACTTAGACTTAAGCAAATATGTGAAATCTTCTTATACACAATATGGACAATGGATAGTGCAGCTAAACTAATAATCACAAGTATATGCAAGTAAAGAATAAAGAATGTAAAGAGATAAGGAAAAGAAAGATCAAACCAAACACCAAGGATTAATAGTGGTTCGGCAACGAAGCTCACTCCTCGTTCTTACTCCACTCCTCAAGTACTCCTTACTCGAGAGTTCACTAATCAACAAGCTCCTTAAGGTGGAGAAACCGTACACGTCGCTTAACCAGTTTTCGACTCTAAGCTAAAAGTCGAGCCCTAATCTTATCTAGGACCAATCTACACCAATATACTTTAAGGACTAAGTATTAACCACACAACCTACACAACTTCCAAATAGACACAACTACTTGGCTCTTCACAACAATAACACAAGAATGAAAAATAAATGTTTGATCTTCAATGGATCTTTGAGGTAGACACAACACTTCAAGGATGAAAGCGTTATTTTCTTTGAACTTTAGAGGAAGAGATGGGAGGAGAAAGATTCACTTCTAAATAAGTAGTAATCAACTAAATAATCAAGGATTTGAATGATTTAAGAAGTTGGATTGAATCTGGAAATTTATGTGCAAAAGAGGTGAGAAGAAAATATGAGAATGGTCCAATATTTATAAGACAAATGTCCAACAGCTATCTTTGGTCGTGGTTCCTTAATTGTGCCCGCGGTTCCTTATTGATAAGGAATCGCATAGCCATTTGAGGAACCGCCAGAGTAGACTCCGCTCCCTTTTGTCTTTTAGTGGGGCAGTCACATCTGGTAGAATATTTATTCCCAAAGGATATTACTAAACCATATGGAATATGCCATTTTTAAATTTTCAAATATTTAATTTAATCCTTGATCATTTAGTTAGGTTGAAAACTTGTTTGTTCATACCTTAAGTCATAATGGTTGAAATGAAAAATACTTGAACTCAAGAATTTGTTTTTCGTTGTTTTCGTAAATGATTGTTTTTATATATTGTCGTAATCAAAACAAAGCGAGACCGAAAATGCAAGTAACGTTGTTAGGCATCATTGCATTAACAGACTTAATTCACCACATATGTTAAATCATAACATATTTTCCAAGGTTGTAGATTTTATTTCTAAAATACATATAAGAGACTTTACTTCAGTCTTAAGAAAAATTTCTAAGATAATATATTGTTCTAATATGTCTAATAGCATATTCAATTTTAGAGGAATAAGAGAGAGTACTCCCACTAGCTTTGAGATTTACTCATGAGCCATCTTATTAATAATTATAAATCAAAACCCATAAGTGATTGATTTAACAATTAAACTTAAGATTTTACTCATTTAGATGCATGCTTTTAATCCACATGTGAATTCTTGCATTTTGTATATCTTAGGCAATTTTTATCAAGCCCGTAAGGGGCAAATCGTGACCAAAAAAATAAGCCATCACGCGTGACCCTGCTGCATACCCCCTAACTCGCGCTTGACTGAGGCCATTTTGCCTCACTCTTGATGAGGTACTCACTTTTTGTTACATGCGCACAATTTGGCCACACACACAAACTTAAAAAAACCTTTTCAAAACCTATTTATCCTCTAGAAATATATTTTCAAACCAAACTAATTTTTACACAACAAAAAAATACCCCCTTCACACACACACAACCTAAAACAATATCAAACACAACTTAAACAAACCAAATGGATTTGGATTTTCTAGAAATTGACAAAATATTTGACGAAAGAGAAGAAAAAATACAACGTGATTTGAATTTTTTAAGCAAAGTGTTGTCATTTTTTGTTTGTTTACCGGCACCCAAACGTCGAAAGAGGACTAACGTACCTCGTGATTACTATGTTGCCCATTATCGTCTAGTTGCTGCCTACATTAATGATAATCCGATGTTTTTTGGAAGACAAATTCGAGGAGAGGTTCTGTAACACCCTATTTTGGAAATGGAAATATCACAGGAATTATGGCGTGTCATCAAAGCATACAAGGAAAAATGTCTAAACATTACTTGACCATAAAAGGAAAATACCGGAATCAAACATCGGTAGTCCAAAAGTAAAGCTCATCACACACAAACATAGTATAATAAAGGAAAGGACTAAACAATGTCCAAAGCATAAGTATCATAAGAAAGGAAATGCATAATGTAAAGAAGGCTAGACAGCTTCCAGTCCATATGCACGTACTCTTAGTGTCTACGAGCGTCCCTGAGTACCTGCCGTTTTGGGAACATAGAAAAGGAAAACGGCTGAGCAAATACGCTCAATGCACAGATGTACAATAAAGCATGAATAGGATAAGCATATAACATAATAACAGCGGAAGAAAACTAAGTCCCGAGTAACCTGGTTAAGTCTTAATAAAACTGGTTTAGTAGTTTGAAAGTCTTATGTTTATCTTATAAAAACTGTTTGTCATATTTTACCATTAGCCAATATAGGTCATGAAAATCCATCGTGCATGGATACTTGGAGGGGTGACCTCATCATGCAAATTAGAGGGGCTGCCTCTAATTTAATATATTGGTTTTGGGTAGGAGGGATCGGCTCCTTGTGAAGCATGCAAGGCACACACCACATTCACCATGAAATCCTGAATAAAAACATGTAACTAGGATGCACCCATACGCCCCACATGATAAATATAAATAAATGGCCAAAAGCTGAAGGGACGCCACGAGCAATCACTCCGCTGTGGTGAAGTCATAACATCAGTGCCTCTAATGTTATGGTTATGGTACCTCCATAACTAGGTGAAACTGGTCATGCATGTATATGGCTATAGGTAATCTTAATTAAACATAAGCAATCAAACACATAACTTATACTACGGGAAAACAGTTGGCTGCATACGGGGAGTCCTAATAAGGAAAGAATGTCCATATTGAAAGGACGGGAATCCGTACCTTATGTCCAGTGAACGAGAAAGATGAACTGCGAGGAATCCTACTTCCGAATCACTAGTGCTACATAAATACGTACATGAATAAGTATCTGCTTACTAAATACGTAGCTGGTTTTATGTCATGTCTTAGCTTATTTTATGTGTTCTTACCATGTTTTACTGTTTAAAAGCCTTAAACTGTTTTTTATCTTATATTCTGTTTAATCTGATTAAGTATTTCTGGTATTTCATGTGTTATTATACTTACTATGTAATAATAAGTAACTTTCCAAAAATAGAAAGTTTCAAAAAATAGAAAGTTTCCAAAAATAGAAAGTTTCCAAAAATAGAAAGTTTCCAAAAATAGAAAGTTTTCAAAAATATAAAGTTTCCAAAAATAGAAAGTTTTCAAAAATAGAAAGTTTCCAAAAATAGATTTACTGCTTAAAATAGATAAGTTTCTAAAAATAGAAAGTTTCCATAAATAGATTAGCTGCCTTAATTAAATAAGTTTCTATAAATAGATTAGCTGCCTGAAATAAATAAGTTTCTAAAAATAGAAGGTTTCCATAAATAGATTAGCTGCCTTATTTAATTAAGTTTCTAAAAATAGAAAGTTTCCATAATTAGAAATAAGCTGGTTAAATAAGCCTAAGTGTTTTCATGATTATTTTCTAAGTCATATGATATAATGTATAGTTTAATAATTATTTCATGTAATTTAATTAAACTAATAGGTTAAAATATTTAATTAAAGTATAACATGTTTTTAATTAAATAAGTTAAATACTTAGCTTAAAATATGTATTATTATATATTAATAATATAACCTAAGTCATGTTAATTAATTAATTATATCCATGGTTTTAAAATAATTAATTAATTATAAGTCTTAAATATATAAATACTTAGGTTAAAATAATTTCATGATCATTAATAATTAAATAACCTAAGTCATGATATTAAATTAATCACATCATTTTATTAATTTAATTTTAACATAAGATCATAAACATAAAAAAAACTAACATACACCATGAACCGGATCTAGACTAAAAAGCATGAACCGGACATGAAATCGACACCGTACCCCGAACCAACTCAGGGTACCCCGTGTTTCATTGCTGCCGTGGGACCCACACGCACCAACCAAGACCATATGGTCTTGGTGGTGGTCGGCTTGGCAAACCGAAACCCCTTTTGGGTTCGGTGAAGCCTGCGGCCAAAACAAACACCCCTTAAAAACACCCTTTTGATTTTATTAACACCAAAACATGTTAGATCCATGTTTAATTATTATGTTTTTATAAAAACCACACATGTTCTTGATTTATAAAAAGATTAAATCAAAAGAAAAGGTTTAAAAAGGTTTTACCGAATTCGTAGATCAAAAGGACGAAGAACCAACACGATCAATCACTAAAACTTCAAGATCCAAGATCAAAAATCACCTCTTATGGTGGTTGTAGGGTGGCGGCACAAAAGACAAGGAAGGAGGAGGTTTTAGGTTTTCTTAAAATCTTCTGTGAATGAGAAAATGAGTAGTGTAAAAAATAATAACCCCCTTTAGTAAATTTGACAAATGGGCTTGGCCCATTTGCCCTTGTTGGCCGCGGGTAGGGACCCCACTTGGGGTACCCGTACCTTTTTCCGTGTCTCGTTATTAAGTTAAACGTTTGTGATTATTTATGTTCGTGTTTTAAATGTTCTCGTTACGTAAATACCGTGATCTAATATATTTAATTACGCTCGTAATAAATATATATACGTAATTAATAATAGTTCGTGTTTTAATTACGTTCATGATTTCATGATCGCATGCTCGTGATTAATTATCGTCAAATAATTATTACATGATCGTGCGTAGTAAATACTTATCGTGTTCTAACACGTACGTAATACGTAAACTCCTAACACGTAATCGTAATCATGCTATATTAGGAAAGTTTTAATCTAGTACGTACGATCCTAAGGGTACTATGCATGGTAAAAGCATGCGGGTTTTACAACTCTTCCCCCCTAAAAAGAATAATTCGTCCCCGAATTATAGATAAAGTAAACTGGAAAAGAAGAACATACCCGAATTCAAAATATGAAATGAGGGTAAGAAGCCCGGATAGAATCCTCTGTTTCCCAAGTGGCTTCCCGCTCGGTATGATCCCTCCATAGAATTTTGACGAAGGGAATCGTCTTCTTTCTCATGACTCGTTCTTGTCTGTCAAGAACTAGTTCGGGTTCTTCTATAAAAGTGAGATCTTCACGTATCTGTTCCAGTGGATACTGAACCATGTGAAGGGGATGATACTGGTACCCTCTGAGTAAGGACACATGAAACACATTGTGCACATGCGAAAGCTGCGGAGGTAACGCCAATCGGTAAGATACTTCACCGACTCGTTCAATGATATCAAACGGTCCGATGAAATGAGTACTGAGCTTCCCTTTAATCCTGAAGCGTCTAACACCACGTGCCGGCGAAACCTTAAGGAAGACGTGATCTCCTACGTTAAAGTGTATATCCCTACGGTGCTTATCGGCGTAACTCTTCTGACGTGACCGTGCCTCCTGAATTTTCTGCTTAGCTACTGCGATCTTCTCATTGGTCATCTCAATGATTTCCGGTCCTTCGAGTGTTCGCTCACCAACCTGATCCCAGCAGATTGGGGCGCGACACTTTCTGCCATACAACATCTCAAATGGAGCACACTTGATGCTTGCGTGCCAACTGTTGTTGTATGCAACTCCACCAAACAGATGTATTCGTCCCAATCACCCGTCCATTCCAACGCACATGACCTCAACATATCCTCCAATGTCTGAATGGTTCGCTCCGACTGTCCGTCCGTTTGAGGATGAAAAGCCGTGCTAAGCTTAAGTTGTGTACCCCAAGCTTTCTGCAGACTTTTCCAAAAGCGCGAAGTGAATCGAGGATCTCTGTCTGAGACGATGCTGGATGGTGCACCGTAGAGTCTCATGATCTCTCGTCTGTACGTATCTACGAGTTTACTTACCGGATCTTCCTTGCGGATCGGTAAGAAATGAGCTGATTTGGTAAGTCGATCAACGATAACCCAAATTGCATCGTGCTTCCTTTTGGTAGGCGGAAGACCGGTAACAAAATCCATGGTGATTTTGTCCCACTTCCACTCTGGAATATCTAACGGTTGAAGGAGACCGCCAGATCGCTGATGCTCGATCTTAACCTGCTGGCAGGTAAGACATTTGGAGACGTAAGTGGCCACATCCTGTTTCATACCACTCCACCAAAAGTACTGCTTGATGTCATGGTACATCTTAGTCGAACCAGGATGTATAGAGAATGGGGAGCTATGAGCTTCAGCTAACAATGCTTCCTGGAGTTCTTGGTCATCAGGAACACAAAGTCTTGTGCCCTGCCATACGATACCATCTGCATCTACTCTGAATTCTGTTTGCTTCTCCAAATTCTGTACTATCGCCCATATTTCTCCGTCATCCTTCTGAGCTTCCTTGATCTTAGATAGCAACTCGGGTTCTACTCTAAGATTAGCCCAGTAACCATGTTGTCCACGTACCATGATCTCGATGTCTAGTCGCTCCAAGTCTCTGATGATTTCCTCTTTGATTTTAATGTCGTTGATCATTCCGGACTTCCTGCTAAGAGCATCTGCTACTACATTTGCCTTTCCGGGATGATACTGTAGATTAATGTCATAATCCTTCAACAGCTCTAACCATCTCCTCTGCCTCGTGTTCAATTCACGCTGAGTGAAGATATACTTCAAGCTCTTGTGGTCCGTGAAAATGTCACATGATTCTCCATATAAGTAGTGCCTCCATATCTTCAATGCAAACACGACTGCAGCAAGTTCCAGGTCGTGCGTGGGGTAATTTTCTTCATAAGGCTTAAGCTGCCGTGAAGCGTACGCGATCACTTTCCCATGTTGCATGAGAACACAGCCAAGTCCCTTCCCCGATGCATCGCTGTAGATTTGAAATCCACCCGTACCAGATGGTAGAGTAAGAATAGGTGCAAATACTAGCTTCTGCTTCTGGTCTTCAAAGCTCTTCTCTCGATCTTTAGTCCAGATGAATTTCTCCCCTTTCCGCATCAGTTTGGTCAATGGTAGTGCTAAGCGGGAAAAGTTCTCCACGAACCTACGGTAATAGCCAGCTAAGCCTAAGAAACTGCGGCTTCCGTCGCTGATGTCGGCCTTGGCCACTTAGTAATGGCCTCAACCTTCGCTGGATCCATAGTGATTCCTTCTGCTGATACAATGTGACCTAAGAATGCCACCTTGTCTAACCAGAACTCACACTTGGAGAATTTAGCAACAGCTGCTTCTAGCGAAGAATCTGTAGTACTGTACAAAGATGGTCTTCGTGTTCCTCCTTGGACTTTGAGAAAATCAGGATGTCATCGATGAAGACAATGACGAACTTGTCTAGAAATTCGTGGAAGATTCTGTTCATCAAATCCATGAACACTGCTGGAGCATTTGTTAGGCCAAATGGCATAACTACAAACTCGTAGTGGCCATAACGGGTACGAAAGGCAGTCTTAGCGATGTCCTGCTCCTTGACCTGTAGCTGATGATAGCCTGACCTAAGATCAATCTTGGAGAAGTGTTTGGCCCCTTGGAGTTGGTCAAACAGATCGTCAATGCGTGGTAGTGGATAACTATTCCGAATGGTAATCTTGTTGAGCTCGCGATAGTCTATGCAAAGACGCATACTGCCGTCCTTCTTCTTAACAAACAAGACCGGTGCGCCCCATGGAGATGCGCTCGGTCGAATGAAACCTCGTTCAAGAAGTTCTTACAGTTGATCCTTCAGCTCCTTCAGCTCTATGGGAGCTATGCAATAAGGAGCCTTGGAGATTGGTTCAACTCCTGGAACCAGCTCGATACTGAATTCCACTTCTCGTGCAGGTGGTATGCCCGGAAGTTCTGCTGGAAACACATCTTGGAATTCCGACACTATTGGTTTATCATGAATCGATGGAGATTCAGCATCCATGTCGTGAACCGTAGCTAGATAACCCTCGCAGCCATGTGACAGTATTGCACACGCTTGTAGGGTGGATATGACTTGTACAGACCGCCCGGGTATGAACCCATTATGAATGTACTCTGGTGCATTAACATCACCGAAGATAACTCGATATGAATGGCAGTCTATGGTAGCATGATACTTGGATAGCCAATCCCATGCCCAAAATCATGTCGAAGTCATTCATGTCCAGCGGAAGTGCGTCGACAGGTCGAACCTTATCATCAAATTCTAGGGGAAGACTCTTGTATACATGGGTGATTAATACAGAGTCCCTCAAAGGCGTGGAAATAGTAAGCCTATTTTCTAGTGGCAAGGGAGGCATCCTAATGTTCTTAGCATAAGCAGTAGAAATAACCGAGTGAGTAGCACCCGTATCGAAAAGAACACATGCAGCTTGACCATACATATACAAGATTCCAGTGATGGTACCTGTAGACTTGTTGGCCTGGTCTCGAGATGTCGTGTAGACACGCCCGACAGTAGGAGGCGGCTTGGTATCAGCATGTCCCGCTGTACCCTCCATCTCGCCCTTACGGCAATCCTTCATAATATGGTCAGGAAGACCACACTTGAAGCACGTATCAGTATTACGACGACATGGTCCTGGTTGCCTACGGTGGCAAGTAGAGCAAAGAGGATGAGTGTATCCTCCAGCAGGTGCTCTGGCTGGCTGAGGACTTGATAAAACATTTTACATAAGACATGATAGTTGGGTACAAAGGACAAAGCGGATAATCGTAAGATTTAATACCAGTGATAGCTGGACGGCTAGGCTGCGAACCTCTCTGGTTCTGGTCCCTACCGTTTCCATGGTTCCTGGTAGAAGTTGGCTAAAGTGTCAGAATATGAGTTATATCATAAAACATAAGAAATTGCGTAAGTATTAGGACCTGCTGCTGTTGGAGTGCCCAGCGTTTTTACGGTAATTGTCATTACCGCCACGCCTATCCGTAGCAGAACGGTCATTAGTCTGACCGTTTCCCTTGGGCTGATGAGGCTGCTGCTGAGTAGCCGGCTGAGACCGGTCCCCAGTTTTCTGCCTCTTGTCGGGTCTTTCAGCTTCCCCGAACTCATCTCTCTCCTGCAGCATCTCTAGCTTTTGTGCTGCATCGGCCACTTGTGCTATAGTGTTGAACGTAGCACACACCAGATTGTTTGCGACCGATGTGCGAAGAGCCCATCTAAAGTGATGTGCCTACTCTTCAGGAGTACCTGCTGCCGCACCAAGGAAACCAACCAAGCGAAGAAAGCGCTGCATAAACTCGTTGCTATTCTCCCCAACTCTCTGTCGGATCCCATGGTACTCTCTCTTGAGCTTGTCCTGCTCAGCCTTGGGAAAGAACTGCTCCATCACCCTGTCCTTGAACTGAGCCCAAGTCAAACCAGCAACCCACTCATCACCACCTTCATATTGCATCAATGCTAACCACCAGTTGAGTACATCGCCTTCGAACCGATAGCATGCCAACCTCGCCTTGTATGCGGGGTCACAACCCATAGCGTTGAAAATCTTCTGGATGTGAGCCAACCAGCTTTCAGCATCGCTGGGGCTATCTGTCTTCTCAAAAGCTCGAGGGCGGAGCTTGTTGAATCTCTCCAGCCATACTGCTAATGTCACTGGAGGATGAGGCAGAGGTGGCTGATTATGCTGTTGATTGTTGGCAGCTTGAACTTCAGCCCTGATGTCATTCCTCAGTTGAGGAAGCAAGGCTTGCATGGCAGCCTGAATTGCAGCATTGAGCTTCTCCTGTTCGCGTGTGAGAACCATCTGACAGTATAACATAAAACATATGATTAAACAGATCAAAACATAAAATCTATATACACATGAAAAAAAATTTATACTAAAATTTCACGAGAAAAATTTTATGCAAGAAAATTTTGTGTATGAATGCATGATGCAGTTTTATGAAAACTTTTGTATGCTCGAGAGTGAACGCCTCTGGTCAGTTCACCCAAAACAAAAGACATAGCGAGGGGACGCCTATGGGTCGGTCCCAAATCTAAAAGTTTCGATAAAACACATGCGACTAAATAGGGCCAGTCCTGTACCAACCATTACTTAGTCAAAAACCCTGCAACAATGACATGTATATGTATGCTTAAAAATGATGAATGCATGAAAACAACTGTCAGTTCTAGGAAGACCGTAGTGACTACCCACTAATCACAGGTCATATTTGAGAGCCTACAGGTCGAAGCCTTGGCTCTGATACCATAATTGTAACACCCCATTTTGGAAATAGAAATATCACAGGAATTATGGCGTGTCATCAAAGCATACAAGGAAAAATGTCTAAACATTACTTGACCATAAAAGGAAAATACCGGAATCAAACATCGGTAGTCCAAAAGTAAAGCTCATCACACACAAACATAGTATAATAAAGGAAAGGACTAAACAATGTCCAAAGCATAAGTATCATAAGAAAGGAAATGCATAATGTAAAGAAGGCTAGACAGCTTCCAGTCCGTATGCATGTACTCTTAGTGTCTACGAGCGTCCCTGAGTACCTGCCGTTTTGGGAACATAGAAAAGGAAAACGGCTGAGCAAATACGCTCAGTGCACGGATGTACAATAAAGCATGAATAGGATAAGCATATAACATAATAACAGCGGAAGAAAACTAAGTCCCGAGTAACCTGGTTAAGTCTTAATAAAACTGGTTTAGTAGTTTGAAAGTCTTATGTTTATCTTATAAAAACTGTTTGTCATATTTTACCATTAGCCAATATAGGTCATAAAATCCACCGTGCATGAATACTTGGAGGGGTGACCTCATCATGCAAATTAGAGGGGCTGCCTCTAATTTAATATACTGGTTTTGGGTAGGAGGGATCAGCTCCTTGTGAAGGATGCAAGGCACACACCACATTCACCATGAAATCCTGAATAAAAACATGTAACTAGGATGCACCCATACGCCCCACATGATAAATATAAATAAATGGCCGAAAGCTGAAGGGACGCCACGAGCAATCACTCCGCCGTGGTGAAGTCATAACATCAGTGCCTCTAATGTTATGGTTATGGTACCTCCATAACTAGGTGAAACTGGTCATGCATGCATATGGTTATAGGTAATCTTAGTTAAACTTAAGCAATCAAACACATAACTTATACTACGGGAAAACAGTTGGCTGCATACGGGGAATCCTAATAAGGAAAGAATGTCCATACTGAAATGACGGGAATCCGTACCTTATGTCCAGTGAACGAGAAAGATGAACTGCGAGGAATCCTACTTCCGAATCACTAGTGCTACATAAATACGTACATGAATAAGTATCTGCTTACTAAATACGTAGCTGGTTTTATGTCATGTCTTAGCTTATTTTATGTGTTCTTACCATGTTTTACTGTTTAAAAGCCTTAAACTGTGTTTTATCTTATATTTTGTTTAATCTGATTAAGTATTTCTGGTATTTCATGTGTTATTATACTTACTGTGTAATAATAAGTAACTTTCCAAAAATAGCAGGTTTCCTAAAATAGAAAGTTTCCAAAATAGAAAGTTTCCAAAAATAGAAAGTTTCCAAAAATAGAAAGTTTCCAAAAATAGAAAGTTTCCAAAAAATAGATCTACTGCTTAAAATAGATAAGTTTCTAAAAATAGAAAGTTTCCATAAATAGATTAGCTGCCTTAATTAAATAAGTTTCTATAAATAGATTAGCTGCCTAAAATAAATAAGTTTCTAAAAATAGAAGGTTTCCATAAATAGATTAGCTGCCTTATTTAATTAAGGTTCTAAAAATAGAAAGTTTCCATAATTAGAAATAAGCTGGTTAAATAAGCTAAGTATATAAGCCTAAGTGTTTTCATGATTATTTTCTAAGTCATATGATATAATGTATAGTTTAATAATTATTTCATGTAATTTAATTAAATTATAGGTTAAAATATTTAATTAAAGTATAACATGTTTTTAATTAAATAAGTTAAATACTTAGGTTAAAATATGTATTATTATATATTAATAATATAACCTAAGTCATGTTAATTAATTAATTATATCCATGGTTTTAAAATAATTAATTAATTATAAGTCTTAAATATATAAATACTTAGGTTAAAATAATTTCATGATCATTAATAATTAAATAACCTAAGTCATGTTATTAAATTAATCACATCATTTTAATAATTTAATTTTAATATAAGATCATAAACATAAAAAAAACTAACATACACCATGAACCGGGTCTAGACTAAAAAGCATGAACCGGACATGAAATCGACACCGTACCCCGAACCAACTCGGGGTACCCCGTGTTTCATTGCTGCCGTGGGACCCACACGCACCAACCAAGACCATATGGTCTTGGTGGTGGTCGGTTTGGCAAACCGAAACCCCTTTTGGGTTCGGTGAAGCCTGCGGCCAAAACAAACACCCCTTAAAAACACCCTTTTGATTTTATTTAACACCAAAACATGTTAGATCCATGTTTAATTATTATGTTTTTATAAAAACCACCACATGTTCTTGATTTATAAAAAGATTAAATCAAAAGAAAAGGTTTAAAAAGGTTTTACCGAATTCGTAGATCAAAAGGACGAAGAACCAACACGATCAATCACTAAAACTTCAAGATCCAAGATCAAAAATCACCTCTTATGGTGGTTGTAGGGTGGCGGCACAATAGACAAGGAAGGAGGAGGTTTTAGGTTTTCTTAAAATCTTCTGTGAATGAGAAAATGAGTAGTGTAAATAATAATAACCCCCTTTAGTAAATTTGACAAATGGGCTTGGCCCATTTGCCCTTGTTGGCCGCGGGTAGGGACCCCACTTGGGGTACCCGTACCTTTTTCCGTGTCTCGTTATTAAGTTAAACGTTTGTGATTATTTATGTTCGTGTTTTAAATGTTCTCGTTACGTAAATACCGTGATCTAATATATTTAATTACGCTCGTAATAAATATATATACGTAATTAATAATAGTTCGTGTTTTAATTACGTTCATGATTTCATGATCGCATGCTCGTGATAAATTATCGTCAAATAATTATTACATGATCGTGCGTAGTAAATACTTATCGTGTTCTAACACGTACGTAATACGTAAACTCCTAACACGTAATCGTAATCATGCTATATTAGGAAAGTTTTAATCTAGTACGTACGATCCTAAGGGTACTATGCATGATAAAAGCATGCGGGTTTTACAGGTTCCGAATGCCTCGATCTCTTTTCACAACTATAGTTGACGAAGTCACGCTTCAGTGTGATTACTTTCGTGCTAAAGAAAATTGTACCGGAAAGCTAGGGATGTCGTCGTCGTTGTTTAAATGCACCTCAATGATTCATCAATTGGCATACACCACCGTTCCAGACGCCCTTGATGAATATTTACAAATGGGCACGACACTTCTCGAGTCGCACTTGGTTATTTTTGTGATACTGTAATGAAGGTATTTGCAAAACGGACTTAATCGAGCACGTTTCTCGTAATGTTTAAATTTATTATGTAATGGTTTTTAGTTTTATTGTTGTGTTTTATTTTATGTTTTTTATTTTTATTGTGATGCTTTTTAATTCTTAATGTAATGTTTTTAAATTTTAAATATAACGATTTTATTTTTAAAAAAATATTAAAAGTAGTATTTTAGTGTGAAAGTGTTTTTTGATGTGATTAATAAGAGTAAAATGTGAGTGGGAGTGAAGATAAAAAGTAAGAGAGAGAAAATTAATGTGATGCTAACACGGATGGTGTGAGAGTGTTTTTTGGCTAAAGAATATTTGAATTCATAAAACATTCTTATGATTAGATATCTTCCTCACAAAATAATCATTCATAAAAGAGTTTCGTTATCTAACTTGTCATATCTATACCTTTTTAAAAAGTATGACAATTTAAATACTTTTACACATTTATTGTTTGTAAATAGTTAAATACTACGTATAAAAGTTTTAATCATAGTATTTTTTAAGTATCATTTAAAACATAATCTCTTTTATTGCAATAAATATACTAATAAAATATTTAAAAAGATAAAATGTTTATATTTTGAAATTATTTTTTTTTATTAAATGAATCGGTCATATTTTCTTTTAAAGTTTTGTTTCGAATCGATTATGGCTACGAATAAATTCGAATCGACGATCGAATCGAATCGATCACGTTATAGTGGGCGATCGATGTCACCAGCCTAGGAAAATCTTTTAACTAAAAAAAGTAAGACAAAACACTTCTCAAACCCAAAGACGGCTGTAGTACAAACACACACACCACTTCCAAACCCCAAACCCACCACCAACCACTCAGATCACGCCACGTATACACGCCGCACTTCACCACTGTACGATCCAACTCATCTGATCTCACTCAACCGGCTATCACCAGTCACATTACCTCAGTCACCGGTACAACCGGTCACCTTTCCCATTTCATGTCCCGCTAGGTATATAACCCCTAAAAAAAATTCAACATTTCCTTTTCAGCTCAAAATCAATCAATCAAATTTAAAAAAAAAAAGGTTAGATTTTTTTATTAATTAGTTAATAATTTTTTTTAGTGCATATTTGATTAATTGTGATTGTTTGTTAAAGTTAATTATTACTTAATTTGCATTTATTGTTAGTTATATCTACTTAATTGTTGATTTATTTTAAATTATTTTGTTTTTTTTATTGTAGTAAATTTAACAAGTTATGATGAATTGAATTAGATCTGTTGTGAATGTGATTAGGAAATTAATTTTTTATTTATATTTTTTTGGAAATGAATTACAGTAGATTCTAATTTTTTTTAGTTATATCTACACCTATTATTGTTGTTTCATTAGATATGACAATAATGTTTCGTTAAGGAACAAAAACATAAATATTGTATGTTTGGTAAAATTATTAGCTGTATGCTGTAAGCTGTTAACTATAAAAGCTGTAAGCTGTTAACTATAAAAGTTGTAACTTATTAACTGCAAAACTGTTAACATGAGCTACAAGCTCTATGATTTTCAATAAAAGTGTTTGGTAAATTAGCTGTTTGTTTACTGTAATATTAAGATATAAAATGATTAAAAAGTATATAATTAAATAGATTACACTTTTAACTTTTAAAATCTCTTAACAATTTGAAAAGTTTTATGAATCAGCTTTTCATTTAGGAGCTACTGCACTTTAAAATAAAAGCTCGAAGCTCATGTGTCCAAACAGAGCTCCTTGTTTTGGAAGACATTATTTTTAAAACAAAAAGCTAACAACTCCCAAAAAGCTCCAATATTTTGTTATGAGCTTATTTGATTTTGGCTTATCTTTCATAAGCCACAATTTTCCAGCTTATTTTAAAACTTATGGCCTATATTAGTTTGTTATAACATAACAAGTATAAATAAACCCATAACTCAAAATAAGCCAAAAAATGGGGCTTATGAATTATAAGCTCATAAGCCTACATATAAGCTTAAACAAACACCCGCATAGTTTCTTCTCGAATGTCACGACATCGAGGTATTGAAACCAGCTTATTTTGCCCTTAGGTAAGCAATAGCAGTTACCATCTCCAAGGTGGCATATTTGTAAGGTGTTCCCGAAGTCTCGACTTTCCTGGGTTACCTGAATAGGGGTACTTCTCCGTTTACCCGGTTTTTTATAAGCAAAAAGCAGTCGGGGTTATCTAAACACCTTAAAACTGATTTTCTCCATTATAATAAGCAGTTGGATAGATATTTTAACTTTTTAAGCATCCTTTTATTGTTGCAACATCCTAAAGCTGATACTTTACTTTTTAACAGGTGAAAAACCTTAATACTTGAATTGTCGCCGAGTTTGGTGGTGTGAAAGACTAGATTGTGGGATTGTTGTAAGGTGGATAGATAATACGGAGTAATTCTTTTTGGAGTAGTTGGATTTTAAAAGCGGCTGTTATATGAGATCATATAGCATTGGGAGCACTGGCTTTAGATAACTATTTAGGTTCCAGCCAGGAACCAGCCGTACCACGTATTGGCCCATCTAGGGCAATTGGAGGAATGCTGCTACATTCTAATTCTAGTTCAGGTGTATTGTTTCAAGGAGATATGCAGTCTCAAGGTGTAGGGAATGTTCAGTTAGGATCGTTTGGAAACAATGTTATGAACAGTGTTGCAACTTCTGGACCTAGCATAGGTGCAAGTTCAATGGTTACAGATGCTAATTCGGGACTAGCGGGTGGTGGCCCACATCTCCAAAGAAGCACAAGTTTCAATAATGAATCTTATGCACGGTTGCCTACATCACCGTTATCGTTTTCCTCCAATAATATAAGTATTTCAGGTTCTTCAATAATCGATGGACCATCAGATAATATATCGCACTTGCAAAAGAAACCACGATTAGATGTTAAACAAGAAGATATGATGCCACAACAGGTCGTTCAACAGTTAATGCAAAGACAAGACTCTATGCAATTACAAAGCCCCAACCCTCAGTTGCAAGCGTTAATTCAGCAACAGAGATTAAGACAACAACAGCAACAACAACAACAGCAGTTGTTACAGTCTCTGCCACCGGTGCAACGAGCACACTTGCTTCAGCAGCAGCAACAACAGCTTCAGTTGAGGCAACTTCAGCAACAGGGATTGCAACCAACATCTGGAGTTAAACGTCCTTATGACGGTGGTGTATGTTCTAGAAGATTAAATCAGTATTTGTATCATCAGCGCCAACGACCCCCTGTGAGTATAATTAATTGGAAATTAGTTATAAGTTTTGTTTTGTAATGCAACATATCTTGGTTTAATAAAGGACTTGAAAAAAGTTTAAACTCGTTTGTTTTTTATATACAGGATAATAGTATTGCATATTGGAGGAAGTTTGTGGCGGAGTATTATTCTCCACGTGCGAAGCAAAGATGGTGCTTATCGCTATATGACAATGTTGGGCACCATTCATTGGGTGTTTTTCCGCAAGCAGCTGTAGTAAGCATATCGATTCTACTTCTTGCCTTCTGATCTTACTTTATGAGTTCTTTTTGTGCTTCTAAATTCCAAAGACCCATACAAGTTTGTTTCATTTAGTTGCATTTTTTTTTTTCTTTTGTTAATCTAGTGGATCGATCTTTTGTTGATACTTTTGTTTAACAAACACAATCTTACTCACAAGTTGCCCTTACAGGATTCTTGGCAGTGTGACATATGCGGGTCAAAATCTGGAAGAGGATTCGGTATGTAGTTTGTGAATGATTTTTTTGTTAAAGTATTTTCTATTTATGGTTTGCTTCAGTATTTTCAAAGTTTTATTATTAAACATATATCTGGTTCTCTCTATGTCTATTTCAACAGAGGCAACTTTCGAAGTACTGCCTAGACTCAATGAAATTAAATTTAGTAGTGGTGTTATGGATGAGCTTTTGTTCCTGGATTTGCCTCGGGAGAGTAGATTTCCGTCTGGAATCATGATTCTGGAGTTTGGGAAAGCAGTTCAAGAAACTATATATGAACAACTTCGTGTGGTTCGTCAGGGTCAGCTCAAAGTTATTTTTACCCCGGATTTAAAGGTTGATTCTACATATAGATCAAGTATTGTGCTATTTAGTGGTGTATCCTATATAATTCTTATGTACATGATTCCACGTACATCTTTCAGATATTAACTTGGGAATTTTGCGCGCGCCGGCATGAGGAACTTATCCCACGTCGACTGGTCGCACCTCAGGTTTAACCTTTTATAGCTATCTAGATACTCCAACATGTGAAAATAAAATAAAAAAGAAAGAAGGATTAAGGACAACTACTGATTAGATTCATAGGCTTGCCAATTTTGTGTCATATGTCTAGCTCTTTTCGGATTTTAGTAGACATGGTTTTAGGGTGTTTGCTAATGCTTCTATCTACTCAAATGTCTAAATGCTCTTTTTTTGTAGGTGAGTCAGTTGGTACAAGTTGCACAGAAATGCCAATCTACGATTGCTGACGGTGGATCTGAAGGGGTTCCCCAGCAAGATTTGCAAACAAACAGTAATATGTGAGTACTAAATGCCAGAGTCTCACACTATTTATTTCAAACATCATGTGTAACTGTTTACGTACTTCAGGGTTGTGACAGCCTGGCGGCAGCTTGCCAGGAGCTTGGAGCTGCAATCGTTAAATGACTTGGGATTTTCTAAACGATATGTGAGGTGCTTACAGGTAAATATTTCGAAGTATTTTGTAACAGTTGACATGTTCTTGTAGGTTCTTAAAGTTACTGAATAATTGTCTTTTAAACGTATACCAGATATCTGAAGTTGTTAGTAGCATGAAAGATTTGATGGATTACTGCCAACAAACCAAAGGCGGCCCAATCGGTAATAAAGAATTGCTACTTGGTCCATTGTGTTTGCATGTATCTTTTTTTTTTATTATCCTACCTTTAACGTAACAATCTTGAGCTGTTTTGCAGAGGGGTTGAAAAGTTTCCCCCGACAGAGCCTCCCAAATGACCAAACCGGACTCAATAAGCTAGTTGCATTACAACCTGGACTTAACAGCCCAGCGAATAGTAGTCATCAAATGAGTGGCAGAGGAGTTCCCCCAAGTGGTTCTGCCCAATCTGCTGTTACCCTTTCGAATTACCAGAATATGTTGACGAGACAAAAATCCACTAACTCAAACCCTCAACAAGAGTCCCCCTCTGTAAGTAACTCTAACCAGAATGGGTCAGTACAAGGTTGGGCCCTGCAGAATAACAGAATGACCCAGCAACAACAGCAGCCACCACCATCTCAAGGTGGCTCGCAGGTGGCACAACAGCACATGATTCAGCAAATCATTCAGGATATAAATAGTAACAATAACAGCGTTGGTGGGGGTGGAGGGCCAAAGCAGTCTGTTTCTGGGCAGAGTAATGGGACTGGGAGTATGAGGTATGGAAGCATGACCCCAGCAGCAGGGGCTTCACCCCGTCCTCACACGAATGGGCTGGCCCCAGCAGTGCCAACCAGAAGTAATAGCTTTAACAGTCAGAAAGCACCCGTCTTTGCACAAGACATAGCTAGCGAGTTTACTGAAAACAGTTTCTTTAACGACGATTTTGAGGATGTCATGGGGTATGCTTGGAAAGAGTGAAGGACATGTTCCCCGAGAATTTGTACAGCTGGATTGAACTTCATTGTAAATTTGAGCGTCATTTCTAATTTCCCCTTTTTTAGCTGTGGGTTTTATCATATAGAAGTGTTGCCAATTGTAATCTATGCGTATACACGTTCACGAAGTTTCGGGTTTTTATTTAGTATTATGATATGAGTTTCAATTTCCTTCATGTTTTTGGATTACTTTTTATGGTCATGATTTATCGTCGTATGAATAAATCTTCCAAATGCAACTCTGGATCGGAAAAGAAGATAATACTCATTCTACCTAAAATCCGAAGTTCATGGGAACAAAGAAATGCTACCATAGAAAATAGCAACTGAAATGATAAACAATCCACACATAATATGTCTATATAAATAGTTATTTTTCTAAAACATGTTCCTATAAACCAGTTCAGCGGTATCCTCTCCAGAAAAAGCTTCTTGCTCCTACTTTTTGAAAGCTTAAACAACCTCCTTTTGACAAATAGGGCAGTTCTGACATCATCATAATACAAGATTTAAGATTAGAGGCCAGCATGAACAAGTTTACCGCATCTTTCCATGAACAAAAACAGCGAGCATGGAAAAGATAATTCGGGTATCTTTGTAATGAACACAGCCAAGAGCCAAGATGCTTTACCTTTTCGAGCTTCAACCAGTCAGTGATGCATTTTGTATGATACTGATGCACACAAGGCAATGTGATCAACCGTTCGCCATAGTTAAAATCCATTTGACATATGACACAGCTACAACCACACATGTTATGACAGCAATCAGAATCCTTCACGTGTAAGGAATTAAAATTGCCAAAGATCTGTTTTTTAGCCCTATATCGACATCAAAATGAACTTAAAAGGGAAAGATTCATATTTATGAACTGGTTCTTACTTGTCTTCCTTTTTCTTGTTCTTTGAAAAGAATCCAGATCTGTACTTGGAAGTTGGTAACTGGGAAATGCGCTCAGCAGATATGCCTCTACTTTCGGTGCCGATGGCTTCGCTTAGGTGTAGTAACTCCTGCACAATATCAAACTCCAACTTACAGTCGCCATGTAGAAGTGGCAGAGGTCAAGATGCGCTAGGTTGGCCCGCAAGGACATATTATGCAATAATAGTAGCAGAGGTCATTTTATAAAGAAAAAAAGGGATAACACTTTAGTACACGTACCTCATATTGCATGCCATCAGTATCAATGGTGTCATCCATCGATGCCGGGCTTGCAGCCAGTGCCTGTCAAAATAGAGTTTGATGAATTACAGCGGACTGACGGAATAAAAGTTTAAGCTCAAATAAATAAAGCATCATACCCTCGAAGGAGTTGCTATAGGACTTTGTGTGCTACCTGTGAAACATATTAGAGTAGCATTAAAATGCGTAGAGACCTTCGTATTTTCTATCAGGGTATACATACACTACCATAAAACCATCTTCCAATATTTTCTCATACATAAAAGCCTACAATTTTATTCTCCAAAAGATATACTAGAATTTTTTTACACTAGAAAATAGGTGAAGTCGTGACTAACCGTTTGCACTGTCACTGTGTTGGGCTATAACAAGATGATCAAATCCATCTCCTAATTCCTGCAACGATCTAGCCAAAGCTTCATCTATGGCTTCTTGTGTCACAACATCTTCACACCTGAAGGTATCACCTTCATCTACCAAAACATGACCCCATTCATTAATATCATCATCATCATTATCGTCATAAGTTACCACACGTTTGTTTCTGTCACGTTCTTGAAATGATTGAAACATACTCGCCTGTAACATAAAGATAAAAAATGTTCATGGAATACACTCATTACTCAATCAAGCAATAAACAGTACTAGAAGAGTATACTCAAAGTAAACTACCTGTTGTAACAGAACCTCTTCATAACTAAGACCATCGTCATTTGGCAAAAAGTGCATCAAATTCTCAGGAATATCATCCTGAACCATGGTATTCAAGTAATGACCATGGAGATCCACACTTCTACTCATTGATGCAATCAATTATCAACCAACACGAGAATATGAAAGCACAATGATACCTAAAAGGGGGAAGTTTCTATTTATATTTATATACAAACAAAAGCAAAACAAAGAATCATGAACAAGATATTGCAACATTAATGACTCATAATACATAATCAAATAAGTATCTTAAACATAACTTAGCATGCACATTCATGAATTCAAATATATTTACCATTTGATTTATCATGATATATCTCCTAACATAATTATAATTCAACAATCAAACAACAACCCATAAAGCGATTAACGTTTTCTTTACTTATCTCACGTAATTTCACAAATGTATCCAACGAGACTTGAACATACAACCTTATGAGCCAGTTACACACACCACTAGATGATTTTTTTTTTTTGAACAACAAATTTTTTTCAGACCCTATACCACATATCTCACAACAGCGAGGCTTGAACCTACAACCACTAGACTAAAAGCCTCGGGTCTACCACTAGACGAAATGACTTGTGTCATAATTAACCTTTCTAATAAGCTACTACCTCCGTCCCACAATACAATATTCCAAGTGTTTTATTATTGAACTTTGACTATAAATATTTGTATTTGTGTTATATAATACTTGAGAGAAGTTATATGAATAGATTCAGTTTTAAAATGTATTTTCATTAGTATTAAGATATAAAAGACTAAGAAAAGTCAAGTGAACACTTTCTTCGTACTAGCAACATCAAAATCCTCACATTTTTTTTTGTCACCATAAAGATCCAATGACATAATGACAGTAGTGAAAATCAAGTGCTAAACATAGAAGAGCTTAAAATACTAAAAATAACAGCAGATCAAGAAAAGCCATCACATTACTGTGTTCTCAAGTCAGATTTGTACCTTTAGTTTTGGTGATTGGATGTGAAGAAGATGCCCTTGTGTAATGAATGTTCACCGCCAAAAGAGAGTGTAAAAGAGTGTTAAAAGTCTTGTAGTTTAGTGGAAAAGGTATAAGTGTGTTTTTTCTTGGAAAGAAAGAGCCATAAAGTCATTTTATTACTACCCCATGTACTACTAGTATTATTATGTGTGTTCTTGTCTATAGGGTCTACTACCCTATCAACATTTTGGACATGTTCACAAAGATTATGGTAACTTATAGAAATGAGAGATGTTCACATGTCCAAATCTGTTTTATGCGTGTAAGGATAAGATGTGTTTAATTATACTCGGAGCACGAGATTCACGTCACGACGTGGCAGTCGTATTAAAAAAACAGTGAAAAGAGTGGCGTAAGGGAATTAATACAAAGAGTAACTCATTGTTTTTCTGAGTATCATCTTACGAAGATACATTTAATCGATCTAAACTTAAGCTTGTCAGGTTCATTAAGCATATGACACTTAACAAAAATTTTACATCCTTAGACCTTTAAGTAACTTGAGATAATTTAGGAGTTTGTCCATGCCATACTTCGTATGTCTTTTCAACCTTCTTAGTTGAAATCATATTAAGAATGCGTGCAACAAACTCAAGGGCATAACCCTAAAAGAACTTTGGAAAAGTTGTTTGTGTCATCATGGTGTGAACTATATCCCGTAGGGTTCTATTTCTCCTCTCAGACACAGCATTATGTTGTGGTGCATATGGAGGAGTTTTATGTGTAAAAACCCGCACTTTCCCGGTATTAGTTTATTATTTATTCGTGTTTCTTGAATTTTCCAACGTATTACATTTTTTTGTATTCTTATATGTAAATTCTGAGATCATGATAAATTTTAATAAATTATACTTTTTAAGTATTTATTAGTCATTGATAATACTTGAAATTATAAAATTTTTATTTTATTTTTCTATATTTATTTAAATCAAAGTTTTTGATTTAAAAACACCCGCGTGCATTTTTCAATGAGTTTACTCAAAATCAATAAACAACGAGAACTACTAATTGTCGCGATACCGACGGATGCCCAAAATTTTGCATTTTATTATCGAATGTTTCGATAATTAACATTTTCAACGATTTCGTTTTAAATACGTGTTAAGTCGTGTCGGGAAACCATATTATCATAATTATGATGCATTTTAACTTTTGAAAAGTATTTATACGAAACCCGAGCCCCGTAAATATTTTTTAAATTTACTAATAGTCATTTTCTACCCTTTAAACTATTTATTGCATTTTAAGTCCAAAAGAATTCATAAATGGTAAAACTTACCCCACTCCACTATATATTGATTTTTTTTCACCTAACTACCTCATTTTCATTCATAAAAACACACACTACATTTTTTTTCCTTTCTCTCCTTTCTTTTCTTTGTTTGTCGTGACTTTAACCAACCAAAAACACATTCAAAATTTGATTTTGATCAATGAATCTCATAAAACTAAACCAAAACCCATGTTTGAAATCAAAAGGTAAATGTTTTGACATCAAAATCTCTTACATGCATCAAGTTATAAAATTCTTATGATTTTATGGTTGGTTTGTGTTTTGATCATTATGCATGTGATGATCATGCTATGATCTTGATGTTTTGATCATAAAAAGTTTGATTTTTGAGGATTGATTATTGTTTATGTAACATGCAAGTGTTTTAGGAATGTTTGGTTGATTGGGTATGATAGTAGGGTAATTTTAGAGGTATGAGATTGATTAGAATGGCTTGAAAAATTGATTTGGTATGATTTTTAAAGGGATGGTTTTAGGCAGAATATTTGTTTAATAAATTCGTGGGTTTGAGTTGTTATAGGCTGAGAAATGGTGTGAGATAGTTGTAGTAATCTTCAAGGCGATTGTTTTGCCGCTTGAATGAGCTTCTAACTCATAACGGATCAAAAGTAATGCTAGTTTTGGTATTCGTGTACCAAGAGAAGTAAATCGGCACAATCCGAAATTGTGGCTGATTTCTGGTCGACTCTTGGAGACTTTAGGCATGGTTAGATAAATTATACTACTGGTTTTCAAAGTTTATAAACTTAATATGATGATTCTAGTACTGGGTTTTGATACAATGATTTTGCTTGGGGTTCAGATTAATTCTCGGAATCTTCTCGAATTGATCACAACTCAAAGTGGAATAGTTGTTCTTGGTGACAAATAGGGGGTTTGGTTTTCTATTCTACTAAAAAGGTTTAAATGCACAAAGATATAAAATTAGACTAAAAGCAGTTAATAAAATAAGACTGAAATCGAATTAAAATTAAACAGTAAACAAAAACAATAAATACCCTTACTAGAAAACACTTCATTCGGAATAATGTTGATCCGGAATAAACCTTGATCCAGAATAAAAGGGGTGATGCGGAATAATGGTGTTGATGCGGAATAAATGGTGATGCGGAATAAAAGGGGTTGATCCGGAATATAAAATATTCCGGATGGAGAAGGTTGATTCGGAATGTTTTGAAGAAAATGATTGATCCGGAATATCCAGTTGATCCGGAATACTGAAGTTGATGCGGAATAATGAAGTTGATCCGGAATAATGATTTTGATCCGGAATAATGATTATTACGGATGAAAGGTTTTGATCCGGAATATATAATATTCCGGATGGACAATCTTGATTCGGAATAAGTAATTGATCCGGAATCTAGGGAATGTGAAGAACAGTAAAGAACAGAGGAAGCTAGGCAATACGATTTTCACCAAATCAAACCAAAATAAACCAAAAGATTTAAACCAAACTAAACACTAATCATCTACTAACCATAAACATCAAGTCCCAACAATAAAAACACAAAACCCAATAATTTTTGAAGATCAAATCAACCAAATAAGAACTTGAAACTTTAAATAAAAAAGATGAAGATGAACAAGATTAATGGAAGGTTTATATGGATTGATTAAAGTAGAGTAAACAAAAGGAAAGATTAAAACTTACAAGACTAAAGATTCAACAAGAAAAGAAAAATCACCAACACCTTAATGGTGTTGGCTTCCTACGAAAGAAAAGAAAGAAAACTGGAAAAAAAAATAAAAACTAGCTCAAAAAGTGTGAAGGGGATGTCTTTATATAGCCTTGTCTTTGGTTGGTGAGTGGGCTTTCTCCCTTTCTTCTTGTCTTCTCGTCTTTTCGGAAAAGTTGACGTTTTCGATTCTGATTCGGGATTTGTCGACGATTAAATTCAACTCGTCTTTTAATTTCTTCTTTTAATAGACTTGAGTTCCTTCGACATATGTAAATCTTCCATCTTTGGTCCTTTTCTTTGATAAATCTTCAAATAGGCCCATTGACTTCAAATCTTTTGCATCTCTTGGACAATAGACTTCGTCTTGAGTCTTTTTCTTCAATAAAACCCGTGCAATCCCATGTTTTCTCCAATATCCATCCGGTTGGCTCTGAAAACACAATAAACACAAAAACCACGCATAATTCCAAACAAATGATATTAAATACGCGGTTTGGTCTCGTTTTATCCAGAAATAAGTGGTAAAAGGATGGGTGTTTTCACACCTATCAGGTTTAAAAGACGAAATGTCATGATAGTAATTTTAAAGTGGTATAAATGGTTTTATAAAACGAGTACACATTCTGCCTCAAATTTTACAGTCGAGTAAAGTGTCGAGTTGATGGGTTTTAAAGTGTGAACTTTGGCTCAAATTTTGGTGGGGTCTTATACAGGTTATAAGTGACCTTGACACCAAGTTTCATCAAAATCGGACAAGTCTAGATAGGGTAGATTGGTGTGTACAATTGAAGTGTACATGCTGATTTGTATTTTGGACACATAGTTCAATGCTCGTGTGACGCGAGTTTGAGTATTCACTATTGGACATGGTGACTTACTCAAAGTGTTTAGTTATTATATAAATGACTTAGTTACTGGTCCGATTGATGTAAAGTGATAGTTTGACTTGCGTTGACTTGGCGTCTTATGACGGGTCAATTTCATGAGTGCAAGTGTTTAAACAAGTAGTGTTGGATAAATGGGATAGTATGGATTCACGTGGTTCGTGTCACTAGTTTTGAAGTATGAATACTTTGAAAATATTTAAGTCATATTGTAACACCCCATTTGGTAAAATGGAATATCACATGATAATTATGGCGTGTCATCAAAGCATGCAAGGTAAATGTCTAAACATTCATGACCATAAAAGGAAATACCAGAAACAAACATCGGTAGTTCAAGTAACTCAACACAAGCAAATATAAATACTGTAAAGAAAAGGACTAAACAATGTCCAAATGAAATAAAGTATAAGAAAGTAGGATAAATGCATAAGATAAAGAAGGTTGGATAGCTTCCATCCGAATGCACATACTCTTGAGATCCTACTTGCGACCTTGGGTACCTGCTGTTTGGGAACATGGAAATGGAAAACGGCTGAGCATAACGCCTAGTGAACGGATATATAGCATAACATGAAGACATAGAATAATGAAAGCATATAAAGAGCATATAAAGCATGAATGGCAGCGGAAATGAATAAGTCCTGGGAAAAACCTAGGCGTATAACATGTTAACTGGTTTTAGTTCTGAAAAATATATCTTATGTTTACTTATGAAAATATGTATTAGTTTAATATACCAAGAGCCAATATAGGTCATTAGGTCAACAACGTGCATGAATACATAGAGGGGTGACCTCGTCATGCAATTAGAGGGGATATTATGTATCGTATTTTAGAACGTTGTAATAGGTAGGATATTAGTCGTGTAATTACGGGCTTGACTTTAAGCTAAGGTTCATTAATAAGTAACCAAAGCCCAAAAGGAAAGCCCGACCCATGATCATATAGCCCATCAAGCTACATGTAAGCAAGGCTATATAAACCTCTCCTTGCATGTAAGGAGAGGTTGGTTGGTCATTTCATTTTCTCTAATCTAATATTCCACAAGTTTCACCAACCATTTTCTCTCTACTTTCTCTCACTACTTTCTCTCTCTAGAATTCTTCTCATATCTACCTTTCTTTCTTTAATTCGTGTGATTATAACAATCATATATTAGGGACAACAATTGGTATCAATCGCCATGGGGTAGTTTTGTGATTGTTTTTGAGTTTTCATTTGATTTCATCCTTCTTTCTTTCTCGAATTCATATTTCTTTGTGCTTTTCGTGTTCTATATCTTGCTACAAATCTTCTATATACTTGTTGTAGAGATTTGGTTGTTTGGTTTGGTTAAAAACACGATCTTGTTGCCTAAAAGTTGCTAAATTTGTTGCCTAAAAGTTGCTAAAATCGTTGCCTAAAAAGTTGGAAAAAAGTCCCTTATTGCGACAGCTTGAATTTCGGAAAAGGAGAGTACGATTTCGATCGCAATAACCCTAGGGTTTTACTTTGCGATCAGTATTGCGATAGCCCCCTTATTCCGATCTGGTCATTCCGATCGTTATTGCGATCTGGATTGCGACGGAATTTAAGGCAATCTTGAAACGTTACTCTGCCCACATTGCGACAGCCACATTGCGATAGGTACACATTCCGATCTAGATTTCGATAAGTACACATTGCGATCTGAATATTCCGATCTGGGATTTCGATATATACACATTCCGATCTGGGATTTCGACAGGTGCACATTGCGATCTACAGGACATTCCGATCTAAACAACATTCCGATGGGCATTCCGATGGCACATTCCGATGGACATTCCGATGGACATTCCGATGACATGTTTAGCCAAATTTTTGTTTGAGTATTTTTTAGACTTAGCCACCATCTAGACTAGTTCCGGAACGTAGTTTACACGAAGATTAAAAAAAAAAAAAAAAAAAAAAAAAAAAGTTAAAAAATTTAGGTCAAGTAAAATCAAATTTTTTCCATACTAGTTTTAGGACATTTCTAGCTCAATTTCAAAATTTGGTGATTACAAATTTTTTAGGTCTACCGTTTTGTCGGACTGAGGAATTTATTGTCGGGCTGAGAAAAAATTGCAATTTTTGGAATTTCAACAACCAATCAATCACAACACAACTACTTAAGATCCACATTCGATTCATCATTTTAGAGAATATTGAGATGGATTCTACTACCGAATATCGTGTGACGAACAACAACATAATGGTGGCAGGTAACAAAGAAAGACCACCAATGCTTGTGTCGGGTCGATATGATCAATGGCAATCCCGTTTTATACGTTACCTTGACACAAAACCTAACGGTGATGCTTTAAGGCAATGTATTTTGGAAGGACCCTATAAACTCTCAAGGATTCAAGTTCCTGCAGTACCAGCCACGGACACGAGTGATGCACAACCCGCATATGAACGTGATGAGAAGAGGACCGACCTCACCCCAGAGAATCGTGCGTGGTTTGATGCAGAGAAGGAAGCAATCTACTTAATTATCAGTGGCATTGGAGATGAAATTTACTCTACGGTTGACGCATGTCCTACTGCTCAAGAAATGTGGACGGCCATTGAAAGATTGCAACAAGGTGAATCACTTAACAAACAAGATGTGAAAACCAAGATGTTTTGGAACTTTGGCAAGTTTACATCAAAGGATGGGGAATCCATTGATTCTTATTACTCCCGATTCTACAAAATGATGAATGATATGACTCGAAACAACTTGCAAGTTTCCACCATGCAAGTCAATGTCCAATTTCTACAGCAACTTCAACCAGAGTGGACACGGTTTGTCACCTTGGTCAAACAACAACAAAAATTAGACGAAGTTTCATATCACAAGCTCTTCGACATCTTGAAACAATTTCAAAATGAGGCAAATGAACTTCGAGCTGAACGAGTTGCAAAGATTTCCAATCCACTTGCTTTGGTGTCTACCACTCAACATTACCCAGATTATCACTCCCGTACTTCAAAGACCTACTCTACTCAATCATCATCACCACGATCATCCATTGTCTCCAAGTCACATGTTCCAACACGATCCCGTGGCAAAGAAGTTGCAAGAGCACCATCACCCATACCTGAGCAATCATCCGAAGAAGACAGTGATGAAGAAGTAGCTCAAAGGGACAGGGAATTCAAGCAACAAATGGCTTTCGTTATGAAGCAATATAAGAAAATCTACAAACCCACCAACAACAACCTTCGAACATCTTCAAACTCGAGGAACACCCATGCACAGAGTCCCCCAAGGTATGACACACGAAGACGTGTTGAGAGTCCTCCAAAGTATGATCGACAACCTAAGTATGATAACCAGAGGGTGGCTACTGTTGTTGGAAATAGGGAAACTGTTGGTACTCAAGTTGTGCAACAAAGTGGGATTCAGTGTTTTAACTGTAGAGGTTTTGGGCATTTGGCCAAGGAATGCAGGCAGCCAAAGAGGGTTAAAGATTATGGTTATCATAAGGAAAAGATGTTGTTGTGCAAGAAAATGGAAGCTGGAATCAAGTTATCAGCTAAGGAAGGAGAAATGCTTGACGACACAGATGATGAACTCTCCGACCAAGAACTCGAGGCACATTATTCATACATGGCAAAGATTCATGAGGTCCTTAACGTCACTGAAGATGACAATGGTCCTATCTTTGATACCGAGCTAATTGATAAGGTACAAGATGATGCTGAATATAATGTGTTTGGTGATACACATGAGCATAGTGATCTTCCAACAACAATTACTGACACGTGTATGATGGAAACGGTTGATAGTAATACCACACCCGATTCATCAGACATGTGCAATAATGAGTTTGCGGATGATCAACATGTAAATGAGTATGATGACGAGGAGCGTGTCGCGCTTGCTAATTTAATTGCTAGTTTACAAAAAGATGTCAATGAAAATAGAAAGAATCAAAAGCAATTAAAGAAGGCAAACGCAGCGCTCACTCAAAACTTTGAAGAATGCAAAGCCGCTCTTATAAAATCTAGTGAGACTATTGATAGTTATAGGGCTGAGCTTCTTCAAAAGACCAACGAGCTTGAGGGGTACAAAAGTCGTGTCATCAACGTTAAAAAGGATGATTTTGAAAATAAATACAATGAAGCTCTTGCTTTGTTAACTAAAGAAAAACGTCAATTTAATGTTTTATTAAGTGATGAACGTCAAAAAACGTACCTTGCCACAACAAAAGTTAATGAACTTGAACAGCGGATTTCTATGAAAACCACCGATTCTGCTAAAATTCTTGATGAGAAGAAACAAGAGGTTGAAACATTAAAACAAGATTTCAAAAATAGACAAAGCAAAGATACTGAAAAAGTAAAGGATCTCGAAGAACAAGTCGATTTTTTGAAAAAAGTTGTTTATAATACACATGACTCTATTCAAACCGTTAGAATGATAGCACCCCGGTCGTTTTTCAAGGGTCAACCTAGCTTTGCCACCCCCAAGTAGCTCGAACAAGCTCAAGCTGCAAACCCCCATTTATATCTTGACGAGTCCGAATGGACCAATCATGATTGCCCTGTAGCTAACCTCGATAGTGAAGAGACGTCCCTTTGGGATGAGGAGAGTAGATCACCGGTCAATAAAGATTTTGTGAAACCATATAACTATGCTTATGAAAACAGTCTTTATGGTCTTTTCACTCCACAAAAACAGAAGTCTCGTGAGCAATTATTTTTAGAATGCAAACAAAAAAGAATTCAATGGAAAAAAGCTTTTGCCACTAAGAGGAAAACTAATGTTTTTAAATATATTAATTATTTGCCTCTAGATGCTTCTAAAAGCAAAAGTAGAAAAATACTTGGTTTTCTTAAACACCACGTTAATAATGTTCAATCAATTGTTGAAAGCGATTGGGAGAAACGTCAAAAGGATAAGTGGAAAACCGAGATTCCTCACGACATAACTGTGCTTGTGAAAGAACTTTTAATACCAAACACGAAGATAATAAAAGAACATGTTCTTGAGTTTGAAAATTTAATTCAGTCTGAAATGTTTGATGATTTAAAATATATTGAGTCTCTTGAAAAAGCAATTGATGACCTTCAAAATGACAAATTAGAATTTTCAAACGAATATGATCTACTCTTAGAAGAATGTCTCTCCAAAGATATTTTGTGTGTTACTCTTCAATCTTGTGCTGATATCGATGAATATTCTGATGTTGCATGCAAATATCTTGATAAAATCAAAGAATGTGAGCGTCTTGAACTTGAGCTTTCGAAACATAAAGAAAATGTTGATAAAAAGGCTTTTGAGTTACTTCAACACAAAACTGATTTCCTTCAAAAACATTGTCATTCTCTTGAACTTGCTTTGCAAAAAGACGTTGGTAGTTTTCCACATGATAATAAATTGCAAGAAAAACTTTCCCAAACGTTTCAAGAAATGAACGAACAAGAATTGGAAATTAAAGGGTTGAAAGCTCAGTTACAAGACAGGGACAGAGCGATAGCAGAGTTGCAGAAACTCATTGCTAAGATGGGTGGGAAGATTGTGGAACCTAGTGTTAAGAAACCTGTTGTAAGACAACCCAATGCTCAAAAAGTGACTAGACCCTCTGTCTTGGGAAAACCATCTGTTTTCTCTAATTCTGCATTTGCAAAACCTGCGTTTGCCCCCAAGACGGATGGGAAGGATAGGTTACCACAAAACACTCCCAAAACAAATATTCGATCACAAAGCATTAAGAACACAAATGTGGTTAAACCAGGGATGTATAGATTGACCACAAAACCCACACAAAACAAAGAAAGTCAATCACCTCAGACTTCTAGAAACACTAATAGACGTGTGTCTTTTACTACAGGAGTAGTCCCCACTGCTAGTGTTAGCCGGCCCCAGCTTAAGAGCACTCGCATGAATGAAAAAGTCTGGCAAAACAAAAGTCAAGGGAAGATGAAGGAAGTAGAAGAACACCCTAGGATTTTCAATGTTTCTAAGAATAAAACGTCTGTAATCGCGTGTAATGACGATTTGAATGATTCGACTTTGAATGCTATGAAAGTTAAGTTTGTTTGTGTGAAATGTGGAAAGTGTGCTAATGCTAATCATGCTATGTGTGTTTCGAATAATGTCAAAGGCGTAGAAACTAGAACTAAGAAGCAAACTGTGATGCCTATTAGTGCTAGAAAACCCAAACGCAAAGTGAACCATTCTGGTGCAACCCCCCCTAAGAAAAGTATTGCATCAGACTCCACCACTAAGAACCCTAGAAGCAGAATTAGGGAATTATATGAGTCTGCTAGCAAGTCTTGGAAATGGTGGTTTGCTAATCAATGTCCTCAAGGATATAAATGGATGCCTAAGGTTAGGACAGAAAATGTGACTACGAGCGTTAGTGTGCCTCTAAGTGATGAAACTAGGGAAACTAATGAATCGGAAATCACAACTAACATGGAATCCAATTTAGCAAATGCTCCATCGTGTTCTAATTCTTCTGCAGGTGATCGAAGTAATTCTCTTCATAATGGACTCCGGATGCACGAAGCACATGACAGGGAATCTCAAGCTTCTAATTAACTTCGTGGAGAAGTTCCTGGGTACGGTCCGATTCGGAAATGATCAATTTGCACCGATCCTAGGATATGGAGACTTGGTTCAGGGGAATATCACTATCAAAAGGGTTTACTACGTCGAAGGGCTCAATCACAATCTTTTCTCGGTTGGTCAATTCTGTGATGCGGATTTGGAGGTTGCTTTTAGAAAGAAGACATGTTTTGTTCGTGATTATGATGGGAATGACTTACTTACCGGAACACGGGGTACTGATCTCTACACTATTTCACTACAAGACTCCACATCTTCAACTCCAATCTGTTTCATGGCTAAAGCTTCAACGACTCAAGCTTGGTTATGGCATCAACGTTTATCTCATCTTAACTTCGATATCATCAACTTGCTTTCTAAGAAAGATATTGTGCGAGGCCTTCCTAACTTGAAATTCATCAAAGATCATCTTTGTTCTTCTTGTGAGCTTTGTAAAGCTAAACGGAGTAGTTTCAAGACAAAGACTACACCAACCTCTAAAGGACGGTTAGATCTTCTTCATATAGATTTATGTGGTCCCATGCGTGTTCAAAGTATCAATGGGAAGAAATACGTTATGGTAATTGTCGATGACTACTCAAGGTATACATGGACTCACTTCTTGAGATCCAAGGATGAAACACCCGATGTTCTCATCAGCTTCCTTAAAGTGATACAACGTGGTCTTCAAGCTCAAGTTAAAGTGGTTCGTACTGACAGAGGTACTGAATTTTTGAATTCAAAACTGAGAAACTATTTTGAAGCTGAAGGAATTGAACATGAAACATCTATTGCTCTAACACCCAAACAAAACGGCGTTTTTGAAAGACGAAACCGTACTTTAGTTGAGGCTGCTCGAACATTGTTATCCGCTTCAAAACTTCCACTATACTTTTGGGCCGAAGCCGTGTCAACCGCATGCTACACACAAAACCGTTCCTTAGTTATCCCAAGACACGAAAAGACACCATATCACATAATTAATGATCGCAAACCTTCACTCAAACACCTTCACGTTTTTGGATGTACGTGTTACATTATTCGAGATGGTGAAAATCTGGACAAGATGAAAGAGAAAGGTGATGCATGCATTTTAGTGGGATATGCAACTCAGTCAAAGGGATACAGAGTGTACAACAAAAGAACAAAATTGATAGTCGAGACTATTCATATCAGATTTGATGAATTGCAAGAAATGGCACTTGAACAAAGCAGTTTAAGTCCCGATCCACAACGACAAACGACTTCCGTTCACAACCGCACGGAACTCGGAACTCAAGACCACAACAATGAACCGTCAAGTTCAAAGCTGGTCCCTGAACATGTTCCTAGAGCAGATATGACAGTGGACACGACACTTGAAGAGTTGGAAATGTTATATGGACCAATGTATGATGAATATTTCACGGGGGAGAAACAAGTTGCATCGAAGTCTTCCGCTGTCACTCATGATACGCATGGTGATACCGATCATCATCAACAAAAGGAGACAACTTCATCTACTTCAACACGGGTTGTTGCAGATTTACCTCCTCCGAATATCACTTCAACAATCGATCCTACAACATCCACAACTACTGTCATTGCTCCAGAGAACACAAATCAAGCAGACGGTGCATTATCTGACGATGACGATTTTCACAACCCATTCGGTACATCGGTACACGAAACTGGAGAGTCTTCTACTCGCCATGTTGATCCGTCAAATATGCATACGTTCTATCAACGACATCCTTCAACACATCATTGGACCCGAGATCATCCTTTGGTTCACGTAATTGGAAACCCTTCACAGCCTGTTCGTACAAGACGACAACTAGCAACCGATGGCGATGTTTGTATGTTCGCACTCGCCGTGAGTACGGCTGAACCGAAAAACATCAAAGAAGCCATGGCTGATCATGCTTGGATTGAATCGATGACGGATGAACTTCAACAATTTGAAAGACTTAATGTCTGGGAACTTGTTGACAGACCACACGATGTGACTCCATTAAATCTTCGTTGGATCTGGAAAAACAAGATGGATGAAGAGAATACGATCATCAAGAACAAAGCTAGGCTAGTGGCTAAGGGGTATGGCCAGAAAGAGGGAATTGATTTTGATGAATCATTTGCACCAGTTGCTCGCATGGAAGCGGTCAGGATTTTCCTTGCTTATGCTGCACATAAGGGATTCACTGTCTATCAAATGGACGTAAAGACGGAGTTTCTTAACGGTCCTTTGAAGGAAGAAGTCTATGTCACGCAGCCGGAAGGATTCGTCAATCCTCATTATCCTGACAAGGTGTATCGTCTCCACAAAGCACTTTATGGACTCAAGCAAGCTCCAAGGGCGTGGTACGACGAGCTCTCAAAATTTCTGGTATCCAAAGGTTTCTCAAAAGGTTCCATTGATCTAACTTTGTTCACTTATAAATATGGGGATGACATTTTTCTTGTGCAAATTTATGTTGTTGACATTATTTTCGGGTCTACAAACCCAAAACTTTCAAAATGGTTTGAAAAAGTAATGCACAGCAAATTTGAAATGTCTATGATGGGCGAACTAAAATTCTTTCTAGGAATTCAAGTTCACCAATCCCCAAGTGGTATCTTTATAAACCAAGCTAAGTATTGTCAAGAGATAATCAAAAAGCATGGTATGACTTCATGTGACCCCGTTGGGACACCATTATCAACCACATCGCTAGATGCTGACTTGGAGGGATTACCCATAGATCAAACGAGATATCGTTCCATGATTGGTTCCCTCATGTACTTGACAGCAAGCAGACCTGATATTCATCATGCTACATGTTATTGTGCACGATATCAAGCACGACCCACTGAAAAGCACCTCAAGGAGGTTAAACGGATCTTTCGGTACCTCAAGAATACCATTCATTTGGGACTCTGGTATCCGAGGGAAACCGGTTTCTTTCTAACGGCCTATTCAGATTCTGATCATGCAGGGTGTCTTGATACACGTAAAAGTACTTCTGGTGGTGCACAATTTCTAGGACAAGATAAGCTTGTGGGATGGTCTTCCAAGAAGCAGGATTGCACGTCACTGTCATCAGCCGAAGCGGAGTATGTGTCTCTATCTGCGTGTTTTGCTCAAGTTCTTTGGATGAGAACACAACTCACGGATTATGGCTTCCACTTTGATAAAGTACCTATGTACTGTGACTCAAAGTCGGCCATAGCCATCTCCTGCAATCCGGTACAACATTCCCGCACGAAGCACATCGATGTCAGATACCACTTCATAAAGGAACAAGTTGAAAGAGGTATCGTTGAATTATACTTTGTTGGAACGGATTACCAATTAGCCGACTTGTTTACGAAAGCTCTGTCGAAAGATAGGTTTGAGTACCTCGTTAGGCAAATTGGTATGAGATGTTTGACTCCAGCAGACCTGGAGATTCTGGCAAAGGTGCCTGCTTGATTTATCTTTCAAACATCAACTTGTATATATCTTTGAAAAAGCAAAATACAAAAATATAAAACACATAAAAGCAAAACACAAAATTAAAAATCTTTAAAAATCCAAAAATATTCTTCTCGACATGTCTTTCAGTATCGATAATATGGACGTGCCTAGAAATGTCGCTCAATAACGACACGGGTGTGTACATAAAGCTCGAATGAAAGTTGTAAATATTTTTCAAAACATGTCATTTCTTATTTTAATAAAGGAAATTGTCTATTTTGGACAAATATTTCCAAACAACGGGTAGAGAAATCCATCACGGGTTGAGCTTGTCACAAAACATTCAACGTTTTGAGCTCAACACAATGGCTTGTAATCACTTTCAGATTGCAACCCGGTTCTATATTCACGGGGGAGTGTACGATTTCGTGCCCTTACCCTTAGCAAAAGAAGAGAAATCTTCTTACACTTGAGTGGATTTGTCATGACATTCAACGTCTATGAACTCAAGTTTATGCTTCAGAAAAACCTCTTCGACAAAAAGAAATAGGATTTTTCAAAAAGCGTTGAACACAATTTTTTCAAGAATTTCTCAATGATTATTCAAAATCTTTCAAAAATTGTGTGTTCAACAACTCCCATCCTCAAAAAGCGAAATGTGGATCATATCCTCACAATGACAATTCAATTGGATCAATTTTTGAGGGGGAGCATTTTAAACTTCATGCAAAAGATTAACACATCTTTCTCCCAGAGATTTCAAGACTATTTTTTCTAAATATATTTTAATCAAATTTGGTATCTCTAATATCAAAAGATTTTATATATTAGAGATAGGGGGAGAAAATGTGATTAAAATGTGATCTAATATAAGACTCAAGCACTTTAACTCTTACCTACATGTGCGAAACACTTTCGATTATCGATGCACATGTGAAGGGGGAGCATTTCTGAAACGACAAAACTAGCAAGGTGTTAAATGTTTTTCAAAGACTTTGTTAGAATTTAAAGTGGTTTTCATGGTTACGATCAAATACCCACAACATCTTTAATTCACGACGTTATTGGTGTCAAAAGGGTGGTTAGGTTTAAGTCCTATGATCCAACCAGAACCGGAGGGATCTTCCCAGGGACAATCCAATAGATTATTAGAAGTCCTTAGGAAAGATGGAGTAGAATGTGAACGTAGCTGAATGCCGACTAAGTACTGATGCTAGCACTGGAACAATCACAACAAGGTGCTAGTAATGATGTCTTGGTAAGCATTGAAGGGGTTGAAGAATGAAAAAGAAATATAAGGATAAAGGGTCTAAAGAAAGAAGCCCTCCATACAACTTAGGCAGAAACCGGGTCAACTCATCATGAAGACAAACTCATCATGGACCCAGTGATGTGAAGCACAACCCTTTCCTAGCTACTCAGGCTTCTCTCAAAAGAAGTTTGTTTTATTGTCACGGAGATCAACACGACTTCTATTGACTTTCTCACTCTGAGATAGTTGATATTGAATAGGTGGCATCTGCTCCAGCCTCCGACCACTAAAAGTGCACAAATCGAGTCTAGAGCCAAGAGATCAATCAAATCTCGTTAGGACACACGGATGAAGATCAAGAGAGTCCTACGCTATATCCTTGTGATATTGCTAGAACACTCAGAGTGATACTACTTAGTATTCACAATGATGAGTGGAAATCCTTCCAGTGTTAACATCAAACAGCACTGCGGTAGGTCATATGCAAGATTCTTTATGAATTGAACATGTGCAAAACTGAAAAGCAACAGTGGTTTGATTCTTAATTGATTCAAACTCGTTTCAGGTTTCTACGCAATATCTTTATGGTCTTGCCAGAACATTCAGAGTGATATTTATTAATATTCACAGTGACGAATGGAAATCCTTCTAGCGTCAACATCAAACAGCGCTACGGTAGGTAACTTGCGAGATTCTTATGAATCAAGCTTGTGTCAACTGGAAAGCAACAATGGTAAGATTCTTAATGAATCAAACTTGTTCCAGGAATTTGAATTGACGACTTTAATCAAGCGGATATTTATCCAATTGATTCACTCTTTATGTTCGCAGTCTTGCTTTGAGACGGTCGAGTAAAGAGAACGGCTAGTACAGCCGCGAAACCCTGTCAAGGAGATTCTTAATTGAATCTACCTGATCACAGGTACGATATTTAATATCGTATAACGGTCTTCACCGACCGGAGGTAAAACGCTACCGATTTAGGACGAATGTCAAAGCCATTCAGTCCGTGTCTATGTTTTGTCACGAGAAGGTGGCGTCACGGTGTACTCAGCAAAGTCAATGATTCAGAAACCACATACTCATGCCTAAAGACATACTCAACAATTAATAGTGTGAGCATGTGGATGAAGACACAAGATCGCAAGATGGCAAAGACAAGTCAAGGATGATTTGAAGATCTCAAGCTTAAAGACAAAGTCGAAAGACAACGACAAAGGCTCAAAGATCACAGCATGAAGGAACAAGACTACGATTACACGTTCAAGACTCATTTATGGCGAGATTAGTAATCTCTACAAATTTCCTAAATGACTAAGGTTTATGACCTCTCATTGGGGGAGATTGTTAGCCTCAAAATATTGAGCCAAACAAGAATGCTCGGTCATATGTTTATTATGTATCGTATTTTAGAACGTTGTAATAGGTAGGATATTAGTCGTGTAATTACGGGCTTGACTTTAAGCTAAGGTTCATTAATAAGTAACCAAAGCCCAAAAGGAAAGCCCGGCCCATGATCATATAGCCCATCAAGCTACATGTAAGCAAGGCTATATAAACCTCTCCTTGCATGTAAGGAGAGGTTGGTTGGTCATTTCATTTTCTCTAATCTAATATTCCACAAGTTTCACCAACCATTTTCTCTCTACTTTCTCTCACTACTTTCTCTCTCTAGAATTCTTCTCATATCTACCTTTCTTTCTTTAATTCGTGTGATTATAACAATCATATATTAGGGACAACAGCCTCTAATTAATATGGTTTGGGTAGGAGGGATCAACTCCTTGTGAAGGATGCAAGACACACACCACATTCACCATGTAAATCCTGACTGAAACTATAACTAGGATGCACCCATACGCCCCACATGATAACATAATAAATAAATAAAGGCCAATTAAACTGAAGGGACGCCACGATCTATCACTCCGCCGTGGGGAAGTCATAACACTGGTGCCTCCAGTGTTATGGTTATGGTACCTCCATAACTAGGTGAAACTGACATGCATGTATATGGCTAAGGTAACTAATAAAACATAAGCATTTAAATCTGTAACTACTGGAAAAACAGTTGGCTGCATACGGGAAATCCTAATAAAGGAAGAGATTGTCCTTACTGAAGGGCGGGAAATCCGTACCTCTTGTCCAGTAGAAGCTAATCGGGAACGCTGAAGAACCTACTCCGCCTTGACGGATAATACTACATAAGAATAGGGACGTGCATGAGTTGTCTGAGATACGTGTATTTTACTGGTTCTGTGTGTTCTTAGCTTATTATTCATATTTTTTAATGTTTTAATTGTTTAAAGTGTTATCTGTAGTTATTCTTGTATTCTGTTATTTATTATTCATGTATTAAGGTATTACTATACTTGTATTGTAATACTAAGTAACTTTCTAAAAATAGCAGGTTTCCTAAAATAGAAATTTTCCAAAAATAGTAAGTTTTTATAATAAGAAATAAGCTGGATTATTAAGCTAAAATATAAGTTAAAGCTTATTAGTAAAAATACAAGTCATAGATTAAATATTATAGCTTATTAAATGGTTAACACGGTCAATTTAATAACTATAGATTATATGAATTTAATTAAAATAACATGTTTATTTAAATTAGGCTAATTAAATACTTAGGTTAAATCATGAAATATTAATTTTAATATTTAAAACTTAAGTCTTGTCAAATAAATAAAATAAACTGATTTTATTAATTCTAGAGGCCGAACCCGTGTTCTAAAATAATCCCGAGCCCGAAAAGTGCCTAGCCGACACCACCCAACCGGCGGCCAGTGGTGTCAGCCGGCGGCCAAAACCAAACGCAGCCCATCAGTGGCTATAGTCGGCTAGCCGGTTGCCACTGATGGCTACAAGTTCCCCCTGTTTTGTCTGTCAGCTACCCACTGACGAGCCAAAGTACACCTCGGCTCAAGCCGGAGTTCCCACTGTTGCAAACTAAGTACCACCGAGATCCTAGTGATCTCGGTTGACACTAAAAACAAACCAAACATCACCAAAACTATACCCCGACTTGCGTCGGGGTCCCTTGTGTGCGATCGACCCAAAAACCAAACCAAGCCGATACCTAGGTGGTCTCGGTGGTGGTGCAAAAGCCAAGCCGAGAGCCTTATGCTCTCGGTTGTGTGTCGGCCAAACCAAACCAAACCCCAAACAACCTTAATTCTTGATTCCTGGTTAACCTTTCATGTTTTATGGTTTGTTTTTAAGATTTAAACACATGTTCATCATAAATCAAATAAAAAGAATAAAAAGAAAAGGTTTATGATGTTACCGAATGCGTAGATGATTAAGGTTAATACACATGAACACGTAGGTACCAAAATCCAAGATCAAAACCAACCCGAACACCCTTGTGTTCTTGTTCGACCGGTGGCAAGAGAAAGAGGAGGTTTTACGGTTTCTTGATTTTTTATAAAACTATATTATGTTATTCCGTGGAAGTTTTATTAACCAAGGATTAATATTGGGCTAATGGGCCAAAGGCCCTCTTCTTTCCTTTCTCTTGTCTAGCCGCGGCACACAAGGCCCAACAAGCCAAAACCATACGTTTTATGGCTAAATAAATATTCGTGTGTGTTGGTGTTTAATTGTTGTGAGACCCCTAAAATCAGGCAAGGGAACAACTAGGCAGCAAGGGGGTAACACGTCATGGTACAAGTAACAATGAATTATAAAATAACTTGAAAATGACGTATACATTACATCATAAAAGATAAGAGTTTTAAACAAAGGTCCCAGAGTTTTATAAGCGGAAAATATATTATTTCATTATGGTTTTGTAACATATAGTTACCAAGAATATATGATAAACTTCTGACAGTTTTTATTAAAACCAAAGTTTAAATATACACAGAAATCTCCAAGCTGCGATAATATCCTGCGGGCTCCCATCCAAACAAAGCTAAGTAATAATACCTGAGATTAAACATGTAAAATCGTCAACATAAAGTTGAGTGATATTCATAGGTTTAGCAGTAAAGGTGTGGAACACAAGCATTCATTTGTAAAACAAGTAAATATGGAAAATGGTTATGATCATTAACCATAGTCCGAAACCATTATTATTGCTATTTAGTTCATGAACCGAAGCTTAACTCAATGTAAGTTCCTCTAGTGAGTATTCAGCCTAAATACTCAAGTATAAACAAATGAAATGCGTCATGGTTAAACAACCACAACATGGGACGGGGATTGTCAATCCCGATGGATCCACCCACAACATTCGCGCTTAGCAACACAAGTAAATTAACGGTTCATGATCAGGAGAGGAAACTTAAGGGCTATAACTAAAAGCAATAATAATAATGAAAATCTGTTGGAAATCATCAAGTTCTGAAAAGCATACAAGTTCTGGATAGCATACAAGTTCTAGATATCATACAAGTTCTGGATAGCATATAATTTTAAATGAATGTGTTCCACCATGTAAAATCTCACCCCGCGTTTAGAAACAATGTATAAGTAGTAAAAAGGGGCTATGAACTCACCTCGAAGCAATGGCAACGGTAAAATTGCACAAACGTAGACATGGAGAAATAATAGCTCAGAACAATCCGTAACCAAAGTTAAATAAGGATGTATCACTATACAAGCATAACGACAATAAACGTAGCATTTAGTCCCCTAGTATGTGCTTGAGTTTTTTTTAGTAAATAGATAGTTTTTAACACCTGCGAAGTTTTAGCGTTTTAATAAAGGTGTAGTCATTTAATCAAGATATTTTTAGCAAGATCGAACAGTTTGTGGTCGGGACAGTTTATTTAACCGGCCGTTTAATGGGTCAAATATCCTAAATGTATTTTAATAAAAGTATCTTAAATAAATAAAATTAATAAAATTAATATATTAATTATTAATTTTATTTAAAAGAAAAATACATGTCTAGTTTCTTTTAAGGAAACAAGAAAGATGTTGTATGATGGGAGACAAGGGACACATTAAATGAAGTGAAGGATTTTCAAATTAGCCAATGTGAATTTGCTGTACGCTTCTTATCATCGTCAGAAGGATGATATCGTCAATTTTTCGGCGTGAGCGGCGGACACGATAGTGGCTCGTAGAGTATACCGTCAGTACCGTTGGGTAGCTAGCCGTGTGATCTATAAGTAGGTGTTTTAAATTTTATAAACCGAGGTCGTTTGATGGGTTAGAATCATGTTCAAAGTAGGCGTCTTACAACTATTTTAAGATTTGGAGTTTAGTGGGCCAGTTTCGATCCCATCTACGGTTCTCGATAGGGACATTTGGGTCGAACCAAAGGTATGGCCGTGTAGACGGCATGGCCGTCTACAACTTTCATTGTTTAACTGACTGGGGGCAACGTCGTTTCGAGGGTCAAATTGAGGTTAAAAAAGGTCGTGTCGTAACACATAGCAAAGTTATATTTTTCGACATCTAAACCAACTTGTTTTTTGTTTGTTTTAAATTGGACCTCAAGCACAAACAAGGCTAATACTCTAGCTGCATATGTATAGACGATAGAATAAAATGGTACCGAGAGGATCAGCTTAGAATTAAGTAGGTTTGTGTGTATGCTTCTCGATCACAGGGAACAGAAGCCATGAAAACCTTAACCTCATTCAACAATCGATACGAACGAAACAAACTTCAAACCAACATCTACTAAAACTGAATCCTTGTTTACGAATGAGAAGAAGTTTGCTTGTATACGTCTCTCAATAAGGAAGACGACTGTAAACGGCGACTCTTCTTGAAATCTTTGTACACCCGTGAATACCCACTAGTGCCAAGGAATATGTTTGGTTGTTTGAACATGTTGAACAACAAGAAAAGATAAATAGGTCTAGATCCCGTAGCTTCCTCCTATTGCTCATATTCACTTATTCACTATATGAATTGCAAGTCATGTATGAATTCTTTAGCAAGCTATGAGCTATCAACGTACGGTTGGGGTTTGAAGCAAGAAACTCGAGCATCGTCTCATCATTATTTCTGACCATGTTCATTGGTCATCACGAGTCCACTAGTTTGAGCAAGGATTATTTATAGGTGACGTTTGAATATTGATAGAGGAAACCTTGAAGATGATAGCAGGTTGATAAAACTTAGGCCAAAGACGTGGCAATAAAGTTGCCATGAAGATGGTTACGTGTAGAGCATGAGAGACATGAGATATGTGTAATGGCATAGTAATATAATGAAAGGATATGAATGATTAGATATACTTTCAATTTCCAGCGTTAGGGATACGATAAATAAAGCGGATATTATTGATGCCTGATATTTTAAAAGTTACGGGACTTGAAGGATACACGTAAAATACGAAAAGTAAACTTTCACTATAAAATAAAAACGTCGGCATTCGGAGAACATTGGTATTTCAATAAATGAATGAGGGTTTTAATTTTAATGAACATTTATGCATCGTATAAACGAATGCCGCTTAAAAGCCGAAACATAAATTATGAAGAGTGCTCGTTAAATGAAAAATTAAAACGAAGACAATAGAAAATAATTCTTTTTCATAATGAGGATGTTTATGGAAACATAATAATCTGACTTCTTAGAGTCAAAATAGCCATCAGTTCTCGTTCCATCGAATTGGGTAAAATTTTTATAAAACACGTGCGAGTGCTTTTGATTTAAATAAATATCAAAAATAAAATAAAATTTTAATAATTCCAAATAAATTATTTTAAATTGTTATAAAAATAATTAAAATATAATTTAATTAAAATTCCCGAATGCTCAGGATTTACGAATGAAAAAGTAAAAGAACATCTCAAACATTGTAAAATCGAAAAGTGCGAATAAAAGAGTAATTTCATTACCAAGAAAAATGCGAGTTTTTATAGTCGACCCTCCTAAAGGAACTCTAGTCCCTCAGAGTTCTACTCGAGACGGAAGAAGATGCAAACAAATGGAGATACAAAGTGTAGAGCTGATTCATTTCTTCCCAGGTAACTTCCGTACCACGACGAAACTTAACAATTGGAATTCAACTTTGCTTTAGTTCCTTAACTCCTTTTCGAATAAATTTTCAAATTTGGATGAAAATAATAACCTTTCGGTATAAAGAAATATAAAGAGATGGTGTGAACACAAGATTTGCTTAAACGGAGAAGGTGCGTTAGAACGAGTTAAGATTGATAATCGACAAAGAATCGCAAATCCCGCAAACTGTAAAATATGATAATCTTAAAACGTAACAATCTAATTACAAAAGAAATGGAAGGGAAAAATAAATTACATATGAACATTTAAACTACAAGTTGTCACAAGTACCTGTCTAGGATTTGGTATTACTTTCAAACTCAGGTTAAGTATTTTCTTGGTAAGGATTTCAAAGTAGAAATAACTCAGTTCAATTAATTATTTCGATCAGCTTAAGAGATTTTTGGATGACTGTACTAAATTATTGTTAAAAACTCAGGTTTATCGTTACCATTAGAGAAAATCAAGTTTCCAAATTATTTAGAATCATTGTTAGAAATTGTAAATTAAACTGATAATTTCATTAGGTTAAAAGTAAAGTATGATATAATCAAATACTCTAAAAGATACAGCTTGACATCCTTTCAAACACTCGTTATAAATTTACCAAAGATGATGTATACATCCGACATTAAACTTGAAACGGGTATTTTAGTAATTTAAACATTTGATAAGATGTGTAAAACGTTCTTAAAATTTTGTAAATTTTTTTAGAAATCCAAGTAGGTGATTAAGGTATCAAGTGATAAACATAGCGCATGCTCAGATTTTCAAAAGGTGACAAGATAGAAAATAATACTCAAAAATTAGTATACGAGCAATAACACGAGGGGATAAAACGGAACTCTTAACAATTTCTCAACGAACATGATAGAATAGACGCGTCCATGATAAGGACAATAAGAAACAAGGATTTAGCAAATGATTGATTCACGAGTGTGGTTGGTGTCACCAACAATGGCTTAGTAACTTATCAGTGGTCGATACACGATCGAAAGATAAAAGCCACTCAATAAAATTTCGAATCAATGAAATTCTTAAGAAGTCACTTGAGAGTAATTCCAGTAAGATGAAAAACATTCGCAATGAGAGGCGAAATCAATACGTGGTTCACACGAATGAATTTCAAGACGATATAGTCTAACACACATCATGACGGATAAAGAAAATCATCATCCATGGCTACCCATAAATCATTATCCGCGTCCAGAGACGTTTCGAAGGTCTACCAAAATAGATAGAGAAGGTTGGTCAATGAATAAGCATCACAACGTTGAAACTTTCAAGTCTGGTATCAATGGCAGTAATTAAACGAGTGGTAACGAGAATTATATCACGAAGGAAGATGAGGTAACAAGTAAAACAATGTTCGTTGAGTAAAGAAATATGTGCTTGCTGTCACGTAATTCGTTCAAGAAAGAGGTAAGGAAATATGTGCATATGTTACGAACGGGTGCTACTCGCATAATATGTAAAAGTTTTCAAAATTTTAATTTATCTAACTTTTCAGAAACACAAGTAAAAAGTTGGTTCTGGACCAAGTATTTTTTTTAAGGTGACTACTATTTGGCCTCGCATGGCTCCTTCTAAGTTACGCATAGGTGATCAGGCCATGCATAATTTAGGACTAGCAATGTGATGCTTATCTTCGTCAAACCAGTATTACATGTCATATGATTTAAATTATGTATATAATGACATTTGTAAAACAAGATTTAAATTGATTTATGAAACTTTTCACAAGTAGGTAAATCGGCTAGATATTCGAATCAACAATCTTGATGTCACAAGAATTCTTTATAAGACCAATGTAGAACAGTTTGTGGAAATACATCGTAAGATTAATGTCAATTAATTTTATAAGGTAACATTCAAGTATTCTGTAAAGTCCAAGTAGAAAATTTTGTAAAATGATTTGCAAGCAATATCGGTTTATATTCATATGGTGACACGACGATAGCTTATAAAATAGCGAGTGAGTTACATGAGGGTAATAAAGAGTAGTTCAAGACAATCAATTAAATGGTTACAAGTTGATAAAGTTTCAAAAGGTTTAGCCGGAATCGTCATGAGACACGTGTCAAGATGATAACGAACGATATGAAAACAAGAACTTCAAACCTCGACCCAAATCAGTGGTACGATAGAAGCGAAAAAGACAACTTAGAATGACAATTAAGTCATGCATAAAAGAAAGGGTAAAGGAATCCATATCTCAAAATTTTAGCAACTTTGACTTTCTAGTCAACTTTGACTTTTGGGGTTTGGCCGAACCAATTGACTTGCTAATGACATTTTTAAGACTCGAAGTCTAAAGCAATTTGGTGTAAAACAATTTTTTTGAACAACTTTCTAGTTTTACTCGAGACTTGTAACGGATCAGAAATGGACGAAAATGCCCTCGCATCAAATTTGTCAACGAAATGATATTTTAAAAATACGTAGAAATAAACTCTTAAATTTTACAGTTTCAAATGAGTGTAACTTGCTCGTTTTTAAGATTTACGGGTCGAATTTTATGTCCTAAATGAACGTCTCAACAAATAGAAACTTATTTTTATTTCTAAAGTTTATAAAAATATTTTCTCGGCATCGTTAAATTACATGTAACTTTTCTACAAAAAGTATATTTTTTGACACACCTTGAGATTGACTGAAATTTCATAATGACCCGGAGTTTATGTACACACATGACTTGTGGATCCCATAAAAACAAAAAAGAATAAATTGTATAATTAAACATACAAAGGAAAACATTGTACAACAATGGTTCAAGAATACTAATGATAATCTTAGAAGTAAAAAACGGCGCATGACATCAGTGTCTTCAATTTCAATATGCAATGCAGGAAGGTCTCTTGGCGGCGTGATTTTTCAAAATCACAAGACATACCGAGAAAGAAATGGAATATTAACGGTTTGCACTCTCGGAGCGATGAGATTTAATGAAAATGGAGGATACAGGTCTATAGAAGTAGAATTGTATTTCAAAGAATCGTCACATAATAGAGGATGATTTACAAGATGACGATGGTGTTTTCAAGGTACAAATGGACGTTGAAATTCGAAGTCGAAACGTACAATGGTCAATGATGTAATATTTAATCGATATTCGACTGTCGTGTAAAACGGTGATGTAAAAGTCAATCAAAGTTATGAAAACTCACGATATTACTCAACACAAATTCAAGGAACGCTTCGAAATGTGTGACTCACACGATGTCCTTTAGTCTTTTTCGGAGACACATTGAGCTACACAATGGTCTACAGAATAATTTTCAAGGCATCCAATCACAGATGGTCAGAAAACAATTTGGATATCTAAATAGATATCTTAAAGAGGTTTAACAATGGAAGTAATGCACAGGGTAGTAAAATGAAAATCGGAAGTTTCATTGAAAGCAATACTTATTTAATCCCAAACAATGGTATCACGAGAATACACAGAACATGTAACAGTGAGTCGAGAAAACAGACGGTTCAAAACGAACGAGTATATAAGGTCAGTTGTATCACGCATAAACAAGATAGCAATAGTATTCAGAAAAGTGAGTATGAAAAGTCGGTAGCATATGCGCTCCGAATATAGGTATGAAATGTCATAACAATATAAAATCATTGCAACAAGATCAATTAACAAGAACAAGAATTCAAGAGATGCAGTAAGAGCATATGTAACCAAGTAATATCCAATGATAATTCATTGAGCACAAATCCTTTGAAAATACATAGTAATTATCGTCATTAGGGTAAGGTAATATCTCATAATGTAATCAAGAGATGAAATACTACAACAATAATTAAAAGTAAATAATAAGGATTAGAGAGTTACCCGCGCAGATATCGAACAACAATGGCAGATTCTGTGTTTGACACTTAGAAACATGAATTATTTGAACTTTCGGTTATAGACTAAGTTTTGAAAAACGACTCAGTTCCCTATAACCATCGCTCTGATACCAATCTGTGAGACCCTTAAAATCTGGCAAGGGAACAACTAGGCAGCAAGGGGGTAACACGTCATGGTACAAGTAACAATGAATTATAAAATGACTTGAAAATGACGTAATAAAAGACGTATACATTACATCATAAAAGATAAGAGTTTTAAACAAAGGTCCCAGAGTTTTATAAGCGGAAAATATATTATTTCATTATGGTTTTGTAACATATAGTTACCAAGAATATATGATAAACTTCTGATAGTTTTTATTAAGACCAAAGTTTAAATATACACAGAAATCTCCAAGCTGCGATAATATCCTGCGGGCTCCCATCCAAGCAAAGCTAAGTAATAATACCTGATATTAAACATGTAAAATCGTCAACATAAAGTTGAGTGATATTCATAGGTTTAGCGGTAAAGGTGTGGAACACAAGCATTCATTTGTAAAACAAGTAAATAGGGAAAATGGTTATGATCATTAACCATAGTCTGAAACCATCATTATTGCTATTTAGTTCATGAACCAAAGCTTAACTCAATGTAAGTTCCTCTAGTGAGTATTCAGCCTAAATACTCAAGTATAAACAAATGAAATGCGTCATGGTTAAACAACCACAACATGGGACGAGGATTGTCAATCTCGATGGATCCACCCACAACATTCACGCTTAGCAACACAAGTAAATTAACGGTTCATGATCAGGAGAGGAAAATTAAGGGCTATAACTAAAAGCAATAATAATAATGAAAATCTGTTGGAAATCATCAAGTTCTAAAAAGCATACAAGTTCTGGATAACATACAAGTTCTGGATAACATACAAGTTCTGGATAGCATATAATTTTAAATGAATGTGTTCCACCATGTAAAATCTCACCCCGCGTTTAAAAACTATGTATAAGTAGTAAAAAGGGGCTATGAACTCACCTCGAAGCAATGGCAACGGTAAAATTGCACAAACGTAGACATGGAGAAATAATAGCTCAGAACAATCCGTAACCTAAGTTAAATAAGGATGTATCACTATACAAGCATAACGACAATAAACTTAGCATTTAGTCCCCTAGTATGTGCTTGAGTTTTTTTTAGTAAATCGATAGTTTTTAACACCTGCGAAGGTTTAGCGTTTTAATAAAGGTGTAGTCATTTAATCAAGATATTTTTAGCAAGATCGAACAGTTTGTGGTCGGGACAGTTTATTTAACCGTCCGTTTAATGGGTCAAATATCCTAAATGTATTCTAATAAAAGTATCTTAAATAAATAAAATTAATAAAATTAATATATTAATTATTAATTTTATTTAAAAGAAAAATACATGTCTAGTTTCTTTTAAGGAAACAAGAAAGATGTTGTATGATGGGAGACAAGGGACACATTAAATGAAGTAAAGGATTTTCAAATTAGCCAATGTGAATCTGCTGTACGCTTCTTATCATCGTCAGAAGGATGATATCGTTAATTTTTCAGCGTGAGCGGCGGACACGATAGTGGCTCGTGGAGTATACCGTCAGTACCGTTGGGTAGCTAGCCGTGTGATCTATAAGTAGGTGTTTTAAATTTTATAAACCAAGGTCGTTTGATGGGTTAGAATCGTGTTCAAAGTAGGCGTCTTACAACTATTTTATGATTTGGAGTTTAGTGGGCCAGTTTCGATCCCATCTACGGTTCTCGATAGGGACATTTGGGTCGAACCAAAGGTATGGCCGTGTAGACGGCATGTCCGTCTACAACTTTCATTGTTTAACTGACTGGGGGCAACGTCGTTTCGAGGGTTGATGACGTATAGTCCCCAACCGGGTCATGAGCCCGGCTCACGGGTACTACCCGTATCCGGCCCATCACAGATGGGTGGATAAATGTCATTCAGGCTTATGGGTTTGAGTGAACAGTACCCGTACATGTGTGCGGCCCACGGCCCAAGGCGGCCGACATAAGATTAGACAGAATAATATTCTGTCTAGGAATATCTTTATCCCAATAAGAGAGGATATTCACTACCAGAATTAGAAGATAACAATCATTCTAATTCTGGTGCTTATCTCTTCCTTGGGGCCGACGCATCAGTAGAAGCCCACTAGGGTTTCACTACCTATAAAAGGAACCCCCAAGGTTCCACAAAGGTATTACGACTTATACTCTAAACTCATACAAACCTTAAACCGATTACTTACTCTCACGCCGGAGTCTAATCGTGGGAAACATTCCCACGGTAAGCCTAACGCGTGCTGTTTAGTGTGCATGATCCCAACCAAACGATTCACTTGGTGCAGGAGCCGGAGCCCAGCCAACCCGAATTAAGCCTAATTCGGGTCTAGCAAGGATCAACCAACTTTTGCATCAACAAGTTGGCGCCATCCGTGGGACCATAACACTAAGCTAGAACAAAACCTCATCTCGAATCTCCAATGACGAAGGGGCATCCGCCAACTAACCCCAGGAATGTGAATCCTGGGAACCGGAAGTCCCAAGGGGAAGGGATTCTCATCCCCAACCAATCACCTAACCGCCTCGCAGGCGGGCTGGGTATCCGTAGCGGTTTTCAACCCGCGGGGGTGACGAGCACGATCTCGGTGACACCCCCGCCTACTTCAACCCTGGACAACCCTGATCCAGGGAGTGCGCCAGACCCTCCTAACAAGGAACTGCGCAGACCCTCGACGGAGGAAGAAGTGGAAGCCCTACCACTCAGTGAGGAGGATCTTACTCGAGTTCTCACTCAGAACTTCGAAAGGATCATCCTAGGGATCGCATCAAGATTGAGTCTGGGGAGGAACCTCCAAGCCAGACTCAACTTTGGTGACAGTGGACCAACCACCCCCTCCCAAAACTGGAGGAAAAGGAGAACTCGGCCTCAGGAGCAGGGAACCTTTGAGGAAACCCCTCAACCCCGGAATGTGTTTGAGCGCATAGGAGATCTCCTTATACAGGAATTAACGCAGTCTCAAGAAGGAGAAAAGTCGGATGGCTCACCCGAGCGGCCAGACCGAGAACTGACTAGAACCACACGCCGCCCGAGTGTGTGGGACAGAATGGACACTGGGAAAAAGGCTCCTGGCTCATCCAAAAAAAGTGGTCCCTATGCAAAGAATGGGGCACCCCCGCCATCCCCGGATCCGTCCGAAGAGGATTCAGATGACCATCCGCCTAAGCGTCGCCGACCTAGGCGCACCCCTCCACCACCACCAAACAATGATAGGTATTACGATAGTCCTTACTATCGAGATACGGAGGCAGAGGATCTCTCGCGTCCATGGTGTGAACCATGGGATGACCCTAGGCTCACCCGGCCATGGGCGGATCCCAGGGAAGACCCGTTCACCCTCCGCATACGGAACTATTCTGAGGACACCAAACGTCGCATGCCGGCGTGTATCAAGACTTATGATGGGTCTGGTGATCCTGTGGATCACCTCAAAATATTTGATACGCAGGCTAAAATTGAGCGATGGCCCATGCCCATATGGTGCCAAATGTTCAATTCGACCTTGATTGGAAACGCCCGTGACTGGTTCGAGGCACTCCCCCCACGGAGCATTGATAGTTTCACGGAACTACGCACTGCGTTTGAGAACAATTATACTCAAAGGAAGAAGTATAATAGGGATCCGGTCTCATTAGCAACCGTCAAGCAACGGCCGGGGGAGTCCACAGAAGCCTTCACTGAGCGCTTCAATGATGAGTGCACACGCACAAGAACCATGCCAGAGCTCCTGAAAATCTCTCACTACATGCACTCCATAACAGACAGAGAACTGATCAGGCGTCTCAACGACAAGCGTCCAGAGAGATATGATGACCTCATGGAAAGGGCCAGAAATTTCATAGAGGGAGAAACAGCTGTTGCCGCGGCCTACCCATCCCGAGGAAATGGGTACCGGTCAAATGACCAGTCCCGGAGACAGTCGGGCGGTCAAGGTAACCAGAACAATAACAAGGGCTCGGACTATAAGAGCCAAAGCAAAGGCGGACGGTCGGACGACAAGTTCACCCCCCTAAAGATGTCCTACCGGGAGATCTTGTTGACTGAAGGGGCGAACTTTCCAAGGCCTCCCCCAATGACCACTCCCCCGGAACGTCGGCAAGGAAGTCGCTTCTGCGAGTTCCATAATGACAAAGGACACGGCACGGAGGAGTGTATCCAGCTCAAGAAGCATATTGAGTCGCTAATCAAATCAGGCAAACTCAAGCACCTAGTTAAGGATTGGAAGGACGGAAAAGACAACAACAAGAAGTATGATAAGAAGGATCCCCAAAAGGACAAGCCTTCTACCATATACATGATCCAATCCAGACAGCGCCGCACGAGACAGAAAATTGGCCAAAAATTTTCACGCGGCAGGGAAATCTCATTCCCTCCCATCACAGCAAGCGATGTGATTGATGCGCCTCTCACTATTGAGATAAGCATTGGAACACACAATGTTCGTCGCATGTATGTGGATGGAGGATCGTCAGCAGAGGTACTGTATGAACACTGCTTTGTGCAGTTATGCCCAGAAATAAGAAGCCAATTAGTACCGGCCACGTCGCCGCTTACTGGCTTTAGTGGAGACACTATCTGGCCGATAGGGCAATTGCGTTTGCTTGTCACCATTGGGAATGAGGAACATTCCACTACGACATGGATGAACTTCATGGTGATACGTTCACACTCTCCGTATAATGGAATCAAAGGCAGACCAGGCATTTTGGCTATCCGGGCAGTACCCTCTACGGCACACGGAATGATCAAATTCCCCGTTGAGGGGGGAATCGTTACTATTTACAACACAGTCATACCAACATCCGAGTGTCACACCGTGACAACACCGGCTCCACCTGTCCCACCCAAGGATGGGGCGTCACCACCCAATTGGAAGGTGGCCATTCACCCTGACTATCCGGAACAGGAGGTATCCATAGGAGGGGCGCTCTCGGATAGCGGCAAAAGGGCCATGTGCTCTCTTTTAAGTGCAAACCTGGACATATTCGCATGGGAGCCAAAACATATGACGGGTGTGCCACGTGCGATAGCAGAGCACAAGCTCCAGATCCGCCAAGGGTACCAACCCATCAAGCAAAAGAAGCGCGGCCAGGCGCCCGAGTGCAGCCAAGTGATACTGGAGGAAGTACGGAAGCTAGTGGACGCAGGCATCATGCGCGAGGTATACTACCACGAGTGGTTATCTAATCCGGTCATGGTCAAGAAACATGACAGAAGTTGGCGCATGTGTGTGGATTTCACGGATCTGAACAAGGCCTGCCCACAAGACTGTTACCCGTTACCAGAAATCGACTAGAAGGTGGAGTCCTTGTGTGGATATCCTTTCAAATGCTTCTTGGATGCATATAAAGGGTATCACCAAATCCAGATGGCGGAGGAGGATGCAGAAAAAACGGCGTTCCACACGAGCCAGGGTGTATATTGCTATACGAAAATGCCGTTTGGATTGAAGAACGCCGGCGCTACATATCAGCGGTTGGTGGATAAAGCTTTCGAATCACAAATAGGACGCAACTTGGAAGTATATGTTGATGACTTGGTGATAAAAAGCCACACGGAGGAGGCACTTCTCCGGGATGTCCAGGAGACATTCGACACGCTGAGAAGGATTAACATGAAGTCAAATCCAAAGAAATGTACGTTTGGAGCAACAAAGGGAATGTTCCTGGGATATTTGATTGACCCAAACGGCATCAAACCTTGTCCAGAGAAGACGGACGCAGTGATACGACTACCGTCCCCGCAGACACGGAAGGAGGTGCAGTCCCTGAATGGGAAGTTAGCCGGGCTGAATAGATTCCTATCTAAATCCGCAGAGAAGTCATTACCCCTATTTAAGACACTCAAGAAGTGTATTAGAAAGGGAGACTTCCGCTGGACGAAGGAAGCTGAGGAAGCTTTTGGCCAACTCAAGCAGCATCTCGCATCTCTCCCTATGCTAGTAGCCCCCCGACCAAAGGAGGAACTCATTATGTATCTCTCAGCTACTCAATGGCGCAATAAGCGCGGGTACTTATGACGGATAGAGATACAATACAAACTCCAGTCTACTTCATAAGTAGAACACTACAAGGGGCGGAGCTGAATTATTCCTCCATGGAAAAATTGGTGTTAGCACTTTGCTACAAAGCGGTTGCGCCGGAACTTTCAGGCGCACCCAATTGTGGTGATTACGGATCAGCCAATCAAACAGGTTATCTCTAGACCAGACGTGGCAGGGAGGCTAGAGAAATGGAGCATCCTATTGGGGGGGGGGGGGGCACAATATATCTTACAGACCAAGGACGACTGTTAAAGGCCAAATCTTGGCAGATTTCCTGATCGAAAAGCCTGATGAGGAAGAACCAATCATTAAGCAAGACGAGGTCCCAACGGAACCTTGGGTGCTATTCACGGACGGATCCTCATGTACAGACGGGTCCGGGGTAGGTCTCATCCTCACGAATCCAGAAGGAATGGAATTCACATACGCCCTCCGTTTCGAGTTCACGGCCACCAACAACGAAGCGGAATATGAAGCATTAATCGCGGGTTTAAAAATCGCCGCTAGAATGGGGGTCCGCAACCTTGAGGCCTACGTGGACTCACAGCTTGTCGCGAACCATATTCTAGGTGGGTATGTGGCTAAGGAGGACAACATGGTCAGGTACTTGGAAAAAGTCAAGTCGTTAATTGCGACTTTCAGTAAGTTTTCCATCAAGCAGGTGCCAAGAGGCGAGAACAAGAAAGCGGACGCTCTTAGCAAGATCGCATCCACGAGCTTCGCTCACTTGTCTAAACAGGTTTTGGTGGAAATACTCAAGGAGAAATCTATCACGGAAGGGGAGGTAGCCGCTATAGTTGAGGAGGAGGGACCTACGTGGATGACCCCAATCATCAACTATTTGACTAATGAAACCCTTCCAGACGAGGAAAAAGCAGCAAGGCGCATTAAAAGGAAGTCACAACATTTTGAACTCCGAGAAGGCATCCTTTACAAGCGCTCTTTCTTGCAGCCGTGGCTGCGGTGTGTTGGACCACGCCAGGCGGCTTACGTCATCAGTGACATACACGAAGGGTTGTGCGGCATGCATGCAGGCCCACGATCCGTGGTAGCCCGAGCCTTACGAACAGGATACTATTGGCCCACCATGCACAGAGACGCGCGCGACATGATTCGCAAGTGCAACGATTGCCAAGTGCATAGGCCAGTACCGCGACACCCGCAGCAGGAGCTTACACCTATCACGTCCCCATGGCCATTTTACAAGTGGGGAATTGACATCGCAAGACCATTTCCTGTAGCTGCGGGGGGGGGGGGGGGGGGGGGGGGGTTAAATTCTTGATTGTTGCAATGGACTACTTCACACGATGGATAGAAGCCAAGGCAGTCAAGTCTATTACAGGTAAGCAGGTCAAGAAGTTTGTGTGGGAACACATTGTGTGTCGTTTTGGTCTACCAGGAGAAATCATCTCGGACAATGGCAAGCAGTTCACGGACAACCCATTCAAAAATTGGTGTGCATCATTGAACATCAAACGGCGCTTCACGTCCGTTAAGCATCCACAAACGAACGGCCTTGTCGAACGAGCAAATAGGAGCTTGGGGAATGGAATCAAGGCGCGTCTGGATGAACGAAATGGCAAATGGGTCGACGAGTTATCACACGTGCTATGGGCGCATAGAACCATGATCAAAACAGCCAACGGAAATACTCCATTTGCATTGGCTTACGGCACTGAAGCCGTTATACCAGCAGAAATAGGGATGCCTACCATCCGCACGGCGGAGGTTAATGTCGTTACAAATGATGAACAGCTGCGAGTCAACCTGGATCTGTTGGAAGAAAAAAGGGAAATAGCAGCCATCAATGAGGCTAAGTCCAAGGCTAAGATGAAGGCTTATTATGACGCCAAGGTCAAAGGTGTTTCTTTTTGACCGGGAGACTACGTCTATCGTGCTAACGAAGCGAGTCGAGTGGAGAATACAGGAAAACTGGGCCCTAAATGGGAAGGACCGTATGAAGTCACTGAAACCTTGGGACGAGGCGCGTACAAGTTACGTGACATGGATGGCCGCGACCTAGAGCGCACATGGAACATCTCCAATCTCAAAAGGTGCTATCTTTAAAAGCTACGGCTTCCGCACGGGTACTTCGCTATAGGCGGTCTTAATAAAGAACCATGCGGTTTATTTGCTTTATTTGTTTTCTTTTTCTTATGTTTGTTTAGTTTCCTTTCTTGTTCTCTAGGACTTGTCGTCATTATTCAAACAAAAATGTAAACGTTCTAATAAAATGCCGTGGTGCCTAGCTAGCTCCACGGCCTGTTTCGTGCAAATCAGTTTCCTTTCTTCATTAGATTCTTTGTTAGTCGTATGAATTTTACTTGTATGCCATGTTTCATTCGTATGCATTCTTTCAAATTACCGTACATGTACTATACGCCTCCAGGCGGGGTAAGAGGATTAAGTGAACCTACTAATTCAACTTGCCGCGTAAGAGGGATGCAACCCCAGCCGCACGGATCATGTATCCTTACTAGACGACTTACTCACAAGACGTTGTGATAAGTTTTTTGTGCACCGTACCCACACGGTACTCTGCACAGTAAAGACGCATGTCGCATGTCTAGTAAATTATAGACTTGTATGTATTTTCCTTTATGTGTACGATGTGATACATCACGCGGCATTGAAATACAATGAAATACACAAGTTTCAAAATTAACAATAAACAAAAATGGCCGTGGTGGTCACGGACTTCTAAATAAAAGGACAAATTATTACATATATGTCTTAGCCGTGTACATACACGGACGAATGTAATCAAAAGTGTTTACAGCAAATAAGTTACAAGGGGGGGAGGAACTCTCCTAGATCCTTTTTCCCTTCTTCAATTAAAGCACGAAGGGCCTCCCCACGAGCATCTTTCCCGTCCTGAACTTTGACTGCAAGAGCGTCTAAGGCTTCACCAAGCGGCTTCTCACCTGACATGGCTTTGGATACGGAATCATAGGTAGCCAGCGTCAAGGGAATTGGATCAGCACTCAGCCGGGACATTATTGCTTCATTGGGAGCATCTTTCATGGCTTCAAGCTCGTCCAGGAGGGGGTGTTGAAGGTCTGCCAAGGCATCCATGGACGCTGTCATCTTACCCGCTACGGAGGGGTTGTGATACGGATGCTGTGTGATATCCTCACCTTTTGCGATCATCTCCGCAGCTTGGACCAGGCCTTCATGCCTACCACGGTCGATCCCGTCAGATACAACCCCAGCAAATGCCTGCAATAGATGTGGAGCGTTCAGGGCCCCACTTACGGCAAGCCGCAGTCCTTGCCCGATAATCCACCTACGACCGGCTGTCGCGGTCAGTAGGGGGGGGGGGGGCATATTCTTTCCGCACAGCTGACAACCACCTTGCTCAATTCTTCATCAGCTAAGGCAACTTGATTTTCAAGACTGGTTTGAGCCTGCGTCAATTCCTCCTTCAGTGAGTCACGCTCCTGGGCAATGCTGAATGATTGAGCGGTCACCGCCTTAGTAGCAGCCTCGGCCGCAGACACATGCGTATGAAATTTGGAGTTACTACAAGAATACATATTTTTTGGGCTACATGCATACAAGGAGTAGTAGTATATGAACAACATGTTTGGAAGTTTACCTTCTCGTTTGATGCGGCTACGAGGGCCTCCAACTCAGCGATACGCTTCTCTCTTGTATCGGCGTGAAGCGCCTGCTCCTTCACCGTTGCCTCAGCAGTCAATAACGCCGCTTGCAAGGATGTGATGGTCTTCTCGTTCTTTACGACAAATACCTCACGGCGGGCTATCCTTTTGTCGGCACGGCTCACATTGGTGAGGGCCTTGATCAGTCGGCGTCTCAACGCGGCACCCACCGTCACCTGATGTGCGGATGATACATCAAACTGTTCAATCAGGGCCTCATGATCTAGTTCATCTAAATCCTGTGCGAGGGCAGGCGGGGTGATGTGTTCGATGAATTCTGAACACTCAGATTCGGCCTCCAGCCGTGTCAAGCTCGATAAGTTCCATGCTAAGCGCAAGCTCTCTTCTGGTCCCTCGGGGCACGGTTCCTTGGCACGTGCGGTAATAGGTAATGGGGGATTGTTGGTGGCCGCGGGGGATGGATTTCTCCCCACTTCTCCTCCTTGTGCTGCGACTGCCGGATTTACCCTAAAAAAAAGATATATATTAGTCTATATACTTCATACGAAGGTACAAATCATAATCACAAGGGGTACTTACGAGGTGCTAATGTTAGGGTCTGTGCCGGTAGGAGCTACGGCGCTCACAGGGGTGACTCGCAGAACTGGCCCTTCCATGGTCGGGGTGGGGTCGGCTTGACCAGTCATGGTGCTGCTTCCTTCTTGATATTGAGGATGGTCTTTCCGCAACTTCTTGGGAGGAGCATTTGCAACTCCGGCATCCTCCCCAGTCTTCTTCGTCACACGCCTGGTTGTTTTTCTCTTTTTAGAAGTAAGTGTGGTGGATCTGGAGGCTTGCGTAGTGTCTTCATTAGGATCGCGCTCTTCCTCCTGGTTGATGGTGCCTCCCTCCAGCAATGGGTCGTCGCCATCTTCGTTATGAAAGTACAATGGGGACTTCTCGATAACAGGCTCTTCTTCGTCCGACCTGGGTTCGGTTGTCTCTTCCAGCAGAATCGTACGGTCGGCTAAAGCTTCTAGCAGGGGGAGCTCATTCGGTTTTAACGGCCGGAATACTTCCGCCACCTTCATGGGGTCGCCTTGACGAAGTAATCCGTGGAGGTTCATCTCTGCAAATAAATTGTAGAAGTATCTGGGTTAGTAACATTTTACACATATGTGATAGATCAAATTTACAAGATATATATGACCTACCCTCGCCCTGTTCCGTTAAGAAGCACGGATATAAGTCATCCCTCCCAAAGTAACGGCGGCTTATCCCTACTAAGCACAAAAAGTGCTCCGGCAACCCTCTATGAAATTCCGTGCGATGGGTATCTAGTATTTTCAGGTCCCGGCTACTATAATCTTTGGGTTTGGGCGGATAGTCTTTTGGGGCTTTGGTTTTAAGTACGAAGGGGGTGGGGAATACTTTCTCATCTACAAAGAAGTAGTGGTCGTACCAATTCTTAAGGGAGTCAAGAGGTTTCCTATATGTCATCGGGGCATTCCCGGGTCGTTTCTTGAACGACAACCACCCGTTCACCAATTGGGGAAAGTAGAAGGCCCTAAAAAGGTTCACGGTGGGGGTTACCCTGCAGGTATGGCATGTAATCTCAAACTGGTTGATTTTACACGCCCCTATGCAGTGGAGCTGGGTGATATGAAAGTCATAATACAAAAGAATGTCTACTAAGAACTTAGACAACAGAATACGGTAGTTGGCTGAGTCAAACAGGCGTGTGTATATGCCTATTTTCCCCGCCGGTGCATCCGTAATAGCTTCACCATCACCCGGATAGGTGGGGTGTACGCTTTCGGGCACATAATACTTCGACAGGAAGTCGAGGTATTTCTCCGCCGACATCACATTCAGGACGTCCGTGATGAGGGGATTATCCTTGACCATATTTTACGAAAAGGTTTTTAAAGGCGTGGTAATCTAACCTGCGGTGACGGATATCCGTGGAAAAGAAGGCAATATTTTTGGAGAGAAAAACTCGAGGTTAACAATGGCGGAAGAATGAGTGAGTTGTGTGTGTAACATACACGCATACTCACTCTTATATAGGGTGGCCTCGGTTTCCGAGGTGCCGTGGATCTTTGACACGTGTCAGTCACATTCCCTATCCAATGGATAGTGTTTCTGACATTTCTGCAACGTCAGTGGGGGACCCACGGGTCACTTCTTAAACAGTTTTGCGTGGCTCAAAGGTGGGCAGTAATAATGCACTTTTTGCAGACATGCGACTGGATTATTGATTATCATTAATGCGACTGGATTCTTGTCGGGTTATGCGGCTCTTACGTAAGACCGTATTTAATGTTGCATTTAAGTTGTCTCGGCCGTTACGTGCGGCTGAGGTAGTATTCATTAAAATATATTCCTACGACCGGTTTCCACGTACGGCCGAGAGCAAATTTTCCAATATCATTTCCTAGGTCTTTCTTGGTATGTCCGGAGAGCAGCTTGATAGTCTAGAGGTTACACCTACGGCTGTAACAACTAGACTGGGGGGACATGATGACGTATAGTCCCCAACCGGGTCATGAGCCCGGCTCACGGGTACTACCCGTATCCAGCCCATCACAGATGGGTGGATAAATGTCATTCAGGCTTATGGGTTTGAGTGAACAGTACCCGCACATGTGTGCGGCCCACGGCCCAAGGCGGCCGACATAAGATTAGACAGAATAATATTCTGTCTAGGAATATCTTTATCCTAATAAGAGAGGATATTCACTACCAGAATTAGAAGATAACAATCATTCTAATTCTGGTGCTTATCTCTTCCTTGGGGCCGACGCATCAGTAGAAGCCCACTAGGGTTTCACTGCCTATAAAAGGAACCCCCAAGGTTCCACAAAGGTATTACGACTTATACTCTAAACTCATACAAACCTTAAACCGATTACTTACTCTCACGCTGGAGTCTAATCGTGGGAAACATTCCCACGGTAAGCCTAACGCGTGCTGTTTAGTGTGCAGGATCCCAACCAAACGATTCACTTGGTGCAGGAGCCAGAGCCCAGCCAACCCGAATTAAGCCTAATTCGGGTCTAGCAAGGATCAACCAAATTTTGCATCAACAAGGGTCAAATTGAGGTCGAAAAAGGTCGTGTCGTAACACATAGCAAAGTTATATTTTTCGACATCTAAACCAACTTGTTTTTTGTTTGTTTTAAATTGGACCTCAAGCAAAAACAAGGCTAATACTCTAGCTGCATATGTATAGACGATAGAATAAAATGGTACCGAGAGGATCAGCTTACAATTAAGTAGGTTTGTGTGTATGCTTCTCGATCACAGGGAACAGAAGCCATGAAAACCTTAACCTCATTCAACAATCGATACGAACGAAATCAAACTTCAAACCAACATCTACTAAAACTGAATCCTTGTTTACGAATGAGAAGAAGTTTGCTTGTATACGTCTCTCAAAAAGGAAGACGACTTTAAACCGCGACTCTTCTTGAAATCTTTGTACACCCGTGAATACCCGCTAGTGCCAAGGAATATGTTTGGTTGTTTGAACACGTTGAACAACAAGAAAAGATAAATAGGTCTAGATCCCGTAGCTTCCTCCTATTGCTCATCTTCACTTATTCACTATATGAATTGCAAGTCATGTATGAATTCTTTAGCAAGCTATGAGCTATCAACGTACGGTTGGGGTTTGAAGCAAGAAACTCGAGCATCGTCTCATCATTATTTCTGACCATGTTCATCGGTCATCACGAGTCCACTAGTTTGAGCAAGGATTATTTATAGGTGACGTTTGAATATTGATAGAGGAAACCTTGAAGATGATAGCACGTTGATAAAACTCAGGCCAAAGACGTGGCAATAAAGTTGCCATGAAGATGGTTACGTGTAGAGCATGAGAGACATGAGATATGTGTAATGGCATAGTAATATAATGAAAGGATATGAATGATTAGATATACTTTCAATTTCCAGCGTTAAGGATACGATAAATAAAGCGGATATTATCAATGTCCGATATTTTAAAAGTTACGGGATTTGAAGGATACACGTAAAATACGAAAAGTAAACTTTCACTATATAATAAAAACGTCGGCATTCGGAGAACATTGGTATTTCGATAAATGAATGAGGGTTTTAATTTAATGAACATTTATGCGTCGTATAAACGAATGCCGCTTAAAAGCCGAAACATAAATTATGAAGAGTGCTCGTTAAATAAAAAATTAAAACGAAGACAATAGAAAATAATTCTTTTTCATAATGAGGATGTTTATGGAAACATAATAATCTGACTTCTTAGAGTCAAAATAGCCATCAGTTCTCGTTCATCGAATTGGGTAAAATTTTTATAAAACACGTGCGAGTGCTTTTGATTTAAATAAATATCGAAAATAAAATAAAATTTTAATAATTCCAAATAAATTATTTTAAATTTTATAAAAATAATTAAAATATAATTTAATTAAAATTCCCGAATGCTCAGGATTTACGAATGAAAAAGTAAAAGAACATGTCGAACATTGTAAAATCGAAAAGTGCGAATAAAAGAGTAATTTCATTACCGAGAAAAATGCGAGTTTTTATAATTGTCGTGTTTTAAATGTCGTGTTCATGTTACATTTATAATATACATAAATACTTGTTATTTATTATCGTGACACGTGTAATATATTATAAATGGAAAGTTGTAATTTAATTGTATTTTCGTGTATTCACTGTTCATGTTTACTGTTCATGGTATTTTAATGCGGGTTTTACAACTCTTTCCCTCTAAAACATTAATTGGTCCTCGAATTAGAGAAAACGTAAACTGAAAGAAAACATACCTGAATCAGAACTGTAAATGAGGGTAAGAAGTCCGTATAGACTCCTCCGTCTCCCAAGTGGCTTCCCGCTCAGGATGATCCCTCCAGAGGATTTTGACTAATGGAATCGTCTTCCTCCGCATGACACGATCTTGTCGTTCAAGAACTCTCTCAGGTTCTTCGATATATGAAAGATCCCCTCGAATCTGATGAAGCGGATACTGAACAACATGAAGGGGATGATAGTTGTATCCTCTGAGTAAGGACACATGGAACACGTTGTAAACGTGGGATAGCTGAGGCGGTAACGCTAAACGATATGACACTTCACCAACGCGTTCCATGATGTCGAACGGTCCGATGAAGCGAGGACTGAGCTTTCCCTTGATTCCAAAACGCTTGACTCCGCGTGCTGGTGATACGTTGAGGAAAACATGATCACCCACGTTGAAGGATATATCTCTATGATGTTTATCAACATAGCTCTTCTGACGAGCACGAGCTTCCTGCAGCTTTGCCTTGGCGACGACGACCTTCTCATTAGTCACCTCAATCATCTCTAGACCCACGATCATTCGTTTGCCCACCTGATCCCAGCAGATTGGGGTGCGACACTTCCTACCATACAACATCTCAAACGGTGCACACTTGATGCTAGCGTGCCAACTGCTGTTGTATGCAAAATCCACTAGATAGATATAGTCGTCCCAACTTCCTGTCCATTCTAGAGCATACGCCCGCAGCATGTCCTCTAATGTCTGAATGGTACGTTCCGACTGTCCGTCGGTCTGAGGATGAAAGGCAGTGTTGAGCTTAAGTCTGGTGCCCCAAGCTTTCGGCAGACTCTGCCAAAAACGTGAGGTGAAACGAGGATCTGTGCCAGAAATGATTTCTGATGGAGTACCTGTAAAACCCGCTTTAAAAGTCCTCGAACATTAATTACGGAAAATCACAACTTTAAATTAAACATTACGTAATTGTTTATTCAGATAATAAATAACAGTGTTAAATCAAGTATTACGAAAGTATTATTTATTCAGGAAATAAATAATTCACGACAGAATATATTTACGAGGATTAATTTATGAACACGTACGCAATGTTTGAAATCCACAAATATTAATATCACGCAGTTTCAGTTTTAATTAATATCGGGACGTAATTTAATTATTCAGAAAATAATTATTAGTTAATAATTTATTTATTAGCTATTCAGTATTACGTGTGTATTTATTTTCAGGAAATAAATAAATAAATACATGATAGATTTTTAAAACACGTAAACGCAAGTAAATGATATAAACGAAGCAAAAAACCAAAACCTATGTAACATACATATGGGCTGTCGGTTTATAGAAGCAAAAGAAATGACTTTTCGGCCTTGGAGCCCGGACCATCCTCAAAACAAATATACAAACGGGGTTACCCATTTTTGGTGAAACTCTAAACAAAAAAAAAGAAACGAGTAGGGGTTTTTTTCCCTAGTCTGCCGCCAGCCAAAACAAAAAGAAAAGAGACGGAACTTGGTTTTAATCAAGATTTCGTGCATTGTTATGGGTTTTTCTTAATCACGATCATTGGTAAATCTTTCTCTTCTTTTCTTTCTTTTGGATCACGAACTCAGTAAAATAAATAAATTAAGATTATATGATTTCTGATTTTTCAACATGTTGGTTAATGAGTACTTGTTGAATCATGAAGAACCGAGAGCCTGAACAAGCCGATACCACAACAAGGTCTCGGTGGTGTTTGTCTAACCGACACAACACTGGAACAAACAGGGGGTTGTTTGATTTCTCTTGGTGTAATCGAGACCTAGTGTCTCGGTGGAACCTTTGTTGACCAACCGCAACCTAAACACAAAACATAAAAGGGTATTGCATATAAGGGGGTGTTTGGGCTTATATGTAGTGAAAAATGGTTCAGGGGTGTTTGGGTCTGTTAAGCAGTGGGAACCACTGCATAAGCAGTGGGAACCACTGTATAGACAGTGGGAACAATATAGAGAGCAGTGGGTACTTCTTAATCAGAAACTAATAAGATTTAATTCAGAAATTAGCGACAGTTTAGCGATGACATTTTCTGTCGCAGTTTCCTTAGCAGATTTGGGGACAGTTTTGACCACAGCTTTTAGCGACAGTTAGAACAAGTTAGCGACAGAAATTTTTGTCGCTAATCCAATTTTAGATTTAGTAAGTTTGATGGCTTGCTTTAGTGCGACCGAGAAGGGGGTATCTCGGTAGGCTCGGGATGGATTTAAAGGATAAAAACGACGACTTAATTATACCTTATTTAATTCACTTTTATAATTAAATGTTTTAAATGATTTATGTAGTAAATTAATTAATTTATATTAAAATAGTTTTATAAAATTTAAAAGGGTATAATTTTATTAAATGAATTAAAATATTTTTGGAAACTTTCTTAATTAGGAAACTTTCTATTTCTAGCAGGTTACCAAATATAGAGTTAGTATAACGTCAGAATACGTGTTATGTCATAATTAATAGTAGAACGAAAATATGTTAAAAGGAAATATTAGAATACTCAGACTTATCAGTTTATATACATATAGTATTCCAAGAATAAAATAAATCACGAGAAACAGTTAAAAATAGTGAAAATAAATAAATATCAGTCGACTTATTACGCGTCCTTTATTTATGTAGTAACCGTGAAGTCGGAGTAGATCTTTCAGCTTTCATTCTTGTTTCATTACTGGACACGAGGTACGGATTTCTCGTCCTTCAGTAAGGACTTTCTCCTATGCATGATTAGGATTCCCCGTTAATAGCCAGTGTTTTCCCTAGTATATGTTTAAGCTTATCAGTAATCACGCTAATAACTAATTAAATTGCCTGAGAATCATATACAAGCATGACCAGTTTATGTACTAGTTACGGAGGTACCGTAACCATGGCACTAGAGGCACCAATGTCGTGACTCACATGCAGGAGAGTGATATCCTGCATCGTCCCACTCAGCTCAGCTTGGCTATTTTATCAGTATTATTAGTGGGACGTATGAATGCATCCTAGGCTTATCAGTTTACAGTTATCAAGGTGAATGTGGTGTGTGCTCTACATCCTTCACATTGGAGCTAATCCCTCCACCCAACATAGTATTTAGAGGTCACCCCTCTACAGTTATTTAGAGGTCACCCCTCTACGGCATGACGAGGACACCCCTCTATGTATTCATGCAGCAGTGGTTACAGCACATGACCTATATAAGCTCTTGGCAATTAAAATACAGTAAATACATGTTATTCAGATTTAACAGATAAGAGTTCAGCTTTATTATTGATAAATCAGACTTTACAGATTTTATACAGATTATCGCTGCAACTTTACTTATCAGTTTTACAGCTTCAGTATTTTATCATCTGTTTCATTTCAGTAATTCCTTATCATGCTTTATATCCGTTCACTGAGCGTTATGCTCAGCCGTAGTTCCTTTCATGTTCTAACGGCAGGTACACCAGGACACTCTTAGGATTATGAGAGCATGTGCATTTGGATGGAAGCTATCCAGACTTCTTACTTTATGCACTTTTTACATTATTCTGCTTATTTAGACAATGTTTAGTCCTTTCCTTCAGTATTTTACTTTTCATGTTTTGAGCTTTTGTTTGGATTACCGATGTTTGATTCTGGTAATTCCTTTATGGTCAGTTAATGTTTTAGGACATGAACCTTATGCTTTGATGACACGCCATAAATACACGTAACGGTCCACCTATCCAAGTGGGGTGTTACAGTACCATGCAGTCTCATGATATCCTTTTGAAAAGTGTCTGCCAATTTGCTAACCGGATGCTCCTTGCAGATTGGCAGGAAATGAGAAGATTTGGTTAGTCTATCAACAATAACCCAGATGTCGTCGTGTTTCTTCTGAGTCAACGGAAGACCAGTAACAAAATCCATGGAGATCTTGTCCCACTTACATTCAGGAATGTCTAATGGTTACAGTAAACCACTAGCTCTATGGTGTTTGACTTTAACCTGCTGGAAAATCATACATTTGGAAACGAAGGTGGCAACATCCTGCTTCATACCGCTCCACCAGAAATGCTGCTTAATTTTATTGTACATCTTGGTGGAACCATGATGTATGGAAAATGGAGAGCTGTGAGCTTTAGTCAACACAACTTCCCTGAGTGTAGAGTCATCAGGAACAACTAGTCTAGTGCCCTGCCATAAGATATCGTCATCATCAATATGAAACTCCGTCTGCTGATCAAGGTTCTGAATGATAGCCCAAATCTCACCATCATCTTTCTGAGCTTCCTTGATCCTAGAATGTAAGTCTGGTTTCACTCTAAGGTTCGCCTAGTAACCATGTTGTCCTTGTACACAAAACTCAATGTCTGTCATCTCTAGGTCACAAATGATCTCCTTTGCAACTATGATGCCAGCAATCATACCCGACCTTCTGCTTAGAGCATCTGCCACCACATTCGCCTTACCAGGATGGTACTGAATGTTGGTGTCATAATCCTTTTACAGTTCTACCATCTCTTCTGTCTCATGTTTAGTTCCTTCTGGGTAAAGATGTACTTGAGACTATTGTGATCTGTGAAGATGTCACATGATTCACCATACAAGTAATGCCTCCAGATCTTCAATGAGAAAAAAAATTCTGCAACCTCCAAGTCATGTGTAGGATAGTTCGCTTCATATGGCTTAAGCTGTCGTGATGCGTATGCAATAACTCTCCCATGTTGCATGAGAACACAACCTAGACCCTTTCCTGAAGCATCACTATAGATATGAAATCCACCTATACCAGATGGGAGAGTAAGAATAGGTGCATATACTAACTTCTGCTTAAGGTCTTCAAAGTTCTTCTCTCGTTCTTCAGTCCAAACGAATTTCTCTCATTTTCTCATTAGCTTAGTCAAAGGTAAGGCTAATCGTGAAAAGTTCTCTACAAACCTGCGGTAGTAGCCAGCTAAACCTAGAAAAATTTTTGACCTCAGTTGTAGATGTTGGTCTTGGCCATTTAGTGATGGCTTCAACCTTCGCAAGATCCATGGTGATCCCCTCCACCGATACAATATGGCCTAAAAATGCCACCTTGCTTAACCAGAACTCACACTTGGAGAACTTGGCATACAGCTGCTTCTGACGAAGAATTTGCAAAACTGTACGAAGGTGTTCCTCATGTTCCTCCTTTGATTTGGAGAAAATCAGGATATCATCAATGAAAACGATAACGAATTTGTCCAGAAACTCATGGAAGACACGGTTCATCAGATCCATGAAGACTGTTGGAGCATTTGTGAGTCCGAATGGCATGACTACGAACTCATAGTGCCCATAACGTATACGAAAGCAGTCTTTGAGATATCTTGCTCTTTAACCCGTAACTGATGGTAGCCGGACCTCATATCGATCTTTGAGAAATACTTGGCGCCCTGTAGTTGATCGAACATGTCATCAATACGCGGCAAAGGATAACGGTTCCTGATCGTGATCTTGTCCAGCTCACGATACTCTATACATAAACGCATGCTGTCGTCTTTTTTCTTCACAAATAACATCGGTGCACCCCATGGCGATGCACTAGGACGGATGAGACCTCGCTCCAGAAGTTCCTGCAGCTGATATTTTAACTCTTTATGCTCAATGAGAGCCATGCGGTAGGGAGCCTTGAAAATTGGCTCTGCCCCTGGAATGAGCTCAATTCCAAACTCAACTTCACGAACAGGTGGTATGCCCAGAAGTTCATTAGGAAATACATCGGGGAATTCTGACACAATAGGTTGATCTTGAATCGATGGAGACTCCGCAACAATGTCATGAATGTTGGCTATGAATCCCTGACAGCCGTGTGATAGTAATGCACGCGCCTGCATGGATGAAATAATTTGTACAGACTTCCCTGGTAGAAAACCATGGTGTATGTACTCTGGAGATTTGACATCACCGAAAATAACCCGATAAGTGTGGCAGTCTATCGTAGCCTGGTGTTTGGATAACCAGTCCATGCACAATATCATGTCAAAATCGCACATGTCTAATGGAAGTGCGTCAACTCTGCGAATTCTATCATCAATTTCTAGGGGAAGATCTATGTACACCTGGGTGATTCGAACAGAGTCCCTAAATGGCGTAGAAATGCTTAAGGCATTATCTAATGGCATAGGGGAAATCCTTGCACGTGTAGCAAAATAAATAGATATGACTGAATGAGTCGCTCTAGTATCAAACAAAACGCATGCTGCCTGACCATTCATAAAGAGATTCCAGTTATGGTACCTAAAGTCTTGTTTTTGCTCCTTGGTAGTAGTGAACACGCGGCCAGAAGTAGGAGGTGGCTTGGAGTCAGCATGTCCAGAGGTGCCTTCTATCTCACCCTGGAGACACTCCTTCTGTTGATGGCCTTGCTGGTCACATTTGAAACAACCACCAGTACCTCGGCGGAAAACACCAGAATTTCTCCGCGAACAAGTAGAGCAAATAGGATGCGTGAACCCTCCAACAGGCGTCCTAGCTAGCTGAGAGCCTGTTTCCGGATTACATGCATGAGACATGATCATGGAACATAAGCATGATTACGTAGAAGGTTTAAATAGTTACCAGATGAAGCAGAACGGTTAGGCTGCGAACCTTTGCGGTCCTGATCCCTTCCATTGCCATTGCTCCTGAATATGAGTTACTGGAGTGTCAGAATACCATAACATAAGACAGTTTAACATGTGATGAGACTGCTTTTATACATGGTCTCATCGTCCAAATCGGGCTTAAAATCAATTAAATATCATTGAATATACCAAATATATGCTCGTGTTTGTTACTTGTGTATTTTTAGGTACGGATATTGAGGAAATGGCAAAAGATCACAAGAATCATTCAAAAACGAACACGGGAAACGAAGCCGCACAATGAACCGAGCCCAAGTTTGGAATTTTGCAAAATGACCCTTGAAGAATTGAAGATTGGCAATTATGGTCCCTCATCTTTGAAGAACTTGTCACAATTGACCCTCCAAATGTCAAATGTACAAGTATGGTCCTCCATGTTTGAAGATATTACAAGACCAGTCCTTGAAATTTGAAGAATGTACATTAAAGGCCCTTGGAAAAGTTTTTGGAAGAATTTATGCCAAAAATGACAACTTGCCAAAAGTTGTCTAGTGCAATTTTGGCGTTGATAAACATTGTTTACAAAGTGAAGAAGAGAGAAAAGCCTGGGGGCCAAGTCTGCCAACCAACCAAACTTTCCCACCCAACCAAAACCTGCCACCTCATCAGTACCCACCCAATAACCCATATAACCCGACCCTACCCACAAGCCCATTACCCACCCCGTTTTTAAATAGTCAAAAAGTCAAAATTTTCCACCTTTCCCACTAAAACAGATATTTAAAAAATCAATTTCCCAAAACGGATCTAATTACCCACTAATTAACCCTTTAAACCCTAACACCCCCAGATTCAATTAGACCAAAATCAAAGGGTTTTGCCCTAATCTTGTCCAGATCTCTAATTCCCCTCCACCTCACCTTATCCCACCTCACCAAACATCATCACATGCGCTATGGGACCCACCCCGTACCTCCCCTACACCCATCTCTTTCCCACAATCCAAAGACCCGACCAGTTTAACGTTTGGATGCGATTCCTTTGTCCCCAAGTTCAATCCAACGTCCAAGATTAAATTTACAAGCTGGCAACCTCACATGGGCGTTTTTGACCAAGAATGAAGACAAAGACCAAAGGGCAGACTTGGCATTTCCATCCTTTAGGGTTTAGGATTGCAATTTTCTTGTAATTTTTTATTCTAGATTCTAGATAGTTCTCTAGGTTTGTATAAATAGAAACGTTTGTGTTTCTATTCTTTGGTTCCAGATTTTTAGAAAAGTCCTTGTAATCTTTTTTTTAAAAATTTAATATAAAGTTTGGTATTTTCTAATGAGAATTGTAATTCCTTTTATGTTTTTTAAAAAGTTTGGTATTGGATTGCTAATATTCTGAGTTCCATTTCTTATTGATTATCATTTGTATGTTTGAGTAAAAATTTTCAAAAGGTTTAAAAAAGTTTTTTTTCAATTTCAGGAAACTTAAATTAGGGGAAGTGAAAGTGGACTTTGGTTTGATTTTCTGAAAGTGAAGTTGTTTTAAAACGTGTTATAAAGTTTTCTAGGTTTGTGGAAAAGTTTTATAAAGTTTTAAGAAAGTTTAAAAAAAATCAGGTTTGTATTATACTTGTGCTTTGCTTTTCTTCTTAGCAGGGTGGTTTGTTGATTGATCAAGATTACTGCATAGGCCCGAGCCTATTGGAAAAGGCATAGCAGCCTTGGTTAAGCCTGGATGTGGGACAACAAGGTAGCCATTGTTCTTCCTTTTTAGTTTTTTCAGAATTTCAGTTTCACATGATTTGTATGAAAAAGGTGTTAAGTGTTATTTAAGTGGATTGATATTGCTTAATCTGGTATTATATGCATGTTAGAAGTTGTTTAAACCAATTTGGTTTGGATTTAGATTGATTTGCTTTGAAAATCATTATAAACAGAACTTAAAGGTGTGTTTGGATAATGGTTTAAGTAGGTTAAAAAATCATTAAGTGTGCTTGAAATCTGCTTAGGTTCACTTCATAGGGTTGTGTTAAGTTGTTTACTAGCTCATTTGACAGTTTAGTGTAGTTTTGAAGCAAGTTGAGTGTTTTAAAAAGTGAAATATAGCTTAAAGCTGTCTAGGTCACTTTTTCTGCTTAGTTTTGGTGAATTTTGTTCTTGGATCTTGTAATCTGTTAGATTATAGGTAGTTATAGGGTTGTAGATTGTTTATATGCTTTGTGGTGAGAGTGTATGCAAGTTGTGGGCTTTGGAAAATCATCTTTGTGCAAGTCTTTGGCATAAAACCCCCACAGACCCCTAGATTGCATTACAACAACCTTTATGTGCTTTGTTTGCTAATTTTTTGTGCTAAGTGCTTGGTGTTTTCTGTTTATTTGTGACTCCCTATACTCCAAAGAGTATAGGGGTGCCATTGTCCATCAAAAAACATCACAAAGACCACAATCCGAGTCCTCTTGGATCATATATGCACAAGTGAAAAATTTCACTTTGCTTTTGTTCTTAACAGCAAGAACTGAACACGTTTTTGGGTTTCAAATTTGCTTAATCTTGTGAACTATTGGAATTGGATTGAGTTTTTATGGTTAAAAGAGTTAACAGGGTTGGTTTGTGAAGTTAAAAAGTAAAAAAAAATAAAAAAAAATAAAGTAACAAAATGGGGTCCACCAGCCTCGAACCCACACCATCACACTCACAACACTCACACACTACCACTGCGCCCTAGGGTCTTTGACTGCTAGGGTTGCTTTTGAAAAGTATATAAGGTGTGTTTGTTTGTGCTTATTTAAATTAAGCCGTGACCCTTTTTAGCTTATTTAAGCCTATTTGTTCAGATTTTTGGCCAGGCTTATTTTTCCTAGGTTCTTATTGTCATTTTAGACTTTTCTGTCCAAAAATATTATTTTTCCCTTTATTTAATTATTCATTAGGATTATTTCTAGATTTAATTTTAGAAAGTCAATTAAAAATAGTAAATTGCATTTTAAAAATCCAAAAAAATAGTTTTTAGGTTTTAATAAAGTATTTTGAGGTTTACATTTAGTTAAGTTTTCAAAAACTTTAATTTTTAATTTTATTTGATTTTAGGGATTTTAGACAAATTTGAAAATTAATATAAAATTAATAAAAAGGTTTTAGGGACTTTAACTTGCATTTTTGTCTTAGTTAGTGTAACACCCCACTTGGATAAGTGGACCGTTACGTGTATTTATGGCGTGTCATCAAAGTATAAGGTAAATGTACTAAAACATTAAATGACCATAACGGAAATACCGGAATCAAACATCGGTAATCCAACCTAAGCTCAAAACATGGAAAATAAAATACTGAAAGAAAGGACTAAACACTGTCCAAATAAGCAGAATAATGTAAGTGCATAAAATAAGAAGTCTGGACAGCTTCCATCCCAAATGCACGTGCTCTCAGAAACCTAAGAGCGTCCCGGTGTACCTGCCGTTAGAACATGAAAGGAACTACGGCTGAGCATAACGCTCAGTGAACGGATATAGAGCATGATAAGAATATACTGAATGAAACAGACGATAGAATATAGAAACTGTAAGACTGATATGAAATATGTGGTAGAACTCTGCATAAAATCTGAGCAATCTGATTCATATATACTGATACTGAAATATAACCATTAATTCTGAAAACATGCATTTACTGTATTTTATTTGCCAGAGCTTATATAGGTCACGTGCTGTAACAACCGTGCATGAATAACTGGAGGGGTGACCTCGTCATGCTGTAGAGGGGTGACCTCTAAATAACTGTGCTGGGTGGAGGGATCAGCTCCAATGTGAAGGATGTAGAGCACACACCACATTCACCCTGATAACATGAAACACTTATAAGCCTAGGATGCATCCATACGCCCCACTAAAACATACATATAAAAATGGCCAACTGAACATGAGTGGGACGATGCAGGATATCACTCTCCTGCATGTGAGTCACGACACCGGTGCCTCTAGTGTCGTGGTTACGGTACCTCCGTAACTAGTACATGAACTGGTCGTGCTTGTATATAACGCTCAGGCAATTCCATTTAGTTATTAACATGATTACTGATAAATTAAACATATACTGGGGAAAACATTTGGCGGAGGACGGGGAATCCTAATCATGCATAGAAGGGAAATCCTTACTGAAAGGACGGGAAATCCGTACCTCTAGTCCAGTACCGACTGAAAGGAAGACTGAACGAATACTACTCGGGCTTCACGCGTGCTACATAATTACAAGACGCGAGTAAGTTAACTGGTATCCGTTATCAAATTTTCTGGTCTTATTGGTTTCTTATATTTATTTCAGATATTCTATACGTATAATTACTGCTATATCCGACCATTAAAATAATTTATTTTAATGTAATAACGTTATACTAATGGTTACGTACAATGTATATCTGTCGGTAATTAATTTCATAATAAATATTTCGCTAATATAAGCACGTTCTTAATTTGTTTAATTCGTTTTCCCAAAATATACCCTTTTTATATTTTTATAAAACCAGTTTATATTTAACTTACTAAATGCATTTTAAAACGTTTATTTCAAGTAAACTCATAAAAAGAAATGAGATTTAACAGTCCCAACCGCACTCTTAACTGTTTTAAAACCGGTTGCCAAACAGCCCGTTACCCCTGTAGCCAAACAGCCCTATTTCCTGTTTAAAACCCACTGCCAAACACCCCGTTAGTGTAAACCCCAACCAAACCCTAATGATTTGCGGCTGGTTGTGCAGTCAATCACCGAGAGTCTTTTGACTCTCGGTTTGTGTGCCAAACAACATAACACCATCCCGACATACAGCCCAGATCATAATATTCATAAAACATGTTTAAAACTCAAATGAATCGGATTAAAAGAACTAAATAGAATGAATTAGGGTTTATGCAAGCTTACAACTCGTTTAGGGTTTTTAGATAGCAACCCTCGTCTTTCTTGATTTCTGGATTAAACACACTATCAATCTTCTTGTTTCTTGGTTTGGGTCGTGGCAGGGAAGGAGAGAACACAAAGAAAAGATAGGCGGCTGCTTGTTTTGATTTTAGGGTTTCTTATGTGTGTGTTTTGTGTCGGCATAGAAAAGAAAAAGGATACTCTCCCGTCTGTTTTATTTCCTTCACACGGGCTTGGCCCAGACTACGAGTTGCGGCGCAATACAGATCAGTTGCGGCGCAAGAGATGAAGGGGCTACGGATCATAGTGCTGCGGATCATGAGTTGCGGCGCAAGACACATCTGTTGCGGCGCAATTGAAGGGCCGACAGATCATGGTGCTGCGGATCAAGAGTTGCGGCGCAAGACACATCTGTTGCGGCGCAACATATGCTGCTGGCAATTATCCCGCGTAAAGGAATAATAAACCGCGTATTTATAAATTCTCGATTTAAAATACGGGTTTTACAATTCTTCCCCTCTAAAAGAAATAATTCGTCCCCGAATTAAAATGCGGCGTACTGGGTTTTACAATTCTTCCCCTCTAAAAGGAGAAATTCGTCCTCGAATTAACGATGATAAGCTGATGAAGTTATAAGAACTGAAAGAACACGTAGACTGAAAAGACAATTAAGCTGAAGGGTAAATTGTCTTCTAGTTAAGACATAATGCTGCTGATAAGTATAACTTGACATGAATGAAATGATCATGTAACGTGACATGACTGAAAGAACATAACTGAATTTATTGAAGAAAAGGATGAGAGGCCCGGATGGACTCCTCTGTTTCGAGTGGCCTCCCGCTCGAAACGATTTCTTCAAGGGTCTAATATAATAAGTAAAATCATGGTCCTGATGACCCTGTCCTGATGATGCTGAATAGTTTCTGGTTCCATATTTAAGATGGATTTGCTAAATCTGATAGACTGAATAACTATAGCATGTATGATACATGAAACGATACGTGTAAAATATTCTGAAAAGGTAATATTTATATCTCAGAGAAAGCTGCTGAGAGTATATATAGGGACGAACTACGTGAACAATTGTGAACATGCTAAGTGAGCAATTGTGAACGTGGTTCATAATTATATGAGGAGCACTGGCATGGAATATATCATGAATGTGATACGTGAATCATACTGTGAACGTGATACTAGCACATATAATGAACGTATGTTGACTGAGGAATGAATGCCAAACGATACGGCCTGAGATGTGAAACGTCTGCCTGGTTATGGAATAGTTGTGCTGAACTTGAGTCTAATTTCTCAAGCTTTCTGTAACCGTATTCGGTAATAAACTGAGGAACGTGTATCGTGAAATGGCACACGAACTTGAACGTGAACAATGTTATGAACACAAACGTGAGCTTAAATCAAGAGATAGCATAAAGATGAACTGAAACAGCATCATACTGCGAATGAGACTTAAACGTGAAAGTGAGAATAAACATGAAATTAAAGTGGACGTAAACATACACTTGATCGTGAACATGTATTCTGTTTGATATGATGGTCGATGGAATGCCTTGAATTCATACGATTTACTGCTGAATTTCAAAGTTTTCTGCAGACCTGCCACCACGTGATCCTTTCGGACGAAAGAGACGCGCAGTCTGATTACATGGTTGATGATAACTTAGATAGCATCATACTTTCTCTGAGTCTGTTGTAAACCGATAACAATCTCCATGGAGTCTTGTCTCTTTTCGGTCTAGAATTTCTACTTGTAGTAATAGCATGTCGGTGTTCTATCTTGAACCTGAGGTATGTCAGGAATCTAGATATGAACATAGTTGCATTAATGTGTGATGCGGATTCTATCAGTGTTTGTCTGGGATTATGGAACATTCTGGTGGAAATCTTGTTGAATAGTCATAGAAAAATTTCTAGTGATGACTGTCGGCAATTTCTGCGGTAGCAGTCAATTGAGTTCTAGAAATTTTATACTACGTTCATAGTCGTCAGTCGGGACCATCAGGTGATGGCCTTCACCTTCGCAGGATTGTCTGGAATTTCTTTCTGTTGAAATAGGGTGGTTCAGATATGCCACCCTGTTCATCTGAAACATACATCTAGAAAGCTTGCGTATATAATTTCCTCCTATCGGAGAATCTGCGGGGTCGTGAAAAGATGATTCCCATGTCCTTCTCTAGAATTTAGGAGATCAAAATCTTGTCAACGAATGTACTGCCAAATTTGTCTGAGAATTCAAGGAAAATTTATTCATACATTTTCATACTATAGTTGGAGCATTAGAGAGCTCAGAAGTAAAATTCAAAAATTCTTAGAGTGGCTATAATATGTGCAACAACGGTCTGAAGATCATCATGTTCTTTCCTCATCACTGATGGTAGCATGATCTTGAATTTTCCTGGAAGGATGTTTAAGACACCTCGTAGTAGGTCAATTAAACTTTCTATTCGTGGAATGAATATCGATTTGGAATGGTGATCTGATAAATTTTTCGATGGGGCGCTAGGGCGAATAAAGCCTAGTTTTGGTAACTCTTGCAGCAATTGCTGCAACTCTTTTAATCGTAGCTAGAGCCCTGTAATAAAGAGTTTTGAAAACAGGTTCTGTTCTTGAGGCAAGCTCGATGATAAATTATGTATCGTGGGTAGGCATGAATTTCTGGAACACCTTCTGGAATGACATCTGGAAATTTTAGGATAATCTGCTGGTCATGGATTCGAGTAATTTCAGAAGTGAATTTATAACTGATAGCCAAAAGTCTTCGTAACTATGTATTGGTAAGTCACGCGCTCGTAAGGAAGAAATAGCTTGTACTGATTTTTCTGGCAAAATATATAATGAATATATTTGGGCTTTAATAAGACGGATCTCGTCGTTAACTGAAGGGAAAACTTTAATAAGTATGGTGGTACTGTTGAGTCCTTTCTGGGTGAGAGGCAGATAACTACCTGGTTTGAGATAAGGCTGACATAGGGATACATGAAGTGGACATGGAGACTTTTCACTGAATGGGTTCGTCTGTAACCTCACAGAGTGAATACTGCGTGTTTTACCTGAGTAATAATCTAGTGGTGGTATCTGAATTTTAATGGTCTGATTTTATGCGTGGCATAACAGAATGAGTAAACCCTTTTCTGAAAGATACCCTGAATTACTGAGGGTCTTGCTTGGAACATACTGGAATTAGGAGCTCTGACTCGTACTCTGAGAAGATATTTCGTATGACGTGTATCATGACGGGTGCCCTGATATGTGTCTTCCGAAATGATACCTGAGAACTATGTCTTGACTGATGTCTTGGCACGTGTTTTAATAGATGAATATGAACAAGGCTGGAAAATTTTGGTAACTGCTAGGATTGGCGGACCGGTTAGACTGCTGACCTCTGTATTTCTGGTCACGTCCGTGCCGGAGTTCCGATGGTACTGACTGATCAATTATGAGCACGGTGGTTGTCACTACTACTTCGTCTGTCAGTTTTCTGACGGTCGTTATCATGACCGTGATTAATGTAATTATTTCTGCTGAGTGGTCGGCTGGTTACCGGTTCCCACTCTTCCGACGGAAAGATTAGCTGAGTGATGTGTGACATGTAACTGAGGAAGTAAAAACATAAAATAGAATGGTAGTGTCTGATGGTTGAATTTATTCTTGTCAGAAATTTCAAATTTATAGTTTTCGTCCTCGTTCCGCGGCATCAGCATCTTGAGAAATCTCCAAGGTTCAGCAGCATCAGCATCAGTGTGGTCTTCAGAGTGTTAGCAGCATCAGCATATGGTAAAATCTTCAACTCACGAGCAGCATCAGCACCTGGTAGAATATCGACAAGTGGGAACGTCCGCGATGTTTAAGGATCGATTAGTAATATCTATGGAGTAGGGTACCTGGAGTACACCTGGGCTACTGTACATGAAGTACACAATGAATACTGCACATGGAGCATATATGAGACACTGTACCTGGAGTACACGTGAAATATTATACATGGAGTATAACTGAGACACTGTACATGGGGTACATATGGAATACTGTACATGGGGCTGGTGGAAATTTTATGGGATGATCGATACTGGTGTCGATTTTCTGACATTCTCAACGGAAAATAATTTGATTTAACTGGTTAGCAACTGAACTGAAACAGTTACTATGATGGCTGAAAATTTCTGCATGGACTTAATGCTGGTTGTATAGAGGCTGAAAGTATGATTAAACAGAGTTTCATCGATGTTCAGTATAAAGATAGAAGACATGATTGATAAAGACCAGAACATGATTTATCACGAAATAGGATTTTACTGTAATCCTTCTATATTTTAGCCTGAAGGCATCATCACTTTGCTGAAACATAATCCTCGTAAGGAGACATGAAACTGAATCATCATGTAGATGACATCAACGTGAGGGTATAAAATTTGACTGTTATAAGGAACACAAAAAGTTAAATCAACTGAGGTGTAATATTAACTGATGTGGACGGCTATGGTTCAATCCACGTACTTCAAAGAAGAAAACATGAGACTAAGTATGGGCTATTCTGGTTCGATCCATACTGGTCAAAATTTTCTGAGAACTGTCATGTATAGAAATTTATAATCTCGGACTAAATATGGATGGTTGTAGTTCAATCCATACTTGTCAAAATTTTATAAAATATCATGATATGTGCAAAGGTGAAGATCTATGGTTCAGTTCACAAAACATCATTTGACTGAAAAGCATGGAATTTGATCTAAACATTGGTGAACTTATATGGGCTGGTTCACCAAGTAATATTGGACTGAAAACATGAATCTGACATGAGTAAGGGTAAACGCCTATGGGTCGGTTTACCAATACAAAATCTGAACGGGCAAGGGTGAACGCCTATGGGTCGGTTCACCAAAACAAAATTCGAATGAAAAGCACATGCGACTAAATATGGCCAGTCCTGTACCAACCTTTTACTTAGTCAAAAACTTTAAGAAAACGACTGATAATTGAAGAAAACTGACTGATTAGTGCATGAGAAACATGAAAGATAACAACGCCAAAATCTGGAAAGTTCCTGGTGACTACCCACTAGTCACAGGTCAAGTTTTAGAGCCTACAGGTCAAACCAGGCTCTGATACCATAATTGTAACACCCCACTTGGATAAGTGGACCGTTACGTGTATTTATGGCGTGTCATCAAAGTATAAGGTAAATGTACTAAAACATTAAATGACCATAACGGAAATACCGGAATCAAACATCGGTAATCCAACCTAAGCTCAAAACATGGAAAATAAAATACTGAAAGAAAGGACTAAACACTGTCCAAATAAGCAGAATAATGTAAGTGCATAAAATAAGAAGTCTGGACAGCTTCCATCCCAAATGCACGTGCTCTCAGAAACCTAAGAGCGTCCCGGTGTACCTGCCGTTAGAACATGAAAGGAACTACGGCTGAGCATAACGCTCAGTGAACGGATATAGAGCATGATAAGAATATACTGAATGAAACAGACGATAGAATATAGAAACTGTAAGACTGATATGAAATATGTGGTAGAACTCTGCATAAAATCTGAGCAATCTGATTCATATATACTGATACTGAAATATAACCATTAATTCTGAAAACATGCATTTACTGTATTTTATTTGCCAGAGCTTATATAGGTCACGTGCTGTAACAACCGTGCATGAATAACTGGAGGGGTGACCTCGTCATGCTGTAGAGGGGTGACCTCTAAATAACTGTGCTGGGTGGAGGGATCAGCTCCAATGTGAAGGATGTAGAGCACACACCACATTCACCCTGATAACATGAAACACTTATAAGCCTAGGATGCATCCATACGCCCCACTAAAACATACATATAAAAATGGCCAACTGAACATGAGTGGGACGATGCAGGATATCACTCTCCTGCATGTGAGTCACGACACCGGTGCCTCTAGTGTCGTGGTTACGGTACCTCCGTAACTAGTACATGAACTGGTCGTGCTTGTATATAACGCTCAGGCAATTCCATTTAGTTATTAACATGATTACTGATAAATTAAACATATACTGGGGAAAACATTTGGCGGAGGACGGGGAATCCTAATCATGCATAGAAGGGAAATCCTTACTGAAAGGACGGGAAATCCGTACCTCTAGTCCAGTACCGACTGAAAGGAAGACTGAACGAATACTACTCGGGCTTCACGCGTGCTACATAATTACAAGACGCGAGTAAGTTAACTGGTATCCGTTATCAAATTTTCTGGTCTTATTGGTTTCTTATATTTATTTCAGATATTCTATACGTATAATTACTGCTATATCCGACCATTAAAATAATTTATTTTAATGTAATAACGTTATACTAATGGTTACGTACAATGTATATCTGTCGGTAATTAATTTCATAATAAATATTTCGCTAATATAAGCACGTTCTTAATTTGTTTAATTCGTTTTCCCAAAATATACCCTTTTTATATTTTTATAAAACCAGTTTATATTTAACTTACTAAATGCATTTTAAAACGTTTATTTCAAGTAAACTCATAAAAAGAAATGAGATTTAACAGTCCCAACCGCACTCTTAACTGTTTTAAAACCGGTTGCCAAACAGCCCGTTACCCCTGTAGCCAAACAGCCCTATTTCCTGTTTAAAACCCACTGCCAAACACCCCGTTAGTGTAAACCCCAACCAAACCCTAATGATTTGCGGCTGGTTGTGCAGTCAATCACCGAGAGTCTTTTGACTCTCGGTTTGTGTGCCAAACAACATAACACCATCCCGACATACAGCCCAGATCATAATATTCATAAAACATGTTTAAAACTCAAATGAATCGGATTAAAAGAACTAAATAGAATGAATTAGGGTTTATGCAAGCTTACAACTCGTTTAGGGTTTTTAGATAGCAACCCTCGTCTTTCTTGATTTCTGGATTAAACACACTATCAATCTTCTTGTTTCTTGGTTTGGGTCGTGGCAGGGAAGGAGAGAACACAAAGAAAAGATAGGCGGCTGCTTGTTTTGATTTTAGGGTTTCTTATGTGTGTGTTTTGTGTCGGCATAGAAAAGAAAAAGGATACTCTCCCGTCTGTTTTATTTCCTTCACACGGGCTTGGCCCAGACTACGAGTTGCGGCGCAATACAGATCAGTTGCGGCGCAAGAGATGAAGGGGCTACGGATCATAGTGCTGCGGATCATGAGTTGCGGCGCAAGACACATCTGTTGCGGCGCAATTGAAGGGCCGACAGATCATGGTGCTGCGGATCAAGAGTTGCGGCGCAAGACACATCTGTTGCGGCGCAACATATGCTGCTGGCAATTATCCCGCGTAAAGGAATAATAAACCGCGTATTTATAAATTCTCGATTTAAAATACGGGTTTTACAGTTAGAATATTTAGGATTTTTGATAATTTTTTAGAATTTATTTATAAACTTTTAATTTTTTAGATTATTTTAATATTATTTTATTCCCAAAAATAGAAAGTTTAAATTTTAACTTTTTTTCATTTTTCCTAGATTAAGGACATATAATTAGGAACTTTTTCACTTTCCAAATATTTTTTAGGCTTTTCATTTATTTTCTAGAATTAATTTAAGATTTAATAGATTTTAATAGTTTTTAGGAGTTTAAAAATAGTTTAATTTGGTTTTAAAATTTTTAAAAATAGTTTTTAGCTTAATTAGGTCATTTTTGAGGTTTACAAACTATAAAATCTTGTTTAGGGCTTTTTAATAATTAATTGTGATTTTTAGGGCTTTAATTAGCATTAAAAAGTAATTATTTAATTAATTAAAAGGTTTTAGCAAGTTTTGATGTTTTGTAAACTCTTAGAATTTTATTGTGGATTTTTAGTAATTTTTAGGAATTTTGAGGTTAAAATTTTAATTTTTGTGTTTTTTGCGTTTCTACGTCTTAACTTTCTAGTAGTGTTTTTGTTAATTTTTATTTTTTCGTCTTCGTCATTTTTTCTTATCTTTTCTTCTTATTAATAAAATCATCAATCAAATCAATTCATTACACAACACACGTGCCTCCTCGAGAGAACGATCCCCATTTGGGTCATAACTTGTGGTTTTCCTAAATCACTCGTTAACGCTTACCACTACTTTGTTGCCTCTTTTCCTAAAAAGGTATACAAAACCACTACATCAAAATGGCGCCGCTGCCGGGGAGGCGTGTTGTGTTTTGATTGAACCATTGTTGTTTTTATATATAGCCATAAAAGTAATTGTATTAGTAGCACTCTACTAATACGTATTATCGATTTTTCGTTTTTTGTGAATACTATTAATATATTGTATACGTAGAACAATAAATTTACAAGTACTCCAAATACGTGAGAAATCACAACCTTGACTTGGGAGGTCATTACCCAATCATTGTATTCGAATCTCAAACCAAAGAAAAAGGCAAAAATAGATAAATACTTTCGTGAAGCTCGTTTGAGAAATACAAACTATAAGGTGGGTATAAGGCGGTTGTATTTCACGACCTAAAGGAAAAAGGCTCTTAAGTGCTTCGCGCCGCCTCGTTTCCTCCGCTTGCTTGTGCGATTTTGATTTTGAAAGCTAATCGAGGGTTTTGCCGCCCAAAGTATTATTACGTATCGTATATATTTTCTTGGTTTTTATTTGATTAAACCCTCTTGAACGATTTGGTGATCCACCATCGTTCTAAAGTCATCGAAGGCGTTCACTTCACGTGATCGTTTTCATTCCTTGAGGCTTCTTTAATCGAGAGATTTGATTAAGGAGGAGATTTGTAGATTTGTGTCTACTAATACATTCCAAAAATCCAAAAAAAGTAAAAACAATCAAAAACCACAAAAAAATTGAAAAAGTAAAAACACCAAAAAAAATCTTCTTTGCTCGCCTTCTCGTTGTACGTGACGTTTATGCAAACTCGTTCGAAAGCAAGACGTGCTCGTAAACGAAGAAACAAATCAATCACTCCTTCTAGTGAGGAGTCTCCTATTGACGAACCCATTGTAGTGAAAGAAGCACCCATGGCTAATCGAACTATGATGGAGTTGCTTCAAGCACCCACCGAGGGTTATGGAGAAGCGATTGTGATTCCCGCTATCCTTGCGGAGAATTTTGAGGTTAAGACGGGTTTATTGTCCATGATTCAAAATAACAAGTTTCGAGGTGACGAAAAGGACAACCCTCATAACCACATTCGCCAATTTAATCGTCTCACCGCCACATGCAAGTTTAAGGATGTTTCAAACGACTCGATTAAGATGATGCTTTTTCCGTATTCCTTAGCGGGGCCCGCAAAAATTTGGTTAGAGAAAGAGCCACCCAATTCTATATTGACGTGGAAGGATCTCGTTTCAAAATTCGTGAACCAATTTTTTCCGCCCTCTAAGACTACGCACTTGAAAAACGAGATTTCAAAGTTTTCGCAAGAGTATAATGAGAGTTTTTCAACGGCTTGGAATAGGTTTAAGGAAATGTTGCACGAATGTCCTCATCATGGTTTTTCCGACTTGCATCAAATTGACACGTTTTACAATGGCTTGAACGATCATGAGCGTGATTATCTTAATGCCGCCGCGGGTGGTAATTTTTTGTGTAAGACGGTCGAGGAAGCATTGTTAATCATTGAGAATAGGTCTAAGGTGTATAGTCCTCGTAGCACGTCGAGTGTTCGTAAGGCTTCGTCTTCGTCTTCGCCTTCATTGTCACACACCGTTGATGCTTGCCAAGTCGAGGCTAATTTGGAGAACAAAATTTTTGATATAGTGAAAGGATTGTTAGTTGAGTTTAAAGTTGGTGAACAACCCGCTCCCGCTACGATTAAAGCGGTTGAGGTTTCTTGTATGTATTGTGGTGGAGCTCACGATTATTCCAAGTGCATTACCAACGGTGGTAACACTTCGAGTGCCTTCGTGGCCGCAGGAACTTATAACCAAAACAGTCAAGTTCCTCGCACTAATCAATTGACTCCACCGGGTTTTTCACCAAATCAAAATGCTAACAATTATCGAAACAATCAAGTTGGTTACCAAAGCAATCAAAGGAACAATTTTAAGGGTAATAACAACTATGGGAATCAAGGGAGTAGTAGTAGCCAATTGCAAAATCAAAATCAAAACCGTAATTTTCAAAACACGAGTCAAGGTCTTCAAAATGCTTACACTAAAGAACTTCCAATGGACTTTGTGAATTACGCCACGGCAAATGATAAGATTTTGGAAAACATTCAAGAGCAATTGGCTAATCAAGCTAGGGACACGGCTAAGAACGCAAAGGAGTTAGCTAATTTTGTTAAGGAAAATATAGCCATGAGAAATGAATTGAAAAATGATTTTGCTAACCAAAATCGAAGTCAAAACAACAAGATAGAGCAAAGTCATGCTAGGCTTGAACAAAGAATTGACCAAAAAGCCGCTAGCCAAGATTTGAAGTTTAATAGTCAAGATGCTAAGCTTAACGCCATTTTAGAAGCCGTCATAGGGAACAAAGCCTCTACTTCGAGTAGTTTGCCTAGTAACACCGTTTCAAACCCGAAGGGAGAAATGAAAGTGATTACCACACGTAGTGGTAAGACACTTAAAGAACCGACTCCTCAACCAATTACTCCAACGGTGGAGGAATTTGAGGAAGAACCCGAGGTGGTGGTCGAAAAGGAGCATATTTCAATCCCACAAAGTACCGCTCATGCCACACCTACGGTTGACCCATCACCCATATTGGAACCCGAGATTCCAAAGGCTATGCCTATGCCCCAACCCACACCACCCTTGCCTTACCCATCGAGACTTAGGAAGGAGAAACGACAAGAGCGCGACAACTACCAATTTGAGCTTTTTATGAAAATGTTTCGTGATTTGCACTTTAATGTGAGTTTCGCCGATGCTTTGGTCATGATGCCTCGATTTGCCGCTAACTTTAAGAGTATGTTGAACAACAAGGAGAAATTACACCAAATGTCTAGTTGTTCGTCGGTTTATCTTAATCGCATACCTCAAAAAGTCGGTGATCGCGGTAAATTTTTGATCCCTTGTGCAATTCAAGATATGGAAGAATGCTATGCCTTGGCCGATCTTGGTGCTAGCATTAACTTGATGCCACTTGCAATCTACAAGTCGCTCAATCTTCCTAATCTTACTCCTTCACGAATGTCTATTGAGTTGGCCGACCATTCCACGATTCTTGCATGTGGTTTGGCGGAAGACGTTTTTGTGAAAGTGGGGAAGTTCTACTATCCCGTAGACTTTATTGTTGTTGACATCCCCACGGATCCTCAAGTTCCTCTTATTTTAGGTCGTTCGTTTTTAGATACGTCTATGGCTTTAATTGATGTGCATGCTAGAAAGATCACCTTACGTTTCAACGACGAGGAACTTGTTATAAACGCAACTCAAAATTCTCAACTTTCTCATGTTTATTCCGTTGCTACCATAAACCTCGTTGACATGATCGACGTGGTTTGCGAGGAATTTTCACAAGAAGTTTTAGGGTTTGGTGATGAAGAAACTAGTGGCAATCCCACTATGTTAGATCCAATTCTTGATAATTCGACACCAACCTTCACTCCTTTCGAAGGTGGTGGTTTTACGTTGGAAGAATTCGATGTTCCACGTACTTGTGACGAAGACCTCGACAACGATGAGGACTTCTCGATTATCAAGGATTTTCTCAACGATTTCCCATTTCCTCCACCCGAGGAGGTTATGAGTATCGAGCCTAAATCTTCACTTGAGGAACCACCTATCCTTGAGTTGAAAGATTTACCTCCTCACCTCGAGTATGTCTATTTGGAGGAGGACGACAAGTTGCCGGTTATTATTGCGAAAGATCTTTCGAATGACGAAAAAACCGCACTTGTCGATGTTCTTAAGGATCACAAAGGGGCGATTGCGTGGAAGTTATCCGACATTAAGGGAATCGATCCCAAGTTTTGTACCCACAAAATCTTAATGGAGGAGGATTTCAAGCCAACAATCCAAAGTCAAAGGAGGGTGAACCCCAAAATTCACGACGTCATAAAAAAGGAGGTCCTTAAGCTCCTTGACGCGGGAATGATTTACCCTATTTCCGATAGCCCTTGGGTGAGTCCTATTCATTGTGTCCCTAAAAAGGGAGGGATGACCGTTGTGCCAAACGATGCCAACGAGTTGATTCCCACTAGACTCGTGACCGGATGGAGAGTGTGCATTGACTATCGTAAGTTGAACGAAGCCACTCGAAAAGACCATTTTCCCTTGCCCTTCATGGACCAAATGTTGGAGCGTCTTGCGGGAAACGATTTCTATTGCTTTTTAGATGGTTTTTCCGGTTACTTCCAAATTCCCATCGATCCTCGTGATCAAGAAAAAACTACGTTTACGTGTCCATATGGAACGTTTGCCTATCGTAGAATGCCATTCGGACTTTGCAATGCACCGGGAACTTTTCAACGATGCATGATGGCTATTTTTCATGATATGATCGAGAAGACGATGGAAGTCTTTATGGATGACTTTTCCGTGTTTGGTGATTCTTTCACTTCGTGTTTGTCTAATCTAGAGAGAATGTTGAAACGTTGTGAGGAAACCAACCTTGTGCTCAATTGGGAAAAGTGTCATTTTATGGTTAAGAGTGGAATCGTCTTAGGGCACAAGGTCTCGAAAGCGGGGATTGAGGTAGATCAAGCTAAGGTAGACGTCATCGCCAAATTACCTCATCCCAAAACCGTCAAGGGAGTTAGGAGTTTCCTAGGCCACGCGGGCTTTTATCGACGATTCATCAAGGATTTCTCGAAGATTTCTCGACCCATTACACATCTTCTTGAAAAAGAGGCACGTTTTGTCTTTGACGAAGATTGTGTACGAGCCTTTGAGATCCTTAAGAGGAAACTTACCGAAGCTCCCATTCTTGTTGCTCCAAATTGGAACCTCCCCTTTGAACTTATGCGTGATGCAAGTGATTACGCTATTGGGGCCGTTTTGGGGCAACGTCATGATAAGCACTTCTTGCCTATTCACTATGCTAGCAAGACGATGACCGAGGCTCAACTTAAATACACTACAACGGAAAAGGAGTTCCTTGCCGTGGTGTATGCATTTGAGAAATTCCGACCTTATCTCGTCTTGACGAAATGCATAGTGTATACGGACCATTCGGCTATCAAGTATCTCATGGCTAAACAAGATGCAAAGCCGAGATTACTTCGTTGGATTCTCCTCCTTCAAGAATTTGATCACAAAATCGTTGACAAAAAAGGAGCCGAGAATCTAGCGGCCGATCATCTCTCTCGTTTGGAAGATCCTCACCAAAGTGTTTACGAGCCTAAGGAAATCACCGAAACATTTCCGCTCGAGACACTTGGTGTAGTGAATTCTAAGCTTGATTCTTCCACCCCATGGTTTGCGGATTTTGCAAATTACCATGCGGGTAACTTCATCATTAAGGGTATGACGACTCAAGAAAAACGAAAATTCTTTCGTGATGTCAAGTTCTACTTTTGGAACGACCCTTACTTGTTTCGAACTTGTGCGGATCAAATCATCCGACGTTGTGTATTTGGCACCGAAGCTTCTAACATCCTTAGAGCTTGCCATGAGGGACCCACGGGTGGTCACCACGGTGCTAATTCACGGCTAAAAAGGTGTTTGATGCCGGCTTCTTTTGGCCTACTATTTACCGAGATGCACAAGATCTTGTGAAGTCTTGTGATTCATGCCAACGACAAGGAAAAACCTCACAAAAAGATGAAATGCCACAAAATATCATTCAAGTATGTGAGATCTTTGACGTTTGGGGCATAGACTTTATGGGGCCGTTCCCATCATCTCGTGGTAATAAGTACATTCTCGTTGCGGTTGACTACCTTTCTAAATGGGTGGAGGCCAAGGCCTTGCCCACCAATGATGCTCGTGTGGTAGTTAAGTTCTTGAAAAGTTTGTTTGCTAGGTTTGGAACCCCTCGTGCTATCATAAGCGATCGTGGAACCCATTTTTGTAATGACCAATTTGAAAGGGTTCTAAGGAAATATGGGGTTACACATCGTCTTTCTACGGCTTATCACCCACAAACGAGTGGGCAAGTCGAGGTTTCAAACCGAGCGTTGAAGAGGATCTTGGAGAGATCCGTGGGGGAAAACCGACAATCATGGTCGGATAAGTTAGACGATGCTTTATGGGCCTTTAGGACCGCTCATAAGACGCCCATTGGGTGCACTCCCTAATAGCTTGTGTATGGAAAGAATTGTCATTTGCCTATCGAGTTAGAACACAAGGCTTATTGGGCCCTAAAGCATTGTAATGATGATATGGAGACCGCGGGAAAACACCGGAAAATGCAATTAAATGAATTGGATGAATTAAGGGACATTGCTTATGAAAATTCATTGATTTACAAAGAGAAAACTAAAAAGTTGCATGATTCTAAAATTAAAAACCGGGTTTTTAACATTGGGGATCAAGTTTTGCTTTTTAATTCAAGATTGAAAATATTTTCTGGTAAATTGAAATCCCGTTGGTCCGGTCCATTCACCGTGACTCAAGTGTTTCCGTATGGGACCATCGAGCTAGCTCAAGATGATGGTCCTAACTTCAAGGTGAATGGACATAGGTTGAAGCACTACTTTGGCGGGGAAGTTCCATCCTTGAACTACCTCGACCAAGTCACCTTCCCCAATGATAATTAGTATTGAGGGGATCGAGTCGAGCTCATGACTCGGTAATCAAAAACGAGGTGCCTCGTGGGGGAGTCCCATACTTATCCTATGTACATATTATCGCTTTCTAATGTAGCTTATGTGTGGGGATTCGTGCCCTTCCAACCTTTGTTCCGTGGTTGTTTGTGATACGTGGTTTTTAGATCATGATCTTCACGATTGGAGCCTCTCGTGTTTCGTTTTATGGGAGCACTCGATCGTTTGCTTTGGAGGCCTTTCCCAATATCCAAATGATATATCCTTTTATGTTCTAACCTTAGGTTTTTAGCACACTTCATAAACGGCTATTACTTATTGGTTACACCCTTTCCATGCTAGATTAGGCATTCGACTATGTCTCTAGTATGGGGGTGTCTGCACCCCTAGACTCGAAACATTGAGGACAATGTTTAACTTTAGTATGGGGGGTGAATAGATACTTGCCTTGCCAAACCTTCACGCTTTCCAAAGTTTATCTTTTTGTTTATCGTTTTGTTGCAAAATAAGGCTAAAAATGGCCAAAGTTTAAATTTTTCTCATGTTTTATAAGTGTTTGAAGACACGAATGTAGATTTTCCGATGGCGAGAATAAGAGTAATTTTTGACTCGACCGTGCGTGTTGAGCACTTAGCTTTGGTTCCTTAACTACACATTAGGCTAAGTCTCTTAAATGAGGACGAGAAATGATAGAGTTAATTATAAGTTACTATGCTAAACGTAGAGTACTCGTATTCTTTCAAAAACTCATGTGTTCTCGTTGTTTGCTTATTCTCCCTTCGCTTGTAAATACTTTTTGCTTAATAAATATTGACTTAGCGGTTTAGTTAGGATTGTTGGGTTTCTAGTCTTTTCTAGTAGCTTCCGTGTAATTAAATTGGGAAGACATTAAGGTATCGCCAGCGTCACGGTTTTGAAGTATTGGCACCCCAATAATCGAAAGCTTCACCTAATAATAAGATTTCAAGTGCTCACCTAAATCAAGAAAACAATTTGAAGCCCCACAAGGCCTAAAATCTATGCAAAATTGAAAGTGAATCAAGCCTTAATCTTCGAAGCTTTAAAGATCCAAAATTCGCTTTAGCGTGAGGATATACGTCTTTGGCTAATAAAACCACCGATGATGGCGGATAATAAAAGGCAAGGCAAGACCGAAGTCATAATAAAAGCTTCATGGCGAAGTTGAATAAAAGATGGAGGTAAACCAAAGATAATAAGGCCCTTCCATTAGGGGGCGTATAAAAGTCTTGGTAATAAGTCTCATGTTCAAAACCGTTATAAAACCATGTTTATCGATTCTTCTTGTCAACTTAATTTTTTAACATCATTGTCTATTAGGAGGGGTTATTGATTTGATGGTCTTAGTTACACCGTTAGGACTCTATTTTTAGACCTAAATCTCTATTATCGCATAAGTCAATAATGTATCCTCGTGATCATTCAAAGACAAAATAAAATATAAGAGATACAACTTAGGAATAATGGGAGAATAAGTACGTGATTAGGGCATATGAGTAGTGTTAGCATTACTAAATTATAATGACAATGATCTCGTTGCACGCTTGGCATGGAATTAAGGTGAAAATCGAGGACGATGAAATTATTTCTAGCGAAGCATTCACGTGTTCTTATTCTATGAACCTAAACGTCCCATTTTGCGATGAAAATCATACATTATGTCTAAAACGCAAGTGGTAGTAATAGTAGTAGTGTAGCTAGTTTATCATTCCAATAAAGTGAATAAAATGAATTTTGGAGATGCTTTGATACTTTATTCTAGCATTGCGTGAGGGCACGGCAATGGTTTAGTATGGGGGAGTGATGAGACTGCTTTTATACATGGTCTCATCGTCCAAATCGGGCTTAAAATCAATTAAATATCATTGAATATACCAAATATATGCTCGTGTTTGTTACTTGTGTATTTTTAGGTACGGATATTGAGGAAATGGCAAAAGATCACAAGAATCATTCAAAAACGAACACGGGAAACAAAGCCGCACAATGAACCGGGCCCAAGTTTAGAATTTTGCAAAATGACCCTTGAAGAATTGAAGATTGGTAATTATGGTCCCTCATCTTTGAAGAACTTGTCACAATTGACCCTCCAAATGTCAAATGTACAAGTATGGTCCTCCATGTTTGAAGATATTATAAGACCAGTCCTTGAAATTTGAAGAATGTACATTAAAGGCCCTTGGAAAAGTTTTTGGAAGAATTTATGCCAAAAATGACAACTTGCCAAAAGTTGTCTAGTGCAATTTTGGCGTTGATAAACATTGTTTACAAAGTGAAGAAGAGAGAAAAGCCTGGGGGCCAAGTCTGCCAACCAACCAAACTTTCCCACCCAACCAGAACCTGCCACCTCATCAGTACCCACCCAATAACCCATATAACCCGACCCTACCCACAAGCCCATTACCCACCCCGTTTTTAAATAGTCAAAAAGTCAAAATTTTCCACCTTTCCCACTAAAACAGATATTTAAAAAATCAATTTCCCAAAACGGATCTAATTACCCACTAATTAACCCTTTAAACCCTAACACCCCCAGATTCAATTAGACCAAAATCAAAGGGTTTTGCCCTAATCTTGTCCAGATCTCTAATTCCCCTCCACCTCACCTTATCCCACCTCACCAAACATCATCACATGCGCTATGAGACCCACCCCGTACCTCCCCTGCACCCATCTCTTTCCCACAATCCCAAGACCCGACCAGTTTAACGTTTGGATGCGATTCCTTTGTCCCCAAGTTCAATCCAACGTCCAAGATTAAATTTACAAGCTGGCAACCTCACATGGGCGTTTTTGACCAAGAATGAAGACAAAGACCAAAGGGCAGACTTGGCATTTCCATCCTTTAGGGTTTAGGATTGCAATTTTCTTGTAATTTTTTAATCTAGATTCTAGATAGTTCTCTAGGTTTGTATAAATAGAAACGTTTGTGTTTCTATTCTTTGGTTCCATATTTTTAGAAAAGTCCTTGTAATCTTTTTTTTAAAAATTTAATATAAAGTTTGGTATTTTCTAATGAAATTGTAATTCCTTTTATGTTTTTTTAAAAATTTTGGTATTGGATTGCTAATATTCTGAGTTCCATTTCTTATTGATTATCATTTGTGTGTTTGAGTAAAAAATTTAAAAAGGTTTAAAAAAGTTTTTTTTCAATTTCAGGAAAGTTAAATAAGGGGAAGTGAAAGTGGACTTTGGTTTGATTTTCTGAAAGTGAAGTTGTTTTAAAACGTGTTATAAAGTTTTCTAGGTTTGTGGAAAAGTTTTATAAAGTTTTAAGAAAGTTTAAAAAAAATCAGGTTTGTATTATACTTGTGCTTTGCTTTTCTTCTTAGCAGGGTGGTTTGTTGATTGATCAAGATTACTGCATAGGCCCGAGCCTATCGGAAAAGGCATAGCAGCCTTGGTTGAGCCTGGATGTGGGCTCAACAAGGTAGCCCTTGTTCTTCCTTTTTAGTTTTTTCAGAATTTCAGTTTCACATGATTTGTATGAAAAAGGTTAAGTGTTATTTAAGTGGATTGATATTGCTTAATCTGGTATTATATGCATGTTAGAAGTTGTTTAAACCAATTTGGTTTGGATTTAGATTGATTTGCTTTGAAAATCATTATAAACAGAACTTAAAGGTGTGTTTGGATAATGGTTTAAGTAGGTTAAAAAATCATTAAGTGTGCTTGAAATCTGCTTAGGTTCACTTCATAGGGTTGTGTTAAGTTGTTTGCTAGCTCATTTGACAGTTTAGTGTAGTTTTGAAGCAAGTTGAGTGTTTTAAAAAGTGAAATATAGCTTAAATCTGTCTAGGTTACTTTTTCTGCTTAGTTTTGGTGAATTTTGTTCTTGGATCTTGTAATCTGTTAGATTATAGGTAGTTATAGGGTTGTAGATTGTTTGTATGCTTTGTGGTGAGAGTGTATGCAAGTTGTGGGCTTTGGAAAATCATCTTTGTGCAAGTCTTTGGCATAAAACCCCCACAGACCCCTAGATTGCATTACAGCAACCTTTATGTGCTTTGTTTGCTAATTTTTTGTGCTAAGTGCTTGGTGTTTTCTGTTTATTTGTGACTCCCTATACTCCAAAGAGTATAGGGGTGCCATTGTCCATCAAAAAACATCACAAAGACCACAATCCAAGTCCTCTTGGATCATATCTGCACAAGTGAAAATTTTCACTTTGCTTTTGTTCTTAACAGCAAGAACTGAACACGTTTTTGGGTTTCAAATTTGCTTAATCTTGTGAACTATTGGAATTGGATTGAGTTTTTATGGTTAAAAGAGTTAACAGGGTTGGTTTGTGAAGTTAAAAAGTAAAAAAAAAAAAATAAAGTAACAAAAAGGGGTCCACCAGCCTCGAACCCACACCATCACGCTCACAACACTCACACACTACCACTGCGCCCTAGGGTCTTTGACTGCTAGGGTTGCTTTTGAAAAGTATATAAGGTGTGTTTGTTTGTGCTTATTTAAATTAAGCCGTGACCCTTTTTAGCTTATTTAAGCCTATTTGTTCAGCTTTTTGGCCAGGCTTATTTTTCCTAGGTTCTCATTGTCATTTTAGACTTTTCTGTCCAAAAATATTATTTTTCCCTTTATTTAATTATTTATTAGGATTATTTCTAGATTTAATTTTAGAAAGTCAATTAAAAATAGTAAATTGCATTTTAAAAATCCAAAAAAATAGTTTTTAGGTTTTAATAAAGTATTTTGAGGTTTACATTTAGTTAAGTTTTCAAAAACTTTAATTTTTAATTTTATTTGATTTTAGGGTTTTTAGACAACTTTGAAAATTAATATAAAATTAATAAAAAGGTTTTAGGGACTTTAACTTGCATTTTTGTCTTAGTTAGAATATTTAGGATTTTTGATAATTTTTTAGAATTTATTTATAAACTTTTAATTTTTTAGATTATTTTAATATTATTTTATTCCCAAAAATAGAAAGTTTAAATTTTAACTTTTTTTCATTTTTCCTAGATTAAGGACATATAATTAGGAACTTTTTCACTTTCCAAATATTTTTAAGGCTTTTCCTTTATTTTCTAGAATTAATTTAAGATTTAATAGATTTTAATAGTTTTTAGGAGTTTAAAAATATTTTAATTTGGTTTTAAAATTTTTAAAAATAGTTTTTAGCTTAATTAGGTCATTTTTGAGGTTTACAAACTATAAAATCCTGTTTAGGGCTTTTTAATAATTAATTGTGATTTTTAGGGCTTTAATTAGCATTAAAAAGTCATTATTTAATTAATTAAAAGGTTTTAGCAAGTTTTGATTTTTTGTAAACTCTTAGAATTTTATTGTGGAGTTTTAGTAATTTTTAGGAATTTTGAGGTTAAAATTTTAATTTTTGTGTTTTTTGCGTTTCTACGTCTTAACTTTCTAGTAGTGTTTTTGTTAATTTTTATTTTTTCGTCTTCGTCATTTTTTCTTATCTTTTCTTCTTATTAATAAAATCATCAATCAAATCAATTCATTACACAACACACGTGCCTCCTCGAGAGAACGATCCCCATTTGGGTCATAACTTGTGGTTTTCCTAAATCACTCGTTAACGCTTACCACTACTTTGTTGCCTCTTTTCCTAAAAAGGTATACAAAACCACTACATCAACATGAAAGAAGGTAAATGTAGGGACCTGCTGCTGTTAGAGTGGTTGGCATTGTTATGGAAATTGTCATTACCACCATGCCTATTTGAAGCAGAACGTCATAGGACTGACCGTTTCCCTTGGATGATTGTTGCTGAGCGACCACATGTTTCCGGTCCTCAATCTTCTGTCTGAAATATAAAGTGGAACAGAGGATGATATAAAAACAAAAATACTGAAAGAAATGAAATGACTAACATTTGGTGATTGAAGATACCTCTTCACTGATCGGTCATCACCAAACTCCTCTCGTTCTTGCAGCATCTCAAACTTACGGGCTGCATCGGCCACCTATGCCACTGTAGTGAACGTAGCACACACCAAACTGTTGGCAACCGAAATACGAAGAGCCCATCGAAACTTCTCAGCTTTCTCCTCAACAGTACCAGCTGCTGCGCCCAGAAATCCAGCCAAACGAAGAAACCTCTGCATGAATCATTGTTGTTCTCCCCAGCAACATGTCGGATATTATGATAATCCCTTTGAGTTTCTCCTGTTAAGCATGTGGAAAGTACTGATTAAGGAAGAGCTACTTAAACTGGTCCCATGTCAATAGTGCAACCCAATCATCACCACCGTTGGCCTGCTTGATTGATTTCCACCACTACAGCACATCACCTTCAAACTTGTAGCAAGCCAGCCTTGCCTTGAAGACACTGTCACAACCCATCGCATCAAATATCTTCTCAATGTGAGATATCCAAGCTTCAGCCTCAGAAGGTTTGTCAGTCTGCTCAAATGAACGGGGTCTCTGCTTGTTGAATCGCTCCAACCAAGTCATAAGGGTAACAGGCGGTGGAGGTGGAGGATTGTTGTTGTTCTGTGGATGAGGGTCGTGCTGATTGTCATGAGCTTGGAACTAAGCATGAACTTCGTCCCTGATTTCATTGTGAAGTTGGGGAAGCAGGGCTTGCAAAGCTGCATTGACAGCTGCAGCCAATTCGTGAGCATTACGTGTGTTCGCCATTTGACAGTTTAAAACAAAAATGCAACATAAATAATGAGTCTGATAAAATATGGCATGAATATAAAAATACATGAATAGTGTATAAAACATGAAATAATTTATGATTCATAAAACAGTTTTAAAATGCATGGTTAATTAAATATGATGATATGTACATGAGTGAACGCCTATGGGTCGGTTCACAAAACAAAAAGGCAAGTGTGGACGCCTATGGGTCGGTCCACTAAACAAAAAAATGTTTCGATAAAAGCACATGCGACTAAATAGGGCCAGTCCTGTACCAACCATTACTTAGTCAAAATTCCTGCGACAATGTGATGAATGCATGAAATGAATACATGAAATGAAAATGAAATTAATGCATGAAAACCAACTGTCAGTTCTAGGAAGACACTGGTGACTACCCGTAAGTCACAGGTCATGTTTTACAGAGTTACATGTCGAAAACTTGGCTCTGATACCATAATTATAACACCCTATTTGGTAAAATGGAATATCACATGATAATTATGGCGTGTCATCAAAGCATGCAAGGTAAATGTCTAAACATTCATGACCATAAAAGGAAATACCGGAGACAAACATCAGTAGTCCAAGTAACTCAACACAAGCAAATATAAGTAGTTTAAAGAAAAGGACTAAACAATGTCCAAATGAAATAAAGTATGAGAAAGTAGGATAAATGCATAAGATAAATAAGGCTGGATAGCTTCCATCCGAATACACGTACTCTTGAGATCCTACTTGCGACCTTGGGTACCTACCGTTTGGGAACATGGAAATGGAAAACGGCTGAGCATAACGCCAGTGAACAGATATATAGGATAACATGAAGACATAGAATAATGAAAGCATATAAAGAGCATATAAAGCATGAATGGCAGCGAAAATGAATAAGTCCTGGGAAAAACCTAGGCGTATAACATGTTAACTGGTTTTAGTTCTAAAAAATATAGCTTATGTTTACTTATGAAAATTTGTATTACTTTAATATACCAAAAGCCAATATAGGTCATGATATCAACAATGTGCATGAATACATAGAGGGCTGACCTTATCATCCAATTAGAGGGGATGCCTCTAATTAATATGGTCTGGGTAGGATGGATTAGCTCCTTGTGAAGGATGCAAGGCACACACCACATTCACCATGTAAATCCTGACTGAAATTGTAACTAGGATGCACCCATACGCCCCACATGATAATATAATAAATAAATAAAGGCCAATTAAACTGAAGAGACGCCACGAGCTATCACTATGCCGTGGTGAAGTCATAACACTGGTGCCTCTAGTGTTATGGTTATGATACCTCCATAACTAGGTGAAACTAGCATGCTATATGCTAAGGTAACTAATAAAACATAAGCATTTAAATCTGTAACTACTGGGAAAACAGTTGGCTGCATACGGGAAATCCTAATAAAGGAAGAGATTGTCCTTACTGAAGGACGGGAAATCCGTACCTCTTGTCCAGTAGAAGCTAATCGGGAACGCTGAAGAACCTACTCCGCCTAGACGGATATACTACATAAGAATATGGACATGCATGAATTGTCTGAGATACGTGTATTTTACTGGTTCTCTGTGTTCTTAGACCCCCAGAACCAGGCAATGGAACAACTAGGCAGCAAGGGGGTTCCACATCATGGTTAAGAAACAATGAATTACTGTTGACACAAAGTTGACGTAATAAAAACAAAAAACATTACATCATCAACATCAGAGTTTTTATACAAAAGGTCCCAGAGTTTTATATGCGGAAAAATCTGTTATTTCATCATGATTTATAACATATAGTTGCCAAAAAGACAGAATAAACTTCTGACAGTTTTTACTAAAACCAATCTTTTAAAAGCATCACAGAAATCTCCAAGCTGCGATAATATCATGCGGGCTCCCATCCAAGCAAAGCTAAGTAATAATACCTGAGATTAAACATGTAAAGTCGTCAACATAAAGTTGAGTGATATTCATAGGTTTAGCAGTAAAGGTGTGGAACACAAGCATTCATTTGCAAACAAGAAACAGGGGAAATGGTTATGATCATTAACCATAGTCCAAAACATTATTATTGCTGTTTAGTTCATGAACCGAAGCTTAACTCATGTAAGTTCCTCTGGTGAGTATTCAGCCTAAATACTCAAGTAATAAATCAAATGTTAAATGTGTCAAGGTAATCAGGACGGGGATTGTCAATCCCGATGGATCCACTCACAACATTCGCGCTTAGCAACACAAGTAAATTAACGGTTCATGATCAAGAGAGGCAAATTAAGGCTATAACTAAAAGCAATAATATGAATGAAAACTGTTTGAAATGCATACAAGTGTGGATAGCATATAAGTTCTGGATAACATACATTTTTTTTAATTGGTTGTGTTTCACCATGTATAATCTCACCCCGCGTTTAAAAACAATGTGCAAGTAAAAGGGGATATGAACTCACCTTAGCCACGAGGTAAGTGAATCATTTTACTCAGAAGTTGAGTATAAAAAGTAGTAACATGACGATCACCGACGATATGGATGCCCGGTAAACACGAAAACCGCAACCTATCAAAATAAGGCGCGCGTTAAGACTCGAACTCAAATATCGATATATACCAAGTATATTATTACTTAAAATATTTTTCAAAGTATTCATACTTCAAAACTAGTGACATGAACCAAATGAATCCATACTATCCCGTTTATCCAACACTACTCGTTTAAATACTTGCACTCTTGAAATTGACCCGTCATAAGACACCAAGTCAACACAAGTCAAACTATCACTTTTACTTCACTCGGACCAGTAACTAAGTCATTTATATAATGACTAAACACTTGAGTAAGTCACCATTTTCAATAGTGAATACTCAAACTCACGCAACACAAGCATTGAACTACGTGTCCAAAATACCAATCAGCATGTACACTTCAAATGTACACACCAATCTACCCTATCTAGACTTGTTCGATTTCGATGAAACTTGGTGAAAAACTCAATCAAAACCTGAATAAAACTTAGTTTAAATTTTGTTCAATGATTTACATTTTAGAACCACCTGCTCGACACATTTCTATACTTGAAAAAAAGGACAGATTTGTATACTTGACTCGTGAAACCGTTTTGACCAACCTACCCTTTACCATTAGCAAAATTGACACTTGACTTTGAAAATAGACTCAAAGTGCTAAGTATAGGGCCTGAGATCAGCCTCTAAACATTTTTAGAACTCTACTTATCGTCCCCGAGATTTGATCAAAATATCGACAACAATTTCGTATTGTGTCGATACTCGCCTCCCGGTACACGAATAATCAAACTAGCGTAACTTCTTCCTCGTTTTGTGTTAGAATCTCTATCTTATATCAAAACAAAGGTATCGAAAACTCTACAACAAAATCAAATAATCTCAACCTATGTCCAATCTTAAACCCGCGAAAATCTGCTCTAAACCTGCTGTCCAAAAGTACTTTTTAGAAAATCACATTAGATGATTAATTTTGACCCATTTTCACAAATCCCCCATTCCTAATATCATCCATACATCATCCTAAACATTCCTTATTAACCCATAGCACTTTCATGTCAAATTTAACAAAAACCAAAGATAAAAAATAAAACTTTTTATGATCAAAACATCAAGATCATAGCATAAACAACACATGCATGATGATCAAAACACATACTAACCTCAAAATGATAAAAATCTTGTAACTTGATGCATGTGATAAATTTTTATACCAAAACCATCACTTCTTGATTTCAAACATTGGTCTTTGCTTAGATTTGATTAAAACAAGATCAAAATTAAAATGATTTGATGTTTAGGGGGATGGAGGTCACGGTTTATAGAGAGAAGAATGAGAGAGGAGAAAAAAAAATTGTGTGTGTTTTTATGTGATAAATGAAAGTCCCTTGATATGACAATTGTTGATAAACTATAACTCTTTTAACCACGAAACACAATGAAATACTTTTCAAACGCGTAATGCTTTATTAAGTATTATAAACAAAGTATTACAAAGTGCTATGAATACACTCGTTGAATGAAAACAAGATATGAACCCTAGAAACAAGTAAACTAGATTCGAGACTCAAGTTTACAAGGGAACCAATGAGACGCTGGTAGATAGCAGAGGGCTCAGCGGTTCCAAGGAGAGAATTAACTTAGATAAATTATCCAAGCACAAGGGTTGAGTTAATTCTTCCTTCTCACTCCTATTTATAGTGTACGAGGTTGCTTCCTTAGTGGGAGTAGTTGATACGTGTCACCTTCTAAATGGAAGAGTACAACGTATTAAATGCATGTCTAAATCGAGACATACCTTTAACCAACTTTAGGTGAACAGTTCTGCCAATTGTTCACCTTTTGTGCCACTAGGTCGTACTAGGCTTTATCTTGAATCTCTTGTTTTGTCCCGCTCAAAACACTTGGTAGATTCTCCCGCCTAAACTATAAAGGATTGGGTAAGCTTTGCTTATCCCAGACTTCTAGGGTTCTTAAGTGATCTCTGAGTGTTGTCAACTCAGAGATCCTTGAACAGTACATTCCTTCAACATCCCAGCTATCCATAATCGTTGGTGAGTCTGACTTCAGATTATCTTCGACTTCTCTGACGTTGTCTTTGACTTGAATGTTCCTGGTGTGCCAGCTGAGGCTTTGCCTTCCACTGGTCTAGTCTCTGTCGCTGGTCCTCTCAGCGATCAGCAAACACTTAGTCTAATTAAACAAATCTAGACTGGGTCATAGTTAAAACTTTCATTGGCCCAACAATCTCCCCCTATTTGTTTATAAATTATACTAAGTCTAAAATTATTGTAAGTGAGTACACAACTTCTTCTTACACATAATTTAACAAACATACCTCATAGTTTTATTAAACATAAAGAACCTAGTCTATTACAAAAGCACCCAGAGGTGTAAACATAAATAAAAAGTAAAAGGTTCTTCAGCGATCGAGGCCTTGATCACAGATTCTCTGGGCTTCAACCTTGTCACTCCTAGAGTTGATGACAAGTTCAACTTCAAACTCAAAGTCCTCAGCTGCTTTGCAATTCCTTAGGATGCCCTGTTTGAGTCTGATAAGCTGGATGGTTAAAGCCAGATGTAGTTCATTCATCCGCTGAAAGCAATACTCACAATTACCATTCATAAAGACCATCCCTGTCTCTGGTTCTGAGTATACTTGACCCCTTATTGGTTTGGTGATCTCTTTGGGCAGAACCAAGTTTCTGTGCATCCCATTAACCACAATGTTTTCAGTAACCAACTTCTCCACCAGAGGCCTCATTTGGGTTTTCCTTTTCCTTGGTCCTTGAGAAGGTTGTTGTTGTGAAAGTTGAGGAGGCAGGGGTACCTTCAGCTTCTTTGCTGTGTCTCTTACCCAATTTAGCTTTGCTTGAATATTCTTCATCATTTGGGCAGCACCAGGCCCAGACTTCTTTTGGGTAAGAGCCAGCATTTCTAACCATTCAGAGAGGCCCAGATCTCTGAGTTTAAAATCACTGAAGACTTTATAGTTAGTTAGTTGGTTCTCTCTGTAAAGGGTCATCACCACCTTTTTGTCCTTATCAGTGTAACATGCATACTTGGTGATTTGACCAGGTTCAGCTCTCTGGTTTACAAGTCTTTCATATTCCTTTAGAAGGTTTCTCCTTTTAACCTCCAATTATTTGAGCTTTACCAGCTGAGCTTCCTTTACAGCAGGAGAGAGTTTGTTCAGAGCTTCTTTGCTTTTGAGTTCAGCAGCTCTGATGTTTGCCATCCTTTGGTGTTCTAAGATTTGAGCTTTTGCCTGCTCTGGTGTAAGTGGTGGTTCATCAGCACTCTTGAATTTGTTTAGGTCAGAGTCTTTGGAGAGTCTTGATGTAGATCCACCTTCTTCTTGTAGGGAGTGCAGGGTTATTTAGGGCTGTGCAATAGCAATTCCTTTACCCTTATCCTTTATTGTATCAGCGCTGGGGTTGAAGGATCTAATAGGTTGTGGTGTAGGAATCACTGTTGAGGGTTTTGGGTATTTGAGTGACTGCTCCCCCTTAGGTGAGGCAGTGTCTTCTTCTTCAAAGGTGGAGGTTGCTGAATTCTCCCCCTCAGGCATAGCGCCGGTAGTAGCTGTGCCTGAACCAGGACTAAGGAACTTCTTGAATTCTTGATGAACAAATAGGCAAATTTCCTTAAGTTCCTCTTGTAACAGCTCTTGAAGAAGGGTTCGTGAAGGCTCAGACGCCTTAGCAATAGATGCAACATTTGCTTTGACAGCTGATGAGAGGACATATGGTATGTATTGCTGGAGGCTCTAGTTAATAACAGCTGGGAGGTGAGCTTGCAAGGCACTCCCCAGTAGTTGCGGAAGTAAAGCAGACATAGAGGACTCCACATATGAAGTTAGTGGAGTCTCTAGTGTTGTGGTGAGCTCCTCAACAGCATGGGTTAGGGTTTACAGTTCAGAGAGGATGACATCATTTGTGACTTTGGGCTTTGTTATACTGATGTCACCCCTTTTGATCCAGAGAGCCTCAGCAGCGAGTTCCTGAACATCTTTCATTCGAGGAACATGGACAGGCTTGAGCTTTTGTAAATATTCTAAGTGTTGCGTGGCCCCTAGTTTCATGACATTTGGCAGTGTTGGGAAGGGAACTGGGGTTGGTGCACAGAGCCTCTGGTCCAATAGCCACTTGGCAGCTAGTTCTTGCACATTGGGCAGTGATGGGAAGGGGATGGGTTTCAATTCTGATGTAACTTGGTCATCATCAGCATCCATATCAGCATAGTCTGAAATGGTCAAGTCCTCTTCGATAATGAAGACCTCATCCTCTGGTATAGAATCAATGTCTGACATGGCATCAAGATCTATGTGGGGGACTTCAACATTGTCATCACCAGCGATAGAATAGGCATCATCATTCTGCTGTTCTTCATGAAGATTATGAGCTTGTTATGACATCTGTTAGTAACCAATTGTGAAAAATAATGAAGTTATAGATCGCTATTCGCTGCCCCTAGGAAAGATGGGTGTGATTATCCAGCCCCCCTAAGGATTTCTCCTTGGGACTCTTTTAAATGTGAAATAGTTATGGTGAAGGGTCGCCATTCGCTGCCCCTAGGATAGCTGGGTGTGATTATCCAGCTCCCCCATAAGGATTGCTCCTTGGGACTCTTTTAATTTGTGAAAGTTGTGGTGAATGGTCATCGTTCACTGCCCCTAGGATAGCTGGGTATGATTATCCAGCTCCCCCTGAAGGATTGCTCCTTGGGACTCTTTTAGTTGTGAATTCATGGAGGTTAAAGGTCGCCATTTATCGCTGCCCCTAGGAAGACTGAGGGTGGTTATTCAGTCCCCCCAAAAGAATAAATTCTTTGGGACTCTTTTAGTTGTGAATTGTTTGAAGGTAATGGTCGCCTTTTATCGCTGCCCCTAGGAAGACTGAGGGTGATTATTCAGTCCTCCCAAAAGAATGAATTCTTTGGGACTCTTTTTAATGAGGGGACCCAGAGACTGCGTGAAGTGCAGAGACTCTGGGTCAGGACCTATAGCATGCTCAAGTTGTTATGGACAAGAGCACAGTCCAGAGGGTGAAGGATCATCGGGGTGCGTTATGAGCACAAATGAATCATATCCTTGTGTTAAGACAGAGTGTACAGATAATCCTAAGGATCTAAGTGCTGACATAGACACTCTATGGGTTGAGGAAAACCCTAAGTCTTCATCACTCTCTCCTACAGAATGTTGAGAGTGATTGTTTGTGAGCCTCCAAAAAAATAAAATGGCAAACTAATACCTGAGAGATATCAGCGTTGAGAAGGTTCTTAGTCGTCTCAGCTGACTGGGAGACGCTAGACTCTGGTTGTTTGTCAGCAACAGGCTCTACAACCACATCCACCAGAGAAGGGGATGGGTTCTTCTTGGTCTTCTTGGGCTTGGAAGGATTAACAGAATGGGTTTCAGAGGAAAGGGGGATGTCTTTCCTCTTTTTCTTCTTTTCCTTGGGCACCTTGGGCTGAGAAGAAGACTGCACAGAGGTCTTTAACAGAGACTTGTCAGTTGCTCTTTCAGCATTCACCTCATTGTGAGGGATCAAGGGCTCTCCATCAGCAACCGGTAACCCATCGACCTGCATCATGTGCCTGCTGAGAGGCACTTCATCTTCCAGTGGGGTCTTTAGTGATGCAGCAGTGATGTGATAAGGAGAGAAAGAGAGAAGTTCATCATTGATGTATCCTTCACCCAGCATGTCTTCTAAGAGAAGAGAGAGATATCTAGTGTAGCAGATGGTGGCCAGTCTGTTCTTCTTCCCTTTATTTTCTAACTTAGCAATGAGGTCAGAGTAGAGTATATGGGCGATCCCTATATCTTGTCCCCAAATTAAGCTGTAGGCAATGGCTTTCTGGGCTCCATTGAGTTGATCATGAGACCCCTGGTTTCCACCCAGACATTTCACAATATATAGCATCAACGTCCTCCAAATAGGTGAGAAGTAGTTCACTTTGATCAGGGATTTGGTCTGGAAACCTTGTGTGGTGAAGGGTTTATCATTGTCGTCATGAGGACGAAGGGTAGCAAGATCCTTCTTCACAGTGGCGCTGGCAGGCACAGCGGACATACCTTCATTGACAGGAAGTCCAATGACTTTGGCAAATGTAGGAAGATCAAAGGTGAGAGGTTGGGGATGTGAGGAAAGGTTGAAGGTGATGTGAGAAGAGGTTGGATCAACTTCCGCGCTATACCAGAACTCCTTCAAATATTGGTGGTAGCAAGTGGAGGGTACTCTGGTTATGGCTTCAAAAATGGTGGAGTTTTTGAGGAAGGAGAACAAAGGTTGGTAGAGTGAATTTGTGTGTTCCAAGAGAGCTACACAGTTGTTCAAAGCAATTTTGCCATCATGTATCCCAAAATCAACGTTCGAGGCGGCCAGAACAGTAAAAGCGGTGTTAGATGATGAAGACGCCATTGTTGAAGTGTGGAAGAAATGAAGGTTTTGAGAAGATGAATAGTTGTGTGTGTGTAAGTTATGAGAATGTGAGTTTTGAAAAGTGAGTCAAGGGTTTTGATAAAAGGGTTTGCCGTTTTACAATTAAATCATTTAATACAAAAATTTACCTTTTAGGAAAAGTGGGACCCCTTGACTCTTCATGTGATATTTCTGACCCTTGGAAAGCGGGAAAGTTGTTGACAATAAAGGTTAATCATTTGAATTAAATATGGGAATATATTAAGTCTCATTGGAATGTAACTACCTCGTTACATTCAATTCCCTTTAATGCCCAGAGACAGAGGTCAGAGATCACTTATCAGATTTGTTTACCAATATTGAGCATACCCAGCTCAGCAACCAGCCTAGTGAAACTTGGCTCAGCCAGAGGTTTAGTGAATATATCAGCGAGCTGGTATTCAGTGGGTATAAAATGGAGCTCAATATCACCTTTTAAAATATGGTCTCTGATAAAGTGATACCTGATGTCAATATGCTTAGTTCTAGAATGAAGTACCAGATTATTAGAGATGGCTATAGCACTTGTGTTGTCACAGAATATGGGAACCTTTTCATAAATGATCCCATAATCAGCCAGCTGACTTTTCATCCAGAGAACTTGAGCATAGCAACCAGTGGCCGCAACATATTCAGCTTCAACTGATGACATGGCCACATAGTTTTGCTTCTTGGCGCTCTAACATACTAACTTTCCACCAAGGATTTGATAACTCCCAGAGGTGCTCTTTCTATCAAGACAACACCCAGCATAGTCAGAGTCTGAGTAGGCTTTGAGGTCGAAGCCTGATCCATTTGGATACCAGAGACCCAATGTGGGAGATCCTTTTAAGTACCTGAAAATTCTTTTGACAGCTGCAAGGTGGGATTCCTTGGGGTTAGCTTGGTACCTAGCACAGAGACATGTGGCAAATTGTATGTCTGGTTTGCTTGTTGTGAGGTACATCAGTGACCCAATCATGCCTCTATATAAGGTCTCATTAACAGAGACCCGTGAGTCATCAGCTCCCAAGTTGTTGGGAGGAAGCATGGGGCATTTCACTGATGCACAATCAGACAGATCATACTTCTTGAGCAAATCCTTAACATATTTTTCTTGACAAATGGAAATTCCTTTTGAATTTTGTTTAATTTGAAAACCCAAGAAAAAAGTTAATTCCCCCATCATGCTCATTTCATAGTTTTTGGTCATTAATTTAGCAAACTGTTTGCTCAATGTAATATTGGTTGAACCAAAAATTATATCATCCACATAAATCTGTACTGAAATGACATCACCCTTGGACCTATAAGTGAACAGGGTTTGATCAATGGTACCTCTGACAAATTTGTTTTCAAGCAAGAATTTGGATAGGGTTTCATACCAGGCTCTAGGCGCTTGTTTTAGCCCATAGAGTGCTTTGTGAAGTCTGCATACGTGGTCAGGATACTCACTGCTTTCAAACCCTGGGGGTTGATAGACATATACTTCCTCTGCAAGCTTTCCATTGAGGAAGGCACTCTTCACATCCATCTGGTACACAGTAAACCCCATATAAGCTGCAAAGGCTAGGAAGATTCTGATAGCTTCCAATCTGGCTACTGGTGCAAACGTTCCATCATAGTCAATCCCCTCAGATTGAGTATATCCCAGCACCACAAGCCTAGCCTTGTTTTTGACAATCATGCCAGCTTCATCACTCTTGTTTCTGTAGACCCATTTAGTTCCAACCACTTGCTTTCCAGCTGGAGCTTTTACCAGAGTCCACACCTTGTTTCTCTTGATCTGATTAAGCTCTTCTTGCATTGCAACCACCCATCCTTCATCTAGAAGTGCAACAGCCACATTCTTGGGTTCATCCTCAGAGAGAAAATCAGCGAAAAGGCATTCATTCGCTGAGGCGGTTTCCAGAGATTTTAATTTTCCTCTGGTGGTGACTCCTTCAGAGGGTTCACCAAGAATATTCACCAGAAGAATATCTTGGTTCCTACTCTATTTGGATTGAGGAGCAGGAGTCTCTGTGTGTTCAGGAGTCAAAACAGGTTCAATGAATGCTGAAGGTTCTTCACAGATTATTTCTTCATCCATAATCTCTTCATCAGGAGGAGAGATTGGTTCAATAAGATCAGCATTCACAGTAGTGAGTGGAGTGATTTGTTCAGCATTTTCAACTTCTGGGGTGATGTTAGAGATTGAATGAGGATCAAATGCATGAACATAAGGGAAGTCCTTGTGACCGCCCTTGGATGATTCCTTGGGCTTTGAGAAATCATCCGTTGGATAAGATTTAACTTCATTGAAGTCAATGTCACATTCTTCTGAGTTGGTGTGGTTGATGACAGCATCTGCTTCATTGAAGGTGACATGGATGGATTCTTCTAATTCTTATCTACGAATATTGAACACTCTGTAAGCTCTGGAGGTGAGAGAGTACCCAACGAAGAATCCATCATCAGACTTTTCATCAAATTTTCCCAGGTGATCTCTGTAGTTGTGAATGAAAACAGGGCAACCAAAGACATAGAAGTAGCTTACATCAGGGGCTCTCTTCCTATATACTTCATAAGAGGTATTGCCATGTCTCTTCACAATAATGGATCTGTTTTGTGTATGACAAGCTGTATTCACAGCTTCACCCCAGAATTGTTTTGGAAGTCTTGATTCGCTGAGCATTGTCCTAGCAGCCTCTATGAGGGTTTTGTTTCTTCTTTCAGCGACACCGTTTTGATCAGGGGTGCCTGGGTTGGAAAAGTTCTATGATATTCTCTTTTCATCACAAAAGGCTTCCATGGCATGATTCTTGAATTCAGTGCCATTGTCACTTCTGATAGCCTTAACTCTGCAGTCATTGAGATTCTCAATTTCTTTGATGAAGGACATTATTCTTTCAGCAGCATCACTCTTTCTTTTGAGAAAGAATACTCAAGTGTATCTGGAGAATTCATCTACAATGACTAGTGTATATTTGTTGTGATTTAGGGATTGAGGTTTTACTGGTCCAAATAAGTCCATGTGAAGGAGATGGAGGGACTTATTTATGGAGAATGATTGTTTAGTCTTGAATGAGGCTCTGTGGTGCTTCCTTTTCTCACACGCTGAGCAGGGTCTGTCTTTGGTAAAGGTCAGAGAGGGAAGCCCAGCTACTAAATCATTCTTGGCCAGTTTGTTGATGTTTTTGAAGTTGAGATGGGAGAGTCTCTTATGCCATAGCCAATTTTCACTATCAGATGCTTTGGCATAGAGACAAGTGGTTGTCCCCTCTGGACAAGATGTCATGTCGATGACATACACATCCCTTCTCCTGGGTGCAATAAGAACAACAACATCATTTTGATTGAATATTATTCCTTGGGTCTTGGTGAACAGAACTTCGAAGTCAGCATCACAGAGTTGACTGATGCTGATTAGGTTGTGCTTCAGTCCATTGACATAAGCGACCCTTGTGAAGGTTATTCCATTACAATCCACTGAGCCATAACCCTCAGTAGCCCCTGAGGAATCATCTCCAAAGACTACTTTAGGACCAGACTCCTTTTTATATCTATGCAGATATTGTTTAACCCTTGTCATGTGTCTAGAGCACCCGCTGTCCAGATACCAAACAGATTTGTTCAGATATTCCTGCATAGATATAACAAATCCAGATTAGTTTCTATGATGAACCCACTTTCCAGTGGGTCCATGCTGTCGCTGACCAGCGACATTGGTCCTTCTCTGGTTACCTCCCCCTCTTTGGTTGCAATCCCTAGGTTCATGACGCATGCTTCCACAGATGTCACATCCAGGATAATGTTCGCACTCATCAGAGTGATGGTCGAAGAAACCAAAGTATTTGCAGGGGTTAGGTCTGTAACCCTGAGAGTTATCTCTGGGCTTAGGCTCAGCCTTTCTTGAGGGTCGATGAGGAGTTTTAGATCTCATTTGAGTTCTGGTTCTTTGAACCGCTATGATCTCCTCATGCTCTCTGGATGTATGTTCAGAGGACTCGCACGTGATACACTTAGGTTTCTTGGAGCAATCCTCGGATGAGTGATTCTTGAAACCGCAGTGCTTGCAAGGTCTGAACAAAGCTCTCCCCTTGGAGCTACTAGACCGCTCACCAAGAGAGTTAACAGATGGACTATTAACTCTGGGGTTGATTTTTTCTTTCAACCCTTTCACCTCTTCCATCAGGGTGAGGAGAAGTTGCTTGGTGGGAGAAAGCTCTTCAGGGGGAGGAGTGGGTTTGTTGGAGTCCTTAGCCACAAAAACCTTTTTGTTCGCTTTGTCAACGACTTTGAGAATTGAATTCCCAAGGGTTTTGGTTTGAGGTTTAGGGCCAAGCAAGGAATCAGATGGGTTGGCACCAGCGGGTCTTGGCGGAGCTGGTACCTCTGATTCTTTGTCAGAGTTCTTCTCATCCACAGAGGTGGAAGAAGGAGAAGAGACATCTGATGGGACAAATTTGACATTGGGAACATGGACATGCTTTTTGAATCTACCCTTTCCCCCAATAGCCTGAACCACATCACCAGGTATGGATCCAACGATTATTTCTTCCACTGTGGATTGAGCCAAATTCCATTTCTCAATGGTTTTTCTTAGTTCAGAATTTTCATCAGACAAAGACTCATTTTCAATGGATAATCTTCTCACTTCATTTTGAAGTTGATTAGCAAGATTCACAAATGGTTTAAGATTTGTTAATTCAGATTGGCAAAGATTTAACTCTGTTTTAAGACTGTGAAATTTGTTTAATAGGTTTTTTCTTTGCTCTTCCACAAAGTGGAGGTCAACCAAGGTATAGTCACTGACATGGTCTCTATCAGGACCTTCAGTCATAGATAACATTCTTTGTACCTTTTTCATGGTGATATCCACCCATTGACCAGATCTTGCTTCACTTTTACCCACAGCGGGTTCTTCATCAGAGACAGCCATAAAGGCTCTGACAGTGGTGGTACCTTCATCCTCGGAAGTGAGAGGTTCATCATCCCAGTCGAATGAGGCAGCGATCAGACCTTTTTCAGTCTTCTTAACATCCTTTTTCTTTGCTGCATCATCGGCTTTCAGATTGAGTTTTAGCAACTCAGCTTTCAAGGCTTTGTATTTGACTTTCTAGTCCTTCTTCCCTTCCGAGTCAGAGAGAGAGGTTTGCTTGAAATGAGAGTTGGAAAAATTCTTCTTGTTGTTGTTGCTGCTGGATGAAGGGAAGCTTGGAGAGGAGGTTTTGTTTGACCAGCAATCTTTTTGATAGTGACCAGTCTTTCCACAAGTGTAGCAAGACACCTTGGATTTATCAACCTTTGCAGCTCCAACTCTACCAGATCTCTTGTAGTACCTCTTTTGATCAGCTAAAAGAGCTCTGTCATGAAACTCAGCATGTAATTCATCAAGAAATTCTTGACTACTTCTGGTGTCCTCTTCAATGTCAGAGTCGTTGTCTTGAAAGGAATGGTTAGCAACAAGAGCTTTTGAACCAGTGATACTGGTGGTAAATCTGTCAGTCTCTGATTATAAATGGAGTCAATTAGCCCTTCTTCATAGTTATATCTTCCAAACAATTTGGCTAAAGTGTCATTCTTTATAGCATTATTAGCTCTTAAGGTCTGATTCAAGCTAAGCCATTTTCTAGGTAAACTATTGACAAAAGTAGCATTAACCTCAGCCTTAGGTAGAACAACTCCATTGTTTCCTAAATCATTCAATAAAATCTTAAGCCTAGTATAAGTTTGTGCAACAGTTTCTGTTTCTAAAGCTTTAAAGGCATTAAACTTAAGTCTAAGGGCTTGGATCTTGGTTTCTTTTGTTTCCTCTGGACCTTCATACCCTAGAACTAATTCAGTCCACATCTCTTTAGCAGAGTTGCATTTAATGATGGACTTCATAATGTTCTTGGGTAGGCAAGAGACTATGATACTTTTGAGTCTCTTGTCCTGGTTAGCCAGACGTCTATCCGCTGGAGACCATTGCTTAGCAGGTTTCTTAATGGATCTCTCAGGGGTAGAGGAAACAGCCAGTGGTACATATGGACCATTTTCTAGGATTTCTATTAAGAAGGGTTCTAAGCCATCTAAATATATACGAAATTCACTTTTCCAACTTGAGAAATCCTCTTCATCGAATGCTGGTACATTGGACACATGTGACCCTCCTCTAACATCAAGTAGTTGGGGAAGGTCATCATCATTATTACAGTGCTTACAACTGGTGTAGGCATGGTAGTAGATGTGGTGGCCGGTATGGTGGTCGAAGTGGTACCTAAACTGGTTTGACCAAAAGGTAGAGGAGGTATAGTATCAGCCATATTAAGATCTTGATTTTAAAAACTAGAACAGTTTATGAAAGGTTTTATAAATCAAACCACTCTGATACCAATTGAAAGTCCCTTGATATGACAATTGTTGATAAACTATAACTCTTTTAACCACGAAACACAATGAAATACTTTTCAAACGCGTAATGCTTTATTAAGTATTATAAATAAAGTATCACAAAGTGCTATGAATACACTCGTTGAATGACAACAAGATATGAACCCTAGAAACAAGTAAACTAGATTCGAGACTCAAGTTTACAAGGGAACCAATGAGACGCTGGTAGACAGCAAAGGGCTCAGCGGTTCCAAGGAGAGAATTAACTTAGATAAATTATCCAAGCACAAGGGTTGAGTTAATTCTTCCTTCTCACTCCTATTTATAGTGTACGAGGTTGCTTCCTTAGTGGGAGTAGTTGATACATGTCACCTTCTAAATGGAAGAGTACAACGTATTAAATGCATGTCTAAATCGAGACATACCTTTAACCAACTTTAGGTGAACAGTTCTGCCAACTGTTCACCTTTTGTCCCACTAGGTCGTACAAGGATTTATCTTGAATCTCTTGTTTTGTCCCGCTCAAAACACTTGGTAGATTCTCCCGCCTAAACTATAAAGGATTGGGTAAGCTTTGCTTATCCCAAACTTCTAGGGTTCTTAAGTTATCTCTGAGTGTTGTCAACTCAGAGATCCTTGAACACCAGTACATTCCTTCAACATCCCAGCTATCCATAATCGCTGGTGAGTCTGACTTCAGATTATCTTCGACTTCTCTGACGTTGTCTTTGACTTGAATGTTCCTGGTGTGACAGCTGAGGCTTTGCCTTCCACTGGTCTAGTCTCTGTCGCTGGTCCTCTCAGCGATCAGCAAACACTTAGTCTAATTAAACAAATCTAGACTGGGCCATAGTTAAAACTTTCATTGGCCCAACAATAAAAATGACGAGTGTTAGGTGGTTTTTGTTTATATAGTATGGTTAGGGTAGGAATTGTATTTATTGAATAGTTTTAGACCTAAAAGCAATTTAATAGTTTAAAAGGTAAAAAATGACTATTAGTAAATTTTGAAAATATTTACGAGGCTCGGGTTTCGTAAAAATACTTTTCAAAAGTTAAAATACATAAAAAAATATGATAATAAGGTTTCCCGACACGACTTAACACGTAATTAAAACGAAATCGTCGAAAATATTAATTATCGATAATAAAATGTAAAATATCGGGCATCCGTTGGTATCGCGATCATTAGAAGTTCTTGTTGTTCATTGATTTTGAGTAAACTCGTTGTAAAATGTACACGGGTGATTTTAAATCAAAAACTTTGATTTAAATAAATATGGAAAATAAAATAAATTTTTTATAATTGCAAGTAAAGTATTATCAATGATCAGAAAATACTTAAAAAGTATAATTTATTAAAATTATCATGATCTCAGGATTTACATATAAGAATACAAGAAAATGTAATACGTTGAAACATTCAAGCAAGACGAATAAAAGAATAAAAATAATATTGAGAAAAATACGAGTTCTTACAGTCTACCCCCTAAAGGAACTCTGGTCTCTCAGAGTTCTACTGGAGACAGAAGAAGATGCAAACAAAAGGAGGTACATAGTTAGAACTGATTCATTGCTTATCAGGTAATTTCTGCACCACAACGTATCTTAGCAATTTGAATTCACTATGCTTCAGTTTCTTAACTCCTTTTTGAATAAATTTTCAAACTTAGATTAGAATAATGGCCTTTCAGTAGGGAGAAATATCAAGAGATAGAATGAACACAAGAATTGCTTAAACGGACAAAGTGCTCTAAAATAAACAAAGATTGTTAATCAACAACGAATCGCAATTCACGCAACCGTAAAACACGACAATTTACTTATTAGAAAAATAGAGGGGAAATATGAATTACATACAGATATTTGGATTACAAGCTGTCACAATTATCTGTCTAGGGTTTGGTATTACTTTAACACTCGGTTTAGGTACTTTCTTGATTTAAAGAAAACTTTACAAGGTTTAGTGATTTGAAATCAAACTATATATGTTTAGCGAGTAATCAGTTGCTAAATCTTTTTCTTGATCATGATTTCAAAGCCAAAAATCAGAATAGTTCAAAGTAGTTATCGTGATCGGCTTAAGCACTTTTGGATGGCTGTATGAAATTTATTGTTAAAAACTCAGGTTTATCATTATCATTATAGAAAATCAAATTTTCCAAGTTATTTAGAATCATTGTTAGAAATTATAAATTAAATCGATAATTTCATTAGGTTGAAAGTAAAGTATGATATCATCAAATACTTTAAAAGATACAGCTTGACATCCTTTTAAACACTAGTTATAAATCTACCAAAGAGGATGAATAGTTCCGACATTTAATTTGAAACGGTTATTTTGGTATTTAACCACTTGATAAAATGCGTAAAACCTTCTTAAAAATTAAGAATAATTTATAGAAATCCATAAGGGTGTTTTATGCATCAAAGGGTAAAAATGTGACATGTTCGGATTTTCAAAAGGTGACAAGATAGCAAACGAGTATAAAACGAATAATAAGCAACAATTCGTATGCAAACAATAGCACGAGGGGATAAAACGTAATTCGTACCAATTTCTTAGCGAACATGATATGATAGATGCATCGATGATAGGGACAATAAGAAACAAAGGATTCAACAAGATTAATTCACGAGTGTGGTTGGCGTCACCAACAACGGCTTACTAATTTCTCGGTGGTCGATACACGATTGAAAGAGAAAAGCCACACAACAAATTTTCGCATCAAAGAAAATTCGTTAGAAGTTACTTGAGAGTAATTCTAGTAAGATGAACAACATTAGTAATGAGAGTTGAAATCAATGCATGGTTCACACGAATGAATTTCAAAACGATAGAGTCTAACACATAATCATGACAAGTACGCGGAATCATTGTTCACTTCCAGTCATAAATCATTATACGCGTCTAGAGACGTTTCGAAGGGTTACCAAAATAGATAGAGAAGGTCGATCGATGTAAAAGCATAACAACGTTGAAACTTTCAAGTCTGGTATCAATGGTAAGAAATTAGACGAGTGGTAACGAGAATTATATCACGAAGGAAGATGAGGTAACAAGTAAAACAAAGTTTGTTGAGTATGGAAATATGTGTTTGAGGCATGTAATTTGTTCAAGAAAAGATAAGGGATTATATGCGTATGTTGCAAACTGGGGCTAGAAATGCGATGCTCAGCTTTATTTTAAAAGTTTCAAAACTTTATTTTATCTAACTTTTTAAGAAACATAATTAAAAAGTTGGTTCTTGGTCAAATATTTAAGGTGACTACTATTCGGCCTCGCATGGCTCCATCTAAATTACGCATAGGTGATCAGGTCATGTATAATTTAGGACTAGAAATGCGATGCTCAGCTTCGTCAAACCAGTATTACATGTCATATGAATTAAGATATGTATATAATTCCATTTGTAAAAGCAGGAATCAAGATAATTTATGAAACTTTTTGCCAGTAACTAATTGGCTAGATGTTTAAATCAACAATACTAATGTCACAAGGATACCTTATAAGACCAAAGTATTGTGAAAATACATTGTAAAATTAATATAAATTAATTTTATAAGATAACTTTCAAGTATTCAATAAGGCCCAACCGGAACATTTTGTAAAATGTTTCGCAAACAATACTATTTTAAATTTATATGGTGACATGATGATAGCTTACAAAATAGCGAGTGGGTTACACGAGAGTAGTAAAGAGTAGTTGATAATAAAATCTGCAAAATGGTTACAAGGTGGTAAGGATTCAAAAGGTTTAGCCAAAATCGCCATGTGACACGTGTCAAGATGATAACGAAAGATGAAAATAAGAATTTCAAATCTTGGCCCAAATCAGTGTCACGTTAGAAGTAGAAGAAAGATAAGATAAATTGACAAATAAGTCATATATAAAAGAAAGGATAAAAAAATCCATATGTGTTTACATCGTTATTTAATTGACATAAATATGCTTTGAAGAAGGTAGAACATCAGTTCCCAAATAGTACAACTACTCCGAAAAGTTTCTATTTTAGGAAAGTTTTATCAGCTTTGACTTTTTAGTCAACTTTGACTTTTGAGTTTGACCAGACCAAATGACTCACTAATTGACATTGTCAAGACTTGGAATCTAAAGTAATTGGGTGTAAAACGATGTTTTGAACAACTTTCCAGTTTTACTCGAGACTTGAAACGGCTAAAAAATGAACGAAAATGCCCTCGCATCAAGTTTGTCAACAAAATGATATTTTATAAATGTAGATAAAATGAGTTCTTAAATTTTACAATTTCAAATGAGTGTAACTTGCTTATTTTTAAGATTTTCTGGTCGAATTTTATGTCCTAAAAGAACATCTCAACAGGTTGAAACATATTTTTATGTCTAAAACTTATAAAAATATTTTTCTCAACACTGTTAAATTTCCTTTAAAGTTTTTGTACAAAGTATATCTAGGTCCACGTTTTCTTAGGATTGTACAAGTGTTGTTATGATCTAAAAGAGAGGGAGGGATATGAAGAACTAGAGAGGGAAAGTTAGAGAGAGAAAGGATAGAATGAGAGAAAGAAAGAATGAATAAGTGAAAATGTGAATGAACAACTACCCTTCCTAACATGCTAGGAAGGGTATATATAACCCACCCTACATGTGGGCTTTATGGGTTATACTTACATAACTAGATCACGAGCTCAATCTACGTATATATCGTTGGAGTGACCGATCCTCTCTAAATACGCAAAAACATATTTCCAACAATCTCCTCCTAAGGGAGGTCACTCTAAGTTACAATGTCCTAAATAATCTATAGCTCGTGATCTATGCTAACAATGATGTGACTGAGAATTTCTTTGGAAAAACGTATTTCCAACAATCTCCCCCTAAGGGAGGTTACACCATTTTAAAAAATCTTAAACCTAGCGTACTATGCTTGAGTCTTCGATCTTGTTCTTGTGAATATGGAGATGAGATCTTTGACTTTGGTCTTGAGCATGTTTCCTTGCCTTGACCGTGTGCATTCATCACTTGTGATATTTTCCTCCTCGTGACTTCATGTTCCACATACTTACACCTTTATAAATTCTTGAAAGCTTCAGAGTTTGATACAGCGGAAGACTTGACTATTAGGCTTTCTTGATTTTGTTGAAGTATTAAGTGCATACAGTATAAGCATGCGTGGATGACTTCTTCTCGGATACCGTAATGCCACCTTCTTGTTATGCTGCATAAGACAATTAGCAACAAAACGAAGACACGGGTGAAATGGCTATGAACATTTCAACCTAATTAGGTAGCATTTGACCTCCGGTCGGTGAAGACCGTTGGACGATATAAAATTTCGTACTTGTGGCAGGTAGTTTCAATTAAGAACCTCCTTGACAAGATTTTGCGGGTAAACCCGTTCTCTTTATTCGACCGTCCAAAGCTGACTGTGAACATAAAGAGTGAATCATTTGGATAATAATATCCGCATGATTTGAAGCCGTCAAACCCGATTCTTGGAACAAGTTTGATTCATTAAAGAATCGCACCATCATTGCTTTCCAGTTGTCACGAGCTTGATTCATATAGAATCTTGCAAGTTACCTACCAAGTGTTGTTTGATGTTATCACTAGAAGGATTTCCACTCATCACTGGGAACACTATAGAGTGTTCCTCTGAGTGTTCTGGCAAGATCACTAAAATGTTGCGTAGAGGCCTGGAACGTGTTTAAGTTCAGTTAAGAATTAAACCACTGTTGGTTTCTAGTTATCACAAGCTTGATTCATAAACAATCGCACAAGTCACCTACCATGAGCTTTTTGATATTCGCTCAAGAAGGATTTCCATCTTCATTGTAAATACTTTCGTATTACTTGGATGTTCAGGAAAATCATGAAGATTTTGCGTAGGACTCTTAAGATCTTTCTTACTTTTCACAGCGTGTGAAGAAGCAAGGAATTATGAAAGTGTGTCCTAATGATATATTTGATGATCTCAAATGGCTCTAGACTCGATCATGCATTTTGGATTTTAGTGATCGGAGGCTGGAGAGGAGTGCCACCATTTCAATACCAATTTATTCGGAGTGAATAAATCAATAGATAATGCGTTGTCTCCGTGTGATTAAAACAAATATCTTTTGAGAGAAATCTGAGTTAGATGGGATGGGTTGTGCATTGCATCACTGGGTCCATGATGTCTTATCTTCAATATCAAGAATCATTTGAAAAAATGATCTCAATATTGATGTAGTGTTTTTGTACCCTTTAGGAAAAGGATGACAAATAGTGGTAGGTGTTAAGTGTCGGTTTAGGAAAACCGAGCACTAATGACCCAAGTGAAGTCCAAGTGAAGTCCAAGTTCGTTCTCGAGGAGGCAAGTGGGTTGTGTTAAGAGTTGATTAATGTTTGTGATTATATTGATTGAAAAAGAAATGAGATTAGGAAAGGAAGACGGTTACGAAAGCGGATTAAACTACGACGAAAAAGGCGTAAACGTAAAACCGTAAATAGTGCCAAAATTAAAATTTTAACCTAAAAATTCCTAAAAATTACTAAAAATCCCCAATAATATTCTAAGAGTTTACAAAAAATCCAAACTTGCTAAAACCTTTTAATTAATTAGATAATGACTTTTTAATGCTAATTAAAGCCCTAAAAATCACTTTTAATTATTAAAAAGCCCTAAACAAGATTTTATAGTTTGTAAACCTCAAAAATATCCTAATTAAGCTAAAAACTATTTTTAAAAATTTTAAAACCAAATTAAACTATTTTTAAACACTTAAAAACTATTAAAATGTATTAAATCTTAAATTAATTCTAGAAATTAATTGAAAAGTCTAAAAAATATTTGGGAAATTGCAAAAATCCTAATTAAGTACTTAGAACCTAGGAAAAATATAAAAACTAAAAAAATTAAACTTTTAATTTTTAATAATAAAATAATATTAAAATATTAAAAAAATCCAAAAATCCTAAAAAATTCTAAAAAGTTGCAAACCTACTTAATTTAACCTCAATAAACAGAAACTGCAATTGAAATTACCTAAATGCCCCTATTGGGCCTCCAAATGGGCCAAATATAAAAACAGTCCACTTAATGGGCTTTTTAAGGCCCAAAAATCTAAAGTCCACCAAATAAGCCCAAAACTTCCAGCTTAGCTTAAAATTTGATTCTAAACAAAAAATTTCAAAGGCCCAAAAGCTGAAATGTAGCTTATCACAGCTTAATAAGCACAAAGCTTATTCTTAATGGGCTTTTTGGCCCATTAAGCCATAAGCTTGTGCCATAAGCTGAAATTTGACACACATCATTCTTTTGAGGTATAAAAACGTTTTGCAAAAAGAAATTTCAAATAAGTCCACTTAATAAGCCAGAAACAATTCACCAACTTATTCACAAAACGACAAAATAGTCGTGTTTGTGATCTAGACCACCTCAGAAGCTGATTCAAATTGCAAAATGATTCTTATGACAAAACTAAACTTAATAATAAAAAACTTATCCAATAAGCACACCCAATAAGCTGAAAAAGTCAAATAAGAACTTGTTAAAAAGTCAACTAAGTCGTTTTCTAGTCAAACTTGAAAGTCAAAGCCCAAAAACTTCCAGATTAGTCAAATAGGTCAAATAAGCAAGATTGATTATGAAAACAAAGTTGTTGCACGTTTCAATAAGCTGGAAAAGCTTTTTAATAAGCTGGACAAAAGTAACACTAGCAGTGGCAAGTGTTTTAATGAAAGCAGTGGGAAAGGAGTTCCCACTATTTGTGCAAAAATTTGGTCAGTTGACCTATTGAGCTTAGGAAAGCTTGTGTTTGGTGTTTGATTGGACAAATGGGCACTCCCAAAACCAGTTGGGTTGTGGGAAGTCAGTTAAACAAGAAAAACACAAGTTCTTTCACAAAAATCAAGCAAATCAAGCACACAATGTTACTGATGAAGGATGTATGTTTCTGATGAACAGTTTGCTGATGTATAATGCACAAAAGTGATTTTTAAACCCTAAGATCTTGCACACAAATCAATGACATGGCATAAAACTGATACATATTCCTAAATGATACCAATCTCTAACATATAACAAGATATGATGAGCTAATTCAACAGAAACAGTCAACACAAAGCACTTTCTAATTTGAGCTACTTAGACCAAATTTTTATCATGCAAATGTGACTTAAACCCTACCAAATTGAAAACCAGCTAACATACAATCTATTATCACCCTATTGAGTAAGTCTAGACAAGTTTTACCCCAAAAGTTTATCACAATTTCTAGTTAAACCCGTATCCAAACACCCCTTAATTTTCTAGAAAACCAATTTTTAACAAAGCAACCTTAAACAAATCTACCCAAATCTGATTTAAAGCTATCTAAACATGCATTGAAAGCATAAACCAGCATAATCAAACAACTAACAAACACCTAAACAGATTTTCATACAAATTCATCAAGGCACTTAAATCACAAAATTTTGAGAACTAAAACAAGGAACTAGAGTGTTACCTTGTGAGACCCACATCCAGGCCCCACTAAGGCTGCTATGCCTTCTCCTACAAGCTGGGGCTTGTGCAGTTTGCTTATAGGATCAAGTATGCAAGTAGATATGCTAGTGGTGGTCACAAAGACACACACACCCAATATTTCTTTAAAATGATGAGATATTTTGAACCTGCTAAGAAAGAAAGAAAGAACTGTGTAAAAGCTAAAAGCTTACCCCTAGCTTATGGATGAAGCTAGAAGAGAGCTAGAGCTTAGCTTATGGATAATATTAAAAATCAGACAATTAAAGAAACAAGTCTTATGCAAGACTCAAGGTCCCACAGCCTATGCAATATGCTGTCACAATCTCACTACCCCTTGATCAACCAGATCAGTTGGCTATGATCAACCATGAGCTTATCACTTAGCCTATTAGAACTCTAGGTGCTTAGCAAAATGACTTAGCAATTTTTAAAACCAAAATCAGTAACTTAAAAAGGAAAAGACAAGATTTTTCTTGAAACACAAACTCCAAACAGATTATATCAAACTGAAAGTAAAATGGAACTCGTTTTCATCACCAACACTAAACTTAATTTTTCATTCAGAAAAGAAAGCTTTACAAGGTTGTGAAACAGGAAAACAAGAACAAGAAGTAAGCTAAGACTTATGCGTCCTTATATAGGGACTTACAAGGTGCTTCTAGAACTATTAATAAAAAATTCATATGCTGAAACCCTAATGCTAGTTTTTCCAGAAATGCCCTTGGTGATTTTTGAATTTCGTCCCATGTGAACTTCTCTTGGCTTCTTATGGTGAAATCAATGTTGCAAAAATGATCCAAGGGGTGTAAATGATGCGTGGACATGAAGCTATGCATTGGTCGTTGATCCTATGGCCTGGTTTTGTTTGGACGTGCAAGGTGGGGTGATGGCATGTGGGGAAAGGTTCTAGGTGAGAGTGACAGGAGGTTTTAGTGAGGAAAAAGGTTTATCCCCACCCTAATCTTAAATCTGCACAAGGTTGAAGTGTAATTCCAAGTAATTAAGGGTTTTGATGATTAGGGTTTATGTAAACAGTAAGGGTTTTGATCGAGTTGAGATTTAAACCAGGTGTTTAGCGCGTGTTTTTAAAAGGATTAAATAAATTAAAACGGGTTAGTGGGAGGGGTGACGTGGAGGATGGGGATTGGTGGTTAAGGTTTGGTTGTCTGCCAGCAATAGTCCTCAAGTCTTCTTTCTTTTACTTTTGGCACAAACTTCATTTAACCGTGTTATAACAAGTTTCAAACTTCTCATTTTTGCCACCAAAACTTTAGGAAAGTTTATACAAGGGCTTGTTTTGTCATTTTGGCAATCTTCATGGGTTTTTCTTGCATAATCTTGAAACTTTAAGGACCAAGCTTGTATTTATGAGTTTTACAAGGGCCTAAAGTGACAAGTCTTCAAAGATGAGGGATCATTCTTGCCAATTGTTGAAAGTTGAGGATCCTTTTTGTAATTTTGAGATTTTCAAAGGACCAAACTTGTAATTTCTTGTTCTTTGAAGGACTTTATGTTATGTTTGACTTCATGAAGGATAATGGTTGACAATTTAGCTTTGTTGAGGGGCTAAACATGCCAATTCTTCAAGGGTTGATCTTGGGAAAGTCTTCATTAGGGCTTGGTTCATCATGCGGCTTCGTTTCCCGTGTTCGTTTCTGAATGATTCTTGTGATCTTTTGTCATTTTCTCAATATCCGTACCTAAAATACACAAGCAACAAACACAAGCATATATTTGGGTATTTTGATGATATTTAATGCATTCTAAGCCCAATTTGGACGATGAGACTATGTATAAAAGCAGTCTCATCACTCCCCCATACTAAACCATTGCCGTGCCCTCACGCAATGCTAGAATAAAGTATCGTAGCATCTCCAAAATTAAATTTTATTCACTTTATTGAAATGATAAACTAGCTACACTACTACTATTACTACTACTTGTGTTATAGACATAATGTATGATTTTCATCGCAAAATGGGACGTTTAGGTTCATAGAATAAGAACACGTGAATGCTTCGTTAGAAATAATTTCGTCGTCCTCGATTTTCACTTCAATTCCATGCCAAGCGTGCAACGAGATCATTGTCATTATAAGTTAGTAATGCTAACACTACTCATATGCCCTAATCACGTACTTATTCTCCCATTATTCCTAAGTTGTATCTCTTATATTTTATTTTGTCTTAATGATCACGAGGATACATTGTTGACTTATGCGATAATAGAGATTTAGGTCTAAAAATAGAGTCCTAACGGTGTAACTAAGACCATCAAATCAATAACCCCTCCTAATAGACAACGATGTCAAAAAATTAAGTTGACAAGAAGAATCGATAAACACGGTTTTATAACGGTTTTGAACATGAGACTTATTACCAAGACTTTTATACGCCCCCTAACGGAAGGGCCTTATTATCTTTGGTTTACCTCCATCTTTTATTCAACTTCGCCATGAAGCTTTTATTATGACTTCGGTCTTGCCTTGCCTTTTATTATCCGCCTCATCGGTGGTTTTATTAGCCAAAGACGTATATCCTCACGCTAAAGCAAATTTTGGATCTTTAAAGCTTCGAAGATTAAGGCTTGATTTACTTTCAATTTTTGCATAGATTTTAGGCCTTGTGGGGCTTCAAACTGTTTGCATGATTTAGGTGAGCACTTGAAATCTTATTATTGGGTGAAGCTTTCGATTATTCGGGTTGCCAATACTTCAAAACCGTGACGCTGGCGATACCTTAATGTCTTCCCAATTTAATTACACGGAAGCTACTAGAAAAGACTAGAAACCCAACAATCCTAACTAAACCGCTAAGTCAATATTTATTAAGCAAAAAATATTTACAAGCGAAGGGAGAATAAGCAAACAACGAGAACACATGAGTTTTTGAAAGAATACGAGTACTCTACGTTTAGCATAGTAACTTATAATTAACTCTATCATTTCTCGTCCTCATTTAAGAGACTTAGCCTAATGTGTAGTTAAGGAATTAAAGCTAAGTGCTCAACACGCACGGTCGAGTCAAAAATTACTCTTATTCTCGCCATCGGAAAACCTACATTCGTGTCTTCAAACACTTATAAAACATGAGAAAAATTTTAAAATTTGGCCATTTTTAGCCTTATTTTGCAACAAAACGATAAACAAAAAGACAAACTTTGGAAAGCGTGAAGGTTTGGCAAGGCAAGTATCTATTCACCCCCCCCCCCCATACTAAAGTTAAACATTGTCCTCAATGTTTCGAGTCTAGGGGTGCAAACACCCCCATACTAGAGACGTAGTCGAATGCCTAATCTAGCATGGAAAGGGTGTAACCATTAAATTTAAAGCCGTTTATGAAGTGTGCTAAAAACCTAAGGTTAGAACATCAAAAGGATATATCATGGATATTGATAAATGTCTCCAAAGCAAACGATCGAGTGCTCCCATAAAACGAACACGAGAGGCTCCAATCGTGAAGATCATGATCTAAAAACCACATATCACAAACAACTACGAAACAAAGGTTGGAAGGGCACAAATCCCCACACATAAGCTACATCAAAAAGCGATAATATGTACATAGGATAAGCATGGGACTCCCCCACGAGGCACCTCGTTTTTGATTACCGAGTCATGAGCTCGACTCGATCCCCTCAATACTAATTATCATTGGGGAAAGTGACTTGGTCGAGGTAGTTCAAGGATGGAACTTCCCCGCCAAAGTAGTGCTTCAACCTATGTCCATTCACCTTGAAGTTAGGACCATCATCTTGAGCTATCTCGATGGTCCCATACGGAAATACTTGAGTCACGGTGAATGGACCGGACCAACGGGATTTCAATTTACCGGAAAAGATTTTCAATCTTGAATTAAAAAGCAAAACTTGATCCCCAATGTTAAAAACCCGGTTTTTAATTTTTGAATCATGCAACTTTTTAGTTTTCTCTTTGTAAATCAATGAATTTTCATAAGCAATATCCCTTAATTCATCCAATTCATTTAATTGCATTTTCTGGTGTTTTCCCGCGGTCTCCATGTCATCATTACAATGCTTTAGGGCCCAATAAGCCTTGTGTTCTAACTCGATAGGCAAATGACAATTTTTTCCATACACAAGCTTATAGGGAGTGCACCCAATGGGTGTCTTATGAGCGGTCCTAAAGGCCCATAAAGCATCATCTAACTTATCCGACCAAGATTGTTGGTTTTCTCCTACGGATCTCTCCAAGATCCTTTTCAAAGCTCGGTTTGAAACCTCGACTTGCCCACTCGTTTGTGGGTGATAAGCCGTAGAAAGCCGATGTGTAACCCCATATTTCTTTAGAACCCTTTCAAATTGGTCATTACAAAAATGGGTTCCACGGTCGCTTATGATAGCACGAGGGGTTCCAAACCTAGCAAACAAACTTTTCAAGAACTTAACTACCACACGAGCATCATTGGTGGGCAAGGCCTTTGCCTCCACCCACTTAGAAAGGTAGTCAACCGCAACGAGAATGTACTTATTACCACGAGATGATGGGAACGGCCCCATAAAGTCTATACCCCACACGTCAAAGATCTCACACACTTGGATGATATTTTGTGGCATTTCATCTTTTTGTGAGGATTTTCCTTGCCGTTGGCATGAATCACAAGACTTCACAAGATCTTGTGCATCTCGGTAAATAGTAGGCCAAAAGAAGCCGGCATCAAACACCTTCTTAGCCGTGAGATTAGCACCGTGGTGACCACCCGTGGGTCCCTCATGACAAGCTCTAAGTATGTTAGAAGCTTCGGTGCCAAATACACAACGTCGGATGATTTGATCCGCGCAAGTTCGAAACAAGTAAGGGTCGTTCCAAAAGTAGAACTTGACATCACGAAAGAATTTTCGTTTTTCTTGAGTCGTCATACCCTTAATGATGAAGTTACCCGCATGGTAATTTGCAAAATCCGCAAACCATGGGGTGGAAGAATCAAGCTTAGAATTCACTACACCAAGTGTCTCGAGCGGAAATGTTTCGGTGATTTCCTTGGGCTCGTAAACACTTTGGTGAGGATCTTCCAAACGAGAGAGATGATCGGCCGCTAGATTCTCGGCTCCTTTTTTGTCAACGATTTTGTGATCAAATTCTTGAAGGAGGAGAATGCAACGAAGTATTCTCGGCTTAGCATCTTGCTTTGCCATGAGATACTTAATAGCCGAATGGTCCGTATACACTATGCATTTCGTCAAGACGAGATAAGGTCGGAATTTCTCAAATGCATACACCACGGCAAGGAACTCCTTTTCCGTTGTAGTGTATTTAAGTTGAGCCTCGGTCATCGTCTTGCTAGCATAGTGAATAGGCAAGAAGTGCTTATCATGACGTTGCCCCAAAACGGCCCCAATGGCGTAATCACTAGCATCACACATTAGCTCAAAGGGGAGGTTCCAATTGGGAGCAACAAGAATGGGAGCTTCGGTAAGTTTCCTCTTAAGGATCTCAAAGGCTCGTACACAATCTTCGTCAAAGACAAAACGTGCCTCTTTTTCAAGAAGATGTGTAATGGGTCGGGAAATCTTCGAGAAATCCTTGATGAATCGTCGATAAAAGCCCGCGTGGCCTAGGAAACTCCTAACTCCCTTGACGGTTTTGGGATGAGGTAATTTGGCGATGACGTCTACCTTAGCTTGATCTACCTCAATCCCCGCTTTCGAGACCTTGTGCCCTAAGACGATTCCACTCTTAACCGTAAAATGACACTTTTCCCAATTGAGCACAAGGTTGGTTTCCTTACAACGTTTTAACATTCTCTCAAGTTTCGACAAACACGAAGTGAAAGAATCACCAAACACGGAAAAGTCATCCATGAAGACTTCCATCGTCTTCTCGATCATATCATGAAAAATAGCCATCATGCATCGTTGAAAAGTTCACGGTGCATTACAAAGTCCGAATGGCATTCTACGATAGGCAAACGTTCCATATGGACACGTAAACGTAGTTTTTTCTTGATCACGAGGATCGATGGGAATTTGGAAGTAACCGGAAAAACCATCTAGAAAGCAATAGAAATCGTTTCCCGCAAGACGCTCCAACATTTGGTCCATGAAGGGCAAGGGAAAATGGTCTTTTCGAGTGGCTTCATTCAACTTTCGATAGTCAATGCACACTCTCCATCCGGTCACGAGTCTAGTGGGAATCAACTCGTTGGCATCGTTTGGCACAACGGTCATCCCTCCCTTTTTAGGGACACAATGAATAGGACTCACCCAAGGGTTATCGGAAATAGGGTAAATCATTCCCGCGTCAAGGAGTTTAAGGACCTCCTTTTTGATGACGTCGTGAATTTTGGGGTTCACCCTCCTTTGACTTTGGATTGTTGGCTTGAAATCCTCCTCCATTAAGATTTTGTGTGTACAAAACTTGGGATCGATTCCCTTAATGTCGGATAACTTCCACGTAATCGCCCCTTTGTGGTCCTTAAGAACATCCACAAGTGCGGTTTTTTCATCATTCGAAAGATCCTTCGCAATAATAACCGGCAACTTGTCGTCCTCCTCCAAATAGACATATTCGAGGTGAGGAGGTAAATCTTTCAACTCGAGAATAGGTGGTTCCTCAAGTGAAGATTTGGGCTCGATACTCATAACCTCCTCGGGTGGAGGCAATGGGAAATCGTTGAGAAAATCCTTGATAATCGAGAAGTCCTCATCGTTGTCGAGGTCTTCGTCACAAGTACGTGGAACATCGAATTCTTCCAACGTAAAACCACCACCTTCAAAAGGAGTGAAGGTTGGTGTCAAATTATCAAGAATTGGATCTAACATAGTGGGATTGCCACTAGTTTCTTCATCACCAAACCCTAAAACTTCTTGTGAAAATTCCTCGCAAACCACGTCGATCATGTCAACGAGGTTTATGGTAGCAACGGAATAAACATGAGAAAGTTGAGAATTTTGAGTTGCGTTTATAACAAGTTCCTCGTCGTTGAAACGTAAGGTGATCTTTCTAGCATGCACATCAATCAAAGCCATAGACGTATCTAAAAACGAACGACCTAAAATAAGAGGAACTTGAGGATCCGTGGGGATATCAACAACGATAAAGTCTACGGGATAGTAGAACTTCCCCACTTTCACAAAAACGTCTTCCGCCAAACCACATGCAAGAATCGTGGAATGGTCGGCCAACTCAATAGACATTCGTGAAGGAGTAAGATTAGGAAGATTGAGCGACTTGAAGATTGCAAGTGGCATCAAGTTAATGCTAGCACCAAGATCGGCCAAGGCATAGCATTCTTCCATATCTTGAATTGCACAAGGGATCAAAAACTTACCGGGATCACCGACTTTTTGAGGTATGCGATTAAGATAAACCGACGAACAACTAGACATTTGGTGTAATTTCTCCTTGTTGTTCAACATACTCTTAAAGTTAGCGGCAAATCGAGGCATCATGACCAAAGCATCGGCGAAACTCACATTAAAGTGCAAATCATGAAACATTTTAATAAAAAGCTCAAATTGGTAGTTATCGCGCTCTTGTCGTTTCTCCTTCCTAAGTCTTGATGGGTAAGGCAAGGGTGGTGTGGGTTGGGGCATAGGCATAGCCTTTGGAATCTCGGGTTCCAATATGGTGATGGGTCAACCGTAGGTGTGGCATGAGCGGTACTTTGTGGGATTGAAATATGCTCCTTTTCGACCACCACCTCGGGTTCTTCCTTAATTTCCTCCACCGTTGGAGTAATTGGTTGAGGAGTCGGTTCTTTAAGTGTCTTACCACTACGTGTGGTAATCACTTTCATCTCTCCCTTCAGGTTTGAAATGGTGTTACTAGGCAAACTACTCGAAGTAGAGGCTTTGTTCCCCACGACGGCTTCTAAAATGGCATTAAGCTTAACATCAAAACTATTAAACTTCAAATCTTGACTAGCGGCTTTTTGGTCAATTCTTTGTTCAAGCCTAGCATGACTTTGCTCTATCTTGTTGTTTTGACCTCGAATTTGGTTAGCAAAATCATTTTTCAATTCATTTCTCATGGCTAGATTTTCCTTAACAAAATTAGCTAACTCCTTGGTGTTCTTAGCCGTGTCCCTAGCTTGATTAGCCAATTGCTCTTGAATGTTTTCCAAAATCTTATCATTTGCCGTGGCGTAATTCACAAAGTCCATTGGAAGTTCTTTTGTGTAAACATTTTGAAGACCTTGACTCGTGTTTTGAAAATTACGGTTTTGATTTTGATTTTGCAATTGGCTACTACTACTCCCTTGATTCCCATAGTTGTTATTACCCTTAAAATTGTTCCTTTGATTGCTTTGGTAACCAACTTGATTGTTTCGATAATTGTTAGCATTTTGATTTGGTGAAAAACCCGATGGAGTCAATTGATTAGTGCGAGGAACTTGACCGTTTTGGTTATAAGTTCCCGCGGCCGCGAAGGCACTCGAAGTGTTACCACCGTTGGTAATGCACTCGGAATAATCGTGAGCTCCACCACAATACATACAAGAAACCTCAACCGCTTTAACCGTAGCGGGAGCGGGTTGTTCACCAACTTTAAATTCAACTAACAATCCTTTCACTATATCAAAAATTTTGTTCTCCAAATTAGCCTCGACTTGGCAAGCATCAACGGTGTGTGACAATGAAGGCGAAGACGAAGACGAAGTCTTACGAACACTCGATGTGCTACGAGGACTATACACCTTAGACCTATTTTTAATGATTAACAATGCTTCCTCGACCGACTTACACAAAAAATTACCACCCGCGGCGGCATTAAGATAATCACGCTCATGATCGTTCAAGCCATTGTAAAACGTGTCAATTTGATGCAAGTCGGAAAAACCATGATGAGGACATTCGTGCAACATTTCCTTAAACCTATTCCAAGCCGTTGAAAAACTCTCATTATACTCTTGTGAAAACTTTGAAATCTCGTTTTTCAAGTGCGTAGTCTTAGAGGGCGGAAAAAATTGGTTCACGAATTTTGAAACGAGATCCTTCCACGTCAATATAGAATTGGGTGGCTCTTTCTCTAACCAAATTTTTGCGGGCCCCGCTAAGGAATACGGAAAAAGCATCATCTTAATCGAGTCGTTTGAGACGTCCTTAAACTTGCATGTGGCGGTGAGACGATTAAATTGGCGAATGTGGTTATGAGGGTTGTCCTTTTCGTCACCTCGAAACTTGTTGTTTTGAATCATGAACAACAAACCCGTCTTAACCTCAAAATTCTCCGCAAGGATAGCGGGAATCACAATCGCTTCTCCATAACCCTCGGTGGGTGCTTGAAGCAACTCCATCATAGTTCGATTAGCCATGGGTGCTTCTTTCACTATAATGGGTTCGTCAATAGGAGACTCCTCACTAGAAGGAGTGATTGATTTGTTTCTTCGTTTACGAGCACGTCTTGCTTTGGAGCGAGTTTGCATAAACGTCACGTACAACGAGAAGGCGAGCAAAGAAGATTCTTTTTGGTGTTTTTACTTTTTCAATTTTTTTGCGGTTTTTGATTGTTTTTACCTTTTTTTTTGGATTTTTGGAATGTATTAGGTAGACACAAATCTACAAATCTCCTCCTTAATCAAATCTCTTGATTAACGAAGCCTCAAGGAATGAAAACGATCACGTGAAGTGAACGCCTTCGATGACTTTAGAACGATGGTGGAACACCAAATCGTTCAAGAGGGTTTAATCAATAGAAACCAAGAAAATATATATGATACTTAATAATACTTTGGGCGGCAAAACCCTCGATTGGCTTTCAAAATCAAAATACGCACAAGCAAGCGGAGGAAACGAGGCGGCGCGAAGCACTTATGAGCCTTTTTCCTTTAGGTCGTGAAATACAACCGCCTTATACCCACCTTATAGTTTGTATTTCTCAAAATCGAGCTTCACGAAAGTATTTATCTATTTTTGCCTTTTTCTTTGGTTTGAGATTCGAATACAATGATTGGGTAATGACCTCCCAAGTCAAGGTTGTGATTTCTCACGTATTTGGAGTACTTGTAAATTTATTGTTCTACGTATACAATATAGTAATAGTATTCACAAAAAAAACGAAAAACGATAATACGTATTAGTAGAGTGCTACTAATACAATTACTTTTATGGCTATATATAAAAACAAAAATGGTTCAATCAAAACACAACACGCCTCCCCGGCAGTGGCGCCAAAATGATGTAGAGGTTTTGTACACCTTTAGGAAAAGGATGCACAAAGTAGGGCAAGTGTGCACGACGATTTAGGAAAACCGTGTGTGAATGACCCCAAGTAAGTGAGTTCGTTCTCGAGGAGGCAAGTGCGTTGTGTTAAGAGTTGATTAATGTTTGTGATTATATTGATTGAAAAAGAAATGAGATTAGGAAAGGAAGACGGTTACGAAAGCGGATTAAACTACGACGAAAAAGGCGTAAACGTAAAACCGTAAATAGTGCCAAAATTAAAATTTTAACCTAAAAATTCCTAAAAATTACTAAAAATCCCCAATAATATTCTAAGAGTTTACAAAAAATCCAAACTTGCTAAAACCTTTTAATTAATTAGATAATGACTTTTTAATGCTAATTAAAGCCCTAAAAATCACTTTTAATTATTAAAAAGCCCTAAACAAGATTTTATAGTTTTTAAACCTCAAAATCCTAATTAAGCTAAAAACTATTTTTAAAAATTTTAAAACCAAATTAAACTATTTTTAAACACTTAAAAACTATTAAAATGTATTAAATCTTAAATTAATTCTAGAAATTAATTGAAAAGTCTAAAAAATATTTTTGAAATTGCAAAAATCCTAATTAAGTACTTAGAACCTAGGAAAAATATAAAAAATAAAAAAATTAAACTTTTAATTTTTAATAATAAAATAATATTAAAATATTAATAAAAATCCAAAAATCCTAAAAAATTCTAAAAAGTTGCAAACCTACTTAATTTAACCTCAATAAACAGAAATTGCAATTGAAATTACCTAAATGCCCCTATTGGGCCTCCAAATGGGCCAAATATAAAAACAGTCCACTTAATGGGCTTTTTAAGGCCCAAAAATCTAAAGTCCACCAAATAAGCCCAAAACTTCCAGTTTAGCTTAAAATTTGATTATGAACAAAAAATTTCAAAGGCCCAAAAGCTGAAATGTAGATTATCACAGCTTAATAAGCACAAAGCTTATTCTTAATGGGCTTTTTGGCCCATTAAGCCATAAGCTTGTGCCATAAGCTGAAATTTGACACACATCATTCTTTTGAGGTATAAAAACGTTTTGCAAAAAGAAATTTCAAATAAGTCCACTTAATAAGCCAGAAACAATTCACCAACTTATTCACAAAACGACAAAATAGTCGTGTTTGTGATCTAGACCACCTCAGAAGCTGATTCAAATTGCAAAATGATTCTTATGACAAAACTACACTTAATAATCAAAAACTTATCCAATAAGCACACCCAATAAGCTGAAAAAGTCAAATAAGAACTTGTTAAAAAGTCAACTAAGTCGTTTTCTAGTCAAACTTGAAAGTCAAAGCCCAAAAACTTCCAGATTAGTCAAATAGGTCAAATAAGGAAGATTGATTATGAAAAAAAAGTTGTTGCACGTTTCAATAAGCTGGAAAAGCTTATTAATAAGCTGGACAAAAGTAACACTAGCAGTGGCAAGTGTTTTAATGAAAGCAGTGGGAAAGGAGTTCCCACTATTTGTGCAAAAATTTGGTCAGTTGACCTATTGAGCTTAGGAAAGCTTGTGCTTGGTTTTTGATTGGACAAATGGGCACTCCCACAACCAGTTGGGTTGTGGGAAGTCAGTTAAACAAGAAAAACACAAGTTCTTTCACAAAAATCAAGCAAATCAAGCACACAATGTTACTGATGAAGGATGTATGTTTGTGATGAACAGTTTGCTGATGTATAATGCACAAAAGTGATTTTTAAACCCTAAGATCTTGCACACAAATCAATGACATGGCATAAAACTGATACATATTCCTAAATGATACCAATCTCTAACATATAACAAGATATGATGAGCTAATTCAACAGAAACAGTCAACACAAAGCACTTTCTAATTTGAGCTACTTAGACCAAATTTTTATCATGCAAATGTGACTTAAACCCTACCAAATTGAAAACCAGCTAACATACAATCTATTATCACCCTATTGAGTAAGTCTAGACAAGTTTTACCACAAAAGTTTATCACAATTTCTAGTTAAACCCGTATCCAAACACCCCTTAATTTTCTGAAAACCAATTTTTAACAAAGCAACCTTAAACAAATCTACCCAAATCTGATTTAAAGCTATCTAAACATGCATTCAAAGCATAAACCAGCATAATCAAACAACTAACAAACACCTAAACAGATTTTCATACAAATTCATCAAGGCACTTAAATCACAAAATTTTGAGAACTAAAACAAGGAACTAGAGTGTTACCTTGTGAGACCCACATCCAGGACCCACTAAGGCTGCTATGCCTTCTCTTACAAGCTGGGGCTTGTGCAGTTTGCTTATAGGATCAAGTATGCAAGTAGAGATGCTAGTGGTGGTCACAAAGACACACACACCCGATATTTCTTTAAAATGATGAGATATTTTGAACCTGCTAAGAAAGAAAGAAAGAACTGTGTAAAAGCTAAAAGCTTACCCCTAGCTTATGGATGAAGCTAGAAGAGAGCTAGAGCTTAGCTTATGGATAATATTAAAAATCAGACAATTAAAGAAACAAGTCTTATGCAAGACTCAAGGTCCCACAGCCTATGCAATATGCTGTCACAATCTCACTACCCCTTGATCAACCATATCAGTTGGCTATGATCAACCATGAGCTTATCACTTAGCCTATTAGAACTCTAGGTGCTTAGCAAAATGACTTAGCAATTTTTAAAACCAAAATCAGTAACTTAAAAAGGAAAAGACAAGATTTTTCTTGAAACACAAACTCCAAACAGATTATATCAAACTGAAAGTAAAATGGAACTCGTTTTCATCACCAACACTAAACTTAATTTTTCATTCAGAAAAGAAAGCTTTACAAGGTTGTGAAACAGGAAAACAAGAACAAGAAGTAAGCTAAGACTTATGCGTCCTTATATAGGGACTTACAAGGTGCTTCTAGAACTATTAATAAAAAATTCATATGCTGAAACCCTAATGCTAGTTTTCCCATAAATGCCCTTGGTGATTTTTGAATTTCGTCCCATGTGAACTTCTCTTGGCTTCTTGTGGTGAAATCAATGTTGCAAAAATGATCCAAGGGGTGTAAATGATGCGTGGACATGAAGCTATGCATTGGTCTTTGATCCTCTGGCCTGGTTTTGTTTGGACGTGCAAGGTGGGGTGATGGCATGTGGGGAAAGGTTCTAGGTGAGAGTGACAGGAGGTTTTAGTGAGGAAAAAGGTTTATCCCCACCCTAATCTTAAATCTGCACAAGGTTGAAGTGTAATTCCAAGTAATTAAGGGTTTTGATGATTAGGGTTTATGTAAACAGTAAGGGTTTTGATCGAGTTGAGATTTAAACCAGGTGTTTAGCGCGTGTTTTTAAAAGGATTAAATAAATTAAAACGGGTTAGTGGGAGGGGTGACGTGGAGGATGGGGATTGGTGGTTAGGGGTTTGGTTGTCTGCCAGCAATAGTCCTCAATTCTTCTTTCTTTTACTTTTGGCACAAACTTCATTTAACCGTGTTATAACAAGTTTCAAACTTCTCATTTTTGCCACCAAAACATTAGGAAAGTTTATACAAGGGCTTGTTTTGTCATTTTGGCAATCTTCATGGGTTTTTCTTGCATAATCTTGAAACTTTAAGGACCAAGCTTGTATTTATGAGTTTTACAAGGGCCTAAAGTGACAAGTCTTCAAAGATGAGGGATCATTCTTACCAATTGTTGAAAGTTGAGGGTCCTTTTTGTAGTTTTGAGATTTTCAAAGGACCAAACTTGTAATTTCTTGTTCTTTGAAGGACTTTATGTTATGTTTGACTTCATGAAGGATAATGGTTGACAATTTAGCTTTGTTGAGGGGCTAAACATGCCAATTCTTCAAAGTAGAGGGCCCTTTTTGTAATTTTGACAAACTTTAGGGACCAAACTTGTATTTATGAGGATACAAGGGTATAAAGTGTCAATTATTCATAATTGGAGGACCCTTCTTCATAATTCTTCAAATCTTCAAGGGTTGATCTTGGGAAAGTCTTCATTAGGGCTTGGTTCATCGTGCGGCTTCGTTTCCCGTGTTCGTTTCTGAATGATTCTTGTGATCTTTTGTCATTTTCTCAATATCCGTACCTAAAATACACAAGCAACAAACACAAGCATATATTTGGGTATTTTGATGATATTTAATGCATTCTAAGCCCAATTTGGACGATGAGACTATGTATAAAAGCAGTCTCATCAAATATCATATGTGTTGACCCGGTTTCTGCCTAAGGTTGTAAGGAGGGCTGGTTTCTTTTCACCCTTTATCTTTACAATTCTTTTTCATTCTTCAACCCCTTAAATGCTTACCAATACGTCATAACTAGAACCTTGTTGTGATTGTTACAGTGCTAACTTAAGTACTTGGTCGGTGATAGTTGTAGAATCACACTCGTTTAGGAAAACGAGGTAAAAGCGGTAACTATTAAGCGTACGTTTAGGAAAACGTAAACACTTATGACCCAAAGTGGGGATCGTTCTCGAGGAGGCACGTGTGTTGTGTAATGAATTGATTAATGTTTGTGATTATATTGATAAAAAGAAATAATAGAAATGGGGTGAGAAGAGAATAACGGTTACGAAGACGGATCGAGCTAAGACGAAAAGGCGTTCACGTAAAACCGTAAAAACTACAAAATTAAAAATTTTAAACCTAAAAACTAATTAAAAGCTAAAAGTAGTCTAAAATAATATAAATAAGAATAAAAATCCAATAAAAATATTTTAAAACCTTTTATTAATTAAATATTCAATTTTAAATGCTAATTAAAGCCCTAAAATTAAATATAATTAATCAAAATGTCCAAAATATTATTTTATTGAACAAATAACTTACTTATATTATCTAAAGACTAAAAAGTATTTTTCTTAAATTTTCAAAACTACTTTTCTATTTTTAAATCACTAAAAACTATTTTTAAACTAAAATAATTATAAAAAATAATAAAATAATGCTAAAAATAAGTTGACACTTTTAAAAATCCTGAATTACTCTAATGAACAGTAGAAAAATGAGAAAGTTTGAAAAATATACAATTTTTCACTAGAAGACAAAAACAGTTTGAATTAAAACCCTAATTAAACTAAATTAATTATAAAAAATAAATAAAAAGTGAATAGTAAAATATTTTTGGACTAAAAATCTTAAAATGTTTTTCTGAATCCAAGAAAATTCTTAAAACTGAAAAATGATAATTTTTTACACTAAATGCCAAAAATAGATTAATAAAAAGTATTTAAAATAGCAATTAAACCTAAAAAATAGCAAATGAACAGTAATAAAAATTTTACCTAAACAGAAAAGTCAGAAATAAAATTATAAAAATATTGAAACAAGTTTCAAGTCCTAATTCACAAATTAACCCACTAAAGACAAAAAATCAAAAAGACTGATAGGTGACACTTGTTTGGTTTTGTCTGCTAGCAAAGCATTACTAACTTGTGTGCTATCAGTGGGATCCTTATTCCCACTGCTAGTGTATTTTTTTGGTCAGAAAAGCAATAAGCTTAGGAAAGCTTATTGTGAGTGCTTATTTTGGACAATAAGGCACCCCTATACTCAGTTGAGTATAGGGAGTCAATATATGCAAGAAAAACACCAGGTCTAACACACAAAAATCACAAAAAAATAGCACAAAATGTTACTGATGAAGCCTACGTTTTTTTGATGAATAGTGTCCTGGTTTACTTGGCACAAAATTGATTTTCAAAGCTTACAAACTTGCATATGAGTGCACCAAATCACATAAGAACTATCAGTAACCCTAGATGCTACCAATTTCTAACAAATTAGACAACTTGATGAACAAATTTCCACAAAATCAGTTAAAACAAGGTACTTACTGATTTAGGCCATAATATCCATTTTTAGCATGCAAATGAGTTCCAATCTCTACCAAACTGAAAACCTAGTGACATACAACCTAATAACATCCTAAGAAGTGTGTTAGAACAGTTAATAAGCCAAGAGTCTTTAGCCAAACTCAAGAAAATACTAGATCCAAACACCCCTTTACTTACTGAAATTCAAAATTTCACACCAAATTCAATCACAAATCAAACAAATTGATCCTAATCAACTCTAACATGCATAATAACCTCTAAACAGTAGAATCAAACCATTTAACAAACCTTTAAACAACTTTTACACAAATCACAATATTCTCATAAATCATATATTTGAAAACTAAAAACTGAGTTAACAAGGGTTTTACCTTGTGGGACCTACATCCAGGTCCCACAATGGCTGCTTTGCCATCTCCAAACAGACTCGGGTCTGTGTAGATCCTTGGACAACAATCACTTGCTCAAAGATTTCCTGCTAAGAACAAATGAAGAAACACAATATGCAAATTCTGATTTTATCTTTCTCTTTTTAAAACCTTTCTCACAAATTCCTCAAATGTTTTTCTTTCAAAACACTTAAACCAAATAACTTACAATCCTGAAAATCCAAATTGGAACAAGAATTTTACCCAAAAAGTCACCTTTTTCAGAAACTTAAAAAAGGAATGATTTTTGAAAAATCCTTAAACTAAAATCACAAATGTGGAACTCAGCTTCTAGCCAACCTTAACACCAACTTCTATCAATCATAAAAAGAATTATATTTTAAAAAAATACCAACTTTATATTGCATAAAAAGGGATTACAAAAGAATTTTTGCTAGAAACTGGAACAAGCCCTATCACATGTTGATAGGTGCTTTATATAGATACTAAGAGAACATTCTAGGCTACCTCAATAAAATATTAATAAACTTAAACCCTAATACTTAAAAATCCGGAAATGCCCTTGGTTTTGACTAAAATCTTGGTCAAGATAGAGCATGTGATGTTGCCAGCTGTTGGGGATGATCAGGAGCGTTTATTTGTGCTTGGGGACAAAGGAAACCATCTAGGCTGTTTATCTTGTTTGGTATTGGGGTTGGGAAGAAAGTGACGGGTGCAGGGGTGGTCCTACCCAACACATGGGTGTGTTGGGGTCATGGTTTTTGTGTGGGATGGGATGACAAAGATGTAAATTAGGGATCTGGAGCAGCTTAACAAAAACCCCTTTGGATTAAAGTTAATTGGACCTGGTAAATTTAGGGTTTATGTGAGGATTAGTGGGGGTTTAATCTATTTTGGGTAAAGATTTTTTAAATTAAGTGTTTGGTGGGAAAGTGTTGGGTGTTTGACTGGTGGGTTGACCAGGTTTATTTAAATAAACCTGGTGGTGGGTTTGGGTTGGGTTTGGACGAGTATTGGGTTTGTCTAATGGGTAGGGTCGGGTTTTGTGGTGAGGTGTCAAGCACTGAGTGGCAGGGGAGAGTTTGATGTCTGGCAGTTTTGGCCCCTTGACTCTTCTCTTTTGTTTACTTTGTTTTAAACAGCAATATACTCCTTTTCCTTTGTAAACAAGTTTGCCAACTTGTCACTTTTGGCACCACATGTTTTATAACTTGTATCAAGGACTTCAAATGTAATTTCTTCATTCTCCAAGGACTGAACTTGTAACATCTTGATAATTTAGGGACCCAAATGCAATAAATGAGATTTGCAAGGGTATAAATTGACAAGTCTTCAATTCTTGAGGGACCAAACTTGTACAATCTTCAAACTTCAAGGACATTTTTAGAAATTCCATTCTTGGGCCCGGTTCATTGTGCGTCTTCGTTTCCCGTGTTCGTTTTTGAATGATTCTTGTGATCTTTTTGTCATTTCCTCAATATCCGTACCTAAAATACACAAGCAACAAACACGAGCATATATTTGGCAGATTTAATGATATTTTATGTATTTTAAGCCCGATTTGGACGATGAGACTATGTATAAAAGCAGTCTCATCAGTCGGCATTCAGCTATGTTCACAATCTTTCTCCATCTTTCCTAAGGACTATTATTTCTAGCTATGGAATGTCCTTGGGAAGATTCCTCCGGTTCTAGAAGAATCATTAGACTTTAACCTATCCTACCATCCTTATGTCACCACAATCTTCACCGTCGTGAATAGAAATGTTTTGGGTAAGTGTATGTCACCATGAATTCCATTTTGATATCCAAATCCATTTTGCTCCCCCTTAACATATGCCACGATATCCGAAAACATTTCGCACATGTCGGGATGAGCTATCACGTTAAGTCAAACCATTTGTGATTAATCATTTCCCATATTAAATCACATTTTCTCCCCCATATTAAAAATATTAACCCAATCGATGTTTTTAATATCAATTGATTTAATAACATTTTAAGAAAAAATTTGGGAAGAAAAATGAAAATCCAATTATCTTCATAATTTACACAAGCTCCCCCTCAAATTAATGAGGTTGTACGTGATATGTAAATTAAATACCTTTTAAACACAGGTGTAAGGTATATCACGTGCAAAGATCATATATGATAATGAATTCACAAGAGTAATAGTATACGAGGTTGGACCTGAATGATGGAGAACATCATATGATAAAATCACATGGTTCTTGTTCACGAATGTTGGTCGCCTCGTCACGTCTGAAGTTATCTCTTGACACCATGTGTGCGATTGATATCGTTGTCTTGACACCAATATGTGAACTTGGCACTTTCGGCATCAAAGATTCTGAATGCTGGACAATTTCTCCCCCTCAATTGTTGACCCGTGTTTTATTGAAAGAGCTGTAATCGCCGTTTGAGTAGTCGCATCGTCGAGTATGTAGATATCAATTGTAAATTGTTGTGGATTGTGGAGATGATAACTTCATAAAAACAAGATTTCTCTTGTTTTAACAAATAAATGCACTGATGCGTACATTAATTCATGTTAGATTGTGTTACTCCGTAAACACAATCCCTTACATGGTTATAAAATAAACCATGCCCGAGAAACTTAATTCCCGTTGTTGAGTCAAAGCTTTCTGGTGAAATGCTTGACCTAAAATTGAAAAGCGGGTTACTATCTGAAATAATAGTAAGCCATTTTGAGCATGTTTTAAAACATTTGAACTTCTACTCGAACTTTGTTGAAAATTCACTTTATGTGACGACATTTAAGAATCCCCATTAGTTATCATAGTCACACACGCTTAGACTAAACTAGGAAACAATGTATAGTTTAGGTGTGGTGTGTGACTATATATACCCCTCCAAGGCTACCAAGGAGGGGTGTTGCTTGTGTTTTCATTTGTGTCTTAATACATTTTCTTTCTTTTTCACACACAACCTCTCTTCTCTACTTCATCCATGGCTACCACCACTTTCCACCACCCACCAAGACCACCGGATCTATTATAGCAGACCCACAATTGGCATCAGAGCTTCAGTTCAATCCTTGGATCGTGTTTATTGTTATTGATTTGGTGGTTTTTAGTTTTTTTTGGTCCCGATCTAATTTTTTTTTTGTCTTAAATCTGTCAAACTATTTGTCACGATGATTTTTTATGTTAAAGATATTATCAGATATGGTATTCAGTAATGTTGTCATGTGGTGTCATTAGTCACGGGTCTCATTTGTCTCGTTTCTTGTTGCTTACATCAGTCCATGTCTAGTTTTTCGAGCTTATTTTATTGGTCTACACATTTTTCTGAAACAGTTTGTAAATTTATCATAATATGTCTACTGTTTCTGATTTCACTTTATCAGATCTGGTGTCTACAGTCTACTATCTGGTAAAAAATGCATGTCTGGTGTTTAATTTTTATAGGTTTCTTTATTATTTTTATGAAGATGAAGGTGAAACCCAGATTTGCCAGAAAAATCAGACCCATAAATCTTAGGTCCTAGAAAAACGGAAAAAGGACATCTCTTGGATAAGATCGCATTGATTGTGATGGCTGGACTGCGATGGTGCCATTGCGATTGAACCATTGCGAAGGAACCATTGCGATGGAACCATTGCGATGGTGTCCATTGCGATGGTGTCCATCTAGACTGCAGTGGTAATATTTTTTTGACTGCGATGGGTTTAATAAGTTAGATTGCGATGGCCTTATTTATCTTGTCGCGATGGGTTTTAAAATAAAACATTGCGATGACTCACTATTTGTTTTCAAAAAACACTTTGACCAGTTTAACAAAACCAGTAACCTTGTTTGTATAATCACCATCGAACAACACCTTGTCACTCCACAATCAAATCCACAACATCTAGCCTAAACCCGTCAACACCTAATCCCATCTACGACTGCCTCTTTCATCAATCTCGAATCTAACAAAAATCACAAAATCAGAAAATATAAAAATCTCAGATTAAGTTTCGGTTGTGTCTTAAAAAGACATGACAGGACCTTTATAGATCCATAATCACGAAACAACTATCATCACAGATTTGTGTGATGGTTAATACCATCATTTAATATACGAAAATTAAGAACGAATCATAACAACTTTGTTAGATTCGATCTTTGATTCGTTTTAATTAAACAAATGTGACATGCAATCCGTTTCAACCTTACCCGAGACCACCCTTATGATCTTGAAGGATTGCTTTCGTCTCGATCGATATGAGATGGTCGTTATTGTTTCGTGAGGTTTAATCATATAAGTGATTGCATGTTGTGTGGATTGCTGTGCAAGGATCTAAAAATTTTGAGTTGTGTCATGAGATTGGATGATGCGACGAGATATGAGTTGATTGAATGGATCGTGTATTCATATCTGTGATGCTTTGATTCTTTTTAGAAGTTTGAGGTGAGGATTTTGTGGATTTGCTTTTTACTACTCCGGTGGTCTAGTAGGGTGGTTGATGGTGTTGGTAGCCATGGATGAAGTAGAGAGAGAAGGTTGTGTGTGAAAGAAAGAAAAGTTGAATAAACTCAAAATGAAACACAAGCAACACCCCTCCTTGGAAGCCTTGGAGGGGTATATATAGTCACACATCGCACCTAAACTATACATTGTTTCCTAGTCTATTCTAAGCGCGTGTGACTATGATAACTAATGGGAATTCTTAAATGTCGTCACATAAAGTGAATTTCCAACAATCTTCACCCATGGGACGACGTGTAGAATTCCTTACAATATTTTTTCTAACAAGTACATAATGATTAAGAACAAAAGCTTTCATGAAGCGTCCAATGCTGATGATGTCTTCCGAGGCCTTTGACTTCAAGTCTTCACTTCAAAATGACTCATCTCTAAAGTAACTTGTGGTAGAAATACTGTAACGGCACGAGCTAAGTAATCCATATACTTCTGGTTAAGGAGAAGCTTCTGAATTAACTTCCCCCTAATTCATGCCATATAAACTTGATGTAGATGCTTTTAAATAGCTTCCCCCTAAACCGACAATCCTCGTAAGCAACTTCAAAGCTTTCAATAAAGCTTAGAATGATTAAGCGCACAACAGAATTTAAAAAGCAAACCCCATCATATAACATGATAATGTTGCTATGAGGGATTGAAAGTTTGGGGCACACCAAGTAGATCAACAACTTCTCTTCTCACGCTTGAATAATTCTTCTGAATTTTTCTTCCCCCTGAGAGTTCAAGTTATGCATACTAGAAATAATCAAGACATTTCTTCCCCCACATAGTTGAAGAAAGTAAATCAATCCCAAGTATTAAGCTCAAATACTGAAGTAGACACTTTATCCCATTCATGAAGTTGACATCGTAACACCAGAGTCAATTAAGTCCCAGAAATGAACATGTCTTCTTCCGGAGATGCACCAGAGTCAATTAAGTCCCGGAAGTGCATATCTCTTCATATAGGATAATGATGATGAATAATTGAAACAACAAAACAATTAAACCTCGAATAAGTAGTGTACCGTTTAAAGATTGATAACGCCACGAGTTAAAACACTGATTTTCTCTGCGGTTATGACAAATGTCTTCGCGGAATGTCTTCAAATCAAAAGAAGGTATGAAGTTCATCACGTGTACTCGTTGTGCGTTCAAAATGTCTTCTTCTTCCCCCTTGATGGTTTCGAAATTTGGAACCAGCAATAAATCGTACGCACATGAACCTGAAAATCTCGTGAGAATAATAAATAAGATTAATTATATTTCGGCGAGTATCAGTTGTTGATCGAAATTCTCTACTCATAAACTCTCCATGGCCATCTTTACCAACCCACTTGTAAGAAATTTGAAGTGACCACTGATATAATGAACCAGATACATCAAACGTGAAACTGAATAAGAATCCTTCGATCTTGTGACTTAAGCTTGCATTATTGTTGAATGAGGAACGGTGGAGAAATTTCTAAGTACCCAATACATCACTGAAGAAGTATATAAGCACAACACCTCTTGAAATTATCCACGTCGACTAAGCGTGTGACACTGAGTACAACAATGTAACCCCTTTAAGTGATAGTTATCCGAGTCATCAACCAACCATCTCGAACCCGGAAACTAGATAAACAAGTCTTCATTCTAAGATTAAGCACGAGCAAGTTATCTTTGAAGATAAAATAAATACACGCCTTTAGAAAATCTGTCTTCAACTTCACCTAATTAATACCCGATCAAACATCCGTAGCCACTAAAAATATAGCCATTGTTCCTTGGTCTCGTCAAAATAATTTTTGTCACGTTGTCACGTCTTTTTGTCTTATCACTTTGTCGAGTCACGTTGACTTCACTTTATCAATTGCCATTTGACATTCGTAAATTAAAAATGAAAATGTTATTTAATAATGGGCCAAACTTTGCTCAAAAAAAATTGTAGCCCACATTAACAATACACGGCCCTTTTGCAATTTGTAGAACCTGTCCAGTCCAATATCTTGACTTAGTCGCCCACTACTTTGAATTCATGACAGAATGGCCGTTCAACAATTGTTTTTACCCGCGTCCATTATCCTAAAGTAGTGAACAAGTGGATATAAATATCAATAACCTCACAAAATTAGGTTATACCAATAACCCTAATCCCACTTAGTATACTCCGCCCTCATCTCTTTCTCCTAAACACCCAACAATCTGCTCCCATCTTACTCTCCATCTCACAACCAGATCTATGTTTAATACTTCTGCTCACTGATTTCTTCTTCCATCAAACAAGAAAGGAATCCCATCTATCTAAATCTAAACAATCATCTTCAATCATAAACGCATCAACCACAACCCACCTCTTTTACCCTTTATCAATTCATAAACAAAAATTAATTACATCCATGAACCTTTTGAATTCATAAATAAAAAGACGAGATGGTCGCATCATTTAGATCATTTTATGGTCTCGGGTAGGTAATTGCATGTTTAGATTTGTGTTTTAAAATCGAAATAAAGATTGATTGTAACATACTTGTTATAAATCAAATCTTTAATGTCGAAAATTAAAGAATGGATAATACCATTAACATGAATCAGTGGTGAATATTGTCGTGTATATGATATATGATGATGACCGAACCAAAGATTGAATGTGACATAGTTGTTATCATTCTCTCTTTATATTCGAATATCAAAGATGGGTGAAACCATACATAAATGGATCTATGATGCATGTTGTTCAAAGAAAAAAAATCTATAAAGATTTTATTATATTGAACCAAACTGAGATCTTGATTAATTATGTTTTCTTGTTCGAGTCTAGATGTGGAATGGAGATAGGAGACGTTGGGTTAGGTTAGTTATGGTGTTGTGGAGTTATAAGGATGGTGAGATGATGGTACTGATCAAGTCCAGGTTCTCGGTATGTTTTTTAAACAATACATACTGTTTTTGTAAAACTTGTCCCAAAGTTTTTCTTTTAAACAACATCGTAAAGTCCAAAAATTGAAGCCATCAAAGTCAGTTTTTAAAACCCATCGCAAGTCAAAAAATAATAGTAGGGCCATCGCAGTCTAATAGTTATGCCACTGCAGTCTAAAAGTTATGCCATCGCAGTCAAGTTAACACCCATCGTAACATAAGTGCCATCGCAATGGTCCTTTAAAACCCATCGCAATGGTCCTTTAAAACCCATCGAATCTTGTTGGACACCATCGCAATGGTTCCATCGCAATGGATCCATCGCAATGGTTCCATTGCAATGGTTCCATCGCAGTCCAGCCATCGCAATCCATGCGATCTTATCCAAGAGATGTCCCTTTTTTCTGTTTTTCCAGGTACTTGTTTCTGGGTCTGATTTTACTGGCAAATCTGGGTTTTTCTGAATCTTGTTTTTGGATCTGGTTTTTCTGGGTTATTAGCATCTTCAAGAGAAAACTAAGAAGCCCCAAAAAAATTTATACCAGATCTCGAAAATGGCACATCCCAAAAAATATAGATCTAATAAATCTCAGATCTCGAAAATCTAGAAAACCAGCAAAAGTATTGACCATAGACAAAAAAATAGACAAAAGATAGACCGTGCATGATATTTGAGAACCATGAACCAATGATAAAAAAACAAGACTGTGACTAAGAGACAAATCAAACGAACCATCGTGACAAGTAAATAATAAAATGTTTGACACCAGGAACTATGACCCACCAAGACACCATTTTTGTAACAAAAAAAATTAAACAGATCGTAAAAAAAATGTTTAACAGATTTTGAGACAGAAAAATTTTGACCACCAAAAACAATAACAAAAAACACGACGATCCAAGGAATAAACCGTGGCTCTAATGCCAATTGTGGATTTGCTTTTTACTAATCCGGTGGTCTAGGTGGGTGGTGGAAGGTGGTGGTAGCCATGGTTGAGAGAGAGATAGAGGGTTGTGTGTGAAATAAAGAAAAGTGTATTAAGATGAAATGAAAACACAAGCAACACCCCTCTTTGGAAGCCTTGGAGGGTATATATAGCCACACAACGCACCTAAACTATACATTGTTTCCTAGTCTATTCTAAGCATGTGTGACAATGATAACTAATGGGAATTCTTAAATGTCGTCACATAAAGTGAATTTTCAACAGATTTGTAGGATAAGAAAAAGAGACGGTGGATTGAGTTGGAACGGAGTAAACAAAGTAAAATGGATATTTGTTTTGTGTTTGGTGGCTGTGTAAAGTAGTGTGAGATTAGGTTTGGTTAAGAAGTGAATGTGTTTAGGGTAGAATTGATTTATATAATCTCATTTTTCAACCGGGTATAAGGATTGATGATGGGCCACGCTAGGTTGTGATGGGTCAGTCCTATTAAACAGTGGTTCAGATGAATTATTTAGATTTGGGTTGGATGAACTATTCACGTATGGGCTGATTGTTGTGTCATTTAAAAAATTTGTTGCAAAAAAAGGATGGCTTGTGGAATATTACAAAGTAATTTAAAAAGATGGCTTGTGGAATATTACAATGTAATTTAGCCATCGATCGTATACGTGACATAGTGACGAGACACAGTGAAAAAAACATGAGACAAAGTGACAAGACAATGTGACGTGATTAAGTGTTGAGAATAAGTGACGAGACTAAGTGACAAGGATTCTTTGATGGGACCAAGAAAAAATGACTATATTTTTGTGGCTACGGAGGTTTGATCAGGTATTATTATTATTTGAAGTTGGAGACGAATTTATCGAAGGCGTGAACTTATTTTATCTTTGAAGATAACTTGCTCGTGCTTAATCTTAGAATGAAGACTTGTTTATCTAGTTTCCGGGTTCGGGGTGGTTGGTTGATGACTCGGATAACTATCACTTAAAGGGGTTACATTGTTGTACTCAGTGTCACGCGCTTAGTCGACGTGGATAATTTCAAGAGGTGTTGTGCTTATATACTTCTTCAGTGATGTATTGGGTACTTAGAGATTTCTCCACCGTTCCTCATTCAACAATAGTGCAAGCTTAAGTCACGAGATCGAGGGATTCTTATTCAGTTTCACGTTTGATGTATCTGGTTCATTCTATCAGTGGTCACTTCAAATTGCTTACAAGGGGGTTGGTAAAGATGGCCATGGAGAGTTTATGAGTAGAGAATTTCGATCAGTAGCTGATTCTCACAAAATATATAATTCTGCTTATTTATTATTCTCACGAGATTTCAGGTATATGTGCGTACGATTTATTGTTGGTTCCGAGGTTTCGAAACCATCAAGGGGGAAGAAGAAGACACATTAAAGGCACAACGAGTACACGTGCTGAACTTCATACCTTCTTTTGATTTGAAGACACTCCGGGAAGACATTTGTCATAACCGCAGAGAAAATCAGTGTTTTAACTCGTGGTGTTATCAATCTCTAAACGATAAACTATTGTTTGATGTTTAATTGTTTTGATGTTGCAATTATTCATAATCATTATCCTATATGGAGAGATATGCACTTCCGGGACTTAATTGACTCTGGTTGATGACGTATAGTCCCCAACCGGGTCGCGAGCCCGGCCCACGGGTACTACCCGTATCCGGCCCATCACAGATGGGTGGAATAATGTCATTTAGGCTTATGGGCTTGGATGAACAGTAACCGCACATGTGTACGGCCCACGGCCCGGTGCGGCCGACATAAGATTAGACAGAATCATATTCTGTCTGGGAATATCTTCATCCCAAATGGAGAGGATATGCACTACCAAAATTAGAAGATAACAATCATTCTAATTTTGATAGTTATCCTTTCCTTGGGGCTAAAGTATCAGTGGCATCCCACTAGGGTTCCACTGCCTATAAAAGGAACCCCCAAGGGTTCCACAAAGGTATTACGATTCATACTCTAAACTCACATAAACCCTAAACCGATTACTTACTCTCACGCCGGAGTCTAATCGTGGGAAGCATTCCCACGGTAAGCTTAACGCGTGCTGTTTAGTGTGCAGGATCCCAACCAAACGATTCACTTTGTGCAGGAGCCGGAGCCCAGCCAACCCGGATTAAGCCTAATTCGGGTCTAGCAAGGATCAACCAACTTTTGCATCAACAAGTTGGCGCCATCCGTGGGACCCATAACACTAAGCTAGAAAAAAACCTCATCTCGAATTTCCAATGACGAAGGGCATCCGCAAGCTAACCCCAGGAACGTGAATCCCGGGAACCGGAAGTCCCAAGGGGAAGGGATTCTCATCCCCAACCAATCACCTAGCCGCCTCGCAGGCGGGCCGGGTAACCATGGCAGTTTTCAGCCCGTGGGGGTGACGAGCACGATCTCCATGACACCCCCACCTACTTCAACCCTGGACAACCCTGATCTGGGGAGTGCGCCAAACCCTCCTAACAAGGAACTGCGCAGACCCTCGACGGAGGAAGAAGTGGAAGTCCTACCACTCAGTGAGGAGGATCTTACTCGAGTTCTCACGCAGAACTTCGAAAGGATCATCCCGGGGATCGCATCAAGGTTGAATCTAGGGAGGAACCTCCAAGCCAGACTCAACTTTGGTGACACCGGACCAATCACCTCCTCCCAAAATCAGAGGAAAAGGAGAGCTCGGCCTCAGGAGCAGGGTACCTTTGAGGAAACCCCTCAACCCCGGAATGTGTTTGAGCGCATAGGAGATCGCCTTATACAGGAATTAATGCAGTCTCGAGAAGGAGAAAGGTCGGATGGTTCACCCGAGCGACCAGATCGAGAGCTGGCCAGAACCACACGTCGCCCGAGTGTGTGGGACAGGATGAACACTGGGAAAAAGGCTCCTGGTTCATCCCAAAAAAGTGGTCCCTATTCAAAGGATGGGGCACCACCGCCGTCCCCGGACCCGTCCGGAGAGGACTCAGATGACCATCCGCCTAAGCGTCGCCGACCTAGGCGCACCCCTCCACCACCACCAAACAATGATGGGTATTATGGTGGCCCTTACTATCGAGATGCGGAAGCGGAGGATCTTTCGCGTCCATGGTGTGAACCATGGGATGACCCTAGGCTTACCCGGCCATGGGCGGATCCCAGGGAAGACCCGTTCACCCTCCGCATACGGAACTATTCTGAGGATACCAAACGTCGCATGCCGGCGTGTATCAAGACTTATGATGGGTCCGGTGATCCGGTGGATCACCTTAAAATATTTGATACGCAGGCTAAAATTGAGCGATGGCCCATGCCTATATGGTGCCAAATGTTCAATTCGACCTTGATCGGAAATGCCCGTGACTGGTTTGAGGCACTCCCTCCACGGAGCATTGATAGTTTCACGGAACTACGCACTGCGTTTGAGAACAATTATACTCAAAGGAAGAAGTATAATAGGGATCCGGTCTCATTTGTGGAAACCTTAATTCACGGATCGATTAAGCTTACTAGGAATGATCATTGTTCATATGATTAAACAATCAAAGCGGAATTAGAACAACAATCATTAACAAGGTGTTTAGGCACAATAACATGAATTAAAACACAAGGATTGCTAATTATATTAATAATCAACAATCACTAGACGTGTATACATTGAATCTCACGTCTAGTCGACACACACTTTAGGTTTACATTGTGAATGAATTATATGAATAAAACCTATGACCCTTGGTTCCTTTTATAGTGTAAGGATTAGGGTTTACAATAGATAATGATGAATAAACAAGTAAATCTTCTATTTAAATAAACTTATGCAGAATATCTTTTGCATGTTTATCTAAATAGAAGCTTCCATAAGCTTCTTTGTCTACGTTTTGTCAATGCTTGAATTGCATGTGACAATGCTTGGATTTCACACGACAATGCTTGAGCCATCAACGCCTATTTAACTCTTGTCAACGCCCAAACTAGTCTTGACAACGCTTAGACAATAACTTCACGTTTTCTTCATTTTTGAGTTTCTGCCACATCAACTTTTTGACCCAACAATCTTCCCCTAGTTGATAGTGGCAAAACTCTATGTGTATCTCTTGTAAGTTATACATGATCTTCAAATTGCTTCCCCTCAAGTGTAGCACGTATTTCTTCCCCTTTTTGTCACATCAACAGGAAAGTAAACAATGTTGCAATGTTGAAGATTCTCCATATGTAGGCTCTGTGTAATGATCTTGAAGAAAAATAAATAAAGTATTCTTGATGTAGAAGTAGAATAACCCAACCTTGTATTACATGTCTTGTACTATCTATGTGACTAAGAACTTATATCAGACCAAGTATAAGTAGACCTCAATCCCTTGTCAATATTCTCATCCTATGTGAGACACTGAGCACGATAATGTAACTCCTTCAAGTGTTATGACAAGTCTTCGTCACCAATCATGTAAAGCACGAACAAGTTACCTTTAAAGTCAGTGAATGGTACGCCACGACTTTAAGATATGATAGAACACAAACTCGCGAAAATCTTCTTCAATCATCAAACTTACCATAAGAATTATTCCCCTTAAGCTAACATCTCTTCATGACGATTTTAATGGAATCACATCTTCATACCATATGTAAAAGTACTAGATCGGATAACTCTTTCGCAAGGCTATCCCGATTACATAGTTTAAAATATCCATCAAATACCCACAAATAGTTGTTAACTTGCTTTAAAACCATTAATCTCTTTCAAAATATCCGAGCCATAAATATCACCATGATATTCTAAATTAAAACGGAGATTCCATGTACCTTCATGTGTATAATCCTCCTTTTTGTGTGCTTAAAACGTACCAATTTTCTCAACAGCAGCAAACCTTGTGTTGTCCAATATCCTCTTCTGTCCAATATCTTTGGCAGATGTATTGTCCAATATCAGAAAATACTTATCAGCGTTGAAGTTCATATATCGGACGACACTGTCAACTCTATCAGCGTTGACTTATTCTGTCAGCGTCAAAATTAAACCTGTCAGCGCCTAAATAACAAACGTCAGCGCCAACCATAAACCTTGTCAGCATCCATTCTTATCAACGTCTCGACTTATAAACATCAGCGTCTTTTAAAACATGTACTATACCACATTCCTTTTAGGTCTTAGAATAAACAAAGACCACCAATAACCATGTGAACGCATACTTCCTTGATCGTGTGAACACAAAGATCTTCTCCAATAAGAAACGAGTATTATATAAACCGAATCACTACATGTTGTCCTTACCAGATCGTGTAAACACTAACTTAATAGCCAATCATAAACTTCTCACCGTGTGAACACAAAGCTTCATTAAACGCCACTTGCTTTGTCCAATCACAGTTCAATGATCGTGTGAACGCTTAAACCATGAATATGCTATTCTCCACCAATGAAAATTAAGTAACCGTGTGAATACACAGTAACCATGCTATTATTGAGAATCAACAAATATGGCAACCAATTTTGGTCGTGTGAACACAGGCTTCTCTTTTGTACGACCATCTCTTTAGCCAAAAATCTCGATCTGTTTTGTTACTTCATGGATTTAGGGTTTTATGATAAACCCTAATTTACTTCTTGATCATATATTTGACAGCAAAAATAACATTCTAACAGCCACGAACAACGTAACACTCTGCTTTTTATGTGGATCTAGGGTTTGATAAACCCTAGGTCATGATTTCATGTGAAAAGCAAAAACGTTAATACCTTTAAACAGTGAACTTCGACCTTGAATAACGTCTTCATTAGAGCTCAGATCGAAAATCCCTTCGGTGAGATTCTAGACACAAGTGCCAAGAATCTACAGTTCAAAAATCACGAAGATCCAACGGTTAACGAAGGAGAGATCGTGTTTTGAACATGGCTGTTCACAGAAAACTGCATTCACTCACTGCTGACTTTGACGCTTAATAACTTTTGCCTGGGGATAAAACTCGACAATCCCTCCGATGGATGTTTAGATCTATGTATGTAGAACACACATATAAAATTTCGTGACAATCCAACGGTTCAATCAAAAGTTATGACCTTCTGAATACTGCTGCGCACACAAAAACGCCCAGAAAAACCCTAGACGGATTTTTCTTTTCTTCTCGATATACAAACACCTTGTTGGTCCTAGCATCACGAGCCACGAGGCTCTGATACCAATTGTGGAAACCTTAATTCACGGATCGATTAAGCTTACTAGGAATGATCATTGTTCATATGATTAAACAATCAAAGCGGAATTAGAACAACAATCATTAACAAGGTGTTTAGGCACAATAACATGAATTAAAACACAAGGATTGCTAATTATATTAATAATCAACAATCACTAGACGTGTATACATTGAATCTCACGTCTAGTCGACACACACTTTAGGTTTACATTGTGAATGAATTATATGAATAAAACCTATGACCCTTGGTTCCTTTTATAGTGTAAGGATTAGGGTTTACAAGAGATAATGATGAATAAACAAGTAAATATTCTATTTAAATAAACTTATGCAGAATATCTTTTGCATGTTTATCTAAATAGAAGCTTCCATAAGCTTCTTTGTCTACGTTTTGTCAATGCTTGAATTGCATGTGACAATGCTTGGATTTCACACGACAATGCTTGAGCCATCAACGCCTATTTAACTCTTGTCAACGCCCAAACTAGTCTTGACAACGCTTAGACAATAACTTCACGTTTTCTTCATTTTTGACTTTCTGCCACATCAACTTTTTGACCCAACATCATTGGCAACTGTCAAGCAACGGCCGGGGGAGTCCACAGAAGCCTTCACTGAACGCTTCAATGATGAGTGCACGCGCACAAGAACCATGCCGGAGCTCCTGAAAATCTCTGACTACATGCACGCCATAACAGACAGAGAATTGATCAGGCGCCTCAATGACAAGCGTCCAGAGAGATATGATGACCTCATGGAAAGGGTCAGAAATTTCATAGAAGGAGAAACAGCTGTTGTCGCGACCTATCCATCCCGAGGAAATGGGTATCGGTCAAATGATCAGTCCCGTAGACAGTCGGGTGGTCAAGGCAACCAGAATAATAACAAGAGCTCAGACTATAAGAGCCAAAGAAAAGGAGGATGACAGGGCGATAAGTTCACCCCCCTAAAGATGTCCTACCGGGAGATCTTGTTAACGGAAGGGGCGAACTTCCCAAGGCCTCCCCCAATGACCACTCCACCGGAACGTCGGCAAGGAAGTCGCTTCTGCGAGTTCCATAATGACAAAGGCCACGGTACGGAGGAATGTATCCAGCTCAAGAAGCATATCGAGTCACTGATCAAATCAGGTAAACTCAAGCACCTAGTTAAGGATTGGAAGGATGGAAAAGACAACAACAAAAAGTATGATAAGAAGGATCCCCAAAAGGACAAACGTTTGACTATATACATGATCCAATCCAGACAGCGCCGCACGAGGCAGAAAGTTGGCCAAAAACTTTTACGCGGCAGGGAAATCTCATTCCCTCCCATCACAGCAAGCGATGTGATTGATGCGCCTCTCACCATTGAGATAAGCATTGGAACACACAACTTTCGTCGCATGTATGTGGATGGAGGATCGTCAGCAGAGGTACTGTATGAACACTGTTTCGTGCAGTTATGCCCAGAAATAAGAAGCCAATTAGTAACGGCCACGTCGCCGCTTACTGGCTTTAGCGGAGACACTATCTGGCCGATAGGGCAATTACGTTTGCTTGTAACCATTGGGAATGAGGAACATTCTACTACAGCGTGGATGAACTTCATGGTGATACGCTCACACTCTCCGTATAATGGGATCATAGGCAGACCAGGCATTTTGGCTATACGGGCAGTACCCTCTACGGCGCACGGAATGATCAAATTCCCCGTTGAGGGAGGTATTGTTACCATTTACAACACAGTCATACCAACATCCGAGTGTCACACCGTGACAACACCAGCTCCACCTGTTCCACCCAAGGACGGATCACCACCTCCCACTTGGAAGGTAGCCATTCACCCTAACTACCCGGAACAGGAGGTATCCATAGGAGGGGCGCTCTCGGACAGCGGAAAAAGGGCCATGTGCTCTCTTTTAAGTGCAAACCTAGATATATTCGCATGGGAGCCAAAGCATATGACAGGCGTGCCACGTGCGATAGCAGAGCATAAGCTCCAGATCCGCCAAGGGTACCAACCCATTAAGCAAAAGAAGCGCGGCCAGGCGCCTGAGCGCAGCCAAGTGATATTGGAGGAAGTACGGAAACTAGTGGATGCAGGCATCATGCGTGAGGTATACTACCACGAGTGGTTATCCAATCCGGTCATGGTCAAGAAACATGACGGAAGTTGGCGCATGTGTGTGGATTTCACGGATCTAAACAAGGCCTGCCCACAGGACTGTTACCCGTTACCAGAAATTGACTGGAAGGTGGAGTCCTTGTGTGGATATCCTTTCAAATGCTTCTTGGACACATATAAAGGGTATCACCAAATCCAGATGGTGGAGGAGGACGCAGAAAAAACGGCGTTCCATACGAGCCAGGGCGTATATTGCTACACGAAAATGCCGTTTGGACTGAAGAACGTCGGCGCTACATATCAGCGGTTGGTGGACAAAGCTTTTGAATCACAAATAGGACGCAACTTGGAAGTCTATGTTGATGACTTGGTGATAAAAAGTCACACGGAGGAGGCACTTCTCCGGGATGTCCAAGAGACATTCGACACGCTGAGAAGGATTAACATGAAGTTAAATCCAAAGAAATGTACGTTTGGAGCAACGGAGGGAATGTTCCTTGGATATTTGATTGATCCAAACGGCATCAAACCTTGCCCAGAGAAGACGGACGCAGTGATACAACTGTCGTCCCCTCAGACACGGAAGGAGGTGCAGTCCTTAAATGGGAAGTTAGCCGGGCTGAATAGATTCCTATCTAAATCCGCAGAGAAGTCATTACCCCTATTTAAGACACTCAAGAAGTGCATTAGAAAGGGAGACTTCCGCTGGACGAAGGAAGCCGAGGAAGCTTTCGGCCAACTCAAGCAGCATCTTGCATCTCTCCCTATGCTAGTAGCTCCCCGGCCAAAGGAGGAACTCATTATGTATCTCTCAGCTACTCATGGCGCAATAAGCGCGGTACTTATGACGGATAGAGATACAGTACAAACTCCGGTCTACTTTATAAGTAGAACACTACAAGGGCCGGAGCTGAATTATTCCTCCATGGAAAAATTGGTGTTAGCACTAGTGTTTGCTACAAAGCGGTTGCGCTGGTACTTTCAGGCGCACCCAATTGTAGTCATTACGGATCAGCCAATCAAGCAGGTTATTTCTAGACCGGACGTGGCAGGGAGGCTACAGAAATGGAGCATCCTATTGGGGGAGCACAATATATCTTACAGACCAAGGACGGCTGTTAAAGGCCAGATCCTGGCAGATTTCTTGATCGAGAAGCCGGATGAGGAAGGACCAATCATCAAGCAAGACGAGATCCCAACGGAACCATGGGTGTTATTCACGGACGGATTCTCGTGTACGGACGGGTCCGGAGCAGGTCTCATCCTCACAAACCCAGAAGGAATGGAATTCACGTACGCCCTCCGTTTTGAGTTCAAGGTCACCAACAACGAAGCGAAATATGAAGCATTAATTGCGGGTTTAAAATCGCCGCTAGAATGGGAGTCCGCAACCTTGAGGCCTACGTGGACTCACGGCTTGTCGCGAACCATATTCTAGGTGGGTATGTGGCTAAGGAGGACAACATGGTCAGGTACTTGGAAAAAGTCAAGTCGCTAATCGCGACTTTCAGTAAGTTTTCCATCAAGTAGGTGCCAAGGGGCGAGAACAAGAAAGCGGACGCTCTTAGCAAGATCGCATCCACAAGCTTCGCTCACTTGTCTAAACAAGTCTTGGTGGAAATACTCAAGGAGAAATCTATAACGGAAGGGGAAGTTGCCGCTATAGTTGAAGAGGAGGGACCTACATGGATGACCCCAATCATCAACTATTTGACTAATGAGACCCTTCCAGACGAGGAAAACGCAGCACGGCGCATTAGAAGGAAGTCGCAACATTTCGAACTTCGAGAAGGCATCCTTTACAAGCGCTCTTTCTTGCAGCCGTGGGTGCGGTGTGTTGGACCACGCCAGGCCGCTTACGTAATCAGTGACATACACGAAGGGTTGTGCGGCATGCATGCAGGTCCACGATCCGTGGTAGCTAGAGCCTTACGAACAGGATATTATTAGCCTACCATGCACAGAGACGCGCGCGACATGATTCGCAAGTGTAGTGATTGCCAAGTGCATAGGCCAGTACCGTGGCACCCGCAGCAGGAGCTTACACCTATCACGTCCCCATGGCCATTCTATAAGTGGGGAATTGACATTGCAGGACCGTTTCCTGTAGCTGCGGGGGGAGTTAAATTCCTGATTGTTGCAATGGACTACTTCACGCGATGGATAGAGGCCAAGGCAGTCAAGTCTATCACAGGCAAGCAAGTTAAGAAGTTTGTTTGGGAACATATTGTGTGCCGTTTTGGTCTACCAGGAGAAATCATCTCGGACAACGGCAAGCAGTTCACGGACAACCCATTCAAAGATTGGTGTGCATCATTGAACATCAAGCGGCGCCTTCAATGGCCGGAATCTTTCCTTGGTATGTCCGGAGAGCACCTTGATAGTCTAGAGGTTACGCCTACGACTGTAACAACTAGATTGGGGGGACATGATGACGTATAGTCCCCAACCGGGTCGCGAGCCCGGCCCACGGGTACTACCCGTATCCGGCCCATCACAGATGGGTGGAATAATGTCATTCAGGCTTATGGGCTTGGATGAACAGTAACCGCACATGTGTGCGGCCCACGGCCCGGTGCGGCCGACATAAGATTAGACAGAATCATATTCTGTCTGGGAATATCTTCATCCCAAATGGAGAGGATATGCATTACCAAAATTAGAAGATAACAATCATTCTAATTTTGATAGTTATCCTTTCCTTGGGGCTAAAGTATCAGTGGCAGCCCACTAGGGTTCCACTGCCTATAAAAGGAACCCCCAAGGGTTCCACAAAGGTATTACGATTCATACTCTAAACTCACATAAACCCTAAACCGATTACTTACTCTCACGCTGGAGTCTAATCGTGGGAAACATTCCCACGGTAAGCTTAACTCGTGCTGTTTAGTGTGCAGGATCCCAACCAAACGATTCACTTGGTGCAGGAGCTGGAGCCCAGCCAACCCGGATTAAGCCTAATTCGGGTCTAGCAAGGATCAACCAACTTTTGCATCAACATTGGTGCATCTCCGGAAGAAGATGTGTGCATTTCCGGGACTTAATTGACTCTGGTGTTACGATGTCAACTTCATGAATGGGATAAAGTGTCTAATTCAGTATTTGGGCTTCATACTTGGGATTGGTTTATTTTCTTTAACTATGTGGGGGAAGAAATGTCTTGATTCTTTCTAGTATGCATAACTTGAACTCTCAGGGGGAAGAAAAATTCAGAAGAATTGTTCAATCGTGAGAAGAGACGTTGTTAATCCACTTGGTGTGCCCCTTACTTTCAATCACTCATAGTAACATTATCATGTTATATGATAGGGTTTGTTTTTTAAATTCCGCTGTGCGCTTAATTATTCTAAGCTTTATTGAAAGCTTTGAAGTTGCTTATGAGGATTGTCAGTTTAGGGGGAAGCTATTTAAAAGCTTCTACATCAAGTTTATGTGGCATGAATTAGGGGGAAGTTAATTCAGAAGCTTCTCCTTAACCAGAAGTATATGGATTACTGATACAAAGATTTTGTATGGGTTCAATTTAGTTCTCGGTATCTTCTCGAATCGATCACGGTTCAAAGTGGAATAGTTGTTCTTGGTTACTAAAAAGGGGTTTGGTTTTCTATGCTACTAAAAAGGATTAAATGCGTAAAGTGATAAAAATTTAAACCAAAACAGTTAATAAAATAAACCTTGAATTAAAATTAAACAATTAAACAATAAAACATAAACAGTAAAATACCCCTTACTGAGAAATGCTTGATTCGGAATGTAGTGCTTGATCCGGAAGATTTAAGATAAAAGCTTGATTCGAAACATTTGGGCAAAATCTTCATTCGGAAGATTTCCTTCATTCGGAATATATGTTCATCCGGAACATTTTGCTTGATCCGGAATAACACTGATTCGGAATAAAATTGATTCGGAATAAAACTGATCCGGAATAACACTGATTCGGAACAAAACTGATTCGGAATAAAATAGATCCGGAATATTTAATCATAAACCTTCATTCGAAACATTTTAAAAAAAACTGATTCGGAATAAAATACTAAAACCTTTGATTCGGAATATACTACTCATCCGGAATATTTATTATTCCGGATGAACACTCTAATTCGGAATGATATGAATGCAAACTGATTCGGAATAATTTTATGAAAATTGTTGGTTCGGAATACTCTTGCTCATGCGGAATATTTAAAGAGAACACTTCATCCGGAATAAAAAGCTTTATCCGGAATATCTAATCCAAAACCCTTCATTCGGAATATTTTGCTTATTCGAAATCTGGGAAACAGAACAATAGCGAAGAACAGGGAAATAACACAAGGACGAATTTAACCAAAATCAACCAAGTTTTTAACCAAAACTTAAACCAATTTAACCACTAATCATTTACTAATCATAAACATCAAACCAAAACAATAAAAACACAAAACCCACTTACTTTTGAAGATCAAAATCAACCAAATAAAACTTAAGACTTTGAATCAAAAAGAGAAAGATGAACAAGATTATATGAAAGATGATATTGACTGATTAAGGTAGAGTAAACAAAAGGAAAGATTAAAAATTACAAGATTTGTGATTCAATAAAAATGAAAAATCACCAACACCTTAATAGTGTTGGTTTCCTAAGAAAACAAGAAAAAGAAGAAACTGGAAACTGAAAGCTAGTCTACTGTCTGGGAAGGGATCCTATTTATAGGCCTTCAAGTTGGTTGGTGAGTGGGCTTTCTCCCATTCTTCTTGTCTTCTCGTCTTTTCAGAAAAGTTGACGTTTTCGATTCTGATTCGGGATTTGTCGATGAATAAATTTAACTCGTCTTTTAATTTCTTCGTTTAATAGACTTGAGTTCTTTCGACATATGTAAATCTTCCATCTTTGGTCCTTTTCTTCGATAAATCTTCAAATAGGCCCATTGACTTCAAATCTTTTGCATCTCTTGGACAATAGACTTCGTCTTGAGTCTTTTTCTTCGATAAAACCTGTGTAATCCCATGTTTTCTTCAATATTTATCCGGTTGGCTCTAAAAACACAACAAACACACAAACCACGCATAATTCCAAACAAATGACATTAAATACGCGTTTTGGTCTTGTTTTAGCAAGAAATAAGTGGTAAAAGGATGGGTGTTTTCACACCTATCAAATCCCCTACACTTAACCATTGCCATGCCCTCATGCAATGCTTAGTGATAAAGAAAATTTACACTTCTCTCATAATCAATCAACCTTGGCCTTATTAACAATAACCACTACTACTGAAGAGATATATAAAAGCTTTGAATGAAACAAAAGGGATAGAAAACCATTTTCACTTGAAAATAGCTATATGGAAATAACTTGCAAAGAGATCTAAGACTTATATTAGGGCTTCGGTGCTGCGAAGATTTATCACCCTCAAGTTTCACGTTCCCTAAACTAAGCTTAAAAACGAGATCATTGTTATTATAAGTTAGCAAAACAAACACTTACACACATGGCTTAATTATATGCTTAAACTCCATTATTCCTAGATGTATCTCTTATATTTTTTGGTTGTCTTAGAATGATCACGAAGATGCATTTTTGGACTTATTTCGATAGTTTATTTAGGCTGAAAGCAAAGTAGGACGATTTGATTAATAGTTAGCTAAAGGACAAAATCTCTTAAAACTGCTTCTCGGGATATCAAAATGTTCATATCTTGGCATAACTCGCTTCACGATTTGAGACCTTTCTCGGGCCGATATTTGGCATGTACTTCATACTTCATATCTTGAGAGACGTTCTTGAGATAATGGTCTTCTCTTCGTTAATAGAGTTTCTTCACTTGGAGACTTTTGAGGGATACTCCAACTTTGTTGACCACGACTTCATCATTATTTCTTCAATCGTTAATTGGGATTTTGAGATACAACGATCCGCCTCCTTTTCAGACTTGGATCTATTTATCCACATACCTTGTTAGGGTCTTTTCGGATAGACTTCTCCATGATCTTTATGGGAGTTGATTGCTTTTCGTCGTGAGTCTTGATCCTTCATATTGATTTGGGAATAATGCTTTTCACATCACCTTGGATCTTTAGCAATAAAATGGAATCCTCATGCCTTGTTATGGCCTTTTCGGACTCGCCAATCTTCGCGCCCCGCTTCATAAGTTATGCCTTGGCTATGAACTCTTATCATTACCGAGCAACTTTTAAACGATCTTGGGCTAGAAGCTAAGTTATTCAATAAAATCGTACGACCTTACTTATTGCAGATAAATTATTAGCAAGCGATGGTAGAATAGGCTTATAACCACACCAAGTGTGCTTGTGCAAGAATACCGACTTATAATTGACTCTATCAGTTCTCGTTCTCCACAATTTAAAATCTCAAGTAATGAGACTCGTGGATGCTTAGCCTAATAAACCAATTAAGGTCTACATGGTTAAGGATACTTGCTAGAATAAACTTGGATAAGTCTATTCGGGTTGAGTCAAAATAATCGCAACGGGCCTAATATGTCAAAGACTTCTAAACTAGCTACACCACTTTATTAATATTTATGACTTTATTGTGGGATATTTACATATGAAAGCAACGATAAAAATTTAAAAATTATGACTATATGGCCAAAGTTAATTAAAAATTTGAAAAATGCTGAAAAAGATGATTTTCCGGTTAAATGAAGGTATTTTAATGGAAAAGTCCACTTAAAACTTCGATAGAATCTCCTAGGCAGCGGCGCCATTTGATACAAAGATTTTGTATGGGTTCAATTTAGTTCTTGGTATCTTCTCGAATCGATCACGGTTCAAAGTGGAATAGTTGTTCTTGGTTACTAAAAAGGGGTTTGGTTTTCTATGCTACTAAAAAGGATTAAATGCGTAAAGTGATAAAAATTTAAACCAAAACAGTTAATAAAATAAACCTTGAATTAAAATTAAACAATTAAACAATAAAACATAAACAGTAAAATACCCCTTACTGAGAAATGCTTGATTCGGAATGTAGTGCTTGATCCGAAAGATTTAAGATAAAAGCTTGATTCGGAACATTTGGGCAAAATCTTCATTCGGAAGATTTCCTTCATTCGGAATATATGTTCATCCAGAACATTTTGCTTGATCCGGAATAACACTGATTCGGAATAAAATTGATTCGGAATAAAACTGATCCGGAATAACACTTATTCGGAACAAAACTGATTCAGAATAAAATTGATCCGGAATATTTAATCATAAACCTTCATTCAGAACATTTTAAAAAAACTGATTCGGAATAAAATACTAAAACCTTTGATTTGGAATATACTACTCATCCGGAATATTTATTATTCCGGATGAACACTCTGATTCAGAATGATATGAATACAAACTGATTCGGAATAATTTTAAGAAAATTGTTGGTTCGGAATACTCTTGCTCATGCGGAATATTTAAAGAGAACACTTCATCCGGAATAAAAAGCTTTATCCGGAATATCTAATCCAAAACCCTTCATTCGGAATATTTTGCTTATTCGGAATATGGGAAACAGAACAATAGCGAAAAACAGGGAAATAACACAAGGACGAATTTAACCAAAATCAACCAAGTTTTTAACCAAAACTTAAACCAATTTAACCACTAATCATTTACTAATCATAAACATCAAACCAAAACAATAAAAACACAAAACCCACTTACTTTTGAAGATCAAAATCAACCAAATGAAACTTAAGACTTTGAATCAAAAAGAGAAAGATGAACAAGATTAAATGAAAGATGATATTGATTGATTAAGGTAGAGTAAACAAAAGGGAAGATTAAAAACTTACAAGATTTGTGATTCAATAAAAATGAAAAATCACCAACACCTTAATGGTGTTGGTTTCCTAAGAAAACAAGAAATAGAAGAAACTGGAAAATGAAAGCTAGTCTAATGTGTGAGAAGGGATCCTATTTATAGGCCTTCAAGTTGGTTGGTGAGTGGGCTTTCTCCCTTTCTTCTTGTCTTCTCGTCTTTTCAGAAAAGTTGACGTTTTCGATTCGGATTCGGGATTTGTCGACGAATAAATTTAACTCGTCTTTTAATTTCTTCGTTTAATAGACTTGAGTTCTTTCGACATATGTAAATCTTCCATCTTTGGTCCTTTTCTTCGATAAATCTTCAAATACGCCCATTTACTTTAAATCTTTTGCATCTCTTGGACAATAGACTTCGTCTTGAGTCTTTTTCTTCGATAAAACCCGTGCAATCCCATGTTTTCTTCAATATTTATCTGGTTAGCTCTGAAAACACAACAAACACACAAACCACGCATAATTCCAAACAAATGACATTAAATACGCGTTTTGGTCTTGTTTTAGCAAGAAATAAGTGGTAAAAGGATGGGTGTTTTCACACCTATCAATTACTTAGCTCGTGCCGTTACAGTATTTCTACTACAAGTTACTTTAAAGATGAGTCGTTTTGAAGTGAAGATTTGAAGTCAAAGACCTCAGAAGACTTCATCAGCATTGGACGCTTCATGGAAGCTTTTGTTCTTAATCATTATGTACTTGTTAGGAAAAATATTGTAAGGAATTCTACACGTTGTCCCATGGGGGAAGATTGTTGGAATTTCACTTTATGTGACGACATTTAAGAATCCCCATTAGTTATCATAGTCACACACGCTTAGACTAGACTAGGAAACAATGTATAGTTTAGGTGCGGTGTGTGACTATATATACCCCTCCAAGGCTTCCAAGGAGGGGTGTTTCTTGTGTCTTAATACATTTTCTTTCTTTTTCACACACAACCTCTCTTCTCTACTTCATCCATGGCTACCACCACATTCCACCACCCACCAAGACCATCGGATCTATTATAGAAAACCCACAAACTTTATTTACAACCCTGTGTCATTATTGAATGACATTTCTAGTATCGTAAATATAATCGATTCCAGAAGACATGCTCTTTTTATCAAAACATTTTTGAACACACACTTTTGAAAGATTTAGAAAAACCTTTTGAGAAATTCTCGAAAAATTGTGTTCAATGTTTTGAAAACCAGTTACTTGAGCTTAAGATGTTGAATATCTTACAAAACGAGCTCAAGTCCGAGAAGTTTTAAACTTCCCGTTGTGAGGATAAGTTTATCATCAGCGATAAACTTTCCTTTTAACTGAAGGACGAGTCCTAAGTTGACATTTACTTAGAAGTCGTTTTCATGAGCTTGAAAAACTTTTGAATATTTTAACATAAAGCTCATGACCAAGAAAGGTGAATTTCTCATTATGAAGAAAAGTTCTCTTATTTAAAAGATACACTTTCCTTTATGAGCTTAAAACTTGGAATGTTTTAATACAAGCTCATGACCGAGAAAAATGAATTTCTCGTTACGAGGATAACTTATCATTAAAGATAAGATTTCCTAATATTGAAGTCCGAGTTACAGTCTGATAGTTAACTATAAGTCATTGTGCATGAGCTTAAAAACTTCGAATGTTTTTAATAAAAGCTCATGCCCGAGAAAATTGAATTTCTCGTTGTGAGGATAAGTTTATCATTGGTGATAAACTTTCCTTTCTTGGAAGTCCGGGGCATAATCAGAAATATAATTATACACCATTTACATGAGCTTAAAATCTCTGAATAATTTTAATGTTAGCTCGTGTCCGAGAAAATTTAATTTCTCGTTAATGAGGATAAGTTTATCATCGGCGATAAACTTTCCTTTCTTTGAAGCTCGGGTTACAATCTGTCATGTGACTGCAAACCGTTGTGCATGAGCTTAAAAACTTTGAATGTTTTTAACATAAGCTCATGCCCTAGAAAAATTAATTTCTCGTTGTGAGGGTAAGTTATCATTGACAAGATAAATTTCCCTTTATTTGAAGTCCGGGTCATTGTCTGACATTTAACCATGAACCATGTATACGAGCTTAAAACCATTGAATGGTTTTAGTGTAACCTCGTTTCCGAGAATACTTAATTTCTCGTTTGTAAAGATAAGCTTATCATCGGCGATAAACTTTCCTTTATTTGAAGATCGAGTCATCGTCTGATATTTAACGATGAGCCATGTACACGAGCTTAAAACCTTTGAATGGTTTTAGTGTAAGCTCGTGTCCGAGAAACCTTAATTTCTCGTTTTGAGGGTAAGTTATCGTTGACGAGATAAACTTCCCTTTCTTTGAAGTTCGGGTCACAGACTGTGATATGACTATGAGCCATCACGTGCTTAACTGCAAATCCCCTGAGACACTTGTTTCTCTGATATCAGCTTCTTCAATAACCAAACTCTGAGAGTGTCCTTAGTTGAACGGTGTACAAAGATCGGACCGGTTTATTTTTGTTGATCCTTGACTTTGGTACCTGCATTCTTAGTTGAAGTTTGTATGCTTTTATATGGGTTAGCTATATCTATGTTAGAACCCTGCGGGGATTCACAGCTTTCTTTTCTTGTGCCAGAGGTGACCTGAGGAGATGATTCACTTATCTTAGCTGGCAAACGTTTCCTTTTATAGAAAATCTTAAGTTCAGGCTTAAGTGATGTATCATCCTTTTCAATTTCCTCCCTAGTAGTCTTAGTAGAATCAGAGACTATCGTTATTAAAGGGCACTCGTTTCCTACAAGAGTGAAAGTTCTACCAGTGGGGCGCCAAACTTTACCAATGGGTTTGCTTTTAGCTAACCACTGGGATTTAGTTCTAGCATGGGATTTCACCTCATTAAGGAATTTCTTGACACAAGAGTCATGATTTGCCTTAAAGACACATTTCCTACAAGATTTACAAGTATCATATTTAATGTCCGAGTAAGATCTAGAATTCCTACACGATTGATTGATGCTCCTAGGATATGACATGCTACGGTTAGCAGTATTGGGTAATCTAGAAGGCATCTCACTAGGTTTCAAATTTCTATCTCTTACTTGTGTCTTTTGAATAGCTTCGCTTAGACCAACATTATGGTGAACGTTATTTGAACTAGTTCTAGACGTGTTCTTTGTATTCATAGAGAAACTAGAGGCAATCATGTGATTAGGTCTTGCTAAAGATGATTTAGTCACATTAGGCCTAGTTGGTGAAGTGACTATTCTAGAAATATGAACCATATCAACTTGGGAGGCAAACCGCGGTCTCGAGGATTGTGGTCGCTCGGATCTAAATGCAGTCGGTTGACTAACGGACTGATTTGTAGGCGGTTTCCCCAACATTGATGGTTTTTCAAGCTTAGTGTCCACACTAGTTCCTTTAGTTTTCCTCAATTCGTTTTTCAACGTAGCTATAGCAAAGACCTTTTCCTGTACTTGAGCCTTTAAAGTCTCATTCTCTTTGAGCAATTTATCTTGGGATGCCAATTTAGATTCTAGCAACTTAATTTGTTTCAAAAGATTATCCTTTTCACCTTTAGAATCTAGAACTTTTTGATCCAATTTTTGTTCAAGAACAACGTTTGACCTTTCAAGTTTTTCAAAATATATTTCAAATTTGTTCGTTTTCTTCGAAAATTCAGGTTTTGCGTCCTCAAGATCTTTTGATTGCTGAGCTACGATCGTTTCGAGCTCTTTAATCTTGGAATCAGAATCAGTTAACGAAGCAGTCATAAATCATTTATCATGATGTACTATAGCATTCTGAACAATCTTTCCCCCATTATGACGCACATCAGATGAATCTAAAGTGGTAAAAGTATCACCATTTTCCATCCCATGTTTGGCATAATTAGGTTCGAAATGCTCAATATGTGGCATTTCATCAGCATATACATCATATACAACATTACATTGTACCATGTTTGTAGGCTCTTCGTCATAAACAGGTATGGTGTCATCATAAGAGATGATTGTGACATTCCCTGACGTGTTGCTGGTATCATGCTTAACTGTTGATTCCATGTCCTTGCAATCTTTAGCAGTCTCCAAATCGTCAATCGTATGACCATTTTCCTCTGGCATCGTAAATTCTTGCACTCCATTACCATATGCTTTCTGAAGTCGGGATCTTTCATAAATCGAATACGAGACCGATGTCATGAGTTTCAATATTGTACCACGGAAATCTCGAAGCTCGGTATGTGTATCTCGAAGAAATGACTGGCAAATCACTGAACTTTCAGACTTGACGATATTGAATTGGAGAAAAGGCGTGAGTTGTGTCACGAGAGCCTTATATGCAAGTGTCGTTGCAGAGTGATTGAATTCTTCACTGTGGAGGTTTTCTGCTAGTTGGTTCAATATGATGAACATCGATTCCATGAATATATAACGATCTTGACCAAATAGTGTCACAAATTCGCTCCCTCCTTGAAGCCATGAAATGTTCACAAGATGAGACTAAAGTAGTCGAAACGAAATTATACCACTTTCTCTAGCTGTGTCTTGCATGTGATGCAAGTCTCCCTCTTGAAATTTCGAATTCAACGAATCCATTGATAGTTCGATGACAAATTCTTGGATCCTTGTTTTGTAAAATATCTTTTTCTCGGCTCAATAATTTCGTGATCAACTCAAACGTTGATAAAACAAACCGGAGTCCAATTCAAACTCGGCTTACTCCAAAAATAAAGCCCGTAAACTAATTAATCCAACCTTCGGTTAATATAGTGATCGGCCCGACAATTTATATCCAATTTTTTTTGGTCTCGTCAAATAAATTTTATCACTTTGTCTCATCTCATTGTCTCGTCACTTTGAACCCGATCACATTTACATATTTTCCGTCATGAAATTTCTTTGACAACCCAGCACTATCAACATATCCGTCTCAATCTAAAAAGACCTTTAGACAAAAAAATAAGTCCATCGTAAATTATGAAGTAGCAATGTGAAACAAAAAAAATTGTATCACATGACTAATTATAATTGCAATGAGAAAAATATGAAAATAGAAAGATTATGACATACAAGAGTCAAAAATTTGTATCTTCGAGTGATACACTGCCCATATATCTATCTGAATATTGTTCATAAACTATAATATATCCACCACTCCTTAAACTCAAACCCGATCCAAAAACTCTAACTCGATCCTTAATATCGGAATAATATATTACTAGAAATTAGGATAACTAACCCTACATAACACATTAAAACTAGAGGTGGCAAATCTTGCCAATTTTCATACATACGGGCACTTTTTGTCCATTTTCAAAAAAGGATGGGGCACTTTTTGCTCATTCTTTATAATGAATGGGCTAAACGGGCGCATATGTAAGAAACTAAATGGGCTTAACGGGCGCACTTGTAAAATACAAATTAGTATACTCGACGAATATTTTTTATTAATTTTTTTTATCCCGACTTTCAAACAAGTATTTTTATTTTTTATTTGTAAGTTTTTATATGTTTTTTTCCTTTTTTAGCTTGCGCCCGTTTAGCCCGTCCATTTTGCCCGCCCGTTTCGCCCGTGCCTGTTTAGCCCGCGCCCGTTTAGCCCGCCGCCCGTTTAGCCCGTTGCCCGTTTAGCCCGCCGTCCGTGCCCGCCCGCCCGCCCATTTTACCACCTCTAATTAAAACACAACGCAACCGCCATTCATCTTTGTTTCCACCGCCTCCATCTCCTCTCCTCCAAAAACACAGATCCAAGATCCAAACATCATTATCTCATAGTCACCAAGTCTGCTTAACAACTACAATTAACTTAACACCATGATCTCAATCAATCAAATAAACCAATCGAAACACAGCCTCAAATCAATGAATCATTCACTGATATAAAACACAACCTCAAACTAATGAAACTTATCTCTTTGTGATTGGGCAGCACCTTCAAAACCACGAAATGTATAATCTCGAAGACCTTTTCTATCGCGATGAAACTTCAAGATCTATAAGAGAGGTCTTGCGTAGGTTGTTGTATTATGATTTAATTTTTGGTTTTCGTCTTCGATCGATGATAGTTGCTTAATTGAGATCTGTTTGTGTCGACTCGGTGTGTCAGAGTCTGTGTTTGGGTGTGTCGATGTTGTTTTTGATTAGAGTCGAGTAGTGTTGGGATATCGAGTATGTGTCTGTTTGAGTCTATGTTGTTTAGGTGATGTCGAGGCTCTTTTTGTTTAGAGTCGATGATGTGTCGTGTGTGAGACGAGATTCTGTTGGTTCTTACTGTGTATTGAGTGGAATGTGTTGGTCGAGTCTAGATTTGTGTCGAGATTATGTGTTTGAAGGCAAGAAAAATGGGAAAATAGGAAAATGAGTTTCGGATAAAAATCGAGTTTCGGAGAAAACGAGTTTCGGAGAGAACGAGTTTCGGAGAGAACGAGTTTTGGAGAAAAACGATTTTCGTAGAAAATCCACTTTCGGAGGAAAAACGAGTTCGGAGAAAAACCCACTTTCGGAACTTTTGGAGTTACGGAGAAAGAAAACGAGTTTCGGAGAAAAAACGAGTTTCTGAGAAAAAACGAGTTTCTGAAAAAATGAGTTTCTTGAAAATTGAGTTTCGGTAAAAGTAAATGATACTTGATGATGACTTTCTGATAATGAAACACCAGCCCACTTTCGGATTAACTTTGAAGACCACAACTTTCGGAGAAATAAAGTGACTTCTAGAATAATTTAAGACATACCTTAGCAATAACTTTGTCACTTTCGGGACTTTTAAAAATCCCACTTTTGGAGAAAAAGTGAAGTCACTTTCGGATAAAATCAATAAATGACTTGGAGAAAATATTTGTTTCCCACTTTCGCAATATTTATTAAACCCTGTTCTAAAAGTTCAAAAATGATAAGCCGACAGATGCTGAAATACGGATCTAACTCACTGTTAATCAAAAAATACCCCGAAAATCACCTAAATAATCAAAATTTTTGCGATTTTGACCAAATCAATTAACTCAAATCACTACCACAACTATGTAGTCGATTTATCTATAAACTTAAACAACAAAAACGCAAAAAAAAAACAAGATTTTAGCTTGATTAAATCGAAACCCACCAAAATCAATGAAAACAAACACAAGAACAGATCAATCAAACAATGGCTCTTGATACCAATTGTAGGTCCACGTTTTCTTAAGATTGTACAAGTGTTGTTATGATCTAAAAGAGAGGGAGGGAGATGAAGAACTAGAGAGGGAAAGTTAGAGAGAGAAAGGAGACAATGAGAGAAAGAAAGAATGAATAAGTGAAAATGTAAATGAACAACTATCCTTCCTAACATGCTAGGAAGGGTATACATAGCCCACCCTACATGTGGGCTTTATGGGTTATACTTACATAACTAGATCACATGCCCAATCTACGTATATATCGTTGGAGTGACCGATCCTTTCTAAATACGTAAAAACATATTTCCAACAGTATATTTTTCGACACAGCTTGAAATTAAATCCAAATTTCATAATAACCCTGAATTAATGTACACACAAGACTTGTGGATTCCATAAAGACGAAAGAGAATAAACTGTATAATTAATCATGTAAAGAAAACACAATATAGAAATGGTTCAAGAATACCAACGAAAATCTAAGAAATAAAAAACGACACATGACATTCATGTCTTCGATTTCAAGATGCAATGCAGGAAGGTCTCTTGGCAATGTGATTTTCCAATAATCACAAGACATACCGAGAAAGAATTAGAACATTAACTTGCACTCCTGGAGCGAGGAGGTTTAATAAAAAGGGAGGATACAAGTTTATAGAAGTAGAATCGTACTCCAAACAAGCACTACATTATATCATACGATAAGAATTACAAGATGGCGGTGGTGTTTCTAAGGTACAAACGGACGTTGAAATTCGAAGTCGAAACGTAGAATGGTCAATGAAGTAATATTAAATCGATGTACAAGTGTCGTGTAAAACGGTGACGTAAAGGTCAATCAAGGTAATGAAAACCCATGATATTATTCAACACTGATTTAATGGATGCTTCAAGATGTGTGACTCTCACGATGTCCTTTAGTCTTTTTCGGAGACACATTGAGCTACACAATGGTCTATAGACTATTTTTCAAGACATCAAATCACCAATGGTCGGAAAGCATTTTGGATATCTAAACTGATATCTTAAAGGAGTTAAACAATGAAAGCAACACGCACGGTAGAAATATGAAAATCAGAAGTTTCATTGAAAGCAACACTTATTTAATCCCGAACAATGGTATCACGAGAATACGGCAACATGTAACAATGTGTCGAGAAAAACAAATGATTCAAAACGAACGAGTATATGAGGTCAGGCGTATCACGCATAAATGAAATAGCAATAGTACTCAGAAAAGTGGGTATGAAAAGTCGACAACATATGTGCTTTGAATACAAGTATGTAACATCATAATAAATTAAAATCATGGTAAAAAGATCAAGTTTACATGAACAAGAATTCAAGAAATACAGCAAGAGCATATGTAATCAAGTAATATCCAGTGATAATTCATGAAGCAGAAAGGCTTTAAAAAGACATAGTAGTTATCGTCATTAGGGTAATGTAATATTTCAACATGTAATCAAGAGATGAAATACTACAACAATAATTAAAAGTAAATAATAACGATTAGAGAGTTACCCGCGCAGATATCGAACAACATTGGCAGATTATGTGGTTGACACTTAAAACATGAAATATTTGAACTTTCAGTTATAGACCAAGTTTTGAAAACGACTCAGTTCCCTATAACCATCGCTCTGATACCAATCTGTGAGACCCCCAGAATTAGGCAATGGAACAACAAGGCAGCAAGGGGGTTCCACGTCATGGTACAAGAAACAATGAATTATTTTTGACACAAAGTTGACGTAACAAAAACATATACATTACATCATCAACATCAGAGTTTTTAAACAAAATGTTCCAGAGTTTTATACGCGGAAAAATCTATTATTTCATAATTATTTATAACATATAGTTGCCAAAAAGACAGAATAAACTTCTAACAATTTTTACTAAAACCAATCTTTTAAAAGCATAATATCCAAGCTGCGATAATATCTTGCGGGCTCCCATCCAAGCAAAGCTAAGTAATAATAAATGAGATTAAACATGTAAAATCGTCAACATAAAGTTGAGTGATATTCATAGGTTTAGCAGTAAAGGTATGTAACACAAGCATACATTTGCAAACAAGAAATATGGGAAATGGTTATGATCATTAACCATAGTCCGAAACATTATTATTGTTGTTTAGTTCATGAACCGAAGCTAACTCATGTAAGTTCCTATGGTGAGTATTCAGCCTAAATACTCAAGTAATAAATCAAATGTTAAATGCGTCAAGGTAATCGGGACGGGGATTGTCAATCCCGATGGATCCACCCACAACATTCGCACTTAACACCACAAGTAAATTAACGGTTCATGATCAAGAGAGACAAATTAAGGCTATAACTAAAAGCAATAATATCAATGAAAACTGTTTGAAAGGCATAAAAGTCTGGATAGCATACAAGTTCTGGATAACATACAGTTTTTTTAAAGGTTGTGTTCCACCATGTATAATCTCACCCCGCGTTTAGAAACAATGTTCAAGGAAAAAGGGGCTATGAACTCACCTTAGCCACGAGGTAGGTGAATCATTATACTCAGAAGTTGAGTAGAAAAATTAGTAGCATGATGATCACCGACGATATGGATGCCCGGTAAACACGAAAACCACAACCTATCAAAATGAGACGCGCGTTAAGACTCGAACTCAAATATCGATATATACCAAGTATATTATGACTTAAAATATTTTCAAAGTATTCATACTTCAAAACTAGTGACATGAACCAAATGAATCCATACTATCCCATTTATCCAACACTACTCGTTTAAACACTTGCACTCTTGAAATTGACCCGTCATAAGACGCCAAGTCAAAGCAAGTCAAACTATCCCTTTTACTTCACTCGGACCAGTAACTAAGTCATTTATATAATGACTAAACACTTGAGTAAGTGACCATGTTCAATAGTTAATACTCAAACTAACGCAACACAAGCATTGAACTACGTGTCAAAAATACCAATCAGCATGTACACTTCAAATGTACATACCAATCTACCCTATCTAGACTTGTCCAATTTCAATGAAACTTGGTGAAAAACTCAATTATAACCTGAATAAATCTCAGTTTAAATTTCATTCAATGATTTACATTTTAGAACCACCTGCTCGACACATTTCTAGACTTGAAAAACCGGACAGATTTGTATACTTGACTCGTGAAACCGTTTTGACCAACCTAACCTTTACCATTAGCAAAACTGACACTTGACTTTGAAAATAGACTCAAAGTGATAAGTTTAAGGCCTGATATCAGCTTCTAAATATTTTTAAAACTCTACTTATAGTTCCCGAGATTTGATCCAAATATCGACAACAATTTTGTATTGTGTCGATACTCGCCTCCCGGTACACGAATAATCAAACTAGAGTAACTTCTTCCTCGTTTTGAGTTAGAAGCTCTATCTTATATCAAAACGAAGGTATCGAAAAACTCTACAATAAAATCAAATAATCTCAACCTATATTCAATCTTAAACCCACGAAAATCTGCTCTAAACCTGCTGTCCAAAAGTACTTTTTAGAAAATCACATTAGATGATTATGTTGACCTATTTTCACAAATCCCCCATTCCTAATATCATCCATACATCATCCTAAACATTCCTTATTAACCCATAACACTTGCATGTCAAATTTAACAAAAATCAAAGATAAAAAATAAAACTTTTTATGATCAAAACATCAAGATCATAGCATAAACAACACATGCATGATGATCAAAATACATACTAACCATAAAATCATAAAAATCTTATAACTTGATGCATGTGATAATTTTTGTACCAAAATCATCACTTATTGATTTCAAACATTGGTCTTTGCTTAGATTTGATTAAAACAATATCAAAATTAAAATGATTTGATGTTTAGGGGGGATGGAGGTCACGGTTTATAGAGAGAAGAATGGGAGAGGAGAAAAAAATTTGTGTGTGTTTTTATGTGATAAAAATGAGGAGTGTTAGGTGGTTTTTGTTTATATAGTATGGTTAGGGTAGGAATTGTATTTATTGAATAGTTTTGGACCTAAAAGCAATTTAATAGTTTAAAGGGTAGAAAATAATTATTAGTAAATTTTGAAAATATTTACGAGGCTCAGGTTTCGTAAAAATACTTTTCAAAAGTAAAAATGCATAAAAAATATGATAATAAGGTTTCCCGACACGAGTTAACATGTAATTAAAACGAAATCGTCAAAAATATTAATTAACAAAACAATCGATAATAAAATGTAAAATATCGGGCATCCGTCGGTATGGCGATCATTAGAAGTTCTCGTTGTTCATTGATTTTGAGTAAACTTGTTGTAAAATGTACGCGGGTGATTTTAAATCAAAAACTTTGATTTAAATAAATATGGAAAAATAAAATAAAATACCTATAATTCCAAGTATTATCAATGATCAGAAAAAACTTAAAAAGTATAATTTATTAAAATTATCATTCTCTCAGGATTTACATATAAGAATACAAGAAAATGTAATACGTTGAAAAATTCAAGCAAGACGAATAAAAGAATAAAAATAATAGCAGAAAAAATACGAGTTCTTACAACTCGTTTGTTTTGAACAGTCTGTTTTTCTCGACTCACTGTTACATGTTATGCGTATTCTCGTGATACCATTGTTTGGGATTAAGAAGTGTTGCTTTCAATGAAACTTCCGATTTTCATTTTACTACCCTGTGCGTTACTTTCATCGTTACACCTCTCTAAAATATCTATTTAGATATCGAGAATGCTTTCCGACCATTTGTGATTGGATGTCTTAAAAAATAGTCTATAGATCATTGTGTAGCTCAATGTATCTTCGAAAAAGACTAAAGGACATCGTGTGAGTCATACATCTTGAAGAATTCCTTTAAATCCGTGTTGAATAATATCGTGAGTTTTCGTAACCTTGATTGACCTTTACGTCACCATTTTACGTGACACTTGTATATCGATTAAATATTACTTCATTGACCATTCTACGTTTCGACTTCGAATTACAACGTTCGTTTGTACCATGGAAACATCATCTTCATCTTGTAATTCATCCTCTATTATATGATGACTGTTTGGAACACGATTCTACTTCTATAAACTTGCACCCTCCTTTTTCATTAAACCTTCTCGCTCTAGGAGTGTGACTTGTTAATGTCCCGATTATTTCTCGGTATGTCTTGTGATTATTGGAAAATCACACTGCCAAGAGACCTTCCTGCATTGCATCTTGAAATCGAAGACATGAATGTCATGCGTCGTTTTTTATTTCTTAGATTTTCATTGGTATTCTTGAACCATTTCTATACAGTGTATTCTTTACATGATTAATTATACAGTTTATTCTCTTTCTTCTTTATGGAATCCACAAGTCTTGTGTGTACATTAATGCTGGGTTATTATGAAATTTGGATTTAATTTCAAGCTGTGTCGAAAAATATACTTTGTACAGAAGATTTACAAGTAATTTAACGATGTCGAGAAAATATTTTTATAAACTTTAGACATAAAAATATATTGCTACTTGTTGAGACATTCGTTTAGGACATTAAATTCGACCCGCAAAACTTAAAAACGAGCAAGTTACGTTCATTTGATATTATAAAATTTAAGAACTTAATTCTGCGTATATCAAAAATATCATTTGGTTGACAGATTTAATGCAAGGGCATTTTCGTCCTTTTTTGATATGTTTCAAGTCTCGGGTAAAACAAGAAAGTTGTCCAAAACATCGTTTTATACCAAATTGTTGTAGACTTCGAGTCTTAAAAATGTCATTTTGTGAGTCCATTGGTCTGGTCAGACCCCAAAAGTCAAACCCAAAAGTCAAAGCTGATAGACTTTAAAAATATGGTTTGAAGCATTTTTGAGTTCGTTTGAACTCGTAAAACTTTAACTAATGATATTTTACAACCATAACATTGATTGCGTTTGAAAACGTCTACAAATGGTAACTTAAGTTTGGTCATACATACATATATCTTGAACTTCTGGAACCAAGTGATTTGATAAACCAATGATGAACTACATGTTTCAAAAAATGTGTACATTTTTATGCGTCACTATCTATGTGTTAAATTCCTAAACTTTCCTAAAAATAGAAACTTTTCGGAGTAGTTGTATTTGTTGTCCCATATAATATGTGATGATTAAACAAGAAAGTTAGATAAAAGATAGATGATTTCTGGAGAGAGAAAGTAGAGAGAGAAAAGAGAGAGAATGGTTGGAACTTGGTGAATATTAGATTAGAGAGAGATTGAAATAATGAACCAACACCCTTCCTAACATGCTAGGAAGGGTATTTATATTCCCCCTACATGTGGGCTTGATTATGGACTATATGTTTGGGTCGGGCTTTCCTTTTAGGCTTTGGTTACTTATGAATGAACTTTGTGGCTAACAATATCCCCCAAAGAGAGGTCATAACCCTTTGGCATTTGGATATTTGTAGAGATTACTAATCTCGCCTTAAAAAAGTCTTGAGCGTGTAATAGTAGTCTTGTTCCTTCATGTTGTGATCTTTGAGCCTTTGTCGTTGTCTTTTGATCTTGAGATCTTCAAATCATCCTTGACTTGTCTTTGCCATCTTGCGATCTTGTGTCTTCATCTACATGCTCACACTATTAATTTTTGAATATGTCTTTAGGCATGAGTATGTGGTTTTGAATCTTTAACTTTGCTGAGTACATCTAAATACCGTACCTGTGATTAGGTAGATTCAAATAAGAACCTCCTTGACAGGGTTTCGTGGCAGTACTAGCCGTTCTCTTTACTCGACCGTCTCAAAGCAAGACTGCGAACATAAAGAGTGAATCAATTGGATAAATATCCGCTTGATTAAAGTCGTCAATTCAAATTCCTGGAACAAGTGTGATTCATAAAGAATCTTACCATTGTTGCTTTCCAATTGACACAAGCTTGATTCATAAGAATCTCACAAGTCTCCTACCGTAGCGCTGTTTGAGATTGACGCTAGAAGGATTTCCATTCGTCACTGTGAATATTAATAAATATCACTCTAAATATTTTGGCAAGACCATAAAGATATTGCGTAGAAACCTGAAACGAGTTAGAATCAATTCAGAATCAAACCACTGTTGCTTTTCAATTTTACACATGTTCAATTCATAAAGAATCTTACATATGACCTACCGCAGTGATGTTTGATGTTAACACTGGAAGGATTTCCACTCAACATTGTGAATACTAAGTAGTATCACTCTAAGTGTTCTAGCAATATCGCAAGGATATAGCGTAGGACTCTCTTTATCGTCATTCCGTGTGTCCTAATAAGACTTGATTGATCTCTAGGCTCTAGACTCGATTTGTGCACTTTTAGTGGTCGGAGGCTGGATCAGATGCCACATATTCAATATCAACTATCTCGGAGTGAGAAAGTCAATAGAAGTCATGTTGATCTCCGTGACAATAAAACAAACTTCTTTTGAGAGAAGCCTGGGTAGCTAGGTAAGGGTTGTGCATTACATCAATGGGTCCATGATGAGTTGTCTTCATGATGTGTTGACCCGGTTTCTGCCTAAGTTGTATGGAGGGATTTTTCTTTACACCCTTTATCCTTACATTTCTTTTTCATTCTTCAACCCCTTCATTGCTTACCAAGACATCATCACTAGCACCTTGTTGTGATTGTTCCAGTGCTAGCATCAGTATATAGTCGGCATTCAGCTATGTTCACATTCTACTCCATCTTTCCTAAGGATTCTAATAATATATTAGATTGTCCCTGGGAAGATCCCTCCGGTTCTGGTTGGATCATAGGACTTAAACCTAACCACCCTTTTGACACCAATAAAGTCGTGGATTAAAGATGTTGTGGGTATGAGATCGTAACCATAAAACCACTTCAAATGTCTAACTAGGTGTTTGAAAAACATTTAACACCTTGATAGTTTTGTCGTTTCAGAAATGTTTCCCCTTCACATGTGCATCGATAATCGAAAGTGTTTTGCACATGTGGGTAAGAGTTAAAGTGCTTGAGTCTTTTAGATCACATTTTAATCACATTTTCTCCCCCTATCTCTAATATATAAAATCTTTTGATATTAGAGATACCAAATTTGATTAAAATATATCACGAAAAATAGTCTTGAAAACCTGCGGGAGAATAATGTGTCTTACTAGCATGAATTAATTGGAACGCTCCCCCTCAAAAAAATTGATCCAATTGAATTGTCATTACGAGGATATGATCCACATTAAACTTTTTGAGGATAGGAGTTGTTGAACACACAATTTTTGAAATATTTTGAATAATCATTGAAAAACTCTTGAAAAAATTGTGTTCAACGTTTTTTGAAAAAAATCCTATTTCTTTCTGGCGAAGAGATTTTTCTAAAGCATTAACTTGAGTTCATAGACGTTGAATGTCTTGACGAATCCACTCAATTGTAAGAAGATTTCTCTTCTTTTGCTGAGGGTAAGCGCACTAAATCGTACACTCCCCCGTGAATATCGACCCGGGTTGCAATCTGAAAGTGATTACAAGCCATTGTGTTGAGCTTAAAACGTTGATTGTTTTGTGACATGCTCAACCCAAGATAGATTGCTCTACCCGTTATGTGGAAATATTGTCCAAAATAGACAATTTCCTTTATTAAATAGAAATGACATGTTTTGAAAAATATTTACACCTTTCATTCGAGCTTTATGTACACACCCGTGTCGTTATTGAGCGACATTTCTAGGCACGTCCATATTATCGATACTGAAAGACATGTCGAGAAGAATATTTTTGGATTTTGAAAGATTTTTAATTTTGTGTTTTGTTTTTATATGTTTTATATTTTTGGATTTTGCTTTTTCAAGGATATTTACAAGTAGATGTTTGATAGATAAATCAAGCAGGCACCTTTGCCAGAATCTCCAGGTGTATTGGAGTCAAACATCTTATACTAATTTGCCTAACGAGGTACTCAAACCTATCTTTCGACAGAGCCTTTGTAAACAAGTCGGCTAATTGGTAATCCGTTCCAACAAAGTATAGTTCAACGATACCTCTTTCAACTTGTTCCTTTATGAAGCGGTATCTGACATCAATGTGCTTTGTGCGGGAGTGTTGTACCGGATTGCAGGAGATGGCTATGGCCGACTTTGAGTCACAGTACATAGGTACTTTATCAAAGTGGAAGCCATAATCCGTGAGTTGTGTTCTCATCCATAGAACTCGAGCACAACACGCAGATAGAGACACATACTCCGCTTCGGCTGATGAAAGTGACGTGCAATCCTGCTTCTTGGAATACCATCCCACAAGCTTATCTTGACCTAGAAATTGTGCACCACCAGAAGTACTTTTTCGTGTATCAAGACACCCTGCATGATCAGAATTTGGATAGGTCGTTAAAAAGAAACCGATTTCCCTCGGATACCAGAGTCCCAAATGAATGGTATTCTTGGGGTACCGAAAGATCTGTTTAACCTCCTTGAGGTGCTTTTTAGTAGGTCGTGCTTGATATCGTGTACAATAATACGTAGCATGTGATATATCTGGTCTGCTTGCTGTCAAGTACATGAGGGAGCCGATCATGGAACGATATCTCGTTTGATCTATGGCATATCTCTCCAAGTCAACATCTAGCGATGTGGTTGATAATGGTGTCCCAACGGGGTCACATGAAGTCATACCAGGCTTTTTTATTATCTCTTGACAATACTTAGCTTGGTTTATAAAGATACCACTTGGGGATTGGTGAACTTGAATTCCTAGAAAGAATTTTAGTTCGTCCATCATTGACATTTCAAATTTGATGTGCATTACTTTTTCAAACCATTTTGAAAGTTTTGGGTTTGTAGACCCGAAAATAATGTCATCAACATAAATCTGCACAAGCAAAATGTCATTCCCATATTTATAAGTGAACAGAGTTAGATCAATGGAACCTTTTGAGAAACCTTTGGTTACCAGAAATTTAGATAGCTCATCGTACCACGCCCTTGGAGCCTGCTTGAGTCCATAAAGTGCTTTGTGGAGACGATACACCTTGTCAGGATAATGAGGATTGACGAATCCTTCCGGCTGCGTGACATAGACTTCTTCCTTCAAAGGACCGTTAAGAAATGTCGTCTTTACGTCCGTTTGATAGACAGTGAATCCCTTATGTGAAGCATAAGCAAGGAAAACCCTGACTGCTTCCATACGAGCAACTGATGCAAATGATTCGTCAAAATCAATTCCCTCTTTCTAGCCATACCCCTTAGCCACTAGCCTAGCTTTGTTCTTGATGATCGTGTTTTCTTCATCCATCTTATTTTTCCAGATCCATCGAAGATTTAACGGAAATACGTCGTATGGTCTATCAACAAGTTCCCAGACCTTAAGTCTTTCAAATTGTTGAAGTTCATCCGTCATCGATTCAATCCAAGCATGATCAGCCATGGCTTCTTTGATGTTTTTTGGTTCAGTTGTACTCACGGCGAGTGCGAACATACAAACATCGCCATCGGTTTCTAGTTGTCGTCTTGTACGAACAGGTTGTGAAGGGTTTCCAATTACTTGAACCAAAGGATGATCTCGGGTCCAATGATTTGTTGAGGGGTGTCGTTGGTAGAACGTATGCATATTTGACGGATCAACATGGCGAGTATGAGACTCTCCAGTTTCGTGTACCGATGTACCGAATGGATTGTGAAAATCCTCATCGTCAGATAATGCATCGTCTGCTTGATTTGTGTTATCTAGAGAAATGACACTAGTTGTGGATGTTGTAGGATCGATTGTTGAAGTGATATTCTAAGGAGGTAAATCTTCAGCAACCCGTGTTGAAGTAGATGACGTTGTATCCTTTTGTTGACGTTGATCGGTATCATCATTCTTATCATGAGTGACAGTGGAAGACTTTGATACAACATGTTTCTCCCCCGTGAAATATTCATCAAACATAGGTCCATATAACATTTCCAACTCTTCAAGTGTCGTATCCACTGTCATATCTGCTCTTCGAACATTTCCTTGAACCAGCTTTGAACTTGACGGTTCATTGTTGTGGTCTTGAGTTCCGAGTTCCGTACGGTTATGCAAAGAAGTCTTTTGTCGTTGTGAATCGGGACTTAAACTGTTTTGTTCAAGTGCCATTTCTTGCAATTCATCGAATCTGATATGAATAGTTTTGACTATCAATTGTGTTCTCTTGTTGTACACTCTGTACCCCTTAGACTGAGTTGCATATCCCACAAGAATGCATGCATCACCTTTCTCTTTCATCTTGTCCAGATTTTCACCATCTCGAATTATGTAACACGTACATCCAAAAACATGAAGGTGTTTGAGTGAAGGTTTGCGATCATTAATTATGTGATATGGTGTCTTTTCGTGTCTTAGGATAATTAAGGAACGGTTTTGTGTGTAACATGCGGTTGACACGGCTTCGGCCCAAAAGAATAATGATAGTTTTGAAGCAGATAATAATGTTCGAGCAGCCTAAACTAAAGTACGATTTCGTCTTTCAACAACTCCGTTTTGTTCAGGTGTTCGAGAAATAGATGTTTCACGTTCAATCCCTTCGGCTTCAAAATAATTCTTCAGAGTTGAATTCAAGAATTATGTGCCTCTGTCAGTACGTACCACTTTTACTTGATCTTGAAGACCACGTTGTATCAGCTTAAGGAAGTTAATGAGAACCTCAGGTGTTTCATCCTTGGACCTTAAGAAGTGAGTCCATGTGTACCTTGAGTAGTCATCGACAATTACCATAACATATTTCTTCTCATTGATGCTTTGAACACGCATGGGGCCACACAAATCTATATAAAGAATATCTAACCGTCCTTTAGAGCTTGGTGTAGTCTTTGTCTTGAAACTACTTCGTTTAGCTTTACAAAGCTCACAAGAAGAACAAAGATGATCTTTGATGAATTTCAAGTTCGGAAGGTCTCGCACAATATCTTTCTTGGAAAGCAAGTTGATGGTATCAAAGTTAAGATGAGATAAACGTTGATGCCATAACCAAGCTTGAGTCATTGAAGCTTTAGCCATGAAACAGATTGAAGTTGAAGAAGTGGAGTCTTGTAGTGAAATAGTGTAGAGATCAGTACCCCGTGAACCGGTAAGTAAGTCATTCCCATCATAATCACGAACAAAACATGTCTTCTTTCTAAAAGCAACCTCCAATCCGCATCACAGAATTGACCAACCGAGAAAATATTATGATTGAACCCTTCTACGTAGTAAAACCTTTTGATTGTTATATTCTCTTGAACCAAATCTCCATATCCTAGGATCGGTGCAAATTGATCATTTCTGAATCGGACCGTACCCAGAACTTCTCCAGGAAGTTAATTAGAAGCTTGAGATTCCCCGTCATGTGCTTCGTGCATCCGGAGTCCAGTATAAAGAGAATTATTTCGATCACCTGTAGAAGAATTAGAACACGATGGAGAATTTGCTAAATTGGATTCCATGTTAGTTGTGATTCCCGATTCATTAGTTTCCATAGTTTCATCACTTAAAGGCACACTAACGCTCGTTGTCACGTTTTCGTTCTTAACCTTAGGCATCCATTCATATCTTGGAGGACATTGAGCAAACCACCATTTCCAAGACTTGCTAGCAGACTCATATAATTCCCTAATTCTGCTTCTAGGGTTCTTAATGGTGGAGTCTGATGCAATACTTGTCTTGGGGGGGTTGCACCAGAATGGTTCACTTTGCGTTTGGGTTTTCTAGCACTAATAGGCAGCGCAGGTTGCTTCTTTGTTCTAGTATCTATGCCTTTCACATTATTCGAAACACACATAGCATGATTAGCATTAGCACACTTTCCACATTTCACACAAACAAACTTAACATTCAAAGAATTCAAAGTCGAATCATTCAAATCGTCATTACACGCGATTACAGACGTTTTATTCTGTAGAATATTGATAATTTTGTTAATCTATGAAGTGGGTTGAAGATTCCTAGAGAGAGAAACTAGTGAGAGAAAGTGAGAGAGAACTATGTGTTTTTCATTAACTTGATAAAATGGAAAATCAACAACCAACCCCTTTCCATGGTGGAAAGGGGTATTTATATCCAAGGCCACTATTGGGCTTGGGTCGACCCATGACAAGCCCATGGGTCGGTTTCTTACTTAACTAAATAAGTACTCATTAACTACGAGCTATTACAACATTAATAATATTGTGGAGTGACCGATACTTCTAATATACGTTAAAACATATTTCTAACAATCTCCCCCTAAGGGAGGTCACTCCACGTTACAAAGTTCTAAACCTAGCATACTATACTAAGTCTTCGTTCTTCAGCTCGTAGTCTTTTCTTCTTTCTTTTTGTTGTGAATATGTTGATTTAATCTTTTAGGCTTTGGCTTGAGAGCATTGTTCTTTTGACCAATCACGTGCGATCTTTGCCTTCTTGTGAATCTTGCCTCCTCGTGACTCCATGTTCCACACACTTATGTCTTTTTGTTGAATTCTCGAAAGCTTCAGAGTTTGGTACAGCAGAAGACTTCATTTTGCACTTTCTTGAATTTTGCTGAACTTTGATGCAGAAAAACATAAGCATGTGGGAACGACTTCAGCTGGTACACCGCAACGCCACCGTCTTTGCAGCAACATGATAAGACACGAATGAAATGGCTTAGAACATTTCATTCTAAATCAGTAGCGTTTTACCTCCGGTCGGTGAAGACCGTTGGACGATATTAGATATCTTACCTGTGACGGATAGTTTCAATTAAGTAACTTCCTGACAGGATTTCGCGGGTAAACCCGTTCTCTTTATTCGACGATCACTAAGCTTGACTGCGAACATAAAGAGTGAATCACTTGGATAAATTATCCTTGTGATTGAAGCCGTCAATTCATGAAACCTGGAACAAGTGAATTTCAGTTAAGATTTTCACCATCGTTGCTTTCCAGTTATCACGAGCTTAATTCATAAAGAATCTTGCATGTCACCTACCAAGTGCTGTTTGATGTTAACACTAGAAGGATTTCCACTCGTCACTGTGATCAATAAAGAATCACTCTGAGTGTTCTGGCAAGATCATATGATAATGCGTAGAGGCCTGGAACGAGTTTAAGTTCAATTAAGAATTAAACTACTGTTTCTTTCCAGTTTTTCACAAGATTGGTTCTTAAAGAACCGCACGTGTAACCTACCATGATCTTGTTTGATGTTGGCTCAAGCAGGATTTCCATCTTCATTGTAATACTTGCGTATTACTCGGATTTTCTGGCAATATTACAAGAATACTGCGTAGGACTCATAAAAATCTCTTACTTTTCACAGTGTGTGAGAAAGCAAGGAATAAATGGAAAGTGTCCTAATGAGACTTTTGATGATCTCGTGGCTCTAGACTCGATAGTACGTTTTGATTTAGTGAGCGATGGCTGGAGAGGAGTGCCACCTTTTCAATATCAGTCTATTCGGAGTGAATAAACCAATAGATAGCGTGTTGATCTCCGTGTGATTAAAACAAATACCTTTTGAGAGATATTTGAGTTAGCTGGGAAGGGTTGTGCATTGCATCACTGGGTCCATGATGTCTTTCTTCAATATCGAGAATCATTAATCAATGATCTCAATAGCATATGTATTGACCCGGTTTCTGCCTAAAGTTGTAAGGAGGGCTTCTTTCTTTACACCCTTTATCTTTACAATTCTTTTTCATTCTTCAACCCCTTCAATACTTACCAATACGTCATAACTAGCACCTTGTTGTGATTGTTCCAGTGCTAGCTTAAGTACTTGGTCGGCATTCAGCTACGTTCACAATCTTTCTCCAACTTTCCTAGGACTTCTAATTCTATCTAGGGAATTGTCCTTGGGAAGATTCCATCGGCTCTGATGAATCATAGGACTAAACCTATTCCTACCACCCTTTTGTCACCACATTCGTCGTGAATTAGGCGTGTTTTGGGAAAGTATAGCCACCATGAAAAATCCTTGAAAATCACTTAAGGTACTTGTGATATTGAAATCAAAAGTTTTGTACCTTAGGTGTTTTGTTCATCAAAAACGCTCCCCCTTAACACGTGCTGTACACATATTAAGTTGGATTATCGTTAAGTCTTTTTCATCTTTTAGCCAAGTATCATTTAAGTCTCCTTAATCCCATTTTTCTCCCCTTATCCAAAATGTTAACCATTAATATTTGGGATATTTAATGGATTAACCGGTCTTTGGGTAAAAATGAAATCGATGTTTGGCCATAGAACATGTTAATGCTCCCCCTTAAATTAATAAGGGATAGTTGTAGTGCTTTAGTATGATATATTTTGAAAGATATAGAATCTCGTGAGAAATTCTTGAAAAATCATCATACCGTAACACTACATCAAGCCGTAAAAGCACAATATTCACAAATTTACATATTCACAATTAAAAACCAATATAGAGTAGACCTGAAATGTACGAACCATTAGATGGATCGTTGTAGTAACTTGTGGTGCACTCCATATGGTCTACCACCAACGAATCTTTCTAAGCTCCTCATCACTCTACGTTCACGGAGCTTTTGATCAATCTTCTTGATCACATATTTCGCCATTTGCTGATAACCCTGATGCCAGTCCTCGGTCATCTCTGGTAAAGACCCACCCGAATTAAGATGCTCCAATTTTCCTCTGACGTATATGAGAGTCCCATCACTGTACTTATAAAGCTCACCTACCCTCATAAACTTCATTATCCCTCGACTGTTCAAGTAGAAAATCCCGTAACTCGGAACAGTAATGCCGGTATAGGGACATCTTGTGACATGTTAAGGTAGAACTTGATTCATTGGATGGGTTAGGTTAAGCTTCCTTTGGTAGCTTTCAACTCCCAATTGAAGATCTTCAACTCGTTTCTTGATAACAACGCTTCGTGTAAACATACGAAGTGTTGTATTCAAGGCAATGATGTCTTCACGAGCAATATGGGTGAGTTGATCCCGGGTCATCATAAGCAACATGTCTTCGATATCTTCAAGGTGAATGATAGAGAAATCTCCCTGCTGTATTGTGTATTCTCTGTCATCCTCCCTTTTTAGACGAATCTCCGTCACATGATAATAGCCATTCTTGGCTTCAGTTTTCAGTCCCAAAATGCTGGAGATGCGAATATCGGATCTAACGTTACTTCCTGAATTGGCTAAGCAGCAACCTCTGTACGCCCTTCGGACTCGTTCGTCCCAATGTGATGCACCTATAACAGCATACATATCATAATTACGAGTTACCTTTGGGACCCAGAGTCGGTTTACCTTTTCCTCGATCCAGGGAATTGTCCCCCAGTTAGCAGCTTTCAGCAAGGTCAGGGAGGTTGCGTACTTTGATGAACCCTTGAGGAGATAATCAAGATCATAGGTGACGAAGAAGTCGAGAGCAATTTGATTATCTTGAGAAGGATCAAGTGGAGGTGAAGCTCTTTCTGTTTCATGGAGGCCTGGCCTTTGAACGGTGTTAAGAGCTTTCAGGACCTCGTCAGCATAATACTCGTACTCCATGCGGCTTAACCTGGTTTTGGTGCGAATTCTCTTATCCTTTAGCGCTCTCTTCACCAAAGACGGAGTGACCGAAGACTTATACTCATGAGCCAGAAATGCACACAAGTCAATCGGACTACGGCTACGGAGATATAGAACATCTCTGTCAGCGTCTGTGATTGGATCATATTTAGCAGCTGCCGTGATCCAAGCTTGTGGCGGTGCAGTTTCATCAATCTCCAATGTGTCCGCCCAGTCCCGTGTGCTTGACTCGGGAACAGTAGATTGTGGTTCTTGTTGTAGAGGAGTAGAAACATGAACATCTGCTGGTTCTGATTCAGGCATCTCGGCGGTGTCATGAACAGGCGAGTGTTGTGCAGCTTCAGGTTCAGTTACTGATTCTGCAATCACAGGAGCAACAAAAGAACTAACAGGATTAGTGGTAACAGGTATAGAAACACCAACAGATGTACCGGGAATCGAAGATGTCGTAGTAGCATTCACATCATGGCGCCACTTGGATCGTCTTGACTCCGTTGAGGTGGATTTTTCCTTTTGCGCAGCATCTTTCTGAGACTTGGTACCAGTCTTAGATGGTTTCTTTGTGATGGCAACCTTATCCCCCTTTTCAGGCTGTTTACCATCATCGTCCTCATCGTCATCCTCGTTGCTTCCCTTAGTACTTTCCTCATTTCGATCACCACCATCACCACCATCATCATCATCATCATCCTCATCATCATCACCATCATCGTCAACATCATCATCATCTCCTTCTTCTTCTTCTTCTTCTTCTTCTTCTTCCCCGTCACCCTCTTCTTGTTCACTATCTTCCTTTTCCTCTTCAGGCAGAATGTGATAAGGTACCACACTTCCAAACATTTTAAACAACCGATCATCCTCCATGATAGCTTCATTCAGTTATTTGTAGAGTGTCCGTTGAACTTTAGACTTATCAAAAGATCCAACTTCCCTCATGCGAGCTTTGAGGATCTTCTTTAATTCAAAATCCGTCAAGTCATATGCAATTTTGTAGGCGGATTCGGAAGGATTGGACGACTTAATCATCAAATTATCAGCCGCGAGTTTCTTCATCTCATCACGCAGTTTTGGCATAAAAGACTCAACAGATTCTTTCACTCTCTCTTCAATAGAAGCTTCAAGTGTAGCTTTCTGCTCCTTGTATTTATCCTTCATAGCTCGAAGTCTCATGATTCGTGCTTCATACTTATCAGCTTCAGCCTGTTTGACCTGAGCTAGTTCTTCTGCATGAGCTTTACGTGTCAACTTCATCTCTGCAGCGAACTTAGCTAGCATCTCTTCTTGGGCTTTCTTAGATGCTTCTTCACTTTGAACTCGTCTAAGTAGCTCTTGGCGAAGATTATCCATATCTTTTCTTTGATTATCCGTATGTTTATCCAAGAGTTCTGCCATTACAAATGCAGCCATTGAAGATGATGCAGAGCTACTCTGGGTTGGTTGAAGAGGCTCGGTTGTGACTACAGTACTGAGGATGGTAGTTATTGGAGGTGGAAGGAATGGTGTTGGTACCGGTCGGGTTGGTAAGGGCTGAATTGGTGGAGGTTGAGTTACTAAAGGGTGGGTAGGTACCATGATTGTAGGGGCACCGGACTCCTTTTCAACACTTGCTGAAACAGCAATGGATGTCTCCTTCGAAGTAGAATACCGTTCAGGTGATCCAAACTCATCAATATCATCTTGCTCCTGGTAGTCTTCTTCAATATTCATCTGTGCACCCGAACCACTACCGCCCGTGTCTCTCCTACTCTTTTCAATAGCTATCTTCATTAATTTTCTCTCAGTCTTGTCAAGAGTAGGATCGACATCAACATCTTCTTCGTCGTGAAGAACGAACTCATCAGCCATGCTCTTTCCCTTCTTAGCCTCAGTCTTCTTCTTCTTGGTTTCGGGTTCAGATAAATCACCTGGTTGCTTGCGTTTACCTTTACTCTTGACCATAGTAGACGAGTCTTCTCTTGTCTGAAGGCTTGCTTTTAGCTTCTTGATTTCTAGTAGCAGTAGTTTGTAATCAGCAGAAGCTTTAATTTTATCCGTTAGAAGATAATCGGGAATAGGACCAGGAATAACAGCACCAGGTGGTCCTTCATGCCTTAGATCCACAGTGTGATCAGCCTCTTCAGTGTGATGACGACTTGTTGCACGCTTATCAATAGTAACATCATTCTTCATAAAATAATTAATTATAAGCTTGATAAACCGAGGGTAAGGAAAGAAATTAGTCTTCAGCTTCTTGTTTTGGAAGAGTTGAAAGTTAAATTCTTCCCACAACAATAATGCATAATCTGCATTTGAGCCTTTGTACATTCCATGGAAGATGTTCATAATTAGACCACGCACAGCATCATGCCCAGATGTTTTAGGTGTGAGACATCTACTGAGAATACCAAGGATAGCTCTCCAAGGTTTACCTACTTTAGCGGTGGTAAAATCAGACACAACTCGTATGTCAGGACATCCAAGAGCATCGAACATCTCCATGAGTTCGTCTTTAGTAGGATCCCTGGAAAATGACATACCTTTGGGTGTATCCCGAATTCCAAATATCTTACGGAAGTCTGAAACAGTAAGTGTCTGTTGCTTGTTGTCGAGAGAGAAGGTGATCTTGTTTGAAGTACTTTCCTTGGTAGCCCAGAATTCATACATGTAATCATATGGCACCGAAGCAGTACTCCTTAAGGCATTATTGAAGTGAGAGTGATCAAGGATTGCTATGGCGACTTTAAATCCATGGTGAGTGGATTTTGAAACTTGCTTCAGCCGGTAATTGTTTCGTATGAACTTGAGGGTTCTTGCTTCGGCAATTGCGGCTGCTCTAGAATCTTGGAGTGCTTGTACTGTTGGATTAGTCATCGTATCTGCTTAAGATAAGACATAAAAGGTTGATGCACAAAAAATATATAGATATATATCATTATGACTTCTAAGCATAACACATTTCAACAAGTAATTATAACAAGCAAACAACTATCAATCCAACAACTCTTCATTCGGAACTCTTCATTCGGAACTCTTCATACGGAACTCTTCATTCGGAACTCTTCATCCGGAACTCTTCATTCGGAAATCTTCATTCGGAACTCCTTCATTCGGAACTCTTTATTCGGAACTCCTTCATTCGGAACTTTTCATTCGGAAGTTCGTTCGGAACTCTTCATTCGGAAGTTCGTTCGGAACTTCTTCATTCGGAAGTTCGTTCGGAACTTCTTCATTCGGAAGTTCATTCGGAACTTCTTCATTCGGAAGTTCATTCGGAACTTCTTCATTCGGAAGTTCATCCGGAACTTCTTCATTCGGAAGTTCATCCGGAACTTCTTCATTCGGAAGTTCATCCGGAACTTCTTCATTCGGAAGTTCATCCGGAACTTCTTCATTCGGAAGTTCATCCGGAACTTCTTCATTCGGAAGTTCATCCGGAACTTCTTCATTCGGAAGTTCATCCGGAACTTCTTCATTCGGAAGTTCATCCGGAACTTCTTCATTCGGAAGTTCATCCGGAACTTCTTCATTCGGAAGTTCATCCGGAACTTCTTCATTTGGAAGTTCATCCGGAACTTCTTCATTCGGAAGTTCATCCGGAACTTCTTCATTCGGAAGTTCATCCGGAACTTCTTCATTCGGAAGTTCATCCGGAACTTCTTCATTCGGAAGTTCATCCGGAACTTCTTCATTCGGAAGTTCAAAAGCCTTGTTCATCCGGAAGTTCTAAACGCACCCTATTAATGATTATTCTAGGCGCGATTGTGAGTTTTAAGGCATTCTAAGGCAACCATAGTGTTCTAATCCTAATCCGATCCAAAACCCAGCAAAACCCCTAATCAATTAACCCTTAATTAAGGCAGAAACCCTAATCTTGATTAACTTAATTCAAACGAATTAATTAAGTGAACTGAGTAATGAATAAGACAAAATTACACTCGGATAAGTACCTTAAAGATGATAGAGACGGATTGAAATGGATTGAATGATTAAAACCACGATTTTGTGAAAGCTTGTGTGTGTGTTAATGGCGGATGGAGAAAAACAGAAGAAAGAGAGAAGAAGAAAGAGACGGGGGGGGTTTGGTTTGACTAGGTCAAAATTTTTTACAACTTTCCCAAATGTCACCTTTAACCCTACAGTTTTCACTTTTACTTTTTATTCCTTGTCTTTTCTAGTCTCCCTAACCATTGTTAAATTTAGCCAACTTAACCTTCACACAACTTAAGCATCGCATCCTATTAGCAAATCTCCGAGATCTAAAGCAAGTCCTATCTCATTGAGCGAGCACAAGTCGTATTCTAAAGCAAAACAACTCATAAACCATTTAGCCAATTAATTTTCCACAAACACTTTTGAAAATCGTTTTGATGACGAAGATGATTTTATATTTTCTGCCCCTTAAACGATGACCCGTTTTCTATTTAAAGAGCTGTAGTCATTGTTTAAAGAGTCAAATATTGATGAAAACATTTCCAATTAATGTCTTGAAAAGATTGATTCGTGGTGGCAATAGGATTTCTCTTATTTAGACAAATTAATGCACTGAAACGTACACTAACTCGTGTTAGACCAATTTGTAAAGTAAACTTGATCCCTTTGCATGATTTGGCTTGCAAATCATGCCCGAGAAAGTTAATTCCCGTTGTGAGCCAACGTTTTCCAAGGAAATACGTGACTTTAATGCGAAAACCGGGTTGCAGTCTGAAATACCTACAAGCCATGATGGGCATGTTTTAAAAATGTACAACTTTTATACGGACTCTATTTATGGCGCCGTGTCAATATTGATCGACATTTCTAAAGCCGTAAATATTACCGTACTAAAAGACATGCCCGATTTAAAAAACGAAAAATATTTTTGGTTTTTCTTGATTTTATAATTTTTATGGTTTTTGTAGGTTTTATATTTTTTATGGTTTTTCTTGGTTTTATATTTTTGTATTTTTCTTTTTGTGGTTTATATATATACGATAATATACATCATCACGAACAAAGGATACGCCTGAATAGTTTACCACCACTATTCAGCTGATTCTTCTGCCAATTCTTTGAGAGTCGCTGGAGAGAATGATTTCATGCCAAGCTTGTCGATCAAAAACTCGATTCGTCCTCGATCTAAGGCTTTGGTGAACATATCTGCCAGCTGATACTCAGTGGTGACAAAATACAGCTCGATCACTCTGTTCTCCACTTGCTCTTTAATGAAATGGTAGCGAATGTCTATGTGCTTGGCCCGGGAGTGTTGAACGTAGTTGCAGCAAAGGGCAATGGCGCTCTTGTTGTCACAATACATCGGGATTTTGTTGAATCCCATACCGTAGTCAGTTAGTTGTGATCTCATCCAAAGGACTTGAGCACAGCAACCGGACATGGCGATGTATTCAGCCTCCGTGCTAGAAATTGCAGCGCTTTTCTGCCTTTTTGAAGACCAACTAATCAATCTGTCTCCAAGGAGTTGCACAGACCCAGAAGTGCTACGCCTCGTGTCTTGACACCCAGCATGATCGGCATCTGCGTATGATATTAAAGCAATGGAGGAATCTTTCGGATACCATAGACCATGATGAAGTGTTCCTTTGAGATACCGAAAGATCCTTTTAACAACATGTAGGTGCTTTTCGGTAGGCCGAGCCTGATACCGGGCACACATGCATACGGCAAATTGCAAATCAGGCCTGCTAGCAGTCAGATAGAGAAGGGTGCCGATCATCCCACTGTAAAGTTTTGGATCGACAATAATCCCATTCCTATCTTCATCTAACTTGGATTTCTCCACCATTGGAGTGTCCACGGGGTCACAATTTTCAAAGTTATATTTCTTTAAAGATTCTAGAGCATATTTGGATTGATTAATAAAGATGCCTCTGGGATTCTGAGAAATTTGTAATCCTAAGAAAAATGAAATTTTTCCCATCATTGACATCTGAAAGCGTATGGACATTATCTTCTCAAAGCGTTTTGACAATTCTATGTTAGAGGCAGCAAATATTATATCATCAACATAAATTTGTACCAGAATCATGTCGTTGTCCTCCTTGAGAGTGAATAGAGTGGGGTCCACCTTGCCTTTAGAAAAGCCTTCTGAAATGAGATATGTTGAAAGGAGATCATACCAAGCACGTGGAGCTTGTTTCAACCCATAGAGAGCCTTCTTAAGCTTGTACACATGATTAGGAAACTCCGTGCTAACGAACCCATCCCGCTGACTAACATATACTTCTTCCCTTAGTTCACCATTCAAAAATGCCGTCTTCACATCCATTTGATAGACGATCATGTTCATATGAGCAGCATACGCAAGGAATAGTCTAATAGCCTCCAATCTTGAAACAGGAGCAAAAGATTCTTCAAAGTCGATACCCAAGGCTTGTTTGTATCCTCTAGCAACCAATCTAGCCTTATTCTTCAAGACTGCACCCATCTCATCGAGTTTAACCTTATAAACCCACAACAAAGTAAGGATGTTAACCTTGTCAGGGAGAGGAACTAATTCCCATACTTCAAGTCTTTGGAATTCATTTAGTTCCTCCTGCATGGCTTCAATCCAAGATGATTGAGTCATAGCCTGTTGCCAATTTTTAGGTTCAACTTCGGAGAGAAATGCATCAAAATAGCAATAGAGTGCACTCTCTTGTAATTGATGGCGTGTAGAGACTGGTCGATCGAGACTTCCAATGACATTCCTAATTGGGTGATCTTTTGTCCATTTGGTGCTATGTTTTTCAATCCGTGATGGTCTGGAGTGAACAATAGAAGGAGCTTCTTCTGAGGTAGACGCGGCTGAAGGGTTTTCAGGTATCGGTACACCAAAGAAAGGAAGCTCTTGTAGGTGAGCATATTCCAAATCGTGATCAATAGAATCCTCTTCAACATCATTAGGCATAAGTAAGGGTGACGATTCAGGTGTAGTTTGAGAATCACTTGGTAAAGGTGCATCCGGTTCAATGTTAATTGAAGATGCATTAGATAAAGCTTCATTAGCTTGAGCAACAACTTCAGGGATTGGAGCTATCACTACAGGTGCTGGAACTTCATCATTTGGGGGATCAAAGAGTTCATCAAACAACGGTTGAAACAGTTTATCCCACTCGGGCCTTGTAGGTGGTAAAAATGATGTAGAAGTAGGATTATTGGGAACTAATCCGGAACTAATAGCACCGGTTCCCATCTCATGAAGTGCGGGTTCAGAGCTGCGTTGCTCAGAAGCCATCGCTGTCAGCTCATCAAAATATGCGTCCATAGTTTCTACAATCTTACCAAGACGACGGTTGTAAATTCGGTATGCTTTCTTGGAGGGTGAGTAACCAATGAAAATACCTATATCGGCTTTCGGTTGAAGTTTGCCCAAGTTCTCACTGTTAATGTTTGGATAACAAAGAGCACCAAACACATGAAAGAATGAAACATCGGGTTTACGATCATGTAGAAGCTCGTAAGGTGTTTTTCCATGGCGTTTCCGAATGATAGAGCGGTTTTGGGTGAAACATGCAGTAGATACAGCTTCTGCCCACAAGAACAATGGAGCGTTCGCATAAATCAGCATAGTCCTAGCAGCTTCCATAAGCGTACGATTCCGTCTTTCAACGACACCATTTTGTTGTGGAGTACGTGCAGCGGATGTTTCATGTGAGATACCAACTTCTTCATAGTAATCACGAAGATTCTGGTTGACGAACTCTGTTCCATTATCTGTACGAATACGGTGGACAGTAGTATTTAAACGTACCTGAATGAATTTCAGAAAAGGGATGATAGCCTTCGGTGCTTCATCCTTTGTACGTAGAAATCTAACCCATGTAAACCTGGAGAAATCATCTACAATAACAAGGATGAATTTCTTACCGCTCACACTTTCGGTTCGCATTGGCCCACAAAGATCCATATGCAAAAGATGAAGTTTTTCTTGATTGGTGTCTTCAGCTTTGGGCTTGTATGATTTCTTGGTACTTTTCCCCCTTGAACACGCGGAACATAAATGGTCCTTGTGAAATTTGAGCTTTGGAAGACCACGAACTAATTCGTTTTTAGCCAGATGATTAATAGCATCAAAGTTGAGATGAGATAATCTGTGATGCCATAACCATGACTTGGTCTTAGATGCTTTAGAGAGAAGACATACTGGAGAGGCGGCCATCATGTCTTGTAGGGAAAACGTATAAATATTTGCACCACGAGATCCCTTCAACAAGTCTTTTCCTTCCAAGTTGCGGATGAAACAAGTATGTTGTCGAAAAGCAACCTCTAGGTTGGAATCACAAAACTGTGCTACTAAAAATAAATTATGACCAAGACCTTCTACATAGTATACCCTTGAAATCGTAACGTTTCCAATCTGATATTCACCATACCCCATTATCTTTGCAATATGATCATTACCGAATTTAACCGTACCAAGAAACTTGCTGACGATTTTTCGGAGCATCAAGCGATCTCCGGTCATATGCTTTGAACAACCGGAGTCCAAATACCAAAGGATGATTTGGACCACCTGAAAATATCACCAGACGAGGACAATGTATAGGTTTCGGAATCTGAATGTTCCTTGTTATTAGCAGGTACAGATTTAATAATCTTAGATTTGCTAACTTTAGGTTTCTTAGACTTCCTAGCCTTCTTCCTAGTTGGTGGTGTAGATTCTATTTGGCTTAAATCCTGAGGTATTTCTTCACTGATAGGCACTATAGTGGGAGCTGACCTAATTAAAGGGCGCGGTTTCCATACTGTAGTGCTAGTGTTCCTAACTAAAGGACGCTGAGACCTAACCTCAATGGATGCATTCCTAGTTAAAGGGCACATTTTTCCATCTAATGTAAAGGTCCTACCAGTGGGACGCCATTGCCATCCAACTTGGGTACGAGTTCGCCCAGTTGGCTTCCATTCAAGATTATTCCTAATAGCATTCATTTCATTCACATGATCAATAAGACACAAATCATGACGTTGGGAAAACATGCACTCATTACAATTCCAACAATTCAAATTAGAATTCACAAATGGTTTAGGCTTCTGCACAGGCGCAGAGCTTTTAGTCTTAGCAACATGATTCTTTTTATTTAAATCTGACATAACATTCCTATGGTGAGCTTCTACTTTCTTCTTGTTGGTACTACTAGTGGAGGGCTTGATCTTATCTTTCTTGAGTGGCGATCTTTTAGCCTTAGTAGACTCTTTTACTCCTGTAGAAGGCAAAGTGGGAACATTAGCAACAGATTTTAAAGGTGTCTTACTTGATGGTGCCAATGACGGTTTTGCTCCTAGGGTCTTATTGAATGGAGTTACAGCAATGGGTCGATTAGTGAATAGTGCAGAACCCGGTTTACCTATGTATTGCAAATATGCTAAGCAATATTGAACTCGCTTAATATATTCATGAGCTGAATAAAAGTAACTGCTTGAGGGATCTAACGCATATAAGTCATCTAAAATATCCCTAACAAGATCTACATGCTTAATTGCATTCCTCATATAGTCATCGTAGGTAACCGGGTTTTTCTTATGGAGCGGGTTCTTATAAAGCACTACTGACTTGGTTGTTGGAGCACTAGTGGACGGTGCAGAGTTGGTAGCTAAGTTATTAACAGCTTCTTGTCGGGTGAGAAGAAGTGTCTCCTTTAACTCGGCCAAAACCATGTTTTTGTCAATGAGCTGGATATTTAAGTCAGAGATTTCCTCACATTTTTGGTTCAATTGTTCAACATAAGATTGTTGTTGTGCCGCATTAAAAGCGAAGCGTTCTTCTAGTGAACCATAAAGTTTGGACATTCCCTGTCTTGCACGATCCATCTCCCCTAGAATAGACGAAAGTCTAATTTCTAAGTCCTGGTTTTTAGACTCTGCAGCCTCTAGTTCCAATTTTAGTGTTTCATTTGATGACACATCTCTCTTTAATCTCATAATCTCTTCCTCTAATGCCTTAACTATTGCAATCATCTTGTCACTTGTCTCAACACTGTTTTCACAACCATTTTTTATCAAAAGATCCTCATTTTGAGTTTGTTGTTTTAATTCTAAAGATATACAATGTTGTTCAAGTTGATTAAAGCGTTTTGAAAGTAAATTGTAAGAATCTTGAAGCTTTAAAAATTCAGCGTTAGATTCGTGACAAGAATGATTATCTACCTCATTTACAGTATCAGCAACATTTACAGAGAGATCACACACATCATCACATATATTCACAACATCACATTTAATCATAGCGGATGTAAGCTCATTCGAATAATTAACATTCACAGTAGTAAGCACATCACACGAAATTACTTGGGACAAGAATCGGTCATATGCGGATAAAATCTTTTCCTTTTCAATTAATTGTAGTTCGTAAGCAGTGTCCATTTCATAAAACACTTTTTGAACTTCTGCAATTTCAAACTCAAGATTTTCCGAAAGAGATGCAAAACTTCCTTTTAGACTTTCGACAAACGAATTGATCTCATTCTTAAACACCTCGTTCATGTGTTCGAAAGCCCATTCTCCGGCGTTTAGGCCATTTGAAGTCGTATATTCCAAAATGACCTTGTCAAAGCTAGCAAAGTATTGATTAATCTCTTGCAAGTTTAACCATACAGTGCTAACAGGTGGAAGATCCTTTGGAATTTCCTTAGGTCCGTCCATTTTGACAAGTGTAGGAAGTGTACTAGGGTTTTCTTCATTTAACATGTAGGTTGGTGCTGTGATGAGATCTTTATCCATATGGAAGCGAATTCTAAAATCGGTTTTTGCAAGCTCCTGATTCATTTTAAAATAATCACACTCGGGATATTTTGCAAAGTTGCATGACCGATTCTCATCAACTAGATCCTTATTTGTGCGATCATCGAAAATAACAATCGGGTCTAAGACCAATCCTAATTGGGTTGCATTATAAAGTCTTGGACTATGGATAAAAGCTTGTTTTGCATACCGTGGGTTAGGGGGAAGGCCTTTTTGACGTGGTAAGTTAAATTCTCTAAACGAAGCATCAAATAAGTGCACTAGTTGAGAGGCAGCGTATTGTCTTAAAAGAAAATAATCTAAACTTCTAATCTTATTAGCCGCATTAATTTCCATTTTATTCTTTTTAGACTCGAGTAACTCAAAATCCGTTTGAAGTTTGTGAAAATTAGTGACCACTAACTCCTTTTCTTTAAGTTCGTTAGAAAGATCTGCTCTTAAGGTTTCAATTTCTTGCAAATGACTCATTTGTTTGTTTCGAAAATGATCATATTCGGGATTTGTTAGATCAGTGGATGAAGGAACTAATTCTAAAGTTTGAACCTTTTCGTTGCTCAAAGCAAGCTCAGCAGACAAATTCTTATTCTTAGCTAGGGTTTCTAAGAGTGCAGTGTTCATTTGGCTAAGTAATGTAGCAGGAACCATGACCAAATCTTGTTGAGCAGGAATATGCGTATGCGAAATGGCTCCCGGTTGTGAATCACTCAAAGTCTGGGGACTCACATTGATATTGCTATCATTGATTGTCTCCTCATTTGAAAGACTCACCACCGAAGACTCATTCAGATCAGCACCCTCTTGCCCAACTTGATGTGGTTGAATACTAGTATCAGTGGTATTATCAGTGGTATTAGTAAGTACCTCATATATTTTTTCTGGCCCTAAGCTAGAGATAGTTGCCATAAGAGCTGCCTGAGCAGATTGAAGTTCATCACAGTCTGAATCATAAGCATCAAGATCATCTGCTTGGTATGCTGCATTCTGTGTGGTGACAACGTCTTGTTCAGCAATCCCTGGATCAGCAAGAAATGCAAGCTCCTCTTCATCAAGTTCCCTTCCTTGTGCCTGAGCGTTCACCAGATAAATCTTTTCTGCAAACCATTGACCATCCCTTCTCCTCTTGGGTTTTTTGCAATCCCTGGACATGTGACCTTCTTCCTTACAGTTGTAGCATGTAATCATTCTCAACTTACCTGTGGAATTAGCCCGTGGAGGAGTGTTGACCATTGGAGCAGGATTGACCGTGCGTGTATTGGTGGTTGATGTAGTAGGTCTCCCCTGATAAGGTTGAATAGGTTGAACTATTACCCTGCCATTCTCAATAGTAGCTTGTTGGCGAGAATTGGATGAATTCCTCAGCTGATTGTTAGTAGGAGCTGTTCCTCTAAATCCTCGTTTGCTTAAAGTCCTTGTGAGGTAAGCAAACATAGTGGCTAACACTTCAACTGGGTCAGTTCCTTGTTTGAATTCAGGAATGGGGACTTCATCATTATCACAATACAGTGCTTGGTCTTGTTGAGCTGCATAAGCACTAGAAGGAACACTCATGTGGTCAGAGTAGCTTGATGGATATGTTGCATTCTCTTGATAAGAAGAATATGAAGACTGAGCATAAGGTGCAATGCGTGCTGGGTGAGGTTGTGAAGCATATTGTGATGAAGGTGCATTAAACCGATATTGTTGCTGATGTGAGGTGGGTGGTTGCGGTAGAATCGAATATTGGGGGAAGCTTGGAGTCAGGTACGGTGATGGATGATAGGCTTGGTGTCCCATGATATAAGGAGTGTTGTTGTATGACAAGCTTGGTTGATTCGCCATCAAAGCTAAAGAATCAGGGTACATACCTCGAGGCGAACGGTGCATGATCACATGTTTCTCATGCTGCTGAAGAAAAGCATAGAGTTGATCCAAATTGCACTTATGCAAATCCCTGGTTAACTTAACATCGGTAATATACTCACCCCATTCAGCTTGAGGTAAAGTATTCAAAAACTTGGCGTTAACCTGGAATGGAGCAATCACGAGATTGTATACATTCAGATCATTCATGAGAGTAGTGAATCTGAAGTAGTAGTCGTGAAGCGTTTCCCCTGGGTTGTACGTGAATCTATCAAACAGATCATATAACTGACATTCCCTTTCCTGTTTGGTAAGAGACGTACCTTGTAGCAACACCTTTAGACGTTCCCATAAATCCTTTGCAACCGTATATTGACTGACCATTCGATAGATGTCATGTGGAAGAGCTTGGAGAATGGTTTGAAGAGCCTTTTCGTCTGCATCGGCAACAAGTTGTTGAGCTGGTGTAAGTTCTTCAAACTCCCGTGGTCGAGTCACATTGTTAACCACGATGGTACCATAATCAAGTGGACCATTTAGAATTGACTTGACCATAAGCCTCCCATATGTCGGTTTTCCCTTAATGTATGACATCATACGGCCTTGCCATGCTTCAAAGACTTCTTTAATGAGCATTGGAGGGCGATTATCTGTTCCCGTAATGACGGAAATATCTGTAAGTGATGTCATTTGAGGCATTAATGAATTCGGATTCATTTTGATCACTTCAAAGAGACAAAGATTATCGGTTGATCGAGCAGTGAAGTAAAGTTTGTGAGTTGTGTTGAGTTTTTGTTGTAAGAAACCAAGATTAAATCCTCTAAAAAAATCGTCGAAAAAACAAGTAAAAAATCCCTTGATTCGGAACTATTTGTTGATTCGGAAGTGTTGATTCGGAAGATTTTGGCTCGGAACTCCTTGATCCGGAACTTTTGGTTCGGAAGATTTGATCCGGAACTTTCCTTGATCCGGAACTTTTGATTCGGAAGAACTGATTCGGAACTTTCCTTGATCTGGAACTTTTGGTTCGGAAGATTTGATCCGGAACTTTCCTTGATCCGGAACTTTTGATTCGGAAGAACTGAGTCGGAACTTTCCTTGATCCGGAACTTTTGGTTCGGAAGTACTGATCTGGAACTTTCCTTGATCCGGAACTTTTGGTTCAGAAATTTTTGATCCGGAACTTTCCTTGATCCGGAACTTTTTGATCCGGAACTTTCCTTGATCCAGAACTTTTTGATCCGGAACTTTTTGATCCGGAACATTTTGGTTCGTAACTTTACTGGGAAACAGAAACTGGTTCGTGTAGCAGTCGAATGAATAAATGAAGAAACAAACCAAGATTTTTACCAAATTACCCAAAAAGTTTTGTGATTTCTACTAAAATAAGTAAAACCCAATACTTATCTACTAATCCCAATCAATAAAATCACCAAAAACTCCAAGAATCAAGATAGATCTTCTTAAAGAACACTAATACAATCAAAAACTAAATAAGAACACAAATCATTACCTTAAATTACCCCATAGCTCTTGATACCAAATGTAGAATATTGATAATCTTGTTAATCTATGAAGTGGGTTGAAGATTCCTAGAGAGAGAAACTAGTGAGAGAAAGTGAGAGAGAACTATGTGTTTTTCATTAACTTGATAAAATGGAAAATCAACAACCAACCCCTTTCCATGGTGGAAAGGGGTATTTATATCCAAGGCCACTATTGGGCTTGGGCCAACCCATGACAAGCCCATGGGTCGGTTTCTTACTTAACTAAATAAGTACTCATTAACTACGAGCTATTACAACATTAATAATATTGTGGAGTGACCGATACTTCTAATATATGTTAAAACGTATTTCTAACATATTCTTAGAAACATTGAAAATCCTAGGGTGGTCTTCTACTATCTTCATCTTCCCTTGACTTTTGTTTTGCCAAACCTTTTCATTCATGCGAGTGCTCTTAAGCTGAGGCCGGCTAACACTAGCAGTGGGGACTACTCCTGTAGTAAAAGACACATGTCTATTAGTGTTTCTAGAAGTCTGAGGTGATTGACTTTCTTTGTTATGTGTGGGTTTAGTGGCCAATCTATACATTCCTGGTTTAATCACATTTGTGTTCTTAATGCTTTGTGATCGAATATGTGTTTTGGGAGTATTCTATGGTAACCTATCCTTCCCATGCGTCTTGGGGGCAAACCCAGGTTTTGCAAATGCAGAATTGGAGAAAACAGATGGTTTTCCCAAGACAGAGGGTTTAGTCACTTTGTGAGCATTGGGTTGTCTTACAACGGGTTTCTTAATGCTAGGTTCCACAATTTTCCCACCCATCTTAGCAACGGGTTTCTTCAACTCTGCTATCGCTATTTCCCTGTCTTGTAACAGAGCTTTCAACTCTTTAATTTCCAACTCATTTCATTCATTTCTCGACACATTTGGGAAAGTTTTTCTTGCAATTTATTATCATGTGGAAAACTTCCTATGTCTTTTTGCAAAGCAAGTTCAAGAGAATGACAATGTTTTTGAAGGAAATCAGTTTTGTGTTGAAGTAACTCAAAAGCCTTTTTATCAACACTTTCTTTACGTTTTGAAAGCTCAAGTTCAAGACGCTCACATTCTTTAATCTTATCCAGATATTTGCATGAAACATCAGAATATTCATCGATATCAACACAAGATTGAAGAGTAACACACAAGATATCTTTGGAGATATATTCTTCTAAGAGTAGATCATATTCATTTGAAAAATCTGATTTGTCATTTTGAAGCTCATCAATTTCTTTTTCAAGAGACTCAACATATTTCAAATCATCGAACATTTCAGACCGAATTAATTTTTCAAACTCAAGAACATTTTCTTTGATTATCTTCGTATTTGGTATTAAAAGTTCTTTCACAAGCACAGTTATGTCGTGAGGAATCTCTGTTTTCCACTTATCCTTTTCACGTTTTTCCCAATCGCTTTCAACAATTGATTGAACATTATCAATGTGGTGTTTAAGGATACCAAGTGTTTTTCTACTTTTGTTTTTAGAAGCATCAAGAGGCAAATAGTTAATATATTTAAAAACATTTGATTTCTTAGTGGCAAAAATTTTCTTCTATTGAATTCTTCGTTGTTTGCATTCAATAAATAATTCCTCACGAGACTTCTGTTTTTGTGGAGTGAAACGACCATAAAGACTATTTTCATAAGCATAATTATATGGTGTCACAAAATCTTTATTGACCGGTGATCTACTCTCCTCATCCCAAAGGGACGTCTCTTCACTATCGAGCCTAACTGCTGGGCAATCATGAATGATCCATTCGGACTCATCAATATATAAGTGAGGGTTTGCAGCTTGAGCTTTTTCGAGGTACTTGGGACTTGCAAAACTAGGTTGACCCTTGAAAAACGACCGAGGTGCTATCATCCTAACGGTTTGAATAGAGTCATGCGTTTTATAAACAACTTTTTTCAAAAAATCGACTTGTTCTTCGAGATCCTTTTCTTTTTCAGTATATTTGCCTTGTCTATTTTTGAAATCTTGTTTTAATTTTTCAACCTCTTGTTTCTTTTCGTCAAGAATTTTAACAGAATCGGTGGTTTTCATAGAGAGCCTCTGTTCAAGTTCATTAACTTTTGTTGTGGCAAGGTATATTTTTTGACTTTCATCACTTAGTAAAACATTAAATTGACGTTTTTCTTTAGTTAACAAAGCAAGAGATTCGTTGTATTTATTTTCAAAAACGTCCTTTTTAACATTAATAACACGACTTTTGTGTCCCTCAATCTCTTTGGTATTTTGAAGAAGCTCAACCCTATAACTATCAATTGTCTCACTAGATATTATAAGAGCGGCTTTGCTTTCTTCAAAGTTTTGAATTAGCGTTGCGTTTGCCTTCTTTAATTGCTTTTGACTTTTTCTATTTTCATTAACATCTTTTTGTAAACTAGCAATTAAATTAGCAAGCGCGACACGCTCCTCGTCATCATACTCATTTGCATGTTGATCATCCTCAAACTCATTATTGCACATGTCTGATGAATCGGGTGTGGCATTGCTATCAACCGTTTCCATCATACACGTGTCAGCAATTGTTGTTGGTAGATCACTATGCTCATGTGTATCACCAAACACATTATATTCATCATCATATTGTACCTTATCAATTGGCTCGGTATCAAAGATAGGACCATTGTCATCTTCAGTAACGTTAAGGACCTCATGAATCTTTGCCATGTATGAATAATGTGCCTCGAGTTCTTGGTCGGAGAGTTCATCATCTGTGACGTCAAGCATTTCTCCTTCCTCAGCTGATAACTTGATCCCAGCTTCCATTTTCTTGCACAGCATCTTTTCCTTATGATAACCATAATCTTTAACCCTCTTTAGCTGTCTGCATTCCCTAGCCAAATGTCCATAACCTCGGCAGTTAAAACACCGAATCCAACTTTGTTGCATAACTTGAGTACCAACAGTTTCCCTATTTCCAACAACAGTAGCAACTCTCTGATTATCATACTTCGCGGGTTGTCGATCATACTTTGGAGGACTCTCATCACGCCTTCGTGTGTCATTCCTTGGAGGGCTCTGAGCATAGTTGTTCCTCGTGTTAGATGATGTTCTGAGGTTGTTGTTGGTGGGTTTGTAGATTTTCCTGTATTGCTTCATAATAAAAGCCATTTGTTGCTTGAATTCCCTATCCTTTTGAGCTAGTTCTTCATCACTGTCTTCTTCGGATGATTGCTCAGGTGTGGGTGATGGTAATCTTTCAACTTCTCTGCCTCGGGATCTTGTTTGAGCATGTGACTTAGAGACAGTGGATGATCGTGGTGATGATGATTGAGTAGAGTAGGTCTTTGGAGCACGAGAACAATAATCTGGGTAATGTTGAGTGGTAGACACCAAAGCAAGTGGATTTGAAACCTTTGGAGCACGTTCAGCTCGAAGTTCATTTGCCTCCATCTGAAATTGTTTCAAAATGTCAAAGAGCGTGTGATATGAAACTTCGTATAACTTTTGTTGTTATTTCACCAAGGTGACAAACCGTGTCCACTCTGGTTGAAGTTGCTGTAGAAATTGGACATTGATTTGCATGGTGGAAATTTGCAAGTTGTTTCGGGTCATGTCATTCATCATTTTGTAGAATCAGGAGTAATAAGAATCAATTGATTCCCCATCCTTTGATGTAAACTTGCCAAAGTTCCAAAACATCTTAGTTTTCATGTCTTATTTGTTAAGTGATTCACCTTGTTGCAATCTTTCAATAGCCGTCCATATTTCTTTAGCAGTAGGGCATGCATCAACTATGGAATAAATATCATCTCCTATGCCACTAAGAATTAAGTAGATTGCTTCCTTCTCTGCATCAAACCAAGCACGGTTCTCTGGTGTGAGATCGTTTCTCTTTTCATCACGTTCATAAGCTGGTTGTTCATCAGTTGTGTCTGTGGCTGGCACTGCAGGAACTTTTATTCTTGAGAATTTATAGGGTCCATCAAAAATACATTGCCTTAAAGCATCACCGTTAGGTTTTGTGTCAAGATAACGTAGAAAACGAGATTGCCATTGATCATATCGATCAGACACAAGCATTGATGGTCTCTCTTTGTTACCCGCCACCATTATGTTGTTGTTCGTCACACGATATTCTACAGTAGAATCCATCTCAATATTCTCTGAAACGATGAAGTGAATATGGATCTTAAGTAGATGTTATAGTGATTGTTGTTGAAGAGAAAAAGTGTTAAAATCCATTAAAAAAGTTCTTGAAAAACCAAAAAATCTCCAAGACCAAAAAAAAACACACGATTCGAAATTTTTTAAGTGTATTTTTTTGATTTTTTCAAAAAAATCCTCCAAGAACTTCTATCAGAATACCTCAAAGAACTTCTATCGGAATGTTCTATCAGAATATACTATCGGAATGTTCTATCGTAATGTTCTATCGGAATGTTCTATCGGAATGTTCCATCGAATGTTCCATCAGAATGTTCTATCGGAATGTGCTATCGGAATGTTCTATCAGAATACCTGTCGGAATAACTGTCGGAATACCTGTCGGAATAACTGTCAAATAAATTACGATGTGAACACATACGCATTCCTTTATCCTTTATTTTATATATGACTTATTTGTCATTCTACATTGTCTTTCTTTGCTTCTATCGTACCGCTGATTTGGACCGAGGTTTGAAGTTCTTGCTTTGTTATCGTTCGTTATCTTATTGACATGTTCTCATGACAATTCCGGCTAAACCTTTTGAAACTTTATCAACTTGTAACCATTTCATTGATTGTCTTGAACTACTCTTTATTATCCTCATGTAACCCACTCACTATTTTGTAAGCTATCATCGTGTTACCATATAAACTCAAACTGGCATTGTTTGCGAATCATTTCACAAAATGTTCCACTTGGGCCTTAATAAAATACTTGAATGTTATCTTATAAAATTAATTTATATTAATTTTACAATGTATTTTCGCAAATTTTTCTACCTTGGTTCTATAAAGAATTATTGTAACAATAAAATTTTTGATTTAAATATCTAGCCAATTAGTTACTGGCAGGAAGTTTCAAAAATTATTTTGATTCCTGTTTTTACAAATGGCATGACATACATATTTTAAATCATATGAAATGTAATACTGGTTTGACGAAGCTGAGCATCGCATTGCTAGTCCTAAATTATGCATGGCTTGATCACCTATGCGTAAATTAGAAGGAGCCATGCGAGGCCGATAGTAGTCACCTTAAATATTTGACCAAGAATCAACTTTTTACTTACGTTCTTTAAAAATTTAGATAAAATAAAGTTTAGAAAACTTTTACATCTTATGCGAGTAGCACCAGTTTGCAACTTACACATATGAACCTTCATCTTTTCTTGAACAAAGTACATGCCTCAAGCACATAATTTGTTAAACTAGTGATTCACTATGAACACGGGTTTAGATCCGGAGGTCGGGGATGGTGGAAGAGATGTTTAGCCATGGTAGTGAGAGAAAGAGAGAGAGCGACTCTAATAAGTATGTTTTATTAGAGAGAGAAAGGAAAACAAGAAATGAAGAACCTCATCCCTCCATGAAAGTATGGAGGGGTATATATAGCTCGGGACTTGAACTACTTACATGTGACAATATTAGTCCCTGCAAGTTCCGGCTATGAAACTATTGTAATTCCGTTAGTCACTCACATTTTAAGGCTAACAATCTTCCCCCAATGTGGAGACATACGGAATTACTTACAATGTTCCTAACAAATGCAAAAACAACAAAAATATGACAGTTTTAAGTTTGCTTCCAATGCTGAGGATGACGTCGTTGTCTTCAAGTCTTCTAAAAAACTTGTTCCCCAATTTGAATCCTCTTTGTATTTGCTTGTTGATGAACCATTATATCATGTATGAACTGGATTAACTTCCCCCCAATTCATACTACATGTCTTGAAAAGCTTTCTTCATAGAATTCTTTTTGACGAAGCTCTGAATCAGCTTCCCCCCAAACCAATATCCCTGTCTTGAGCAGATCCTGTAGCTTGAGCAATCTTCTATCTTTGACATTTAAAGTGCACAGCGGAATTTTGTAGAAGAAGAAGTAAACCACACCAAGTAACTGCTACCTTGACATTTTTGGTCTTCATGATTATGTGTTTAGGGGAACATGCAAGAAATCAGCAACAGATCTTCTCACACTTGTAGAATACGTCCCCTTGGAAGTTGAACTAAGTACTCCAAAGTACACGTTCTTCCCCCATGATGGTTACAAAATCTCGGAAGCATCATCTGACGAGTACAATCAGAATCGCGAGATGTTCGTGTCTGAAGCAGAAATCTTAATATTTGAGAAAGATCGAGAACCTATGAAAGATTTGCTTAGACAAGGAAGTATCTTTGTTGACATTCTGTAGCTCAAGATGCTCGTGAGATTTGTTTGCTGATCACATCTCTACTCATTTACTCTCTGGCTAAACTTACCAACCTCGTATGCTTTCGGCTATCTGTAGTGACCACTGATGAAGTAAACCTGATATTCCAAACTTGAAACTGAAGTACAATCCCCCAAATTTGCTACTTGCGCTTAGCACTTTTGTTGATTGACGAACGATGCAGAAAAAAGTCTCTTAGTACCTTATACATAAAAGAAGAGAGAAGTATAAGATGTAAAACACCTCTTGAAATACCCACAACTACAGGTGAGTGTGACACTGAGCACTACAACGTAACTCCTTAAGTGATAGTTTTACATGTCGTCGACCATCCACCCCTTGACATTGGAAACTAGATAAATCAAGTCTCAATCATAAATGCTCAAGCGAATCATTCGATAGAAGGGGGTGAAAAGGCTCGATGTTGAATTAAGTAGACGCCTTCGTGAAATTCCACTTTAACTTCAAATAACAAATACCAAACCCACTTCCTAATCACTTGACATTCTTTGTTCCGAATACTAGCCGTTTTGACATTTGAGTGAATCTTATAACGATCGTTTTGGTGTTAATTTGTTTTTGTCGTGTTTGTTGTGTGTTGTTTGAGTGCCGTTAACTAGAGAACCAACGATGACTAGAAATTGAGAAGTCGTCAACGTCGTCTAGCTACCTTAACTTTAAAGCCCAAATCCGTCACATACCCAATTTGCAATGATTTCACCATTACTCGGCCCAGATGTGTGTTAAGTAGAATCTCACTAGATAATAAGAATAAGGACCCATTATAGAAATTAAGGCCCATGTTGATGTGCAATGATCGCCTTATGGGCAACCCAAATTATTAATAATGAAGCACAAACCCATCAATTTATATGCCAAATCTAACTACCAAACATTATACCCGGGTCAGCAACTAATACGTGGTCCAACAATGACATTGAGGGATATATATAAAGACACTATATACCCTAATTTAACTCATAGTTAACCCTAATCACACTTCTCAAACACATCGCCGTATCTTTCGATACTCCCAAAGTTGGAGACACCATCTCATAATCAAACCATCTTTAATCCCCCATCACATATTACTCTCTCAAACCGTCATATATCCAGATGAATCTCATCTCAATCAAACAAGTCATAAAGACATCTCATTCATGATAATCAAAATCTCTTAATCCATCATCTCACATCGAATAAACCATTACCCTCTTATGATATAAATTTGTACGAATACCACAAAGATAAAGGTGCTGCAAGGTCTCCATCTTGGGGGTCTCGGGTAGGATTATTGTTATGTGGTTTGAATCAAAACGAAGAGATATATATAACAAATTTGTTATGATATATCCTTCAAATTCGAATATCAATAAATGGGTTGCATCTATATAGATCAGTGATGATGGTTTCGTGTGAGATCTATATGATCTCGACATGCAAGTCGACACACGAAATGATTTTGAGATCTTGTTTTGTTTTTATTCGAGTCTAGATGGGGTTTTAGGTGACGATGGGTTAGGATTAGTTTTGAGGATTTGATGTTGGAGTGATAAGGCTGAGATTTTAGATGTGATTCATGACACAGTGAGTTAACCCGGTCAACTCGGTAATTACCGAGTTGACACGGTGTGATGTAGATGGTTTGAGTTTTGGCTAGGCCAAGTTATCTTGAAATGAGTTCAACATCACAGTGTCGCAATGATTTTTCAAAAAATGCTACAGCAATGATTTTTCAAAACACTACCATCGCAATAGTTTTAAGCCATCGCAATATTCAGAGTCTCAACGCAATGTTTAAAACATCACCTATCGCAAAAAGTTCCATACACCCCATCGCAATAGTCCAAACATCCATCGCAATGCCATCGCAAAAGGGTTTTGACTGCCGAAAATAATGGATCTGGTCCCTTTTTTGTCCTTTTGAGCTTTTCCCTAGAAAACTGGATCTGGTCCCCCTTTTTTTCATCTTCATCTAACAAAAAGTAACAGAAAAAGAAACCTAGAAAAGATGTGTAAAACAGAACCTTTTTGGCTTCGATTCAGATCGACATTAAAAAAACAGCTGATTAGGTAGATAATAAATGACTGATGGGCAAAGTCAAACAGTTCAATATCATTTATCAAGAAACTAATAAAAAATGAATTAAAAATTGATTAATAAATGAGTTGATATTGAGGGGACAGACTGACAGATTATAAACCCACGAAACCACAAACAAGAACACGGACAGATTCAAGAAAACATGAACACAACACGGACATAGACATACGAATAAAAAACACGCAACACCCCCGGTTAGCTCTGATACCAAATGTTAAAGTAGTGATTTACAATGAACACGGGTTTAGATCTGGAGGTCGGGGAGGGTGGAAGAGATGTTTAGCCATAGTAGTGAGAGAAAGAGAGAGAGACTCTAATAAGTGTGTTTTATTAGAGAGAGAAAGGAAACCAAGAAATGAAGAACCTCACCCCTCCATGGAAGTATGGAGGGGTATATATAGCTCGGGACTTGAACTACTTACATGTGACAATATTAGTCCCTGCAAGTCCCGGCTATGAAACTATTGTAATTCTGTTAGTCGCTCACATTTTAAGGCTAACATAATTCCTTACTCAACGACCTTTGTTTTACTTGTTACCTCATCTTCTTTTGTGATATAATTCTTGTTACCACTTGTCTAACTTCTTACTATTGATACCAGACGTGAAAGTTTCAACGTTGTTATGCTTCTACATAGATCGACCCTTCCTATCTATTTTGGTAGACCTTCGAAACGTCTTTGGACGCGATTAATGATTTATAACTGGACGTGAACGATTATTTCGTGTATTTTTCATGATGTGTATTAGACTCCATCGTCTCGAAACTCATTCGTGTGAATCACGTACGCCTCTCATTGCTAATGTTGTTCATCTTACTGGAATTATTCTCAAGTGACTTCTTAAGAATTTTCTTTGATTCGAAAATTCGTTGTGTGGCTTTTCTCTTTCGATCGTGTATCGATCACGAGAACTTGATAAGTCGTTGTTGGTGACGCCAACCACACTCGTGAATTAATCATTGGCTAAATCCTTTGTTTCTTATTGTCCTTAACATAGATGCATCTATTCTATCATGTTCGTTAATAAATTGGTACGAATTACGTTTTATCCACTCGGGCTACTGTTTACATACTAATTATTTATTATTGTTCGTTTCATACTCCTTCTCCATCTTGTCACCTTTTGAAAACTTGGATATATCACATGTTTACCATTTGAGATATTAAACACCTTCTTGGATTTCTAAAAATTATTAAATTTTTAAGAACGTTATATACATTTTATCAAATGTTTAAGTTACCAAAATAACCGTTTCGAGTTTAATGTCGAATTTATACATCATCTTTGGTAGATTTATTTCTAGTTTTTAAAAGGATGTCAAAAGTTTCATCTTTTAAGTATTTGATTATATCATACTTTACTTTCAACCTAATGAAATTTCAAATTATCAATTTAATTCATAATTTCTAACAATGATTCTAAATAATTTGGAAACTTGATTTTCCCTAATGGTAACGATAAACCTAAGATTTTAACAGTAATTTCTTACAGTCATCCAAAAAGTTCTTAAGCCGATCAAGATAACTATTTTGAATTGTTCTACTTTTTGGCTTTGAAATCCTGATCAAGAAAAAGATTAGACAACTGCTTACCTCTAAATATAATAGTTTGATTTTAAATCACTAAACCTTGTAAAATTTTCTTTTAATCAAGAAAATAATTGAGCTAAATTTGAAAGTAATACCAAATCATAGACAGGTAACTGTGACAACTTTTATTTTAAATGATCATATGTAATTCATTTTTTTCCCTTCTATTTCTCTTGTAATTAGATTGTTACGTTTTAAGATTTTCATGTTTTACAGTTTGCGTGATTTACGATTCCTTGTCGATTATCAATCTTAACTTGTTCTAGCGCAACTTGTCCGTTTAAGCAATTCTTGTGTTCATTCTATCTCTTGATATTTCTCCATACTTAAAGGTCATTATTCTAATCCGAGTTTGAAAATCTTATTCGAAAAGGAGTTAAGAAACTGAAGCATAGTGAATTCTAATTGTTAAGGTACGCCGTGGTGCAAAAATTACATGGGAAGAAATTAATCAGTTCTAAACTATGTACCTCCGTTTGTTTGCATCTTACTCCGTCTACAGTTGAACTTTGAGCGACCAGAGTTCCTTTAGGGGGGTAGACTGTAAGAACCCGTACTTTCCCGGTATTATTTTATTCATTATTCGTGCTTCTTGAATTTTTCAACGTATTACATTTTCTTGTATTCTTATATGTAAATCCTGAGATCATGATAAATTTTAAGAAATTATACTTTTTAAGTATTTATTGATCATTGATAATATTTTATTTGGAATTATAAAATTTTTATTTTATTTTTCCATATTTATTTAAATCAAAGTTTTTGATTTAAAAACTCCCCCGTGCATTTTTCAGTGAGTTTACTCAAAATCAATGAACAACGAGAACTACGAATGATAGCGATACCGACGGATGCCCAAAACTTTATATTTTATTATCGAATGTTCCGATAATTAATATTTTCAACGATTTCGTTTTAAATACGTGTTAAGTCGTGTCGGGAAACCATGTTATCATAACTATGATGCATTTTATCTTTTGAAAAGTATTTTTACGAAACCCGAGCCCCGTAAATATTTTCAAAATTTACTAATAGTCATTTTCTATCCTTTAAACTATTTATTGCATTTTAAGTCCAAAAGAATTCATAAATGGCAAAACTTACCCCCACTCCACTATATATTGATTTTTTTTCACCTAACTACCTCATTTTCATTCATAAAAACACACACTACATTTTCTTTTCTTTCTCTCCTTTCTTTTCTTTGTTTGCCGTGACTTCAACCAACCAAAAACACACCCAAAATTTGATTTTGATCATTGAATCTCATAAAACTAAACCAAACCCCATGTTTGAAATCAAAAGGTGAATGTTTTGACATCAAAATCTCTTACATACATCAAGTTATAAAATTCTTATGATTTTATGGTTGGTTTGTGTTTTGATCATTATGCATGTGATGATCATGCTATGATCTTTATGTTTTGATCATAAAAAGTTTGATTTTTGAGGATTGATTTTTGTTTATGTAACATGCAAGTGTTTTTAGTAATGTTTGGTTGATTGTATATGATAGTAGGGTAATTTTAGAGGTATAGAATTGATTAAATGGCTTGAAAAATTGATTTAGTGTGATTTTTAAAGGGATGGTTTTAGGCAGAATATTTGTTTAATAAATTCGTGGGTTTGAGTTGTTATAGGCTGAGAAATGGTGTGAGATAGTTGTAGTAATCTTCAAGACGATTGTTTTTCTGCTTGAATGAGCTTCTAACTCATCACGGATCAAAAGTTATGCTAGTTTTGGTATTCGTGTACCGGGAAAAGCAAATCAGCACAATCTAAAATTGTGGTTGATTTTGGGTCGACTCTCGGGGACTTTAGGCATGGTTAGATAAATTATACTACTGGTTATCAAAGTTTATAAACTTAATATGATGAGTCTAGTTGTGGGTTTAAAAGGCGAAATGTCATGATAGTAATTTTAAAGTGGTATAAACGGTTTTATAAAACGAGTACACATTCTGCCCTAAATTTTAGAGTCGAGTAAAGTGTCGAGCTGATGGGTTTTAAATGTGAACTTTGGCTCAAAATTTGGTGGGGTCTTATACAGGTTATAAGTGACCTTGACACCAAGTTTCATCGAAATTTGACAAGTCTAGATAGGGTAGATTGGTGTGTACATTTGAAGTGTACATGCTGATTTGTATTTTGGACACATAGTTCAATGCTCGTGTGGCGCGAGTTTGAGTATTCCCTATTCGACATGGTGACTTACTCAAAGTGTTTAGTCATTATATAAATGACTTAGTTACTATTCCGAGTGATGTAAAGTGATAGATGGACTTGCGTTGACTTGACGTCTTATGACGGGTCAATTTCATGAGTGCAAGTGTTTAAATGAGTAGTGTTGGATAAATGGGATTGTATGGATTCACGTGGTTTGTGTCACTAGTTTTGAAGTATGAATACTTTGAAAATATTTAAGTCATATTATACTTGGTATATATCGATATTTGAGTTCGAGTCTTAACGCGCGCCTTATTTTGATAGGTTGTGGTTTTCGTGTTTCCCGGGCATCCATATCGTCGGTGATCGTCATGCTACTAGTTTTTCTACTCAACTTCTGAGTACAATGATTCACTTACCTCGTGGCTAAGGTGAGTTCATAGCCCCTTTTTACTTGCACATTATTTCTAAACGGGGGGTGAGATTTTACATGGTGGAACAAAACCATTTAAAAACTCTATGCTATCAAGAATTTGTATGCTATCCAGACTTGTATGCTTTCCAACAGTTTTCATTGATATTATTGCTTTTAGTCTTTAGCCTTAAGTTTCCTCTCTTGATCATAAACCGTTAATTTACTTGTATTTCTAAGCGCGAATGTTGTGGGTGGATCCATCTGGATTGACAATCCTCGTCCCGATTACCTTGACGCATTTAACATTTGATTTATTACTTGAGTATTTAGGCTGAATACTCACTAGAGTAACTTACACTGAGTTAAGCTTATGTTCATGAAGTAAACAACAAAATAATGTTTCGGACTATGGTTAATGTACATAACCATTTCCCCTATTTCTTGTTTACAAATGAATGCTTGTGTTCCACACCTTTACTGCTAAACCTATTAATATCACTCAACTTTATGTTGACGATTTTACATGTTTAATCTCAGGTATTATTACTTAACCTTGCTTGGATGGGAGCTCGCAGGATATTATCGCATCTTGGAGATTTCTGTGTATATTTAATCTTTAGTTTATCTAAAAATAGTCAGAAGATTTTTCTGTATTTTTGGTAACTATATGTTATAAACCATAATTAAATAATAGATTTTTCCGCTTATAAAACTCTGGAACCTTTTGTTTAAAAACTTTGATCTTTTATGATGTAATGTATATGTTTTTATTACGTCAGCTTTGTGTCAACAGTAATTCATTGTTTCTTGTACCATGACATGGAACCCCCTTGCTGCCTAGTTGTTCCATGCCTGATTCTGGGGGTCTCACATTAAGGGCAATGATCCCATGCTCCTTAAGTTGATCCAAAAACTCATAACTCATAAATTCACCTCCATGATCAAAACGTAGTGCCTTTATGATTTTACCGAGTTGATTTTCTACTTGTTTTTGAAACACTTTAAATGTTTCAAACACTTCATGCTTATGCTTTAGCAAGTAAACATAACCATAATGAATAAAGTCGTCAGTGAAAGTGCCGAAGTAACTTGCACCTTGTCTTGACAGGGTTCTAAATGGGTCACATACATCGGTGTGTATAAGTCCAAGTAGATCTTTAGCCCTCTCCACTTGATGTGAATAAGGTTTACGTGCAATCTTACCAAATAAACATGAAACACACTTGTCAAAGGAATAATCATCATTTGACTTAAGCAATCCATCAGTTTGTAATTGCTTAATGCCCTTTTTGCTTATGTGGCCACGGCGACAATGCCATAACAATGTAAAGTCCAAATTAGATATGGCCCTTTTGTTACTTACAACATAAATAGAACTATTGTTTTCATTAGAATCACACATATCAATTTCAAATATACCATCACGAGGAATAGCACTAAAATAAAACATATTATCTTTAGAAACTAAAATACTTGCATTATTCTCAAAAGGGTTAACAAAACCATCGTCATACAAACAGAAAACTGAAACAATCCCTCAAGAAATAGAAAGTGCATAATGACAATTATTTAAAATAACAACTAGTCCGCTAAGGAGAAATAATTGAAAAAATCAAATGCCTTCGACAGCTACACGATGACCATTGCCTACGTACATATTCAAAGCTCCTGGCTTCAGCTTCTTAGTTATCCTTAGTCCCTGAGTAGTGTTACAAATATAAGTACCATCACTAGTGTCATAAACCCAATATTTATTAGAAAAAGTAAAGAGTTCTATAGTGAAGATACATGAAGTACTAGCTCCTTGAGATAGCTTCTTTTCTTCCACAACTCAGCGAGACACTCTGGATAGTTTCTCTTCCAATAACCAATGTCACCGCATTGGTGACAAGTGGTGTCCTTAGCAAGATTCTCTCTCTTTGGTGGAGGGGGAATCTTAGATCTAGAGTAAAGTTTGTTACTTTCTTCATTTGGCCTTGATTCTTACCCTTCGCAGCATTAGACGGTTTAGCCTTATTAGGCTTTTGGATCCTTCATGTCCTAATAGCATTAATGGTATTGCTAGCAGGTGCAACCTTCTTTGGCATTATTTTCTCTTGTAGCTTAAGCATGGCATGTAATTCTAGTATTGTCTTCCCCAGGCCATACATATTGTAATCTTGCACAAACCTATCATAATCCTTGTTCAATGAGAACAAAATCAAGTTGACTGCAAGTTTAGTTGATACGGGGCGACCGAGACGTTCCAAATTCTCTATGTAGCCCTTCATCTTTAAGACATAAGAGCTCATATATCGACCTTCCTCATGTTTACACGTGTGAAAGGCATGTGCAACATAAAGGAGTTCTTGATCAACTTGTTCAGTGAACATAGTTTTCAACTCCTCCAACATTGACCTTGCACCATGACCCTCCAGAGTTTTCTGGAATTTAGGGGACATATTCATAAGCATCAGACCATCAATTTCCCTAGACCTTTTAACCCAAAGGGGGTGATCCTCTGGATTTGGTTCAGGGCCCTGGTGGCCAGGAGGGAGAAATGGGAGACCAGGAATAAGTTGCTCAAGGTATTTAACCAAATCATCGGTTTCGAGTGCTATCCTAAGAGCACGATACCAATCGAAAAAGTTACTTTCAGTCAACTTCGTTTTCTTAAGGAATGACTTAACAACTGAACTGTTTAAACAAGAGGTAGAATTATTCATCTACAAAATAAAAGTTCAACAATTAGTATTTTTGATAATTGCATTCTCAAAAGAATTAACTACCCAATTAATCATTATGAGACTAAGATCCTTGCTTGCACTCCCACTTAATATTAGAGGTCTGACCAAATAATAATAAGTGGGGCAAGAGGTAAGCGTCGAGCGCTAATTGCATTACAAGTGCAACTCTTAGAATTATGAGACGATTCATGAAGTTTATTGTTGTAAAGTGTTTGAATGGGTTGTTCTCACAACTCTTTCGAGTACCAATGAACATCTCAAACAAACTTGTTCTACATGTAATAAAATCATGAGTATGTTTCATCTCATCTTATGCCTCGGGTTCTGAATCTAACCAGGAACTTGACTTAATTCGTACCAGTGTAAAGCATGCAATAATTGGCATAGATCTAACCTATGACAAAAATCGCCTCGGGTATGTAATTCGTCCTAGGTCTGACCAGATGACGAAAAACAAATACAAGTGCTTTTAGATTGGATGGCATAGACTTAAAAATTCAAATAGGTATCACATAAGTTTAGAAAACAAATGTCAAGATCGTGTAAAAATATGCATGCAATCATCCTTTTAGAAGAAGTTAACAAAAACCTTTTATTAACTTTGTTTTAGGCGTGTTTACCGCGGGAAACCATTAAAGAATGATCAAACCCTATATCCTACTCTTCGTGCGCCCAAATGCGCAAGTGCTTGGGATAATTATCATATAAATGCCAAAACATCTATATGACACGGGAAAATATTAAAGATCATTCAAACCCTAGATAGCTTGACTATACCACGTAGTGCAATAGAAAGTCCATCATTAGTAAAACACAAAAGGGTGTTGTAATTTTAAGTATTATAAAGGGTTAAGTCCATATATTACTAATGTACTTTCAAACTTTTACACACCTAGGTAACCAAGTAAAAATATTACTAATATAATAATTAAACTTTCAAATTTGTATTGATATAGGTAATATGACCGTTTGGTTGCAGGTTAAAACAAAAAAAATGACTGACACGTCATTTATTTTTTGTTTTTTTGCTTAATTGGATATTAAACCTCATTACATGTGACACCTCATTCTTTATAAACATGCATTCAAGCACCTTGTTTTCTCCGGCAAAACCACCAGATTTCGCTTGTACAAAAGACATTGACATAGATGCTTAATCACAAAGTAAAACACATATCAACACAACTAAAATATCTCAGATCTATTTTATTTCTCTTGTTCTACCATACTTTTGTTGACCTTTAAAGATCAAAAACAAGAAAGATAAAACCATCACAGATCTTGGACCACATCTTTGCTTCTGCGTGTAAACGAAAAAAAAACAAGTTGAGCCTACCTTGTCGAGGTCTTCAGTTCTTTGATTATTCTTAACAATAAAAAAAAGACTAGTGTTTTTGTGTATTTGATTTGTGCTTGTGAGTCAAAGAGATTAAATGAGAAAAGAGGGCGTGAGTTTGTGTGTGCATGAGTTTATTATGTAGTGAAATAAGTTAGAATATCAAAAAAAATAAAAAATATATATGCACTCGAGAAGATGAAGTTCTGGAAATTTGTTAATAAAATCCACATGAAATATAAATATTAATTATTTATTTGATTGGAAAATTAGCCGGTCATAATGCTTATATTTCAAATAATTAGCCGGTTTTAGTGACTATATTAGTAATATCTTGAATTGGTTACATAGATGTGTAAAAGATAGATAGTACGTTGCTAATATATGGACTTAACCCTATTATAAACCAATTAATTTTACAAATCATGTCATTGAGAAGATAGTTTATAAGCCATCATTACGGTATGTAAGCCCAACTCGAGTGACAATATGATTTCGCAAAACAATTAGATTATAATAAAAACAAGTTTCATATATCTTATGTCAATATTAAGATTTGTTCGAAAAAATAAGTTTTAACAAATAACCACATAACCAATTCACAAGGAAAAATAAGTGTATTAATCTGACATACTTTTAAAGCTAGTTTCGATATAAGTAGAGATCCGTTTTTATGATTCCTAGAATCTTGAATTATTACGTTTTGTAATTCATAATGGAAAAAAATAAACACATAAAAACATATTAGAAAGGGGTAGAAGCAGAAGACAAACTTTATATGAAAGCGGTAACATATAAGATCCAAGTCTCGAATGAGTCTTCCCCAAACTGAGGACCAAAGACCCTCATCAAGTTTTCGAGCAAGGTACTTGATGACTTGCATGAATCACAAAAGTGATGTGCTAAAGTCTTTGACGGATAATAAAAACAATCGTAATTTATTAACCAATTCAATTAAACCTACCAACTTTTAATTATTATCTAGATCAAGATTAAAACTTTATGGCAAGAATGCATGTTATTACCATAGAAACATAAATAAAAGAGGTTTTAAGCAGATCAAGCGTGTTTATTCTATGTGTAACTCATGGATGTCATACGAATTGCCTCGTGATGCCACTGTTGGGATTTAAGATACTAGTTAACCATTAACTACGAGTACGCAACGGAATGGATCTAGTATAACATGCATAATTAATCACATAATAAAAATAATTTAAAACCAACGTTGAATTAATTGAAGCAATAAATTAATGAATCTTCATCTTGAACTATAACGGTTAAATAACCGCCTCTAACATTTGCTCACACGACACATCGAACGAACTGTTGTACAATCCGACAACAAACCCGAAGTTCGATAACGCGGAACCGCTAGATCGCGAGTTATATCGAGTACAAGTAGCGAACACGAGAGACTACAAAGAAACGACAATAATATATGCACACGGTATACCCTCAACTACCTCTTTATTATTAACCCAAATAAAGACTACATTGAGGAAGAAGAATACAATAAACTAGGATCCCCCCTCATCCCTATTTATAGAGATGAGGGGGTAAGCACCTCCTTAGTTAAATAGGAAACTTCCTATAAACCAACTTAAGGAGGTTAGCCTAAATACTTCCTAATACTAGTCTATTCCTAATCTATATTACAAAGTACACTTAAGTCCCTAAACTATATTTAAGTTTACGACTAATATTCCAACAATTTCCACTTTAGGAGTAATATTTAAACATAACTGATACTCAACACCCTTTACTGGTGTTGGAACCTCGAACCGACAACCACCTTATCGACCAGGCATTGTACTTCTTTAATTTCCCTAGATTAGCTTCCATAGACTTCTTCACGTTCTTCTTCTCAGTAACATTACCCTCTGCACCCTCTTGACCAGGTACTCCGGTTACCGTAATGTTTGCCCCCACCTTTATACCAAGGTGTACCTTTTCCTGCTCATTTACCAAGCAACCCATGTTTGTCTTTTCTTCAGGTTGTTTATCCTCCAACCGTCTTTGAGTCACTGCAGCATGATCGTTACTAACCTGATAAATCTCAGCTTCACGATCCTCTTGAGCTCCCTGCAGTTCCACCTCAAACCAAACACGTTTATGAACCTGTACTCCATGGACTACTGTTTTAACACTAGGACCAAGTTGTTTGAACCCAACTTGTTTATGACCAAGTTGTTTGTACCCAACTTGTTTTGAACCTCCATGCTTATGTACATTAAACCCATCGAAATTTTCGATGTTAAACCTAGTTATCGAACTAACCACCCTTTGTTGTTTGCTAAACCTTGTGAAAAGCCTCACAATTATAAACCGACAAAGTCCCTTTGATAATTCGCTAAACCTTGTGATGTATTAAACCTCACAATCACGAATTATGAGTCCCCTTGCTTTATCGATATAACCCTAAGATAAACCTTCTTAGAAATCGATCAAACCAAGTAACCCTTCAAAAGAAAACCCTTTCTTACTCAAATATCGATTGAGCCTTGGAAATTAACCTATCCAACAAATCGATAACCCTTGAATCAAGAAAGTATCCGGCTCTTTTTGAAGTAACCCTTGTCGTACTTTTAATTTTGCAAAACCGATCTCTAATACCCTAAGAGATCTTGCAACCTCGACAAGTCTTGAATCTTCTTTAACCTTGCTATAAACCTAGTCAAGTTGTTTCTTAACCAACTTTACCGACAAGCCTCACAAGTCATGTGCAATATACCCGTTGTTGCTAAACCCTTTCTTGCAAATCGAATTAACTAAAGATAACCCTAAACACTCTATTAGAACAAGCAACCCGATCGTTAACTTGAAAATCCAAGCGAACCACGATCAAACTTGAACCACAAGAAAATACCTTTCTTGCAAATCGAATTTATTAGATACCTTAAACCCTCGAGTCCCACAAACAAATTTGATCGTTAACTTGAAACCCAAGTGAACCACGATCTAAACTTGTACCAAAAGAATACCCGCAACGACAAACGTTTCTACTTGTCGTCTTTTACAAAGTTAAAATCTATAGCCTCAATGATTGTTAATAAATTAACAAATCATCACATGCATGCATGTATAAGATATTTAACATCCCTTTTCTTTACGTAAGGAATAAAACCAACAAAAACTAAGAAAACTTGTTACCCTGTTTTTTTAGTTTTTGTCGATTCCTCTTCTTTTGTTAGAATAACAAACCGCCAAAGAAAAACGTAATCCTTTTTGTCCCTCTCGTCGATCGCTTCTTCAATCAATCGCACCAAAGTCGACTTCAACACCGGACCTCGATACCCCCAACCTTGTAACCTCGATCTAGCACTCGATCTTCGGAGACCACAATAACCGTGATCTCTTATACCACTTGTTGTACAATCCGACAACAAATTACCTGAAGTTCGAGAACGCGGAACCGGTAGATCGCGAGTTATATCGAGTACATAGCGAACACGAGAGACTACAAAGAAACGACAATAATATATGCATACGGTATACCTTCAACTACCTTTTTATTATTAACCCAAATAAAGATTACATTGAGAAAAAAGAATACAATGAAATAGGATCCCCCCTCATCCCTATTTATAGAGATGAGGGGGTAAGTACCTCCTTAAGTTAAATAAGAAACTTCTTACAAACCAACTTAAGGAGGTTAGCCTAAATACTTCCTAATACTAGTCTATTCCTAATCTATATTACAAATTACACTTAAGTCCCTAAACTATATTTAAGTTTACTACTAATATTCCAACACGAACAATCACTACGATGCTAGTAGTAACTTCACTTCGATTATCTTGTAACTAGAAACCGTAAATTCAAAACCCTAATTGGGATTACGTAATGATCGGTTTATAAAGCGTTACAAGATACTTGGAAAAATCACCCGAAATCATAGTTAGGGTTTAAGATGCGTCGAACCACAAGGGGAAACAAGAGCAACCAAAACCTTGACATGAGGATCAAGGATTTAGCTAAAAGGCTTAGAAACTTCACAAGGAAGTACCAAAAGGTAGTCAGTCTTACAAAGGTTTACACTTTATGTGATTTTAGGATTTGAGGGTTTTTCTTGGTGCCCTTGGTCGATGGGTCGAACAAGAGGGAGAGGGAGAGATGGATTTTTGTGAGCTATGGAGATGTGTATTTATAATAATCTCCACCCCTCAAAACTTGGTCCCTACTCCAAGAAAGCATAATTAAGGTAAATCTATTAGCTTAATAATTAAACAAAAAATCTTCTAGAACCCTTCATGAAGAAATCGGCCGACTAGGGCCTTAGGGTGTTCTAGAATTGATTTTTAGTCCCTTAATTTAATTAAACGCACTCACGATAAATTAATTAAAACCCGTGATTAATATATCTACCGTTAATTAAATAAATAGTGAAGTTTTTATTAAACGTTTAATTAATGAATAAATAAACGTAAATGAAAGTGTGTTCTATGTATTGAGTGTGCGCCCCCCGATAAATCCACGTATTTTTGATGGCTAAATGATCGCATATCCTGACATTATGTTTTATCCACTGATGACCTCTATTGACATATTTATAACTTCAGTAACTGACTTTGACCCTTTTAGAATAAGAGTTAAGACACACAGGCCACTATATAAGTCTCATTTGATAGTGCACAAGATATCTGGCATATAGCCATAAACTAATATTTCCCTACCACAATTTATAACTTTACAGGTAACACATCAGGAGCTCGCATATCATTAGCTCATAAGTTTGTTATCTTTGTCATTTTCATAGTTCATATTTAGCTCATAAGTTTGTTATCTTTGTCATCTTCATAGTTCATATTTGGGGCGTTTCGCTAAGCTTATAAATTGGGCTGATGTTTATGTCAAGCCGTGTGCGGCTTATATTTCATGAGCTATTGAGCTCATACTTTTTTATAAAAGCCGCAAAGTTTGAACTTACCAAAACTCCTCTTATACAAGTCCATAAATATATAAGTCCATAAACCCACACATGTAAGCTTAGCCAAACACTCACTTGGGGCTTATTTAACACATGCAAGCTACTATCATATAAGCATAACCAAACACTCCCATAAACGATATCTCTATTCTTATTCATTATACCATGTCACATGCCAAATTGTTATCCATGCCAAAAATGTATTTGTACCAAGCAACCTCCTTACATTGACATTAATAACAAAGAATAAATATAAAGTTCCATAAGCAGATTCCTAGCATCATAAAACACAATATAAAATGAAACCCAACCAAATTCTAAAGAGAGCTATGCAGATATGCACAAGTTTCATACACAAAATACTAACAGATACTGTACTAATTACTCTTGCATTCCCATTTCGAAGTTGGGACGCAGTTCAAATAACGACACCAATGGCAATGTTTGTATCCGTTTTCTCCATGAAACAGCATCACTAGTCCAACTGTAAATCTGTATTTCAAGTTGCAAATTACTTTTGCATTAGTGTTAGAATGATAGCAATTATCATAAAGGTTAGTAGTTTGTTTAGCTGGCTTACCCTGCAACAAGAGCAGCTAATGCAATTAAACCGAGGATGTACTGATAAACCTTGTATTTGGATCTAACGCGAACATCGGCTGGAAGAGTGTGTCTTTCTAACCATCCGAATTGAGGACGAGGAAGTAAAATAAATCCTAGGAGGAAACCAGTCATGAATCCACCAATGTGGGCGAAATTGTCAACAAATGGTAGAATTCCCACTGCTAGGTTGATAACAACTATTACAATAAGAGTCAGCAATGCTGCAGCCTGCAGAAATGATCATCATCAATAATCAAGTGTTTATTTGAATGACAGATAACTCAGAGTTATATTAAACGGGTCGATTTAGGCTATCTTTAATTTCTATCATAATAACATTTGGATCAAACGTAACCTCACCTTGTTGGAGTATATAGTCCAGTTCGTGATGAGCTCAGAAAGCATTGTCCCAAGTAACCCAAAAAGAGCCCCAGAAGCACCAACCGATATACTTTTTTGAATAAATAAGGAAGATAGAATACTTCCTCCAAAACCCGACAATAGATAGATCACTCCTATCCGTACTGCCAAATTCAACAAGTATCATCTCAAAACAACTTTACGATTATGAGGATAGCTAAGACCTAAACTTAGACTAAACTGATCATATGGGTCTAACAGTATAAACGGATCAAGCCACTTGACATGTAATACATTGATTACAATGTTCAATAATGTTTTCATTGAAATCAAGTACACTAATGTGCATACTATATTTTCTAAATGCGTATTCAACAAAGTAGTAATCTACTTAATTCAAGAAATGAAAAAGATAAAACATCAAACCCATTTTGACCTGAACCCAACCCGGCCATTTTGATCTGACCCCAACCTGACCATTTTGGCACATCTAATGAAATTATGAAACATTTTGCATAAAAAATAACATAATGCCATATGATCCAACATAATAAAACGAATGATATGACATACAAAATCCAAACTGCTGCTCCAGACGAATGCCGATAAGAACAAGACTCAACATATTGGCAACCAAATGGATCAAACCAGCATGTAACCAGTTTGCAGTTACAAGCCTCCACCCTTGATGTCCATGTACTATTTTCCACCATTGTAGTGCCCCCATCTTCTCTAGCCTTCACATTAACAACCAAGACACCAAGAATTATCACAAATTCAACACTACTAATAAACTCGCAATTAACTTCATACTTTTCAAACTTTTAGGACTGGTTCGAGATCACTTATTTCAAACACTTGAATGTTTAAAATTAAGTGTTTTTTCTTTATAAAATACTTTCTTTGTTCCAAAATAAGCTTCCACTTCCATATTTCAACAAATCAAAACATTTCTTAACAATAAAAATGCTATTCGATTCGCGTAAACTATGGTGAATTTTTACAAAAATAGTAATTTATTTTAGTGCACAGGGAGTAAATAGGTGCAGTTTTCAATAAAGATTTCAGGATTGCTTATAAAAGAGCTTTAAAAACAATTCAAACATTCTTTACATTCTTTTTTTTTAAAAAACGGCAATTTCAACTATCTCGCACTAGCTCACATCACATGTCTTATACAAGACTTAAACAAGTTCCTAAATGGGTACCAGGGGCGGACATACGCTTCGGGTTCGGGGTGCGGCACCCCATGGCTAGAAAAAAAAAAACGAGATTAAGGTGTATTTTCTCTTTAATTTTGCGATTTTTTTTAAAGCGCCCCCACTTGAAACTCAAATTGCCCCCCTCACACGTTAAAATCTAGTAACATTTAACAATCTAAAACCTAGAAAAATCCTCCGTTTTTAAGTTAAAATACTGGGTTTTCTATTCGAATTCTAGTTTTTTCGTCTTGCTGTCGGAAAAAAATAAAATTTGTCATACAATTTCTGCGTCCGCCACTGATGGGTACAATTCTGGTTTGTTCAAACACCCTTTACATACTTTCTCGGAATTCGCTCTAACAATAAAACAAAACAAAAAAAGAGAGAACCAAAAAAAAAATGGGACATACGTGTCGGAAGAAGGACCAAACAAAGGATTCTCCTTAAGCGGCTGAAAAGAAAACCTCCCAAGAAAACTCGCAACACACTTGCCATAGAACCGTCCATAATTATTATTATGCTTCCGACAATTATTAACATACATAGCCACAACAAAGACAACAATATTCGCAACAACAAACACAGGAACCAGCCATGATGTCCAATAACTACCACCACCACTTTCAGTACTATGATACGACGATGTCGGGTAAGTAGTACTTCCAGCTGTGTTGTTGCTGTAACTGTTTTTTGGTCTTTGCTGCTGACGCTCTAAATCATCACGTGACATCATTTTTCTTTCTTTTACAGAATTTTATTTTATAAAAAAGTTTGTGGCTGTGCTAGAAAGTTGTGGTTGGTTTGAGTTGGCTGTTTAAATGGTTTAATGGAAGATGATTGATCGTGAGGTTAGTGTGTGTGACGTGGATGTGGAGTGGGTGTGATATCAACGTGTGTACAAAACCCGGGCCAACTTGAACCCCGGACCAACTTATTTGGGTCAGATTATTCATTGCATTAAGGGGAGTGGTAAGAAACCCACTCATCGTTACGTTAGCGTCATATGAGCTTTTAATAAACTCATAAAAACTCTCCACAGGTAATGACACTCACCCACACTCACCTTTCATACTTATTATTTAAACACATTCTACTAAAAAAATCACTCAATAATAAACCAAACTCAAAAAATAAAAACACTTGAGCCCACCTAAGTTAAACTCACCCAGGTGAGAGTGCTCCTGTTTTTTTTCTTTTTAGCAATAACTCGCGCGCGACTTTTTTGAAGGGAATGGTACCCACTCGCGAGTTTGGGCAACTCGCTCGTGGAATACCTCCCACTCCTACCAGCCTTAGCGACAAGCTCGATTTCGTACTGAATTGGTATCAATCACGTACTAAATTAAATTAGTGGCATTGATTTTTTTTAGCATAAGTAAGTGGTATCGATATTATATCGAACAAGATTCGGATATAAGTATAGATACGAGTATCGGTACCAGTACTATGAAATCGAGGTCTCTCCGCTTTTTTGGGAATTTTTTGATTTGGTATCGGTCTCGTACTGATTAGTGGTTTCGATTTTTTTTCACCGTATTTTGTAGTGTAGATACTTACTGAACGAGATTCGAATACGAAAAATCGATACGATTTCCATTAAGTTCCGATTCGATTTCAAAATTCTGATCAAAATGTTAAATAGAGTTACATTTCAAGCTAAAATTGTTCGGTTAACTCGTATATTATAAGTTATGTTCTTTTTTGAACGATAATAAGTTATGCATTTAAACAATAACTATAAAAAAATTATTACTTTTGACTTATATCCCGTCGATCTGTACCGAATGAACCCGGCTCGAGTCGACATGATCTGAATTGATCCAAACACGATTATATCGGATAGGGTCATATTCTAAGTATGTTATTTTAATCTCAACTCGACTTCGACCCGATTCAAACTAAACTGAACTCGAACGATTTGTTCGGATAAACAACACTTGACGTGTGCCATGTGGAATGTAGCGTTTTGGGATGAGGATGAGAAGTAGGGGGGATTGTGATAGAGGTTGTTTTTGTTGTGTACCACGTAAAATAGTAAAGTCGGCTGACATAGTACCTAAACAAATATGGATATACTTTCGTCTTGAAAGGGTAAATGGTTATACAATTGGTTAACTTTGTTTTGAAGTAGGTATTATTATCTGGCAGGAAGTCAGGTAAATTTTGGTTAAAACATTATATCGGTTGTCGTCGACCCGTAACTGACAAATGCTTTAAGAATAGTACAAACGCCTAATTAAAAATTGGGTTTATCAAATCCTATACGCTTTATCTATACTATCTCTATGATTAGAGTTTCGGAGTGTTGTTTTATATATCGATCTGACGGTTCATAACCGATTTAAAAACCGTTAAAAAATCGGTTAAAAACAAATCAGGCTGATTAAAATCTAACCAAAAGCCCAAATGGATCTAGTTTAATCAAACATGTTTGTTGACTGATTGACTTATACTAAACTGATTCCAAAATCAATCCGGTTTTAAAAAAACACGGTTTACCGGCCTCTAAACGCATGTGTACTTTCATGGCCAATAGAGGAGACGAGTTATTTCACATGATCTTATTTTGTGAATCTTTTGAGGGATTAATCACAATAATATAAATCATTTGGTCTAATAAACCAGATTATACATTAAAAAAAACTTGTATCTAATATGTCCAAACTAACAGTCTCTCTACGAAACGCTTCTAAACAAACGATTACTTTCAACGGAGGCGTCCAGAAGTTGACTTCTCTTACGACATTGTCTATCTAAAGCCCAGCACTGAAACAAGACATGAATGGATGAGGTCTCTTCTACTACAATCTCGAGTCCATATCGTCGATCAACAGAGATCCCGAAGGGTCGAACTTTTTAATAGCTTTGAAACATGGGTCGAAGGAAAGAGGAAGACCAAACCAAGTCGCGTCAAACCAAAGAAAAAGATATTTTAGCTTCTAACTCGTTTAGTGTCCAGACACTTCTTATATAATTAAAACTTATTTTCAATTGTCTTAAAAGAAATGATATATTTTAAAAACTGTTAATAATCGTAAAACAGATTACACCATTACGATATATATTTAATTATCTTTCAATAGAGTAATACTTTCACAAATTTTTATCAAATTATTTTAGCAACATCACCAACATATTAAAAACCGATAACTTAAATACATTTACAATCAATTGTCCTTTTTAGTTTGGTTAAAGCAGGGCAATTCTTAAGGCACCATATTTGTGTTCGACTGGTTGTACATAATCAATTGATCAGTAAAGCAAACTCAGACATGCTTCAATGGAACAAGCTAGACAAATATTTTGTTATATTGAAGAGACTGCCACTAAGTAGTACTCCCTACAAGTCTACAGCAGCAAACCATTACGATTACCATATATCAAGGCACGAATTCACACTCTATGAATGAAAACCGCGCACAACCAAGACACAAATATGAAAAAATTAGCGATCTACAAAAGTAATGATGAAAAATGGACAGTGATTTAAGGCATAGCATGTGACAGCCGCAAAAGAACCAATGAACCTAGAGTCACTTATTTAATTGTTCAATGTGGTTCAAGTCGTGGTTCCATGTAAACAAATCGAATGTAAGGGCAAAAGACGGCACTAAAGTCCTAACAAAAGAAACATTAATTGATGCCTGTCTGATACTACAACTACAAATAAGATACAGGTGACAGCATTGATGTTACCCAAATCATCCAGTCCACTTATCATGCCACTTCTAAATTAATAAAATTTTGTGCATGTGTGGAACTACTATGCTAAGGGAGGTAATAGACACAAAACATATCCATTCTGATGAAGATATCACTCATTATTGTAGTAGAAACCAAAAGCAGAGACTATTGGTTATATAAGTGCAGCCAGTTAACTTAACACCAAAATAAGATTAGATCACTTCAATTTAGCAAAAACAAATTTTGTGAATCATGACAAAAATCTGAAAGACAAATTTGATTCAACAAAATCAACATCAACTCCAAAATATTCAAAATCTCTACTAACATGTAGCATCTAGTAAAGAACATTAGCAATAACATTTCAACGCTTTCCACCACCTCCTCCGAGCTTAGGTCCCTTACCTTTAGGCACATTGCCGCTCTTTCCTTGGGTCTTTTGCTTTGATACAACCTCTGCTTTCTTTGCCTTCTTCTCATCCTTGGTTTTCTTAATCCTTTCCTTGATCTCACTGCAAATTATTGCCAACATCTTCTCAGTACTTGCTTATTGACAAGTGATTGCAGGCGTCACAAACAACAGATAGCAATGTCACCTCATTACTTGTAAATGAGTCGATTGTGTGTTTGCTTAAAAGGAAACATATCAAAAGACTTTTCATGTTGATTTTTATAACACAAAAGATTAAACATTTCATTAAAAAACAATGTTACTAGAAAATATGAATAAATGTAATTGGAAATTTGCCAAAAAAAGTAGTGCGGTAATACCACCCACAACTCTATAAATGACACTTCCTCACTAACTGCACAATCAATATACCGCTTCAGACATGTAAAAGATTACCCAGTCCCTCGGTTCACAAGAGTGTACCGAATACCCCAGATTGCCATGAATGGTATTAATGTTTTTTAGCAAGTTGCCCTTTTCATAACCCAATTAAGCGAAGTTAGAAAAATCGAGTAAAAAGTGATTAGTTTGGTGACACATCATCTAACGGCCCAAGGTCAAATTTGCTATTTCTAAATGTAACAACAACCAATACAAAATGAAGCAATCATACCGAAGAGCAGCCTCCCTAGCAGCATCACGGACTTCAGGTTTCTCACTTCTCTTCTTCTGGATAACTTCCAAAGTGGCGCCAACAATAGCCCTGGAATATGGCTTCTTGGTAGCACGACGCCTCTTCTTCACAGCCTCTTGTGCAATATCCTATTAACAAGAACAAAAGCATCAACAACAATTTCACCAAAATAAACGTCATCCAACATAATAAAAGACCACACAACTTCATAAACATTTCACCTTTTTGTGTTGCTTTCGGTACATTGCAGTCCATGTAAGCTTTGAAGGCTTCAACTTGTTGTGGAAGTACCTCTTACATTTCGAGTTCAAAAACAAGAAAACCTAAATACAAATAATAGTATTAATATCAAAACATTATAAACAAGGCATATATAGAACCTCAAATGCGAAGAAAAATAATAGTATACCTGTGAGTCGGATCGAATAAACCTAATACCTCTACCAGGATAGATCTTCTGGCCACTGAATCGGCAAAGCTCGGTCCTATAAACAACCATAAATTATCCTTAAAAAACAGCACAAATACAAAAAACAATCACAATATCATGTTTTTAAAATGATACTTACCGTAACACCTACGGGGCTGTTAGTTTTAGCTTATATAACGTAAGCTTATTTCGGCTTATATAACATAAGCCTTAATTTTGTGGCTTATTTGAAGACCTATGATCATATATAAGTTTATTATGATATTATAAACTTATACAAGCCCATGACTCTCCTGATAAGCTTAAAAAATTGGGGTCTAAGAAATATAAGCCAAAATCTAGCTTATTTTCGGCTTATATAACATAAGACCCAATTTTGTGGCTTATTTTGGGAAATAAGGGCTTATAAAAGTTAATCATGATATAATAAGCTTATATAAGCCCAGAAACTTCCAAATAAGCCACAAAATTGAAGCTTATGTTATATAAGCAGAAACGAGCTTACGTTATATAAGCCAAACCAACACCCCCCTAAAGCCTAAAATAAACCTTTATAAATTTGTAAAATGTTTCTATTAAAATTACAGCAAAACACACATATAATGTCATTATCATAACACCTAAGCTAAATACTTATATAAATCAAAGGAATCATGTATGCAGCTATATTGGTAAAATATATAGATTAGATATCATTTCTATTAACTAAGAGATGAAATAATAAACTAATGAGTTAATGAGTGATTTGGTAAAGAGATGTTTACTTGAGAACCATGACGGCGGCTGCTGCTGCTACTTGTTCACCTGCTTGTCTGTGTGTGTAAGAATATGAAACCCTAATTGATAAACGGGTTAAATGGATTTTATATAAGTCAGGCCCGGATTTAGTATTGGGCCAGTGGGCAACGGCCCAAGGCAGCACAAAAATAAGGGCATCGTTTTAGTAGTGAATGTTAGAGAGCTCGGAGTCTTGGCGCCTTGGGGTGCCAAACCCACGGAGCGGTTGCCGTGATGAGTCCCTTGTGGCACAAAAGCCACGGCGTGTAGCCCCGGCGCCGACGTACTCACGGGGCGTGAGTTTGATTTTTAAAAAAAAAAAAAAAAATTGAAATTTTTTTAAACCTAACGGCTTTAGCCGTTTTTTTTGAAAAAAAAAGTTTTTTTTTTTTTTTTTAAATGCCTTAAACGGCTAGTTTTTTTTTTTTTTTTTTTTTAAAATAAAAATTTTTTTTAAATTAAATGCCTCAAACAGCTAGTTTTTTAAAAAATAAAAAAGTTTTTTTTTTTTTCAATTAATCCCTATATATACTACATTTCCTATATCATTTTTTACACACACACACAAATCATTCTCTCCTTTATCATTCTCTCATTCACAAACACAAACACAATCAAAATGGCCGGCGAAAATTGGTTCGGATTCACCCACCTCCTTCAATCCAACATGGGTGGCGGTGACGGAACTACGTCCAACCCACAATTCCCCGGATTTCCTACCCACGGTCCGATGACTCCCGAAGATCAAGCTTTTATACAAAAGCAACAAGACGATTATTTAGCCTATACCCAAAGACGCCAATCACTCCAATCTCCACCACCCGAAACCGAACCAACAAAAAAAGCCCGAAAGAAAAACGCCGCAAAAAAATCAAAAGAACCCGTTCCGAATGAAGGTCTTGGTCGGTGGACCAAGGACGAAGAAGCCGTGCTTGCCGAGTGTTACATCGCGACATCCGAAGATCCGAAAGTTGGGCGTCACCAAAAAAGAGACACTCTTTGGATTCGGATTACCCGGGTGTTTAACGAAAGAAATCATCAAGAACGTACCAAAGACATGCTCACGGGTAAGTGGAATCCGATGCATCATAATATTATGAAGTGGCACGCCATCTACAAGAAATGTCATCGGAACAAAAAAAGTGGCGAAAGCGAGGTTGATGTGATTGAACGGGCTCGGGTCATTTACGCGGACGAGAATAGAAATGCCTCGTTTAATCACGAAAAGGCATGGAATGTTTTGAGGAAGTCCCCGAAATGGGACGCACCCGAGGTTGCCCCGGTTGATTTGACCGAGAACGAGGAAGGCGGTTCGTTTTCGATGCCGATGAACACGGACGAACTATTCCAACGAGATCAACGACCCCGCCCCGCGGGTAAAGAACGGCCCAGGAAAAAAAGCCGTTCGGAAACATCGCCGAGTACCGGAGGAAGTAACTCGTCTCGATTTGAAGACGCGGTTACCTATGACCTTCGTCTCCGTCGTGAAGCCTCGCAAAAAGCGTATGCGGCTTCGACATGCAAAGACGACACGATTGCCGAAATGGAGGAGTTGAAATTTCTCAACTATGAAACCTCCAATATGGATCCCGAAACGGTCGCGTTTATAAACTTTAAAAAAGAAGAAATCAAGGCTCGTCTACGCGCAAAAATGCCGAATACCAATCAATACCGCGACGTTGAAGATTCCGAAGACTCCTCCAACTAGTAGTTTTTTTTCGTAATTTTTTTCGTAATTTTTTCGGTTTTTTTTTTTTATTCGAAGTTGTATTTTTCTATTTTTTTAGGATTGTAATATTTATTTTTATTTATGAAATGAATTAATTTAGTTTGAAAATGTGAGAAAAAAAAAGTGGGACCCACAAAGGGGAGTCACTTGGAGTGATGACTCCCCTGATTTTTCCAAGTGAGTGAGTGAGTGGGTTTCGCTGACGTGGCACCCCAAAAACCCCTCACTTGGGGTGATGACTCCTAGTCCTCTTATACTTAGTAGACTAGGGCTTGTTTGTTTAATTTTTTATTAAGTCATATAAAATTAAAATGTTTGTAAAAATATATGTTATATGTTTATAAATAAATATTAACTGTTTGTTTTGTGTGCTGGATATAGAGTTCGAATCAGAGAAGTTTATTATTGTGTCATTTTAAATTAATTAAGTAAGGGAGATAGAGGATAAATATATAAAATAAATATAATAAGTTGTTGCAAAAGTTGGGTGATCCTTGCTAAACCCGAATTAGGCTTAATCCGGGTTGGTTGGACTCTGGCTCCTGCACCAAGTGAATCGTATGGTTGGGATCCTGCACACTAAACAACACGCGTTAGGCTTACCGTGGGAATGTTTCCCACAATTAGACTCCGGCGTGAGAGTAAGTAATCGGTTAGGGTTTATAGAAATCAGATGGGTTGAGAGTGCATAGAACGTAATACCTTTGTGGAACCCTTGAGAGTTCCTTTTATAGGCAGTGAAACCCTAGTGGGTTGTCACTGATGCTTCGGCCACAAGGAAAGGATAAGCACCAGAATTAGATTGATTGTTATCTTCTAATTATGGTGAGTGAATATCCTATTCTTTGGGGTAAATCATATTCATAGACAGAATATGATTCTGTCTAACCCTATACCGGTCAGGCCAGGCCGTGGGCCGCACACATGTGTGTGGTTACTGTTCATCTAAGCCCATAAGCTTAAACATTATTCCCACCCATTCGTGATGGGCCGGATACGGGTAGTACCCGTGGGCCGGGTTCATGACCCGGTTGGGGACTATACGTCATCATGTCCCCCCAGTCTAGTTGTTACAGCCGTAGGCGTAACCTCTAGACTATCAAGATGCTCCCTAGACGTACCAAGAAAGATCCTTAGGGAATGATAAATTCTCCAAGAATTTATTTCGGCCGCACGTGGCAACCTGACTTAGGAATTTATTCTAATGACACCTCAGCCGCACGTGACGACCGAGACAAATTAAATGTATCATTGAATTGGGTCTTACGTAAGACCGCATATCCCGACATAAATGATTGTTCACCTGCCACTTGACTGACAAAGTGTAAACAGTCAGAACCTCGAGCGGCGTAAACTTCTGAGTCAGAAGTGACCCGTGGGTCCCACCTGACTTTTCACTTGCCACTTGTACCCTAACCACACGATTAAGGATAGTGGCAAACACGTGTCACGCATCCAACAGACCATGACCCACAAGGCAACCCTATAAATAAGCCACCCCTACGGCTGTGTGAAACACACAATCTTTTTCTCCATTTCTGCCATTAAAGCTTTTCTTCTTAGCTTCAATTACTCGCGCACGTCAGTACATATAATCCCCAACATTCCCGAGAAATAGATCTTAACAGAACATGATTCCATAGAAACCTCCCCGAATCATTCCTCTGTTTGTTAGGGATTAGCCGCAACTATTTTGGATCGTCCAACAGATATCTTGTGTTTTGGAGAAGGCTTGGTGAAGGTAGGTTAGCATCCGTACATAAAAGACGCATACAATTATCTGTTAATGCCTAACATATTTCGTTTATTGTGGCAGAAATGAACTTCTTTGAACTTTTACGTCAAGGATGAGGGTCATTCCCGGGCTTCCTTCACTCCCTCGCCCGGCCACCTTACACTTCCTATTTATGAGGACGTGACCAGGCTCGTAATTGATGAAGAACCATTAAGCGGGGTGCTGGAGAGGAATGCGGCTCAAGCCTTGAAGCGGAGGGAGCGCGGTGAGAGATTGCCTTGCCTGGCTGAAGAACAAGTGAAGATAGGTAAGTTTCTCCCCCCCCCCATGTAGGGTGCCCCTAATTTGTTATCTATTTCAGACAATTTGGTTTGTAACCTTTAAACATTTGTCCGTGGATGTCCACGGTACCTTATGATTGTAATCATTTGTTTTGCTATGTATAAGTCCGTGCGTAGGCACGGCAATTGATAACTGGGTTTTTTACCTAATTAAAAAGATTCGTTTAAGTGTGTCTAATCGAATTGATCTGGTTAACTATGTGACTCTATTGTTCTTTGGTGAAACAAATGTTTGTGTCGTTGTAATATATTAAAAGTGCAAAAACAATTAAGATAAATCTACAATCTAATCTTAAAATGAATGACGGGAATTTAAATCTAAAACTAATTTAGAATAAATGGTGCGAGTATTTAAAAGCGAGACTAAAAGTAAATGGCACAATTTTTAAACTTTGAAAAGTAAATTAATTAAATGACTTGAAATAAAAATGTGACAAAAATTAAATTTGACAATGTAATAAATCAAATAAAGAGGCAGGAAAACAAAATTTAAAATAAAACAAAAAAACAAAAATAAAACAAGACAATGAGTCCGATCGCACTGCGATCGCAACCAATGAAGTGGTTGGATCGCAACTTGATCGCAGCTTGATCACAGTCCACGATCGCACTCAGTGCGATGGAAACAAATAGGGATCGTACTCCCGGATCGCATCCAGCAATCGTACTTAGTGATCGGACTCCACTACGATCGCAACGAGTGGATCGCAGCAGAAATCATGACCTCGATCGTACCAATGGATCGCACTCTATGATCGTACCCACGATCGCAATGAGTGATCGTGGTGGGGATTATGGAGTGTGATCGTAGTACGATCTTAATCCTTGATCGCAACACTGGATCGCAAGTAGAAACCCTAAGGGTTTATGCGATCGCACCTGTTGGATCGTACTGGGGTTATAAGCAGTTACGATGGGAATAAGTAACACAGAATAAGCAAACGAAATAAGCACTAAGACAAATATGCAACACCAAAGAAACACTTTTGAATATAAACAAATAACAAAACTGAATTTAGATCGAGATTAAGAAAAACACAATAAGCTTAAATTTAAGAACTTTTCAAAACACAAAATAAGCAAACTTTTGAAAAGATGAAACTTTTTAGAAAACTTAAGAAAAATCAAATAAGCTAAGTATGAAACAAGCCAATAAGATTGTCAAACTTATAGCTTATCTCATACAAAAAACTTAGATTAAAGTAAAAAGATAAACTTTTGAGTACAATAAGCAAGGGGATTAAGCAAAAGCTAGCTTAATCCGATTTTAAGCCGAACCAAAAAGAAGAAAAGTAGAAGGAGAATGATGAAAAGAAACTTGATCAAATGTAAATAAAGATTAAAGCAACAAAATTAAAAACACTTACTTGGAATTAAAAGGTATTAAAAGTGCAAGACAAGTATTTAAATTGACATGTATTTAAAGAGCAAGAAATTAAAAGGTGGAAGAACTAGTGTCACTCTAGCCAACAAAGAAAAAATGAAACTAGATGATCCTATTTATAGTAGATTAGGGAGATGGTTAGAGGAAGCTTCTTCCCCTCCTTCCTTTCTTCTTAATTGCACCATTAAGTCCTTCCCTTCTTAATCTTTTGTTAATCTTGGACTTTAATGACTTTTGGCTCGGGATTTCTTTAAACTCGTCTTTTAATTCTTCAATAAATAAGACTCGAGTTCTTCGGCTTTAGTAAACTTCCGTCTTTTGACTTTTTCTTCGATAAATCTTCAGAATTGGTCTTGGACTTCCGTTCTTTTTGCACTCTTGACTTCTTGACTTCGTCTTTCATTTTTTTCTTCAATAAAAGCCCGTGAATGCCCGTGTTTTCTCCACTTTTCACCTTTTCGTCCTAAATCACAACAAAAACTGTTGGGTCAATTCAGTGCCTGATTTGTCCCTTGCACAGGATTTGGATGTAAAGTATCCTAAGTAGTGTTAGTCACTGAACTTACGTATGTTATAAGTTCAGTGTGTCATTCTTTAGAGTTCTTTAGAGTCTACGAGATAGACTCGTCATTAGCTGAGGCGGATCTCAGTAAGTGTGCAAAGAATCAAGGATGATGGAGTTAGTAAGTGATGACATAATAGCTTACTAACTCCTCAAGACTATTACTGATTACAAGACCTGAAGATGTTAAGAAGACCTGAAGAAGTGTCTTATTCATTAGTGGGCACATGTCTTATTAGCAATGAAGACAAAGGTTCAAGAGGAAGGCTTACTTTGTCAAAGGTGCAAAAAATGAAGACAACAAAGTACAAGGTGGTTACTTGTACTTTAGTAAAGCTTCTCAAGGAAGCTTCACACTCCCACTATATATATGTGGTACTTGTAATAGAATAGTCAATAATCCAACCCACAGAAACAAACATGTAATACTTTAGTGGTTTAGGGTTTCATCCTCCCATTGTTGCATAAGCTTAGCTAGCTATGAACATGGGAGTTTAGTTTGTCATTCATCGCCCGGTTTTTGTTCCGCAAACAACCGGGCAAGTCATGTATATTTGTTGATTCATTATTAATAATATATACATACGATGAAAAGTACAAGCTTGTGTTATTAGTTAGTCAATTGGTTAATTGTGCAAATGTTCTTCATTGTTCTTCACAGATTCGATGTTTGCACAAGATTCGTGGACCAACAATTGGTATCAGAGCAGGTTGGATTTTCTCTATCCAGATCCGTTCGAATGACTGCTAATAACATTTTAGTTTGTCAAATTTCAGTGTTCTTATTAAAAAACTGCTACTGCTAATATAGTCTGTGCAGTTTTTGAGAGGGAGATAATACACTGTTATTTGACTTCTGTCACAAATATATTCACAAACCCTTATCCATACCCACACCAAACCCACGTGTACATCACTTACACCACCAAAACAAAAAAAAATAATCTTATCCTAAAAAATTCTACCTCACCGTCACTTTTAATCCTTCAACAACACCACCTACTCACAAATCCTACAAATCCACAACAAACCATTTGTTTACATCGAAAATCCTACAAATCCATTACCTACCGTCTCTTTTAATCCTTCAATAACACCACCTACTCACAAATCCTACAAATCCATAACCGTCACCTCTCGCTCACATCATCACCTAACGAACATCATCAGTTTACATCGAAATCCACAACAAAAAAAAAACAATTCTATTTCTTCCTAAATTAAAATCATTCCACTCCCTATACCCACTCAAAAAAAAGAATTACACAAAAAAGACGGATTCATCTTGGTGGCCACATGATGAGATTAGATTTAATTAAAGATTCGATTTTTTTTGGGGTTCATGATGATTTAACGGTTTTCTGGATGTTCGATGTACAGACTTGTAGTTAAGGTTGTTTGTTTATAGGGTTAGATTGATGTAGTTGAATGTCGATTGAAGATGAATTCGAGGGTTGATGTTAACATTAGTGGTCCTGAAGTGTTGAATTAATGTTGACGAATTGTTGAAGATTGGATAGATATGTTCTTTATTCGTTGAAGTGGGTGTATAAGGATTTCATGTTAATCCGGTTTTTTTGACGAGCTATTGGAATGGTTCTCCGATGACATAGTGTAGATGAAGAGGGGTATTTGATATATGAGTGAGCTCATCCAAAGATTAACATATATGAATTCAGTTCGTAGAACAGTGTTGGATTGAGGAGCCGACAGAAGAGGGGTGATGAGTTACTGGGTCGTGATATGTCGACAGAAAATTAAGATGGGATGGACGTATTGGTTGATGAGGGCTTAGCCTAATACGTCTGATGAACTCAAACCTAAGACCTGGTATTTGGTACAGCACAATGATGTAGTTGGAATGGCAAGGTTGCTGATGACTTTAAAGTAGAAGAGCTGATCAAAACATCAGCAGGTTTGAAGGGATGATGGTAATGACGTATTGTACCATCGCTGAAGAAAAAGGTCAGCGGATGACACTTGTAGCTGATGTGCTTCAGCAGGTTAGCATGGTTTTATGACAAGAGCAACAGAATGTCTTTAAATGGGGAGTGAAGATGGTAGCTGGATGCTGAATCCCTGACACGAACCCACTGACCCGTGTGTTTCGAGGGTCTATAATCAGAGAGTGTGAATCTCAATAGTGAACTTGGTCGCTGTACCTTCGAACCCACAGCTCACCAACATCGCTGAGCCGGAATGAAGTTTCCAGTATATTGTTTCTGCCATTAAGAAAGCTGATAAAAGATCAGCTAAATTTGTCTGGGTCTTATAAAAGAAAGCTGATAAAATGTCTGGGTCTTATCAAAGAAGAGCTGATGGACCTTTCCAGTGAACCTCCAGCTGTTTTTGACCCCAGGCTACTTGAAACCTCAGCGAACCTATGGTCAGCGAACCTGATTGAACCAGTCCTCTGAACCCACAGGGCAGCTGAACCCCCAGGGCAGCTGAACCCCCAGGGCAGCTGAACCCCCAGGGCAGCTGAACCCCCAGGGCAGCTGAACCCCCAGGGCAGCTGAACCCCCAGGGCAGCTGAACCCCCAGGGTAGCTGAACCCTCTTGGTCATTGAACCCCTGTTCCCATGGCAGCGAACCTGCCACCAGAGGTCAACGAACCCTGTCTATGGACTCAACCTTCTTCAGCAGCTGAACCCCCAGCTGAACACCTGGACCCTGGGCAAGTGAACACCGGTCAGAGACCCTGTAATTAAAACCCTGTCAACAGCGAACCCCTGCCAACAGCGAACCCCTGTCAAAAGATGCTGCTAAAGCTGCATATTTTGAGGGGGAGAGAACCACAAGACATACACACCGCTGTGATATTGATACCGCTGTGATCCACATGCAACTGTGATATACCCACCCAAACCATACACCAAACACAAACCAAAAAAAAAAATAATAAAAAAAATAAAAATAAAAATAAAAAAAATAAAACTTCAGCTTAACAGGTATTCGCTGGCAAGATGACCAGCTGAACAACATGCTATCTTCAGAGCCTTCAGCTGTTGAAGGACTTGGTCACTCAGGATTTTTTTCTCACACCAAGACAAAGAAAGAAGATATGTTCACAGCCCCCCCTCCCCACCCCCGCAGTTGTCACCCTCCCCTACCCCGCTGTAACCACAGCCACAGAGTTTTTGAGAGACCAGGTTGTGTTACAGGGATTTGATGAAACAATTATTATACAGGGGTTTGAGAACATCAGGTGGTTGATAGGAGATGAAATTCAAGGGGAGTTGTATTTTAGGCGAGATGAAGACCATCACGCTATGCTTGTGTACTAATATGTAGCCGGTCAAAACTTGCTTGGTTCCCTAGCAAATTTTGAGGGGGAGAGAAGCGAGGACAGAGGTAAACTTGTGTTTATGTGAAGAAACACCAAGTTTACTCAAGCTACATACATACTATCATACACAACACATAACCTTCAGGGACTTAGAATGTTTACATTTGGCTGATTGAGCAAAGTCACTGAAGATGGGTTGCTGAACAAGTTGCATTGTCTGATCTTCTATGGTTGCTGCGTCAACCATTGACCACACTTCCCTGATTGAAGGTAAATGAACTCGTGATCTACATTGATATAATATGCTACTTTAATATATGCTAGGGTGAAGCATATGGTCTTTATGGCAAAGCATATAATATACTTCACTGATGACCTAAGGTGAAGTTACCTTTATGAGTTCTATATAAGCATCAGGGAATTGGTTCAAGTGTTTCTCAAAGTACAAGATCAGACATTGCAGTTCAGTAACAACTACAACAGGTACAAGACGATACAAGTTAGCGGATGACTTGAACTAGTAGAGCTAGTTATTCTTGGTATTCATTGTTGTAATATAGCAGGTAAGAAGAAGCCTTTATGCTCACTTACTGCTATTTAACTTAGGCTACTTTTCTATCCAAATAGGGGGAGATTGTTGGGTCAATTCAGTGCCTGATTTGTCCCTTGCACAGGATTTGGATGTAAAGTATCCTAAGTAGTGTTAGTCACTGAACTTACGTATGTTATAAGTTCAGTGTGTCATTCTTTAGAGTTCTTTAGAGTCTACGAGATAGACTCGTCATTAGCTGAGGCGGATCTCAGTAAGTGTGCAAAGAATCAAGGATGATGGAGTTAGTAAGTGATGACATAATAGCTTACTAACTCCTCAAGACTATTACTGATTACAAGACCTGAAGATGTTAAGAAGACCTGAAGAAGTGTCTTATTCATTAGTGGGCACATGTCTTATTAGCAATGAAGACAAAGGTTCAAAAGGAAGGCTTACTTTGTCAAAGGTGCAAAAAATGAAGACAACAAAGTACAAGGTGGTTACTTGTACTTTAGTAAAGCTTCTCAAGGAAGCTTCACACTCCCACTATATATATGTGGTACTTGTAATAGAATAGTCAATAATCCAACCCACAGAAACAAACATGTAATACTTTAGTGGTTTAGGGTTTCATCCTCCCATTGTTGCATAAGCTTAGCTAGCTATGAACATGGGAGTTTAGTTTGTCATTCATCGCCCGGTTGTTGTTCCGCAAACAACCGGGCAAGTCATGTATATTTGTTGATTCATTATTAATAATATATACATACGATGAAAAGTACAAGCTTGTGTTATTAGTTAGTCAATTGGTTAATTGTGCAAATGTTCTTCATTGTTCTTCACAGATTCGATGTTTGCACAAGATTCGTGGACCAACAATTGGTATCAGAGCAGGTTGGATTTTCTCTATCCAGATCCGTTCGAATGACTGCTAATAACATTTTAGTTTGTCAAATTTCAGTGTTCTTATTAAAAAACTGCTACTGCTAATATAGTCTGTGCAGTTTTTGAGAGGGAGATAATACACTGTTATTTGACTTCTGTCACAAATATATTCACAAACCCTTATCCATACCCACACCAAACCCACGTGTACATCACTTACACCACCAAAACAAAAAAAAATAATCTTATCCTAAAAAATTCTACCTCACCGTCACTTTTAATCCTTCAACAACACCACCTACTCACAAATCCTACAAATCCACAACAAACCATTTGTTTACATCGAAAATCCTACAAATCCATTACCTACCGTCTCTTTTAATCCTTCAATAACACCACCTACTCACAAATCCTACAAATCCATAACCGTCACCTCTCGCTCACATCATCACCTAACGAACATCATCAGTTTACATCGAAATCCACAACAAAAAAAAAACCAATTCTATTTCTTCCTAAATTAAAATCATTCCACTCCCTATACCCACTCAAAAAAAAGAATTACACAAAAAAGACGGATTCATCTTGGTGGCCACATGATGAGATTAGATTTAATTAAAGATTCGATTTTTTTTGGGGTTCATGATGATTTAACGGTTTTCTGGATGTTCGATGTACAGACTTGTAGTTAAGGTTGTTTGTTTATAGGGTTAGATTGATGTAGTTGAATGTCGATTGGAGATGAATTCGAGGGTTGATGTTAACATTAGTGGTCCTGAAGTGTTGAATTAATGTTGACGAATTGTTGAAGATTGGATAGATATGTTCTTTATTCGTTGAAGTGGGTGTATAAGGATTTCATGTTAATCCGGTTTTTTTGACGAGCTATTGGAATGGTTCTCCGATGACATAGTGTAGATGAAGAGGGGTATTTGATATATGAGTGAGCTCATCCAAAGATTAACATATATGAATTCAGTTCGTAGAACAGTGTTGGATTGAGGAGCCGACAGAAGAGGGGTGATGAGTTACTGGGTCGTGATATGTCGACAGAAAATTAAGATGGGATGGACGTATTGGTTGATGAGGGCTTAGCCTAATACGTCTGATGAACTCAAACCTAAGACCTGGTATTTGGTACAGCACAATGATGTAGTTGGAATGGCAAGGTTGCTGATGACTTTAAAGTAGAAGAGCTGATCAAAACATCAGCAGGTTTGAAGGGATGATGGTAATGACGTATTGTACCATCGCTGAAGAAAAAGGTCAGCGGATGACACTTGTAGCTGATGTGCTTCAGCAGGTTAGCATGGTTTTATGACAAGAGCAGCAGAATGTCTTTAAATGGGGAGTGAAGATGGTAGCTGGATGCTGAATCCCTGACACGAACCCACTGACCCGTGTGTTTCGAGGGTCTATAATCAGAGAGTGTGAATCTCAATAGTGAACTTGGTCGCTGTACCTTCGAACCCACAGCTCACCAACATCGCTGAGCCGGAATGAAGTTTCCAGTATATTGTTTCTGCCATTAAGAAAGCTGATAAAAGATCAGCTAAATTTGTCTGGGTCTTATAAAAGAAAGCTGATAAAATGTCTGGGTCTTATCAAAGAAGAGCTGATGGACCTTTCCAGTGAACCTCCAGCTGTTTTTGACCCCAGGCTACTTGAAACCTCAGCGAACCTATGGTCAGCGAACCTGATTGAACCAGTCCTCTGAACCCACAGGGCAGCTGAACCCCCAGGGCAGCTGAACCCCCAGGGCAGCTGAACCCCCAGGGCAGCTGAACCCCCAGGGCAGCTGAACCCCCAGGGCAGCTGAACCCCCAGGGCAGCTGAACCCCCAGGGTAGCTGAACCCTCTTGGTCATTGAACCCCTGTTCCCATGGCAGCGAACCTGCCACCAGAGGTCAACGAACCCTGTCTATGGACTCAACCTTCTTCAGCAGCTGAACCCCCAGCTGAACACCTGGACCCTGGGCAAGTGAACACCGGTCAGAGACCCTGTAATTAAAACCCTGTCAACAGCGAACCCCTGCCAACAGCGAACCCCTGTCAAAAGATGCTGCTAAAGCTGCATATTTTGAGGGGGAGAGAACCACAAGACATACACACCGCTGTGATATTGATACCGCTGTGATCCACATGCAACTGTGATATACCCACCCAAACCATACACCAAACACAAACCAAAAAAAAAAAATAATAATAAAAAAATAAAATAAAAAATAAAAATAAAACTTCAGCTTAACAGGTATTCGCTGGCAAGATGACCAGCTGAACAACATGCTATCTTCAGAGCCTTCAGCTGTTGAAGGACTTGGTCACTCAGGATTTTTTTCTCACACCAAGACAAAGAAAGAAGATATGTTCACAGCCCCCCCCCTCCCCACCCCCGCAGTTGTCACCCTCCCCTACCCCGCTGTAACCACAGCCACAGAGTTTTTGAGAGACCAGGTTGTGTTACAGGGATTTGATGAAACAATTATTATACAGGGGTTTGAGAACATCAGGTGGTTGATAGGAGATGAAATTCAAGGGGAGTTGTATTTCAGGCGAGATGAAGACCATCACGCTATGCTTGTGTACTAATATGTAGCCGGTCAAAACTTGCTTGGTTCCCTAGCAAATTTTGAGGGGGAGAGAAGCGAGGACAGAGGTAAACTTGTGTTTATGTGAAGAAACACCAAGTTTACTCAAGCTACATACATACTATCATACACAACACATAACCTTCAGGGACTTAGAATGTTTACATTTGGCTGATTGAGCAAAGTCACTGAAGATGGGTTGCTGAACAAGTTGCATTGTCTGATCTTCTATGGTTGCTGCGTCAACCATTGACCACACTTCCCTGATTGAAGGTAAATGAACTCGTGATCTACATTGATATAATATGCTACTTTAATATATGCTAGGGTGAAGCATATGGTCTTTATGGCAAAGCATATAATATACTTCACTGATGACCTAAGGTGAAGTTACCTTTATGAGTTCTATATAAGCATCAGGGAATTGGTTCAAGTGTTTCTCAAAGTACAAGATCAGACATTGCAGTTCAGTAACAACTACAACAGGTACAAGACGATACAAGTTAGCGGATGACTTGAACTAGTAGAGCTAGTTATTCTTGGTATTCATTGTTGTAATATAGCAGGTAAGAAGAAGCCTTTATGCTCACTTACTGCTATTTAACTTAGGCTACTTTTCTATCCAAATAGGGGGAGATTGTTGGGTCAATTCAGTGCCTGATTTGTCCCTTGCACAGGATTTGGATGTAAAGTATCCTAAGTAGTGTTAGTCACTGAACTTACGTATGTTATAAGTTCAGTGTGTCATTCTTTAGAGTTCTTTAGAGTCTACGAGATAGACTCGTCATTAGCTGAGGCGGATCTCAGTAAGTGTGCAAAGAATCAAGGATGATGGAGTTAGTAAGTGATGACATAATAGCTTACTAACTCCTCAAGACTATTACTGATTACAAGACCTGAAGATGTTAAGAAGACCTGAAGAAGTGTCTTATTCATTAGTGGGCACATGTCTTATTAGCAATGAAGACAAAGGTTCAAGAGGAAGGCTTACTTTGTCAAAGGTGCAAAAAATGAAGACAACAAAGTACAAGGTGGTTACTTGTACTTTAGTAAAGCTTCTCAAGGAAGCTTCACACTCCCACTATATATATGTGGTACTTGTAATAGAATAGTCAATAATCCAACCCACAGAAACAAACATGTAATACTTTAGTGGTTTAGGGTTTCATCCTCCCATTGTTGCATAAGCTTAGCTAGCTATGAACATGGGAGTTTAGTTTGTCATTCATCGCCCGGTTGTTGTTCCGCAAACAACCGGGCAAGTCATGTATATTTGTTGATTCATTATTAATAATATATACATACGATGAAAAGTACAAGCTTGTGTTATTAGTTAGTCAATTGGTTAATTGTACAAATGTTCTTCATTGTTCTTCACAGATTCGATGTTTGCACAAGATTCGTGGACCAACAAAAACACAAACCACGCATAATTCCGACATAAAAGACATAAAATACACGTTTTGGCTCGGTTATTATTGAAATTAAGTGGTAAAAAGGATGGGTGTTTACACACCTATCAAATCCCCTACACTTGACCATTGCAATGTCCTCATGCAATGCATTAGTTACAAAGCACGTTTACATTTTTCATCATAATCAATCCAAGTTGGCCTTTATTAAAGAGATAGAAAACTACAAACATTCAAAGTAAAGAAATCAAAAGCATACCTTGGGTTTTGAAAATGTCATGAATAATCATCATCCTCAAGTTTTCACTTTCTCCAAACCAAGCTTAAAAACGAGATCATTGTTATTATAAGTTAACAAACTAACACGAACTCATGTGGGCCAATTACTCACTTAGACTCCCTTATTCCTAGGGGTATCTCTTATATTTTATTATTGTCTTAAATGATCACGAGGATGCATTGTTGACTTATTTCGATAGTTATTTAGGCCGAAAATAAAGTGAACGATTTAATCAATAGTTAGCTAAAGGACAAAATCTTTTAAAACTGCTTCTCGAGACCTCATAAAGTTCATATCTTGGCATAACTCGCTTCGCGATTTGAGACCTTTCTCGGACCGATATTTGGCAGCGACTTCATACTTCAAACCTTGAGAGACGTTCATGAAATAATGGTCTTCTCTTCACAATAGGAATTTCTTCACTTGAAGTTTTGAGAGATTCATACTTGGACCACGACTTCTCATTTTTCTCCAATCTTTATTTTGGACTTTGATTTACAACGATCCGCCTCCTTTTATGACTTGGATCTATTTATCCTCGTACCTTGCTAGGGTCTTTTCGGATACACTTCTCCATGACTTTTGAGGAGTTTTTGCTTTTCGTCGTGTGTCTCGATCCTTCATATTGATTTTTGATAAATGATTCTTCACATCACTTTGGATCTTTAGCAACAAAATATAGCCCTCATGTCTTGTTAGGACCTTTTTGGACTCGCCAATCTTCGCATCCCGCTTCAATAAGTTATGCCTTGGCTATGAACTCTAATCCATACCGAGCAACTTTTAAACGATCTTGGGCTAGAAGCTAAGTAACTTTTCAAATCGTACAACCTTATTTATTGTAGATAAATATATTAGCAAGCGATGGGAGAATAGGCTTATAATTAACTCACATAAATTCACGAAAGAATACCGAACTTATAATTGGCTTTATCATCTCTCGTTCTCCACAGTTTAAAATCTCAAGTAATGAGACTCGTGGATGCTTAGCCTATTAAATCAAAGTTTTGGGTTTTCGAGTCGTCTATAGGATCTTGCAAATTCTTAGACTTTTTCAAGTTTAGAAATCGCGTTTTAAAGTTCCCTTGATAAACGACTCTCTAGGATCAATTATAGTAACTTACGAAAAGTTCTTGTTCTTAACCCGTGAGAGTTAAGACTTTCGCGTTTTATAGCTCCCTATATAAAAGCCTAGCAAAACTTGACTTAAACACGTTAAGGATACTAGCTAGAGTAAACTAAGATAAGTAAAGTCGGGTTGAGTCAAAAGATTCACAACGTTTGAAAACTAAAACCACTTTATTAAACATTTATTCTAGCAAAGAAAGAAAATAACTATACAAAGGCAAAAACTAATAGGCCAAAATAGATCAAAAAAATTTTGAAATTTTGAAAAATGTCGAAAAATTGATTTTCCGGTTAAAATGAGGACAAATACAAGGAAAAAACCACTTAACTTCGATAGAAGTCCACCCTACACTTAATATAAACATTGTCCTCAATGTTTAAGCATGTGGGAGTAAACTCCCCTACACTTAGGACATTGTGCAGTTTGTTTAAATCTCGTTAAGGAAAGGACAACTAAAGAGATTCCTATTTTAATATTTAGAAAATATAAAATAGTGAATCGAAAAGAGTTTAGGATAGAACCGGGAAGATGGGAACACGGAATCACGGGTCGTCAAGAATCATCAAGAGTGGATCATTGAGCTCGAATCCCTGATTAAGAGAGGAGAGGAAATAGCAAACCAACGGGTCTCCCCTACACATAGGATAACTTGATTTTTGATTACCGAGTCGTGAGCCTGACTCGACCTTGATCATCAAAGGAAGAAGCATGAAATATATCCACCAGGATCAAAGACATAGTTTTCGTCCATCAAATAGCACAAGCTTAAGGCGAACAAGGCAAGCCAAAGAAGAGTAGGCAAGGTTCCCATAAGCAAAGATGGAGCACGGTGGAAGCAAGTATGGTGAGGTGCAAGCATGTCTTCAATAGTTCCAAAGATTTTTCCTTTTATTTCATCAGGTGGATACTGAGATGGCTGTAGAATATCGATACCGGGGTCGAACACCTTTTCCTTTAAGGGAAAATAGCACTCAGGCTCAGCAGAGTGTGAAGAAGATCCGTGAAGAAGCACAACCTCGTCCTCAAAAGGGGGACAAAGAGGTGTTAAATCATACGTGTTGCGGATATTGGTGTCGACCAGTTTCTTCTCCTTTGAAAGAATGTTCTTCAAATCCAAAGTAGGATCAAGACGATAATCTTCAAAATCATAAGGAGGAGCATCACTCTCATGAGGGAAGTATGTATTGAGAAATGCAGAGAAGTCTTCCTCAAACGAGTAATCGTCCAAAGTAGGATCGAGTGATGGCGGAGGATCTTCATCATGTGAAGAATCACTCGAAAGAGTATCGGCCTCATCAAAATCATCATATGTGGGCAGGTCGGGATACTCAGAAGTAAGGTCATCATAATCATTCGAATCTGAGCTAGAATCATCATCATAAGCATCGAAGATCGGTGGAGAATCATAAATGGGTGAAGGGTCCAAATTGGATAGAGAATCATCCACATTATCTTGAAAAAGTGGATTATCAATGGAAGAATCGAATAGAGGATTGTTGTAGACGACAAAATCATCAAGCACATTAATCATATTCACTGATTCTCATCCAAAGGATTTGCTTGTAAGCTTCCCCATTTTGAAAACTTGTGCATCATTCCCGACTCGTAAGATTAACTCACCTTCGACAACATCAACTAGAGCTCGTCCGGTTCTCAAGAATGGCCGACCAAGTATTAAAGGAATACGAGGGTCCATTTCATAATCAACAACGACAAAGTCGACTGGGAAAGTAAATGTGCCAACTTTAATGAACACGTCTTCGACAATACCAACGGGGTAAGCGAGAGTGCGATTTACAAGTTCAAGAGTCATATTTGTTGGAGTGAGGTCGGGTAATGATAGTGTTTTCCAAACACTCAAAGGCATCAAATTAATACTGGCCCCGAGATTAGCAAGGGCAGTAAATTCTTTAGTTTTGTTGAAAACGCAAGGCAACACAAAACGACCTGGATCTCCAAGCTTTTCCGGAAGTTCTTTAAGAATAACTGCAGAGCAGTTTTCATTTAAGCGTGTGTTGGCGAGCTCAATCAACTTTTCCTTCTTGTTAAGCAATTCCTTGAATGCTTTGACAAATTTCGGCATGTGGAAAAGTGCTTCGAGAAATCTAATGTTGAAGTTCATTTGAGAGATCATCTTCACATAGCTCGACACTTGAGAGTCATCCTTGGTTAGCATTTTGGTCTTGCCTAGACGAGAGGGATAAGGGATATTGGGTTTTGGTGGTGAAGGTGCAGGTGTAGCAGGTAAAGGTTGAGATGTTGAAGGTTCCTTCCTAGAGACATTGTCATGGCGAGGCGAAGACGGTAATGGTGCACTAATACTAGGTGTAGGAGGAGTAGGGATAAATGGTGGTGGAGGAGGTGTAGATGATGGGGGCGGGATAGGTGGATCTACTATGGTGACTCCACTACGGGTAGTAATAGCACTCACATTTGCTCGCGGATTGGTGACGGTGTTTGAAGGTAGAGAACTTGCAGTAGAAGGTTGAGCGGCGGGCAAGAAACTAGCAAGCATATTCTTCAAATCATTTGTTTGATTGCTGAAGGAAGATTGGATATTATCTCGAAGCTCGGATCTTATCTCATTCCCTTGCTTGGTAATATCTCCTTTAAGATTGATAATTTGGCTCTGCAGATTCTTGATTTGCTCACCTTGGGTCCTCATTATGGCTTCAACATCGGGATTAATAGGTGGGGTTTGTTGAGTGGGTGGGTGATAAGGATTAGAAGCTCTTGGTGGGATTTGGTTGCTTCTATTGTAGTTGTTGGCGGGGTTTTGGTTTTGAGGAGAGAAACCGGGTGAAAGGTAGTTGTTGGATCGGTAACTCAGCAAGTTTCTATCCCCTTGAGGTCGAGCTTGGTAATTTTCCGATGAATAATTACCATAAGCTGCATACACATTTTCCGGATTTCCTTGTGTAGAAGGACAATCAGTGTATGAGTGAGGACCGCCGCATGTTTCACAAGAAGGTGCAACCGCTTTAACTTGTTGTTGTTGGTTTGAAGCGAGAAGCAAAATACTTTTGCTCATTTCAGTCATCATGCGGGTGAGTTCGGTCATATCAGGGTTTGCTGTAGTAGAAGAAACATTGACTCTCGGGTTGTTCCTTGAAGAAGCAGAGGAATCCCAGTTTTTATGGTGAGTAGTCATGTTCTCAATTAACTCTCTACACTCCTCGGGTCTCCTTTTCATGAATGTGCCACCGGCGGCTGCATTAATCGTATCACGATCTCGAAAAGTCAAACCGTTGTAGAAAGTATCAATTAAGGTCACAGGGAGCATGTTGTGGTTTGGACAACGATCAATCAAGACATTATATCTTTCCCAAGCATCAAAAAGAGATTCATCGGGATCTTGCATGAAACCGCTGATTTGATTGCGAAGGCTCGTGACCATGGATGGTGGAAAGTAGCGCGACAAAAAGCGTTGAGTCATGTCATCCCAAGTGTGAATTGAATTCTTCGGGAGACGATCAAACCATTTCTCGGCATGATGTGATAAAGTATGTGGGAAGAGTTGTAGGCGAATAACATCCATTGTGGCACCGGGGCACTTCATGCTTTGGGTGATTGTAATGAACTTTTCCAGGTGTTTGTTGGCATCATCATCAGGCAATCCTATAAAAGGATTTGTTTGCACTTGCTGAATCATGTGGTGCTTCAACGAAAACTCAGGAGCCGTGATTTGCATCGGCGCAATCGGTCCTCCTCGTCCAAACATGGTAGGTTGACAAAGCTCCTCCATTGTCCGAAGATCGGGCTGTGGAAGAACATTGTTGTTATTGTTGAGGTGCGGTGGATTATTGTTGTTGTTAACACCTGACATACTTAAATCTTCTCGAGTCTCGGGCTCTTGATAATTAGAAGATCTAGTACGCATACACCTACAAAGACAAAAGAAAACAATACCAAACACAAAGAGAATATATATACACAAATAAAGATAAAATCTTTTCGGATTTTTGAATTTTTTAATTTTTATGGTTTTTTGAATTTTTTTAAGCAAGAAAATAACGCTCACAAGTGAACGGATCCCAAAAAGCAACGCGTCTCTCACAGAAAACCGTTAATCTTTACGAAAAGAGCCGGCAGCGGCGCCATTTGATAACTGGGTTTTTTACCTAATTAAAAAGATTCGTTTAAGTGTGTCTAATCGAATTGATATGGTTAACTATGTGACTCTATTGTTCTTTGGTGAAACAAATGTTTGTGTCGTTGTAATATATTAAAAGTGCAAAAACAATTAAGATAAATCTACAATCTAATCTTAAAATGAATGACGGGAATTTACATCTAAAACTAATTTAGAATAAATGGTGCGAGTATTTAAAAGCGAGACTAAAAGTAAATGGCACAATTTTTAAACTTTGAAAAGTAAATTAATTAAATGACTTGAAATAAAAACGTGACAAAAATTAAATTTGACAATGTAATAAATCAAATAAAGAGGCGGGAAAACAAAATTTAAAATAAAACAAAAAAACAAAAATAAAACAAGACAATGAGTTCGATCGCACTGCGATCGCAACCAATGAAGTGGTTGGATCGCAACTTGATCGCAGCTTGATCACAGTCCACGATCGCACTCAGTGCGATGGAAACAAATAGGGATCGTACTCCCGGATCGCATCCAGCAATCGTACTTAGTGATCGGACTCCACTACGATCGCAACGAGTGGATCGCAGCAGAAATCATGACCTCGATCGTACCAATGGATCGCACTCTATGATCGTACCCACGATCGCAATGAGTGACCGTGGTGGGGATTATGGAGTGTGATCATAGTACGATCTTAATCCTTGATCGCAACACTGGATCGCAAGTAGAAACCCTAAGGGTTTATGCGATCGCACCTGTTGGATCGTACTGGGTTATAAGCAGTTACGATGGGAATAAGTAACACAAAATAAGCAAACGAAATAAGCACTAAGACAAATATGCAACACCAAAGAAACACTTTTGAATATAAACAAATAACAAAACTGAATTTAGATCGAGATTAAGAAAAACACAATAAGCTTAAATTAAGAACTTTTCAAAACACAAAATAAGCACACAAAATAAGCAAACTTTTGAAAAGATGAAACTTTTTAGAAAACTTAAGAAAAATCAAATAAGCTAAGTATGAAACAAGCCAATAAGATTGTCAAACTTATAGCTTATCTCATACAAAAAACTTAGATTAAAGTAAAAAGATAAACTTTTGAGTACAATAAGCAAGGGTATTAAGCAAAAGCTAGCTTAATCCGATTTTAAGCCGAACCAAAAAGAAGAAAAGTAGAAGGAGAATGATGAAAAGAAACTTGATCAAATGTAAATAAAGATTAAAGCAACAAAATTAAAAACACTTACTTGGATTTAAAAGGTATTAAAAGTGCAAGACAAGTATTTAAATTGACATGTATTTAAAGAGCAAGAAATTAAAAGGTGGAAGAACTAGTGTCACTCTAGCCAACAAAGAAAAAATGAAACTAGATGATCCTATTTATAGTATATTAGGGAGATGGTTAGAGGAAGCTTCCTCCCCTCCTTCCTTTCTTCTTAATTGCACCATTAAGTCCTTCCCTTCTTAATCTTTTGTTAATCTTGGACTTTAATGACTTTTGGCTCGGGATTTCTTTAAACTCGTCTTTTAATTCTTCAATAAATAAGACTCGAGTTCTTCGGCTTTAGTAAACTTCTGTCTTTTGACTTTTTCTTCGATAAATCTTCAGAATTGGTCTTGGACTTCCGTTCTTTTTGCACTCTTGACTTCTTGACTTCGTCTTCCATCTTTTTCTTCAATAAAAGCCCGTGAATGCCCGTGTTTTCTCCACTTTTCACCTTTTCGTCCTAAATCACAACAAAAACACAAACCACGCATAATTCCGACATAAAAGACATAAAATACACGTTTTGGCTCGGTTATTATTGTAATTAAGTGGTAAAAAGGATGGGTGTTTACACACCTATCAGCAATTTTGATGTTTTGGAAACTTGTTTATATTTTTAGATATCATGTATCTGTGTCGCATGACATGTCACGTCTTACCCAAAATATAACAAAGTCTATACTTTACTAGACGTGCGGCGTGCGTCTTTACTATGCAAAGCACTACGTGAGTGCGGCATATGGAAACTTATCACAACGTCTTGTGAATAAGGTGTCTAGTAAGGATACATGATCCGCGTCATCGGGGTTGCATCCCTCTTATGTTTCAAGTTGAATTATTAGGTTCACTTAATCCTCTTACCCCACCTGGAGGCGTATTGTACATGTACGGTATTGAATGAATGCATATGAATAAGATATGGCACATTAAAATAATAATTATATTCATACGACTATAGAGACATCCTAAAAAATAATTTCACAAAACAAGCCGTGGAGCTAGCTAGGCACCACGGCATTTTATTAGAACGTTTACATTTTTTGTTTTAACAAGATTGGGAAGTCCTAAAAAACAAAAAAGGAACCTAGAAAAAACATAAGAAGCAAAACAGATAGAGTGCATGGATCTTCATTAAAGCCATATATAGCAAAGTATCCATGCGGAAGCCGTAGCTTTCAAAGATAGCACCTTTTGAGATTGGAGATGTTCCATGTGCGTTCTAGATCACGGCCATCCATGTCACGTAACTTGTACGCGCCTCGTCCTAAGGCTTCCGTGACCTCATACGGTCCTTCCCACTTAGGGCCCAGCTTTCCTGTATTCTCCGCTCGACTTGCTTCGTTAGCACGATAGACATAATCTCTCGGTCGAAAAGAAACACCTTTAACCTTGGCGTCATACTAAGCCTTCATTTTAGCCTTGGACTTAGCCTCATTGATGGCTGATACCTCCCTTTTTTCTGCTAATAAATCCAGGTTGATTCGTAGCTGCTCGTCGTTCGAGACGACGTTAACCTCCACTGTGCGGATGGTAGGCATCCCTATTTCTGTTGGTATAACAGCTTCAGTTCCGTAGGCCAATGCGAATGGAGTGTCCCCGTTGGCTGTTTTGATCATAGTCCTATGCGCCCATAGGACATGTGGTAGTTCATCCACCCATTTGGCACTTCGTTCCTCCAAGCGTGCCTTGATGCCGTTTCCCAAGCTTCTATTTGCTCGTTCCACAAGGCCATTTGTCTGCGGGTGCTTAACAGACGCGAAGCGCCATTTGATATTCAATGATGCGCACCAGTCCTTGAATGGATTATCCGCGAACTGTTTACCGTTGTCCGAGATGATTTCTCCTGGCAAGCCAAAACGGCACACAATGTTCTCCCAAACAAACTTTTTAACTTGTTTGCCTGTGATGGATTTGACTGCCTTGGCCTCTATCCAACGTGTAAAGTAGTCCATTGCGACAATCAAGAACTTAACTCCCCCCGCAGCTACAAGAAATGGTCCTGCGATGTCGATTCCCCACTTATAGAATGGCCATGGGGATGTAATAGGTGTAAGCTCCTACTGCGGATGTCGCGGCACTGGTCTATGCACTTGGCAATCACTGCACTTACGAATCATGTCGCGTGCGTCCCTATGCATGGTAGGCCAATAATATCCTGTACGTAGGGCTCGAGCTACCACGGATTGCGAACCTGCGTGCATGCCGCATAACCCTTCATGTATCTCACTGATCACATAAGTGGCCTGACGTGGTCCAACACACCGCAACCACGGCTGCAAGAAAGAGCGCTTATAGAGGATACCTTCGCGAAACTCGAAGTGCTGCGACTTCCTTCTGATGCGTCGTGTCGCCTTTTCATCGTCCGGAAGGGTTTCATTAGTCAAATAGTTGACGATTGGGGTCATCCATGTAGGTCCCTCCTCTTCAACTATTGTAGCGACCTCCCCTTCTGTTATAGATTTTTCCTTGAGTATTTCCACCAAGACTTGCTTGGATAAGTGGGCAAAACTTATAGACGCGATCTTGTTAAGAGCGTCCGCCTTCTTGTTCTCACCTCTTGGTACCTGCTTAATAGAAAACTTGCTGAAAGCCGTGATGAGTGACTTTACCTTCTCCAAGTACCGGACCATGTTATCCTCCTTAGCTACATATCCACCTAGAATGTGGTTCGCGACAAGCCGTGAGTCCACGTAAGCCTCAAGGTTGCGGACTCCCATTCTAGCGGCGATTTTTAAACCCGCAATTAATGCCTCGTATTCCGCCTCATTGTTGGTGGCTGTGAACTCAAAGCGAAGGGTGTAGGTAAACTCCATTCATTCCGGATTCGTAAGGATGAGACCAGCTCTTGACCCATCCATACACGAAGATCCGTCCGTGTATAACACCCATGGTTCTGCTGGAGTTTCGTCTTGTTTTACAATTGGCCCTTCTTCATCCGACTTTTCTACCAAGAAATCCGCCAAGATTTGGCCTTTAACAGCCGTCCTTGGCCTATAAGATATGTTGTGTTCTCCCAATAGAATGCTCCACTTTTGTAGCCTACCTGCCACATCCGGTCTAGAGATTACTTGTTTTATTGGTTGGTCGGTAATGACTACAATTGGATGCGCCTGAAAGTATCGGCGCAACCGTTTTGTAGCAAACACTAGTGCCAAAACCAATTTTTCCATAGAGGAGTAATTCAACTCCGACCCTTGTAATGTTCTACTTATGAAGTAGACCGGAGTTTGTACCGTGTCCCTATCCGTCATGAGTACCACACTTATTGCTCCATGTGTGGCTGATAGATACATGATGAGCTCCTCCTTTGGTCGGGGAGCTACTAGCATGGGGAGAGATGCGAGGTGTTGCTTGAGTTGACCAAAGGCTTCCTCAGCTTCCTTTGTCCACCGGAAGTCTCCCTTCTTAATGCACTTCTTGAGTGTTTTGAATAGGGGGAGTGACTTCTCTGCGGACTTTGATAAGAAACTATTTAGCCCGACCAACTTCCCATTTAAGGACTGCACCTCTTTCCGCGTCTGAGGGGATGGTAGCTGTATTATTGCGTCCATTTTTCTGGGCAAGGTTTGATGCCATTTGGATCAATCATATATCCAAGTAACATTCCTTCCGTTGCCCCAAACGTGCATTTCTTTGGATTTAGCTTCATATTAATCCTCCTTAATGTGTCGAACGTCTCTTGGACATCCCGGAGAAGTGCATCCTCCGTATGACTTTTGATGACTAAGTCATCCACATATACCTCCAGGTTGCGGCCTATTTGTGAGTCAAAGGCTTTGTCCACAAGCCGCTGGTATGTCGCCCCGACGTTCTTTAGTCCAAACGGCATTTTTGTATAACAGTATACGCCCTGACTAGTATGGAACGCCGTCTTCTCTGCGTCCTCTTCCGCCATCTGGATCTGGTGGTATCCTTTATATGCGTCTAAGAAGCACTTAAAGGGATATCCACATAAGGATTCCACCTTCCAGTCGATCTCCGGTAACGGGTAACAATCCTGTGGACAAGTTTGTTCAAATCCGTGAAATCCACGCACATGCGCCAGCTTCCGTCATGCTTTTTGACCATGACTGGGTTGGATAACCACTCGTGGTAGTATACCTCGCGCATGATACCTGCGTCCACTAGTTTCTGTACCTCATCCAGTATCACTCGGCTGCGTTCAGGTGCCTGACCGCGCTTTTTTTGCTTGACGGGTTGGTACCCCTGGCGGATCTGGAGCTTATGTTCTGCTATCGCGTGTGGTACGCCCGTCATATGCTTGGGCTCCCATGCGAATATATCTAAATTTGCTTTCAAGAGAGAGCACATGGCCCTTTTGCCGTCATCCGAGAGCGTTGCCCCTATGGACACCTCTTGTTCCGGGTAATCGGGATGAATTGCCACCCTCCAATTGGGAGGTGGTGATCCATCCTTGGGTGGAACAGGTGGAACCGGTGTTGTCACGGCATGACACTCGGACGCTGGCACGATTGTGTTGTAAATGGTGACAATTCCCCCTTCCATAGGGAACTTGATCATTCTGTGTGCCGTGGAAGGTACCGCCCGTATGGCCAGAATACATGGTCTGCCTATGATCCCATTGTATGGAGAATGTGAGCGTATCACCATAAAGTTCATCCACGTAGTGGTGGAGTGCTCTTCATTCCCAATGGTTACAAGCAGACGCGGTTGCCCTATCGGCCAGATGGTGTCTCCACTAAAACCAATGAGCGGCGTCGTGGCCGGTATCAATTGGCTTCTTATTTATGGTCGTAACTGCACAAAACAGTGTTCGTACAGTACTTCTGCTAATGACCCTCCATCCACATACATGCGACGAACATTGTGTGTTCTAATGCTTATCTCAATAGTGAGAGGCGCATCAATCACATCGCTTGCTGTGATGGGAGGGAATGAGATTTCCCTGCCGCGTGAAAATTTTTGACTAATTTTCTGCCTTGTGCGGCGCTGCCTGGATTGGATCATGTATATAGTTGAAGGTTTGTCCTTTTGGGGATCCTTCTTGTCATACTTCTTGTTGTCTTTCCCATCCTTCCAATCCTTAACCAAATGCTTGAGTTTACCTGACTTGATCAGTGACTCAATATGCTTCTTGAGTTGGATACACTCCTCCGTACCATGGCCCTTGTCGTTATGGAATTCGCAGAAACGATTTCCTTGGCGACGGTCTAGCGGAGTCGTCATTGGGGGAGGCCTTGGGAAATTAGCCCCTTCCGTCAGCAAGATCTCCCGGTAGGACATCTTTAGAGGGGTAAACTTATCGAAAATTACGTTTTAACTAAATTTTCCGTCAGCAAATTATTAACTAAAGATCTTCCGTCAGCACATTAAATTTTCCGTCAGCAAGATCTTCCGTCAGCAAGATTATCAAAATTGTTAACTAAAGATGTGTTGAAAGTCTTTTCAAGTAGTTAGAGTTCGTTATAGTTTAAAATTACGTTTGGATCTGCTAATCAGAAGTAGTAGTATAATCAGCTCAGAAATCGGTGTAGAAATAGAAGGAGTAGATTAGTTCAACAAGTTTGATTACTAGCTGGTGGATTACCTTAGTTTGCAGTTATCGGTGATGATCAGTTCAGTAGGCGTTCTATTTGGAAGTTGCTGTTTGATAAATATTTCACGGCTAGTCCATTGTTCAGTTCCGTATTATTAGCAGTTGAGTTTGTTAGGATAATTGAGAATCGAGTTATCGATTCCGAGTTATCTGTTTCGAGTACCACTCTTTCTGATCAGTTTTTATTCTTTCATTTCAGAATGTACTTTATCTGATCAAGTTGAAACTAGATGTTTGGTTTATAGAAATCATTCAATATAAATCAGAACTGTATGATTCAGAATCGTAGGCTTTGTTTTGTTTTTCTGTGCCTTGTTTGTTTTACAGGTTTATAGTTTGATACACAAGAGTTCAGAAATTCTAACTTTCGATGGCTGCAAGTTTCTGTTTGAAGCTAGTTCGATAACTAGTTTATTGAATTCATTCTCTTGATTCTGTTTGAAAGCTCATAAGCTCAAAGCTTATGAGCGTTAACAAGTTCCTGTTTCGTTTGGTTGTAAATTGTGCAGGTTTTGGATTCGCTTGTGATCAAATAGTAGATCAGTAGTCGAGTTCAGTAGTGGTAATTGGTTTTTAAGTCGGCTCAGCGCCGCGCTTCGACATCAGCGGGCGGGCCTGGATGCAGGAAGAATTCACTTTCATTTTCTGCAAATGCAAATAAAAGCTAATAGAATTCATTGTGCATTATCATCTTGTTTTGTTTTTTTTATTTGATTGGTGCACTAGTTAGCTGTGGTGATTTAGTACTTGATTTTTGATCACTTGTTCTTCCTTAATCAGTAGAATTTACTTGAACTAATTTTTAGTAGATATAGGATTAAAAGTATATTGTTAAAGATAAGAGTAATCTGTTAAAAGGTAAAAAAATAGCTAGCTAAGATTTGATTATCAGTATCTGTATTTTAGAAGCTTAGAAACAATTTTAGTCGATTTACATGTTTGGTCCCTTACTTTGTATACTAGTATATCAGTCTTAGTCCAGTTCTGTTAAGTTTAGTTAACTCGTTAGTCCAGATTAGTTAGGCTAGTTAGATTGTCATTGGGCTTCACAGTTATTTTGTTGGGCTTTGGATTGAATTGTAGAGCCCTCTCATTTGTTAGTAGATTGGATTTTGTTTACTTTTGGACTTATAGATTTAGGAATAGATTTAGTATAAATAATAGGTTTTATAAAATTAACTTTTAGATTTAAATTTTGTATTTTGCATTTTAAATTTGTAGAATAAATTTGTATTGTCAGTTTTAAAATTCGTGCATTAAATGTGTAATTGCTAAATGTTTTTAGGTTAGTACGTATACGTAGTTTATAAAATATTTTTACCTTTTTACTTGCTTCTTGCCAATTAGACATAGAATTCCAAACAAGTTTTTACCACCAAAAACAATTAAGTCTTTGCTTGGATAGTTTCATCAATTCGAATCGATACCGAGAAAAACGAACTGCATTATACAAAATATTAAATGGCGCCGCTGCCGGTTCTTTTCGTGAAGATTAACGATTTCGAGTGAGACGATTGGATTTTGGGATCCGTTCACTTTGTGAACGTTATTTTTTACGTATTATAAATCAAAAAGATAAAAAAAAAATCAAAAAGATAAAAATACAAAAAATAAAAAATCACAAAAATCAATTTTTTTCCTAAAGAATTGAACCAAAAAAATAAAAAATCCAAAAAGTAATCTTTTTCCTAAAAGATTACAACAAAAATATATATTATATCGTTTTCATCGTTTTTACCTAGATATAGTATTTTTCTTAAAAAAACAAATAAATACAAAAATATTTTTGATATATTATTATATGTAGATAAGTATACGTAGATACGAACAACCAACATACATATTCTCCATAAGTATTGCCGAGGCAATACACCGTGTTGAGGGGCGTTCCGGTCCTTGACACGCGTATCGATCCAATTTAATTAAGCAAGAATAGATAAATACTTCCAATAGGCAATAATTCGAAGAATACAAACTACTAAAGTGAATAGATAGGCGACGTGCTATAAAATGCCGTCTAAGGGTTAATAGGTACTTAAGTGCTTCGCGCCACCTAACCCCCCGTTCACTAGTGCGTATTCTAAGAAGGAAGGCTTTATTGGGGGTCTTGCACCCAAGTAGTAATTATATATATACTTTCTTGTGGATATTTCATATCGAACCTCGAGGGAGATTATCTTTTCTTTCTCAAAAGTCGACCGAGGGCTACTCCCTCATTCCTCGTGTTTACTTACACGTGTACTCGCACGCGTGTAAACATACCACCTTTGGTGTATTACTTCCTTCCCCGAGGAAGCTTTTAAACGTCATTTTACTTGTATATACATTCGGCCACCTTGTTACACATGGATACTCGTTCCATGTTGGAGATTTTGCAACAACGATCCGCCAACGCTAATTATTTGCCTTGTTCGACTTGTGGTGGTCCACACGATACTTATTTATGTGATCAAAACAATGGTTATTATGGGGAGGGATATGCTTATAATGGAACCGAGAACCCTAATTTTCAACCTAACACTCAAATGGACTACACTTGTAATGACTATATGGGATATTCCGGTTTTTCATCACAACCTCCACCATCATTTCATGATCAAACGTTTAATGAGCCATACCAAAACCAAGGATTTTCCAATTATGAAGGTTTTCAAAACAATGATAATTTTCAAGGCTATAATCAAGAAACTTTTCATAATCAAGGGTATAATCAAGGGTTTAACCAAGAGAATATGCAAAATGACTCTCAATTTTATGAATTTTTTGAGAGGAGCCTTCAAGAGATGGAAAGGAGAATATTTGAATGTTTCGAGGAAAAGTGTCAAAAACAAATTCTTTTTTTACAATCTTATCTAACTTAAGGAGCTTTACCATGTGATGTTGAGCCGTCTTTGAGAGTTGATGATGAGGATGATCCTATTAGTGATGGAGATTGTAAATCATGTGAAGAACAATTCATTGCTAATCGTGCTCGTTTGCTTAAACAATGCTTATTAGATGAAGATGATGAGGAACCTTCGATGTGTATGACACTTAATGATGACACACCTTCATCACCTTTACCTCACGTGGAATCCACCGACTCTTTCACCATGGGGGACGAGATTCTTAGCACTAATACAAATACCGATTTGGAAGAATTAACCGTTTCTAGTGTTGAGAACCTTATCCCAATCCAAAGAGAGCTTGAGAGGGTTTCCAATGAACCATGTGATGAGCTTTGTGTTGATACCTCTTCTCCTCATGATCACATTGAGATTTTATCACATATTGACCTTCATGCTACTACTAGTGATTTTGGTGACTTTGATCTTGATGAATTGTTTAAAGAAAGGGATAATGAGATTGAGGAAGAGTTTGTGAAAGACTTTCCACAAATGGAGGATGATGATTGTGATTCTAGTAACGCGTCTTATGCTATATCATCCAATGATTTGTCTTGTCAAGATAACATACCTAATTTGGATGAAGAGTTTGCTCCTATAGGGAATATGGATCCTTCTCCTCTACCACCATATGATTCTTGTGATGAACCCTTTGATGATCCTTATGATAGTGATGAGTCTTTTACTTCTGATGATGATGACTCCATTTCTTCTATGACTCCTTCACCTATTCCTCTAAGTGATTTGGTGATGCATTCAAATTCACTTTTTGAAACATCATTTGATAACCCACTTTTCCATCATGATGAAGAAACCAATGAGGATTTTAGTGATGATAAACCTTCTCTTTGTGATACACCAATATATGATGATTATAGTGATAATGAGTTTTTCACTTGTGAATCCCCATTTTTTGATGATCACACTTCCTTGAGTTTTAAGGAGTCACCAATCTTTGACAAACCAATCTATGATTACTATAGTGATGAGGAGGGGTCTATCATTGATGAGAATGAGGAGATTCTAAAGACTGAAAGATTGCTTAGTGAAGATGAATTGATAGATAAACAAATTGAAGATTATCTTAAGAGAGATGATATTGTGGTTGATACATCCTCTTCTAATTGGGAAGAGGATATTCGTCTTATTGAGAACATGCTTTTTGGGACCCTAGAGCCTACACCTTCTCAACAAGACACTATTAATCTTGATCCTCCTTTCACTATGCCTTCTATGGAAGATTACCCACCTTTTGATGATGATGAGCCCAATATGGACATAATAGTTATGAATGTTTTGATACCTACACCTTCATATTCTCATGATGCTTTGATCACTAAGGGGGAATCTTATATGGTTGACACGAGCTCATCTTCTTATTTTCCCATGAAGGGAAAGGTTTTTGATCCTGGGATACATAAATTTGAGACACCTTGGTTTTCATCTACTCCACTTAAGAGTGTGATTTCGATTGATATGCGCTTTTTGTATGAGCTTACTTTGGTGATACTACCTACTTTGGAGTTGTTCACTTGTCGAGATGGAAACTTTGTATTTGATCCTGGGGTGCTTCCTATTTGAGAGATTTCGTATGTTGGACAAACTTGAGACACGTTGGACCGTTCCATTTATCGAGGCGGATATTGTAAATCTTATAGTAAATGGCAACGTGCTAAGTTTGAGTGTATCATGTGAGACGTGCTTCAAAGTGATATCCTTTATTCTCCATGATGGTTTCCCCAAGGACAACTTAATTCGGGGCCGAGTCGAGCTAGCGACTTAGGGTTAAAAAAACTCAAGCATTGAATAACTAGGTTAGAAAACGTAGAGTAGATTTTCAATAGGTTAGGTTTAATTAAAAGGATGTTATAGTAGAGTTGAAGTGGAGGGGTGCCTTTCTTCGTCTTTTGGTGTTTGTTTCAAGGGTTGCTCTCTCTTATTTCATGCTTGGAGCTTATGGAGGAGGCCCGTGTATCTGGTTCACTTCGATTAGTTTTTGATATCGTGATATTAAACAATTGTGCTTAAAATGAATACCCTTTAGTTGTCTCTTCCTTAACTTGGGTTAAGCAAAGTAATCAATGTAATAAGTGTAGGGGAGTTCACTCCAATACTCTTAAACATTGAGGACAATGTTTATCTTAAGTGTAGGGGAGACTTCTATCGAAGTGACCTTACCTAGACCATTGCCTTAACTTCATGATAACTTGGAAAATTAATTTTTCAAACATTTTTCAAATTTTTGATCTACTTTGGCCACAAAAAAATATGCATTCATAATTTTTGCATCAATCATTTTTCTTTTGCATAACACATTTGCATTGTATATATGTCTTCTTTTATTTTTCATCAAAAATGTATAAAAAGAAAAAATATAATAAAACATGGTTTAACAAATTTAGATTTCTTTGACATATTAGGCCCGCCATGGATATTTTGACTCAACCCGAGTTTGCTTATTTTAGCATTCTCTAGCTAGTATCCTTAACAATGTAGTCCTTCATTGGTCTATTAGGCTAAGCATCCACCAATCTCATTATTTGAGATTTTAAATTTGTGGAGAATGGGAAATGATAGAGTTGAAGCAAGTGTAAAAGGGCTAGATAGACTTCATGGCAATTACTTGTGGCTAAACCCTTCTCTTCTTTACCTCTATTTTCTTCACATGTATATAATTGTTAATAAATAATCAAGTACGGTTTTAATTGGTTTGTAATCTCTTATGCATTTTTGTCTAATCATTTATGGTTGGTATGAGTACGTTTTAAGATTCTAAGTTAGTACGTTTTATGTGTACAAGACTTATGTCATGCTCAATATTTAGCGGGTGTTTTTCCTTTTATTCTTTTCTACTTTCTTTGTGACGAATAAAGAAAAATAAGAGCGGCTTACAAAAAAATGAGTGGCTAGAAAAAGAAAAAAAGAAAAAAAAAGAAAAGAGAAAAATATATATACAAGACTCCCAAGAGGGGCAGTGTGGTGTTAATTATAGTGACTATTGAGTTCCAATATTACCTTGACGGGTTGCGGGGATTCAATAGATTGCTCCAATCCAATATTACCTTGACGGGTTGCGGGGTTGAAGATCCAAAGTCTCAAAAAGATGGTGGATGTAAATTATTGCGTGAGTTTATTTTTCTTTCCCTAGTGAGTGTGTAGCTACTTATGAAAGCATGACATGAGGATTTTACACATAAGGCGAATGACTTATTATTCTTGAAACGGACTTGTATTAATTGTGAGCAGTTTTTCAAGTAATGGATGAGAGGATTACTTAGGATTAAAACTGTGCTTCCTTATTTTTGGATTTTACACTTCTTATACTTCACACTTGAATAAATGACAAATTTGCTCACAAGCAATTTGCTCAAATAATAACCGGTTCCACATTTAATTGTCATGAATAAGTTGATGCACTTTTTACTTGTGAATACAATGATCCCATTTTTAAGCTTGGTATGCGGAAAGTGAAACTTGAGGGTGATAAATGTCCATGGTACCAAAGCCCTAATCTAAGTCATTGATTTTTTTATGAGTTATTTCCATCAAAACCATTTATGAAAAATCTAAAAAGATATAAATAGAATTGATTCTTTTGCATTGCATTGTAAATATTCAAAACCATTCATCATATAGCATAGTATAGTTTATTAAATCATAAAATGGCCAAGGTTGGTTAATTATGAGAAAAAGTGTAACTTGGTGCTTTAAAATGCTGCATTGCATGAGGTCATGGCAATGGTCAAGTGGAGGGGAGTTGATAAGTGTGAAAACACTCATCAATAATGATCCAAAAACTACTCAAAACACAGTCAAATACATTATTTTAACTTTAAAATATCAGAATTATGCGTGTATTTGTGTTTTATGTGTTTTTCAGGTAAAAAGACACATTTCTGAGCAAACATGCGTTTTCAAGGGATTTATATCACAAAAGATGAAGAAAAGGACGAAAGAGCTTCTAAGGACTTTATTTGCCAATATTATCAAAGATCAAGGGCTGAACTTGCAAGTTTCTACAAAGAAAAGGATGAAAAAGAATTTACTTAAAGTTTTAAAACCATTTGGAAAGAAATGAAAAAAAGAAAGGACCAAAAGGAAATTAAATGGAAAGTTTATTAAACTTTTCATTTATACTTGGTCAATTGACCAATGTTTCGGTCAAACACACAAACATGTTCGTCTTTCTTCTCCAAACGAAGAGAGAGAAAGAGATTAACAACCAAAATTTTCTTCTTTCATCCACCAAACCTGCAAATCCTTATCAAGAACGATCCACGACGATTCAAGCAAAGAGTTCAACAGCAAAAATGATCACATCTTTCTCCTCTACACGATGATATGAATCAATTAGATCAAGACTCAAGGACGAAGAAAGCCCCAATTTGAAGAATGAAGAATTTATAAAGATCCTCGTATTAAACACGTGTCCAATCCTCATTGGATAGAACACGTCATATCTCCTCCTTTCAGCGGCTATAAATAGAAGAGAAGAGCTTCATTTGCAATCGGTTAGACTAGGAGTAGATTACACCTAGTAGTTAGGAGTAGTTTAGTTTTCTTTCAAAGTTTTACGAATTTCAGTTACGCAATCAGTTAGATTCAGTTTGATTTCAATAAACTTGTTGTAACCGAATAGTGTTTTTCAGCCATTAATGGAAGTTTAAGTCTTTTACATCTCAAATTTTGTTTTCGAAGATTGTTTAGAAACATTTGAAGTGTTGATACATTCAGTTACAAAATCCGTTATTCGTTAAATCAGTTCTAACCGTTTCGAATTTAGTGTTGACTAGTAATGAAAGTTCCTAGTTTTTAATCTCTCTTTTTCTTTTGAACTTCTGTTTCCTCTTACTTTACGCTTTACTTAATTTTGTTTTATCAAAATTGTTAACTAAAGATGTGTTGAAAGTCTTTTCAAGTAGTTAGAGTTCGTTATAGTTTAAAATTACGTTTGGATCTGCTAATCAGAAGTAGTAGTATAATCAGCTCAGAAATCGGTGTAGAAATAGAAGGAGTAGATTAGTTCAGCAAGTTTGATTACTAGCTGGTGGATTACCTTAGTTTGCAGTTATCGGTGATGATCAGTTCAGTAGGCGTTCTATTTGGAAGTTGCTGTTTGATAAATATTTCACGGCTAGTCCATTGTTCAGTTCCGTATTATTAGCAGTTGAGTTTGTTAGGATAATTGAGAATCGAGTTATCGATTCCGAGTTATCTGTTTCGAGTACCGCTCTTTCCGATCAGTTTTTATTCTTTCATTTCAGAATGTACTTTATCTGATCAAGTTGAAACTAGATGTTTGGTTTATAGAAATCATTCAATATAAATCAGAACTGTATGATTCAGAATCGTAGGCTTTGTTTTGTTTTTCTGTGCCTTGTTTGTTTTGCAGGTTTATAGTTTGATACACAAGAGTTCAGAAATTCTAACTTTCGATGGCTGCAAGTTTCTGTTTGAAGCTAGTTCGATAACTAGTTTATTGAATTCATTCTCTTGATTATGTTTGAAAGCTCATAAGCTCAAAGCTTATGAGCGTTAACAAGTTCCTGTTTCGTTTGGTTGTAAATTGTGCAGGTTTTGGATTCGCTTGTGATCAAATAGTAGATCAGTAGTCGAGTTCAGTAGTGGTAATTGGTTTTTAAGCCGGCTCAGCGCCACGCTTCGACATCAGCGGGCGGGCCTGGATGCAGGAAGAATTCACTTTCATTTTCTGCAAATGCAAATAAAAGCTAATAGAATTCATTGTGCATTATCATCTTGTTTTGTTTTTTTTATTTGATTGGTGCACTAGTTAGCTGTGGTGATTTAGTACTTGATTTTTGATCACTTGTTCTTCCTTAATCAGTAGAATTTACTTGAACTAATTTTTAGTAGATATAGGATTAAAAGTATACTGTTAAAGATAAGAGTAATCTGTTAAAAGGTAAAAAAATAGCTAGCTAAGATTTGATTATCAGTATCTGTATTTTAGAAGCTTAGAAACAAGTTTAGTCGATTTACATGTTTGGTCCCTTACTTTGTATACTAGTATATCAGTCTTAGTCCAGTTCTGTTAAGTTTAGTTAACTCGTTAGTCCAGATTAGTTAGGCTAGTTAGATTGTCATTGGGCTTCACAGTTATTTTGTTAGGCTTTGGATTGAATTATAGAGCCCTCTCATTTGTTAGCAGATTGGATTTTGTTTACTTTTGGACTTATAGATTTAGGAATAGATTTAGTATAAATAATAGGTTTTATAAAATTAACTTTTAGATTTAAATTTTGTATTTTTAATTTGTAGAATAAATTTGTATTGTCAGTTTTAAAATTCGTGCATTAAATGTGTAATTGCTAAATGTTTTTAGGTTAGTACGTATACGTAGTTTATAAAATATTTTTACCTTTTTACTTGCTTCTTGCCAATTAGACATAGAATTCCAAACAAGTTTTTACCACCAAAAACAATTAAGTCTTTGCTTGGATAGTTTCATCAATTCGAATCGATACCGAGAAAAATGAACTGCATTATACAAAATATTATCCGGCCGTCCTCCCTTGTTTTGGCTCTTGTAATCTGAGCCCTTCCCATTGTTTTGATTGCTTTGACTGCCCGACTGCCTCCTGGACTGGTCCTTCGATCGGTAGCCATTTCCTTTTGAAGGATAGGCCGCGGCAACCGCGGTTTCTCCCTCTATGAAGTTTCTGACCCTTTCCATGAGGTCATCATACCTCTCCGGACGCTTGTCATTAAGACGCCTGATTAATTCCCTGTCTGTTATGGCATGCATGTAGTCGGAAATTTTCAGGAGTTCCGGCATTGTCTTTGTGCGTGTGCACTCGTCATTGAAGCGCTCAGTGAAGGCTTCCGTAGACTCTCCCGGCCGTTGCTTGACGGTTGCCAATGAGACAGGGTCCCTATTATACTTCTTCCGCTGAGTATAATTATTCTTGAACGCAGTTCGTAATTCAGTGAAGCTATCAATGCTTCGCGGAGGAAGTCCTTCGAACCAGTCGCGAGCATTGCCAATCAAGGTTGAATTGAACATCTGGCACCATATAGGCATGGGCCATCGCTCAATTTTCGCCTGCGTATCAAATATCTTGAGGTGATCGTCCGGATCACCCGTTCCATCATAAGTCTTGACACACGTCGGCATGCGACGTTTTGTGTCCTCGGAGTAATTCCGTATGCGGATAGTAAAAGGATCTTCCCTGGGGTCCGCCCATGGACGGGTGAGCCTAGGGTCACACCACGGTTGGGAAAGATCTTCTGCTTCCGTCTCTCGGTAATAAGGACCTCCATAGTACTCCTCATCGTTTGGTGGCGGTGGAGGAGTACGCCTAGGCAGGCGGCGCTTGGGCGGATGGTCATCCGAATCCTCTCCTGATGGATCAGGAGAAGGAGGCGGTGCCCCATCTCTTGGACGAGGACCGCTCTTATGAGAAGAGTTAGGGGCCTTCTTCTCGATGTTCATCCTATCCCACACACTCGTGCGGCGATTGGCTATGGTCAGTTCCTGATCCGGTCGTTCAGGTGAACCGTCGACCTCTCCCCCTCGTCTCGAGATTGCACTAGTTCCTGCATGAGACGATCCCCTATGCGTTCGAACACATTCTTAGGTTGGGGAGTTTCCTCGAAGAGGCTCCGCTCCTGAGGTCGGGTCCTTCTCTTCCTCTGATTTTGAGAAGAGGTGCTTGGTCCGGCATTGCCAAAGTTGAGTCTAGATTGGAGGTCCCTCCCTAGATTCAACCTTGATGCAATCCCTGGGACGATCCTATCAAAGTTCTGTGTGAGAACTCGAGTGAGATCCTCCTCGTTGAGTGGTTCGACCTCTACTTCTTCCTCGGTCGATGGTCTGCGCGGCTCCTTGTTAGGGGGAATGGGCACGCTCCCTAGATCAGGGTTGTCTAAGGTCGAAGTAGGTGGTGGAGTCGTGGAGATGGTGCTTGTCACCCCCATGGACTGAAAGCCACTCCGGTTGTTTAGTCCCCTTGCTTGATGGCTAGGGGATCGAGTGGGAATGAGTATCCCTCCCCCTTGGGACTTCCGGTTTCCAGGATTTATGTTCCTGGGATTGCCTTGCGGATGCCCCTTCGTCATTGAGACTTTCAGGATGAGATTTCGCTCTAGCTTCGTGTAAGGTCCCACGGTAGGCGCCATCTTGTTGATGCAAAAATTGGGTGATCCTTGCTAAACCCGAATTAGGCTTAATTCGGGTTGGTTGGACTCCGGCTCCTGCACCAAGTGAATCGTATGGTTGGGATCCTGCACACTTAACAACACGCGTTAGGCTTACCGTGGGAATGTTTCCCACGATTAGACTCTGGCGTGAGAGTAAGTAATCGGTTAGGGTTTATAGAAATCAGATGGGTTGAGAGTGTATAGAACGTAATACCTTTGTGGAACCCTTGGGAGTTCCTTTTATATGCAGTGAAACCCTAGTGGGCTGTCACTGATGCTTCGGCCCCAAGGAAAGGATAAGCACCAGAATTAGATTGATTGTTATCTTCTAATTATGGTGAGTGAATTTCCTCTTCTTTGGGGTAAATCCTATTCATAGACAGAATATGATTCTGTCTAACCCTGTACCGGTCAGGCCGAGCCGTGAGCCGCACACATGTGTGCGGTTACTTTTCATCTAAGCCCATAAGCTTAAACATTATTCCCACCCATTCGTGATGGGCCGGATACGGGTAGTACCCGTGGGCCGGGTTCATGACCCGGTTGGGGACTATACGTCATCATAAGTCATGAGTTAATACATAATGCACCTTCCTCCTTGTTTTTTTCCAGAAAGTCGTTAATTTATTTTAAACATAAAACAAACAAGCTACTTATAACTTAATTCATATTCCTATTTTTTTAATTAAGACTCTATAAGTCCTTATCAAACACTACCTAGGTTTAATTATAAGCTCATGTATTTTTATACTCAATCTACGGTTAACTGTTTATTTTAAGACAGATAGCAAATAGTTATTTTTTAGTCTACTACGAGGAGTTCCCACCGCCCTTAGGACGAGTGGACTAATCTCCCACGGGAGTTTGCTATCTACCAACTGAGGTTGAAACAGTTGGTCAAGGCACTGGGCTCCTTAACCAAAGAACTTATTGTACGTGATTGTGATTATAGGAAGTTAGAAAATTGACAAAGTCGAATTGAATGTAAAATAAAGATGTGATTGACGATTGATTGCGAGAAATTTTAGTAACCATCAAAACTACAAAGTCATTGGTTCAATTTTTCTTTTGACAAAATCATAGTTCACTTAAAAGAAAACTAAAAGCGATCTATATTTTACTTACAGTGGGTTATCAATACATTCGATCAAAGGCAGTGTGATATTTTTTCTCTACGATCAAACTTCAAAAGGAATACTAATATTATTGAATTATTCTCAACTTTCTAGTAATGAATTTCATCGTATCCATCACTCTATGTGATTCAATTAGGTGATATCATTATATTATTTCTATAATTCATTTTATGTGTATTTTATTTATTGTTTGATTCTCATTATTTTTTTCAATATTAGACAATTAAAGCTAGAAAGTATCATGTTACGTCGTTCACAACCATCGAGTGTTCAAAATAGAAAACGAAAGCAAAAATAACAAGAATATAATAAAGCTCAATTTGGATCTTTGATACCATATGTTGTTAGACAAAAAAAGAATTGTAATAATGTTGATGAAAATATCAAAATTTCTATAAACAATGATAATTCAAAAAATAACGATGTTGATGTTAATGAAATTAACGATGTTGATGTTGATGAAACTGAAAATCTTTATGTCAATGAAGATCATGTTGAAAAAGTTAACGAAGTTGACGATGTCGATGTTAATGAAGATCATGTTGAAAAAGTTAACGAAGATGATGATGTTGATGTTAATGAAGATTATTTTTAAAAATTTAATGAAAGTAAAGTTAATTATTATATTTTTGATGTGAGAGTTTGGGATGGTTTACGTTCAAACATGAAAGACGAACTTATAAGCAAATGGCCTTTTAGAGTAACTAATTTGAATTATCCAAAAGATAAAATAGGTAGACACTTTTCTAATGAATTTTATACACGTAAGCTAGTAAACGGCGATTTTCTTGATAGGAAATGGTTGGCTTATTCCAAAGAGCTCGATAAGGTTTTTTGTTTTTGTTGTAAGTTATTTAAAACCGGGATATCCGAAAGTCAGTTATCAAATATAGGAACAAATGATTGGAAACATCTTAGTAGGGCTTTAAAGAAACATGAAAATAGTTTTGAGCATATGGTTAATTTTAGAATTGGTCTTAGTTGCGGATAAGGTTAAATACGAATCAAACAATTGATAAAGATTTATAAGAACTTATTAAAAAAGATACTGAACATTGGAAAGAAGTTTTAATTAGAATAATTGATGTTGTTAAATGTTTTGCTGAATATAATGTACCTTTTCGTGGAACAAATGAAACACTTTATGCAAAGTCTAATGGAAACTTTTTGGGAATAATTCAAATGATTGTTGAGTTCGATCCTATAATGAAAGAACACTTTCGTAGAATATTAGACAAAGAAACTATTATCATTATCTAAGTCATTCAATTCAAAATGAATTACTTGAAATGTTAGAATCTGATGTAAAGAATGTAATAATTAGAAAAATTAAAGAGGCAAAGTATTATTCAGTAATTCTCGATTGCACTCCCGATGTAAGTCGCCAAGAACAAATGTCTTTAATTATTAGATGTGTTGATGTGTCGTGTTCTCTTATAAAAGTCGAAGAGTTTTTTTTAGAGTTTTTGGTCGTAGAGGATACAACATGATTAGGTCTTTTTAATGTGTTACAAGATGTTTTAAAATCTTTTGATCTAGATATTAAATATGTTACATGAAAAGGGTATGATAATGGGTCTAATATGAAGGGAAAACATCAAGGTGTTCAGATGAGATTACTTGATATAAACCCACGAGCTTTCTATATGCCATGTGGGTGTCATTGTCTTAACCTAGTATTATGTGATATGGCAAATTCTTGTTAAATAGCAAAAACCTTTTTTAGAACATGCCAAACTATATATACTGTTTTCTCTAATTCTACCAAACGATAGAGTGTCTTACTTGAACATATTGGTGAATTGATGTTGAAATCATTGTGTGCTACTAGATAGGAAAGCCGTATAGATAGTGTTAAAGCTATAAAAATTAAAAACACAAGCTTCACAAATAAAAAAAGCTTTATTAAAATTATCTAAAGTAAGTGATGATGCCCTAGTGTGTAAAAATGCTCAATCATTGGTAAAGAGTGAATTGTCAAATTTTGAATTTGTTTTCAGTTTGGTTATTTGGTATGGTATTTCATATAGAATTAATTTAGTTAGTAAGAAGTTGCAATCAAAGAATATGCTTCTTGATGTCGCGTTAAAAAATTTAAAAGGGTTGGTCAGTTATTTTGAAAATTATAGGGAAACTGGATTAGACAATGCTATTATTGAAGCTAAATAAATTGCAAAAACCATTGATATTGAGCCCGAGTTTGCCATAAAATGTGTTCGTTGTAGGAAAAAACATTTTGATGAGATTCCAAATACAGAAGGAGAACAACAATCTGCTAAAGATCAATTCAGAACTGATTACTTTCTTATCTTATTTGATATGGCTTTAGTACAATTAAATAGTAGATTTGAATAAATGAAGTATTTTGAATCAATTTTTGGTTTCATGTTTGATGCATCAAAGTTAGCTTATTTGGATGATGTCACCTTAAAAGAATTTTGTTTAAATCTTGAATTTGTATTAACAAATGATGACGATTGTGATATAGATGGTAAAGACTTGTTTATGGAGTTACAAATTTTGGCGGAGATGTTGCCTAATGGATCATATGATGGATAAAGACCTTGGTCATCTATGGAAATCATGGAATTTACAAAGAAGATGGATATGTTTCCAAATGTTTTACTTGCATACAATATTTTATTAACCATACCCGTCACGGTCGCATCCGCGGAAAGAAGTTTTTCAAAGTTAATGATAGTAAAGTCTTATCTAAGGAGTACGATGAGTCAAGAGAGGCTCAATGGGTTGGCGATATTGAGTATAGAAAGTAGTTTTTTAGCAACTATCGATTATGACAAGATAATCGATGAATTTGCTTCAAGAAGCGCAAGAAGACATCGCTTTAGGTGGTATAGGCGGAACGTATGATTTAAAGTTTATTTTTTTGTATCGTAACTTTTTATTTAATAGGGAGAATTTCGTATATATCCTTGAAAAAGTTAGATATTACGTCAATATCCTTGTAAATTTTTTATTTACCTCAATGTCCTTTGATAACTTTATAATTCACATCTATATCTAAAAACTAATTAAAATATATTTACAATGGTTTGAATTTGTAAAAGTATTATTCACCTTTGTTTAGTAACTAAAATGACTATTATGCCTTCTCTTTAAACATAATCACAAAAGTAGAACTGATGAAGTTGGATCAACAAAAGTTGAATGCTTCATGCTTACCTTATAATCTACGAATGATAATTTTTATAACTCCAATATTATCATTAAAATTATATAAAAAGTCATCATCAATGCATTAATGGTTGTGGGATGATATGATGGTGACTTTTCACAAGATCCAAGTGCCACTGCATCCAAGCCAAACTTATGTTACTGAACTGTATATTCATTTACCTCTTTTGTATAAAACTATAGAAAGAATTGTTAAAAACTTACGATTATCATGTTGTCAAAGATTGTCAAAAACTTACGATCATCAGGTTGTGGGATGATGCTGACTTTTTCACAAGAAGATGACGACTGAATCCTATGTCAATTATTAAAATTAGGGTAAAAGGACAAAATAGTAAAATAGTATTTAATGCACTTTACAATAGGAAGGAAACTAAGTGACGACATCATAAACAACAACAAAAGCTTCACCTTTATTCCCCATTAATAACAAATTTTGCAAAAAAAACACTCTCTGACTATAGGCGATTTACCCTTCTCCATTCAATCAAACACCTTGTCAACCTCCATTCATTTATTAACACCTAATATCATGAGTCAATCTATGATTAGTTTTTGGATCTTGTCGCTATCATCTGTGAATATCTCGGTTAATCCGTCCCTTTTAAGTGTAGTGATCAATGGTAACCGGAGATTCATATTCTTCTCGTGATTGCATATGTATATTGTATTAATCGATTCGACGAGTGTTTTAAGGTTTATTTTTTGATTGTTTTAGGGTTTCTCCATAGTTGTAGGCGCCGTTTTCAATTTTTTCTAGGGTTTGGTTTATTTTTTCTCTCAGCGGTAGATATCCCTTCAATCCAATATTATGATCATGCCAGCGTATAAATCCAAGGAGGACAAGGTGGGGCGTATCGCTAAGTCTGTGTTTGTTACAAATTTCCCTAATTCGTTTGGTTTTCGAGATCTTTGGAACCTCTGTCAAGCATACGGTAAGGTTGTGGATGTTTTCATCCCTAATAGAAGGGCCCAATCCGGTAAACGATTTGCATTTGTCCGATTCTTAAATGTGGATAATTTAGATAGGTTAAGCGGTAACCTTTGTACGCTCTGGGTGGGTAGATATCACATCCATGCCAATGTTGTTCGTTATGAACGAACTCGGAAACCAATTCATAAATATGTTCTTTCACATGTGGTGCAACAACCTTGTAACACATCTTATGTTAATGTGGTTAACAATGTCAAACCAGCTAATAGATTTTCCGTTCTTGATGAACCGGTCATTCTGCTTGATGAAACGTGTGGTAATGATATGGATCTTTCGAGACATGTTATTGGTAAACTCAAGGACTTCAACTCAATCAATCCTTTAAAATCGATTCTTGCTAAGGAAGGGTTTGAGGTCAGGAACCTTTCATATTTAGGAGGATTTTTGGTAATGATCATATTGAATAATGAAGAGACTCGGTCCAATTTTTTATCTCATACTGGAGCACGGTCTTGGTTCCAGGAAACTAAGGAGGCAGTTGCGGATTTTGTTAGTAATGAACTGTTAGAAATACGTTTTAACGTATATTAGAAGTATCGGTCACTCCACAATATTATTAATGTTGTAATAGCTCGTAGTTAATGAATACTTATTTAGTTAAGTAAGAAACCGACCCATGGGCTTGTCATGGGTCGGCCCAAGCCCAATAGTGGCGTGGATATAAATACCCCTTTCCACCATGGAAAGGGGTTGGTTGTTGATGTTTCCATTTTATCAAGTTAATAAAACACATACTTTCTCTCACTAGTTTCTCTCTCTAGAAATCTTCAACCCACTTCATTGATTCACAAGATTATCAATATTCTTTAATTGGTATCAAGAGCCATGGGGTGATTTAAGGTAAGGATTAGTGTTGTTTTTTAGTTCTTAAGGGTATTAGTGATTTTTTAGAAAAAATCAACCTTGAATCTTGTATTTTTTTGGTGTTTTTGTTGTTGGGATTAGTAGATAAGTGTTGGGCTTAGCTTATTTTGGTAGAAATCACAAAACTTTTTGTGGTTTTTGATCAAAAATCGGGTTTAAAATCGTTCGAAGGTTGGTTTATTTGGTCTCGAAGTGTTTTTTCCAGGTTTATTCCGAACAGCCAAATATTCCGAACAACCAAACATTCAGAATAGCCAAATATTCAGAATAGCCAAACATTCCGAATAGATCCAAACATTCCGAATAGACCCAAACATTCCGAATAGGATACATTCCGAATAGGATACATTCCGAATAGGATACATTCCGAATAGGATATATTCCGGGTAGGATATTCCGGATAGGAGATTCCGAATAGGAGATTCCGAATAGGGGATTATTTCGAATAGGGGAATATTCCGAATAGGGGATTATTCCGAATAGGGGATTATTCCGAATAGGGGATTATTCCGCATAAGGGATTATTTCGAATAGGGTTATTCCGGATCAGGGGTATTTTACGAGTTTTTCGACGATTTTTGAGTGGATTTAATCTTGACGATTTTTAGTGGATTTAATCTTGGCTCTTTACACACTCTTTACTTCAACAACACAACACAATTCATAACCTTACTTCACTGCTCGATCAACCGATAATCTTTGTTTCTTTAAAGTGATCAAAATGAATCCGAATTCATTAATGCCTCAAATGACATCACTTACGGATATTTCCGTCATTACGGGAATGGATAATCGCCCTCCAATGCTCATTAAAGAAGTTTTTGAAGCATGGCAAGGCCGTATGATGTCATACATTAAGGGAAAACCGACATATGGGAGGCTTATGGTCAAGTCAATTCTAAATGGTCCACTTGATTATGGTACCATTGTGGTTAACAATGTGGCTCGACCACGGGAGTTTGAAGAACTTACACCAGCCCAACAACTTGTTGCCGATGCAGACGAAAAGGCTCTTCAAACCATTCTCCAAGCTCTTCCACATGACATCTATCGAATGGTCAGTCAATATACGGTTGCAAAGGATTTATGGGAACGTCTAAAGGTGTTGCTACAAGGTACGTCTCTTACCAAACAGGAAAGGGAATGTCAGTTATATGATCTGTTTGATAGATTCACGTACAGCCCAGGGGAAACGCTTCACGACTACTACTTCAGATTCACTACTCTCATGAATGATCTGAATGTATACAATCTCGTGATTGCTCCATTCCAGGTTAACACCAAGTTTTTGAATACTTTACCTCAAGCTGAATGGGGTGAGTATATTACCGATGTTAAGTTAACCAGGGATTTTCATAAGTGCAATTTGGATCAACTCTATGCTTTTCTTCAGCAGCATGAGAAACATGTGATCATGCACCGTTCGCCTCGAGGTATGTACCCTGATTCTTTAGCTTTGATGGCGAATCAACCAAGCTTTTCATACAACAACACTCCTTATATCATGGGACACCAAGCCTATCATCCATCACCGTACATGACTCCAAGCTTCCCCCAATATTCGATTCTACCGCAACCACCCACCTCACATCAGCAACAATATCGGTTTAATGCACCTTCATCTCAGAGAGAACCACAAGCATCACAATATGCTTCACAACCTCACCCATATTCACCAGCAAGCATTGCACCTTATGCTCAGTCATCATATTCTTCTTATCAAGAAAATGCAGCATATCCATCAAGCTACTCTGACCACATGAGTATTCCTTCTAGTGCTTATGCAGCTCAACAAGACCAAGCACTGTATTGTGATAATGATGAAGTCCCCATTCCTGAATTCAAACAAGAAACTGACCCAGTTGACCCAGTTGAAGTGTTAGACACTATGTCTGCTTATCTCACAAGGACTTTAAGCAAACGAGGATTTAGAGGACCAGCTCCTACTAACAATCAGCTGAGGAATTCATCCAATTCTCGCCAACAAGCTACTATTGAGAATGGCAGGGTAATGGTTCAACCTATTCAACCTTATCAGGGGAGACCTACTACATCAACCACTAATGCACGCACGGTCAATCCTGCTCCAATGGTCAACACTCCTCCACGGGCTAATTCTACAGGCAAGTTGAGAATGATTACATGCTACAATTGTAAGGAAGAAGGTCACATGTCCAGGGATTGCAAAAAACCCAAGAGGAGAAGGGATGGTCAATGGTTTGCAGAGAAGATTTATCTGGTGAACGCTCAGGAACAAGGAAGGGAACTTGATGAAGAGGAGCTTGCATTTCTTGCTGATCCAGGGATTGCTGAACAAGACGTTGTCACCACACAGAATGCAGCATACCAAGCAGATGATCTTGATGCTTACGATTCAGACTGTGATGAACTTCAATCTGCACAGGCAGCTCTTATGGCAACTATCTCTAGCTTAGGGCCAGAAAAAATATCTGAGGTACTTACTAATACCACTGATAATACCACTGATACTAGTATTCAACCACATCAAGTTGGGCAAGAGGGTGCTGATCCGAATGAGTCTTCGGTGGTGAGTCTTTCAAATGAGGAGACAATAAATGATAGTAATATCAATGTGAGTCCCCGGACTTTGAGTGAATCACAACCGGGAGCCATTTCGCATACGCATATTCCTGCTCAACAAGATTTGGTCATGGTTCCTGCTACATTACTTAGCCAAATGAATACTGCACTCTTAGAAACCCTAGCTAAGAATAAGAATTTGTCTGCTGAGCTTGCTTTGTGCAACAAAAAGGTTCAAACTTTAGAATTAGTTCCTTCGTCCATTGTTCTAACAAATCCCGAATATGATCATTTTCGAAACAAACAAATGAGTCATTTGCAAGAAATTGAAACCTTAAGAGAAGATCTTTCTAACGAACTTAAAGAAAAAGAGTTAGTGGTCACTAATTTTCACAAAGTTCAAACGGATTTTGAGTTACTCGAGTCTAAAAAGAATGAAATGGAAATTAATGCGGCTAATAAGATTAGAAATTTAGATTATTTGCTTTTAAGACAATATGCTGCTTCTCAACTAGTGCACTTATTTGATGCTTCGTTTAGAGAATTTAACTTATCACGTCAAAAAGGCCTTCCCCCTAACCCACGGTATGCAAAACAAGCTTTTATCCATAGTCCAAGACTTTATAATGCAACCCAATTAGGATTGGTCTTAGACCCTATTGTTATTTTCGATGATCGTACAAATAAGGATCTAGTTGATGAGAATCGGTCATACAACTTTGCAAAATATCCCGAGTGTGATTATTTTAAAATGAATCAGGAGCTTGCAAAAACGGATTTTAGAATTCGCTTCCATATGGATAAAGATCTCATCACAGCACCAACCTACATGCTAAATGAAGAAAACCCTAGTACACTTCCTACACTTGTCAAAATGGAAGGACCTAAGGAAATTCCAAAGGATCTTCCACCTGTTAGCACTGTATGGTTAAACTTGCAAGAGATTAATCAATATTTTGCTAGTTTTGACAAGGTCATTTTGGAATGTACGACTTCAAATGGCTTAAACGCCGGAGAATGGGCTTTCGAACACATGAACGAGGTGTTTAAGAATGAGATCAATCCGTTTGTCGAAAGTCTAAAAGGAAGTTTTGCATCTCTTTCGGAAAATCTTGAGTTTGAAATCGCAGAAGTTCAAAAAGTGTTTTATGAAATGGACACCGCTTACGAACTACAATTAATTTAAAAGGAAAAGATTTTATCCGAATATGACCGATTCTTGTCCCAAGTAATTTCGTGTGATGTGCTTACTACTGTGAATGTTAATTATTCGAATGAGCTTACATCCGCTATGATTAAATGTGATGTTGTGAATATATGTGATGATGTGTGTGATCTCTCTGTAAATGTTGCTGATACTGTAAATGAGGTAGATAATCATTCTTGTCATGAATCTAACGCTGAATTTTTAAAGCTTCAAGATTCTTACAATTTACTTTCAAAACGCTTTAATCAACTTGAACAACATTGTATATCTTTAGAATTAAAACAACAAACTCAAAATGAGGATCTTTTGATAACAAATGGTTGTGAAAACAGTGTTGAGACGAGTGACAAGATGATTGCAATAGTTAAGGCATTAGAGGAAGAGATTATGAGATTAAAGAGAGATGTGTCATCAAATGAAACACTAAAATTGGAACTAGAGGCTGCAGAGTCTAAAAACCAGGACTTAGAAATTAGACTTTCGTCTATTCTAGGGGAGATGGATCGGGCAAGACAGGGACTATCCGCTCTTTATGGTTCAATAGAAGAACGCTTAGCTTTTAATGCAGCACATCAACAATCTTATGTTGAACAACTGAACCAAAAGTGTGAGGAAATCTCTGACTTAAACATCCAGCTCATTGACAAAAACATGGTTTTGACCGAGTTAAAGGAGACACTTCTTCTCACCCGACAAGAAGTTGTTAATAACTTAGCTACCAACTCTGCACCGTCCTCTAGTGCTCCAACAACCAAGTCAGTAGTGCTTTATAAGAACCCGCTCCATAAGAAAAACCCGGTTACCTACGATGATTATATGAGGAATGCAATTAAGCATGTAGATCTTGTTAGGGATATTTTAGATGATTTATATGCGTTAGATCCCTCAAGCAGTTACTTTTATTCAGCTCATGAATATATTAAGCGAGTTCAATATTGCTTAGCATATTTGCAATACATAGGTAAACCGGGTTCTGCACTACTCACTAATCGACCCATTGCTGTAACTCCATTCAATAAGACCCCAGGAGCAAAACCGTCATTGGCACCATCAAGTAAGGCACCTTTTAAATATGTTGCTAATGTTCCCACTTTGCCTTCTACAGGATTAAAAGAGTCTACTAAGGCTAAAGGATCGCCACTCAAGAAAGATAAGATCAAGCCCTCTACTAGTAGTACCAACAAGAAGAAAGTAGAAGCTCACCATAGGAATGTTATGTCAGATTTAAATAAAAAGAATCATGTTGCTAAGACTAAAAGCTCTGCGCCTGTGCAGAAGCCTAAACCATTTGTGAATTCTAATTTGAAATGTTGGAATTGTAATGAGTGCATGTTTTCCCAACGTCATGATTTGTGTCTTATTGATCATGTGAATGAAATGAATGCCATTAGGAATGATCTTGAATGGAAGCCCACTGGGAGAACTCGTACCCAAGTTGGATGGCAATGGCGTCCCACTGGTAGGACCTTTACATTAGATGAAAAAATGTGCCCTTTAACTAGGAATGCATCCATTGAGGTTAGGTCTCAGCGTCCTTTAGTTAGGCACACTAGCACTAAAGTATGGAAACAACGCCCTTTAATTAGGTCAGCCCCCACTATAGTGCCTATTAGTGAAGAAATACCTCAGGATTTAAGCCAACTAGAATCTACACCACCAACTAGGAAGAAGGCTAGGAAATCTAAGAAACCTAAAGTTAGCAAATCTAAGATTATTAAATCTGTACCTGCTAATAACAAGGAACATTCAGATTCCGAAACCTATACATTGTCCTCGTCTGGTGATATTTCAGGTGGTCCAAATCATCCTCTGGTATTTGGACTCTAGTTGTTCAAAGCATATGACCGGAGATCGCTCGATGCTCCGAAATTTCGTCAGCAAGTTTCTTGGAACGGTTAAATTCGGTAATGATCATATTGCAAAGATAATGGGATATGGTGAATATCAGATTGGAAACGTTACGATTTCAAGGGTATACTCTGTAGAAGGTCTTGGTCATAATTTATTTTCAGTAGGACAGTTTTGTGATTCCAACCTAGAGGTTGCTTTTCGACAACATACTTGTTTCATCCGCAACTTGGAAGGAAAAGATTTGTTGAAGGGGTCTCGTGGTGCAAATCTTTATACTTTGTCCTTACAAGACATGATGGCCGCCTCTCCAGTATGTCTTCTCTCTAAAGCATCTAAGACCAAGTCATGGTTATGGCATCACAGATTATCTCATCTCAACTTTGATGCTATTAATCATCTAGCTAAAAACGAATTAGTTCGTGGTCTTCCAAAGCTCAAATTTCACAAGGACCATTTATGTTCCGCGTGTTCTAGGGGGAAAAGTACCAAGAAATCATACAAGCCCAAAGCTGAAGACACCAATCAAGAAAAACTTCATCTTTTGCATATGGATCTTTGTGGGCCAATGCGTACAGAAAGTGTGAGCGGTAAGAAATTCATCCTTGTTATTGTGGATGATTTCTCCAGGTTTACATGGGTTATATTTCTACGTACAAAGGATGAAGCACCGAAGGCTATCATCACTTTTCTGAAATTCATTCAGGTACGTTTAAATACTACTGTCCGCCGTATTCGTACAGATAATGGAACAGAGTTCGTCAACCAGACTCTTCGTGATTACTATGAAGAAGTTGGTATCTCACATGAAACATCCGCTGCACGTACTCCACAACAAAATGGTGTCGTTGAAAGACGGAATCGTATGCTTATGGAAGCTGCTAGGACTATGCTGATTTATGCGAACGCTCCATTGTTCTTGTGGGCAGAAGCTGTATCTACTGCATGTTTCACCCAAAACCGCTCTATCATTCGGAAACGCCATGGAAAAACACCTTACGAGCTTCTACATGATTGTAAACCCGATGTTTCCTTCTTTCATGTGTTTGGTGCTCTTTGTTATCCAAACATTAATAGTGAGAACTTGGGCAAACTTCAACCAAAAGCCGATATAGGTATTTTCATTGGTTACTCACCTTCCAAGAAAGCATACTGAATTTACAACCGTCGTCTTGGTAAGATAGTAGAAACTATGGACGCAGATTTCGATGAGCTGACAGCGATGGCTTCTGAGCAACGCAACTCTGAACCCGCGCTTCACGAGATGGGAACCGGTGCTATTAGTTCCGGATTAGTTCCCAATAATCCTACTTCTACATCATTTTTACCACCTACAAGGCCCGAGTGGGATAAACTGTTTCAACCGTTGTTTGATGAATTCCTTGATCCCCCAAATGATGAAGTTCCAACACCTGTAGTGATAGCTCCAATCCCTGAAGTTGTTGCTCAAGCTAATGAAGCTTTATCTAATGCATCTTCAATTAACATTGAACCGGATGCACCTCTACCAAGTGATTCTCAAACTACACCTGAATCGTCACCCTTACTTGTGCCTAATGATGTTGAAGAGGATTCTATTGATCACGATTTGGAATATGCTCACCTACAAGAGCTTCCTTTCTTTGGTGTACCGATACCTGAAAACCCTTCAGCCGCGTCTACCTCAGAAGAAGCTCCTTCAATTGTTCACTCCAGACCACCACGGATTGAAAAACACAGCACCAAATGGACAAAAGATCACCCAATTAGGAATGTTATTAGAGGTCTAGATCGACCAGTCTCTACACGCCATCAATTACAAGAAAGTGCACTCTATTGCTATTTTGATGCATTTCTCTCCGAAATTGAACCTAAAAACTGGCAACATGCTATGACTCAATAATCTTGGATTGAAGCCATGCAAGAGGAACTAAATGAATTCCAAAGACTTGAAGTATGGGAATTAGTTCCTCTCCCTGACAAGGATAACATCCTTACTTTGTTGTGGGTTTATAAGGTTAAACTCGATGAAATGGGTGGAGTCTTGAAGAATAAGGCTAGATTGGTTGCTAGAGGATACAAACAAGCCTTGGGTATCGACTTCGAAGAATCTTTTGCTCCTGTTGCAAGATTGGAGGCTATTAGACTATTCCTTGCGTATGCTGCTCATATGAACATGATCGTCTATCAAATGGATGTGAAGACGGCATTTTTGAATGGTGAACTAAGGGAAGAAGTCTATGTTATTCAGCCGGATGGGTTCGTTAGCACGGAGTTTCCTAATCATGTGTACAAGCTTAAGAAGGCTCTCTATGGGTTGAAACAAGCTCCACGCGTGTGGTATGATCTCCTTTCAACATATCTCATCTCGGAAGGCTTCTCCAAAGGCAAAGTGGACCCCATTCTATTCACTCTCAAGGAGGACAACGACATGATACTGGTACAAATTTATGTTGATGATATAATATTTGCTGCCTCTAACATAGAATTGTCAAAACGCTTTGAGAAGATAATGTCCACACACTTTCAGATGTCAATGATGGGAAAAATTTCATTTTTCTTAGGATTACAAATTTCTCAAAATCCCAGAGGCATCTTTATTAATCAATCCAAATATGCTCTAGAATCATTAAAGAAATATAACTTTGAAAATTGTGACCCCGTGGACACTCCAATGGTGGAGAAATCCAAGTTAGATGAAGATAGGAATGGGACTATTGTCGATCCAAAACTTTACCGTGGGATGATCGGCACCCTTCTCTATCTGACTGCTAACAGGCCTGATTTGCAATTTGCCGTATGCATGTGTGCCCGGTATCAGGCTCGGCCTACCGAAAAGCACCTACATGTTGTTAAAAGGATCTTTCGGTATCTCAAAGGAACACTTCATCGTGGTCTATGGTATCCGAAAGATTCCTCTATTGCTTTAATATCATACGCAGATGCCGATCATGCTGGGTGTCAAGACACGAGGCGTAGCACTTCTGGGTCTATGCAACTCCTTGGAGACAGATTGATTAGTTGGTCTTCAAAAAGGCAGAAAAGCGCTGCAATTTATAGCACGGAGGCTGAATACATCGCCATGTCCGGTTGTTATGCTCAAGTTCTTTGGATGAGATCACAACTAACTGACTACGGTTTGGGATTCAACAAAATCCCGATGTATTGTGACAACAAGAGCGCCATTGCCCTTTGCTGCAACTACGTTCAACACTCCCGGGCAAAGCACATAGACATTCGCTACCATTTCATTAAAGAGCAGGTGGAGAACGGGGTGATCGAGCTGTATTTTGTCACCAGTGAGTATCAGCTGGCAGATATGTTCACCAAAGCCTTAGATCGAGGACGAATCGAGTTTTTGATCGACAAGCTTGGCATGAAATCATTCTCTCCAGCGACTCTCAAAGAATTGGCAGAAGAATCAGCTGAATAGTGGTGGTAAACTATTCAGGCGTATCCTTTGTTCGTGATCATGTATATTATCGTATATATATAAACCCCAAAAAGAAAAATTACAAAAATATAAAACCAAGAAAAACCATAAAAAATATAAAACCTAGAAAAACCATAAAAATTAATAAAATCAAGAAAAACCAAAAATATTTTTCATTTTTAAAAAAATCGGGCATGTCTTTTAGTACGGTAATATTTACGGCTTTAGAAATGTCGATCAATATTGACACGGCGCCATAAATAGAGTCCGTATAAAAGTTGTACAATTTTTAAAACATGCCCATTATGGCTTGTAGTTATTTCTGACTACAACCCGCTTTTCGTATTAAAGTCACGTATTTCCTTGGAAAACGTTGGCTCACAACGGGAATTAATTTTCTCGGGCATGATTTACAATCCAAATCATGCAAAGGGATCAAGTTTACTTTATAACTTGGTCTAACACGAGTTAGTGTACGTCTCAATGCATTAATTTGTCTAAATAAGAGAAATCTTATTGCCACCACAAATCAATCTTTTCAAAACATCAATTGACAAATGTTTTCATCATCATGTGCTTCGTTAAACAATGACTACAGCTCTTTAAATAGAAAACGGGTCATTGTTTAAGGGGGAGAAAATATTTAATCGTCTTCGTCATCAAAAAGATTTTCAAAAGTGTTTGAGGAAAATTAATTGGCTCAATAGTTAATGGCTGGAATTGCTTTGGCATTCGTATTGTATTTGTTTGTGATATTGTCGTAGCTAAGATGTGTTAAGTTGGCTAAATTTAACGATGGTTAGGGAGACTAGAAAAGACAAGGAATAAAAAGAAAAAGTGAAAACTGTAGGGCTAAAGGTGACATTTGTGAAAGTTGTAAAAATTTTGACCTAAGTCAAATAAACCCCCCCGTTTCATTTCTTTCTTTCTTTCTTCTGTTTCTTCCCCGCCATTAACAAACACACAAACACACACGAACTCATAATCATCCCACTTTGAATCAAACACAAGTCTTCTTCATTAATAAGGTACTCAAAATCGGTTAATTATTCCTGTAAATCAATTTAATTCACTCATTTTAATTAGATTAAATCTAATTAGGGTTCTGCTTAATTAGGGTTAATTAATTTGGGGGTTTTGCCTGGGTTTCACTCGGAATAGAACAAGACTAAGATTAATGGCCTTTAGAATGCTTAAAACAAGTATCTAAGCTTAGTTTAATTGATCCTAAGGCGCGTTTTGCTTATTCTGGATAAACACAGATTTTGGTCTAAGGATATTCCGAATGGACATGCTATTCCGTATAGATATTCTGAATTGGCATGTTATTCCGCATAAGAATGATTATTCCGAGTAGATGTTTATTCCGCATAGGATGATTATTCCGCATAGAATAATTATTCCGAGTAGACGTTTATTCCGCATAGAATAATTATTCCGAGTAGCTGTTTATTCCGCATAGGCCGATTATTCCGCATAAAGAATGATTATTCCGAGTAGATGTTTATTCCGCATAGGATGATTATTCCGCATAGAAAAATTATTCCGAGTAGACGTTTATTCCGCATAGGATAATTATTCCGGGTAGGCATGTTATTCCGCATAGAATGATTATTCCGGGTAGGCATGTTATTCCGCATAGAATGATTATTCCGGGTAGGCATGTTATTCCGCATAGAATGATTATTCCGGGTAGGCATGTTATTCCGCATAGAATGATTATTCTGGGTAGGCATGTTATTCCGCATAGAATGATTATTCCGGGTAGGCATGTTATTCCGCATAGAATAATTATTCCGGGTAGGAATGATTATTCCGCATAGGATGATTATTCCGGGTAGGCATGTTATTCCGCATAGGATAATTATTCCAGGTAGGCATGTTATTCCGGGTAGGCATGTTATTCCGCATAGAATGATTATTCCGGGTAGGCATGTTATTCCGCATAGAATGATTATTCCGGGTAGGCATGTTATTCCGCATAGAATAATTATTCCGGGTAGGAAAGATTATTCCGCATAGGATGATTATTCCGGGTAGGCATGTTATTCCGCATAGGATAATTACTCCGGGTAGGCATGTTATTCCGCATAGGATAATTGTTCCGGATAAAGGTTTATTCTGAATTAAATGTTTATTCTGAATGAAGGATGTTTGAGTGTTTTAAAAGTCTTAGGGATTATGTCATTTGTATAATGCTTAGGTATAAATTCATCATGATATTCATATCTGTATGTATCAACTTTTGTGTTTTATTCTTAAGCAGAAACAATGACTAACCCAACCGTGCAACAAATACAAGACTCTAGATCAGCAGCCATTGCCGAGGCCAAAACCCTCAAGTTCATTCCAAATAACTACCGGTTGAAAGAGGTCTCTCATTCCACTCACAATGGATTCAAGGTAGGTTCAGCCATTCTTGACAATTCTCACCTCAAGAATGCGCTAAGGAATAGTGCTTCGGTACCTTTCGACTACATGTACGAATTCTGGGCAACCAAAGAGAAGACGTCGAATAAGATCACATTCTTCCTGGATAACAAGCAAAAAACTCTCACAATGTCAGAATTTTGCAAGATCTTTGGATTTCGGGAAGCACCCAAAGGATTATCATACTCAGCGAACCCTACCAAGAACCAGCTTATGGAGATGTTCACTGACATTGGCTGTGCAGACATACGAATAGTGTCCGAGTTTACCACAACCAAAGTGGGTCAACCTTGGAGAGCAATTTTTGGTATTCTCAGCCGATGTCTCACACCCAAAACAACTAGGTATGATGCTGTGCGTCCGCCAATCATCAAGATGTTCTGCGGTATTTTCAAAGGTATGGGTATTGATTATGCATCATTGCTGTGGGAAGAGTTTACGTTTCAACTCTTCACAAACACGAAGGGTAAGGTTAAAGGTTACCAGTACCCTAGGTTCATTAAGCTAATCATACATTACTTTATGAAAAACGATGCATCTATAGATAAGCGTGCAGGTAGCCGTCACCACACAATGGATGCTGATGATTTGGTGGACTTAAGTCAAGAAACTCACTCCAATATTGTTATCCCTGGTCCCATTCCCAGTCATCTCCTGACCGATGAGATTATAGCATCTACTGATTACAAGAACTTGCTACAAGAAATCGAGAATCAACGAGCAAGCATTCAAGTAGGAGAAGACTCGTCTACCACAGTTAAGAGTAAAGGTAAACGCAAGCAAACAACTTTACCTGAACCCAAAACCAAGAAGACAAAGACCGTAGCTAAGAAAGGTAAAAGCACGGCTGACGAGCTTGTTCTTCACGATGAAGAAGATGTTGATGACGATCCTACTATCGATTTAACTCGCAAGTCTGAGAAGAAGTTAATGAAGATGGCTCTCGAAAAGAGTAGGAGAGACACGGGCGGTAGTGGTTCGGGTGCACATATGGATATTGAAGAAGAGTACGAGGAGCCAGATGATGTTGATGAGTTTGGATCACCCGAACGGTATTCTACTTCGAAGGAGACATCCATTACTGTTTCAGCAAGTGTTGAAAAGGAGTCTGGTGCTCCTAAAATCATGGTACCTACCCAGCCTTTAGTAACTCAACCTCCACCAATCCAGCCCTTACCAACCCGACCGGTGCCAACACCATTCCTTCTACCTCCAATAACTTCCATCCTTAGTACTGTAGTCACAACCGAGCCTCTTCAACCAACCCAGAGTAGCTCTGCATCATCTTCAATGGCTGCATTTGTAATGGCAGAACTCTTGGATAAACACACGGATAATCAAAGAAAAGAGATGGATAATCTTCGCCAAGAGCTACTTAGACGAGTTCAAAGTGAAGAAGCATCCAAGAAAGCCCAAGAAGAGATGCTAGCTAAGTTCGCTGCAGAGATGGAGTTGACACGTAAAGCTCATGCAGAAGAACTTGCTCAGGTCAAACAGGCTGAAGCTGATAAGTATATTGCACGAATCACGAAACTTCGAGCTTTGAAGGATAAATACAAGGAACAGAAAGACACTCTTGAAGCTTCTATTGTAGAGCGAGTAAAAGAATCTGTTGAGTCCCTTATGCCAAAACTGCGTGATGAGATGAAGAAACTCGCGGCTGATAATTTGATGATTAAGTCGTCCAATCCTTCCGAATCCGCCTACAAAATTGCATATGACTTGACGGATTTTGAATTAAAGAAGATCCTCAAAGCTCGCATGAGGGAAGTTGGATCTTTTGATAAGTCTAAAGTTCAACGGACACTCTACAAGTCACTCAATGAAGCTATCTCGAAGGATGATCGGTTGTTCAAGATGTTTGGAAGTGTGGTACCTTACCACATTCTGCCTGAGGAGGAAAAGGATGATAGTGAACAAGAAGAGGGTGACGGTGAAGAAGAAGAAGAAGAAGAAGAAGATGATGATGATGGTGATGATGATGAGGATGATGATGATGATGATGATGGTGATGATGGTGGTGATCGAAATGAGGAAAGTGCTAAGGGAAGCAACGAGGATGACAATGAGGATGATGATGGTAAATAGCCTGAAACGGGGGACAAGGTTGCCAGCACAAAGAAACCATCCAAGTCTGGTACCAAGTCTCAGAAAGATGCTGCGCAAAAGGAAAAATCCACCTCAACGGAATCAAGACGATACAAGTGGCGCCATGATGTGAATGCTACTACGTCATCATCGATTCCCGGTACATCTGTCTCTGTTTCTATACATGTTACCACTAATCCTGTTAGTTCTTTTGTTGCTCCTGTGATTGTAGAATCAGTAACTGAACCTGAATTTGCACAACACTTGCCTGTTCATGACACCGCCGAGATGCCTGAATCAGAACCAGCAGATGTTCATGTCTCTACTCCTCTGCAACAAGAACCACAATCTACTGTTCCCGAGTCAAGCACACGGGACTGGGCGGACACATTGGAGATTGATGAAACTGCACCGCCACAAGCGTGGATCACAGCAGCTGCTCAATATGATCCAATCACAGACGCTGACAGAGATGTTCTATATCTCCGTATCCGTAGTCCGATAGACTTGTGTGCATTTCTGGCTCATGAGTATAAATCTTCGGTCACTCCGTCTTTGGTGAAGAGAGCGCTAAAGGATAAGAGAATTCACACCAAAACCAGGTTAAGCCGCATGGAGTACGAGTATTATGCTGATGAGGTTCTGAAAGTTCTAAATACCGTTCAAAGGCCAGGCCTTCATGAGTCAGAAAGAGCTCCACCTCCACTTGATCCTTCTCAAGATAATCAAATTGCTCTCGACTTCTTTGTCACCTATGACCTTGATTATCTCCTCAAAGGATCATCCACGTACGCAACCTCTCTGACCTTGCTGAAAGCTGCTAATTGGGGGACAATACCCTGGATCGAGGAAAAGGTAAACCGACTCTGGGTCCCAAAGGTAAATCGTAATTATGATATGTATGCTGTTATAGGTGCATCACATTGGGATGAGCGAGTCCGAAGGGCGTACAGAGGTTGCTGCTTAGCCAATTCAGGAAGTCGTGTCAAATCTAATATTCGCATCTCAAGTATTTTGGGGCTGAAAACTGAAGCCAAGAATGGCTATCATCATGTGACGGAGATTCGTCTAAAAAGGGAGGATGACGGAGAATACACAATACAACAGGGAGATTTTTCTATCATTCGCCTTGAAGATATCGAAGACATGTTGCTTATGATGCCGTGATCAACTCACCCATCTTACTCGTGAAGAAATCATTGCCTTGAATACAGCACTTCGTATGTTTACACGAAGCGTTGTTATCAAGAAACGAGTTGAAGATCTTCAATTGGGAGTTGAAAGCTACCAAAGGAAGCTTAACCTGACCCGTCCAATGAACCAAGTTCTACCTCAACATGTCACAAGATGTCCCTATACCGGCATTACTGTTCCGAGTTACGGGATTTTCTTCTTGAACAGTCGTGGGATAATGAAGTTTATGAGGGTAGGTGAGTTTTATAAGTACAGTGATGGGACTCTCATTTACGTCAGAGGAAAATTGGAGCATCTTAATTCTGGTGGGTCTTTACCAGAGATGACTGAGGACTGGCATCCGGGTTATCGGCAAATGGCGAAGTATGTGATCAAGAAGATTGATCAAAAGCTCCGGGAACATAGATTGATGAGGAGCTTAGAAAGGTTCGTTGGTGGTAGACCATATGGAGTGCACCATAAGTTACTGCAACGATCCATCTAATGGATCGCACATCTCAGGTCTACTCTATATTGGTTTTTAATTGTGAATATGTAAATTTGTGAATATTGTGCTTTTACGGCTTGATGTAGTGTTAAGGTATGATAATTTTTCAATAATTTCTCACAAGATTCTAAATCTTTCAAAATATATCATACTAAAGCACTACAACTATCCCTTATTAATTTAAGGGGGAGCATTAACATGTTCTATGGCCAAACATTGATTTCATTTTTACCCAAAGACCGGTTAATCCATTCAATATCCCAAATATTAATGGTTAACATTTTGGATAAGGGGAGAAAATGGGATTAAGGAGACTTAAATGATACTTGGTTAAAAGATGAAAAAGACTTAACGATAATCCAACTTAATATGTGTAAAGCACGTGTTAAGGGGGAGTGTTTTTGATGAACAAAACACCTAAGGTACAAAACTTTTGATTTCAATATCACAAGTACCTTAAGTGATTTTCAAGGATTTTTCATGGTGGCTATACTTTCCCAAAACACGCTTAATTCACGACGAATGTGGTGACAAAAGGGTGGTAGGAATAGGTTTAGTCCAATGATTCATTAGAGCCGATGGAATCTTCCCAAGGACAATTCCCTAGATAGAATTAGAAGTCATAGGAAAGATGGAGAAAGATTGTGAACGTAGCTGAATGCCGACCAAGTACTTAAGCTAGCACTGGAACAATCACAACAAGGTGCTAGTTATGACGTATTGGTAAGCATTGAAGGGGTTGAAGAATGAAAAAGAATTGTAAAGATAAAGGGTGTAAAGAAAGAAGCCCTCCTTACAACTTTAGGCAGAAACCGGGTCAATACATATGCTATTGAGATCATTTGTCAATGATTCTCGACATTGAAGAAAGACATCATGGACCCAGTGATGCAATGCACAACCCTTCCCAGCTAACTCAAATATCTCTCAAAAGGTATTTGTTTTAATCACACGGAGATCAACACGTTATCTATTGGTTTATTCACTCCGAATAGACTGATATTGAAAAGGTGGCACTCTTCTCCAGCCATCGCTCACTAAATCAAAACGCACTATCGAGTCTAGAGCCAAGAGATCATCAAAAGTCTCACTAGGACACTTTCCATTTATTCCTTGCTTTCTCACACACCGTGAAAAGTAAGAGATTTTTATGAGTCCTACGCAGTATTCTTGTAATATTGCCAGAACATCCGAGTAATACGCAAGTATTACAATGAAGATGGAAATCCTGCTTGAGCCAACATCAAACAAGCTCATGGTAGGTTACACGTGCGGTTCTTTAAGAACCAATCTTGTGAAAAACTGGAAAGAAACAGTAGTTTAACTCTTAATTGAACTTAAACTCGTTCCAGGCCTCTACGCATTATCATATGATCTTGCCAGAACACTCAGAGTGACTCTTTATAGATCACAGTGACGAGTGGAAATCCTTCTAGTGTTAACATCAAACAGCACTTGGTAGGTGACGTGCAAGATTCTTTATGAATTAAGCTCGTGATAACTGGAAAGCAACGATGGTGAAAATCTTAATTGAAATTCACTTGTTCCAAGTTTCATGAATTGACGGCTTCAATCACAAGGATAATTTATCCAAGTGATTCACTCTTTATGTTCGCAGTCAAGCTTAGTGATCGTCGAATAAAGAGAACGAGTTTACCCGCGAAATCCTGTCAGGAAGTTACTTAATTGAAACTATCCATCACAGGTACGATATCTAATATCGTCCAACGGTCTTCACCGACCAGAGGTAAAACGCTACCGATTTAGAATGAAATGTTCTAAGCCATTTCATTCGTGTCTTATCATGTTGCTGCGAAGACGGTGGCGTTGCGGTGTACCAGCTGAAGTCGTTCCCACATGCTTATGTTTTTCTACATCAAAGTTCAGCAAAATTCAAGAAAGTGCAAAATGAAGTCTTCCGCTGTACCAAACTCTGAAGCTTTCGAGAATTCAACAAAAAGACATAAGTGTGTGGAACATGGAGTCACGAGGAGACAAGATTCACAAGAAGGCAAAGATCGCACGTGATTGGTCAAAAGAACAATGCTCTCAAGCCAAAGCCTAAAAGATCAAATCAACATATTCACAACAAAAAGAAAGAAGAAAAGACTACGAGCTGAAGAACGAAGACTTAGTATAGTATGCTAGGTTTAGAACTTTGTAACGTGGAGTGACCTCCCTTAGGGGGAGATTGTTAAAAATACGTTTTAACGTATATTAGAAGTATCGGTCACTCCACAATATTATTAGTGTTGTAATAGCTCGTAGTTAATGAATACTTATTTAGTTAAGTAAGAAACCGACCCATGGGCTTGTCATGGGTCGACCCAAGCCCAATAGTGGCTTGGATATAAATACCCCTTTCCACCATGGAAAGGGGTTGGTTGTTGATGTTTCCATTTTATCAAGTTAATAAAACACATACTTTCTCTCACTAGTTTCTCTCTCTAGAAATCTTCAACCCACTTCATTGATTCACAAGATTATCAATATTCTTCATGAACATGTAGTGTGGGTAGACGTGGAAGGGATCCCCTTGGGTGCGTGGTCTCGAAGTACATTTTCCAGAATTGGGAACAAATGGGGATAGGTCATGGAAATAGATGAAGCTACAGGTTCACTTTTTTCTCGTAAGCGTTTATGTATCAAAACCAATGTTGAGAAGAATATATTGGAGTCTTTCATGATTAGTTTCAAAGGTAAAATGTACATGGTTCGTGCTAAAGAGTTGTTCAATTGGTCACCTTGCTGTGCTGAAGTCAAGGAGACTACATATGCATCAGATGAAGAATCTCAAGGTGGTAATGATATGGGAGTATTGGATGCGAGTGATGATGAAGCGATTTCAGAAATGATTTATGACAATGGTTCTGTGTCGAAAAACAATCATAATGAGGAATATGCTAAGGGTCAAGACGCGAGTATTTGTCATAACAACAAAGTTCCCAATGAGGACCAAAAATCAGATGATCCGTTTGATATCTACGCTGCTCTTAATAAGCCAATTGTTAATGATGATGATCCAAATTCGTCTTCTTCTAATACTCACCCTCCGGGTATACACCAGATCAAGATGTGTCTGTGGGTATGAGGGAGAAGACTTCAGATCACCAGAAGGTTGTTTCTAGGGATGATGTTCTTAAAGATGTAGAACCTATTGTCAGTGAATCGGTTAATGAATTCTCTTCTAACATTCCAAGTCGAATCGGTTCTATAGGAGGTTCGATGTTAGACTTATTAGATGATATAATCAATGTTCGTCAATCCATAGGTTAAGTGATGGAAGGTTGTTCGAAGGACTTCAAACGTATTATCAGTTTAAAAGGAGTTGACAAGGGTTTCATATGAAGATTCTTTCCCTAAATGTTCAAGGTATCAGCCACAAGACCAAAAAAGAGTGGATCAAGGAGATTAATTTTAAACATAGGATAATTTTTTTAGCTATTTAGGAGACAAAGTTGGAGGACATTTCGGATATGGATGTTAAGTTTCTGTGGGGTAATTCTAATTTTCAGTTTGTAGCTAATGATTCTATGGGGAACTCAGGAGGTATCTTATGTGTATGGGAACAATCCGTTTTCATAAGATAAGAGCTATATTCTCGGATAATTTCATCACATTATATGGGACTTGGCTGCCGACAAGTACTAAGAGTCTTATAATCGTAATTTATGCTTCTCAATCATATACTCTCAAACGTAATATGTGGGAATATATTTCTAATTTGATCAGTCCTCGGGATGGTGAGACTATTATGATGGGAGATTTTAATGCGGTTGAGCGGTATGGATTTGTTTTTAATGAGCTATGTGCATATGACTTTTGTCATTTCATTTCTTCATCTGGCATTATTGATGTTAAGATGGAGGGATACGCTTTCACTTAGTCACTTCCATCTACCTCGAAAATGAGTAAACTGGACAGGTTCTTAATTTCCAATGGTATTCTTTTGGTTTTTTCTTCTTTATTAGCAGTATGTATGGATTGATATATTTCTGATCATAGACCGATAATGCTCAAAGAGGTATCTTCTGACTATGGGCCGACCCCGTTTCGTATATATCACTCTTGGCTCTCTTACAAGGGCTTTGATAAAATGATCGTTCATACGTGGCAATCTTTATCCCATTCTGATTCGAATAAATTGATTTACTTCAAAAATAAGGTTCAAGATTTGAAAAAATTTATTTGTGCTTAGATTTCTCATCATAATTCGCTAAAGAAGGAGAAGAAAGCTTCATTACTAGTTCAGCTTGTAGATATCGATACTAGTTTGGATAATGGTGTCAGAAATGATGATATGCTTCTGAAGAGGTTAGATATTTCTTGGAGATTATATATGCTTCAGCAGTCCCATTTGAATGAAGTAGCTCAAAAGGCCAAAGTTAAATGGGCTATTAAGGGGGATGAAAACTCTAAATTTTTCCATGGGACAATTAACAAAAAACGCACGCAGTTAGCTATTTGGGGGATCTTTCACAATGGGATGTGGTGTGCTGAGCCAAGTGTTGTTAAAGAGGCTTTTGATTCTCATTTTGCTTCTCGATTCAAGTAGTCTAGTTCCACCCGCTTTAAACTTAATATGGAGTTCGATAATAGAATCACGTTTGATCAGATAGGTGATTTGGACATATTAGTTTCTACCAAGGAGATCAAGGTTGTTGCTTGGGATTGTGGTGCCAATAAGTCCCCTGGTCCCGATAGACTTACCTTTGAATTTATTAAACATTTTTGGGAACATCTCGGACCTGATTTATGTACAGCAGTCCAGCATTTTTTCGTGACATGTAATCTTCCACGGGATTGTAACTCCTCTTTTATTGCTTTAATCCCTAAAATGTTAGATGCCAAATTTATTTCAGATTTCAGACCTATCATCTTAATCAGAAGTATTTACAAAGTCATTACTAAGGTTCTTGCAAATCCTCTTGGGATCGTTATTTCGGACTTGGTATCTAATACGCATTCAGCTTTTATCAAGATCCGTCAAATTCTTGATGGTCCCTTCATCCTTAACGAAATCAATTCTTGGTGTAAACGAAAGAAGCAACAAGCGTTGATTTTTAAAGTTGACTTCGCTAAGGCGTATGATTCAGTTAGATGGGACTTCCTTTTAGAGGTATTACATGCATTTGGTTTTGGTCCCAGATGGTGTTCTTGGATTAAAGGTATTTTGTCCTCCAATATGGCTTCAATCCTTATTAATGGAAGTCCTACTTGTGAGTTCCCTATTTCATGTAGTCTCAAACAAGGAGATCCATTGGCTCCTTTACTTTTTATATTGATTATGGAATCTCTTCATGTATCGGTGTCTCGGGCGGTGAACGATAGTGTCTTTACTGGTCTCCATATCCAGGATCATCTTAAAATTTCTCACTTATTTTATGCTAATGATGTTATGTTATTAGGAGAGTGGTCCGATTATAATTTGGCTAACTTGCTTAAAATCCTCAAGTGTTTTCATCTCGCTTCAGCTTTAAAGATTAATATTCAGAAGAGCCATTTGATGGGTATAGGAGTTCTCGAAGAGATGGTTCGTCACAGTGCCTCTTCAATTGGATGTGGTGTTTTATCTACTCCGTTTAAGTATTTAGGCGTCGATGTTGGTGGTTCGATGCACAGACATACTGCGTGGTCTGGAGTTATGCAGAAAGTTCAGTCTCGGCTTTCTAGATGGAAAGCAAAAACATTATCAGTTGATGGCAGATTAACCTTGCTTAAATCGGTTCTTGCTGCTACTCCTTTGTTCACAATGTCGATTTATAAGGTTGCTATAGGGATTCTGCGTGACCTTGAGAGGATTCGTAGTAAATTTTTTATTGGAGCTAATCAATTGGAAAGAAAGATGTCTTGGATCGCATGGGAGCAAGTCTTGGCTGATAAAAAAAAGGGGGTTTAGGGGTGTAACACCGCACTTTGATAAGTGGACCGTTACGTGTATTTATGGCGTGTCATCAAAGCATGAGAGGTAATATGTACTAAAACAAGTACATGACCAAAAGGGAAAACCAGAATCAAACATCGGTTCCCAAACATAAGCCCAAAACATAAATAAAGTAAATGATATGAGAAGGACAAAACAAGTGTCCATATAAGCATAAGTATAAGAAGGCAACATGAGAAGAAGTCTAAGGCAACTTCCATCCTATGCACATCCTCCCAATGCTCAAGTCTGTCCACGGGTACCTGCCATTTTGGGACATGGAAAGGAAAGCAAATGCTGAGCAATACACTCAGTGAACGGATATATGACATAGTATAAATGGCTAAAACATAAATAAGACTAAAAAGCAGCGGAAATGTATAAGTCCTGGAAAACCTGGAACATGTTCATAAAACTGGTTTTATAGTTTGAAAGGACTTATATTTTTATATGAAAACTGTATTAATTAGCCAATAGCCCATATAAGTCATGAGGTTCCACCGTGCATGAATACTTGGAGGGGAGACCTCATTATGCAATTAAAGGGGATGCCTCTAATTAATTAGTCTGGGTAGTAGGGATCAACTCCTTGTGAAGCATGCAAGGCACACACCACATTCACATGAAAATCATGTAAAAACATGTAACTAGGATGCACCCATACGCCCCACATGATAATATAAATAATAAATGGCCAAAATTAAAAAGGACGCCACGAGCAATCACTCCGCCGTGGGGAAGTCATAACACTGGTGCCTCCAGTGTTATGGTTATGGTACCTCCATAGGTGACATGGTCATGCATGTATATGGCTTAGGCATTTAAAACTAACATATGCAGATCAAAATATATACTTGGGAAAACAGTTGGCTGCAAACGGGGAATCCTAATAAGGAAAAAGAATTTCCATACTGAAGGACGGAATATCTGTACCTTTTGTCCAGTGAACAATGAGAGATGAAAGAATGCAAAGTCCTATGCCGACTTCACTAGTGCTACATAAATAAAGAATATGTATGAGTTGTCTGATTACTGGGTGTGTTACTACCTCTTGTAAGTTAGCGTATTTTATATGTTCTTGTCATGTTTTACTATTTAAATGTTATACTGTATCATTCATGTTTTAGTGTATTCTGATTATGTAATTCATGTATTCTTGTATTATTATACTTGTAGTGTAATAACAAGTAACTTTCTAAAAATAGCAGGTTTCCTGAAATAGTAAGTTTCTAAAAATAGAAAGTTTTCATATTTAAAAATAAGCTTGATTAATAATATAAAATATAAAGTATAGTGTTAACAAGCATAAAATATATGTTACATGATTATATAGTAAAGTCTATTAAATACATACTTTAATCTAAAATAATGATTATTAATTAATAATAAAATGTATGGTTTTACTTGAGATTATTAATTAATAAAATGACATGGTTAAAATAATAAAACTTTACATTAGCTTAAAGATTACATAACTAAATTAAGTATAGTTATTAATTTAATTACGCACTAAATACTTAGGCTAATTCCGTTAACTAAAATATGACCTAAGTTACATAAATAACTTAATTATAACATGCATTTAATAATTAAATTGATCTTGACTAACAAACACATGCTTGTGTACCCGAGCCTACCGAGACACCCATGTCTCGGTCGCACTAAACAAACAAACTAGCCAAACAACCTAATACAATGTTGTCCAACTTATGGTTTTTTAGTTCTGTCCAACATATCCCTACAGTCATGTCCAATATCCTATTTAACTAGTGTCGTCCGATATCTAGAACTGCAGTGTCGTCCAAGATATCCCCCAGATCCCTGTTCTTGTTTTCTAACTGTTTGTTTAGACTACCCATTGTTTTAAAAATCTACATGCTGCCGTGTATTATTTAGCCACTGTTTTGTAGTAATTACCCACCGAGACACACAAGTGTCTCAGTTCCCACTGTCTTGTTAAATCCCACGTTATTTAATCATATTCCAGATTCCCTTTTTATGTGTTCTTGCAAAATTAATTACTAATTAAAAGAAAAGAAGATTAAGGCTAACCAATTCGTGTTTAGGGAAATAACATACGAGCCACACACCTTGTTTTCTTGATCAACCCACGAATTCTCTTGGTTCTTGGAATGGAAGACGACGGCAGGAAAACCCAAAGAGAGGAGACGATCGTTATTATATTTTAGGGTTTTTATGTAATTGATGTCTAAATAAAAAGAACTCCCCGTCCTTTTATTTTTTGTAACCGGCCTAGAGACACAATGGGCCTTGAGCCCATGTCTTATTCCTTTTTCTCTTGGCCCTTAACAGTCCATAACTAACACACACCTTTTTGGTTGTTTTAAATTTTCGTGTCTAATAAAATACATACGCATGTTCTTGTTTTTCAAACTCGTGGTTTATTTTCTTGGATTGTTTAAATATTATACGTAATTGTTAATCTTATATAACTAGTATACGTATTACTTGTAGATTTAAAGTCTGTGACACGTGTTTTAACACCCCCAAATTTACACGCAGCGGAATACAACTTTGGGTGATAAACAATGATACAACAACGCATAATTTATAAAAAACGACTCGAAAAGAGACGTTTTAGATTTATCGTTCCTAAAAAATTTGTCAGAGTAGCGTAGTCCCAAGTAATCGTTACCAAAAAGATAAGTTAAAACAACATATTGGTTTGTTTTAAAAATGGAACGATAAATAAATCAAAAAGTTTGAACAACAAAAGCAGTGCACAACTTCATTCCCCGTGACCTCCAAGCTTCCACTTCTTGATTACTGAAATACACGTGAGTAAAACAATCAGCAAAAATGCCGAGTGAATCTATAGGTTTATGTAATCAATTTGAACACAAGCAAAGATTATAAGTTTGTGGCATGCTTATAAGCATCAAATAATAATTTGCATCAACAATGATAATTGTATATAGCATAAATTGCAATAAGCTCATGGAACCGAGCCCTTAAACACTCCCATATCAGTCTAATAAGACGAGAGATTTATTAATTGTCGTTACCTCCAGATTATTGGTACAATGCCGTATACCTGACTTCTCAATACAATATGTCCAAACAGTGTGGAGGTCGGGCCTAAGCTTCTATGACAAGTCCACAAAAACTGAACCGGGGCGGCTTCCCCCATAGATCTATTAATTGTACTAGCGTTTAACCCATCATAGGTTAATTAACGGTCCATAATTGAGGTTTTAACAAACGCAATCACTTAATGCAATTTAAAGGCAACCACGGGTCCATTCATAGAGGGACAAAGCATACCATAAAAATCTTGTGTTCTAAGTTTATAAAAACATGTATTCCCCCTCGCGGGTTTAAAATCATTTAATAACTAGTATAAAGCGAGGCTATAGACTCACCTTAGCCAATAGTGGTAATGAGACGATCGTCGACGATAGATGATGCCTTTCAAACACGAGAACCGCAACCTATCAAATGAGGTGCGTTCATTAATAATAGACTCGAGAAATAAGCCATACATAAGAATATAAAACTCGACTCATATAATCACGACAAACTCGAGAGAAAACGATACAAGTGATACTATTACACTCTTCTATATATTAATTTTATTATTCTATGTCTTTAATAAAAATCTGCCGGAACATACCGAATGTCCAAGCCGTTTTCCCATACTTAGACATTTCAAATTTTTATGATACTACTCAGAGAACTCACTTACTATATGTAGAAAGTCCTCCCAAGAGCCCATCAAAAGATTTTACTTCTAAAGTTCCCTGCCCGACTCATCTTTGAATTAAAAAATCCGGACAGTTTAGCGACCTTGACTTATGAAACCATTTTGACCATTCTAAACAACTCCGTTTGTAAAACCGCCACTTGATTCTAAAAATAGACTCAAAATGATAAACTTGGAGCCTGAGAACAGCCCTTGAATCATTTTGAAACTCATTTTATAGTCCCCGAGATTCGATCCAAATATCGACAACAATTTTCGGATTGTGTCGACACTCGTCTCCCGGTACACGAAAATCAAACTAGTGTATCTTCCACCTCGTTTGGAGTTGGAAGGCCTACTTTATATGAAATCGAAGCTAACGAAATTCTCTACAACCCTATTCTATTAGTTAAGCGATTATCATACAGTAAGACCCCCGAAAACAGCCTCTAACCTACTGCCCAAAATCACCTTTCACAATCTCCCACAAAATCATGTTTTTGATCAATTCTAACAATTTTCCTCATCATCCCTACACCCTTAATATCATCCTATATTAATCCTAACACTTGTATCATCATAAAAATCAAAAACCCAAAAATTAAAAAATAAGTTTTTAGTGAAAAACTAACATAAACATCATTTGATGATTACTACTAACACATGCATGATCATTTTTACAAAATTTTTAATTCTTTCAACCACAAAAACTAAAAAGTCCATGGATACAATATAAAATCAATATGATAAGATGATCATACAACTATATAAATGATCAAAATTCATAAAATTAAAAAGTATGATGCATGTAGCTAAAATTTGTACCAAAATGTAGCCCTTTGAAAATGGAGGATGGGACTTGTTTTAGTTTTTGTAGATTCAAGTTTAAAATCAACAAATTTGGATGGTTTTTGCTTGTTGGGGTGTTTGGCCAAGAAGGGAAAAAGGGGAGGGTGGAAGAAGTTTTTGGTTAAATGAATTTTATTAATGAAAAATGCTAGTGGAGAAATTATATATAGTGTGGGGTTAGGGTAGTTTTTGCCAATTTGTGATAGTTTTGGTCCAAAATAAAAATAATTAGCTAAAAAGTGGGAAATGACCATTAGTAAATTTTACAAATATTTACGGGACTCGGGTTTCGTAAAAATATATATTTTTTTTAAAGTTTAAACGCACACGAAAAATAATAATATAACGACTCGATACGTAATTAAAACGATATCGTCAAAAGTATTAAATATCGAAACGATCAATAATAAAATATAAAATTTTTGGCATCCGTCGGTATCGCGATCACTAGTAGTCCTCGTTACTCGTCAAAATATTAAAATATAATATTTAATATCGGTTTCAACTTAAACCGTTAAACATAATATTTAAAATTATAAAATACTTCAAAATAATTGAAAGTAGTATTAAATTATGACCTTATTTTTACGGGTTTTACATCCTCACCACCTTAAGGGAGCGACGTCCCGGCGCTCAACTCGCCTCATACACGAGTTCTTCACGTTCCTACGTGAAATTTGATCCATGATCTCCACTGGTTCTTTTACAAAACGCAACTTGTCGTCAAGTTGTATCTCACCAAAAAGAAATAAATAAATCCTTATCCACAAGTCACCCGTCAAGCTCGACACATGAAATTTTTATGAATCACACGAATCTCATTCGACGACAAGAACAGATAACATGATTTTCGGGTAAGTCCAGTTAAAAGGAAAGTTGCAAATTAAATGATATCCATCAGCCGGATAGCCATGGACACACATCAAAAGAACTAAGAAGAAAAACATTTTCGTCATCGGAGGGTGCTCACACGCGGGTCCCTACTCAATAGATAATACAAAGACACCATCTCACTTTCGCCAACGTGCATTAAAGTCTCAATAAATATCGTCGTTGAAAGTCAAAAAGATATTACATAATATGTGTTCTATATGATCGGACGTCATCGGATGATGCCGTCTCAAGTTCTCACAACTTACGATCATTTGACTAGATCACATACCACATAAGTACATAAAAAAAAGGTCGAACAATAACATCAAGTATATATCTCCACCATTAATCATCGGGAAAACCTTGAACGAATCCTTGATAATAACCACTTGATCTCCAGAGTCTTTCCACTTGCGGTGTCGGCTTCAACATAATCCTTGAGGTTTTAACAAATTTATTAACTCCATTCATTAAGAGATTCGGTCCTCAATCATTCCACAAGTACACGCATAAATCCTGGTGACACTTATCGTTTCTTCTTATACACGGCTTCCCAATATTCATTTTAAACTCAGAATAAAATAGTGATCTTCAGTACGAGGAACAGAACGAGATAAAAATAAATTCAATAAATGCATAAACGGACAAGATGTGGTAAAATGATTTAAGGTTGACGATCGACGAGGGATCTCGACTCACGTAACCGTAAAACTTAATAATTCACAATACTAGAAAAATGAGAGCGAAGAATGAATTAAATATTAACATTAAAATAACGTTTGTCACAATTATCCGTCCCAGATTTGGTATTACCTTAAAACTCAGTTGAGGTACCTTCTTGATAAAGATTATATATTAAAAATAGAAGTTAAATAGCTTCATAATTTATTTTGGTTGTCTTAAGAAACTTTGAAAGAAAGACATGAATTTATCAATTAAACTCGTATTGGTGGTTACAATTAGAAAATATAATTTCCAAATTAAATCATTATTAGGAATATAAATTAAACCAGTAATTTCATTACATTTATAGTAAAGTATGATATGTCAATTAGTTGAAAAAGTAGAACAAAATTTATTTTAAACATTAGTTTTAGTTATACAAAATATGATGTATACATTTGACCTTTTACTTGTGATGATTATTTAGATAATTGAAAATCATTGGAAAAATGTATAAAATTTCCATGAAAATTTTATAATACGTCGTACAAATACATAAAGGTGTTTATTATTTCAAAATAAACATGGGATATACTCGGGTTTCAAAATGTGACAAGATAACAAACAATACAAATGGAAATAATGGTCAACAATTAGTACGAAATCAATGGTACGAAAGAGAACGAAGCAAATGTCGTATGAATTCTTAAAGAGAATGATAAAATAAAGGCGTTGATGGTAAGACGATAAGAAATAATAGATTAAACAAGTTGTCAATTTTGTTAGTGCGGTCGGTGGTTCACCAATATCAGCTCGTTAACTTAGTGGTGATCGATACATGATCGGAAATAAGTTGCATACAAAAATTTTAATAAAAGAAAGTTCTTAATAATCTCTTGTAATTAAAACAAATCAAATGAACGATGTTAGTGTTTAAAGGGAGAAGTCAAAGCACGGTTCACAAGGGTGGATTTCGAGACAAACGAGAGTGACGGACGTCATCCCGGATATACGGAAATCACTCTAGTGATAATTCATTATTCACGTGCAGAGACATTCCAAAGATCTACCCAGTCGCATAAAGAAGATTGGACAAGAAGGAAGGATAAAACATAAAGACTTTCAAGTCATTTATCAACAGTCAGTAATTAGACGAACGGTCAAAAGAAATCAGTTATAAGACAAAATGAAGTAACAAGTGGAAAAACGATCGTCGAGTAAAAACGTATTCGTAAGCGCGTAATTCGTTCAAGAAAAGGTAAGAAAACGTATGCGGATGCATAGAAATTGCGCTACTTGCATGAAATATAAAGGTTTTTAAAACTACTTTTCATTTTATTTCATTTTATTTATCTTTATCATAAATACAAGTAAAAAGTTGATTATTATCAAGATTTTTAAGGTGACTACTATTCAGCCTAGCATGGCTCCTTCTAAATTAGACATAGGTGATCAGGCCATGTATAATCTAGGAATAGCAATGCAGTGCTCAGTTTCGTCGAAAAGTATTAAGTTTCTTATGTTTATATAAACCATGCCATTTGAAAAATGGAATTTAAAAAATAGTTTATAAATTTATAGGATACAAGTAATTTGTGAGATACTCAATAAGCAACTTTTAATGTTATGAAAAGTATTTTATAAGACCAAAGTAAAAACAATTGGTGAAAATAAACGTAAAACAATATCAGTTTTATTAATAAGGTGACAGTATGACAACGTATAAAGTAGCCAAAGGTTTGCAAAAATTGGCAAATAATAGCTCATAAAACAACCAATGAAATGGTTACAAATTGTTAAGGTTTCAAAAGGTTATAAGGTTAGACGGAAATGCCATGAGACATGTGATAAAAATATCGACGAAGAATGTGAAGGCAAAACTTCAAAACTCAACCCGAATCAGTTGAAGGTTAGAAGAAAATAAAAATAAAATAACATCGAATGACAAATGATTCATATATATATAAAGAATAAAACAATCCATATGTGTATTCTATGTAAGATACTCGACACAACATGCTTTTAAGAAAATATATTATTCATTTTCAAATTACACCATTAATCCGGTGATTGCTAATCCTGTAATGTTTCTATTTTTAAACATTTTCACATGCAACTAGTATTAGTTAGTTGTAAAATAATATCCATTAAAATTTTACAATCTCAAATGAACTCAAAACTATTTAGAAACGTTTAAAACCCATGTTCTGAATTTTTCTATCAGATTTGACTTTTAAATATGAGCCGATTAATTGACCCGATAAACGACATCTCCAAGACTCGGAGTCTAAAGCATTTTGATGCAAAACGACGTTTCAGACGACTTTCTAGTTTTACCCGAGACTTGAAACCCAAAGTAAAATGACCAAAATACCCCTGCAAGTTATGTGCAGGTTTTACTGTTTTATTTTAAAAACACAGGTTTTACTTTTAAGTTTTGACCTGTTTATACTGCCCCTACAGTTTCTGCATAAAGTGTATTTTTCGACACTTCTTAACGGCTCAAAATATATAATATATACACACATGTCTTGTGGATTTTACAACAACGAAAAATAAATCTCATAATGAGCATCAAATAATATATAGCATGATGAATGACAGAAAATGCTTCAAGGTATTCAACACAAAATTTAGGAAGCAAAACGGTGAAAGACGTTCGTAATTTAGATTTCAAAATGCAATGTAGGCAAATCTCCTTGGTGCCACGATTGTCAAAAACACAAAACATAACAAGAAAAGAATGGAACATTAACATGCTACACTCCGGGAGCGAGAAGGTTAATGAAAAACAAATGATACAATTTTATATAAGTAAAATCGTATTCCAATTCTAGTGCCATAATCTAGACGATGATTTATAAAATAACGATGACGTTACCGAGATATAAGTGAACAATACACTTCGGAGTCGATACATATATAAATGTCAATAAATAGCGGTTAGTCTAATCCAAGGACACATTGAGCTACACAATGGTCTGGAGATTACGTTAAAAGACGTCTAAACACAAACAGTCGGAAGACGATTTGGATATCTATATAGATATCACAAAGGGTTAAACAATGAAAGTAACGCGCGTAGATGAAGTTATGTAAGGTCATAATATAAAATTTTTGCAATAAAAGCAATTTAAATAGTTCAAAAATAAATACAGAAAGATCTTGAAAATTCATTGTATTTATTTAAGTTAATCATTAATAAATGATAAGCTTTTATCGAAAAGTTTAACGACATAAATATATATCGATAAAGGATTATAGTATTTATTTAGAAATACTTAGCAATAAGGCATACATAAAAATGTATACTAAAGTTGTAATCCCAGAAGTAGCTTGAACCTGAAGTCACGCGAAATCATGTGCACCGACTCTTTGAAAAATAAAACCGACAGTTATTGTTTAGGTTTTTAGAAAAAGACCTAGTTCTCTATAACTCATGGCTCTGATACCAATCTTTAACACCCCCAAATTTACACGCAGCGGAATACATCTTTGGGTGCTAAACAATGATACAACAACACATAATTTATAAAGGACGACTCGAAAAGAGACGTTTTAGATTTATCGTTCCTAAAACATTTGTCAGAGTAGCGTAGTCCCAAGTAATCGTTACCAAAAAGATAAGTTAAAACAACATATTGGTTTGTTTTAAAAATGGAACGATAAATAAATCAAAGAGTTTGAACAACAAAAGCAGTGCACAACTTCATTCCCCGTGACCTCCAAGCTTCCACTTCTTGATTACCTGAAATACATGTGAGTAAAACAATCAGCAAAAATGCCGAGTGAATCTATAGGTTTATGTAGAGGTGGCAAAACGGGCGGGCGGGCGGGCACGGGCGCGGGCTAAACGGGCAACGGGCTAAACGGGCGGCGGGCTAAATGGGCGCGGGCTAAATGGGCACGGGCGAAACGGGCGGGCAAAATGGGCGGGCTAAACGGGCGCAAGCTAAAAAAGGGAAAAAAATATAAAAACCTACAATTAAAAAATAAAAATACTTGTTTGAAAGCCGGGGATAAAAAATTTAATAAAAAATATTAGTCGAGTATACTAATTTGTATTTTACAAGTGCGCCCGTTTAGCCCGTTTAGTTTCTTAATGTATGGTTTTACTTGAGATTATTAATTAATAAAATGACATGGTTAAAATAATAAAACTTTACATTAGCTTAAAGATTACATAACTAAATTAAGTATAGTTATTAATTTAATTACGCACTAAATACTTAGGCTAATTCCGTTAACTAAAATATGACCTAAGTTACATAAATAACTTAATTATAACATGCATTTAATAATTAAATTGATCTAGACTAACAAACACATGCTTGTGTACCCGAGCCTACCGAGACACCCATGTCTCGGTCGCACTAAACAAACAAACTAGCCAAACAACCTAATACAGTTTTGTCCAACTTATGGTTTTTTAGTTCTGTCCAACATATCCCTACAGTCATGTCCAATATCCTATTTAACTAGTGTCGTCCGATATCTAGAACTGCAGTGTCGTCCAAGATATCCCCCAGATCCCTGTTCTTGTTTTCTAACTGTTTGTTTAGACTACCCATTGTTTTAAAAATCTACATGCTGCCGTGTATTATTTAGCCACTGTTTTGTAGTAATTACCCACCGAGACACACAAGTGTCTCAGTTCCCACTGTCTTGTTAAATCCCACGTTATTTAATCATATTCCAGATTCCCTTTTTATGTGTTCTTGCAAAATTAATTACTAATTAAAAGAAAAGAAGATTAAGGCTAACCAATTCGTGTTTAGGGTTTAGGGAAATAACATACGAGCCACACACCTTGTTTTCTTGATCAACCCACGAATTCTCTTGGTTCTTGGAATGGAAGACGACGGCAGGAAAACCCAAAGAGAGGAGACGATCGTTATTATATTTTAGGGTTTTTATGTAATTGATGTCTAAATAAAAAGAACTCCCCGTCCTTTTATTTTTTGTAACCGGCCTAGAGACACAATGGGCCTTGAGCCCATGTCTTATTCCTTTTTCTCTTGGCCCTTAACAGTCCATAACTAACACACACCTTTTTGGTTGTTTTAAATTTTCGTGTCTAATAAAATACATACGCATGTTCTTGTTTTTCAAACTCGTGGTTTATTTTCTTGGATTGTTTAAATATTATACGTATTACTTGTAGATTTAAAGTCTGTGACACGTGTTTTAACACCCCCAAATTTACACGCAGCAGAATACATCTTTGGGTGCTAAACAATGATACAACAACACATAATTTATAAAAAACGACTCGAAAAGAGACGTTTTAGATTTATCGTTCCTAAAACATTTGTCAGAGTAGCGTAGTCCCAAGTAATCGTTACCAAAAAGATAAGTTAAAACAACATATTGGTTTGTTTTAAAAATGGAACGATAAATAAATCAAAGAGTTTGAACAACAAAAGCAGTGCACAATTCATTCCCCGTGACCTCCAAGCTTCCACTTCTTGATTACCTGAAATACATGTGAGTAAAACAATCAGCAAAAATGCCGAGTGAATCTATAGGTTTATGTAATCAATTTGAACACAAGCAAAGATTATAAGTTTGTGGCATGCTTATAAGCATCAAATAATAATTTGCATCAACAATGATAATTGTATATAGCATAAATTGCAATAAGCTCATGGAACCGAGCCCTTAAACACTCCCATATCAGTCTAATAAGACGAGAGATTTATTAATTGTCGTTACCTCCAGATTATTGGTACAATGCCGTATACCTGACTTCTCAATACAATATGTCCAAACAGTGTGGAGGTCGGGCCTAAGCTTCTATGACAAGTCCACAAAAACTGAACCGGGGCGGCTTCCCCCATAGATCTATTAATTGTACTAGCGGTTAACCCATCATAGGTTAATTAACGGTCCATAATTGAGGTTTTAACAAAGGCAATCACTTAATGCAATTTAAAGGCAACCACGGGTCCATTCATAGAGGGACAAAGCATACCATAAAAATCTTGTGTTCTAAGTTTATAAAAACATGTATTCCCCCTCGCGGGTTTAAAATCATTTAATAACTAGTATAAAGCGAGGCTATAGACTCACCTTAGCCAATAGTGGTAATGAGACGATCGCCGACGATAGATGATGCCTTTCAAACACGAGAACCGCAACCTATCAAATGAGGTGCGTTCATTAATAATAGACTCGAGAAATAAGCCATACATAAGAATATAAAACTCGACTCATATAATCACGACAAACTCGAGAGAAAACGATACAAGTGATACTATTACACTCTCCTATATATTAATTTTATTATTCTATGTCTTTAATAAAAATCTGCCGGAACATACCGAATGTCCAAGCCGTTTTCCCATACTTAGACATTTCAAATTTTTATGATACTACTCAGAGAATTCACTTACTATATGTAGAAAGTCCTCCCAAGAGCCCATCAAAAGATTTTACTTCTAAAGTTCCCTGCCCGACTCATCTTTGAATTATAAAATCCGGACAGTTTAGCGACCTTGACTTACGAAACCATTTTGACCATTCTAAACAACTCCGTTTGTAAAACCGCCACTTGATTCTAAAAATAGACTAAAAATGCTAAACTTGGAGCCTGAGAACAGCCCTTGAATCATTTTGAAACTCATTTTATAGTCCCCGAGATTCGATCCAAATATCGACAACAATTTTCGGATTATGTCGACACTCGTCTCCCGGTACACGAAAATCAAACTAGTGTATCTTCCACCTCGTTTGGAGTTGGAAGGCCTAATTTATATGAAATCGAAGCTAACGAAATTCTCTACAACCCTATCCGATTAGTTAAGCGATTATCACACAGTAAGACCCCCGAAAACAGCCTCTAACCTACTGCCCAAAATCACCTTTCAAAATCTCCCCCAAAATCATGTTTTTCATCAATTCTAACAGTTTTCCTCATCATCCTACACCCTTAATATCATCCTATATTAATCCTAACACTTGTATCATCATAAAAATCAAAAACTCAAAAATTAAAAAATAAGTTTTTAGTGAAAAACTAGCATAAACATCATTTGATGATTACTACTAACACATGCATGATCATTTTTACAAAATTTTTAATTCTTTCAACCATAAAAACTAAAAATTCCATGGATACAATATAAAATCAATATGATAAGATGATCATACAACTATATAAATGATCAAAATTCATAAAATTAAAAAGTATGATGCATGTAGCTAAAATTTGTACCAAAATGTAGCCCTTTGAAAATGGAGGATGGGACTTGTTTTAGTTTTTGTAGATTCAAGTTTAAAATCAACAAATTTGGATGGTTTTTGCTTGTTGGGGTGTTTGGCCAAGAAGGGAAAAAGGGGAGGGTGGAAGAAGTATATATATATATATCGGGGCTTTAACAGTAGCTTTAAGGTTGGGGAAAAAGGGAGGAGTTAGCTAACATATTTAAGGGAATAGGGTTTCCTTTACAGAGGTCATGGGTATGGTTAGGTGGGCGTTTGGCTTATAGTTTGGAGACCTAAGAACCAAAACTGTTTTGGGTAAAATGTTAACGAGACGGGTTATGAAGTAAACTAAGTTAAGGGCTTTATAGAGGGGTTTAATGAGATGCTTAGAACATATAAATGATGTATATATATGGGAGAATGTTAGATGTCCATCATAGGTTTTTGGGCCTTCTTAGTGTTTGGTTCATGTTTTGATTGTGTGCTTTTGTTTGTTAGCTTTTTGCTAGTGCACGTATTTTTGGAGAAGCTCAATCAGGTGAGTTTCATAGTCCCATATCTTTTAATGATTTTCACTTCTAGATAGGATGGAAGAGGCACTGTATGGTTTTGTAACTAATGCTTTGAATTTTTTATGGTTTATGATGGACTTGTGTGTGCACTTATGTGATTAACTGCTATGTGATTCTTGATTGTGTTTATGAATTGGATCGGGGGACACGTACCGTCTCAGTTATTGTGGTTTGACTTGGTACCAAGGGGATGTAGACAAGGCGGGGCCTTGGGGAGGTACATAGATGTGTGAGCATCTATGGGACTAATGGATAATGACAAGGCGGGGCCTTGGGATTGGTACATAGGTGTATGGGCGCCTATGGTACCATGGTGTTTGGTAAGGATGGGAGCCTTGGATTTTGTTTGGAATGATTGATCTTGAATGTTAGTTGTTAATGCATATTTGTAGCACATTGTCCATATCTGTAGTGGTTTATGGTTGTTCACAGCTTATTATAATCTGTTTTCGGTTGAAGTCTAAACCTATGACTCTCACCAACATTATGTTGACGTGTTTTGTGTCTCTTTCAGGTGAGAATGTGGTTAAGCTTGAGAATAGAAGTGGCTAGCTTTGGAGATATTAGGATTGCATTTAGAAGGAGATCCCCATTCCTTCTTAGTTTATTTCTATGTGTTTTGAATAAGTGATACTTTGTGGACACCTTTATGATGTTTTGTTTGTGGTAATTGTTTGTCTTGGGTAAGAGGTAGGACTATTACCTACTTGCCTAGACTCCTGCATTTTGTGGAGATATTGTCATGACATCTGTGTCACCATTTTATGACATTTCCATTTCATTTAGTTATCTCTATAGACACGTCATGTTGTGATGATATACATACGTCGTGCCCCATATTCCCCCATGTTGGGGTGTGACAGAATGGTATCAGAGACAATGGTTATAGAGAATTAGGTTGCCTAGTTTAGTAACCTAGTCTATAGCTTAAGGGTCCCTGCATATAGGCGTCATAGGAGTATGTGTGCATTTTATATTAATTAAAGTTTTCTGGATGTTATTGGTTTTTACTTGCGATGTTTGTTAAGTTTTGACTAGTATGGGTTGAACCATAGTAGTTCATACTTAGCCACATGTTATTTTCTTTTCGGGGTGTGACTAGTGCTGGTTGAACCATAATCATCCACGCTAGTCATTGTCATATTTTGCTTAAATTGTACATTATAGTACATAATTTGTTACATGGTAGTTTCTATCTTTTGTTGGGTTTTTTTATGTACCTGAGGTATAGTATTTTTCTTTTGATGTTTAAGTCATGTTCCCTAAGAATCATGTGGTGGTTCGAGTTATTAGGAGTAGGTGGATATGAAGGATTTTAAGCTGTTTCCACTCTTATGGGCGACATGACTTATAACTGATTATGTTTTCGTTTTGGATTTAGTCTATGATGTTTTAGCTAGACTATGGATTTATGTATTTCAAGAGTTTGACTATGTTATTTTAATGGATGGAGTTTTGGACTTTTTTTTGGTTATGTGGTTATGAGCTTATGTGAGAAGATGGATTTATGTGTTATATGTTGTATTGATTCTTATAAGTGTCATCATAGGAGGGAGTGCATTGGGGAAAGGGTAATTGTATAAGTATGGTGGCCAACATAGTTATACAACTACCACAACTTCAATGGGTTCTCAAGTATGATTGCATGAAAGGGGGTTAGTACATGCTTGTATATGATGAGATGTGGATTCTGGGTATATGTATAATATATGGGTTTATGTAACGGCTGCCTACGGTATGACTATTTTTGAGTGTGTTATATGTATTGGGTTATACTCATGTTGTGTGATTATGGGGTCACACGATATGGAATGGTTTTAGTGATGGGCTTTATGCCTTGTGGTAAGATGGTGATTACTCGTATGGGAAAACGAGTGTATGCCGCGATTGATTGATCTGACATGTATGGTAACGAGTACGTTTTGGGTGATTTAATAGGTATATATATGCAGAAGTATATATACTAGTATGTGTTAAGTTATGATATATGGTCGTTCAGTAGTTATTAACTTATTATAACTTGAACGTACCTTGTGTTTGCTCGTGTTTATGGTGCTGGAGTTTAATGGAGTTCCAACGACGTTTTGAGTCTTTTGATGTGTGTCTACATTCGGGTATGTATTTAATTAATGAGAACTACTAAATTTTCTTACAAATAAGTGTGGCCAATTATAGGAAAACGGTTTTGAAAATAATTTGTAAATGTATGGTATGATATCGTGACTTACATATTTTGTTAAGTTTGTGGTAGTAAGCTAATAAAAAAAAATTGTCTTGAAAATAATTGGATTAGTTTTATGTGTAACATGTGATCATATATTTTAAAGGGGTAAAGAAATTTTACAATAATTTTCTTAAGTGGAGTTAAAATTTTAGAAGTATTTAACTAAGACGGAAAGAGTAAAAAGTGAGATTTTATTATAGTAATGATAATAATAACACCACACCTTGTAAACGTGTAGTAGTTTAGTTATAACCAGCCTAAATGGATTATATAAAATAATAATGATAATATAGAATAAAAAAAACACACTGTATTTTATAAACATGTATTGATTTCATAACAACAAGTGAAATAAATTTAATATGGGTAAGCGAGATAAGGGTTAGAATCAGATTGTAGTATACTAACTAGTTGATATCTTGATAAAATGATGAAGATAAAGGATGAGTTTATGGTTAAAAATGAGTATGATTTATTTTAGTAGTATGGGAGTTTGGTTCTTATGGGAAGTAACTAATTGGGGAGAAAGTTTAAAATTTTTTAAGGTATCGAAATTTGGTAATATTAATCGTGACGAGTCTAAATTTTTCGTTGTTGGCACACTCCATTGATCCTTCGGATTACATTGTTTCGTTTTCAGTTGTTTTGGCTTGGGTTCATTATGGTTGATCTTTGGGTTTACCCTATATTTTTTTTATGGGACGCGGTCGTTTGGAAATTCTTTTGGTACAGGTCATGGTTGATTTAGTTATGCGGTTGTGGAAACGTTAGGATGAGAGGATAGAGTTTGGTAGTATTACTTATGGTTAGATATTAGAATAGAGAGATGTATTTTGGTTTAAAGGTTGTGTTGAAGGAATGATTAAGATTTGTGGAGTCATAGACCTTAGATTGGTTACGGGAATAAGGGAGTAAGTAAAGTTAGTTGACTGGTCGTGAGAACGAGATGTCATGCTATGAGAAGTTGGTTGAAGTACCATTAGGAGATTGATGAAAGTACCAGCGGATGTAAGGGTAGAGTAGAAATTTTCTACTAAAGATTGGGCAAATAACACGCAAGGGTGGAGGCAAGGTATTGGTAGACACGTGAAGGAAAACATGGATGTTAAAGAATGATTGGTAGGAGGCTGATTAAGTGTGATTACAACAAGTAAGGAAGAGTGAGCCATTGAGGGGTTGAAGTACCTTTAGAAATATTGTGATAGATGAGTTGAAGTTAGAAGCTATTGGGTAGTGTGAAGTTCCTAGGTAACATCATAGAGACGAGAAGGGAGCGTGAAGAGATACATCATGAAGCAAGGAGCTGAAAGGACTACGTGCGGGCTGCTAAAGGAAGCAAAAGATTTGGAAGGAGTCACAGATTTTGCTAGGACTGGAAAGGTGACAAGCACTATGAAGGGAATCTCCGTATGGTTCACGACGAAGGAAGACAGATCGAGTACCGGGGTGGAGCTACAAAGAGCTGAACCAGTGGATCGTGATGAAGAGAATACATAACATGGGAGATTAAGAACTCGTGGAAGTAACAAGGGAGTCAAGTAACTACGCATATATAATTTTGTGGCAATCAATATTAAGGGATGAGTAGTGAATCTGAGCTGAATAAGTTCACGGAGAAGTGATTAGAGAGTCGGTTTTGTGAAGGTGTTATGAAAGATCTTTGGAAGATATAGCTATGCATTATCCAATGCACTAGCGATTTCCATAGATTTGATGAATGAAGTATGTAATTTCTGTTGGATGGGATAGTGTTGGAATTAGGGAGAACCATGGAAGGAGAGAACGAAGTATTCGTAGAAGATGATGACTAGAAGTACCTCATGTTAGGTGCAAGATCATAATAGAAGTATGAGACTTGAGTAATAATTTAGAACATGTCTTAGTAGACAAATGGAAACTAATGTGGGTATAAAATGAGAGTATGATCTGCATGGAATCACAGTAAACTCTAGTCTGTTCCTATTAGGAGGGAGTAGGATAACTGGTCGTGAGAAAAACAAGTGAAGTTACTTGGAAAATTTTGGCGTATAGATGAATTGATAAACGGGAAGCATCACATCGTGATGTATGGTATGAATTGAGGAAGAAGACGGAAGTGTGAATAGAAGCGAAGCATGAATGAAATAGGTCGAGATAGGAACCGAAGGTAAAAAAAATATATTTTGGTAGAGCCTAATGAGTAGAATAAAGCACAAAGTAGGCTAGTATTGTTGTAGTCTTGAAAAAAAAGAGGGATGGCACTGACCTATATTGTTGGATTGGAAGGCTTAGTATCGGTAATCGAATGGATGAGGAGTTACAGACGTGATGTGTCATGAGAGACGAAGGGTTTGGTCTAACTGAGACAAGAAGAGGAGCACTATGGCCTTGAAGGTAAGACATTGTGTAGGTATAAAGGAAGTGTTGAGTATCAAGAAAAAAAATTTGTTCATGGAGAAAAGTGAGAAAGATGTGTATAAGTGCTACTAATGAGCTATCCAAATTTACTGGAAGCAGTTGTAGCATGGGTTTGGATGGCAGTCGATAGACCAACTGAGATAACCATCCTTTTGGTGATATGTATAGATCATAAGTTGATTTGGATTGAAAGAGCCTTATTATGATGAACTAATGAATATGTGAAATACCATCATAGGTCACTTGTGTAAGGAAATTGGAATTTTTAAGAAGTATGGGGGTACGGACTAAAGGGAGTTGATGAACATGATTGGATACGAGTATATCAAGCTAATGGGAAAAGAATGGACGAAGTGAGAAATTGCTACAAGTATAGGAGTCGTGTTGAGAGCTTGGGTGACTGATTTAAAGGGAGGTGGGAAACTCGTTAGCGATGTCTGAGTTTTAATATAATGATAGTTATCATACTAGAAGTCGATGAATGCCATTTGAGGCACTATATGAAAGGATAGTGTGAGTTGTCCTTAAGATGGACTGAAATTGGTTAAAGAGACTACTAATGTGGAAAATGTGTTTGTGGAAAGGATGAGAGAAAACAAGAGATGCTATGTAGAAAAGGAGGAAACCACTAGAGTTTAGTGACAAAGTTATGTAGGAAGTTTCACTGATAGTAACAGGTGGTATGTTTTGGTAAAATGGAAAAGTTGATGTAGAGTTGTGTAGGTCCATTTATGATCCTTGGAAAGATCGGACCAGTAGCTTATGAGTATAGAATTACCTGGGGAAAATGAGTGGTATACATGATATATTTCATGTATTGAGATTGGTAAATGTTGTTTGAGAATGCATATTTGCATGTACGGTCATTCGGGATTTGTGTTAATAAGAGTCTTTGTTTTATCAAAGAGTCATTTGTGAGATTTATTGGCTGTGAGGTCAAGAGTTTAAGTATGAATCTAAATATTGGTAGTTAGTATATGTGGTAATTTGAGACTTGAGCTAAGGTACACATAGAAATGAGAAGAGTTCATTTAGAACAAGTATCCTCATGTGATTTGTTGGTTGTGTGTTTGATCCTAAGGAGTAAATCTTGGGACGAGATTTCTATTCGGAGGGAGTGATGTGACAACCGCGGTTTTGAGGTTTGTCACTTAGTTTTATTTTGTGCAAGTTACGTGTCTTTACGTGTTTATGTGCTAATTGGTGTGTATAGATTGTTGTTTGGATATCGTTTCGGGTCCGGGGTACCTTGTGAGTGAAACGATGTGTGATGATTTCATGTTCATGAGCTCACATGGTAGTGACTATGAAATGAGATGGTGTTATTTAGTGGTTTTACGTATACGTATATGTATTATAGAAAATCGTATTTTTACGGTTTAGGGTTTTGCATTTAGGGGTCTCGGAAGAGGTATTTAGCCACAGGAGTATTTTTCAGGATGGTTTTAAGTCATTTAGGACTTAGTTAATTTGTTTATTTCATATTTCAAGAGTTTTTATAAAACTGTATATTTTTACGTCTTTTACGGTATACGGGTAAATTTGACTAGTTTTACGGTTTTGAGGTTTTGGAGGATTTAGGAGCTGAAATAAATTAATAAAAATTAAGGTAATATTATTATTACAAGTATTAATAAACTAAATAAAAAAACGAAATTATGGGTGCATAGGTCGGTATATGCGATTAAAAAAAGGGGAAGGAAAGAAAAGGAAAAAAAGAGAAAAAGGAAACATTGTATTGGGCTAGGTTTAGTATGTTAATTATATAAAACATTGTTATAAACTAAAACACATCATTAATCCTGGAGAAAAAAAAAGTCGACGGTCACAAGAGTTGTTTTAGGGTTTCTTGATAAATTTGGGGTTTTTATAAATCAAAGGTAAATCTTTATAACCCTTTTTAATTAAAGTGTTTTAATTCTTTCTCAATCATCTTATGATGGATTTAGGTTAGGGTTTAAATAAAAATCTGTATACTAATGATATTATAATGATTAGGTGAATCAGGGCTTGTAATTAGTGGAGTTATGGGTAATTAATTAGACTAATTATGTTAAAATCGTTTTTTAAAAACTGGGCAGAATTTTAGGTCAATTGTTTTGACCATATATAGAGTTCTACAAACTCTTATTTTGCGATCCAAGTATCCCTGGAAAGGTAATTGAGTTGGCTTTCAAATGCAAGAAACGAGAACTAAATTGGAGGTAGGGAAGTGGGTCAAAAACAGGTTACAACAGTCGGAGGTCAAAACAGTTTTGAAATCAGTCGGGTTTAATTTAATGTTTTAAGGTGATTGGGGTACCTAGAAGTACACTTGAGCCCTCTAATGAGCATGGGTGTTGGTTTATATATTAAATAAGAGATCTGGAGGAGGGCTAAGCAAATTGGTTAGGGTAAGACCCCCTAATCATAACAAACTTTTTGTATGTTCAAAATCAGTAAAATCCGGATAGACAAAAGTGTATATATATATATATATATATATATATATATATATATATATATATATATATATATATATATATATATATATATATATATATATATATATATATATATATATATATATATATATATATATATATATATATATATATATATATATATATATATATATATATATATATATATATATATATATATATATATATATATATCGGGGCCTTAACAGTAGCTTTAAGGTTGGGGCAAAAGGGAGGAGTTAGCTAACATACGTAAGGGCATAGGGTTTCCTTGACAGAGGTCATGGGTATGGTTAGGTGGGCGTTTGGCTTATATTTTGGAGACCTAAGAACCAGGACTATTTTGGGTAAAATGTTAACGAGACGGGTTATGAAGTAAACTAAGTTAAGGGCTTTATAGAGGGGTGTAATGAGATGCTTAGAGCATATAAATGAGGTATATATATGGGAGAATGTTAGATGTCCATCATAGGTTGTTGGGCCATCTTAGTGTTTGGTTCATGTTTTGATTGTGTGCTTTTGTTTGTTAGCTTTTAGCTAGTGCGCGGATTTTTGAAGAAGCTCAATCAGGTGAGTTTCATAGTCCCATATCTTTTAATGATTTTCACTTCCAGGTGGGATGGAAGAGACACTGTATGGTTTTGTAACTAATGATGTGAATGTTTTTATTGTTTGTGATGGACTTGTGTGTGCACATATGTGATTAACTGCTATGTGATTCTTGATTGTGTTTATGAATTATATCGGGGGACACGTACCGTCTCAGTTATTGTGGTTTGACTTGGTACCAAGGGGATGTTGACAAGGCGGGGCCTTGGGGAGGTACATAGATGTGTGAGCATCTATGGGACCAATGGATAATGACAAGGCGGGGTCTTGGGATTGGTACATAGGTGTATGGGCGCCTATGGTACCATGGTGTTTGGTAAGGCTGGGAGCCTTGGATTTTGTATGGAATGATTGATCTTTAATGTTAGTTGTTAATGCATATTTGTAGCACATTGTCCATATATGTAGTGGTTTATGGTTGTTCACAGCTTATTATAATCTGTTTTCGGTTGGAGTCTAAACCTATGACTCTCACCAACATTATGTTGACGTGTTTAAGTGTCTCTTTCAGGTGAGAATGTGGTTAAGCTTGAGAATAGAAGTGGCTAGCTTTGGAGATATTAGGATTGCATTTAGAAGGAGATCCCCATTCCTTCTTAGTTTATTTCTATGTGTTTTGAATAAGTGATACTTTGTGGACACCTTTATGATGTTTTGTTTGTGGTAAATGTTTGTCTTAGGTAAGAGGTAGGACTGTTACCTACTTGCCTAGACTCCTGCATTTTGTGGAGATATTGTCATGACATTTGTGTCACCATTTTATGACATTTCCATTTCATTTAGTTATCTCTATAGACACGCCATGTTGTGATGATATACATACGTCGTGCCCCATATTCCACCATGTTGGGGTGTGACAACGACCCATTGTAAGGTCTAAGCCCATCTTGTGGGCTTGGGTATATAACCCATCTCCTTAGTTGGAGAGGGGTGGCTGCTCTTATTATTTCACACACATTACATGTGTTTCTCTCTCTAATTTCTCTCTGTATGTGTGTGTTTGTGTAACCCTTTCTCTCTCCACTTTCTTGCTCTAGAATATTCAAGCTTTACATAACTCCTACAAATGGTATCAAGAGCCATGGGATGAGTATGTTTGTTTAGTGTTTTTCGTGTAGTTTTTTATCCACAACACCACGCCCAATTTTGTTCATGTTTTTATGGTTGAATCTTATCTAAAATCATCTACTTTCATTTAGTAGTGTTTTGGGTTTCATATTGTGGCTAAAAACATAATTTTTTTGGGTGTTTGGATTGATTTTGGTGAAGAAAAGTTTATAAAAAGTACAATTGAAAAGGTTTTTATTTTTCTAGTCCCTATGAAGCTATAAACCTTGAAATCACAAGTTGTTTCGTTGAAGCCCTTGAAAATGTTGCCTTTTCGAAGATAAAAAAGTTGCCTATTTTTTGAATTATTCCAAGTTGCTTAAAACCCTAGATATTTCGAATCGTGATATATTCCTAAATCGTGATTTATTCCGAGATTGTGAGTTATTCCGAAATTGTGATTTATTCAGAAATAGTGATTTATTCTGAGATAGTGAATTATTCTGAAATCGTGATTTATTCCGAGATAGTGAATTATTCCAAAATCATGATTTATTTCGAGATAGTGAATTATTCCGAAATCGTGTATTATTCCGAGACCGTGCATACCTTTATTCCGAGATAACAACATTTCAACATTCCGAAATAAGAGACTTAGAATTCGTTTCAGTTATTCTTCCAGGAAATTTAGGGATTTCAATCATCATATTTTCATCACCAATCAAAGGCTCAAGAATTTTACGATTTATTCGATGGTTTGTAAAACCCCGCGAATTTATTTTTCAGTTTCTCCACGAATTATAAAATCTCATATTGTTCTTTCGACAACAATCACATTTACTTACTCTCATTTTTCGATCATAGTTTGTAAATGTTAATTATCGCAATGGAGTATACTTCTCTAACGGATAAGTCCATCCTCTCGGGTACGGATAATCGTCCACCAATGTTGGTGAAGGAAATGTACGAGGCATGGACGTCTAGGATGGAACTTTATATGATGAATCGTGATAATGGACATCTTATTTTGGCATCCGCTCAAAATGAAATATTAGATTATGGTAACGTCACGGAGGGTACGGTTACTCGTGCTCGCACAATGCCCAAATTGACCGGAGATGCTAGAATTCAAGCTAAGTGTGATATTCAAGTTACGAACATTATACTCCAAGATATACGTCTAGATTTCCACAAACTCGTAAGTCATCACAAAGTTGCCAAAGAGTTATGGGATAGAATTCGCATTTTGATGCAAGGCGCCTCGTTAACTCAACAAGAACGAGAGTGTAAGCTATATGACATGTTTGATAAGTTTACATATGTTACAGGGGAGACTCTTCATGATTATTATTTGAGATACACTTTGATGTTGAACGAGCTTAACATGTTTTACGTGAAGATACCGCAGTTTCAGCTCAACACAAAGTATGCGAATACTCTTCCTCCTGAATGGAGCAAGTTTGTGAATGGATGTTAAGTTGGTTAAAAATTTGCATCAAACCAACGTGGATCAACTTCAAGCTCATCTTTAACAACATGAACGCCACGTGCAAGAGATTCTGTTGTCAAAATCTCAAGTCTATGATCCACTTGCCATGATTGCTTCTCAACAAATGAATCCTCAACCAAACTTAGCATATTCTTATCAATAACCGTCATATCAGCAGCAACCACAACACACCTATCAGCAACCACATCAATCGTCATATCAACAACCAATGATTCCACAACAATCACTTCAGCTGCAAAGTGTGCCACAACCTTATACATAGCAACTGACTCATCAAGCATCTTCATCTCAACCTATCACTTTTCCAATAGGTTATACTCCTCAACAAGGATATTTTCTAATTAAAGCACCACAAGCACAAGCCTTTTATTCCAATGAACTTCCAACAATTCAAGTACCGGTCCTTAGTAAAAATGATACACAAACTGATGTTTTGAACCATCTCACTACCTACTTGTCAAAAATTGTTGCAACTAGAGGATTTCCACCTACGAACAATCAGCTCCACATATCTTCAAATCCTCATCAACAAGCTACTATTCAAGATGGTCAAGTGACGGTGCAATCTATTCAAGGAAGGCAAAATTCATTTGGACCAACTAAAAGAACCATGAATGCTCAAGCTATTGGCAATGGAAGTTGCATTGGTCCTCAAAAGGTTGTGACTTGTTATAATTGCTGATGACGTATAGTCCCCAACCGGGTCATGAACCCGGCCCACGGGTACTACCCGCATCCGGCCCATCACGAATGAGTTGGTTAATGTCATTTGAGCTTATGGGCTTAAATGAACAGTGGCCGCATAAGATGTGTGCGGCCTACAGCCCGGCACGACCGGTACAAGGTTAGACAGAATCACAATCTTATCAGGATTGGGATTTGTCTCAAAATATAGGATATATACTCACCATAATTAAAAGATAACAATCAAGATAATTATGGTGATTATCTTATGCTTAGGGCCGAAGTAACAGTGACAGCCCATTAGGGTTTCACTGCCTATATAAGGAACCCCTAAGGGTTCCACAAAGGTATTACATTCTCTCTGCTCTCAACCTACAACCAATTATCTAAACCTAAATCGATTACTTACTCTCACGTCGGAGTCTAATAGTTGGATATGTTCCCACGGTAAGCCTAACGCGTGTTGTTTTAGTGTGCAGGATCTCAACAAGTTATTCACTTGGTGCAAGAGCCAGAGCCCAGCCTACCCGGATTAAGCCTAATTCAGGTCAAGCAAGGATCATCTAACTTTTGTATCAACAAGTTGGCGCCATCCGTGGGACCCAAACACTAAACTAAACTTAATCTTAATCTCAATATCTCCTAATGACGAATGGACACCCTCAAGGAAACCCGAGGAACACGAATCATGGGAATCGAAAGTCCACGGGTGACGGGATACTCATCTCCACCCAGTCCCCTGGTGGCCAAGCAGGCGGACTGATAGGTGTGTAAACACCCATCTTTTCTACCACTTAATTACAATAATAACCGAGCCAAAACGTGTATTTTATGTCTTTTATGTCGGAATTATGCGTGGTTTGTGTTTTTGTTGTGATTTAGGACGAAAAGGTGAAAAGTGGAGAAAACACGGACATTTACGGGCATTTACGGACTTTTATTGAAGAAAAAGATGAAAGACGAAGTCAAGAAGTCAAGAGTGCAAAAAGAACGGAAGTCCAAGACCAATTCTGAAGATTTATCGAAGAAAAAGTCAAAATACGGAAGTTTATCAAAAGCCGAGAAACTCAAGTCTAATTTATTGAAGAATTTAAAAACGAGTTCAAAGAAATCCCGAAGCCAAAAGTCCTTAAAGATCAAGTTTAAAGAAGATTAGAAGAAAAGGACTAAGCATGCAATTAATGAAGATTAAAGAAGGAAGGACTTAATCTCGCAATTAAGAAGAAATGAAGGAGGGGAGGAAGCTTCCTAATCCTCCCCTATATATAGATTAGACTAGTTAATTTTCTTTCTTGTTGGCTAAGTGTGACAATTAGTCTTCCACCATTTACTTACCTTGCACCTTTAATTTCCTTGTCATTTAAATACTTGTCAATTTAATTACCTTGTCTTGCATATTAAATTCCTTCAATTTCAAGTAAGTTTCCATTTAATTCTTGTCAATCTTTATTTTATCTTGTTAATCTCTCATCTACCTTTCTTAATCTTTGATTTTTATGTTTATGTTTGTGTTCATGTTTTTATTTTGATTAAATGGGTTTTTGATTATTGTGGTTAAATTTGTTTGTTTTATTGATTTAAATTGTTTGATTATGTTTAACTGTTGTTTCGTTATTAGTTTAATTAAATCTTTGTGTTGATTTTGGTTAAATTTGTGTTAGATCGTGTTTACTTTGATCCCCTTGTTCTTCGGGGGTGTTTGTTCTGCTACTGTATTCCCAGGTAGGTTCCGAGCCAAGAGAAGGAGTTGTTCATTCGGAACTTCAAAAGTTCCGAACCAGTGGCTTTCATTCGGAACTCAAAAGTTCCGGATCAAGAGGTTTCATTCGGAACTTAAAAAGTTCCGGATCAAGCAATTTATTCGGAACATAAAAAGTTCCGGATCAAGTCTTCTGAACCAAGTTCCGGACGAAAAACTTCCGGATCAACACAAAAGTTCCGGATCAATATCTTCCGAATGAAGTTCCGGATCAAGGGAAGGAAAAGTTCCGGATCAACACCAAAACTTCCGAGTCAAGACTTCCGTACGAAATCTTCCGGATCAATACTTCCGAACCAAAGTTCCGGGTCAAGAGGTTCATTTGGAACTCAAAAAGTTCCGGATCAACTTAAAAGTTCCGAATCAAGGTTTTGGGGTGTGGGAAGTTCCGACTCAAGATTGTTTCACTCAAAACTCAAAAGTTCCGAGTCAAGCCAGTTCATTCGGAAGTTTTGAACTTCCGAATCAAGGGTTTCTTGTCAGGTTTTTTTTGGTTTTTTTCTTTTTAAATTTCTGTCTTTTATTTTTAAGCTTATTTTTCCCTCCCTTTTTATTTTTATTGCACTTTAAGATTATTTGTCTTAGCTTAATTTTAGTCTTGCCTTAGTTTAAGTTTTAGTTGCGTTTTAAGATTGCCTTAGATAGATTTAAGTTTACGTCATTTACTTTAGCGCCCTTTAATTTCAGTCACGTTTTTAATACTTGCACTATTATTTTAATTAGACTTAGATTTACTTTAATTGCACTTTTACTTCAATTGTTTTGCACCTTTATTTAAAAACAACCAAAAATATTTGTTTCACCAAAAACAATAGAGTCACATAGAGAGCCTAGATCAATTCGATTAGACACCGAGAATACGAACTTTAAGTTTTATACTGGCCAAAAGCCTAGTTATTAAAATGGCGCCGCTGCCGGCTCTTTTCGTAAAGATTAACGGTTTTCTGTGAGAAAAAATTAAAAATTTCAAAAATCCAAAAAGATTTTATCTTTATTGTGTATATATATTGTTTTTGTGTTTGGTTTCTTTTTCTTTTGTCTTTGTAGGTGCATGCGTACTAGATCTTCTAATTATCAAGAGCCCGAGCCTCAAGAATATTTAGCTATGTCAGGTGTTAACAACAATAATCCACTGCACCCTAATAATAACAACAATGTTCTTCCACAGCCCGATCTTCGGACCATGGATGAACTTTGTCAACCAACCATGTTTGGACGAGGAGGACCGATTGCGCCGATGCAAATCAACGCTCCTGAGTTTTCGTTGAAGCACCACATGATTCAGCAAGTGCAAACAAACCCATTCCGTGGATTGCCTGATGATGATGCCAACAAACACCTCGACAAGTTCATTACAATCACCCAAAGCATGAAGTTGGCTGGTGCCACAATGGATGAACTTCGCCTACAACTCTTTCCACATACTTTATTACATCATGCCGAGAAATGGTTTGATCGTCTCCCGAAGAATTCTACTCACACTTGGGATGACATGACTCAACGCTTTTTGTCGCGCTACTTTCCACCATCCATGGTCACGAGCCTCCGCAATCAAATCAGCGGTTTTATGCAAGACCCTGATGAATCTCTTTTTGATGCTTGGGAGCGATATAATGTCTTGATTGATCGATTTCCAAACCACAACATGCTTCCTGTCACTTTGATTGATACTTTCTACAACGGTTTGACTTTTCGAGATCGTGATACGATCAATGCAGCCGCCGGTGGCACATTCATGAAAAGGAGACCCGAGGAGTGTAGAGAGTTAATTGAGAACATGACTACTCACCACAAAAACTGGGATTCCTCTACTTCTTCAAGGAACAATCCGAGAGTCAATGTTTCCTCCACCTCAGCAAACCCTGATATGACCGAACTCACCCGCATGATGACTGAAATGAGCAAAAGTATTACGCTTCTCGCTTCAAACCAACAACAACAACAAGTTAAAGCGGTTGCAAATCCTTGTGAAACATGCGGCGGTCCTCACTCATACACCGATTGTCCTTCGACACAAGGAAATCCGGAAAATGTGTATGCTGCTTATGGTAATTATTCACCGGAAAATTACCAAGCCAGACAACAAGGGGATAGAAATCTGCTGAGTTACCGATCCAACAATTACCTTTCACCCGGTTTTTCTCCTCAAAACCAAAACCCCGCCAACAACTACAATAGAAGCAACTAAATCCCACCTCGTGCTTCTAATCCTTATCACCCACCCGCTCAACAAACCCCACCCATTAACACCGATGTTGAAGCCACAATGAGAACCCAAGGTGAGCAAATCAAGAATCTGCAAAGCCAAATTATCAATCTTAGAGGAGATATCACGAAGCAAGGAAATGAGATAAGATCCGAGGTTCGTGATAATATTCAATCCTCCTTCAGCACTCAAACGACTGAATTAAAGAATCTATTGGCTAGTTTCTTGCCCGCCGCTCAACCTTCTTCTTCGAGTTCTCTACCTTCAAACACCGTCACTAATCCGCGAGCCAATGTGAGTGCTATTACTACTCGTAGTGGAGTTACCATCGTAGGACCACCAATCCCGCCCCCATCATCTACACCTCCTCCACCACCATGTATCCCTACTCCTCCTACGCCTAGTATTAGTACACCATTACCGTCTCCGCCTTATCATGACGATGTATCTAGGAAGGACCCTTCAACATCTCAACCTTTACCGACTACACCTTCACCTTCCACCTATAAACCCAACATCCCGTACCCTTCTCGCTTAGGCAAGACCAACGATCTAACCAAGAATGACTGTCAAGTATCGGAATATGTGAAGATGCTATCTCAAATGAACATCAACATTAGCCTTGTTGAAGCACTTGTCCACATGCCGAAATTTGTCAAAGCATTCAAGGAATTGCTTAGCAAGAAGGATAAGTTGATTGAGCTCGCCAACACACGCTTAAATGAAAACTGCTCTGCAGTTATTCTTAAAGAACTTCCGGAAAAGCTTGGAGATCCCGATCGTTTTGTGTTGCCTTGCGTGTTCAACAAAACTGAAGAATTTACTGCCCTCGCTGATCTCGGGGCCAGTATTAATTTGATGCCACTGAGTGTTTGGAAAACACTATCATTACCCGACCTCACTCTAACAAAGATGACTCTTGAACTTGCAAACCGCACTCTCGCTTACCCCGTTGGTATAGCCGAAGACGTGTTCATCAAAGTTGGCACATTCACTTTCCCGGTCGATTTTGTCGTAGTTGATTATGAAATGGACCCTCGTATTCCTTTAATACTTGGTCGGCCATTCTTGAGAACCGAACGAGCTTTAGTGGATATGGCCGAAGGTGAGTTAATCTTACGAGTCGGGGATGATTCACAAATTTTTAAAATGGGGAAGCTTACAGGCAAATACTATGGACGAGAATCAGTGAATATGATTAATGTGCATGAGGACTTCGTCGTCTACAACAATCCTCTATTCGAGTCTTCCACTGATAATCCACTTTTTCATGATGATGTGGATGATTCTCGCTCCACTTTGGAACCTTCTCCCATTTATGATTCTCCACCGGTATTTGATGCTTATGATGACGATTCTAGCTCAGATTCAGATGTTTTTAATTGTACTTCTGAGTATCCCGAGCTGCCCACTTTCGATGATTTTGATGAGGCTGATACTCTTTCGAGCGATTCTTCACATGATGAAGATCCTCCGCCATCACTCGATCCTACTTTGGACGATTACTCATTTGAGGAAGACTTCTCTGAATTTCTCAACACTTACTTCCCTCATGAGAGTGATGCTCCTCCTTATGACTTTGAAGATTATTGTCTTGATCCTACTTTGGATTTGAAGAACATTCTGTCAAAGGAGAAGAAACCGGTTGACACCAATATCCGTTGCACATATGATTTGACACCTCTTTGTCCCCCTTCTGAGGACGAGGTTGTGCTTCTTTGTGGATCTTCTTCACACTCGGCTGAGCCTGAGTGTTATTTTCCCCTAAAGGAAAAGGTGTTCGACCCCGGTATTGAAGTCTTTAAGCCATCTCAGTATCCACCTGATGAAATAAAAGGAAAAATCTTTGGAAATATTGAAGACATGCTTGCACCACTTCACCCTTGCTTCCACCGTGCTCCATCGCTGCTTAAGGGAACCTTGCCTACTCTTCTTTGGCTTGCCTTGTTCGCCTTAAGCTTGTGCTTATTGATGGACGAAAACTATGTCTTTGATCCTGGTGGATATGTTTCACGCTTCTTCCGTTGATGATCAAGGTCGAGTCAGGCTCACGTCTCGGTTAACAAAAATCAAGCGCTTCTTGGGAGGCAACCCATGCATCTATCTTTTCGCTTTCTTTATCATAAGTGTAGGGGAGACCCTTTGGTTTGCTATTTCCTCTCCTCACTTCTTAATCAGGATTCGAGCTTCAACGATCCACTCTTGATGATTCTTGACGACCCGTGATTCCGTGTTCCATTATCCCGGTTCTATCCTAAACTCTTTTCGATTCACTATTTTATATTTTCTCAATATTTCAATAGGAATCTCTTTAGTTGTCTTTTCCTTAGCGAGATTTAAACAAAGTGCACAATGTCCTAAGTGTAGGGGAGTTTATTCCCACATGCTTAAACATTGAGGACAATGTTTATCTTAAGTGTAGGGGGGACTTCTATCGAAGTTAAGTGGCCTTTTCCTTGTATTTGTCCTCATTTTAACCGGAAAATCAAATTTTCGACATTTTTCAAAATTTTTGATCTATTTTGGCCTATTAGTTTATCCCTTTGTATAGTTATTTTCTTGCCTTATTAGAATAAATGTTTAATAAAGTGGTTTTAATTTTCAAACGTTGTGAATCTTTTGACTTAACCCGAGTTTACTTATCTAAGTTACTCTAGCTAGTATCCTTAACGTGTTTAAGTCAAGTTTTGCTAGGCTTTTATATAGGGAGCTATAAAACGCGAAGGTCTTAACTCTCACGGGTTAAGAACAAGAAATTTTCGCAAGTTCCTATAATTGATCCTAGAGAGTCGTTTATCAAGGGAACTTTAAAACGCTAATTCTAAACTTGAAAAAGTCTAAGAATTTGCAAGATCCTATAGGCGACTCGAAAACCCAAAACTTTGATTTAATAGGCTAAGCATCCACGAGTCTCATTCCTTGAGATTTTAAACTGTGGAGAACGAGAGATGATAGAGCCAATTATAAGTTCGGTATTCTTTCGTGAATTTATGTGAGTTAATTATAAGCCTATTCTCCCATCGCTTGCTAATAATTTATCTGCTAATAAATAAGGTTGTACGATTTGAAAAGTTACTTAGCTTCTAGCCCAAGATCGTTTAAAAGTAGCTCGGCATGGATTAGAGTTCATAGCCAAGGCATAACTTATTAAAGCGGGATGCGAAGATTGGCGAGTCCGAAAAGGCCCTAACAAGGCATGAGGGCTATATTTTGTTGCTAAAGATCCAAAGTGATGTGAAGAATCATTTATCGAAAATCAATATGAAGGATCGAGACACACGACGAAAAGCAAATACTCCCCAAAAGTCATGGAGAAGTGTATCCGAAAAGACCCTAACAAGGTATGAGGATAAATAGATCCAAGTCATAAAAGGAGGCGGATCGTTGTATATCAAAGTCCAAAATAAAGATTGGAGAAAAATGAAGAAGTCGTGGTCCAAGTCTGAATCTCTCAAAACTTCAAGTGAAGAAATTCCTATTATGAAGAGAAGGCCATTATTTCATGAACGTCTCTCAAGGTTTGAAGTATGAAGTTGCTGCCAAATATCGGTCCGAGAAAGGTCTCAAATCGCGAAGCGAGTTATGCCAAGATATGAACTTTATGAGGTCCCGAGAAGCAGTTTTAAAAGATTTTGTCCTTTAGCTAACTATTGATTAAATCGTTCACCTTATTTTCAGACTTAATAACTATCGAAATAAGTCAAAAATGCATCCTCGTGATCATTCAAGACAATAATAAAATATAAGAGATACACCTAGGAATAAGGGAGTCTAAGTGAGTAATTGGCCCACATGAGTTCGTGATAGTTTACTAACTTATAATAACAATGATCTCGTTTTTAAGCTTGGTTTGGAGAAAGTGAAAACTTGAGGATGATGATTATTCATAACATTTTCAAAACCCAAGGTATGCTTTTGATTTCTTTATTCTGAATGTTTTTAATTTTCTATCTCTTTAATAAAGGTCACTATGGATTGATTAAGACGAAAAGTGTAAACGTGCTTTGTAACTAATGCATTGCATGAGGACATTGCAATGGTCAAGTGTAGGGGATTTGATAGGTGTGTAAACACCCATCTTTTCTACCACTTAATTACAATAATAACCGAGCCAAAACGTGTATTTTATGTCGGAATTATGCGTGGTTTGTGTTTTTGTTGTGATTTAGGACGAAAAGGTGAAAAGTGGAGAAAACACAGACATTCACGGGCATTTACGGACTTTTATTGAAGAAAAAGATGAAAGACGAAGTCAAGAAGTCAAGAGTGCAAAAAGAACGGAAGTCCAAGACCAATTCTGAAGATTTATCGAAGAAAAAGTCAAAAGACGGAAGTTTATCAAAAGCCGAGAAACTCAAGTCTAATTTATTGAAGAATTTAAAAACGAGTTCAAAGAAATCCCGAAGCCAAAAGTCCTTAAAGTTCAAGTTTAAAGAAGATTAGAAGAAAAAGACTAAGCATGCAATTAATGAATATTAAAGAAGGAAGGACTTAATCTCGCAATTAAGAAGAAATGAAGGAGGGGAGGAAGCTTCCTAATCCTCCCCTATATATAGATTAGACTAGTTAATTTTCTTTCTTGTTGGCTAAGTGTGACAATTAGTCTTCCACCATTTACTTACCTTGCACCTTTAATTTCCTTGTCATTTAAATACTTGTCAATTTAATTACCTTGTCTTGCACATTAAATTCCTTCAATTTCAAGTAAGTTTCCATTTAATTCTTGTCAATCTTTATTTTATCTTGTTAATCTCTCATCTACCTTTCTTAATCTTTGATTTTTATGTTTATGTTTGTGTTCATGTTCATGTTTTTATTTTGATTAAATGGGTTTTTGATTATTGTGGTTAAATTTGTTTGTTTTATTGATTTAAATTGTTTGATTATGTTTAACTGTTGTTTCGTTATTAGTTTAATTAAATCTTTGTGTTGATTTTGGTTAAATTTGTGTTAGATCGTGTTTACTTTGATCCCCTTGTTCTTCGGGGGTGTTTGTTCTGCTACTGTATTCCCAGGTAGGTTCCGAGCCAAGAGAAGGAGTTGTTCATTCGGAACTTCAAAAGTTCCGAACCAGTGGCTTTCATTCGGAACTCAAAAGTTCCTGATCAATAGGTTTCATTCGGAACTTAAAAAGTTCCGGATCAAGCAATTTATTCGGAACTTAAAAAGTTCCGGATTAAGTCTTCTTAACCAAGTTCCGGACGAAAAACTTCCGGATCAACACAAAAGTTCCGGATCAATATCTTCCGAACGAAGTTCCGGATCAAGGGAAGGAAAAGTTCCGGATCAACACCAAAACTTCCGAGTCAAGACTTCCGGACGAAATCTTCCGGATCAATACTTCCGAACCAAAGTTCCGGGTCAAGAGGTTCATTCGGAACTCTAAAAGTTCCGGATCAACTTAAAAGTTCCGAATCAAGGTTTTGGGGTTTGGGAAGTTCCGACTCAAGATTGTTTCACTCGGAACTCAAAAGTTCCGAGTCAAGCCAGTTCATTCGGAAGTTTTGAACTTCCGAATCAAGGGTTTCTTGTCAGGTTCTTTTTGGTTTTTTTCTTTTTAAATTTATGTCTTTTATTTTTAAGCTTATTTTTCCCTCCCTTTTTATTTTTATTGCACTTTAAGATTATTTGTCTTAGCTTAATTTTAGTCTTGCCTTAGTTTAAGTTTTAGTTGTGTTTTAAGATTGCCTTAGATAGATTTAAGTTTAAGTCATTTACTTTAGCGCCCTTTAATTTCAGTCACGTTTTTAATACTTGCACTATTATTTTAATTAGACTTAGATTTACTTTAATTGCACTTTTACTTCAATTGTTTTGCACCTTTATTTAAAAACAACCAAAAATATTTGTTTCACCAAAAACAATAGAGTCACATAGAGAGCCTAGATCACTTCGATTAGACACCGAGAATACGAACTTTAATTTTTATACGGGCCAAAAGCCTAGTATCACGGACCGAATAATCAAAACATCTTTCAGTCTTTTGGTGGGGCAGGCACGTCCGACAATACCCCACCACCAACCATCACCATGGATAATCCTGATCCGGGGAGTGCGCCAAAGGCCCCTAACAGGGAGCCGCAGAGGCCACAAATCGAGACAGAATTGGAGGTGGGTTCACTTGGTGACGAGGACCTCGAGCGTGTTCTCATGCAGAATTTTGACAGAATCGTCCTGGGCATCTCGTCAAGGCTAAACTTGGGAATGAACCTCCAATCTAGGCTTAACTTTAGCAGTACCGCGCCTGGTACTTCCCCTCGAACTCAGAAGAGGAGAAGGAGGGCGCGCCCCCTGGAACAACCTCCCCTTGAGGAAACCCCTCAACCTCGGAACGTATTCGAGTGCATAGGAGATCGCATCATGCAGGAATTGCTACAAGCCCATGAGGATGGGGATAAGTTCGACGGCTCCACTAAACGCCCGGTGTTGGAAACCCCAGTGAACAATCGCCGCACTAGCGTGTGGGATAGGGTGAAATCTGGTGGGAAGAAGGCTCCTAGCTCTTCTCACAGAAGTGGTCATCATAACCAACTGAGACGTGGGGCACCGCCTCCTCCTCACGGCCCTTCAGGGTCGGATTCAGATGACCATCCCCCCAGACGTCACCGACCCAGGTATTCCCCCCACTGCCATCGGACGATGAAGGATACTATGATGATTCCTATTATCACGATGAAGAGGAGGACCTTTCCCATCCATGGTGCGACGACAGAGAGGACGCCTTCACTCTTCGCATACGGAACTACTCGGAGGAAAAGAAGCGCCGTATGCCAGCGTGCGTAAAAACCTATGATGGGTCTGGTGATCCGGACGATCACCTAAAGATAACTGATACGCAGGCAAAAATTGAACGATGGCCAATGCCTATATGGTGCCTGATGTTCAATTCGACCTTGATCGACAATGCCCGTGATTGGTTTGAAAGGCTCCCTCACCGAAGTATTGATAGCTTCGGCGAGCTACGCACCGCGTTCAAAAACAATTATATTTAACGGACGTTCCCACGGTAAGCCTAACGCGTGTTGTTTTAGTGTGCAGGATCTCAGTAAGTTATTCACTTGGTGCAAGAGCAGGAGCCCAGCCTGCCCGGATTAAGCCTAATTCGGGTCAAGCAAGGATCATCCAACTTTTGTATCGACAATTGCCGAGGACAAGGTCGCATGGCTAAGCAGTGTACTCAGCCGAAAAGGAAAAGGGATGCATCGTGGTTTCAAGAGAAGGTATTCTTGGTCGATTCTCAATCAAAGGGAAAGATTTTAAATTCATAGGAATTAGCATTTCTTGCAGACCCAGGGGACCAGATATGAAGGCATTATCGTCGTTTCTACTTCAAATGCATCATATCAAGCGGATGGATGCATATGATTCAAATTATGATGAGCTTCACTCAACCGAAGCTGCTCTCGTTGCTAACATTTCTCACCACAGTTCAAATGTCGTTAGTGAGGTTCCAAACACAACCAATATTTTTCATGATAATCCACATCAAGTTGGGCATGAAAATAACAACCTCGAACAACCTTCGATAAATAGTAATTTAAATGTTGGGATATCCAACCCTTCACATTTTAGTGAACTTCAACCAAATGCTACGAAGAGTATGGTATCGTATGCTCAACAAGATTTTGTAATGGTGCCTAAACATATTGTTGATGTCATGAATGTTGTTGTCCAACAAACCGTATATATGAATGTCACTCTATCCGCTGAGCTTGTGCTGTATAAACAAAAGGTCAAAACTTTTGAAATGGTTCCTCAAGCAGAGAAAATAACTTATTCAAAATTTGACCAATTTTGTTTTGAAAGGCTAGAACACTTAAAAGAAATAGAAATATTAAGAGGTAATCTTTCTAATGAATTAAAATAAAAAGAGTTGGTTGTCAATAATTTTCACAAAATTATAACGGAATTCGAAATTATCGAGTCTAAAAAGGTTAAATCGGAAATTAATACTACCAAACTTCTTAAAATGAAAGATCTTCAACTTTTACAACAACATGCTTCTACAAAAACGGTTCATTTATTAACCTCATCATTTAAGGAACTAGAACTTAAGCGTCTACAAGATTTACCACTGAATCCCGGTTATGCAAATCAAGCTCAGCAACATATTCTTTGCCTTTATGATGCGACCCAACTTGGTAAATCGAAAGAGGCTCCATATGTTCGTGATGATGCGGAGACGATGTCACTTACGGAAGAAAGTCGATTAAAAATGCTTTCGAAAAATCTTAAAATTTTGATTATGATAAGCATAATATAGTGGCTTTTGATTTTAAGACCCGCATTTAAACACAATAGGAAATATATCACGTACCAGCATGTGTGCCTCAAAGTTTGTCAAACGAAAACCTTCCTAGTACGTCTCCTATACTTGTCAAAAAGGATTTAAATAAGTTAATTCCACCTTTAAGTAAGGTGTCTACAAGCTTGAATTTGCTGCACCAACACTTTTCTGAATTCGACAAGGTCATTAAGGAACGTATGACGGCTACGACTATAACCAAAGGTGAATGGAACTTTGAACACACCAGATCTGCGTTTCGTGATGAAATTATTCCGTTTTTGAAAAATATTAAAGCATTTTTTAGTGATCTTGATCAAAATTTGGTGTTGGAAATTAAAGAAGTTCAACGATTTTTCCTTATGAAATAGATGATGCTTATGAAAACGTTTTAGTTAAAAAGGAACGAATTGTACGCCAAAATGATCAACTTCTGAATCAAGTGATGTCGCATGATATTGTATCCGTTTGTGTGAATAATTGTGTTGATAATGATTCTATTGTGCATAATGTTGAATCTATGGATAATGTGGTAGATAGTAATTGTCACAAATCTGACGCTAAATTTTTAAAGCTTCAAGTTTCCTATTATTTGCTTTCAAAACGTTTCGATGAGATTCAAAAACATTATGTTTCGCTTGAATGTGAAAAACAATTTATTCAAGAGATTTTTGAAACGTGACATGAAGGTGTTAATATAGATGATCCAAATTTTCAAAAGGTTTTTCGATTGAAGATACAATCAAAACAGCGTCAGACAAGTGACAAGGTTGCTAAATCATTGTCGATAGAAAATGAGAAAAAATTACACATAGGGAATGTGGAAAGGACACTAGAGGCTGCTGACACTCAATCTTTGATCGAGAATGTTATTCATAAGTCGATGGAAATCTCAAATTTACATGTGATAATTCGTGATAAGGATATCGCTTTGGATGAGTTAAAAGAATTGCTTCATGTTAAGAATATAGCCTTCATCTCAGCACCGTCCTCTAGTGGTTCTAAAAGTAAATCAATCAAGACTAATCTCATAGCCGTCATACCACTAAACAAGGGCTCTGGGAGTAAACCATCTCAACTATTAGTCACAAAAGATAAGCAAAATCAAAACCAACCTCTATTGTTCCCATGTTTCCTTCTACATGAGTAAACAAAACTACTAAGGCTCAAAGATCTAAGCTTAAAGGAAATATAAAGAAAGATAGGATATTCCCATCATCTAGTAGTAAAGTGAAGACAAAAGTAGAAGCCCACCCTAAGAATATTATTTCTGTTTTAAATATAAAGAATCATGTAGTTAAAACTAAAGGCTATGCAGTTGTGCAACGTTCTAAGCCTACTTTGAATTCTAATTTGAGATGTTAGAATTGTAATGAATGCATGTTTTCAAATAGTCATGATTCGTGCCTTATCGACCATGTGAATGAAATGAATGCCCGAAAGCATAATTTAGAATGGAAACTGATTGGGAAAGTGGTAACTCAAGTGGTATGGATGTGGCGTCCCACTGGTAAAACCTTCACTATTGTAGGAAATATGTGCCCTTTAACTAGGATCACTCCCATTAATGCGAAGAACGCGTACCCTTTAACTATAAGTACCAAGGCTACCAAAACACAAGCGTGTCCTTTAACTAGGAACACCAACACTACTGTAGGAACAAAGTGCCCTTTAAATAGGTATACTCCCACTGTAGTGCCAGAAACTAATCCAAAACCTCAGGAAGATAGAACCATAAAACTTGCAATTAAACAAACATATGTTAGAAAACGCAGGAAATCTAATGATGACACAAATGTTAGCAACTCTGATGTTATATATGTATCTGCTAACACTACGGAACCAATAGTTTCCAATGCATTGTCTACTATTGTTGTTGAAAACATGTGGTCTAAATTGTCCTTTGGTATTTGGACTCCGGTTGCTCCAAGCATATGACCGGAGATCGCTCTCAGCTCAGAAATTTCGTCAGCAAGTTTCTTGGTGCGGGTTTAGATTTAGAAATGATCATATTGCAAAGATAATGGGTTACAGTGAATATCAAATTGGGAATGTTACGATTTCAAGAGTGTATTATGTGGAAGGACTCGGTCACAATTTGTTTTATATGGGACAATTTTGTGATGCAAACCTAGAAGTTGCTTTTCGAGAACATGCCTGCTTCATTCACAATTTAGAAGGGGTAGATTTGTTAAAAGGTACTCGAGGAAATAATTTGTATACGTTGTCTCTACAAGACATGATGGCTGCTTCTCCCGTATGTCTTCTCTCCAAAGCATCAAAGACTAAGTCATGGTATGGCATCGACGGCTATCTCATCTTAACTTTGACGCTGTTAATCACTTGACAAAAAACGAACTTGTTCGCGGTCTTCCTAGACTTAAATTTCACAAGGACCATTTGTGTTCCACGTGTACAATGGGGAAGAGCACTAAGAAATCATACAAACCAAAGACGGAACACACTAACCAAGAGAAACTTTATTTGTTGCATATAGATCTTTGTGGGACAATGCGTTTTGAAAGTCTTAGTGGTAAAAGTTACATCCTCGTCATTGTGGATGATTACTCATGGTTTACATGGGTGAAATTTCTCGCAACAAAAGATGAGGCACCTAAATTCATCATCAGATTTCTCAATATGATTCAAGTGCGTCTCAACACTACGGTCCGACGCATTCGTACAAATAATGGAACCGAATTTGTGAATCAAACCTTGCATAATTATTATGAAGAAGTTGGCATATCTCATGAAAAATCCGTTGCTCGCACTCCACAACAAAATGGTGTCGTTGAAAGGCAAAATCGCACACTTATGGAAGCTGTCCGAACGAAGTTAATTTACACAAAGGCTCCATTGTTCTTATGGGCAGAAGTAGTATCTAAAACAATATACACCCAAAACCATTCACTATTTCGCAAGAGCCATGGTAAAACACCTTACGAGCTTCTACATGAAAAATTACCCGATTTGTCATACCTTCATGTGTTTGGTGCACTTTGTTATCCGAACAATGATAGAGAAAACTTGGGAAAACTTCAATCAAAGGCTGATATTGGTATTTTCATTGGTTATGCACCCACAAAGAAGGCATTCTGAATCTACAATCGTAATTCTCGGAAAATCCTAGAAACTATGAATGTTGATTTTGATGAGCTAACAACAATGGATTTTGAGCAAAGTAGCTCCGAACCCGCACTTCATGAAATGGGGCCTAGTAACATTAGCTCTGGTCTTGTCCCAAATAACCATTCTTCATCATCATTTATACCACCTACTAGGAATGAGTGGGATCCACTGTTTCAACCATTCTTTGATGAATTCTTTACTCCTCTAAGTATTGTTGCTCCATAACCTAAAGAAATATCTTCGGTTATCGAAGTATTCGCTCCAACAAATGAAGCAAAATCAGATGTGTCCACAACTACAATGGGTCAAGAGGCACATTCATCGATTAATTCTCAACCTACACCCGCAGGAACTACCCATCTTATGCCTATTATTGATGAGGAGGAGGATGATATCACGATCTGGAATTCGCTCAAATGCATGAACTTCCATTCTTTGGTGTACCAATTCCCGACCCAAATCAAGCGAGACCATCCACCTCAGAGGAAGCTCCTACTACGGTCTACTCCAATCCCAAGATTCGTAAACATGAAAATAAATGGACAAAGAAGCATCCTATGGATACTATTATTGGTGACCTTAATTGTCACACCCCACCATGACGGAATATGAGGCGCGACGTATGGATATCATCACAACAATAGCGTGTCTATAGAGATAAATAAATGAAATGGAAATATCATAAATGGTGACACAATTTCATGAAGATATCTCAAACAATGCAGGCATCTAGGTAAGTAGGTAACAAGTATACCTCTTACCAAAGACATACAATTAACAAATAACAAACATATAGGTGTCTACAAAGAATCACTTATTCAAACGTAAATAAAGACTAAGAGGAAAGAGGGTTCCTCCAAATGCAATCCTAAGCCTTCCAGCTAGCCACTCCTATTCTCACGCTTAACCACATTCTCACCTGAAAGAGACACTAAAACACGTCAACATAAAGTTGGTGAGAGTCATAGGTTTAGATTCCAACGCCAAATCAGTTATAAGTTGTGAATAATAACCATCAACAAAATAACATATGGACAACGTGTTACAATTATGAATTAACAACTCCCATTCAAGATTAACCATACAATCACAATTTCAAGGCTTCAAGCCTTACCAATAACCACAATTTCTAAGGCTCCCAGCCTTACCAATAACCATGGTCCCATAGGCACCCATACACCTATGAACCATTCCCAAGGCCCCGCCTTGTCAACATCCCCTTGGTACCAAGTCAAACCACAATAACTGAGACGGTACGTGTCCCCCGATCCAAATCATAAACACAATCAAGAATCACATAGCAGCTAATCACATAAGTGTACAGACAAGTCCATCACAAACCATAAAAACATTCACAACATTCTTTACAAAACCATATGGTGTCTCTTCCATCCCATCTAGAATTAAAATCATAAAAAGACATGGGACTATGAAACTCACCTGAACAAGCTTCTCTAAGTATCCGCGCTTCTAGCAAATATCTAAACACACAAACATATACAATCAAGACATGAACCACATACCAAAATGGCTCATCAATCTATGATGGATATCTAACCTTCTCCTACAACTTAAACCCATTTACATGCCATAAAAATCTCATTACATCCCTCTATAAAGCCCTTAACTTAGTTTAGTTCATAACTCGTCCCTTTAACATTTAACCCAAAATAGTCCCGTTTCTCATACCTTAAACTATGGGTCGAACACCCCTTTAACCAAAATAACATGCCCTGTAAAGGAAACCCTATGCCCTAACATGTGTTAGCTAACTCTCCTATCTGGCCTCAACCTTAAAGCTACTGTTAGCCTCCATATATATATATATATATATATATATATATATATATATATATATATATATATATATATATATATATATATATATATATATATATATATATATATATATATATATATATATATATATATATATATATATATATATATATATATACTTTTACATATCTAGAATTTACTGATTTTGAACATATGAAAAGTTTGTTATGATCAGAGGGTCTTACCCTAACCCATATGTTTAGCCCTCCTCTAGATCTTTTATTTAATATATAATCTAAGTCTCATGTTCGTTTGAAGGTTCCAATATAACCCTAAGTACCCCAAACAATTCAAAACATAAAAAGAAAACAGGCTGATCCAAAAACTATTTTGACACCCGACTGATGTAACCTGTTTTTGACCCACTTCCAGACCTCCAATTTAGTTCTCGTTTCTTGAATTTGAAAGCCAACTCAAATACCTTTCCAGGGACATAAGATTCGAAATTTAAAAGTTTGTAGAACTCTAGATATGATTAAAACAATGACACAAAAATTCTACCCAGTTTTTAATGACGAGTTTAAACATGATTAAATTCTTTAATCATCATTAAACCTTATAATAACCTAATTAATTGAATATTAAGAACCCTAATATAATTAATTACAGAAATCATCATTCCTAGTATGAAACCCTAATCAAAAATCAACAATCCTAAACCCTAATCCACCATACTAGGTAGATACGTAAATTTAACGTTAATCGAGCTAGTTTAATTACATACCTTTAACCCTTATGCAATATTTTGGTTTTGATCTTCCCCCATGGATGTTTCAACTGATATTAGGTATATTTTTGAGTTATTGGTCGTTTTTAGGGGTCTAGGGTGTTTATATAGGCTTTGGTAACCTCCTTAACAAGTTTGAGCCCAAAAGGGACTCTACTTGGGCCTTTCCTACCCTTTCATTCCCTTGGTCGGCCATAACAGCCCATCCACGACCCACCCCTTAAATTTGGGTTATTTACACTCTCCCCCTTCTATTTTATGTTTACCTATACTTCCATACACTTCCGGGTCGAAACCGGACACCCTTTCGCTAATTTTTCAACTTTCTGCGTAATTTTCGATCTTAACTTTATTTTCAAAACTTTCCTAAAATAGAAAACTTCTATAATACATAGAATATAGATAATATATATCTAATGTACATATATCACGTATGATACATACACAAAATCCTACGAAAACGATAATTCAACTTTCACGAAATTTTCGCGTGATCTCATTTCATTTCACTTCATTTCATTTCATTTCATTTCACTTCATTTCATTTCATTTCACTTCATAGCCACTATAATGTGAGCTTATGATTCATGAAATAACCATTCCCATCGATTTACTTAAGAGCACTTCGTACTCATAAACGATGTCCAAACCATCCTCATTCACACCAAATAAACACGTAAACACATAAAACACATAGTCACACATAACACCCTAAAAATTCGACTAAGTGACGAACCTCAAAACCACGGTTGTCACATTACTCCCTCCTAATAAAAATCTCGTCCCGAGATTTACTCCTTAGGATCAAACACACAATCAACAAATTACATGAGGATACTTGTTCTAATTGAACTCCTCTCATTTCCACGTGAACTTTAGTTCATGACTCAATTTACTAGATATATAAACCAACAATATTTAAATTCATTCCCAAACTCTTGACTTCACAGCCCATAAATCTCACAAATGACTCTTTGACAAATCGAAGACTCTTATTAACACTAATCCCGAGTAACCATACATGCAAATATGCATTCTCAAACAACATTTACCAATCTTAATACACGAAATATAACATGTATACCACTCATTCCCCCAGGTAATTCTATGCTCATAAGCTACTGGTCTAATCTTTCCAAAGATCATAAATGGACATACAAAACTCGACATCAACTTTTCTCTTTTACCAAAACATGGCGCCCGTTACTATGGTTGAAACTTCCTACATAACTTTGTCACTAAACTGTAGTGGTTTCCTCCTTTTTAACATATCATCTCTAGTTTCTCTCGTCCTTTCCACAAACACCATTATTATATTAGCAACCTCTTTCACCAATTCTAGTCCGCAATAGGGGAAACTCACCCTATCCTTCCATATAGTGCCTCAAATGGCATTCATCGACTTCTAGTATGATAACTATCATTATATGAAAACTGAAACATTGCTAACGAGTTTCCCACCTCCCTCTAAATCAGTCACCCAAGCTCTCAACACGACTCATATACTTGTAGCAATTTTTCACTTCGCCCATCCATTTTCAGTTAGGCGGATATACTCATGTCCAATCATGTTCATCAACTCCCTTTAGTCCATACCACAAACTACTTAAAAATTCTAATTTCCTTACACAAGTGACCTATGACGATATTTCACATATTGATTAGTTTATCACAACGAGGATCTTCCAATCCAAATCAACTTATGATCTATACACATCACCAAAAGGACGGTTATCTCAGTTAGTCTATCAACTGCCATCCAAACCCATGCTACAACTACTTCCATAAAATTTGGATAGATCATTAGTAGCACCTATACACTTCTTTCTCACTTTTCTCCATGAAATATTTTTTTTACCTGATACTCAACACTTCCTTTATACCTACACAATATCTTACCTTCAAGGTCATAATGCTCCTCATCTTGTCTCAGTTAGACCAAGTCCTTCGTCTCTCATGACACATCACATCTATAACTCCTCAACCATTCGATTATCGATACTAAGCCTTCCAATCAAATAGTATAGGTCAGTACCATTTCCTTTCCACACTACAACAATATTAGCATGCTTAGTGCCTTAGTATACTCATTAGGCTATACCAAAGTTTTACCTTTGGCTCCTATCTCGACCTATTTCATTCATGATTTGCATCTATCCACACTTACTTCTTCTTCCTCGGCTCATGACATACATTACGATGTTATGCTTCCCGTCTTTCAAGTCATCTATACCTCAAAATTTTTCCAAGTAGCTTCAATTGTTTTTCCTCACGATCAGTTCTCCTACTCCCTCCTAATAGGGACAGACTAGAGTTTTATGTGATCCCATGTGGATCACACTCTCATCTTATACCCATATTAGTTTCTATTTGTCTAAACTAAGCCATATTCTAAACTCTTATTCAAATCTCATACTTCTATTTTGATCTTGCACCCAACATGAGGTACTTTCAATCATCATCTTCTAGGAATACTTGGTTCTCTCCTTCCATTTGTTCTCCCTAATTCCTACACTATCCTGTCCAACGGAAATTCCATACTTCACTCATCAAATCTATAGAAATCGCTAGTGCATTAGATAATGCATAACTGTCTCTTCCAAAGATATTTCATAACGATCCCTCGATTTAGATTGCCACAAAAATTCTATCCGCGTAGTCACTCGAATCCCCTTGTTACTTCCACGAGTTCTTAATCTCCCATGTCATGTATTCACTTCATCACGATCCACTGGTTCAGCTCTTTGTAGCTCCACTCCGATACTCTATCTGCCCTTCTTCGTCACGAACTATACATAAATTTCCCATCATAGTGTTTGTCACCTTTACAGTCCTTGCAACTTTTATGACTTCTTCAAATCTCTTGCACCCTTCTTGCAGCCGACACGTAGTCCTTTCAGCTCCTTGCTTCGCGATGTAGCTCTTTACGCACTCCTTCTCGTCCCCATGATGTTACCTAGGAACTTCACACTACCAGTAGCTTCTAACTTCAACTCATCTACCACAATATTTCTAAAAGTACTTCAACCCCTTAATGGCTCACTCTTCTTTACTTGTTGTACTCATCATTAATCAGCCTCCTACTAATTATTCTTTTACATCCATGTTTTTCTTCACGTGTCTACTACTACCTTGCCTCCATAACTATACCGATTCCCTTGCGTGTTATTTTCCCAATCTTTCCATTAGTAGAAACTTTCTACTCTACCCTCACATCCTCTAGTACTTTCATAAATCTCCTAATGGTACCTCAACCAACTTCTCATAGCATGACATCTTGTTCCCACGACCAGTCAACTAACTTTACTTTCTCCCTTATTCCCGTAACCAATCTAAGTTTCCAAACTGCACAAATCTTAATCATTCCTTCAACACAACCTTTAAACCAAAACATATCTCTCCATTCTAATATCTAACCATAAGTAATACTACCCAACTCTATCCTCTCATCCTAACGTTCCCACAACTGCATAACTAAATCAACCATGACGTGTAACAAAAGAATTCCAAACAATCGTGTCCCAATAAAATATAGTGTAAAGCGAACCCTAGCCAAAACAACTGAAAACAAAACAATGTAATCCGAAAGATCAATGGAGTGTGCCAACAACGAAAAATTTAGACTCTTCACGATTAGTATTACCAAATCTTGATACCTTAGAAAATTTTAAACTTTCTTCCCAATTAGTTACTTCTCAAAAGAACCAAACTCCAATACTACTAAAATCAATCATACTCATTTTTAACCATAAAGTCATCCTTTATCTTTATCATTTTATCAAGATATCAACTAGTTAGTATACTACAATCTTATTCTAACCATTATCTTGTTTACCCATATTAAACTTATTTCACTTGTTATTATGAAACCAATACATGTATATAAAATACACTGTTTTTTTCTTCATTTTCTTCTATATTATTATTATTATTATTATCATTATTATTATTATTATGATTTTATATAATCCATTTAGGTTAGTTATAACTAAACTATTACACGTTTACAAGGTGTGGTGTTATTATTATCATTACTATAATAAAATCTCCTTTTTTTACTCTTTCCGTCTTAGTTAAATTCTTCTAAAATTTTAACTCCACTTAAGAAAATTATTGTAAAATTTCTTTACCCCTTTAAAATGTATTATCACATGTTATATAGAAAACTAATCCAATTATTTTCAAGAAATATTTTTTATAACTTACTACTACAACTAAAAAAATGTAAGTTACGATATCATACCATACACTTACAAATTATTTTCAAAACCGTTTTCCTATAATTAGCCACACTTATTTGTAAGAAAGTTTAGTAGTTCTTATTAATTAAGATACATACCCGAATGTAGACACACATCAAAAGACTCAAAACGTCGTTGGAACTCCATCAAACTCCAGCACCATCAAACACGAGCAAACACAAGGTACGTTCAAGTTATAATAACTACTGAACGACCATATATCATAACTTAACACATACTAGTATATATACATCCGCATATATATATACCTATTAAATCACCCAAAACATACTCGTTACCATACATGTTAGATCAATCAATCGCGTCATACACTCGTTTTTCCATACGAGTAATCACCATCTTACCACAAGGCATAAAACCCATCACTAAAACCAGTCCATATTGTGTGACCCCATAATCACACAACATGAGTATAACCCAAAACATATAACACACTCAAAAATAGCCATACGGTATACAGCCGTTACATAAACCCATACATTATACATATACCAAAAATCCACATCTCATCATATACAAGCATGTACTAACCCTCTTTCATGCAATCATACTTGAGAACCCGTTGAAGTAGTGGTACTTGTATAACTATGTTGGCCACCATACTTATACAATTACCCTTTCCTCAATGCACTCCCTCCTATGATGACACTTATAAGAATCAATACAACATATAACACATAAATCCATCTACTCACATAAGCTCATAACCACATAAACAATAAGGTCCAAAACTTCATCTATTAAAATAATATAGTCAAACTCTTGGAATACATAAATCCATAGTCTAGCTAAAACAACATAGATAAACTCCAACACAACATCATAACCAGTTATAAGTCATATCGCCCATAAGAGTGGAAACAACTTAAAATCCTTCCTATCCACCTACTCCTAGTAACTCGAATCACCACACGATTCTTAGGGAACATGACTTAAACATCAAAAGAAAAATACTATACATTAGGTACACCAAATAACTTACTATGGTGAAAGTAATTTATATATCTAAAGCAAAACAAAAATTAACTGGTGACTAAGTATGGGCAACTACAATTAACCTCATACTAGTCAAAATTCACACAAAATAAAATTTAGGAAAATACAATCAAGACACACGTAATCCTATGACGCCTATATGTAGGGATCCTTACGCTATAGACTAGGCTAGGCAACCTAATTCTCTATAACCATTGTCTCTGATACCATTCTGTCACACCCCACCATGGTGGAATATGGGGCGCGACGTATGGATATCATCACAACAATAGCGTGTCTATAGAGATAACTAAATGAAATGGAAATATCATAAATGGTGACACAATGTCATGAAGATATCTCAAACAATGCAGACATCTAGGTAAGTAGGTAACATGTCTACCTCTTACCAAAGACATACAATTAACAAATAACAAACATATAGGTGTCTACAAAGAATCACTTATTCAAACGTAAATAAGAGGGTTCCTCCAAATGCAATCCTAAGCCTTCCAGCTAGCCACTCCTATTCTCACGCTTAACCTCATTCTCACCTGAAAGAGACACTAAAACACGTCAACATAAAGTTGGTGAGAGTCATAGGTTTAGACTCCAACGCCAAATCAGTTATAAGTTGTGAATAACAACCATCAACAAAATAACATATGGACAATGTGTTACAATTATGCATTAACAACTACCATTCAAGATTAACCATACAATCACAATTTCAAGGCTTCAAGCCTTACCAATAACCACAATTTCCAAGGCTCCCAGCCTTACCAACAACCATGGTCCCATAGGCGCCCATACACCTATGAACCAATCCCAAGGCCCCGCCTTGTCAACATCCCCTTGGTACCAAGTCAAACAACAATAACTGAGACGGTACGTGTCCCCCGATCTAAATCATAAACACAATCAATAATCACATAGCAGTTAATCACATAAGTGTACACACAAGTCCATCACAAACCATAAAAACATTCACAACATTCATTACAAAACCATACGATGTCTCTTCCATCCCATTTGGAATTCAAATCATAAAAAGACATGGGACTATGAAACTCACCTGAACAAGCTTCTCCAAGTATCTACGCTTCTAGCAAATATCTAAACACACAAACATATACAATCAAGACATGAACCACATACCAAAATGGCTCATCAATCTATGATGGATATCTAACATTCTCCTACAACTTAACCCTATTTATATGCCATAAAAATATCATTGCATCCCTCTATAAAGCCCTTAACTTAGTTTAGTTCATAACTCGTCCCTTTAACATTTAACCCAAAACAGTCCATTTTACATACCTTAAACTATGGGTCGAACACCCCCTTAACCAAAATAACATGCCCTGTAAAGGAAATCCTATGCCCTTACATGTGTTAGCTAACTCTGCTATCTGGACTCAACCTTAAAGCTACTGTTAAGGCCTCCATATATATATATATATATATATATATATATATATATATATATATATATATATATATATATATATATATATATATATATATATATATATATATATATATATATATATATATATATATATATATATATATATATATATATATATATATATATATATATATATATATATATATATATATATATATATATATATATATATATATACTTTTACATATCTAGAATTTACTGATTTTGAACATATGAAAAGTTTGTTATGATCAGAGGGTCTTACCCTAACCCATATGTTTAGCCCTCCTCTAGATCTTTTATTTAATATATAATCTAAGTCTCATGTTCGTTTGAAGGTTCCAATATAACCCTAAGTACCCCAAACAATTCAAAACATAAAAAGAAAACATGCTGATCCAAAAACTATTTTGACACCCGACTGATGTAACCTGTTTTTGACCTACTTCCAGACCTCCAATTTAGTTTTCATTTCTTGAATTTGAAAGCCAACTCAATTACATTTCCAGGGACATAAGATTCGAAAATTAAAAGTTTGTAGAACTCTAGATATGATCAAAACAATGACACAAAAATTCCGCCCAGTTTTTAATGACGAGTTTAAACATGATTAAACCCTTTAATCATCATTAAACCTCATAATAACCTAATTAATTGAATATTAAGAACCCTAATATTATTAATTACAGAAATCATCATTCCTAGTATGAAACCCTAATAAAAAATAAAAAATCCTAAACCCTAATCCACCATACTAGGTTAGATACGTAAATTTAACGTTAATCGAGCTAGTTTAATTACATACCTTTAACCCTTATGCAATATTTCTGTTTTGATCTTCCCCCATGGATGTTTCAACTAATATTAGGTATATTTTAGGGGTATGGGTCGTTTTTAGGGGTCTAGGGGTGTTTATATAGGCTTTGGTAACCTCCTTAACAAGTTTGAGCCCAAAAGGGACTCTACTTGGGCCTTTCCTACCCGTTTCCTTCCCTTAGTCGGCCATAACAGCCCATCCACGACCCACCCCTTAAACTTGGGTTATTTACACTCTCCCCTTCTATTTTATGTTTACATATACTTCCATACACTTCCGGGTCAAAACCGGACACCCTTTCGCTAATTTTTCGACTTTCTGCGTAATTTTCGATCTTAACTTTATTTTCAAAACTTTCCTAAAATATAAAACTCCTCTAATACATAGAATATAGATAATATATACCTAATGTACATATATCACGTATGATACATACACAAAATCCTACGAAAACGATAATTTAACTTTCACGAAATTTTCGCGTGATCTCATTTCATTTCACTTCATTTCATTTCATTTCATTTCATTTCATTTCATTTCATTTCATTTCATTTCATTTCACTTCATAGTCACTATAATGTGAGCTTATGATTCATGAAATAACCATTCATCAATTTACTTAAGAGCACTTCGTACTCATAAACGATGTCCAAACCATCCTCATTCACACCAAATAAACACGTAAACACATAAAACACATATTCACACATAACACCCTAAAAATACGACTAAGTGACGAACCTCAAAACCATGGTTGTCACACTAATCGCCTTGTATCCACACGTAGTCAGTTGCGCAATGTTTTGTCACTTTGATTCCTTTCTCACTGAAGTTGAGCCTAAGACGTGGCAAGAAGATTTTACACAATCTTGTTGGATAGAAGCTATGCAAGAAGAACTTAATGAATTTAAACGTCTTGATGTACGGGAACTTGTCCCATGCTCGAATAAAGTGATGTTACTTACTTTGAAATGGTTTACAAGGTGAAACTCGACGAGTTTGGCGGAATATTGAAGAACAAAGCTCGATTAGTAGCTCGTGGATATCGACAATTATTGGGCATTGACTTTATGGAATCCTTTGCACCTGTTGCCCGTTTGGAAGCAGTTAGACTATTCCTCGCTTATACAGCTCATATGAATATAATCGTCTATCAAATGTGAAGACGACATTTCTTAATGGTAAAATCAAGGAATAAGTCTATGTTCAACAACCGTATGGTTTTGTGAATCCAAAATATCCTAGTCACGTGTACAAACTTAATAAGGCTCTCTATGGGTTAAAACAAGCTTCGCACGCGTGGTGTGATCTATTGTCACAATTCCTCATCACGGAAGGCTTCGCAAAAGGCAAGGTGGATCCAACGTTGTTCATTCATAAACGAGGGAAAGACATGATTATGGTACAAATATATGTTGATGATATTATATTTGCAGCCTCGACCCAAACTTTATCGGATGAATTTGGGAAACTCATGTCTTCAAATTTACGATGTCGATGATGGGTAAGGTATCATTTTTTTAGGACTTCAGATATCTCAAACTCCTAGAGGCATCTTTATTAACCAATCCAAGTATGCCCTTGAATCACTTAAGAATACAAGATGGAATCTTGTGACCCCGTGGATACTCCAATGGTGAAAAGAACCAAGCTAGATGCAGATCCAGATGGGATTTTTATTGATCATACACTTTATCACGGTATGATCGGTACCCTTCTGTATATTACAGCTAGTAGACATGACCTTCAATTTGTTATATGTATGCGTGCTCGGTATCAAACTAGGCCTACTGAGTTACATTTAGCTGCTGTTAAACGGATCTTTCGGTATCTCAAAGGAACCGTTAATCGAGAACTATGGTACTCGAAGGAGTCCTCTATTGCACTAATGGCGTATGCAGATGTAGATCACGCGGGTTGTCAAGATACAAGGCGTAGCGTAAGTGGAAGTTTGCAACTACTAGGATATCGACTTATCAGTTGGGCATCAAAAAGGAAAAAAAGCGCTGCAATTTTAAGTACGAAGACTGATGATCCCTTTGATTGGATCTATATTCTGTTAAGAACTAGTATAATAGTTTGTAAACAAACTAAAACACTTTGTGAACTCTTACTCACACTAAATAAGTTATGCGGAATCTAACTTATAAAGCATAGAAGAACATAATTACTTTTAACTATTCGATTCTCTTATTAATCGACTTGAATGAGGTACATGAAAGATATTGTACCTATGTTCCTTTTATAGAGTAATGAACCCTAGAAACCTTAGAATATTCTATAAAGATAACTATATCACAGACGATATATTATCAATATTCTAACTATTTAAGTATATCACATAAGATATACTCTAACTATAACTATGACACATCTTATACAAAGATATATTCATCCTAATCAGTATAGCAGTACTTACCCTTTATAAGTAGCAGTACTTACTATGTACCGCGTTAACACTAACGGTACTTACATAACACTAACAGTACTTAAAATACACTGACGGTATTTGACACTTAACAAATAATTCCCGACAATCCTCCCCTAAAGAAGAATGATAAATTGTTGTCTTCTTGTTTCTCTTGTACTGGATGTATTTAAAATACATGTCTTCAGTCTTTCTTTCATCCTTGGATTGAACTTGGTATTTTGTATTTGTATCCAACTGAATGTAGCCAAACACTTCAATGTAGATCTTCTTCTGATAAGATAATATTCAAACATCATGAGTATCATCTTTGTCTTCAAACTATGATCTTCTTTGTGTCTTCTAAACATTCATTTATCTTTGCAGCAACAGTAATTGTCTTCTTGAGTTAAATCTGTTAACTCTGAATCATGAACTTTAGTCTTGATTTGATGAGACAAAACCTTCTAAGTATTTTCTTCTTTGAATACTTCTTTGCTTGCAATCTTCATACCTGAAATAAAACAGTTAAAACCAAAAACCATTCTGTATGGCTTCATGATTTTTAGCAAATCACCAGCTATCAACGGATTTGATAAATTCTTTACCAGTTATACGTACACTCTGGAATAACCAATACTTTATTCATAAAGAATAAGGTGTACTGATAACCTTACAATTTTTGGTAAATTGTCAACCATCAACGGGTTTGACGAAGTCTTTACCTAGTACCGTTTGTCTAGGACTAGCCAACTCTTTGTCTCGAAACAAGGTGAGTTAGAACCATATAGTTTTTAGCAAACTATCAGCTTTTAACGGATTTGAGAAGTCTTTACCACAAACCGTTTGCTTATGGACTAGCCAGTTCTTATGAGTGTTAGACATGGTGAACTGAGAACCATTTGTGAAGTGTGACTGAAAGTCAAACACTTAAGGTTCTTTCTCAACTTCGGCCTCATCTTTCAAATCCTTGATTTGTTGTTTAACCATTCTGATCAACTCCAAAGCATCAACAGATTCTTCTGTAACTTCCAATTCTTGTTCTAACATCCTTTCCAACAATCTTCTTTTGAAAGGGTAAGTCTTCTCTTGCAGCATATAGTATGTAACATCATCTATATCCAAAATATGCAATCGACATGACCTATAATATCTCCATTAACTAGGAACCCGATTCTCTAATTCCTTCAACATTTCTTGATCACAGTTGTGGCTCATACATAAAGAGAAATTCCCTATATAATAGTGATACTTCAGTTTTACCTGCACTGGCTTCTTGAACTAACCTGAAAAGATCCTGAATATCTTGTCTGTCAAGAATGTGAAGAATATCCTCCAAAAGTCTGAATATCCTTGTAGCGCCATCAGTTCTTTGAATTCCATGAGCTTCAAGTCCTTGATCCATAGAGTAAATCCATCTAGCAATAGATGATCTCTTTCCAAAAATCCATGTATCAATACATTGATCTTCAAATTTTACAATCTTCAAGTACTTCTTCAAGCTCTCATCATCATCACTATCTTCTACTATTGATTTAGCCCTCTTGGCTTTCTTCTTTGTCTTTGTTGACCTTTTCCTCTTAACACCCTTGGAGGTTCCCTTAAGTTCTGTTGAACCCTCTTCCAATTTTGTATGTACCATCTCTTCAGTATGTACTGTTGTATGTACTGTTGACTGTGTATGTACTGCTTGTACATTTTCAGTCTGAGCAATATCTTGAGCTTCAACTCCTTCATTCATTCTTTCAGCAGTCTCTTCCTCCCTTGAACTTACCTTCTCCTTTCTATTTTTCCTCACATAAGTGGTCTTGATAGTTGGAGATGTATTTGTAGGTTCAGTAGTACTTGACTCAATTCTAGGAGTACTTCCAAATTGCCTTTGTTGTTGCAGATGTCTTTTAAGCTCTTCAACAACTATTATATCTGCTTCAGATCCAATCTCAACAAAATTTAATTTAGTTCTCTTATTTTGCTCATACAAAGTCTTGATTTCTTCAAAAATTTTCTTGACCAGCTGAATATGAGTAAAACGCTTAACTCTCTTAAGAAAATTCATCATTTGATTCCTAATCTGTATAGTAGTATGAGGCTTAATCTTTTCTCTTCTTCTCTTTTCAGCAAAGAATCTTTGTTGCTCCCTTACCAGATCATCAATCAACTTTGATTTCTCTTCTTCATCATAAGCATCTCTCTCTTCAACTATCAATGAGTCTGCAAGAAGCTCACTTGCATGTAATTCAGCTTGAATCCTATCATACTCTTGTATGTTCCATTCTTGCTGTATTCTCTTAGCTTCTAGTAAATGCTGCTTTTCTGCAAGTTCTTTTTGTAATTCTTCTTCACGAATTTGTGCTTGCACTCTGAAAGCATATTCCTCATCATGGTCTAATTGATTAAATTTGTACATGAATTTGCTTATATCGTCATCTGAATCACTTTCGTTCTCAGATTCTGACAATATTTGCTTCTTCCCCTAATCCTTTAGATTAATCATAGGTAGATTCTTCTTCAGCTTAGAAGGTCTTTCCTCATCAGCTTGCTGTTGAATAACTATACCTTTAGTAGGATGTGAAGCTTGAAATTTCTTACCTTGAATTTGATCCTTTTTGGCAAGAACTTCTTGTTGTGTCTTTTTCTCTGCCTCTGCTTGTTTAGTCTTCTCAACTAAATTATTCTTTATTAAGTCAAGCAGTAATTGGGCTAAAGTCTCATCCTCTCCAAAAGGATTTGACTTTCTAGTGAAGGATGATCACCAGCGGTACTTGCAATCGGCTTAGTTAGCTTAGCAGTACTTGGGTCTTCAACAATGTCAGCAGTACTTGCAGTCGGCTTAGTTGGCTTAGTAGTACTTGGATCTTCCACAATGTTGATTTCACCAGTATTAGACACACTTTTTTCTTCAATCACTTGTGTATCCCCAGATACTCTTTCTTCCATAGAAGCCATCATTTCAACTTGCACCTCTTCAGTCTTGTCTGATCCATTGCTCATTCTTGATCTAGACAGTACTTGCCAGTCTGTTTCCTTTGAAACCATACTTGTGTTTGTGGTGGTGGAGTTGAAGATACAAGAAACTGAATGTTAATTTCCTCCAACTTCTCATAGAAAGTACTCCAATTCACTTGAAGTGGTGATTGAGGTATTGGTGCTGGCTGAGTTACCATCATTTCTTCAACTTGTGGCTCCTCATGAGTAGGCTGTGGTTCTTCTTGTTGAATCTCCATATTTGAAGGTCCATCCACACTAGTCTCTAAACCAGTTCCATCTTCATAAGTCCCCATGACATCTTCATCCAGCACAAAATTGATGTCATTTCCAGAGATCCTTGTCTAATTATCAGAAGAAGGTGGTTGTTTGTCACACCCCATCATGGCGGAATATGGGGCGCGACGAATGGATATCATCACAACAATAGCGTGTCTATAGAGATAACTAAATGAAATGGAAATATCATAAATGGTGACACAATGTCATGAAGATATCTTAAACAATGCAGGAGTCTAGGTAAGTAGGTAACATGTCTACCTCTTACCAAAGACATACAATTAACAAATAACAAACATATAGGTGTCTACAAAGTATCACTTATTCAAACATAAATAAAGACTAAGAGGAAAGGGAGTTCCTCCAAATTCAATCCTAAGCCTTCCAGCTAGCCACTCCTATTCTCACGCTTAACCACATTCTCACCTGAAAGAGACACTAAAACACGTCAACATAATGTTGGTGAGAGTCATAGGTTTAGAATCCAACCAAAAACAAATTATAATAAGCTATGAACAACCATAAACCAATACACATATGGACAATGTGCTACAAATATGCATTAACAACTAACATTCAAGATCAATCATTCCAAACCAAATCCAAGGCTCCCAGCCTTACCAAACACCATGGTACCATAGGCGCCCATACACCTATGTACCAATCCCAAGGCCCCGCCTTATCGTTATCCATTGGTCCCATAGATGCTCACACATCTATGTACCTCCCCAAGGCCCCGCCTTGTTAACATCCCTTGGTACCAAGTCAAACCACAATATCTGAGACGGTACATGTCCCCCGATCCAAATCATAAACACAATCAAGAATCACATAGCAGTTAATCACATAAGTGCACACACAAGTCCGTCACAAACCATAAAAACATTCACAGCATTAGTTACAAAACCATACAGTGTCTCTTCCATCCCATCTGGAAGTAAAAAAAAAATAAAAAGATATGGGACTATGAAACTCACCTAATTGAGCTTCTCCAAAAATCCGCGCACTAGCAAAAAGCTAACAAACAAAAGCACATAATCAAAACATGAACCAAACACTAAGATGGCCCAACAACCTATGATGGACATCTAACATTCTCCCATATATATACCTCATTTATATGCTCTAAGCATCTCATTACACCCCTCTATAAAGCCCTTAACTTAGTTTACTTCATAATCCGTCTCGTTAACATTTTACCCAAAACAGTCCCGGTTTTTAGGTCTCCAAACTATAAGCCAAACGCCCACCTAACCATACCCATGACCTCTGTAAAGGAAACCCTATGCCCTTACATATGTTAGCTAACTCCTCCCTTTTGCCCCAACCTTAAAGCTACTGTTAAGGCCCCGATATATATATATATATATATATATATATATATATATATATATATATATATATATATATATATATATATATATATATATATATATATATATATATATATATATATATATATATATATATATATATATATATATATATATATATATATATATATATATATATATATATATATATATATATATATATATATATATATATATATATATATATATATATATATATATATATATATATATATATATATATATATATATATATATATATATATATATATATATATATATATATATATATATATATATATATATATATATATATATATATATATATATACTTTTGTCTATCCGGATTTTACTGATTTTGAACATACAAAAAGTTTGTTATGATTAGAGGGTCTTACACTAACCAATTTGCTTAGCCCTCCTCCAGATCTCTTATGTAATATATAAACCAACACCCATGCTCATTAGAGGGCTCAAGTGTACTCCTAAGTACCCCAATCACCTTAAAACATTAAATTAAACCCGACTGATTTCAAAACTGTTTTGACCTCCGACTGCTGTAACCTGTTTTTGACCCACTTCCCTACCTCTAATTTAGTTCTTGTTTCTTGAATTTGAAAGCTAACTCAATTACCTTTCCAGGGATACTTGGATCGCAAAATAAGAGTTTGTAGAACTCTATATATGGTCAAAACAATTGACCTAAAATTCTGCCCAGTTTTTAAAAAACGATTTTAACATAATTAGTCTAATTAATTACCCATAACTCCACTAATTACAAGACCTAATTATTCTAATCGTGTTCATATCATTAAATTATAGATCTCATAATTAAACTCACCCTAGATCCATCATGTATTGATTATAAAAGAATTAAAAACAATTTATTTAAAAAGGGTATTAAAGATTTTACCTTAGAATTTTTGAAAGAAGAAAAATTAATGAAAAACCCTAAAACCACCATTGATGCCGACTTGAAGGTGATCTCCAGGGGTTTTATGAAGTGTTTTGGTTAATAAAAAGTATTTATACAGTTTCCTAACAAGTCCTTGGCCCATTAGAAAAGCCCGGTTACCTTTTTCCTTTTTTTCCCTTTTCTTTTTCTTTCTTGCATCCCAAAACCGACTATCATATATATTTTTATATTTTTTTTCTTTTTATTACCTATAAATATATTATTAATAATACCTTAATTTACCTTAATTTATTTCAACTCTTAAAGCCTCCGAAACCTCAAAACCGTAAAACTAGTCAGTTTTTACGCGTATATCGTAAAAGACGTAAAAATATACAGTTTTATAAAAACTCTTAGAATATGTAATAAACTATATAACTAAGCCATAAATGACTTAAAACCATCCTGTAAATTATTCCCGTGACTAAATACCTCATCCGAGTCCCCTAAATGCAAACCATGAATCGTAAAAATACGATTTTTCTATAATACATATACGTATACGTAAACCACTAAATAACATCATCTCATTTCATAGTCACTAACTTGTGAGCTCATGAACATGAAAACATCACACATCGTTCCACTCACAAGGTACCCCGTACCAGAAGACGATATCCAAGCCACATTCTATACACACCAATTAGCACATAAACATGTAAAGACACGTAACTTGCACAAAATAAAATTAAGTGACGAACCTCAAGACCGCGGTTGTCACATCACTCCCTCCTAATAGAAATCTCGTCCCGAGATTTACTCCTTAGGATAAAACACAGAAACAACAAATCACATGAGGATACTTGTTCTAAATGAACTCTTCTCATTTCCATGTGTACTTTAGTTCAAGTCTCAAATTACCACATATACTAACCAACAATATTTAAATTCATACCCAAACTCTTGACCTCACAACAAATAAATCTCACAAATGACTCTTTGTTAAAACAAAGACTCTTATTAACACAAATCCCGAATAACCGTACATGCAAATATGCATTCTCAAACAACATTTACCAATCTCAATACATGAAATATATCATGTATACCACTCATTTTCCCAGGTAATTCTATACTCATAAGCTACTGGTCCGATCTTTCCAAGGATCATAAATGGACCTACACAACTCTACATCAACTTTTCCATTTTACCAAAACATACCACCCGTTACTATCAGTGAAACTTTCTACATAACTTTGTCACTAAACTCTAGTGGTTTCCTCCTTTTCTACATAGCATCTCTTGTTTTCTCTCATCCTTTCCACAAACACCTTTTCCACATTAGTAGTCTCTTTAACCAATTTTAGTCCATCTTAAGGACAACTTACCCTATCCTTCCATATAGTGCCTTAAATGGCATTCATCGACTTCTAGTATGATAAATATCATTATATTAAAACTCAGACATCGCTAACGAGTTTTCCACCTCCCTCTAAATCAGTCACCCAAGCTCTCAACACGACTCCTATACTTGTAGCAATTACTCACTTCATCCACCCTTTTCCCATTAGCTTGATATACTCGTATCCAATCATGTTCATCAACTCCCTTTAGTCCGTACCCCCAGACTTCTTAAAAATTCCAATTTCCTTGCACAAGTGACCTATGACGGTATTTCACATATTCATTAGTTCATCATAATAAGGCTCTTTCAATACAAATCAACTTATGATCTATACATATCACCAAAAGGATGGTTATCTCAGTTGTTCTATCGGCTGCCATCCAAACCCATGCTACAACTGCTTCTAGTAAATTTGGATAGCTCATTAGTAGCACTTATACACATCTTTCTCACTTTTCTCCATGAACAATTTTTTTTCTTGATACTCAACACTTCCTTTATACCTACACAAGGTCTTACCTTCAAGGTCATTGTGCTCCTCTTCTTGTCTCAGTTAGACCAAACCCTTCGTCTCTCATGACACATCACGTCTGTAACTCCTCATCCATTCGATTATCGATACTAAGCCTTCCAATCAAATAGTATAGGTCAGTACCATTTCCTTTCCACACTACAACAATATTAGCATGCTTAGTGCCTTAGTCTACTCATTAGGCTATACCAAAGTTTTACCTTTGGTTCCTATCTCGACCTATTTCATTCATGATTCGCATCTATCCACACTTCCTTCTTCTTCCTCAGCTCATGACATACATCACGATGTTATGCTTCCCGTCTTTCAAGTCATCTATAGCTCAATTTTTTTTCCAAGTAGCTTCACTTGTTTTTCCTCACGATCAATTCTCCTACTCCCTCCCAATTAGGGATAGACTAGAGTTTTATGTGATCCCATGCGGATCACACTCTCATCTTATACCCATATTAGTTCCTATTTGTCTAAACCAAGCCATATTTTAAATTCTTATTCAATTCTCATACTTCCATTTTGATCTTGCACCCAACATGAGGTACTTTCAATCATCATCTTCTAGGAGTACTTGGTTCTCTCCTTCCATGGTTCTCCCTAATTCCTACACTATCCCGTCCAACAAAAATTCCATACTTCATTCATCAATTCTATGGAAATCGCTAGTGCATTGGATAATGTATAACTGTCTCTTCCAAAGATCTTTCATAACACCTTCACAAAAAATGACTCTCTAATCACTTCTCCATGAACTTATTCAACTCAGCTTCACTACTCATCCCTCGATATTGATTGCCATAAAAATTCTATCCGCGTAGTCACTCGACTCCCCTTGTTACCTCCACGAGTTCTTAATCTCCCATGTTATATATTCATTTCATCACGATCCACTAGTTCAGCTCTTTGTAACTCCACTCCGGTACTTGATCTGTCCTTCTTCGTCACGAACCATACGGAGATTCCCATCATAGTGCTTGTCACCTTTCCAGTCCTTGCAACTTTTGAGACTCCTTCGAAATCTCTTGCTTCCTTCTAGCAGGCGACACGTAGTCCTTTCAGCTCCTTGATTCAGGATGTAGCTCTTCAGGCACTCCTTCTCGTCTCTATGATGTTACCTAGGAACTTCACATTACCCAGTAGCCTCTAACTTCAACCCATCTACCACAATATTTCTAAAGGTACTTCAATCCCTCAATGGCTCACTCTTCCTTACTTGTTGTACTTCACTATTAATCAGCTTCTTACCAATCATTCTTTCACATCCATGTTTTTCTTCACGTCTCTACTACTACCTTGCCTCCATAACTATACCAATTTCCTTGCGTGTTATTTGCCCAATCTTTCCATTGGTAGAAACTTTCTACTCTACCTTCACATCTGCTAGTAATTTCATCAATCTCCTAATGGTACTTCAACCAACTTCTCATAGTATGACATCTCGTTCCCACGACCAGTCAACTAACTTTACTTACTCTATTCCCGTAACCAATCTAAGTTTCAAAACTCCATAAATCTCAATCATTCCTTCAACACAACCTTTAAACCAAAACATATCTCTCTATTCTAATGTCTAACCATAAGTAATACTACCCAACTCTATCCTCTCATCCTAACGTTTCCACAACCGCATAACTAAATCATGACGTGTACCAAAATAATTCCAAACAATCATGTCCCAAAATAAAATATAGGGTAAAACGAACCCTGGCGAAAACAATTAAAAACAAAACAATGTAATCCGAAATATCAATGGAGTATGCCAAAAATGAAAAATTAGACTCGTCATGATTAGTATTACCAAATTTCGATACCTTAGAAAATTTTAAACTTTTGTCCTAATTAGTTACTTCTCATAAGAACCAAACTTCAATACTACTAAAATCAATCATACTCATTTTTAACCATAAACTCATCCTTTATCTTCATCATTTTATCAAGATATCAACTAATTAGTATATGATAGGTGTGAAAACACCCATCTTTTCTACCACTTAATTACAATAATAACCGGACCAAAACGTGTATTTTATGTCTTTTATGTAGGAATTATGCGTGGTTTGTGTTTTTGTTGTGATTTAGGACGAAAAGGTGAAAAGTGGAGAAAACACGGGAATTCACGGGCATTTACGGACTTTTATTGAAGAAAAAGATTAAAGACGAAGTCAAGAAGTCAAGAGTGCAAAAAGAACGGAAGTCCAAGACCAATTCTGAAGATTTATCGAAGAAAAAGTCAAAAGACGGAAGTTTACTTAAAGCCGAGGAACTCAAGTCTTATTTATCAAAGAATTAAAAGACGAGTCCAAAGAAATCCCGAGCCAAAAGTCATCAAAGTCCAAGATTAACAAAAAGATTAAGAAGGAAGGACTTAAGGGCGCAATTAAGAAGAAAGGAAGGAGGGGAGGAAGCTTCCTCTAACCTCTCCCATAATCACCTATATATACCTCTCATTTTCATTTCATTAAGTTTTGTTGGCTAGATTTACAAACTAGTTCTTCCACCTTTATTTTATGCACATTTAATTACCTTGTACCTTTAATTACATGTCTTGCATCTTATTTACCATTTAATTTCAAGTAAGTTTTTTCTTTTAATCCTCGCACCTTTACTTTATCTTGTTGATCTCATTCTACCTTTCTTCAATCTTTGATTTTTATGCTTTTTATCTTGTTAACTTGTTTAAAGATTTCATTTTTATGCTTTTGATTGTTTTAAATCATTTATTTTCATAGCTTATTTGGTTTATTTTCAAGTTTATATAGTTTTTACAAAAGTTATTTTTATATAAAAGTTGTTTTTAGTAAAGCATATCTTTTTCGTGTCTTTAAAGTTGTTAAATTTCAGTCTAGTAGCTTATTTTCATACGGTTTACTTTAGGTATTTCGTCTTGTGCTTATTAGGATTATAGCTTATTTGTGTAGCTTAATTTGTACTTTTTCTTTAGTATTCCGATTGGTCAAATCGGAAAGGGGAATTACATTCCGACCATAGCTTATTGCTAGGTCGGAAAAGGGTTTAACGATATTCCGATTGGGGAGTCTAGGGGATTCTGATCAGAGTTTGGTGACAGGGATTCCGATCAGAGATCTTCTACACATTCCGATTGGTTATTCACTCCAGCATTCCGATCAGGTAGCTCATCCCTCATTCCGATCAAGTAAGTTGGTATTCCGATAGGGACAAGTCAGTATTCCGATTGGGTTCCGATATATATTCCGATTGGGGGTAAGCTAATATTCCGATTGGTAAGATCGGAATACATTCCGATTGGAGTGGTTTTTCTTGTTTTGCCTTGTTTAATTTTTAAGTTGTTATTTTAATACTTGTCTAATTTTAATTTCCGTCACGCTTTAATTTTTAGTCATTTAATTATTTTAATTTTCGTCACGTTTTTAAATATCGCACCTTACGTTTAATTAGATTTAGATTTAATTTCAACGCTCTTTTATTGTAACGCACATTTAATTTTAATTGTTTTGCACTTTAAATATACTACAACGACAACCTTTTTGTTCCACCAAAATAAAACTGAGTCACATAGAGAACCTAGATCAATTCGATTAGACATACATCAACGAATCTTTTTAATTAGGCAAAAACCTATGTATCAAATGGCGCCGCTGCCGGCTCTTTTTGTAAAGATTAACGGTTTTCTGTGAGAGACGCGTTGCTTTTTGGGATCCGTTCACTTGTGAGCGTTATTTTTCTTGCATAAAAAACTCTAAAAAATCATAAAAATTAAAAATTTCAAAAATCCAAAAAGATTTTATCTTTATTGTGTATATATATTATCTTTGTGTTTGGTTTCTTTTCCTTTGCATTTTCAGGTGTATGCGTACTAGATCTTCCAATTATCAAGAGCCCGAGACTCAAGAAGATTTAGCTATGTCAGGTGTCAACAACAATAATCCACCGCACCCTAATAATAACAACAATGTTCTTCCACAGCCCGATCTTCGCACCATGGAGGAGCTTTGTCAACCCACCATGTTTGGACGAGGAGGACCGATTACGCCGATGCAAATCAACGCTCCTGAGTTTTTGTTGAAGCACCACATGATTCAGCAAGTGCAAACAAACCCATTCCATGGATTGCCTGATGATGATGCCAACAAACACCTCGACAAGTTCATTACAATCACCCAAAGCATGAAGTTGGTTGGTGCCACAATGGATGAACTTCGCCTACAACTCTTTCCACATACCTTATTACATCATGCCGAGAAATGGTTTGATCGTCTCCTGAAGAATTCAATTCACACTTGGGATGACATGACTCAACGCTTTTTGTCGCGCTACTTTCCACCATCCATGGTCACGAGCCTTCGCAATCAAATCAGCGGTTTCATGCAAGACCCTGATGAATCTCTTTTTGATGCTTGGGAGAGATATAATGTCTTGATCGATAGATGTCCAAACCCCAACATGCACCTTGTGACCTTAATCGATACTTTCTACAACGGTTTGACTTTTCGAGATCGTGATACGATTAATGCAGCCGCCGGTGGCACATTCATGAAAAGGAGACCCGAGGAGTGTAGAGAGTTAATTGAGAACATGACTACTCACCACAAAAACTGGGATTCCTCTGCTTCTTCAAGGAACAATCCGAGAGTCAATGTTTCTTCAACCTCAGCAAACCCTGATATGACCGAACTCACCCGTGTGCTGACCGAAATGAGCAGAAGTATGCAACTCTTGGCTTCAAACCAACAACAACAAGTTAAAGCTGTTGCTACTCCTTGTGAAACATGCGGCGGTCCACACCCATACACCGATTGTCCTTCGACTCAAGGAAATCCGGAAAATGTGTATGCAGATTATGGTAATTATTCACCGGAAAATTACCAAGCTCGACCTCAAGGGGATAGAAATCTGCTGAGTTACCGATCAAACAATTACCTTTCACCCGGTTTTTCTCCTCAAAACCAAAACCCCGCCAACAACTACACTAGAAGCAACCAAATCCCACCAAGAGCTTCTAATCCTTATCACCCACCCGCCCAACAAACCCCACCCATTAATACCGATGTTGAAGCCATCATGAGAACCCAAGGTGAGCAAATCAAGAACCTGCAGAGCCAAATTATCAATCTTAAAGGAGATATCACAAAGCAAGGAAATGAGATTAGATCCGAGCTTCGAGATAATATTCAATCCTCCTTCAGCAATCAAACCAATGATTTGAAAAATATGCTTGCTAGTTTCTTGCCCGCTCAACCTTCTTCTTCGAGTTCTCTACCTTCAAACACCGTCACTAATCCGCGAGCCAATGTGAGTGCTATTACTACTCGTAGTGGAGTCACCATCGTAGGACCAACAATCCCACCCCCATCATCTACACCTCCTCCACCACCATGTATCCCTACTCCTCCTACACCTAGTATTAGTACACCATTACCGTCTCCGCCTCGTCATGACGATGTATCTCGGAAGGAACCTTCAACATCTCAACCTTTACCGACTACACCTTCACCTTCCACTTATAAACCCAATATCCCATACCCTTCTCGCTTAGGCAAGACCAACGATCTAACAAAGGAGGACTCTCAAGTGACAAACTATATCAAGATGATTTCTCAAATGAACTTCAGCATTACTTTTCTTGAAGCACTTGTCCACATGCCCAAATTTGTGAAAGCATTTAAGGAATTGCTTAACAAGAAGGAAAAGCTGATTGAACTCGCCAACACACGCTTAAATGAAAACTGCTCTACAGTTCTTCTTAGAGAACTTCCAGAAAAGCTTGGAGATCTCGGTCGTTTTGTGTTGCCTTGCGTGTTCAACAAAACTGAAGAATTTACTGCCTTTGCTGATCTCGGGGCTAGTATTAATCTTATGCCTTTGAGTGTTTGGAAAACACTATCATTACCCGACCTCACTCCAACAAAGATGACTCTTGAACTTGAAAATCACACTCTCTCTTACCCTGTTGGTATAGTCGAAGACGTGTTCATTAAAGTTGGCGCATTTACTTTCCCGGTCGATTTTATCGTAGTTGATTATGAAATGGACCCTCGTATTCCTTTAATACTTGGTCGCCATTCTTGCGAACCGGACGTGCTTTAGTGGATTTTGCCGAAGATGAGTTAATCTTAAGAGTCGGGAATGATTCACAAATTTTCAAAATGGGGAAGCTTACAGGCAAATACTATGGACGAGAATTAGTGAATATGATTAATGTGCTCGATGACTTTACCGTCTATGACAATCCTCTATTCTATTCTTCCATCGATAATCCACTTTTTCATGATGATATGGATGATTCTCGCTCCACTTTGGAAGCTTCTCCCATTTATGATTCTCCACCGGTCTTTGATGCTTATGATGATGATGATTCTAGCTCAGATTCGGATGATTTTGATGATTGTACTTCTGAGTATCCCGAGATGCCCACTTTTGATGATTTTGATGAGGTCGATACTCTTTCAAGCGATTCTTCACATGATGAAGATCCTCCGCCATCACTCGATCCTACTTTGGACGATTACTCATTTAGGGAAGACTTCTCTGAATTTCTCAACACTTACTTCCCTCATGAGAGTGATGCTCCTCCTTATGACTTTGAAGATTATCGTCTTGATCCTACTTTGGATTTGAAGCATATTCTTTCTAAGGAGAAGAAACCGGTCGACACCGAAATCCGCAGCACGTATGAGTTAACACCTCTTTGTCCCCCTTCTGAGGACGAGGTTATGCTTCTTCGCGGATCTTCTTCACACTCTGCTGAGCCTGAGTGCTATTTTCCCTTAAAGGAAAAGGTGTTCGACCCCGGTATTGACATTCTGCAGCCACCTCAGTATCCACCTGATGAAATAAAAGGAAATATCTTTGGAACTTATGGAAATATTCTTGCACCACTTCAACCTTGCTTCCACCGTGCTCCATCACTGCTTAAGGGAACCTTGCCTACTCTTCTTTGGCTTGCCTTGTTCGCCTTAAGCTTGTGCTATGTCACACCCCACCATGGCGGAATATGGGGCGCGACGTATGGATATCATCACAACAAGGCGTGTCTATAGAGATAACTAAATGAAATAAGAAATGTCATAAATGGCGACACAAATGTCATGACAATATCTCAACATGCAGGAGTCTAGGTAAATAGGTAACAGTACTACCATTTACCCGAGACAAACAAATAACACAAACATATCAAACATATAGGTGCCAACATACATCACTTATAAAAAAATACATAAAGGTAAACTAAGAAGGAAACGGGGATTCTCCTTCTATATGCATTCCTAAGCTTCTCCAATCCTAGCCACTTATGTTCTCATGCTTAACCATAGTATCACCTGAAAGAGACACTAAAACACGTCAACATAAAGTTGGTGAGAGTCATAGGTTTAGACTCCAACGCTAAATCAGTTACAAGCTGTGAACAACAACCATCAACACAATAACATATGGACAAAGTGTTACAAATATGCATTAAAAACTATCAATCAAGATTAATCATACCAAACCAATCCAAGGCTCCTACCTTGCCAAACAACATCATGGTACCATAGATGATCACACTATGTACCTATCCCAAGACCACTACCTTGTCAAACCACAAGGCCACTACCTTGTCAAACCTCAAGGCCACTACCTTGTCAAAACTCAAGGCCACTACCTTGTCAAAACTCAAGGCCACTACCTTGTCAAAACCACAATAACTGAGACGGCACGTGTCCCCCGATCCAAATCATACACAATCAAAAATCACATAGCAGTTAATCACATAATGTACACACAAGTCCATCTCAAGTCACAAACACATTCACAGCATTAATTTAGAAAATAACTCAACACAGTGTCTCTTCCATCCCATCTGGAAGTCAAAATCAATAGTAAACATGGGACTATGAAACTCACCTGATTGAGCTTCTCCAAATGTCCTCGCACTAGCAAAAAGCTAACAAACCAAAAACACATAATCAAAACATGAACCAATCACCAAAACGGCTCATCAACCTATGATGGACATCTAGCCTATTCCCACATATTTACCTCAATGATAAGATCTAATCACTCCATTACCCTTCCTTAACAAGTCCTTAACTTGGTTAAGTTTAATAACTAACCCGTTCATATTTTACCCAAAACAGTCCCAGTTTTTAGGTCTCAAAACTTTAAGTCAAACATCCACTTAAACATACCCATGGTTTCTGTAAAAGAATATTCATACCCTTACATATGTTGGCTAACACCTCCCACTTGACCTAACCTTAAAGATACCGTTAAGGCCCCGATATACATATATCTACTTTTGTCATTCCATATTTCCTGATTTAAACGTACTAAAAGTTTGTTACCATTAAGGGGTCTTACCCTAAACCACAACCTTAGCCCAAGTGCAGATACTTACTATAATATATAAACCATCTCTCACGTTCGTGAGAAGATCCCAATGAAACCCTAAGTACCCCAAACAACCCAAAACTTAAAAAGAAAACAGGCTGAATTCAAAACTGTTTTGACCTCCGACTGTTGTAACCTGTTTTTGACCCACTTTCCGACCTCCAATTTAGTTCTCGTTTCTTGCATTGGAAAGCCACTTAAAATATCTTTCCAGGGGTACTTGGATCGTAAAATAAGAGTTTATAGAATTCCTGATATGATCAAAACAATTGACACAAAATCTGCCCAGTTTTTAAAAACGGGTTTAACAAAATCAACCTCATTAATTAACCATAATCCCTCTAATTACAAGCCCTAATTTATATGATCATCATATTATGATTATCACATCATTATTTTACTGATTTTATATGAACCCTAACCCTAATTCCATCATAAGAATGATTATAAAAACATAAAAACAATTAAATTAAAAAGGGTTATGAAGGTTTTACCTTTGAATTAATAGAAGATGAAGAAAACCTAATTTTTGAAGAACCCTAATTGGCCACCATTGATGAATTTCGGCTAGAAGATGTTATGGAGGTTAAAAACCTGATTATTATAGTTATGAGTTGGGTTTGGTTAAGTCCTAAATGCCCCCTAATCCCATTACAAGTCCGTTGGGCCTGTTTTGGGCTTTTCCCTTCTTTCTTTCTTCTTGGTGCGTCTAAACCGACCCAAACACCCCTAAATTCGTTTTTTTTTATTTTTTTATTTAATATTATGTTATTAATATTACTTTAATTTTCCTTAATTTATTTCAGCTCCTAAAGCTTCCAAAACCACAAAACCGTAAAACTAGTCAAATTTACGCGTTTTACCGTAAAAGACGTAAAATATACACTTTTAAAAAAAATCTCAAATTTTGAAATAAACTTTATAACTAAGTCCTAAATGACTTAAAACCATCCCGAAAAATATTCATATGACTAATTACCTCATCCGCGACCTCTAAATGCTAAACCGTAAATCGTAAAAATACGATTTTCTATAATACATATACGTATACTTAGAACCACCAAATAACACCATCTCACTTCATAGTCACTACCATGTGAGCTCATGAACAAGAAATCATCACACATCGTTTCATTCACAAGGTACCCCGTACCGGAATCGATATCCAAACCACAATCTATACACACCAATAAGCACATAAAAACGTAAAGACACGCAACTAGCACAAAATAAAACTAAGTGACGAACCTCAAAACCAGGGTTGTCACATCACTCCCTCCTAATATAAATCTCGTCCCGAGATTTACTCCTTAGGATCAAACACACAGACAATAAATCACACGAGGATACTTGTTCTAAAAGAACTCCTCTCATTTCCACGTGAACTTTAGTTCAAGTTTCAAAATACCACATATACAAACCAAAAACAATTAAACTCATTGCCAAACTCTTGACCTCACAGTCAATAAACAAAGACTCTTATTAACACAAGTCCCGAATAACCGAACATGCAAATATGCATTCTCAACAACATTTACCAATCTTAATACATGAAATATATCATGTATACCACTCGATTTCCCCCAGGTAATTCTATGCTCATAAGCTAATGGTCCGATCTTTCCAAAGATCATAAATAGACCTACAAAACTCTACATCAACTCTTCCATTTTACCGAAACGTACCACCCGTTACTATGGGTGAAACTTCATACACAACTTTGTCACTAACTCTAGTGGTTTCCTCCTTTTCTACATAGCATCCCTTGTTGCTCTCATCCTTTCCACAACATCATTACCACATTAGTAGCCTCTTTTACCAATTCTAGTCCACATTGGGGACACTCACCCTATCCTTTCATATAGTGCCTCAAATGGCATTTATCGACTTCTAGTATGATAATGATCACTATATGAAAACTCAGCCATCGCTAATGAGTTTCCTAACTCCCTACCATACATTACGATGTGATGCTTCCCCTCGTTTCTTCCCTCGCCAGAGTCCTTCATAAGGCACTCCATACATATTAGGCTAACCTTTACGCAAAACCCTTGATTCCCTCACATCTGTACGCAATTCTTCCAACTTCCCAACTACGTGAATTCTCATTCCTCTTGAAATAGGTGATGAATTTAGTCAGTCTATCGACTATCACTCAACTCTCATCGTACTTAATCCTCCACTGCATTATGTATCCCTTCCACCAACTTCGTCCTTACATCGCCCCTTTCTAAGCTACTCCTATCTATGTAGGAAGTATAGTCTACGTCCCTTTCTCCATATGATTGTCCAAGCCACGCAACATACATGTTGACGTGTTCTCTGCTTTAGACAACTCAACTCGTGCAACCTACATCTTTCATCCAAACCATCCTAATACGTCATCCATATAGTTCAAGTCCTTCTCAGCTTTACTTCGTTCTTCTTATTCCATGTCTCATCAACCATGCTTGCCTTTCCCAGATGGTACTTGGCCTTGCAATTTTCTTTCATCACTTAACTCCACCCATCACCTTTGTCAAAAGTTCAATCAAGATGATTGAATATGTGTTGGAGACGTTCATGATCCGTATAGATCATTCTCCACGTCTCGTACACCAAATGCCTCTAGCATTCTAGGCAGATATAACAATCCAGCCCCACTAACTATGTCCATCTAGTTCTTCCAAATCTTCAGTTCCTGCAACGTATAAGCGATCGCCTTTCTTTGTCGTCCTCGTACGTGTCCAAATCCTTGCTCCATGTATCGTCATGCTTCAAAAATTCATCCGGTCCTTCCGATAATGCCAAGATCGGCTCATTATCCAATCCACCTCTTCCCCTCCAAAACGCTTCCTCATCCTTCTTCACTTCGCCCTTGCTGGTTCCATGATATGCCACCATCTCTAACTGCTCATCATAGTAAAATTAATACTAAAACTCACACTCGAAAATCTCACGTATAACTCCACTCCAAAACCAACACATAATTCGCCTCACTCTCCTTCTTAGATTTGAGTAGATCAAGATGTCGTCGATGCTCCTGATGACAACTCGTTTATATACGTTCATGCACACTCGGTTCATTGATTCCATGAAAACCGCTAGTGCTTTGGCGAAGCCAAATGCATAACCATAAACCCAAAGCGTTCATACCACCTCCTTGGTAGTTTCAACTATGTCCTCCTTTCACCCTCTCTTAGCGGCAATACGAATAAAATCCTACCTCGTTTTACTTGCAAAATTCTACACGCATTTTAAAAGACCAATGCTTCCTCTCATCAGACCACTCAACCGCTTTCCACATCCAATCTACTACTAAGCAACTCAATTTTTACCTTGCATCCGTTGCAATTTCCATCAACTCTTGTTCTTGGAATCATTCCATCTACAATTTCCTTGGAAAGGCACTAACTCCAACTCCTCTCACTTCTCCTACTTGCTGTACTTATGGTTCTACCTCACAGTAATAGGCAAACCTACTAAATTTCAGGAAATTTTAGGAAAACTTACATGCCCTACGAACAATCATAAATACCTTTGAGGTATTACTTCCCCTTCCAACACTCTCTATGGCGCGTTACTTGTGCTAATATCCCACAAATCTCTATTCATCTCCTTGGTACTCCTAAGAGACCTCATGACCACACTAGTTCGTCTACGAACTTCTTTCCTCCCCACTAAGGGTATTCCGACCGTTCTCTCATGGTCACCTACTTAAGCGTGTAGGCGCGACCAAGTCTTTCATACGACTACCTCAACGCTCCCGAACAATACGAAACCAAAACTACATCCTGAATCCATCAGATACGATCAATGAATCAAACCAACGGATAACTAACGACATTTCACGTGCACCAATTAAAACAAGTCAAAAACCACGAGACTCAAAAGAAAACTCAAACCCAAAACGTGTATCATTTCAAAATGACCAATGACAACGAAAAATAATCCAAGAAACACCGAATGGCAACCAAAACATATTACGCCCCGTGACATATTATTTAAACCGTGCAAAAGATCGACATTTTTCCAAAAGAATATATATCTCCTTTTTTTTATTATTATTACCTCCCACATCTATGTGACTCAAACAATCTACAAACAACCCTCTTGACGAACTCAAAACTCAACTCGAAAACTAGGTATCCCGTGCATCCCAAATCATAAAAATAAACTACCATTCAAACTCAACCTTTAACCCGACACTTGTACAAGAATTTCGGCCAAGATACTGACCTCCCATGACTATACATTCTGAATATTTGAAAAGTACATTCCGAGGACATAATTTTTGGCTTTTGAATCACTAAAAAGCTCTAAAAACGAACAAGTTATGACCAAATCAGTTTTATACTAGTTGTTTAAAAAAACTAAAGAATAGACTTAGTGATTAATATACCTCTTTTAAATGACAGATATAATTGTATGTGTAACCTTCATAAACTCAATTTAACCTCATATTAATAATTATAAATGACGTGAATCGGTTAAACCCAATTATATAAACTATGTAAGTAGAAAGAAATTTTACTTCACTCTATTTTAAAGAAAGTCTTTTAGAATTTGAAATAAATAAGTGTTGTTTAAAAAGAAATCTTATGTTGCACCTTGTTTCAAACACGACTCCAACACCTTACCCTTATTTTAACGAATACAACCAACTATCTAACCCTATAATAGATTTCTAATTTCCCTTTTTCTCAATATATACCGACCAAAAGAAATGTAAGACCCAACACAAAAGATTTCATTATCTCAAAAGAAACCCCAAGTTATTTCAATAGACTTGAAACAAAAAACACTATTTTAAAACGTACACGTGAAATACGAAACTCAAAGAATACGCTACAAGACACACTTCAAAAGATTCAAAACGTCGTTGGAACTCCAACAAACTCCAGCACCATAAAACACGAACAAACACAAGGTACGTTCAAGTTATAATAACTAGTGAACGACCATATACCATAACCTAACACGTAGTAGTATATATACATCCGCATACATATACCTATTAAATCTCCCAAAACATACTCGTTATCATACATATCAAGTCGATCGCGTCATACACTCGTTTTTCCATACGAGTAATCACCTTTTCACCATCTCACCATGCCACAACAAGGCACAAAACCCATATATTATAAATATACCCAAAATCCACATCTCATCATATACAAGCATGTACTAACCCTCTTTCATGCAATCATACTTAGGAACCCATTGAAGTTGTGGTACTTGTATAACTATGTTGGCCACCATACTTATACAATTACCATTTTCCCAATGCACTCCCTCCTATGATGACACTTATAAGAATCAATACAACACATAACACATAAATCCATCTACTCACATAAGATCATAACCACATAACAAAGGTTCAAAACTCCAACTATTAAAATAACATAGTCAAACTCTCGGAATACAGAAATCCATAGTCTAGCTAAAACAGCCTAGACTAAATCCAAAACGAAAACATAATCAGTTATAAGTCATGTCGCCCGTAAGAGAGGAAACAGCTTAAAACCCTTCCTATCCACCTACTCCTAGTAACTCGAACCACCACACGGTTCTTAGGGAACATGACTTAAACATCAAAAGAAAAATAACATACCTCAGGTATGTAGAATAACTCGATAAAAGATAAAAACTACCTTGTACTAAATTATGTACTATAATGTACCATTTAAGCAAAATACAACAGTGACTAGCATGGACGATTATGGTTCAACCCGCACTAGTCACAAACCCGAAAAGAAAATAACAGGTGACTAAGTATGATCATACTACGGTTCAATTCATACTAGTCAAAACATCGCAATGAATAACATCCAAACACATCAATTAATATAAAATGCACACATACTCCTATGACGCCTATATGCAGGGACCCTTAAGCTATAGACTAGGCTACGCGACTAGGCAACCTAATTCTCTATAACCATTGTCTCTGATACCATTCTATCACACCCCACCATGGCGGAATATGGGGCGCGACGTATGGATATCATCACAACATGGCGTGTCTATAGAGATAACTAAATGAAATAAGAAATGTCATAAATGGCGACACAAATGTCATGACAATATCTCAACATGCAGGAGTCTAGGTAAATAGGTAACAGTACTACCATTTACCCGAGACAAACAAATAACACAAACATATCAAACATATAGGTGCCAACATACATCACTTATCAAAAAAATACATAAAGGTAAACTAAGAAGGAAACGGGGATTCTCCTTCTATATGCATTCCTAAGCTTCTCCAATCCTAGCCACTTATGTTCTCATGCTTAACCATAGTATTACCTGAAAGAGACACTAAAACACGTCAACATAAAGTTGGTGAGAGTCATAGGTTTAGACTCCAATGCTAAATCAGTTACAAGCTGTGAACAACAACCATCAACACAATAACATATGGACAAAGTGTTACAAATATGCATTAACAACTATCAATCAAGATTAATCATACCAAACCAATCCAAGGCTCCTACCTTGCCAAACAACATCATGGTACCATAGATGATCACACTATGTACCTATCCCAAGACCACTACCTTGTCAAACCACAAGGCCACTACCTTGTCAAACCTCAAGGCCACTACCTTGTCAAAACTCAAGGCCACTACCTTGTCAAAACTCAAGGCCACTACCTTGTCAAAACCACAATAACTGAGACGGCACGTGTCCCCCGATCCAAATCATACACAATCAAAAATCACATAGCAGTTAATCACATAATGTACACACAAGTCCATCTCAAGTCACAAACACATTCACAACATTAATTTAGAAAATAACTCAACACAGTGTCTCTTCCATCCCATCTGGAAGTCAAAATCAATAGTAAACATGGGACTATGAAACTCACCTGATTGAGCTTCTCCAAATGTCCTCGCACTAGCAAAAAGCTAACAAACCAAAAACACATAATCAAAACATGAACCAATCACTAAAACGGCTCATCAACCTATGATGGACATCTAGCCTATTCCCACATATTTACCTCATTGATAAGATCTAATCACCCCATTACCCTTCCTTAACAAGTCCTTAACTTGGTTAAGTTTAATAACTAACCCGTTCATATTTTACCCAAAACAGTCCCAGTTTTTAGGTCTAAAAACTTTAAGTCAAACATCCACTTAAACATACCCATGGTTTCTATAAAAGGAATATTCATACCCTTACATATGTTGGCTAACACCTCCCACTTGTCCTAACCTTAAAGATACTGTTAAGGCCCCGATATACATATATCTACTTTTGTCATTCCATATTTCCTGATTTAAACATACTAAAAGTTTGTTACCATTAAGGGGTCTTACCCTAAACCAAAACCTTATCCCAAGTGCAGATACTTACTATAATATATAAACCATCTCTCACGTTTGTGAGAAGATCCCAATGCAACCCTAAGTACCCCAAACAACCCAAAACTTAAAAAGAAAACAGGCTGAATTCAAAACTGTTTTGACCTCCGACTGTTGTAACCTGTTTTTGACCCACTTCCCGACCTCCAATTTAGTTCTCGTTTCTTGCATTGGAAAGCCACTTCAAATATCTTTCCAGGGGTACTTGGATCGTAAAATAAGAGTTTATAGAATTCCCGATATGATCAAAACAATTGACATAAAATCTGCCCAGTTTTTAAAAACGGGTTTAACAAAATCAACCTCATTAATTAACCATAATCCCTCTAATTACAAGCCCTAATTTATATGATCATCATATTATGATTATCACATCATTAATTTACTGATTTTATATGAACCCTAACCCTAATTCCATCATAAGAATGATTATAAAAACATAAAAACAATTAAATTAAAAAGGGTTATGAAGGTTTTACCTTTGAATTAATAGAAGATGAAGAAAACCTAATTTTTGAAGAAACCTAATTGGCCACCATTGATGAATTTCGGCTAGAAGATGTTATGGAGGTTAAAAACCTGATTATTATAGTTATGAGTTGGGTTTGGTTAAGTCCTAAAGGCCCCCTAATCCCATTACAAGTCCATTGGGCCTGTTTTGGGATTTTCCCTTCTTTCTTTCTTCTTTGGTGCATCTAAACCGACCCAAACACCCCTAAATTCGTTTTTTTATTTTTTTATTTGATATTATGTTATTAATATTACTTTAATTTTCCTTAATTTATTTCAGCTCCTAAAGCTTCCAAAACCACAAAACCGTAAAACTAGTCAAATTTACGCGTTTTACCGTAAAAGACGTAAAATATACACTTTTAAAAAAAATCTCAAATTTTGAAATAAACTTTATAACTAAGTCCTAAATGACTTAAAACCATCCCGAAAAATATTCATATGACTAATTACCTCATCCGCGACCTCTAAATGCTAAACCGTAAATCGTAAAAATACGATTTTCTATAATACATATACGTATACTTAGAACCACCAAATAACACCATCTCACTTCATAGTCACTACCATGTGAGCTCATGAACAAGAAATCATCACACATCGTTTCATTCACAAGGTACCCCGTACCGGAATCGATATCCAAACCACAATCTATACACACCAATAAGCACATAAACACGTAAAGACACGCAACTAGCACAAAATAAAACTAAGTGACGAACCTCAAAACCAGGGTTGTCACATGCTATTTGATGGACGAAAACTATGTCTTTGATCCTGGTGGATATGTTTCATGCTTCTTCCGTTGATGATCAAGGTCGAGTCAAGCTCACGACTCAGTTAACAAAAATCAAGCGCTTCTTGGGAGGCAACCCATGCATCTATCTTTTCGCTTTCTTTACCATAAGTGTAGGGGGGAAACCCGTTGGTTTGCTTTCCTCCCCTCTCTTCTTAATCAGGGATTCGAGCTTCAATGTTCCACTCTTGATGATTCTTGACGACCCGTGATTCCGTATTCACTTCTTCCCGGTTCTATCCTAAACTCTTTTCGATTCACTATTTTATATTTTCTCAATATTAAAATAGGAATCTCTTTAGTTGTTCTTTCCCTTAGCGAGATTTAAACAAAGTGCACAATATCCTAAGTGTAGGGGAGTTTACTCCCACATGCTTAAACATTGAGGACAATGTTTATGTTAAGTGTAGGGGGATTTCTATCGAAGTTAAGTGGCCTTTTCCTTGTTTTTGTCCTCATTTTAACCAGAAAATCAATTTTTCGACATTTTTCAAAATTTTTGTTCTATTTTGGCCTATTAGTTTTTCCCTTTGTATAGTTATTTTCCTTTCTTTATTAGAATAATGTTTAATAAAGTGGTTTTAATTTTCAAACGTTGTGAATCTTTTGACTCAACCCGAGTTTACTTATCTAAGTTACTCTAGCTAGTACCCTTAACATGTTTAAGTCGAGTTTTGCTAGGCTATTATATAGGGATCTATAAAACACGAAAGTCTTAACTCTCACGGGTTAAGAACAAGAACTTTTCGCAAGTTCCTATAATTGATCCTAGAGAGTCGTTTATCAAGGGAACTTTAAAATGCGATTTCTAAACTTGAAAAAGTCTAAGAATTTGCAAGATCCTATAGGCGACTCAAAAACCCAAAACTTTAACTTAATAGGCTAAGTATCCACGAGTCTCATTACTTGAGATTTTAAACTGTGGAGAACGAGAAATGATAGAGTCAATTATAAGTTTGGTATTCTTTCATGAATTTATGTGAGTTAATTAAAAGCCTATTCTCCCATCGCTTGCTAATAAATTTATCTGCTAATAAATAAGGTTGTACGATTTGAAAAGTTACTTAGCTTCTAGCCCAAGATCGTTTAAAAGTTGCTCGGTATGGATTAGAGTTCATAGCCAAGGCATATCTTATTGAAGCGGGATGCGAAGATTGGCGAGTCCGAAAAGGCCCTAACAAGGCATGAGGGCTATATTTTGTTGCTAAAGATCCCAAGTGATGTGAAGAATCATTTATCGAAAATCAATATGAAGGATCGAGACACACGACGTAAAGCAAAAACTCCCCAAAAGTCATGGAGAAGTGTATCCGAAAAGACCCTAACAAGGTATGAGGATAAATAGATCCAAGTCATAAAAGGAGGCGGATCGTTGTATATCAAAGTCCAAAATAAAGATTGGAGAAAAATGAAGAAGTCGTGGTCCAAGTATGAATCTCTCAAAAAGTTCAAGTGAAGAAATTCCATTTATGAAGAGAAGACCATAATTTCATGAACGTCTCTCAAGGTTTGAAGTATGAAGTCGCTGCCAAATATCGGTCTGAGAAAGGTCTCAAATCGTGAAGCGAGTTATGCCAAGATATGAATTTTATGAGGTCCCGAGAAGCAGTTTTAAAAGATTTTGTCCTTTAGCTAACTATTGATTAAATCGTTCACTTTATTTTTGGTCTAATAAACTATCGAAATAAGTCAAAAATGCATCCTCGTGATCATTCAAGACAATAATAAAATATAAGAGATACACCTAGGAATAAGGGAGTCTAAGTGAGTAATTGGCCCACATGAGTTCGTGATAGTTTACTAACTTATAATAACAATGATCTCGTTTTTGAGTTTGGTTTGGAGAAAGTGAAAACTTAAGGATGATGATCATTCACAACATTTCCAAAACCCAAGGTATGCTTTTTGATTTCTTTACTTTGAATGTTTATAGTTTCTATCTCTTTAATAAAGGCCAACATGGATTAATTATGATGAAAAAGGTAAACGTGCTTTGTAACTAATGCATTGCATGAGGACATTGCAATGGTCAAGTGTAGGGGATTTGATAGGTGTGAAAACACCCATCTTTTCTACCACTTAATTACAATAATAACCGGACCAAAACGTGTATTTTATGTCTTTTATGTCAGAGTTATGTGTGGTTTGTGTTTTTGTTGTGATTTAGGACGAAAAGGTGAAAAGTGGAGAAAACACGGGAATTCACGGGCATTTACGGTCTTTTATTGAAGAAAAAGATGAAAGACGAAGTCAAGAAGTCAAGAGTGCAAAAGAACGGAAGTCCAAGACCAATTCTGAAGATTTATCGAAGAAAAAGTCAAAAGACGGAAGTTTACTTAAAGCCGAGGAACTCAAGTCTTATTTATCAAAGAATTAAAAGACGAGTCCAAAGAAATCCCGAGCCAAAAGTCATCAAAGTCCAAGATTAACAAAAAGATTAAGAAGGAAGGACTTAAGGGCGCAATTAAGAAGAAAGGAAGGAGGGGAGGAAGCTTCCTCTAACCTCTCTCCTAATCACCTATATATACCTCTCATTTTCATTTCATTAAGTTTTGTTGGCTAGATTGACAAACTAGTTCTTCCACCTTTATTTTATGCACATTTAATTACCTTGCACCTTTAATTACATGTCTTGCACCTTATTTACCATTTAATTTCAAGTAAATTTTTTCTTTTAATCCTCGCACCTTTACTCTATCTTGTTGATCTCATCTTACCTTTCTTCAATCTTTGATTTTTATGCTTTTTATCTTGTTAACTTGTTTAAAGATTTCATTTTTATGCTTTTGATTGTTTTAAATCATTTATTTTCATAGCTTATTTGGTTTATTTTCAAGTTAATATAGTTTTTACAAAAGTTATTTTTATATAAAAGTTGTTTTTAGTAAAGCTTATCTTTTTCGTGTCTTTAAAGTTGTTAAATTTCAGTCTAGTAGCTTATTTTCATACGGTTTACTTTAGGTATTTCGTCTTGTGCTTATTAGGTTTATAGCTTATTTGTGTAGCTTAATTTGTACTTTTTCTTTAGTATTCCGATTGGTCAAATCGGAAAGGGGAATTACATTCCGACCATAGCTTATTGCTAGGTCGGAAAAGGGTTTAACGATATTCCGATTGGGGAGTCTAGGGGATTCCGATCAGAGTTTGGTGACAGGGATTCCGATCAGAGATCTTCTACACATTCCGATTGGTTATTCACTCCAGCATTCCGATCAGGTAGCTCATCCCTCATTCCGATCAAGTAAGTTGGTATTCCGATAGGGACTAGTCAGTATTCCAATTGGGTTCCGATCTATATTCCGATTGGGGGTAAGCTAATATTCCGATTGGTAAGATCGGAATACATTCCGATTGGAGTGGTTTTTCTTGTTTTGCCTTGTTTAATTTTTAAGTTGTTATTTTAATACTTGTCTAATTTTAATTTCCGTCACGCTTTAATTTTTAGTCATTTAATTATTTTAATTTTCGTCACGTTTTTAAATATCGCACCTTACGTTTAATTAGATTTAGATTTAATTTCAACGCTCTTTTATTATAACGCACATTTAATTTTAATTGTTTTGCACTTTAAATATACTACAACGACAACCTTTTTGTTCCACCAAAATAAAACTGAGTCACATAGAGAACCTAGATCAATTCGAATAGACCAACACAACGAACTTAATTTTTATACGGGCCAAAAGCCATGTATCAGTATACTACAATCTTAACCATTATCTTGTTTACCCATATTAAACTTATTTCACTTGTTATTATGAAACCAATACATTTTTATAAAATACAATGTTTTTTTTTCATTTTATTCTATATTATTATTAATATTTTATAAAATCCATTTAGGCTGGTTATAACTAAACTACTACACGTTTACAAGGTGTGGTGTTATTATTATCATTACTATAATAAAATCTCCCTTTTTACTCTTGTCGTCTAGTTAAATACTTCTAAAATTTTAACTACACTTAAGAAAATTTTTGTAAAATTTCTTTACCCCTTTAAAATGTATTATCACCTGTTACATAGAAAACTAATCCAATTATTTTCAAGACAAAATTTTTTTTAGAGCTTACTACCACAAACTTAAAAAAAATATGTAAGTCACGATATCATACATACACTTTTACAAATTATTTTCAAAACCGTTTTCCTATAATCAGCCACACTTATTTGTAAGAAAATTTTGTATTCTCATTAATTAAATACATACCCGAATGTAGACACACATCAAAAGACTCAAAACGTCGTTGGAACTCCATCAAACTCCAGCACCATAAAACACGAACAAACACAAAGTACGTTCAAGTTATAATAACTAGTGAACGACCATATACCATAACTTAACACATAGTAGTATATATATACATCCGCATATATATACCTATTAAATCACCCAAAACATATTCATTACCATACATGTCAGATCAACCAATCGCGTCATACACTCGTTTTTTTTCTTTTCATACGAGTAACCACCATCTTACCACAAGGCATAAAAACCATTCCTAAAACCAGTCCATATCGTGTGACCCCATAGTCACACAATATGACTATAACCCAAAACAATAACACACTAAAAAATATCCATATCGTAGGCAACCGTTACATAAACCCGTATACTATACATATACCAATAATACACCTCTCATCATATACAAGCATGTACTAACCCCCTGTCATGCAATCATACTTAGGAACCCATTGAAGTTGTGGTACTTGTATAACTATGTTGGTCACCATACTTATACAATTACCCTTTCCCTAATGCACTCCCTCCTATGATGACACTTATAAGAATCAATACAACATATAACACATAAATCCATCTACTCACATAAGCTCATAACCACATAAACAATAAGGTCCAAAACTCCATCTATTAAAACAATATAGTCAAACTCTTGGAAAACATAAATACATAGTCTAGCTAAAATAGCATAGACAAAATCAAAAATGAAAACATAATCATTATAAGTCATGTCGCCCATAAGAGTGGAAACAGCTTAAAATCCTTCATATCCATCTACTCCTAATAACTCGAACCACCACATGATTCTTAGGGAACATGACTTAAACATCAAAAGAATAATACTATACCTCAGGCACATAAAATAACCCAACAAAAGATAGAAACTACCATGAACCAAATTATGTACTATAATGTATAATTTAAGCAAAATACGACAATGACTAGCGTGGATGATTATGGTTCAACCAGCACTAGTCACACCCCGAAAAGAAAATAACATGTGGCTAAGTATGAACTACTATGGTTCAACCCATACTAGTCAAAACTTAACAAACATCGCAAGTAAAAACCAATAACATCCAGAAAACTTTAATTAATATAAAATGCACACATACTCCTATGACGCCTATATGCAGGGACCCTTAAGCTATAAACTAGGTTACTAGACTAGGCAACCTAATTCTCTATAACCATTGGCTCTGATACCATTCTGTCACATCCCATCATGTCGGAATATGGGGCACGACTTACGGATATCATCACAACAATAGCGTGTCTATAGAGATAACTAAATGAAATGGAAATATCATAAATGGTGACACAATGTCATGAAGATATCTCAAACAATGTAGGCGTCTAAATAAGTAGGTAATAGGTCTACCTCTTACCAAAGACATACAATTAACAAATAACAAACATATAGGTGTCTACAAAGTATCACTTATTGAAACATAAATAAAGACTAAGAGGAAATGGGGTTCCTCCAAATGCAATCCTAAGCCTTCCAGCTAGCCACTCCTATTCTCACGCTTAACCACATTCTCACCTGAAAGAGACACTAAAACACGTCAACATAATGCTGGTGAGAGTCATAGGTTTAGACTCCAACCAAAAACATATTATAATAAGCTGTGAACAACCATAAACCACTACACATATGGACAATGTGCTACAAATATGCATTAAAAACTAACATTCAAGATCAATCATTCCAAACCAAATCCAAGGCTCCCAGCCTTACCAAACACCATGGTACCATAGGCGCCCATACACCTATGTACCAATCCCAAGGCCCCGCCTTGTCATTATCCATTGGTCCCATAGATGCTCACACATCTATGTACCTCCCCAAGGCCCCGCCTTGTTAACATCCCCTTGGTACCAAGTCAAACCACAATAACTGAGACGATACGTGTCCCCCGATCCAAATCATAAACACAATCAAGAATCACATTGCAGTTAATCACATAAGTGCACACACAAGTCCATCACAAACCATAAAAACATTCACTGCATTAGTTACAAAACCATACAGTGTCTCTTCCATCCCATCTGGAAGTAAAAAAAACATAAAAAGATATGGGACTATGAAACTCACCTGATTGAGCTTCTCCAAAAATCCGCGCACTAGCAAAAAGCTAACAAACAAAAGCACATAATCAAAACATGAACCAAACACTAAGATGGCCCAACAAACTATGATGGACAACTAACATTCTCCCATATATATACCTCATTTATATGCTCTAAGCATCTCATTACACCGCTCTATAAAGCTCTTAACTTAGTTTACTTCATAACCCGTCCCGTTAACATTTTACCCAAAACAGTCCCGGTTTTTAGGGCTCCAAACTATAAGCCCAACGCCCACCTAACCATACCCATGACCTCTGTAAAGGAAACCCTATTCCCTTAAATATGTTAGCTAACTCCTCCCTTTTGCCCCAACCGTAAAGCTACTGTTAAGGCACCGATATATATATATATATATATACTTTTGTCTATCCGGATTTTACTAATTTTGAACATACAAAAAGTTTGTTATGATTAGGGGGTCTTTCCCTAACCAATTTGCTTAGCCCTACTCCATATCTCTTATTTAACATATAAACCAACACCCATGCGCATTATAGGGCTCAAGTGTACTCCTAAGTACCTCAATCACCTTAAAACATTAAATTCAACCCGACTGATTTCAAAACTGTTTTGACCTCCGACTGTTGTAACCTGTTTTTGACCCACTTCCCTAGCTCCAATTTAGTTCTAGTTTCTTTCATTTGAAAGCCAACTCAATTACCTTTCCAAGGATACTTGGATCGCAAAATATGAGTTTGTATAACTCTATATATGTTCAAAACAATTGACCTAAAATTCTGTCCAGTTTTTAAAAAACGATTTTAACATAGTTAGTCTAATTAATTACCCATAACTCCATTAATTACAAGCCCTAATTATTCTAATCATGTTCATATCATTAAATTATAGATCTAATAATTAAACTAACCCTAGATCCATCATGTATTTATTATAAAAGAATTAAAAACAATTTAATTAAAAAGGGTATTAAAGATTTTACCTTGGAATTTTTGAAAGAAGAAAAATTAATGAAGAACCCTAAAACCACCATTGATGCCAACTTTATATGAAGTGTTTTGGTTAATAAAAAGTATTTATATAGTTTCCTAATAAGTCCTTGGCCCATTACAAAAGCCCGGTTACCTTTTTCCTTTTTTCCCCTTTTCTTTTTCTTTCTTGCATCCCAAAACCGACTATCATATATATTTTTATATATTTTTTTCTTTTTATTACTTATAAATATATTATTAATAATACCTTAATTTACCTTAATTTATTTCAACTCTTAAAGCCTTCGAAACCTCAAAACCGTAAAACTAGTAAGTTTTTACGCGTATATCGTAAAAGACGTAAAAATATACAGTTTTATAAAAACTCTTAGAATATGTAATAAACTATATAACTAAGTCCTAAATGACTTAAAACCATCCCGTAAATTATTCCTGTGACTAAATACCTCATCCGAGACCCCTAAATGCAAACCCTGAATCGTAAAAATACGATTTTTCTATAATACATATACGTATACGTAAATCACTAAATAGCATCATCTCATTTCATAGTCACTAACTTGTGAGCTCATGAACATAAAAACATCACACATCGTTCCACTCAGAAGGTACCCCGTACCAGAAGACGATATCCAAGCCACATTCTATACACACCAATTAGCACATAAACATGTAAAGACACGTAACTTGCACAAAATAAAACTAAGTGACGAACCTCAAAACCGCGGTTGTCACATTGTTCTTCATAATTCCTCCCCTGTTTGGTTGCATTCAGTTGCCTCTTCTTGTGGTTCCTGAATCTTTGCTTCTTTAGTGCAGCCTTCTGAATAGATCTATGTTGCCTCATCCAAGGTGATACTCTGTTCCTCAACTTGATTAGGTTAGCTTCTAATTCAGCTATTTTCTTGTCTTGAACAAGCTTTTCTTTATGCAACACCTATACCTATTGGGACAAACTAGTACACAAAGCAGTTAAATTTGCAACATCCATCACCTCTGGTGCTTGTGCTTGTGGTGAACCACTAGCAACAATAGAAGCAACAGGTGAATGGATCATCTCATCACTGATTGGTGGAGAACCAACATTTTGAGAAGAAGATTGCGAGTCTTCAAGGGAATGGGAACTATGATGAGAAGGAGTTTGCTAAGAAGCACTAGCATTGCTAGGTTCCTCACCTTCTTGATTGGCAGGTTGGGCTAACATATGAGCAAACAATGGTGTAACTGTTCCTGTAAAGGCATTGCCTTGTTTGGTCAAGAAAGAGAAAGTTCTCTTTGTGAATGTAGGAACATCCCATGTATCAGTTAATTCTGGTAGGTTAGGTATTTGGTCACTAACTAAAGTCTGAATGAATCTAGGATACATCAAAAACTTTTTAGTCCCTTCCAAATTCCTAGTCATGCCTTCAAAAATTATTTTTGAAAAACTGAAAACTCTGTTATTTGCTAGACAAATACCAGCTGATGCCAATGCAGCAGGAGTTTGATCAAAAGATGTACTTTTAGAGCTTAAACAGTGAATAATAGCATGAAAAAGCAATTTCCATTGAGGTGAAAATAAAGCTTTAAAGAAAGTAAGACTTTCCCTACCACCTCCATAGCCCATGGCTGCAAGGCCATCACGAATCTCTGTATTATTAAGCATACTAAGTCTAGTTTCATCATTTAATCTCAAACTTGCCCTTAGCAGTACCTCAGTTACATATATATTTCTATGATTCACCCTAGCTTTAATGCAAGGTTGATTAAACCGAGTACCTAACACAACAGTATTCCAAAATTGTTCAACAATGGAAATAGAGACAACTGGACTTACAGTGAGTGCAAAACGAACATGACTTCGAGATAAGAAACCAAGAATCTCATGGAAACCAAGAGAGTCATTATTCGTAGCAAGATTCGTAACCAGATTATGCTTAGAGATCACTTATAAAGCAGCCATTAGTATTTTTGATGATCAAGAAATTAGAGAGAAGGATATAGAATCAAGAGATAAAAATAAAAGATTAGGTGAATCAATTGTATAATTGGAGTAAGTATTTAAGTAAATAACAAACCCAAGCGCGAAGAAACCGCCAAATTTACAAAAGAGACCCTTAACGGTACAACGGACATGTAGTGGTACATGGAACATAAGCGGTACTTGAATTTGTGCTAGCGGTACTTGGAGTTATAACGGTACCTCACAATTTTGACCAGTTCATGCTTCCCACTATCATTGTAACCTCTTTTATCTTTTTCTATTAACCTGCAATTACATCAAAAACACAAAACATAGACTATATAATAAAAATTATAAAAATTTGTACATCTATTACCTCCCCTCAACATATGTAGCAGTCTATTGGTTAAGCATACCAATATGTGTCACCAAGAATTCAAATCTCTATGCATCAAATGCCTTGGTCAACAAATCAACTACATTGTTGTCTGTATGAATCTTCAAGACTTGAATACTCTTCTTGTCATAAGCATCTCTTATAAAGTGATGTCTTATTTCAATATGCTTGGTCTTGGAGTGAAATACTGGATTCTTAACAATGCATATAGTACTTTCATTATCAATGTAAATCTTGGTGTTCATGAAGTTAAACCCATAATCTAACAATTGATTTTGAATCCAAAGTACTTGTCCACAGCAATGAGCAACAGCTACATATTCAGCTTCAGTTGTAGAAGTAGCAACAATGGTTTGCTTCTTACACTGCCATGATATGAGTCTTCTGCCTAGTAATTGACAACCTCCTGTTGTGGATTTCCTATCATGATTAGCTCCAGCATAATCACTGTCTGAGTAAGCTTCCAATTCAAAGGTGGAATCTCTAGGATACCATAATCCTAAATTGGGTTGACTTTTAAGATACTTAAAAATCTTCTTCACAGCATGTAGATATGACACCTTTGGATGAACTTGGAACCTTGAACAAGCATACACATCAAACATAATATCTGGCCTTGAAGCAGTAAGATACATCAATGAACCAATCATTGATCTGTATAGATGAATATCAACATTTTCTCCATGTTCATCTTTTGATAAAGACTTCTTAGCTTCAAAAGGTGTGCTTGTACTCCTTGTATCCATACATGAGATTTCTTCAAGATTTCGGCAACATATTTATCTTGGCTAATAAATATTCCATCTTTCCTTTGTTTGACTTGCAGTCCCAAAAAGAAAGTTACTTCTCCCATAGAACTCTTTGAAATCTTCCTTTCATCAAAGCTTCAAACTCTTCACACCATGTCTTCTTGGTAGAACCAAAAATGATGTCATCAACATAAACTTGAACTAGAATGATATCTTTAGCATTCTTCTTGATGAATATAGTTTTGTCAATGGTTCCTCTCCTATATCCATGCTCTAGCAGAAAATTGGACAAAGTTGCATACCAGGCTCTTGGAGCTTGATGCAGACCATAAAGTGCTTTGATAACCTTGTAGACTCTATTGGGGAATTTAGGATCTACAAAACCTGGAGGTTGTGAGACATATACCTCCTCTGAAATAGTACCATAAAGAAAGGCTCTTTTCACATCCATTTGATAGACTATAAAACCCATATATGATGCAAAGGCCAAAAATAACCTAATGGCTTTTATCCTTGCCACTGGTGCAAAAACCTCATCATAGTCTATCCCTTCTTCCTGTCTATAGCCTTGAGCAACAAGTCTTGCCTTGTTCCTCACAACAACTCCTCTTTCATCCTTCTTGTTCCTGAAAACCCATCTAGTACCAATTACTCTCCTACCTGAGGGAAGATCCACAAGAATCCAAACTTTTTGTAGCTCAAACTGTGTTAATTCTTCTTGCATGGCATCTACCCAACTTTCTTCATCAAGAACCTAAGAAATGTTTTTGGGCTCTACTTGTGATAAGAAACAGGCAAACAAACAATGTTGAGTATCTTTATGATTTGTTCTCTGCTATTGTTTGACATAACTCACAAGTGCATGAGTTTCAATATTGGTTTGAAGTTATCTTCTGGTTTGTACAACAGATTTGGGATCTCCAATAATCTGTGTAGTAGGATGGTTGTTGTTGACTTTATGAGTGGGAATAGAACTGACTGGAATTTCTGTTTCCAAATTGTTGAAATCAGTTACTGCACCCTACTCATCATAGGAAGCTTTGGAGAAGATTCCTTCAGCTGGACTAGCATATAAGTCTTCATCGTCTATAGCTTGTAAAATCTCTTCTAGTGAGTCAACATATTTAGCAGATTTTGACTTAGCAATACTTGCAGATGAAGTACCGTTAGGTGTAGTATGTATTGCTGAGTGTTGTGACTCAAACGATTCTTCTCCTGAATGCTTATTAGCAGATGTAGCATTCATTTCTTGATCTTTAAGCCTCTGAAGCTCTTGGAAGGCTTGATCATCTTTTGATGGAATGGTTTGCTTCTTGAGAGTAGCAAACATGGGAGTAACAGTAGGCATATTGGGCACATAGATATGAACATCATCATATGATGAAGAAGCATCTTCTTGAGTACCTTCATTAGTTGCACTTGACTCCTCTCCTGCATTGTTAGTTTGACAATCCTTTTGCAAAGAATAGTAATCCATGGAGTTAGTTAGATTATCTAAATCAAACATCCAAGCATAATCTATTCCTGGGACATTGGATTTATTTTCTAAGAAATTAACATGGGCATTTTCTTCAACCTTTTTAGATGCCAAATTATAAACCCTATATGCTTTACTTTGCACTGAATATCCTACAAGATATCCTAGATCAGACTTTCCATCAAACTTTCCCAAATAATCAAGAGTATTTATTATAGTCACATGACACCCAAAAGGTCTTAAATGACTTATGGTAGGCTTCAAACCATTCAAAAGTTCATAAGGTGTTTTGTTTTGAGGCTTGGTCACTAAGACTCTATTTAACACATAACATGCAGTGTTGATTGCTTCTACCCAAAAGGTATTTGGCAAAAGAGAATTAGCCAGCATAGTTCTAGCAGCCTCAATCAGTGTCCTATTCTTCCTTTCAGCTACTCCATTTTGTTGTGGAGTCCTAGGATTACTAAATTGTCTCTTAATTCCTTTAGACCTACATAATTCATCAAATTCAGCATTCTTGAATTCTGTCCCATTATCAGTCCTAATGATTAAAACCTGTTTAGTGAACTGCTTTTTAACTAAAGTGATAAAATCCTTAAGTAATTCATTTGTTTCACTTTTAAGAGCTAAAAAGAAAACCCAACTGAATCTACTATAATCAACAATTGTGACTAAACAAAAGGTCTTATGACTAATGCTTCTTATAGAAACTAGACCAAACAAATCCATATGCAAAAGATGCAAAGGCTTTGTCACAGTATTGATAGTCTTGGTCTTACAAGAGGCTCTATGTTGTTTACCTTTTTGACAAGCAGCACATGTGAAATCTTTTAGAAAAGATTTGTTAGGTATACCTCTAACCAAATTCCTATTCACTAATCTATTAAGATTTTTGAAATTCACATGACCTAACCTTCTATGCCATAAATTAGACTCATCAAAAGAAGCTTTAGCTAGCAAACATGTAATACCACCTGTTGGAGTAATAGTATGAAGATTAAAGGTGTACATTTTTTCTTGCCTGGGAACTTTAAGCAGTATTTGAGATTCCTTAGGCATCTCAAAGTCTTTAGACAGCACCAAGCAGTCTTTGTCTGTGAACAATACCTTGTTCTTCTTATCACACATTTATGATACAGAAAATAGATTGAACTCATTCAATTCTTTTACAAAGAACACATCTTTAAATTCCAACTTCCTTGTGTTGATTTTCCCTTTGCCAGTTATTCTACCTTTGCTACCTCCAAAGGCTACTGGTCCTCCTCTGAATTCTTCAAATTCAGCAAGAAAATATTTGTTTCCTGTTATGTGTCTTGAGCATCCACTATCTACTATACCTTTTTCTTTTAGTTCATCAATTAGACGCCCCTGCACACAAATAAAACTCATTAGTTTTTAACAGGGACCCAAGCCACATTTGGCTCGGATCTTGTAGGACCTACACACTTAAGAGTTTGTTCTGAAGCATTCCCAGTAATGCTACTTTTTCTCTTATACTTCATGGTTTCAGTTATGTAGTCAAAGACATAGGGCGACTCTATGTGCTCATACTTCTTTGCGTTAAGTACTGCTTTAGCGATACTTGCTTTAACACATGATTTATCTCTTTTAGGAACCCACATTTGCACTGGTTTGTTATTATCCTTACTTCTAGATGTTTTAGCCTTTTTAACAACATTCTTAGAAGTCTTAGAGAACTTTGGTTTTATAGACTTTAAACCAACAATACTTAAGTTTGGTCTAGTAGTACTTGCAGGTCTAGACTTGTCGGTACATAGTTTACCAGTCTTCAAAGGTACTAGACCTTGTTTCAAAAGTACTGCTCTAGGAACAAGAGGGACATTTTTATCATGTTTGGCTACTTTTGAATGATCAAACTTAGGTTTGTCATTCTTAAGTTTCTGATTCTGATTAACCTATGCATTTTCCCATTACTGTTTTTCATGACTCTTTGTGCAGCCTTTTGTTTCACAATTTTATCTTCATGTAGAGTACAATCTTTGATAAAATGACTTAGACTACCACAAACATAACATCCTTTTCTTCTAAAAGAAGACCTAAAAGGTTGTTTTGACTTAACTTTCTCAAAACCTAGCCCACCCCTTTTGGCTTTATTATGTTTTACATTGTTTTCCAATATCTTGCTAGGAGTTTTTACCTGCTTGGGAGCAGAACTAGACTTAGATTCTTCAGAAACAAAGTTGTTCATTAAAGATGGATAAACAATGTCTTTGGTCACAACAGTCTTTTCTTGGGACGAAGTACTAGAGTTTGAGGTATTTTTAACCTTTGGTTCTTCTAACTCTATACTTGTATCATTACTAGGGGGCATGAAAATTCCTGATAGTGGTGGAGGAACTGCCTTCATTCCTTCAGCATATCTATCATTTTCTAGTGTATTATCTACCTCACTAGAACTATCAAAAATACCTTTTGATAAGTCCTTGTCAGTTTAAGTTATCCCAGGTTGGTCCTCAATATATCCTAGGCTTGATTTATCATAATACCCCATTTGTGAATTAATCAATTTTCTCAATCCTTTAGAGGATTTTTGCCAATGATTAATCACTTTCCTTTCATTATAAAGACTGGCTTTTAAAGCTTCATTTTCTGTTGATATTTTTAACAGTTGTCTTTCAAAAGATTTTATTTCCACATCTTTTTCCCTCATTTGAAGAGTTAAAATTCTTATTTTCTCTTCATAGTTTTGTTGAGCCTTTTTATACAAAACTATATTTTCTTCTATTTTTAAAACACCCTGTTTAAAAGCATTTAATTCTATAGTGGATGTGTTAACCTTTTGATACTGTTCCTCTAGTTATACTTTTAAGCTATTAAATTTAAGAACACAGTCTTTAGAACAAGGATGTACCTCTGTATCTTCATGTGAGAGAGCCATTAAACCAAGCTCTTCTTCTTCATCTTCAGCCCAGTTCACCACTCCATCTACAGTTACCAATGCTTTGGTTCCTTTAGGACTCCTACTATTTCATTTTAGAAAGCTTTCAATTATTCTTGGATTGGTTCTATGGTTGTGCTTGGACTTCTGACTGCTACTCTCAGCTTTGTCTCTAGAGCATTCTCTTGCAAAGTGTCCATTCCTTCCACAGGTATAACATTCAACCTTGGACTTGTCATATCCTAATGGCTCATTAGGATGAACAGTCATCTTTCTTCCAGTCTTCTTGAAGAACCTATTAGATCTTACTGACACCATAGCAGCTTGCCATTTAAGATCCATCTCTTCAACATCAGCATCATCCATTTGGAACAAGTCATTGAGTGTTAATCTTGGCATGTTGTCTTGTCCAGTGAAGAATGAGAAGGCATCATTGTCACTAAACAATGGTGAAGACCTTCCATGTGGATTTGGGGAGACTATGGGGTTGCTTTCAATACTTTGTGGGTAGGTACTTGTTGTATGTCCTCCAGCGGTATTTGTGAAGTATGTACTGCTGCTTGATCCACTAGCGGTATTATGAAAATAAGTACCACTATTTCCATCTGACACAAAAGCCAAGTTAGACTTTGTAGTAGTCGCTGCCTTAGTCACTTCAATGCTTTTCACATCCATCTCGTATGCTCTAAGATTATTGTAGAGATGATCAAAAGGAATTGTTTCCAAATCATCTCTTGTGATGAAGTGCATCACCATTGCTTTCCACTCTGGTGGAACACTTCTTAAGAATTTTAGATTAGCTTCTTCATTAGGAATTACTTATCCATAAATTGCCAATTGAATAAGCAGCTTACTGAACCTTCCATAGCCACCATGTATCCCCTCTATACTGGTAATTGAGAAGTTATCAAATTCTTGCTTAAGAACAATCTTCTTTATCTTCTTAGATTTGTCATTACCTCCAAATCCAAGTTTTATAGCATCCCACATGGCTTTAGCATCCTTATAATGATGAAAGCTTGGTAAGATGTATTCAGAAAGAGCCATAGCCAAAGCAGTTCTGGCTTTTCTCTCTCTGATCTCTGCTTGTACCTCTTCAACAGTCACAACAGGTAGAGCATAGCATGTACCGTCTGGCAACCAGTGTAGCTTCTTTGGCATGTTCCCATTATTGATAACTTGCCACACAATGTGATCTATGTGATTCAAGTAATGTTCCATCTGCATAGCCCATGTCTCATAATTGTCACCTTTGAGAGCTGGGAGTTTAACAACAGATAAAGTATGATAAGGTGTTGTTGTAGAGGTAGCTACTGCATTCACAGCTTGGACACCTTGTACTGGTGCAGGATGCACAACTTGTGGTTTTCCCTGTGGTATAGGATCAGGGTTATGAACATCATCCAAGTAAGCATCATCATCTTCTGGTTGAGACATTGAGTTTTGGTGTGTGTGGAGTGTTTGTGGTTGTGTTCTTCTTTTTCAGAGTTTCTCAACAAGCTCTGATACCACTTGTTGATCCCTTTGATTGGATCTATATTCTGTTAAGAACTAGTATAATAGTTTGTAATCAAACTAAAACACTTTGAGAACTCTTACTCACACTAAATAAGTTATGCATAATCTAACTTATAAAGCACAGAAGAACATAATTACTTTTAATTATTCGATTCTCTTATTAATCGACTTGAATGAGGTACATGGAAGACATTGTACCTATGTTTCTTTTATAGAGTAAGGAACCCTAGAAACCTTAGAATATTCTATAAAGATAACTATATCACAAACGATAGATTATCAATATTCTAACTATTTAAGTATATCACATAAGATATACTCTAACTATAACTATGACATATCTTATACAAAGATATATTCGTCCTAATCAGTATAGCAGAACTTACTTTATAAGTAGCAGTACTTACTATGTACCGCGTTAACATTAACGGTACTTACATAACACTAACAATACTTAAAATACACTGACGGTATATGACACTTAACAAATAATTCCCAACAGAGACAGAATACATAGCTATGTCCGGTTGTTATGCTCAAGTTTGTTGGGAATAAAATTAGCTACATCACTATGCCGCTGACAAAGGGATTTCAACCGCTGACAAGAGTAAATCAAGCGCTGACAGAATCAGCACTGACAAGAGATATTTAAGCGCTGACAAGAGAAGTCCCAGCTATAATAGAATACTTAGTCAACACATTTTGATATGTTAGGAAGATATGTATTATATCTTGTATTTTCTATGTTTATCTTGATATATCTTCCTAGAATAGTTGACAAGTTTGGTTATTATACAAGACTCCTTAAGTGATAAAGGGAGGTCTTAGGGTTTATGTTTCATATACGTTTTCATACACTTTCATTGTATTAAAAAGTTAATCAACCAAATTTAAAGTTTGGTTTATATTGTGTTTAACATTGTTCTTTGTTCTAAGTGTTAAAGTCTGCATAACACTTAGATTGTTGTTAACACAAAGTTTCTCTACGTGTTAAACTTGTATTAATCTCGTAACACAAAGCTAATCGATCTGAGTTTGGGATCAACAAGTGGTATCAGAGCTTGTTGAGAAACTTTGATAAAAAGAACCCTAAAACCCTAAATCGCTAAAAACCCTAAAATCATGTCTACCCTAGTCGTATCACAATCTTCAAATCACAATCTCAAAATTACCATACTTGATCCTAACAACTTTGAGCTTTGGAAATTCAACTTTGAGCAATACCTACAAGTTGATAATTATGTTCTTTGGGAAGTTATTGAGTATGGAAATAAATTCAATAAGGAAGCAAAGATTCAAGCTACTATTGAAACACGAAGGACAGCTGGACAGACTGGTGATGATCTTAATGCAAAGCCTGAAGATGGAAGAGCTGTTTCTGCTGCTGAAGTGGCAGATAGAAGGAATGGCATGAAAGCCTTAAGTACACTCAAACTTTCTCTTGGACCTAAGGAGCAACATAAATTCAGGAAGTATGAGTCTGCTAAGGAGCTTCGGGAAGCTCTTGAAGTCATCTATGGTGGTAATGAGGAAACCCTTAAACAAAGGAAGAACCAGTTGATGATTAAGTACACTGTCTTCAAAGCTCGCCCCAGTGAGAAGCTAAGTGAGGTAAGAAGTCGTCTACAAGAAATCACTAGCAAGTTGGCATTCATGGGAACCGAACTTGAAGAGCAATATATCACAGCTACCTTTCTTGGAGGTCTTGGTGATGCATGGGAGATTCATGCAAAATCTATCATTGCTACCAAGGATTAAAGGAATGCCCTATTTGATGATATCTATAATCAATTGAGGACCATGGAACCTGAAGCCATTCTCAAACAAGGAGGAAGTTTAACATCTGGAAGTGTGGATTTCATCTCTCACAATGACTCACAAACCACTTATAATGCTTCACATGTCAGCGGCTTGGATGTTCATCCAGTCATTGGGTCAACATATGTAAGTGGCTCAACTTCAGCAGCTGACACATACAATGTTGGTTCTCTAAGTCTCAAACCAACTTGTATTTACTTAGATACTGTGTGTGCATATATTGCTGCCTTGCCCAATGGTTCTCTAGTCACTTACGAGGATCATGAGCAAATCAGTGATGCTGATCTTGAAGAGATGGACATGAGTGGAGTATGGCACTTGCTAGCATAAGGGCCAATAGATGGAACAAAATATTTGGAAGAAGAATGACTTTCAATGGCAAGGAGACTGCAGGATTTGATAAATCTAAGGTTGAGTGCTATAACTGCCACAGGACGGGACAAGGTTTTATCAGTCCAAGCCTAAATGTGTGTCTAAAAAGGCTAGCTATACATGTGGGAGTTTTTCACATTTGGCCTATAACTGTGTCAGCGGACAAGTCAAACCAAGACCTTTTGTCCAAACAAGTCCTCAGACTACTAGACCAGCTCCTTTCTTTTCTAGAAGGACTGACACCCATGGATAAAGACCCTTTCATAAGACTAATACTTGGTCTAACAGACAATGGGTTCCTATAGAAAAACCTAATTCACCCATTGACAGGAACAATTTGTCTGCTGATAAGACTAAATCAGCCGCTGACAGATCTAGGTTTGGTATGAAAATTCCACAACTAGCTTCTGTCAGACCTTATGTTAAACCAAGCAATAGGTATTTAAATCCTAAGGGACAAGGGTCTAAAGCTTCATCCAATTTAACATAAAGACCTAAACAAGACCAAAACCCTAATTCAAATGGAATCTCTATGACCTGCAACAGATTTAAGTATCTTGAAAAGGTCATCACTAAACCCATTGGGGTAAATTGGGTGTTTAGGGCACAAAGGGATGAACAGGGGGTTGTTACAAGGGATAAATCAATTCTTGTTGAACAACCAGATGAATCCAAGTCTGCAAAGGCTTGGGTTCCCAAAGAAAACTAATTTGTTTTCTTCATGTACAGGGTATTCACAAGCAGGTCAATGATTTTGGATATTGGGACAGTGGATGCTCAAGGCACATGACTGGGAAGGAAGATTACCTTACTGATTTCACTCCTATTAAAGATGGTGATAAGGTGTATTTTTGTGGCAGTTATGGAAACATTTCTGGCAAAGGCACACTCATCACGAATAACTTAAGGTTTGAGGAAGTCTTCCTGGTAAAAGAACTTGATTGCAATCTGTTTAGTATGTCACAAGTATGTGACAACAAGAATAAGGTTCTTTTCACTAATACTGAGTGCTTAGTTTTAAGTAAAGACATTGAGATTCCTGCTGACAAGTTCATAGAATTTAAAACACCTAGACATATGTGAATCTAAATGGTATTAAGACGAATAACAACTTGTCTTGTCTTTATGCTAAGGCCTCAGTGGATGAAAGTAGTTTATGGCACAAAAGGTTAGGGCATATTAATTTCAAAAACATGAATAGACTTGTGAGACATGATCTTGTAAGAGGATTACCCTCAAAATCATTCCACAATGATCATAATTGTGTTTCATGCCTTAAAGGCAAGCAACATAAGGCCTCATTTAAGTCTAAACTTGTTCACACTAGTTCTCAACCACTTCACTTATTATACATTGACTTATTTTGTCCAACCAATATAGAAAGCCTTAATGGTAAATCCTATTGTTTTGTAGTCACTGATGATTATTCTAGGTTTACTTGGACTTTCTTTTTGGCATTAAAGAGTGATACTGCTAAGACTTTGATCAATTTCATTACAAAGATTGAAAAGAAGACAGGTAATGAGGTTAACATTCTTAGAAGTGATAATGATGGTGAATTTAGAAACAACCTTCTAGATACCTTTTGTATCGATAAGGGAATCTTAAGGGAGTTTAGCATAGCTAGAACTCCACAGCAGAATGGTGTAGCTGAAAGAAGGAATAGAACTCTTATTGAGGAAACTAGAACCATGTTAGCAGATGCAAATCTACCCATTGCTTTTTGGGCTGAGGCTGTGAACACTTCTTGCTATGTTCAGAATAGGGTCTTGGTTAATAAGTTTTGTAATAAGACTCCCTATGAATTACTTTGGAATAGGAAGCCTAATATAGACTTCATTAGTCCCTTTGGATGTCATGTAGTGATTTTGAATACTAGTAATAACCTGGGTAAGTTTCATTCTAAAGGTGACGAGGGACTTCTTATGGGATATTCTACAAACAGCAAGGGCTATAGGGTTTATAACAAGAAGTCTAGGATTCTAACAGAGAACATTCATGTTGACTTCTTAGAAATTAAACCAAGTGATCCTGAGTCTGGACCTAATTGGCTATTTGACTTAGAGCCATTATCAAGGTCCATGAATTGTATGCACGTGACTAATTCAATTGTCTTGGAAGCACCTATTGTTGACAATGCATGTATACATGTTGATAGAGAAGAAGGATCACAAGCAGTTGAGCCAACTCCCATATTTGATTATGTCACCATACCTATATGAACTGACGAGTTTATGCACACATCTACTGATGTTGGAAAGGAGGAAGAAATGCAATAAGAGAAACCAGTTGATGAATCAATGCATGCATCTTCATCCGCTGACACAGCCAAACCAGATGCTGACACATGGAATTCAGCCGCTGACAGTCTGTTTGGAAATTTATTCTCTTCCTCTAACAAATTTTTTTGATCATGTTGAAGATCCTATACCCAATCAAGATGTCAGTGGAGCAGTTCCAGCCGCTAACAACATATCTCTAAGTTCAAGTGGGCATGGGAGTAGCAATGAAGATGATATTGGCAACATGCAGTCCACTGTTCGTGACAACTCACTATTTGGGGGAGGAATACTTACAAAGGTGGCGAAATATCATCCTTCCTCCCAAATTATTGGTGATATTCAGACTCCTGTTCAAACAAGGAGAACTAAGAAGACTCAAGGTGGATTCATTGCTAATATTCACAAGAAGGAAGATATTCCTTTTGTTCAAGAATGTTTGTTTGCATATTTTCTCTCTCAGTTAGAACCAAAGAAGATTTTTGATGCTCTTAAAGAAGAAAGCTGGGTTGAAGCAATGCAAGATGAGCTTCATCAATTTACTATTCAAGATGTTTGGGAGCTAGTAGATTGTCCAAGGTATATCAGGCCTATTGGGACAAGATTGGTTCTAAGAAACAAGAAGGATGAGAGAGGCATTGTTGTTAGAAACAAGGCAAGATTGGTTGCTCAAGGATATACACAGGAAGAAGGTATTGATTATGAAGAGGTTTTTGCACCTGTTGCTAGAATTGAGGCAATAAGGATTTTCCTAGCCTATGCTTCCTGCATGGGTTTCAAAGTCTACCAAATGGACGTGAAGAGTGCATTTTTGTATGGGACAATCAAAGAAGAAGTCTATGTTATACAGCCTCCTGGTTTTGAAGATTCTGAGCATCCAGATAAAGTTTATAGAGTCAAGAAGACTATGTATGGCCTTCATCAGGCCCCTAGAGCATGGTATAGAACACTTTCTACCTACTTGGTGGATAATGGCTTCAAGAGGGGTACCATAGACCAGACGTTATTTACAAAGAAGGAAGGGAAGGATTTTCTTCTTGTTGAGGTTTATGTTGATGACATCATATTTGGTTCATCTAACCAAAGAATGAGTGATGAATTCTCCAAACTTATGACAGATAAGTTTAAGATGAGTGCTATGGGAGAGATGACCTTCTTTCTTGGTCTACAAGTTCAGCAGAAAGAGGATGGTATTTTCATCTCTCAAGACAAGTATGTGGCAGAAATTTTGAAGAAATTTGGTTTTTACCCACATGAAAAACGAGCTAGCACTCCCATGGACAGGGAACACCCATGGGGAAAGATTGGAGAAGGTAAAGAGGTTGATGTCAGGCACTATAGATCAATGATTGGATCATTGATGTATCTTACAGCTTCAAGACCTGATATCATATTTGCAGTATGTGCATGTGCACGTCATCAAGTCATACCCAAGGAGTGTCACCTTCATGCAGTTAAAAGGATCTTTAGATACCTTAGATGGTTTCCCACCTTGAGATTGTGGTATCCTAGAGAGTCTCCTTTAGAACTTATTGGCTATTCATATAGTGATTATGGAGGTGATAATCATGATAGAAAATCCATAACTAGTAGATGCTAATTTCTTGGGAGCAGGCTTATATCTTGGCAATGCAATAAGCAAACTGTGGTAGCCAATTCAACAACTGAGGCTGAGTATGTAGCAGCGGCTTCATGTTGTAGTCAAGTGTTATGGATTCAAAATCAGCTTTTAGATTATGGTGGATTTTGGCCGCTGACAACAAATGTTAGTTTTTGTGGTTTTTGATCTAAGCATGCAGGCATTTTTTAGCATTGTGAAATAGGATACAGAGTTGCCTATGGACTTCATATCTTGCAGAATTTTTATTTATGATGGTTGGAATGTTTACATTCCTATCTTGAAATAAAAATTTATCTTTCTTATTTCTTTGCAATCTGTGTAAGTTTAAGGGGAGGTTTAGGAAACCTTTAGGTATTTAGGTACTGATAGAGTGTTATTATCACAATTCTAGATTGTGTCCACTGGTGAGTATGAGTTAGGAATAATGAAGGCTTTTCTTTTTAAGAATTGTTAGAATTCCTAAATCTTGAGGCACTGTAGCATGCAAAGTTGATATACTGTGCATGTTGCCAAGACTTTTTGGCCTAGAATTGGGATTTGTCGGTTGGGAGACTTGGTGTAAATAAACATGGGCTTACCTGGGAAGTTACAAAGGGTTTATATGAGCTTTCTTCACTCTTAAGAACTTTGGTTAGCAAGGGACACTTGAGGACAATTATGTCTATCTTGCTTATGCAAGTGTGCATGATTGGACAGTGCTGCCAAACTTCAATCATTTTTAAAGTAAGAGTTATCTTCATTAGGGTAAACCTCTTTATTAAGATCTTTTTATTTTATTACTTTTTATTTTTGGCCGTTGACACATAGTGGTTCACCCGCTGACAAGCACATCTTCAAACGCTGACTTGGCAAATTTAAACGCTGACAAAATATAGCTGTTGCCCACTGACACTCTTATTTTGACCGTTGAAGAACACTGGGTCCCACCTAGTTGTTACTTTTGCGAAATTTCGGGCCGTAATTTTATGGGATTTGGTAAATTCTTTAATGGCTAAGTGATAAGTTATTATTTGTCAAGATTTTCATCATTATATTTTGAATAACTTACCTCTTATTTCAACTAATAGTGTCCTAATTTCCATCCTATGAATACGGCTCATACTATTTTAAACAAGGTAACTTGCTTGACTGTCTTCTATTTTCTCCAAAACCTTCCATTATCATTCTTTCTAATCTTTCACAGATAGTTTTCATGGCTCCTCTATTTAAATCTGCTGGTGCTACTTTGGGCTTTAGGGATCAACATAATATGATCGCCTATCTTGAGGCTGACAGCACACATCATTCTCAATACACATGAATGATTGAGTATCTCTTGGCTTCTAACTTAAGGTATGCTTTGACTCATGCTCCACTCATTCCTATCACACACATCAAACAGTTTTGGAACACTGTCAGTTCTGAAACAATTGATGGAGTGGTTACATTGTCAGGGACTGTTATTTTACTACACTTTTGCTTTAGGAAAAACAAAAGGCGTAAAAGAGCGGTAAGTATTAAGTACGACGGTTTAGGAAAACCGTGCACTAATAACGTGATGGTATAAGTTCGTTTCCCAAGGAGGTTTATTGTGTGTGAAAAACTTGTATGATTTTGGATTAATATGAGAGAAAGAAAAGATGAGAAATTAGAATGACGGATACGTTAAAATTAAACTACGACGACGAAACGTAAAACCGTAAAAAGTGACAAAATAAAAATTAACTCTAAAAATTCCCCAAAAATTACTAAAAATGCAAATAAGGTTTACAAATGATCAAAACCTTTTCAAACCTTTTAATTGATTAAATATTAATTTTTAAATGCCAATTAAAGGCCTAAAAATCAAAATAATTAATAAAAAGCCCAAATAAAGATTTTTCGATTTTTAAAACTCTAAAATGACTTAATTAAACTTAAAACTATTTTTATAAAATTTAAAACCAACTAAAACTATTTAAAATGGTTAAAAACTAAAATTAAATATTAAAATAATATTAAAAATTCAAAAATTATAAAAATTTCTAAAAACTTGCAAACTAGTTTATTTTAACCTAAATAATAAGAAAATGAAAGTGAAATTACCAAAATACCCCTATTGGGCCCCTAAATGGGCTAAAAACCAAAACAGTAAGCTTAATGGGCTTTTTAGCCCAATAAAAACCAAACTCAACCAAATAATCCCAAATTCACCAGTCTGACTCAAAATTGAATTTTAAGCACAATACTCTAAAGGCCCAAAAGCTGAATATGAGCTTATCACAGCTTAATAAGTCAACAGCTTATTCTTATTGGGCCAATAAGCCATAAACTAATGCCATAAGTTCTAATTTAACACACAACCTTCTTTTGGGATACTAAAGAGATCTGTAAAAAGAAATTTTGAAAAAGCTTAACCAATAAGCCAGAAATCAGCAAAGTAGAATTCCACTAAAAGACAAAATAGTCGGGTTTGAGTTCTAGATGGTTTCAAAAGCTGATTCTTTTTGGAAAAGCTCACCAAATAGCGTAACTAAGAATAATCAAAAAGAAAAATCACAAAAAGTCAAGTAGAATAAGCTGTAGAAGCAAATAAGCTGGCTGAAAAAGCCAAATAAGCTAGTTTCCTAGCAAAAGCTTAACCAAAAGACTTGTAACTTCTCAAATATGATAATAAGCTAAGAAAAATGACACCTATCATAATAAGTAAGTTGTTGCATGTACCAATAAGCTGTTCTGAAAAATAAGCCAAATTATGCTTATTTGACCAAAAGTCAAAGTGTTCCAATGTTTACCAAATTGCCAAGGATTGTTTATGAGCTTGTTATAAGAAACTTTTGTGAAGAAATCAAGGCTGAGTCCTTGTGAATCAAGTGGCTAGTTAGCCAAATGATGACAGATTTTGGACAAAATTGGCCAATAAGCAAGTTGTCTTATAAGCACTTAAGTAGACAATCCAAATAGCCAAATAAGTCCACAAGCATCAAAATAAAAAAGGTCAAGCAATCAAACAATAGGGCATACACTAGGTAACAAAATGCAAGGCATAAATGAGGTGGTCACTTTGCTGATGCAAATGACCACTTCAGCCAACTTCTATAAGCTCTAGCACACTCAATAAGACACCAAATTCAACAAACAAATATTGCACATATAGCTTATCACTTAAACTCTTCCCAAACCAAAAATCAGACTCTAAATCCAAACAACAAGGATTTAATCCTTGCTTATGTGTTTGGCCATTTTTAAAGCCTTTTATCAGATATTCCAAAAGTTGTAAAACCTTTTCCAAACCTTAAAACACTTAACCAATGACCAAAACCAGTGACAAATACCTTGTTTAGAGTATCCAACCCCAAAGAACCAAGGGCACAAGGCCACAAGGCCTTTGATCCCAAAATCCAAACAACCTTATTTTAGTACCTTTTCAAACAAACTTTTGATTTTTAAACACAACCTACTGATTTTATGATTCAAATATCTCACCTAGGTGACAAATAACAGATCTCAACAATAAAACACAAAGCACAAACACAAGAACTCCAAATCACATAGCAATTATCATAACAGATTCAAACCAATAATTTGTTAGAGGAAACTTAAAGAGAATCAATACCTATCCTCCACAACTTCCTAGGAGGATCAGCTATGCTCCTTGGACCACTCTTAACAGCTAGAGAGTGACCAAGATACTTGAACAAAGAAGATGAAGGTCTGCTGATGGTTCAAAGTATAACTAGACTTGATATGTATGGATCTTCAACACAAGACAACAAACAACCTTTCCAAAAGCTCAAATCCCTTCACGAGCTTGGTGTCAACAAGCTTGCAAGAGCTTTAGGCTTATGGATAGGGGTTAGTACAAGTACAATAGCTAAACAGAAACAATGATTTCAAGATTTTTCAAACTTGAAAACCTTACCAAAGCTAAACGTGCTTCAATCCAAAGACCAAAACACATTCAAAACATATAATAGAACTCATAATCACTCTTAAACAATACCAACTTTCAAAAACATAAAAAGGAATTACAATTTCTTAAAAATACCAAAATTTTATGAATTTTAATAAGGAATTACAATGTTTAAGAGAAAAACTGGAACAAGGGACTCTCACATGTTGAGGTCTCCTTATATAGGCCTTAGAGGCTGAGATTACAATGCAAAACCCTAGCTAAGAAGTACCTAAAATGCCCTTGAGTCTTCTAGATGCTTGAGGTGTTTTGAGCTGTCCTATTTGATCCTAGACGTTCCTTTTGGCTTTGGGGACAAGTAATGAGTGTAAAGCGTTGATCTTGCCATGTGGCATTCCTTGGAGAGGAAGTAGTGTTTTCATTGGTGGACGGTTTGAATGGTGGGGAACATTGAGTGGAATGGTATGTGATGTGAAGCGTGGGAATGATTCGTGTAGGGGTGAATTAGTTGTAGGTTAGGGTAATTGGAATTTACCCTTTGTTTTAAGTGGGATAGTTACTGGGTTCATGAGGGTGAATAGTAACTCGTTTGATCTGAAAAAGGGGGTGGTAAGTTTTTTGGCGCGTGTTTGAGGTTTGAATGTTTAAGTGCACAACTTTGGTCCTTGTATTTTGGAAAAACATGTATAACAAGTTTATTCAGCCCAACAAACGTTTTCCTTTGTTAATAAACTTCCCATTTTCACACTTTTGCCCCAAAACTTTGGTATAAGGATAACAAGGACTTGTTTTGCCCTTTTTGGATATTTCAAGGACTGATCTTGGACATTCTTGATCTTTGAAGGTCTTTATTGGATGTTTGATATCATGGAGGACCATTTTTGACAATTTTAATTCTTGAGGGACTAAACTTGCCAAATCTTCAAAGTTGAGGGACCTTTTTGTTATTTTGACAAACTTAAGGGACCAAACTTATAATTATCAATATACAAGGGTATTAAGTGTAATTTATTCATTGATGAGGGATCATTATTGTACATCTTCAAGTCTTCAAGGTCTTTTCTTTGAGAAATCATAGACTAGGGCCCGGTTCATTGTACGGCTTCGTTTCTCGTGTTTGTTTTTCCTTGTTTCTTGTGATCTTTTGTCTTTTTCACGATATCCACACCTAAAATACACAAGTAAACAAACACAAACATATATATGGTTTTTATATGAAATTTTATGTATATAAAGCCCGAAAAGAACGATGAGATCATGTATAAATGCCATCTCATCAACTGTTCATGGAGTACAATGGGTGGTCACTGAAGCACTCATTCGTCAAGCCTTAGGGCTTGAGGATGTTGATGGTGTGATTACCCTTCCTCAAGAACAGTTAGAAGAAGAGCTTAGAGGCTTGGGTTATGAATTTCCCCCAAAGGGAAAAATTAATAAATATTCTAAACAACAATTTCCCCCATCTTGGAGGTTCTTGATACATGTCCTCTTGCAATGTATTAGTCTTAAGTGTACTTATTTCAATGAAATCAATCATTCTTTTGGTTGTATTCTTGTTTGTTTGGCCACTGGGCAAAAATATAAATTTTCCCATATGATTTTTGAGGGCATGTTGAAAAACAAGGGTAACAAGATTACTCTTGCTTACCCTAGATTTTTACAAATGGTCTTTGAGCACCAAGGTTATTATCGTAGGGATCATGATAGTTTATACAAGATACCTACTTAGAAAGCAAAATTTTTTCTATCCATGAATACTAGAGCTTTCAGACCTTTCCCTTTGACACCTCCTATGTTGGCTGTTACTAAGGTAGCCAACAACCCTCAACCTCACCCAGAACCTGAACCTGCCCAAGAACAACAACCACCTTAACCTCACCAAGATGACCCTATGAACGTTGACCCTTCAGCCGCTGACACTCGCGTTTCAACTACTGACACACCCATTTCACCTGTTGTCACCTCACCACCTCAAACACATGTTCACCAGTCTACCTCTTCATCTGAACCTGGAGATTATAGAATGGAGAAATGCCAAAGGAGTGGAGTCTTCTCTAGTGGTCCTAGTCATACAGCTGAGAGAATTTTTCCTGATGAATCCATTTTGAGGAGTGAAATCCCCATTCTGGAGGAGGGCAGTCTGCAACCATTATTTGTTTTAGAATTGACGGCTATCTACATTGGCTTACAAAAGTCAAATATGGAACTTGTACAAAAAGTCACTGACCAAGGCCTTGAACTCAATCAATTGAGGGAGATGATAGTTGTTTTAGAAGCTGCTGGCTCAAGAAGAAGGAGAGCTATGGTTTTGTCCTCTGAATATGACTCTTACAAAAGGGAGGATGAACCTACTGAGCCATTCAATATAAGTGAGGGGTCCCATGAAGGTTTGTGTGAGACTAAGGAGGTATCTGAAGCATTGACATGTATGAACGAACAAGCTACTCCCTTTTTGATCACTCCTATGAAGCAGTCTTTTACTGAGATGATGTTACAAGCTAGTGGATTATCAGCCATTGGCAAAGGCAACTTGAATGCTGACAAGCCTATTTCAGACGCTGACAGGATTCCAAGTTTGACCGGTGTATCCCAACCATCACTCATGATTCAGGAGTCTTCCACTCAGGTACAATCTTCTACTTTGCCCTTTATTGATCTTATGGATAAGGGTAAAGTTGTGTTAGTAGTAGAAGATGTTCCTAAAGATGCAGCCCAAACAAAGTTTGATGAAATGCTTGCTCATCAACTGCAAGAGCAAGAAAAGAAGTGGCTTAAAAAGGGTCATATTGAAGCACAGATTCTCTCATCAGAATCTGAAAGTGATGAGAAGGATGAATCTGGTGATGAAAAAGAAGAGAGTGACCATGGTTCTAATATGTTGGAGGAACCAGAGAAGTTGGAATATGGGGAGGATGAGCTAGCAAACGAAAAAGCTTAGAGAGTTAAAGAAACAGGTAGATTTTGATATGCCTCATGTGTCTACCATGTATTTCCAATGGGAAGAAGCCTGCATAGAGAATCCAGACATGACACTGTCAGAGCAGATTTAGGGTGTGGAGATTTTATTAAGAGTCCAAAATGATTGCAAAGTTATTTTGGAGCACAGGGCAAGCAAAGTACTTTATGAGAATAAGAAAGCTATGAGAGAGCTATACAACATGCTTCTTACATGCCACCAAACTAGGTGGACTCACATAAAGTTAAGAAAGCTTTCTTTTGCACAATTGTAGTATTATGCTTTTCCCATTTGGGAGTATGTCTTTGGAGCAAACACTTTTAGGATGTTATCTGAGGAGAGACAGGAAGAACTGGAGGAAGAGTTAAAGATTAAGAAGGCAATGGTTGTGCCTAGGCCAGTGAAGAAAGGGTTCAAATTGAGATTCCCAGTGCTTGATCAATTGAATCCACAAGAGGTCACTTTAAAGAAGAATATGGTGTTATCTCCATTTTTGGCATCTGACTTGGCTGTTGTTGTGCCTTTAGACTTCAAGAACCCAATCATTAAGTATGAAGAAGATTCAGTTGGGTTTTGGGTGATTACCAGGGCTGGAGGAAAGGTACACACTTTTACTACCTTGGTTTCTCTATTTGCTAGTTTGGATAGGGAGGATATGGAAACTCTATGGAGTTTGATGAAGGAGACGTATGAGGCTGAAGCTCCTTCTGTTGATCCCAAACTTAGATCGATTAGCTTTGTGTATACGAGATTAGATCAAGTATAACACGTAGAGAAACCTTTGTTATATGCTTTGTGAATCTAAGTGTTATGCGGAATTTAACACTTAAACAAGAACACAAGATGTAAACAAAACTTTCACTTTGATTATGAATGTCGAACTTGCTTACAATGAAAGATGTTTACGAATGAAAACTTATATAAAACTTGATATTAAACATTAACCTAAAGGCCTTCTTTTATAGACTAAGAAGCCTTGTACAATAAGCTACGTATCAACTATTCTAGGTAAAGATAAACATAGAAAATACATTGTCGTTTCTATCCTTACTAGAAGTATTCTAGAATATAATAAACGTGTAGCTTATATCTTCCATCAGTGCTTGTCTTCAATCTGTCAACGCTTGACTTTAACTTGTCAACGCTTGAGCTGTCATCGCTTACTTTGTTCCTGTCAACGCTTGATTTGTTCTTGTCAGCGCTCAAGTGATCTGGCCTTAATTTATTCCCAACAATCCTCCCCTAAACTTGATATCCACTCTTATGATCAAGTTTCTGAATAAGCATTATGAACTTGGAGGAGTCTGACAAACCTTCTCATATTGGTAATGAATAAATCTGATCAAATTCTTTGCCACGTCACTTGAATAATCTATCTCCAGCTGGGTGCCCTTCATCTTTTCCAAAACAGCCTTGGATATGAAATACTGAGCATCCACAAGTAGATACTCAGCAAACTTTGTAGAACTCAAATGGTATACACCAGCAGCTGAATATAACCTCATTGAAGACCACTGAGGTCATCTTCAAGATCCTTCCATATTTCAGGATCTTCCTCATTTGTCCCACACATTCTTTTGAATGTGGTCCAAAGTTTTATTCCATTAGCTGAAGTTGGTGCTTCAGCCTCATACTTGGTCTCTAGTAACCTCCAAAGGTCCACCAAGTCTTCTCTATCACAACTTGTAAATAAAGATATGAGAGTGGTAAAAGTGTGTACCTCCTTTCCAAATCTTCCAATCTTCCAGAATCCACATTCATCCTCATCATAACTCACAATTGGATTCCTGGAATCTAATGGTAACACCTGCACCATATCTGAAGCTTCTAATGGGGAGAGCTTGAGGCTCTTTCTAATAACTGCTTCACTTGGATATAGTGGATTCATATCTTTTGGAAACTCAAGTTTAAATCCCTTCTTCACTGGCCTGGGAACTATCATAGCTTTCTTGATTTCCATCTCTTCTGCAAGTTGCTCCTTTCTTTCATCTGAAAGAAGTCTGAAAGTGTTTTCTTCCTGCACTTTCACCCAAATAGGATAAGCCCTATGTTCCAACTCATCAAATGTCAAAGCCTTCAACTTTTGATGTGTCCATCCAACTCCATGACATCTGAGCAACATAAAGTAGAGCTCTCTTCTGTCCCTTTTCAATTATGAAAGAATATTGCTTGCCTTGTGCTTCAAAATCACCTTACAATCCTTCTGAACTCTAAGAAGAAGCTCCAAACCCCATATTTGATCTGAAATGGTCAAGTCTGGATTATCCATGCAGCTTTCTTCCCAAGAATTGTACATCTGAACCACCTCTGGCATGTCAAAGTCAACCTGCAATTTTAAATCTCTCAACTTTTCCCTAGCAAGCTCATCACCATACTCAAGCCTTTCTGGTTCTATAATCATCACACTTGAGTCTGAGCTAGCTCCATCACTTTCTTCTTCAGAAGTCACAACAAATGGTGACTTTTCCTTTTCACCTTGTTCCATCATTTGTTCAGCCAATCTTCTATCAAATTCAACTTGGGCTGCATTTTTTTGGAACAATTTCTTCTACCAATTTACCCTTACCCTTATCTGATGGTGCAATGGTTGGTAAGGTAGATGGTAATACCTGAGTGGAAACTTCTTTGATGATAGATGATGACTAGAATACATCACCTTCATGTGTAGGTCTGTCAACGCCCAAATTTCCTCTACCAGCGCCCAAAATACTTCTATCAGCGTCCAAATTTGTCTTGTCAACGCTCAAATATTTTCCCTCAGCGCCTTGTGTAACCTCTCTCAACATAGCTGTAAATGATAAATTTAGATTGGTTGGAGAGATTAAGGACGTATCAAAACCTGTTTGTTCCTTCAAGGTTGTAAGGGCTTCAGCAACATCCATTGATTGACCATCTTGGCTGCCCTTATCACTCAGATTTCTTTGATCTTCCTCCCCTTTGGAAGACTCCTCCATACCCCTCCTAGCATGATCACTCTCCAAAACAACAATCCTCTCCCTCAATTGCTTGAGTTCAAGGCCTTGTGAGCTGACAATTTGTACTAAGTCTGCATTTTGCTTTTGCAAGCTAATGCAGACTGCCGTCAATTCCAAAAGAGTCATTGGTTCCAGACTGCCCTCTTCTGAAATGGGGATTTGACCTCCCAAGTCAGATTCATTGGGCATGGAGGAGGACTTAATTATGGTGGGACTGCCTTGGCCAGCATCTAAGCCAGAACCAATAGTCCCAGCCTCATCCAGGTCACCAGCCACACTTGTGGTGGTGGTTCTCTCTGCTTCATGGCTAGGACCACCAGAGGAGAACACTCTAGTAGTCCTTTGGCGTTTTATCAACCTATATTCAGGTGGTGTAGAAGATGGTGTGGAAGAATGGGTAGATGTGGGTTGGTTAAGGGGTGTTTGGGATTGTGATGGTTGTGTGTCAGCGTTGGAAATAGGCACATCAACGCCAACATTTGATGTGTCAGCGTCAAAGGGTTCTTGGTTAATTTGCATTTGGTCAGGTGAGGGTAAAGGTTCAGGAATGGGTTCAAGTTGTGGTTGAGGAGCAATTTGAGGTTGAGGGTCTGGTTGGGGTTATGCTGCTGCAATAACAGCAAGCATGGCTGGGGTTAAAGGTAAGTCTCTATGAGGTGGTGAATCCATCTTCGTAAAAATAGCTTTCTTTTGTTCAGGGATCTTATAAAAATCATTGTGATCCCTTGAACAATATCCTTGATCATCAAAAATCATTTGCAGAAAACGGGGATAAGCTAAAGTCATTTTTGTCCCCTTGTTTTTACACATCCCTTCAAAAATCATTTTAGAATAGTTATATTTTTGCCCTGTTGCAATGCACACAATAGCACTTGCAATGGATCTATTGATCTCATTGTGTGCAGTACATTTGGGACTCAAACATTGAAGGAGAATGTGGATGAGGTACTTCCAGGCTGGGGGAAATTCCTGCTTATGATACTTATTAAGAGTACCTTCATCAGGAATAGGATATCCCAAAGCCCTAAGCCCTTGTTCTATGTCTCCTATGGGAAGGGTGACTACACCATCAGCATCATCAAGATGCAAGGCCTGGCGTACCAAGGCCTCAGTAACCACCCAAGATCTCCCATGAACAATAGAAGTCAATGTGGTCACTCCATTAACTGTTGAGGAACTGACAGTGTTCCAAAACTGCTTAATGTGTGTGACTGTAATGAGTGGTGCATGAGAAAGAGCATACCTTAATGGGGATGCGTTCAAATACGCCACCATTTGTGTGTATTGAGGAAACAAATCATTATCAGCAACAAGATAAGCAATCATGTTGTGTTGAGACTTGAACCCCAAATCCAATTCTGCTGAGTTAAACTTTGGTGCCATTGATGAAAGCTGTTAATTTGAAGTATAGAAGATGAAGGTTGATAAGAGAAAAGTGTTAGACAAGAATTATATATACCCTGTTTAAAAATAGGAGCCAAATTTATAGGAGATAAAGAATGCATGTGATTGGCCCAAAAATAGGCAAAGATTTTCAAAAACTAATCATGAAAATATTGAAAAAGTTATAAGTTATCTCATGTATTTAATGAAAGTAACAACTCCTAAAATTACGGCTTGAAAATATGTCAAAAAGTAACAACTGGGTAGGTCCCATTGAGTGTCAACGGTCAAAGATAACCCATCAACGCCCAACGGCTATAATCTTGTCAACGTTCGCCTAAAGCCATGTCAGCGTCCAATTTGGTCACAACAACGCTTGGAAAAATCTTGTCAGCGTCCAAAAATAAAATTGTTTTAAAAAGTGAAAAATGACCTTAACAAGTAATTTATCCTAGAGAAGATAACCAAAAGCTAATAATTATCATAGGGCGGCAAGCACTGTCCAGTTATGCACACTTGCATAAGCAAGATAGACATAACAGTCCTCTAGTGTCCCTTGCTAACCAAAATTCTTAACAACCAAGTTACCTTATAAAATCCTTGTTACTCCCAGGTAAATCCCATATCAAAATCATTCCCAAGTCTCCCAACAGACCACAACCAATTCTAGGCCAGAAATGTCTTGGCAGCATGCAAAGTTGATATACTATGCATGCTACAGTGCCTCATGGTTTAGTAAAACTAACCCATACTCACCTGTGGACACAATCTAGAATTGTGATAAGAGTATCATATGGATACCCAAACATCCTAAAGGTTCCTAAAACCTCCCCTTAAACGATGATACAAAAAGTTTGCTAAAAACATGCATGAACATAAAAAATTTATGTCAAGATAGGAAGGAAACATTGCAACCATCATCCATAAATAAAAACTTGTCCAAATGCTATTCCATTGATCCATAAGCAACTCTGTATCCAATGGTATACTGCTAACACCATCTGCACATTTAGATTAAAAACCACAAAACTAACATTGTTGCTGACAACACCCCGATAACACACAATAGCGTTGAAGGAAGCTTTGTCAGCGTTAGACAATTATATTGCTGACAACGTTGCAAAAACACTTATCAGTGTTCAAACAACCTTTGTCAGTGTTAGAAAAATATAGTGGAAAATCTAAATCATCAATAAGACCAATAATAATGCATCATCCTGTACATACTTTTACAAAAAGAATCCAAAACACATATTTAAGTGAGATTAACCATTCCAATACTTGTTACCAAGTATTGAAATCTTCCAGTATCAAAAGATTTAGTTAATAAATCTGACACATTTTCCTCAGTGTCAACCCTATCTGGTTGTATTAAACCTTTCTCAAAGCAATCTCTTATAAAATGATGTATAATTTCTATGTGTTTAGTTTTAGAATGATGTACAGGATTCTTAATGATGCATAAAGTACTATTATTGTCAACAAATATCTTAGTATGCATGAAATTATACCCATAGTCCAACAGCTGGTTCTGGATCCACAACACTTGACCACAACATGCTGCTGCAGCCACATATTCTGCTTCAGTTGTAGAGTTAGCCACCACTGTTTGTTTCTTGCATTGCCAAGATATTAATCTGCTCCCAAGAAACTGACATCCACCAGTGGTGGATTTCCTATCAAACTTATCACCTCCATAATCACTATCTGAATATGCAATCAGCTCCAATGGTGAATCCTTTGGGTACCACAAACCAAGACTTGGGAAACATCTTAGGTACCTAAAGATCCTCTTCACAGCATAAAGGTGACATTCTTTGGGAGTCACTTGATGGCGTGCACAAGCACACACATCAAACATGATATCAGGTCTGGAAGCAGTAAGATAAATGAAAGATCCAATCATGGATCTATAATGCCTGACATCAACATCTTTCCCATCTCCAATCTTTCCCCAAGGGTGTTCTCTATCCATAGGAGTAGTAGCCCTCTTTTCATGTGGAGAAAAGCCAAACTTCTTCAAGATCTCAGCAACATATTTGTCCTGGGAGATGAAGATACCATCTTCTTTCTGCTGAACTTGTAAACCAAGAAAGAAGTTCATCTCCCCCATAGCACTAATCTTGAATTTGTCTGTCATAAGCTTGGAGAAATCCTCACTCATCTTTGGATCAGTAGACCCAAAAATGATATCATCAACATAGACCTGCACAAGCAACACATCTTTGCCTTTCTTCTTTGTAAATAGTGTCTGATCTATGGTGCCCCTCTTGAATCCATTGTCCACCAAATAGGTAGACAGAGTACCATACCATGCTCTAGGGGCTTGATGAAGGCCATACATAGCCTTTTTGACTCTATACACTTTATCTGGATGCTCTGAGTCCTCAAAACCAAGAGGTTGCATGACATAAACTTCCTCAACAATGGTGCCATACAAGAATGCACTCTTCACATCCATTTGATAGACTGTGAAGCCCATGCAAGATGCATAGGCTAGAAAAATCCTAATAGCTTCAATCCTTGCAACTGGTGCAAAGACCTCCTCATAGTCTATCCCCTCCTCTTGTGTATAACCTTGAGCCACTAACCTTGCCTTGTTTCTGACCACAATACCTCTTTCATCTCTTTTGTTCCTGAGAACCCATCTTGTCCCTATAGGTCTGACATATCTAGGACAATCAACCAGCTCCCAAACATCCTGAATTGCAAATTGGTGAAGCTCATCCTGCATTGCTTCCACCCAACTTGGTTCTTTGAGAGCATCAAATATCTTCTTGGGTTCTTCTTGTGACAGAAAACATGCAAACAAACATGCTTGCACAAGAGGGGTATCAACCTTCTTGTGTATATTGGCAATAAATCCACCAAGTCCTTGATGAGATCTTCTTGTCTGAACTGGAGTCATAACATCACCAATGATCTGAGATATGGGGTGATTCTTCATTGTGGAGGTGAGAACCCCTCCTTCAAAAAGTCTGGTGTCCTCAACCTCATGCTCCATGTTGCCAATATCTTCTTCATCAGACTCTCTTTGAGCAACAGGAATCTCTTCATGAACATTGGAAGGTCCACCTTGTTCAAAACTGGAAGAGAAAAGATGCCCATAAGTGTTGTCAACGTTTGAATCTTGGTTGTCAGCGTCTGAGCTAACAGCGCTTGAAATGTTGTTGTCAACGTCTGAATTGGTCTTGTCAGCGCTAGATTTGCCTTTGTCAGCGCCTGAAGAACCATGCATGTTTGTATCTGGTGGTATTTGGAGACCACCTTTTTCTTGTCCAGCAGCAGCAAAAGCATCTGTCCAAATAGGAATTGTGACATATTCAAATGTAGGAGATGCCTTTTCTGCTTGTGATCCAACCTTCTCATGAACCTGTGTACCTGAAACATTAACAACTTGTTCCTCCACAACATTTGAAGTTACTTTCACAATGTCTGGATTAGTGACAGGAATATAATTTAAAGTTCTAGATAAGGGTTCCAAATCAAACAACCAATTAGGACCACTTTCAGGATCACTAGGTTTATTCTCTAAGAACCTAACATGTACTCTCTCAACAATACGTTTGTCCTCTTTAAGATAAACCCTATAACCCTTGCTCTGCACTGAATACCCCATGAAGTAACCTTCATCACCTTTTGCACTAAATTTACCTAAGGCATCACTAGTATCTAAGACTACTACATGACATCCAAAAGGTCTGAGAAAACCAATATTAGGTTTTCTTCCCCAAAGTAACTCATAAGGTGTTTTGTTCTGAATTTTGTTAACCAATGCTCTATTTTGCACATAGCATGCTGTATTAACAGCTTCAGCCCAAAAGGCTATAGGAAAGTGAGCATCAGCCAACATTGTTCTAGCTGCTTCAATTAGGGTTCTATTCTTCCTTTCAGCAACCCCATTTTGTTGTGGGGTTCTAGCAATACTAAATTGCCTAGTAATTCCCTTTCTGGCACAAAAATCATCTAGCTTCTTGTTTCTAAATTCTCCACCATTATCACTCCTAAGCATCTTAACCTCATTGCCAGACCTTTTCTCAATTTGAGTGATAAATTCAATAAGAACATCAGCTGTGTCACTCTTCATAGCTAGAAAGAATGTCCAAGTAAACCTAGAAAAGTCATCAGTTACAACAAAACAATATGACTTGCCATTCAAACTCTCTATATTTGTTGGACCAAAGAGGTCCATGTGAAGCATATGAAGAGGTCTGGAACTAGTATGCACCTGCTTGGACTTGAATGAGACCTTGTGCTGCTTACCTTTAAGACATGCAACACAAGAGTGGTCATTGTGGAAGGCCTTCTCAGGCAAACCATCAACTAAACCAAGCCTCACAAGTCTATTTATATTTTTAAAATTTATGTGCCCTAGTCTCCTGTGCCACAAATTACTTTCATCTACTGAGGCCTTAGCATAAAAACAAGACATATTTGTATTCACTTTAATCCCATTTAAATTCACATTATATATGTACTTATGCCTAGGAGTTCTATACTCAATATACTTCTCATCAGGGATCTTAAAATCCTTGCTTAACACCAAGCACTCAGTATCAGTGAAAAGAACCTTATTTTTGTTATCACAAACTTGTGATACACTAAACAGATTATAATCAAGTTCTTTTACCAGGAAGACGTTTTCAAAACGCAAATTATTGGTTAGAAGGGTTCCTTTGCCTGTAATGGTGCCGTAGCCACCTCCAAAGTATACCTTATCACCATCTTTAATAGGAGTGAATTTCGTCAGATAGTCTTCCTTTCCTGTCATGTGCCTTGAGCATCCACTATCCCAATATCCATAATCATTGATCTGTCTTTGAATGCCCTACACATAAAGAAAACAAATTAGTTTTCTTTGGGAACCCAAGTCTCAGAAGACTTGGATTCATCTGGTTGTTCAATAAGAACAGACTTAATTCTCACAACAACCCCATTCTCATCCTTTTTTAGGATGAAAAACCCAGTTAACCCCAATAGGTTTTGTAATGACCTTTGAAATGTAATTAAATCTATTGCAAGTCATTGAAATTCCATTATTATTAGGGTTTTGATCTTTCTTGGGTCTCCATGTTAAGCTTGAAGAAGCTTTAGACCCCTTACCTTGTGGCTGCAAATATTTAGGTCTGGTCACGTTTCTGTCAGCGTTGGATTTTGTCCTATCAACGCTGAAATTACCCTTGTCAGCGTTGAACCTAGGGTTTGCTACAGGAACCCATTGCCTATTTGACCAGGTGTTTGTCTTTTGAAAAGGTCTTTGTCCATGAGTGTTAGACCTTCTAGAGAAGAATGGGGCAGGTCTAATCACTTATGGACTTTGCTGCACACAAGGTTTGGGTCTGACAACGTTTGACTTCCTAACAACATTGACTTTCTTCCTATCAGCGCTGAAATTGTTCCTATCAGCGCTGGCTTTGGGAGCGTTGACACACTTGTATGCCAAATGTGAAAAGCTACCACAAGTGTAACAGGCTTTCTTAGACACACTCTTAGGTCTAGAAGAGAAGAAACCTGCTCCATGATTGTTAACTTGGCTCTTGGGTGACCTATTATTCCTATACATCTCTGCATATTTAATGGTAGGTCTTCTAACAGTGTTGGAGCCTAGGTCAACAGCTTTACCAGTGACTGGATGAGTAACCTTAATGGGTGGTGATTCATTGGGACTTTCACATAGCAAACCTCCCTTAACAAATAAAGTAGGGTTAGCTTTCTTCCACTCATTTAGGTCAGTCAGTTTTTGTTGATACTCTTCCACCAGAGTGACAACTCTTGGTGGAGGAATGAATTCCTCTTCTTGGCATTCTGGTATACCAGTCCAATATAAATCCTTTCTAAGGACACCATAGAAGTCACCAGCTGGTGGTGGAACCAGAGAGTAATCATTCATCCCAATCCCAGTCATGTCCTTAGGATCCCTTTGTTTAGCTACACAGTCTCCTAGGATTTGGGTGGCTCTATCAAATCTTTGAATCTTGAGGTCAACATTATCTTTATTCTTAATGGCCTCATCTAACTTAGCCTGTAGGTCTTTATTGACCTTTGTCATGATATTTCTAATATCCATACTACCCTCTAGCTCATGTTTTAAGATATTTATCTTATCTTTTAAGTCAAATTCCATTTTCTTGTATTCAGAAACGGTTTTCTCAGTTTTAGTAAGAGCTAGTTGGTAATTGGACAATTTACACCTTTTAGTGCTCATATCATCTTTTAGTTTTAACACCTCTTTGTTAAGTCTATCAGTGTTTAACCTACAACCTTTGCTACAAAAAGCATCATCATATACCTCATTATCAGATGAAGAGGAGGAGTGTGCCATGAGAGCATATTCAACATGCTCTTCTTCTTCAATATCAGCAATCAAAGCTTTGTCCTCTTCAGCATTCTTAGCCAGATAGCTCCAATCCCATCCAGTACCATCAATTCCTTGAACTACAACCATGGCTTTGGAATCTTGAGCTTTAACAATCTGACTTGAGGGTTTATCAGATCTTCTAGGAGATCTGCATTCCCTCATGAAGTGTCCCATACGATGACAGTTGTAGCATTCAACTTTGGATTTATCAAATCCAGCAGTGTCTTTAGCATTGAAGGTCATCTTCTTCTTGAACCTTCTATTCCACCTATTTGCTCTTATACTAGCAAGAGCCATGTTCCACTTGATGTCCATCTCTTCCAAGTGCTCATCACTTATCTGCTCAAGGTCCTCATATGTAATCACTGAACCATTGGGCAAAGAAGCAATGTAAGCACACATAGTATCCAAATCCAAACCAGCAGGTTTAACTCTTGGGGAGTCATTCATGAATGTGTCAGCGTCTGAAAAGGAGACGTTGACAGGACTTGTTCCAGCGCTGACAAATGATGATCCAGTAACTGGATGCATAAAAGAGTCCTTCTGATTAAATTGACCTTCACTATGAGAGAAGAAGGTCATGTTGCTGGTGCTAGGTTTGCTTCCATGTGCTGAAAGAGTTTCATCTTCCAATAGTCTTAGTTTGTTGTAGATGTCATCAAACGAGGAGCTCTTGTAAGTATTATTGGCAAGAATAGATCTTGCCTCAATCTTCCATGCCTCACCAAGACTTTTCAGAAAGGTAGCATTGGTGTCAACATCACCAACTTGTGTCCCCATGAAGGACAACTTGCTTGTGATGTCAAGCAATCTGCTTCTCACACTACTCAGTTTCTCATTGGGCTGAGCTTTGAAGACAACATAATCATGCAGAAGTTGCTTTTTCTTTTCTTCCTTGGTGTCTGCATTACCACCATATGCAACTTCAAGTGCTTCCCAAAGATCCTTAGCAGATTCATAGCCTCTATATTTGTGCTGGTTTTCTTGTCCCAAAGAAACTTTCAGAATATTTAGGGCTTTCATGTCAACCCTTTTCTTTGCAATATCTTCAGCACCTACAGCTCTACCATCTCCAGGTTTTTCTTTCTTATCTTCATCAGGGCATCCTTCAACAGCTGATCTTTGAGTAATGGCATCAAGAATCTTTTGAGCCTTATTGAATGAGTTTCCATATTCAATAATCTCCCAGAGTGTATAGTCATAGATCCCCAGATATTGTTCAAAGTTGAACTTCCATAAGTCAAAGTTGGTTGCATCAAGCATGGGAATCCTGATGTTTGGTAAGGGTGAATTGGAGGTGGTTATTGCTTCAGACATGATGTTGTTAGGGTTTTGGTGTTTTTAGGGTTTTTGAGAAATTTAGGGTTTTGGTGTTCGTATATCGTTCTGGTGTTCTTCAAAGATCAAAAGTTCCTCAACAAGCTCTGATACCACTTGTTGATCCCAAACTTAGATCGATTAGCTTTGTGTATACGAGATTAGATCAAGTATAACACGTAGAGAAACCTTTGTTATATGCTTTGTGAATCTAAGTGTTATGCGGAATTTAACACTTAAACAAGAACACAAGATGTAAACAAAACTTTCACTTTGATTATGAATGTTGAACTTGCTTACAATGAAAGATGTTTACGAATGAAAACTTATATAAAACTTGATATTAAACATTAACCTAAAGGCCTTCTTTTATAGACTAAGAAGCCTTGTACAATAAGCTACGTATCAACTATTCTAGGTAAAGATAAACATAGAAAATACATTGTCGTTTCTATCCTTACTAGAAGTATTCTAGAATATAATAAACGTGTAGCTTATATCTTCCATCAGTGCTTGTCTTCAATCTGTCAACGCTTGACTTTAACTTGTCAACGCTTGAGCTGTTAGCGCTTACTTTGTTCCTGTCAACGCTTGATTTGTTCTTGTCAGCGCTCAAGTGATCTGGCCTTAATTTATTCCCAACACCTTCATCATTGAATGGAATAAAGATCTGGACAACATTCAGAAGAATGTTTTCCCATGACATTGAAGATCCATTATGGTTGGATCTAGACGATTTGAGTAGCTTGCAGTGACAATTGTATTCAGTTGTTGTTGTGTTTTATCTTAGTACTGCAAAGTTTGCAGAGTACTTGTTGATAGATGAGAAGTATCCACTATCACAAGAGTTATAAAGATGTTGATCACCACCAGGCTTGAAGTTGACTACACCAGTGATGTTAGCATGTACTTTATGAGATTCATATATTCTCAGATTAAGAAGTAGGTTTTGTTTGTAAGAATCCTCTTTGTATTTTGTTTTTATTCAAAAACTTGAACATTAGTATAAGTATCAAGTTTAGGGGAGGATTGTTGGGAATAAAACTAGCTACATCACTATGCCGCTGACAAAGGGATTTCAACCGCTGACAAGAGTAAATCAAGCGCTGACATAAAGAGCACTGACAAGAGATATTTAAGCGCTGACAAGAGAAGTCCCAACTACAACAGAATACTTAGTTAACATGTTTTGATATGTATTGTATCTTGTATTTTCTATGTTTATCTTGATATATCTTCCTAGAATAGTTGACAAGTTTGATTATTGTACAAGACTCGTTATGTTATAAAAGGAGGTCTTAGGGTTTATGTTTCATATACGTTTTCATACACTTTCATTGTATTAAAAAGTTAATCAATCAAAGTGAAAGTTTGGTTTATACTGTGTTTAACATTGTTCTTTGTTCTAAGTGTTAAATTCCGCATAACACTTAGATTGTTGTTAACACAAAGTTTCTCTACGTGTTAAACTTGATTTAATCTCGTTAACACAAAGATAATCGATCTAAGTTTGGGATCAACAAAATTCTTTGGATGAGATAGAAAATAACCGACTATGGTATAGGTTTTAACAAAATTCCGATGTACTGCGACAACAAAAGTGCAATTGCCCTATGCTGCAATAATGTCCAACACTCCCGGTCGAAGCATATTGACATTTGATACCATTTTATAAAGGATCAAGTAAAAAATGGAGTGATCGAGCTTTACTTTGTCAAATAAGAGTATCAATTGACGGATATCTTCACGAACGCTTTAGATCGCGCTCGAATCGAATTTTTGACCGACAAGCTAGGAATGAAAACTTTATATCCTGAGATTCTAAGGGCATGTTTGGTAAGAGGAATTTAGACAAAAGAAATGGGAAAAAAATTCTTTTCCTTTATTTGTAAGTTGATAAAAAAGCGTAGTTTTTGTAGTCTCATGATATCCATCCTTTGTATTTTGAAGTCCCAACCATTTTTGGGGAAAAAAGTCTCCCCATTGAAGTCTCTGTATGTTTTAGCACTATTATCTAAAAAAGAGATATAAACATATATCATCTGAAAGTTTATGGACTTATATTTAATAGTCGTGTGGTAGGAACGAACTTGACATTACGGGATTGCACACAATACGTAAAGAGTTAATTTATTTAATAAGAATATTTATTATATTTATTAAATTAAATCGAGCTATATAACTATATAACTATATAACTTTAAAGATCGTTAAATAATTAAGAGTTAAGTATTAACGAGTGTTAAAGAATATATAGAAAGAGGATTAAAAAGGTAGAAGGACGGAAGGTTCCGGAACACCCCATGAAGGGGTGTTCGAATGTTGGTTAGGGCACAAAAGGGGAAGGGAAAAAATCTTTCCTTTTATTTGTTTGGTATACAAGTATATATACAACCCCTTACCCTCATTATTCCACACAATTCTCAATCTCTCTTTCTCCCCTCTCTTGGCCGATCGCAACATAACCCACAAAGGGGTTTGGTGTGGTTTTTTCTTGGTGCTCGGTTTAAGTATAAATCTAGTCCTATCCCCTCTCTAGGGTTGTTGAGTAGATTACTTACAAGCATTATAGCTCGGTTTATACGTGCTAGAATCACGGTTAGCTCGTTGTATTATGTGTGTACAAGATCGTAATATAGTCTTACTTTAGACTATATCTTGGTGATATACGGTATCAACCCGAATTGGTGTTTCGTTCTTCGTCTTGTGGATTTGCTTTAGCGTAAAGGTATGTAACCGTAATTCGATTAATTATAATTGTGTTATTATTATAATCTTGTTAAATCGTTTCCGCTACATGTGCTTTGATCTCGTTTAGGGTTTTATACAATTGTTATGATGTTAATAAACCTTTAGTGGCATCGAGAGCCGTTTTAACATGTTATAAATATCGAAAATCTAAAGTTTTTTAACTAATAATTGTTTTGAGTTAAAACTACATGTTTTTTAGGTTTTCTTAAAATTAGGGTTTTGTTTTTTAAAAATTAGGGTTTTGGCCGAATTTTTTAATAAAAAAGAATTGTTTTGAAACCCTAAATTACATGTGGGATATTAGATTAAATTACATGATTAATTGTTATGTCATGTATGGTTACGATTCGTAGAGATTTAATTGTTAAGATTTGTGGGGAATCCATGATAACGTGCATGTTTTCATGGATCATAAAATTCTATGTTTATATGATTTTATGTGTTACGTGATTATTTGATTCGATAAATCTAGAATCAGGGAAGACTTTTATATGAATATAAAGACCTAGATTTGATTATTATTGAATAAATCGTATGCATGTGGCTATTTGATTTATTTATTGCACATATAAATTGTTATTATGTGTTTATGATTTAGTTTTTTTTACTTGTTTATATTAAAAATTGTTGAATTGTTATAAACAAGGGTTTTTGTTTTAAAAGAAATAATATGGACTAAATCATATTTAAATAAAGATTTGTTATAGATTTAAATTACATAAGATTGTTGGAATAAAATGAGCTAAGTCACCCAGACGCTGACAAGAGTAAATTGGACGCTGATAGGAAGAAATCAAGCGTTGACAGATCAAGCATTGACAAGAGATATCCAAGCGCTGACAAGAAGAAGTTCAACCAATGATAGGAAAACTTAGTCAATACGTTTATTGTTTGAAGTAAATATATACTCAATATTGTATTTTCTATATTTATCTTTACCTAGAATAGTTGATAGATTATCCATTGTACACGACTCCTTATGTTATAAAAGGAGGTCGTAGGGTTTGTAGTTTATATACATTATTCAATATTCAACTTTCATTGTAAGCAATTTCGTTATCAATCAAAAGTGAAAGTTTGGTTTAATTATTTTACTTGTTCTTTATTCTAAGTGTTAATTCCGCATAACACTTGGATTGTTCATATAAACAACAAAGTTTCTCTACGTGTTAAACTTGATTCAATCTCGTTAACACAAAGCTAATCGATCTAAGTTTGGGATCAACAAGTGGTATCAGAGCTTGCTACAGAATCTTCTTCCTCATCAAACCACAAACTAAAATTCCCCATGCTCGACCCTGAAAACTTTGAACAATGGAAGTTCAATTGTGAACAATACCTTCAAATCCATGATCATACTCTCTGGGGAATTATTGAATTTGGAAATCAATTCGATAAAGCAGCTAGGGTTACTGTTGCTATTGCAGCAAGGACTACTGTTGGTTCACCTGCTAAAGAACATAGAGAAAGACTTGAAGATGGAAGGGCTATCTCAACTGCTGATATAGCCAAAAGAAGGATTGACATGAAGACCTTAAGCATTCTTAAACTCTCTTTGGGTCCAAACAATCAGCACAAGTATAGGATTTTTGAGTCTGCCAAAGAACTTTGGGCAGCTCTTCAAATCAACTATGGTGGTAATGATGACACTACCAAAGAAAAGAAGAAGCAAATCTTGCATGAATATGTTGTATTTAAAGCTCTTCCTAATGAGAAGCTAAGTGAGGTAAGAAGCAGGCTTCTTGATATTACTAGCAAGTTGACCTTTATGGAAACAGAATATGATGATGAAGACATCATTACTACTTTCCTTAAGAGTCTTGGTGAGGCATGGAAAATTGAAGCTAGGTCTATAATTGCTACCAATGCCCATAAGAGTTCTACTTTTGATGACGTCTACAATAAGATAAAGATTTTAGAGATCAAAATCTTACTGGATCATGGAAGCAAGTCGACATCTGGAAACATGGCTTTCATTCACATAGTGAAGCTCAAGTCAATGAGAGAGAGTCATATGTGCATCCTGTTACTGGATCAACTTATGTCAGTGGTGGATCAACCTTTGTCAGCGCCTCAAATTCAGACGCTGACACATACAATGTTGACTCGCCAAAACTTAAACCTGCTGGTATTGATTTGGATACAATATGTGCATACATTGTTGCATTGCCCAATGGTTTCTTGATTACCCATGAGGATCTTGAGCAAATCAGTGATGAGAATTTGGAGGAGATGGATATTAAATGGAATATGGCACTAGCAAGCATAAGGGCCAACAGATGGAATAGGAGGTTTAGAAAGAAGATGACCTTCATACTAAAGACACTACTAGATTTGATAAATCCAAGGTTGAGTGTTACAACTGCCATAGGATGGGTCACTTTATGAGGGAATGCAGATCTCCAAGAAGATCTGATGCTGGAAAGACTTCAAGCCAAATCATCAAGGTTGAAGATACTAAGCTAAAGGCTATGGTTGCCATGCAAGACACTGATGGAGTTAGATGGGACTGGAGCTTTTTGGCAAAGGATGTGGAAGAGAATAAGGCTTTGATCGCTAAGAAGGAAGAAGAAGAGCATGTTCACTTTACTCTTATGGCTAATTCCTCGTCTTCATCAGATAATGAGGTATATGATGATTCTTACTGTAGCAAAGGTTGTAGATTAAACACTGAAAAGCTTGATGTAGTGTTTTTACTACTCTTTAGGAAAAGAGAGCAAGAGTGGAAAGTATTAAGTGTCGGTTTAGGAAAACCAAGCACTAATGACCCAAAGGTGGGGATCGTTCTCAAGGAGACAAGTGCGTTGTGTTAAGAAGTGATTAATGTTTTGTGATTATATTGATGAGAAATGAAAAGAAGAAAAGAGATTAGAAGAGAATGACGGTTACGATTACGAATTAAACTAAGACGAATAGTCGTGTACGTAAAACCGTAAAAAGTGACAAAAATAAAAATTTACCCTAAAAATTCCTAGAAAAGTGCAATAACTCCAAAAAATGTAATTAGAGTTTACAAAAAATCAAAAATCACTCAAACCTTTTATTTAATTAAATAATAATTTTTTAATGCTAATTAAAGCCCAAAAAATCAATTTAATTAACAAAAAGCCCAAAATAAGATTTTTTCACTTGTAAACCTCTAAAATACCTTAACTAAATTTATAACTATTTTTGAAAATTATAAAATTAATAAAATCTATTTAAAAACAATTAAAATCTATTAAAACTTAGAATAATTCTAAAAGTTAATCTAATGACAATAAAAATATTCTAAAAAATTTAAAATTCCTAACTTAATGTACTTGATCTAAGAAAAATGAAAAACTTTGATAAATATAAATTTTAATTTTTAATAATAAAATATTAATAAAAATCCAAAATTTCTAAAAAATTTTAAAAAATTGCAAACTAGTTTATTTTAACCTAAATAAGACAGAAATGAAGTTAAAATTACAAAATACCCCTATTGGGCCTTGAAATGGGCTAAAAGTCAAAACAGTCCCTTAATGGGCTCAAATTGGCCCAATAAGAAAAATGTTGTCCAAATATGCCCAAAATCTCATATCTGACTTAAAATTTGATTTTAAGAAAGAAACTCTGAAGGCCAAAAAGCTGAAAATATGTTTAAGCTAGCTTATTATTAATGGGCTTTTTGGCCCATTAAGCTATAAGCTGACGCCATAAGCTAAAATTTGACACACAAGCTTCTTTTGAGTTCCTTAAAAGGTCTGTAAAAAGAAAATTGGAAAAAGCACAAGAAATAAGCCTGAAATAAGCCAAGACTCTCTTCACAAAACGACAAAATAGTCGTTTTTGAGTTCTAGACCACCCCAAGTGCTGATTCAACTTTCAAAAGCTTTTAACTGACTTAATTAAGAAAAATAATCAAAAATTTTTCAAATAAGCACAAGAAATAAGCCAGAATAAGCAGATAAGCACTTTTTTAAAAGTAAACTTAATGAGTTTTCTAGTAAAAAGTCAAAGTCAAAGTCTAATAAGCTCCAGATCAAATAAATGGGTCAAATGAGGAAGATCTATCACAAAAAATAAGTTGTTGCAAGCCTGGATAAGCCAATATGGCTTATGAATAAGCTCTTTGAAGTTTTACACTAGCAGGGGCTAGTTTTGGAGGTTGAGCAGTGGGAACTTTTCCCCCTGCTTGACCTTTTTGACTTTTTGTCTTATATGACTTTTTTGTGGATTCAAGTTACAAACAAGGCACCCTTGTAATCAGTGGATCACAAGGAGTCAAGAACAACAAAGAAATCACACTTCCAATCAGCCAAATGATACAGTTAATTCAATTAAGCACCAGATCAGACACAGACTTGAACAATAAGAAGTTTACACTCAATAAGCATTTTTAGCAAAAATCAGCAAGCCAAACTTCACCAAATGCATACACAAGCTATAATAAATTCATATGAACAAATTCTAACAGGTTTCATGCACTGATTCAAATTCTAGATCAAGAATCAAGCATATAAAAGTTACTAATAAACAAAGAACATGCAGTTTTGACAATTGTTGATATACTTGACCACACAACCAAATTTAAACACTTAAATCTTCTTAACAGGTTATGTTGGATATGATTTATCACTTTTTATCCTAAGTCTAGGCCTAGAACTAGGTGTGCACCAAATCACAGTCCAAAATATCAACTAATCAAGATTTTATAAGCATATGTTTGATTTAGGTGTTCAAAAGCATACAACTTGCAGATTATCACTCTATTGCACTTCTTAAACAAGAACTAGCAACATACAACAGCAAACACTTAACCAATAACACAATAACTTTAATATACAGTTGACCCAAACACCCCTTTATTTTTTCAAATCAAGATTTTCAAATCAAAAGTTGGATTCAGGTTAGCACATGCATACATAAGCATCAAAACATCAAACTTAAATAGAAACAACAAGATTTGGAGCCAAAGATCAACACATACATAAGCAGAACTCAAATATCACAAATATCCAAATTTTTGACAGATTTTGAGATTAAGGGTTCAAACCTCATGGATGTACATCCACACCCACGTATGTTTGAGATGATGTGCTAGCAAGAACAAGCACAAGCTTCCAATATCAAGATGCTAAGATAGAAGAAAGTTAGAAGCAAAAAATATAAAACATAAAGGTGACAAAATCTTGATTAATGCAACCCTTGTACCCCACACTTGATTATCCCCAAGTTATAAGCCTCACAACACCTTGATAACACAATATCAGGATGCTATGATCCACTTATAGCCCAAGAATTCCATGGTGTACCAAGGAACTTAGCAAAATATCAAGGTTTTAGAACTTTGAGCAATTTCTTGCACAAAGCTTAAGAAAACGTTTTGATATTCAAGTTTATCAAACATATAACAATAACAAGTAACTAGAAAGATTGCCACTTGGATTTCTTCAACGATTCAAACAACAATTCATTAAACATGAAAATGGATTTACAGAACTTGAACAAAGGAAAAACCAAGAGCAGGGCTCAATGTATGAGGCCCTATGCCTTTTATAGGCTACAATGTTTAGCTAAGAACATAAAAAACATAAACCCTAAAGTTGTAGAAGTCCTATTTTGCCCTTTGAACTTTTGAATATCTTGAAGATCATGTGAAGCTTTCTTAGCTGTATGTGTGAGTTGGCATAGGTGAAATTGCATCAAAGGCTTACAAAGAGCTTAAGTTTCAAGCTAGTATCTTGGACGTTGGATGACTGTCAGTTTTTGGCATCTTCCTCACAAAACCATTTACAAGGTTGATGGCATGTGACATGTGGTGATGTGGCATGGGTATTGAACGTTGGGATATGATTAAGACTAGCTTAATCATTAATTTGGAGAGCTTAGTGGTCTAATTCTTGGTAATTAACAAATCCCCAATTTTGTTCTTCATGTGAATAGTGACATGTTTAATCCGTTTTGGGTTTAAACAATGTGTTAAGCGCCAAAAGTTAACTAATCAGTTATGATTAGTTTAATAACTGAGTGGGATGGTGAGGTGGATGAAAGGTGAGTTGTGATTGGTGGGTTGGAGTGAGTAGGGCACGTGTCACCCCCTCATAGGTTAAGGTACGTATCCTTGTCTGCCCAGTTTAGTCCTTTGTCTTCCTTTCTCTTTTCACTTGAAGTTTATTAAGCCAAAACCGGATATCCTTTGTATTTGAAGTTTATATTTTCACACTTTTGCCCCAAATACTTTTCCAAAGTATTTTCAGGGGTATTTCTTGCCATTTGTTGATTCTTGAAGGGTTGTTTTGGCATTTTATTCATAGATAATGGTCTTGACTTGTATGATTAACTTTTTGGAGGACTAATATTGACAAGTCATGATTGTTGAGTGACCATTCTTGCCAATTCTGCAAAGTGGAAGGCCCTTTTTATAATTTGACAAACTTCAATTCTTCAATATTGGAGGACCCTTCTTGCATAATCTTCAAATCTTCAAGGGGTTTTCTTGGAAAATCTTCATTAGGGCTTGGTTCATTGTGCGGCTTCGTTTCCCGTGTTTGTTTTTGATGTTTCTTGTGATCTTTTGTCATTTTCTCAATATCCGTACCTAAATTACACAAGTAACAAACACAAGCATATATTTGGCCTTTTTGATGATATTTAATGAATTTAAAGCCCGTTTTGGACGATGAGACTATGTATAAAAGCAGTCTCATCACTCCCCCATACTAAACCATTGTCGTGCCCCCACGCAATGCTAGAATAAAGTATGGTAGCACCTCCAAAATTCATTTTTATTTACTTTTATTGAATGATAAACTAGCTACACTACTACTATTACTTCTACTTACGTTTTAGAGATAATGTATGATTTTCATCACAAAATGGGACGTTTAGGTTCATAGAACAAGAACACGTGAATGCTTCGTTAGAAATAATTTCCTCGTCCTCGATTTTCACCCCAATTCCATGCTAAGCGTGCAACGAGATCATTTTCATTATAAGTTAGTAATGCTAACTCTACTCGTATGCCCTAATCACGTACTTATCCTCCCATTTTCCTAAGTTGTATCTCTTATATTTTATTTTGTCTTGAATGTTTCACGAGGATACATTGTTTGACTTATGTGATGATAGAGATTTAGGTCTAAAAATAGAGTCCTAATAGTGTAACCAAGACCATCAAATTAATAACCCCTCCTAATAGACAACGATGTCAAAAAATTAAGTCAACAAGAAGGATCGATAAACACGGTTTTATAACGGTTTTGAACATGAGACTTATTACCAAGACTTTTATATGCCCCCTAACGGAAGGGCCTTATTATCATAGGTTTACCTCCATCTTTTATTCAATTTCGCCATGAAGCTTTTATTATGACTTTGGTCTTACCTTGCCTTTTATTTAACCTCGCCATGAGGTGTTTATTGTAGCCAAAGACGTATATCCTCACACTAAAAGTGAATATTGGATCTTTAAAGCTTCAAAGATTAAGGCTTGATTCACTTTCAATTTTGCATAGATTTTTTGGCCTTATGAGCTTCAAATTGTTTGCTTGATTTATGTGAGCACTTGAAATCTTATTATTGGGTGAAGCTTTTGATTATTCAGGTTGCCAATACTTCAAAACCGTGACGCTGGCGATACCTTAATGTCTTCCCAATTTAATTACATGGAAGCTACTAGAAAAGACTAGGAACCAACAATCAAGACTAAACCGCTAAGTCAATATTTATTAAGCAAAAAATATTTACAAGCGAAGGGAGAATAAGAAAACAACTTTTAACCAATCCAAAGCACCCAAAATCCCTACCACAACTATGTAGGAGATATATATCAAGATTTAGAGCACGGAAACACTAAAAAAATTGAATCCGAGATAATTTATAGATTAAATCATACGAATCAAGTAAAATAACAACAACCAATCACAAATCTACCCCATAGCGATTGATACCAATTGTTGTCCCTATATTTGTGATGATTATAACACTAATTAAAGGAAGAAAAGAGATGAAGTAGATGAATTATAGAGAGGGAAAGTAGAGAGAGAAAAGAGAGAGAAGTGTGACACTTAGTGAATATTAGATTGAGAAAATGAATAACCAACGCACCTCTCCTAACATGTTAGGAGAGGTATTTATAGCCTTGTCTACATGTGGCATAATGGGATATATGTTTGGTTGGGCAGGGCACATGAGTTTTTGAAAGAATACGAGTACTCTACGTTTAGCAAAGTAACTTATAATTAACTTTATCATTTCTCGTCCTCATTTAAGAGACTTAGCCTAATATACAGTTAAGGAATTGAAGCTAAGTGCTCAACACGCACGGTCGAGTCAAAAATTACTCTTATTCTCGCCATCGGAAAATCTACATTCGTGTCTTCAGACACTTATAAAACATGAGAGAAATTCTAAAATTTGGCCATTTTTAGCCTTATTTTGCAACAAAACGATAAACAAAAAGATAAACTTTGGAAATCGTGCAGGTTTGGCAAGGCAAGTATCTATTCACCCCCCATTCTAAAGTTAAACATTGTCCTTAATGTTTCGAGTCTAAGGGTTGGAAAACCCCCATACTAGAGACGTAGTCGAATGCATAATCTAGCATGAAAAGGGTGTAACCGTTAAATTTAAAGCCGTTTATGAAGTGTGCTATAAACCTAAGGTTAGAACATCAAAGGATATATCATGGATATTGAGAAAGTCTTCAAAGCAAACGATCGAGTGCTCCTATAAAACGAACACGAGAGGCTCCAATCGTGAAGACCATGATCATCTAAAATCCACAATTCACAAACAACCACGGAACAGAGGTTGGAAGGGCACAAATTCCCATACGTTACTACATTAGAAAGCGATAATATGTACATAGGATAAGCATGGGACTCCCCCACGAGGCACCTCGTTTTTGATTACCGAGTCATGAGCTCGACTCGATCCCCTCAATACTAGTTATCATTGGGGAAGGTGATTTGGTCGAGGTAGTTCAAGGATGGAACTTCCCCGCCAAAGTAGTGCTTCAACCTACGCCCATTCACCTTGAAATTGGGGCCATCATTTTGAGCTAGCTCGATGGTCCCATATGGAAACACTTGAGTCACGGTGAATGGACCGGACCAACGGGATTTCAACTTACCGGAAAATATTTTCAAACGAGAGTTAAAAAAGCAACACTTGATCTCCAATGTTAAAAACCCGGTTTTTAATTTTTGAATCATGAAACTTTTTAGTCTTTTCTTTATAAATCAATGAATTTTCATAAGAAATGTCCCTTAATTCATCTAATTCATTAAGTTTCATTTTCCGGTGTTTTCCTGGGGTCTCCATATCATCATTACAATGCTTAAGGGCCCAATAAGATTTGTGTTCAAGTTCAATCATCAAGTGACAATTCTTCCCATACACAAGCTTATAGGGAGTGCACCCGATGGGCGTCTTATGAGCGGTCCTAAAGGCCCATAAAGCATCGTCCAACTTATCCGACCAAGATTGACGGTTTTCCCCAATAGATCTCTCCAAGATACTCTTCAAAGCTCGGTTTGAAACCTCGACTTGCCCACTCGTTTGTGGGTGTTAAGCCGTAGAAACACGATGTGTAACCCCATATTTCCTTAGGACCCTTTCGAATTAGTCGTTACAAAAATGGGTTCCACGATCGCTTATGATCGCACGAGGGGTTCCTAATCGAGAGAACAATCTTTTCAAAAACTTGACTACCACACGAGCATCGTTAGTGGGCAAAGCCTTAGCTTCCACCCACTTAGATAGGTAGTCAACGGCGATAAGGGTGTACTTATTACCACGAGATGATGGGAATGGCTCCGTAAAGTCAATGCCCCAAACGTCAAAGATCTCACACACTTGGATGATATTTTGTGGCATTTCATCGTTTTGTGAGGCTTTTCCTTATCGTTGGCATGAGTCGCACGACTTCACAAGTGCATGTGCATCTCGGTAAATAGTAGGCCAAAAGAAACCGACATCAAAAACCTTCTTAGCCGTGAGATTAGCACCGTGGTGACCACCCGTGGGTCCCTCGTGACAAGCTCTAAGGATGTTAGAAGCTTCGGTACCAAAGACACAACGTCGAATAATTTGATCCGCACAAGTTCGAAACAAGTAAGGGTCGTTCCAAAAATAGAACTTGACGGTACGAAAGAATTTTCGTTTTTCTTGAGTGGTCATACCCTTGATGATGAAGTTCCCCGCATGGTAATTTGCGATGTCCGCAAACCATGGGGTAGAAGAATCAAGCTTAGAATTCACTACACCAAGTGTCTCGAGCGAAAATGTTTCGGTGACTTCCTTGGGCTCGTAAACACTTTGGTGAGGATCTTCCAAACGAGAACGATGATCGGCCGCTAGATTCTTGGCTTCTCTTTTGTCAATGATTTTGTGATCAAATTCTTGAAGGAGTAGAATCCAACGAAGTAATCTTGGCTTTGCATCTTGTTTAGCCATAAGATACTTGATAGCCGGATGATCCGTATACACTATGCATTTAATCAAGACGAGATAAGGTCGGAATTTCTCAAACGCATACCCCACGGCAAGGAATTCCTTCTCCGTTGTAGTGTATTTTAGTTGAGCCTCGGTCATCGTCTTTCTAGCATAGTGAATAGGCAAGAAGTGTTTTTCATGACGTTGCCCAATACGACCCCTAAGACGATTCCACTTTTAACCATAAAATGATATTTTTCCCAATTAACCACAAGGTTGGTTTCCTCACAACACTTCAACATTCTCTTAAGATTCGACAAACACGAAGTGAACGAACTACCAAACACGGAAAAGTCATCCATAAAGACTTCCATCGTCTTCTCGATCATATCATGAAAAATAGCCATCATGCACCTTTGAAAGGTTCCCGGTGCATTGCAAAGTCCAAATAGCATTCTACGATAGGCAAACGTTCCATATGGACACGTAAACGTAGTTTTTTCTTGATCACGAGGATCGATGGGGATTTAGAAGTAACCGGAAAAACCATCTAAAAAGCAATAGAAATCTTTTCCCACAAGACGCTCCAACATTTGGTCCATGAAGGGCAAAGGAAAATGGTCTTTTCGAGTAGAATCATTCAACTTACGATAGTCAATGCACACTCTCCATCCGGTCTCGGGTCTAGTGAGAATTAACTCGTTGGCATCGTTTGGCACAACGGTCATTCCTCCCTTCTTAGGGACACAATGAATAGGACTGATGTGATCGTGATAGTATAGTGATAATTAGATTACGTTATAGGGTAAATTAGAAAATTACCTTTAGGAAAAAGTAATAGACTAATATTACCAATGACGAATTCAATTAAACACGTGGTGAACGAAGTTCGTTGTACACGAAGATCGAGTGAATTTGAGACGTTTTGCTTTGATATGGACAATTGATTTGAATTGGTTTTCGGTTTTAAAACTAGAAATTAAATCTACCACCTTTAAACTATTTAATCTTAACCTAAAGTGCATGAATCGTCAACCCCGAATTAATTATCTAAATACAAATACTTAAAATAAAGACTATTTAAAATTTAAACTATTTTGAAAATCTATAAAAATAATTCTATTTTAATAAAAATGACTTTTTTTTAAAATATTATAAAAATCTAATTAAAAACTATATAACTTCAACAAGTTTATTAAATCAAATTTATTAAAATAAACTAATTAAATTTCTAAAATTAATAAAAACATTTATTTATTTATTTTATTTTAATTTTTATCTACTAAATAAAAAAACAAATTTAAATGAAATATTAAAATTTAACTAAACTTTTTGTAACATAATTAAAACATTTAGAAAAAAAGTAAATTTCTTAAAAGTAAGTAAAATCTTTAGAAATCGATTAATTCTAAAACTGCCAACTAAATTAAATTGATATAATACTAACTATGACTGAAATTAAAACAAAGAGAGCACGTGGCTCAGTTGGCTAACACGCTGGGCGTTGAGTAAAGGGACTCGAGTTCGAATCCCATAAACATCATATTTTGAGAATAATTAACTTTTTGGAAAACTGAATAAAAATGACCACATGAATGGTCAAATGTGAAGCTTATTTTGTTTAAGCTGCTAGGAACCAGCTTATGGGCTTATCAGATCAGTTAGATCTCGATAAGCTTAACTCAACAAAGTAAAAATAATAACAAATCAAATAAGTGAAAAACCAAGAATAAGCTGATGAATCAAATAAGCAAAGCCAAACTACGAATCAGATTACACAAACCGTAATACACAATAGCATCATTCAATCAGTAAAGCAACAAATATTCAAATAAACCAGTAATACTGAAACTACAAACATACAGATAAATCTTAAACAAAAATCATATCAAAGATCTTAACTGTACCATCTTAGCAGATTATTAGATCTCTCAAACCACAAAAAAAGTAAATCAAGAGTAGATTTCTTAAACGAACTCATCATATAACTAAACTACTCATCTCAGTATGCATAAAATAAAAACAGTAACATTTAACAAAAGCCAAATAAAACTCCATTCGTCACTTTTAAAGCAGATTCACGAACATATTAAGTAACATAGCATACTATCCAAACTAACATTAAACTGTAACAGGCTAAATCAAAATCCAATTCAAGATTAAACATCAGATAACTCAAAATTACCTAATCAAAATCAATCCTCAACCAAACATTATCAGATTCATAAACAATCACAACTTTATATAAATCAAGCAGATACTAATACGCAATAACTACTCAAGTATCTAAATCATATTATCATTTAAACAAAAGTTAATCTATTTAACATGTAAAATAAAAGAGATTGGCACCTTTTTGAAGATTTCCTTTGAGTAGTAGGTTGTGTTGAACAACCTAAGAACCCGAATCTACACCTCCAAACACCATAAATCGAACCACCTTATCATTCGAGCCAGGCAAAACACTTGAACAATACTTCGAACCATTCAATGATTCGATCCAACAACTTTTTATAAACTTAAACAGTAGGTTTAAGTTTTTATCCCCAATCTCACTTTATCATTCAAATAAGCTATTAATGAAGCTTATTTAAACAATATTCGTTAATAACATTAAGCTTAATATAAATGTAGATTCGTATAAACTTTTAACAATATTTAATCAAAACTGAAGAACAAAATTGAACAAAATCTTGAACGAGATCTTTTATTAATATCAAAAGTAACAGTACAATTTGAAAATTAAAGAAAATACAAATCTAACACTAAACTAACATTATAACTTTAGAGTAAAAAGAGGGATGATGATTACAAGTAAAATAAGGGTTTTTATAGCCATCCCAATGCTGTTGAGGAGGTATATTCGCATCTTCTTCAGCATATTCCTCTTCAATATAAGCCCTTAGATCATCTTTCTCTCTCTTGTGGTTGATCGGATGGTTGATAGGACACAACTAGCACACGGATTGCCAACGTGGCATTCGTTTGTGCTAGTTGTGTTAGTTTGAAGCCTCTTGATTGGCGGAATAGGGAGAATGAGCTGTTTCTTCCAGTAGAAATCTGCCACGTATCCTAGCTAGCCCACTCTTCTCTTCCTTAAAATTGGGGGATTTAATTCCCCCACACTTGAATCGCACGTGGGATGAAAAGCCCCATTTTATTTTGACTAATCAATAAACTAGGGTTTGTGGGAACAGTGTTATTTGTGACAGGATATTTTTGGGGAAGGAGATGGGAGATAAGCATAGAGAGTATCGCCATTTTTTTATTTGTGTGAGAAAACATGTGGAAGTAAATGGATATGAGTGGGTGACGGTTTATTAAATATGTGTGTATTGTGAATTGTTGACTGAATTATTGAAAAGTTAAAAACCTTACATACGTTTCATTTAACCAGCAAACCACAATGGGTCTTAAGGCCCATTATACATCCCATTCTTCCCATTTGTAAAATGAAGTGAAAAATGAATTTGGGCTTTTTACTTTCATCCGTTTATTAATAGTACTTTGGGCCTATTGGGCTTTGACCCAAAAGTGACAAGTTTTATTTCCTCAAATGGGCTTTTCAGGCCCAATAAGCTCATGTAGGACCCACTTGGTAAATAATCTTTTGCTAGAATTAAATCCTCGAAAACGAACTTGATTTTGGCTTCATTGATCTTTTCTTCAAACTTCGTGCCGGTTTTTGTCGGTTTTCGCGAACTTTGGTACCTACACACATCAAACAACAAACAAGCATATACAAGGCATTTTCGATACATTATTTGCATATATTGAATGTTTATTGATACAAATGATATGAGTAAAATCACTCATATCAAACTCCCCCTTGCTAAGCAATTGTCGTGTCCTCACGCAATGATAAAATAAAACACTAGCTACACCATTATTCAACTTATGACACTTTATTTTGCAAAGACATAATGTATTGCTTTCATTATTGAAAAATAACTTTAAGGATCATAAAACTCAAATAGATTCATCGTCCCCGACTTTTCACTTTTCCATGCCAAGTGCAAAAACAAGATCATTGTCAATCATAAGCCCCAAAATTAAACCAACTCATACAAGTAATTTGTGTTAAACTCAATCTCCTATTATTCCTAATTGTATCTCTAGATTTTATTTGTCATTCACCCAAAGGATCATTTGACTTTATTTTGATATTTATTAGTCCAAAAATGAAGGCAAGAACGGTGTAAACTCAACACTTAAAACCTAACCTCGACTTCAAAAATCGTTGTCACTAAAGAAAGCCCACATCAAGGATAACTTAACACGATTTAGGGATAAATCCTAGACCCGAAATTTGGCTAATATGGCTACTTAAAAGCAACAATAAAACCTCCAAAATCAATTATGACCTTATTAATGGAGTTAGCAACAATCACATCATAACACCTTGTGGCTCTTTAAGATGCAATTGTGCTCCTTATTTAAAATCCACACCCTAAGGCTCCTTGGACAAAAATAAGGGAATTGACTTCACCATCCCACCTTACGGATCATGATGATGAAGTAATTTTTATTCAACACGCCCCTTGACATACACCCTAAGGCTCTAATGACAAGGTTAGTGCTACATGACTCCCACCCGAAGGCTCCTAGAGAACATGTTTTTATTTATTCTTCTTATTAATATGATATGTATAGTAAGCCAAATTTCCGCAATCCCATGATCAAAAGTCCATGACGCTGACACCCTTAATGTGTTCTCACTTTAATCACAAGGTAAGAAAAAGGAGTTACGAGTTAAGATATCAAGCCTAAACCGCTAAAAACTTCATTTATTAAGAAATTATTATTCAAGCGTGGAAAGTAAATACGAGGAGATTAAATCAAACACAAAAATACTTGCACAAAGAAGAATTTAACCTTAGAAACTTATGATTGAACTCTATCATCTCTTGTTCTCCATATTATAAAATTTCAAAAATGTGAAATCAATGGATACTTAGCCTATTAAATCAAAGTTTTGGGTTTTCAAGTCATCTATAGGATCTTGCATCTTCTTATACTCTTTCAAGTTTTAGAATTTGCGTTTTAAAGTTCCCTTGATAAACGAATTTCTAGGATCAATTATAGGAGCTTGCGAAAAGTTCTTGTTCTTAACTCGTATGAATTAATACTTCCGCGTTTTAAAGCTCCCTATATAAAAGCCTAGCAAAACTTAATTCAAATACGTTAAGGAAAAGCTAAGGTTAAAAACCGAGTCGAGTCAAAAACTACTTTTATTTTCACCAACGGAAAGCCTACATTCGTGTCAAAAGCACTGATTTTATTTATTAAAACTTAAAAATAACACTAAAAATTTAAAATTTTATTGAAAAATGAGAAAACTACTACGTTTAGACACGACAAAAGCAATTGCAAGCGATTATATCGATTGACTCCCCCATGCTAAAACCAAACATTGTCCTCAATGTTTCTTAGCTCAAGAGTAACACCCCTTGCTAAAACACGAAGAGTCTAATGCAAAATCCTAGCATGGAAAGAGTACGCAAATCTATAAGCCGTTTATTAATTATGCCTCAAGATAAAACGTTAGTCGATAAAAATCAAGGGATAGAAAGTGTGCCCCTTTTTGGCATTCAAAGAATGGAAGATCAAGTGGACCGGCAAAAACCGAACACGAGAGTCTTCAAATATTAGGGTCATACCTAAGATTTACAACACAACAAAACACGAGCACGAGCTTGAAAGATCAAGCCTTATTAGTTGTTAGAAAATAGAAAGAAGATAGAAAGTATGGGACTCCCCCACAAGGCACCTCGTTTTTGTTAACCGAGTCATGAGCTCGACTCGATCCCCGCATTCATTGGTCCTTAGGGAAAATGGTGAAAACCGGCATAATGGAATAGAATCCATGATAAAGCGTGATGCCGGGGTCAAAGATTACATCCTCGTTGTCGGATGACAAACGAAAGGACAAAACTTCAACACAAATCTCTAAAAACAGATGGTAGTCACAAATAATGGTATGGATGTAGCATGCTCCCCGAGATAAACTCGCACCAAGATGATTAAAAAGTCTTTCAATTATTGCATCGGTGAAAGGCCGAGATTTCCCTAAATCAACGATTCTGGGGTCGAATACCTCGTCCTCGGTGAAGAAAGGAATAGACAACATGGTGTCGTCCCCCCATGCTAATCCTAAATCATATGAAGCACATGGTAATGGTGGTATAAAAGTCTCAACACTAGTGGTTTCAACTTGCATGACTTTATTGACCTTATCACTCTTAGGAATGTGAACAAAGGGGTCATGGTACTCAAAATGAGTCGCATGAAAAACCCGCACATTAAGATCAAAGCGAGTGGGAAGGATAATTGGAGCAAAAGTAATTTCTCCCTCCGGGTCAATATTGTCATCATCATAAATCCGGTGATCAAACCAAGAATCTTCATCACCGTCATTAGACGCTTCCTCAAATTCCGAAGGAATGTCTATATAAAGAAACTCATCAACCTCCTTAAAGAAAAGATCATCATCACAAAGGTTGTGAGATGTAGGAAGTATGATGCTCTCAAAATCCTCTTGAAACAATGGATTATTGTTCAATGAAGCTTCAAAGAGAGGATTTGAGTAAGTCACAAAAGTGTCGTCATCCTTATCATCACAAGAAATATCCGACAAAGTATCGATGTATCACACTCGGATACAAGATCATCATTCTCATTAGAAGGTAATTCATCGGAGAATTCCTCGAGAATGGTAGGTAAAGCACGAGAATCACGTTCGATCTCGAGATCGGAAACGTCTTCACTTCCCCATGGAAGTGGATCAATGATAGCAAAAAGTTCATCGATGAACTTATCACATGAATAGTCACTAACCTCACTCGGTGTGAAGCTAGGAATCAAAGGCTCTTCAACGGAAGATTGTGCCTTCGGAACATCAATTTGATCCTTAGAAGAGAGTGAAAATGAGTCCATTTTCAAAGATTTTTCAATTAAAGCAATATCACTCTCGGGATCAAAATTCTCACTAACAAACTCACAAGCATCAAATGGCTCACTTAAGTAATCATCAATTTGTTTTTCAATCTTATCATCCTCGTGTGAATTGAGTGTAGATGAGGAAAGGTTACAACATGTTTCAACATAGCAAGCTTCTTCATTTAAATTTAACTTTCCTTTATCACAAATAGAAGTTTCCAAAATTGGAAAAACACCTTTATCAAAAAGAGCTTTCTTGTTACTTTCAATTGTTTCAATAAGTTTCACACTTTCAACTTTCTTAGAAGCAAATCTTGGAATCTTTTCCGGTTTAAAAACAATGCTTTTATCACCATAAAACAATTTAATTTCCTCTTTCCTCATATCAACTTGAATTTGAGCCGTGCACAAAAATGGTCTTCCTAAAATAATAGGCACACGAGGATTGGTCTCATAATCAACTATAGCAAAATCGGCTAAGTACAAGAAATTTCCCACTTTCATAATGACATTTTCCGCTATACCAACCGGTCGAGTGGTGGTACCATTAGCAAGCTCAATGATCATACGAGTGGTACTAAGTGGTGCATAGTCAATGGTTTTCCAAAGGGCTAGGAGCATTATGTTAATGCTAGCTCCTAGATCGGCTAGGCCTTTGCAAACCCCAAGCTCATTGAAAACACAAGGTATCAAGAATTGACCCGGATCTTTATACTTCTCGGGAAGGAAATCAAAGAAAACCGAGGTACTAATCATATTCAAAGTAGCCTTAGTGACTTCTAGAAAAGTTTCCTTAGGTGGAGGACTAAACTCATTCAACTTCATCTAAATTTCCACAATCATCATAAACGGTTATGGCCTTAAGCTCTCGCTTTCGGGTTTGGAATGGTATTACTAGGTAAGCAACCCGAAGAAGTAGATGGTTTAGACATGAATCCCTCAAACATCGAAAGCAATTTATTTTAACTTTGTTCCAAACTTTGGTGCATACGATTTTGACTTTGTTCTAACCTTTGTTGATTAAGCTCAATCTTCTTATTTTGCCCTTTAATCGTATTTTGAAAATCGAGTCTCAAAGTATTAATTTGCCCTTGAATGTAATTTTGTAAAGCTTTCATATTTGCCTCATTTGATTTAATGTAGCTTGACAAATCATATTGATTATTGCTTTGAAAACCTTGATTGTTTTTTTAACACCCCCAAATTTACACGCAGCGGAATACATCTTTGGGTGCTAAACAATGATACTACAACACATAATTTATAAAGAACGACTCGAAAAGAGACGTTTTAGATTTATCGTTCCCAAAACATTTGTCAGAGTAGCGTAGTCCCAAGATATCGTAACCGAAGTACAACCAAAACAAAAGATTTAAATTGTTTTGAACAAAAGGAACGACAAATATTCAAAGAGTTTATATACAAAGTAGTGCACAACATTCATTCCCGTGGCTTCCAAGCTTCACCCTTCCTGATTACCTGGAATACATGTGAGAAAATCATCAGCAAAAATGCCGAGTGAATCTATAGGTTTATATAATCATTTTGAACACAAGCCAAGATTATAAGTTGTGGCATACTTGAAGGCAACAAGCATCAAATAATAATTTGCATCAACAATAATAATTGTATATAGCATAAATTGCAATAAGCTCATGGAACCGAGCCCTTAGACACTCCCTTTAGAGGTCTGATAAGACAGTAGATTTATTAATTGTCAGTTACCTCCAGATTATTGGTACATTGCCGTATACCTGACTTCTCAATACAATATGTTCAAACAGTGTGGAGGTCGGGCCTAAGCTTCTATGACAAGTCCACAAAAACTGAACCGGGGCGGCTTCCCCCATAGATCTATTAATTGTACTAGCGGTTAACCCATCATAGGTTAATTAACGGTCCATAATTGAGGTTTTACAAAGGCAATCACTTAATGCAATTTAAAGGCAACCACGGGTCCATTCATAAAGGGACAAGCATACCATAAAAATCTTTTGTTCTAAGTTTACAAAACATGTATTCCCCCTCGCGGGTTTTTAAAATATTTGAATGAGCTCAAACGAGGCTATAGACTCACCTTAGTACTTATAGTAGTTGAAGACAATCGCCGACGATAGTAGATGCCCGATAATCACGATAACCGCAACCTAGCAAATAAGGTGCGTAATTTAATAATAGACTCGAGAAATAAACGATACTTAATAAAATCAAACTCGAACTCATAAAACCACAATACACTCGAGAGTAAACGATATAAATAACTTCATTATACTTTACTACTCATTTACTTTACCATTTTATACTTTTAACAAAATCCGCCGGTACATACTACATGTACTAGTTTATTTACCCCTTTTAAACTTGTCAACCGTTTATGAAACGACACGATAAACTAACTTACTATATATAGAAAGTCCTCCTACAAGTTTATCAAATGAAATTACTTTTAAAGTCCTTTACTCGACTCATTTTCAAACTACAAAATCCAGACAGATTTACGTTAAATTTTCATACAACCGTTTTAACTTATTTAAACGACTCCGTTTACAAAACCGACACTCGGGTTTTAAAGTAAACTCAACCTAATAAATAAATACCTCATTAACAGTAGGTTACACATTTCAAAACTTCCATTTAGAGTCCCCGAGATTCGATCCAAATATCGACAACAACTATATGTAGTGTCGATACTCGTCTCCCGGTACACGATTATTCAAAACATCATAACTTCGCGCTCGTTTTGAGTTAGAAGCTCTACCTTATATCAAATCGAAGCTAAGGAAATTATCTACAACCCTAGGCTATAAGTTAAGTCATTTTCAAAACATAAAAATTCGGATTTTTCAGTTTACCTACTGCTATAAAATGGGTACCAAAATCTTGTACAAAATCAACTTTTTGACCACAACCAACCATAGAAATGGTCATTCCTATACTCTAACATCATCATACATCCACCATAACATCAAAATCATAACAAAAATAAAAATCTTTGGATCAAAATATAGCTTTTAACAAGATTTCTAGCAAGAACCACCATGGATCATGCTAAAAACACCATGCATAACCATGGCTTCCACCTACCAACATCAAGAAAATAAAAAGTGCTTGCATGTGTAAAATTTTTATACCTATGTGATCCTTGATCAAAAATAGAGATGGGTCTATGCTTGGTTTAGCTAAATTCAACCTCAAACTTGAGATAATTGGAAAAATGTATGGATTTGGGTGTGTGGGTTGAGTTTCGGCAAAAGCAAGAGAAAAGGAGAGAGAAAGAAAATTTTTGGAAGTGAAAAAGTGTGTGTGTGTGTGTTTAATTTTTAAATTTTAGTTAGTGGGGTGAGGACCAAAGTGCAATTTGGCAAAAGTTTGGTTAAAAATGCAAATAATTAGCAAAAAGGTGGGAAATTGTCACTAGTAAATTTTTGAAAATATTTACGGGGCTCGGGTTTCGTAAAAATACTAAAAAGTTTAAACGCACACGAAAATTAATGATATAACGACTCGATACGTAATTAAAACGATATCGTCGAAAATATTAAATATCGAAACGATCGATAATAAAATATAAAATTATGGGCATCCGTCGGTATCGCGATCACTAGTAGTCCTCGTTGCTCGTCAAAATATTAAAATAAAATATTTAATATCGATTTCAACTTAAACCGTTAAACATAATAATATTTAACGTCATAAATACTTCAAAAATATTTGAAAAGTAAGAATTAAATAATGACCTTATTTTGTGGGTTTTACATCCTCACCACCTTAGGAGAGCACCGTCCCGGGGCTTACTTCTCCTTAGGTCCGTCTACGAATAAATGCGGATACTTGCTCTTGAAGTAGTCCTCTCGCTCCCAAGTGTATTCGGGTCCATGTCGGGAATTCCATCGTACTTTCACTATCGGGATCCGATTTTGCTTAAGCCGTTTCACCTCTCGATCCATAATCTCCACCGGTTCTTCAATAAAATGTAGCTTGTCGTCCAGTTGAATCTCCTTCAGTGGAATTATCAAATTCTCGTCCGCCAAACACCTCTTAAGATTAGAAACGTGAAAAGTATTGTGAATAGCACTTAACTTCTCTGGCAATTCCAACTTAAATGCCACAGGACCAACTCGATCAATAATCTTGAATGGACCAATATAACGTGGACTAAGCTTTCCTCGCTTGCCAAATCGAATTACTCCTTTCCAAGGTGATACTTTCAACATAACCATATCGCCAATATCGAACTCCAATGGTTTTCTCCTCTTATCTGCATAACTCTTCTGCCTACTACGAGCTGTTAATAAACGATTCTTGATTTGCACGATCTTCTCAGTCGTTTCTCTAATCAATTCAGGACCCGTCAACTGACTTTCTCCAACTTCACACCAACCAACTGGTGATCTACACTTTCGCCCGTAAAGTGCTTCAAAAGGCGCAGCCTTAATACTTGCATGATAACTGTTGTTGTATGAGAACTCCACCAAAGGTAAGTGTCGATCCCAACTACCTCCAAAGTCTATTACACACGCTCGTAACATATCCTCCAAGGTCTGAATAGTCCTTTCACTTTGTCCGTCTGTTTTCGGATGATACGCGGTGCTCATATCCAACTGAGTCCCGAAAGCTCGCTGAAGCGATTTCCAAAACTCAGATGTGAACCGACTATCTCGATCAGAAATAATTGACAAAGGAACTCCATGCCTACAAACAACTTCCTTCAAATACAACCGAGTAAGTTTGTCTAAGTCATCAGTTTTCTTTATCGGCAAGAAATGAGCCGACTTAGTCAACCGATCTACAATCACCCAAATCATATCATAACCACTAGAAGTTCTCGGAAGTCCCGAAACAAAGTCCATAGTGATCTTCTCCCATTTCCATTCTGGAATTTCAGGTTGTTGCAGTAAACCCCAAGGTCTCTTGTGCTCAAACTTCACCTTAGCACACGTCAAGCATTTACTAACATAAGTAGCAATGTTAGCCTTCATATTCGGCCACCAGTAACATTTCTTCAAGTCTTGGTACATTTTATCCGATCCTGGGTGAATCGAATATTTAGACTTATGAGATTCGTGCATAACTAGATCTCTCAGTCCTCCATACACCGGTAACCACACACGATTCTCGAAATACCGAATTCCGTCATCACGAATTTCGAATATAGGTGTCATCCTTCTACCCAAGTCTTCATCTCTCACATTCTCTTCCTCCATCGCCTTAGTTTGAGCTTTAAGTATTCGATTAGATAAATCAGAATAAGTTTTCATGGCTAAAGCTCTAACCCTTTGGTTATTTCTCTGTCCTTCCTACTAAGTGCATCGGCAACTACATTCGCCTTGCCGGGATGATAGCAAATTTGAATGTCGTAATCACTCAACAATTCTACCCATCTTCTCTGCCTCATATTGAGCTCCTTCTGATCCAAAATATGTTGCAGGCTTTTATGATCAGTATATACCACACTCTTTGTACCGTAGAGATAGTGTCTCAAAGTCTAAGAGCAAAGACAACAGCTCCTAATTCCAAATCATGTGTAGTATAATTCTCCTCATGCTTCCTCAATTGACGAGATGCATACGCGATCACTTTCTCCCTTTGCATCAACACAGCACCAAAACCCTTACGCGATGCGTCACAATATACCACAAAGTCTTCAGCTCCGTCGGACAAAGCCAAAATTGGTGCAGAACACAGCTTCCGCTTCAAAGTTTGGAATGCTTCTTCTTCTTCTGAACCCCATTCATACTTCTTGTTTTTCTCGGTAAGTCTAGTAAGAGGTTTAGAAATTAAAGAGAATCCTTCAATGAATCGCTGGTAGTATCCAGCTAATCCCAGGAATTGTCTAACTTCAGTCGAGGTTGTAGGCCTATCCCAATCTCTAATAGCTTCAATTTTGGAAGGATCAACATGAACACCGCTATTATCGATCACGAGCCCAAGGAATTGGACTGAATCCAACCAAAAATCACACTTGGATAATTTCGCATACAACTTCTCCCTCTTCAACAACTCCAAAATAATCTTCAAATGACCTTCATGCTCCTCCCGACTTTTGGAATAAATCAGGATATCGTCGATAAATACAATCACAAACTTGTCGAGGTATGGTGTAACACCCCATTTTGGAAATGGAATATTACGCATATCATGGCGTGTCATCAAAGCATACAAGGATAAATGTCTAAGCATTATTCAACCATAAAAGGAAATACCGGAATCAAACATCGGTATCCCAAAGTAAAGCTCATCACACACAAACATAAATACTGTAAAAGGAAGGACGAAACAATGTCCAAAGCAACTGTATCAAAGTAAAGGAAATGCATAAAGTAAAGAAAGACAGTAAAGCTTCCAGTCCATATGCACCTACGTTTGAGATCTACGAGCGTCCCTGAGTACCTGCCGTTTTGGGAACATGAAAAGGAAAACGGCTGAGCAAGACGCTCAGTGCACGGATGTACAATAAAGCATGATATAGGATAAGCATGTAACATATAACAGCGGAAGACTAAGTACTGAGTAAACTGGTTAAGTAACATGAAAACTGGTTTTATAGTTTGAAAAGCCTTATGTTTAACCTGTGAAAACTGTTTTAACATATAAATACTATAGCCCATATAGGTCATGAAAAGGTCACGTGCATGAATACTTGGAGGGGTGACCTCATCATGCTGATTAGAGGGGATGCCTCTAATCAATATACTGGTTTGGGTAGGAGGGATCAGCTCCTTGTGAAGGGTGCAAGGCACACACCACATTCACCATGATAAACTGAATAAAACATGTAACTAGGATGCACCCATACGCCCCGACTGATATAATAATATGGCCAAACTGAAAAGGGACGCCACGAGCAATCACTCTGCCGTGGGGAAGTCATAACATCGGTGCCTCCAATGCTATGGTTATGGTACCTCCATAACTAGGTGAAACTGGTCATGCTTGTATATGGCTATAGTTTATGCTAAATTAACATAAGCAGTTCAAAACAATAAAACAAATGCTGGGGAAAACAGTTGGCTGCATACGGGGAAATCCTAATAAGGAAGGAATGTCCATACTGAAAGGACGGGAATCCGTACCTCAAGTCCAGTGAAATGAACGGAAGAAAGACTCCTACTTCTGGATCACTAACGCTACATGAATACATACGTGTATAAGTATCGATTCACTGATTACGTACTGGGTTCTGTGTCTCGTTATAGCTGATTTGGTATGTTTTAGGTCATGGTTCACTGTTTAAAGCCTTAAACTGTGTTTATCTTGTATTTCTGGTTTATCTGATTAAGTATTACTGTTGTTTCATGCATTAATATACTTACTGTATAATAATAAGTAACTTTCCAAAAATAGCAGGTTTCCAAAAATAGAAAGTTTCCAAAAATAGAAAGTTTCCAAAAATAGAAAGTTTCCAAAAATAGAAAGTTACCAAAAATAGAAAGTTTCCAAAAATAGAAAGTTTCCAAAAATAGAAATTTTCCAAAAATAGAAAGTTTCCAAAAATAGAAAGTTTCCAAAAATAGAATTTACTGCCTAAAATAGATTAGTTTCTAAAAATAGAAAGTTTCCAAAAATAGATCAGCTGCCTTAATTAAATAAGTTTCCATATATAGAAGGTTTTCATAATTAGATTAGCTGCCTGAAATAGATTGATTTCCATATATAGAAGGTTTCCATAATTAGATTAGTTGCCTTATTTAATTAAGTTTCTATAAATAGAAGTTTCCATAATTAGAATTAAGCTGATTTCATAAGCTAACATGTAAGTCTAAGTGTTATAAGCTTACTACTTAAGTCATATGATATAGTGTATAGTTTAATTATTATTTCATGTATTTTAATTAAACTATAGGTTAAGCATTTTAATTAAAGTATAACATGTATTAATTAAAATGAAATGAAAATACTTAGGTTAAAATGTGTATTATTATTAATAATAATATAACCTAAGTCATGTCTAAATTAATTAATTATAGGCATATTTTAATAATTAATTAATTATAACTTATAACATAAAATACTTAGGTTAAATTAATGTCATGATAAACTAATAATTAAAATAACCTAAGTCATGATTTAATTAATATTTCATGTTATTAATTAATTATATCCTAAGTTCATGATTCATAAAAATTACATGTAACATAGAAAATGATTTTAACCAACGAACCATGAATCGGGTATGAATTCGACACCGTACCCCGGGCCAAACCCGGGGCACACGTGTCCCCTTGCTGCCGTGGGTCCCACATGAGCCAACCAAGACCAATTGTGGTCTTGGTGGTGGCGGCAATAGCAAACCAAACCCCCCTCGGGTTTGTTTTGCTAGGCGGCTAGAAACAAACACCCCTTTAAATCATTCCTTGATTTTATTTAATACCAAAACATGTTAGATCAATGATTAATTATCTTGTTTTCATAAGAAAAATAATAACATGTTCATGAAAATAATCAAAGATTAAAAGAATTAAAAGAATTAAAAAGAAGGGTTAGAAAGGTATACCACTATGTAGCTTGGAAAAAGGATGAACAAACACGTATTCTAACACTTGTTTTTAAGATCAAAATCAATCAAACACCCTCTTATGGTGGTGTATAGGTGGCGGCACAAAGGAGGCAAAAAGGAGAGGAGAAAACTCTTTTTAGGGTTTTGATGTTTATTTCTTGAAAATGGAAAATGAAAACATGTTTTTACTTTTACCCCCCTTAACTTGTAAAGTCCATGGGCTAAGCCCATTTCATGCATGTGTGCCGTGGGTATGGGGGCCCCACATGGGGTACCCGTACCTTTCTCGTGTCCCGATGTTTCGTGTTCGTTCGTGGTTAAACGTGCTCGTGTTTAACGTGTTTCTGTTTAATCTAACGTGTCGTTTATCGTAAACTTAACGCTCGTAAATATATTATAAGTATTTACGTAATTATTTTAGTTAGTATTTTAAATGGTGTTCATGATTTAATTATGTTCACGTGATATATTATTAACTGTTTATCATGGGTTCGTACGTAATCGATACTTGTCATGACATACACGTATGCACTTGCTTGATTATTAGCACATGAATGTGATCAATACTACATGAGGTAAGTTTTAATCTAGAACGTACGATCTTAAGGGCACTATTCATGGTAAAAGCATGCGGGTTTTACAATTCTTCCCCCCTAAAAAGAATAATTCGTCCCCGAATTATAGATAAAGTAAGCTGAAAAGAAGTGACATACCCGAACTCAAAATATGAAGTGAGGGTAAGAAGCCCGGATAGACTCCTCTGTTTCCCAAGTGGCTTCCCGCTCGGTATGGTCCCTCCAAAGGATTTTGACGAAAGGAATCGTCTTCCTTCTCATGACTCGTTCTTGTCTGTCGAGTACTCGTTCGGGTTCTTCTATAAACGTGAGATCTTCACGTATCTGTTCTAGTGGATACTGAACCATGTGAAGGGGATGATAATTGTACCCTCTGAGTAAGGACACATGGAACACGTTATGCACGTGCGAAAGCTGGGGAGGTAACTCCAATCGGTAAGATACTTCGCCGATTCGTTCAACGATATCAAATGGTCCGATGAACCGAGGACTGAGTTTTCCTTTGATCCCGAAGCGTTTAACACCACGTGCCGGCGAAACCTTGAGGAAGACGTGATCTCCCACATTAAAATGTATGTCCCTACGATGCTTATCGGCGTAACTCTTCTGACGTGACCGTGCTTCCTGCAGTTTCTGTTTAGCTACCTCAATCTTCTGGTTGGTCATTTCTATAATCTCTGGTCCTTCAAGTGTTCGCTCTCCCACTTGATCCCAGCAAGTTGGAGCGCGACACTTTCTGCCATACAACATTTCGAAAGGAGCACATTTGATACTTGCGTGCCAGCTGTTGTTGTATGCAAACTCAATTAAACAGATGCAATCGTCCCAATCACCTGTCCATTCCAACGCACACGACCTTAACATATCTTCCAATGTCTGAATTGTTCGCTCCGACTGTCCGTCCGTTTGAGGATGAAAGGCTGTGCTCAGCTTAAGTTGTGTACCCCAAGCTTTTTGCAGACCTTTCCAGAATCGCGACGTGAAACGAGGATCTCTGTCTGAGACGATGCTGGAGGGAGTGCCGTGGAGTCTCATGATCTCCCTTCTGTACGTATCTGCGAGTTTACTTACCGGATCTTCCTTGCGTATCGGTAAGAAATGAGTTGATTTGGTGAGTCGATCAACGATGACCCAAATAGCATCGTGCTTCTTCTTGGTAGGCGGAAGACCGGTAACAAAATCCATGGTGATTTTGTCCCACTTCCACTCTGGAATATCCAACGGTTGAAGGAGACCGCCAGATCGCTGATGTTCAATCTTAACCTGCTGACAGGTAAGACATTTGGAGACATACGTGGCTACATCCTGTTTCATACCACTCCACCAAAAGTGCTGTCTGATGTCATGGTACATTTTTGTCGACCCAGGATGTATAGAAAATGGGGAGCTGTGAGCTTCAGCTAACAATGCTTCCCGGAGTTCTTGATTGTCAGGAACACAAAGTCTCGTGCCCTGCCAAATGATACCGTCTGCATCCATTCTGAATTCTGTCTGCTTCTCCAAATTCTGAATTATCGCCCAAATCTCTCCATCATCCTTCTGCGCTTCCTTGATCCTAGTCAGTAACTCAGGTTCTACTGTAAGATTCGCCCAGTATCCGTGCTGCCCACGTACCATGATTTCGATGTCTAGCCTCTCCAAGTCTCTTATGTTTTGTTCCTTGATCTCAATGCCGTTTATCATTCCGGACTTTCTGCTGAGTGCATCTGCTACTACATTAGCTTTCCCGGGATGATACTGTAGGTTAATATCATAATCCTTCAACAGTTCCAACCATCTCCTTTGTCTCATGTTCAATTCTCGCTGTGTGAAAATATACTTCAAGCTCTTGTGATCCGTGAAAATGTCGCATGATTCTCCGTATAAGTAATGCCTCCATATCTTCAACGCGAACACCACTGCAGCAAGTTCCAGGTCATGCGTAGGGTAGTTTTCTTCATAGGGCTTAAGCTGCCGTGAAGCATACGCGATCACTTTCCCATGTTGCATGAGAACACAGCCCAGTCCCTTCCCCGATGCATCGCTATAGATCTGAAATCCACCTGTACCAGATGGGAGAGTAAGAATAGGTGCAGATACTAACTTCTGCTTTAGGTCTTCGAAGCTCTTCTCTCGTTCTTCCGTCCAGACGAATTTCTCTCCTTTTCGCATCAGTTTGGTGAGAGGCAATGCCAGCCGAGAAAAGTTCTCTACGAATCTTCGATAATATCCAGCTAAGCCTAAGAAACTGCGGACTTCTGTCGCTGATGTTGGTCTTGGCCATTTAGTGATAGCCTCAACCTTCGCTGGGTCCATAGTGATCCCTTCTGCTGATACAATGTGACCTAAGAATGCCACCTTGTTTAACCAGAACTCACACTTGGAGAATTTCGCATACAACTGCTTCTGACGAAGAATCTGTAGTACAGTACGGAGATGATCTTCGTGTTCCTCCGTGGACTTTGAGAATATCAAGATGTCATCGATGAATACAATGACAAATTTATCAAGGAATTCATGGAAGATTCTGTTCATCAGATCCATGAATACTGCTGGAGCGTTAGTCAGGCCGAATGGCATGACTACAAACTCATAATGGCCATAGCGGGTACGAAAAGCAGTCTTGGCAATATCCTGCTCTTTAACCCTTAGTTGATGGTAGCCTGACCTTAGATCGATCTTTGAGAAATGTTTGGCTCCTTGAAGTTGGTCAAACAGATCGTCTATACGTGGCAGTGGATATCTGTTGCGGATGGTAATCTTATTAAGTTCACGGTAGTCAATGCAAAGTCGCATGCTGCCGTCCTTCTTCTTAACGAACAAGACCGGTGCGCCCCATGGAGATGCGCTCGGTCTAATGAACCCTCGTTCAAGAAGTTCCTGCAATTGGTCCTTCAGCTCTTTTAGCTCTATGGGAGCCATACGATACGGAGCCTTAGAGATTGGCTCAGCTCCTGGAACAAGGTCGATGTTGAACTCCACTTCTCTTGCAGGTGGTATGCCTGGAAGTTCATCTGGGAAGACGTCTTGAAATTCTGAAACTACTGGTTGATCCTGAATCGATGGGGATTCAGCATCCATGTCATGAACCGTAGCGAGATTACCTTCGCAGTCATGTGACAGTAATGCACGTGCTTGCAAGGTAGATATGACTTGTACAGACCGTCCGGGTATGAACCCGTTATGGATGTACTCTGGTGCATTAATGTCGCCGAAGATCACTCGATTAGAGTGGCAGTCTATGGTAGCATGGTGCTTGGATAGCCAATCCATGCCGAGAATCATATCAAACTCAATCATGTCTAGAGGAAGTGCATCTACTGCACGAACTTTATCGTCAAACTCTAAAGGAAGACTCTTGTATACATGAGTTATTAATACAGAGTCCCTCAGAGGCGTGGAAATGGTAAGCTTAGTTTCTAATGGCAAGGGAAGTGTCCTGATGTTCTTAGCATAAGTAGTGGAAACAACTGAATGAGTGGCACCCGTGTCGAACAGAACACATGCAGCCTGACCGTACATATACAAAATTCCAGTAATGGTACCTGAAGATTTGTTTGCCTGATCGCGCGATGTCGTGTAGACACGCCCAGTGGTAGGAGGCGGTTTAGTATCAGCATGACCCGAAGTACCCTCCATTTCACCCTTACGGCAATCTCTCATACGATGGCCAGGGAGGCCGCACTTGTAGCACGCGTCGGAGTCACGACGACATGGGCCAGGGTGTCTGCGATGGCAGGTGCTGCAAAGAGGATGAGTGAATCCTCCAGCAGGAGTCCTTGCTTGCTGAGGGCCAGTGTTAGCTGAACGGTTGGGCTGAGAACCCCTGTGGTTCTGGTCCCTTCCGTTACCGTGGTTCCTGATAGAGATTAACATGGTGTCAGCATGAGAGATATAACATGAAATCATAAGAAGATGCGTAAATAGTAGGACCTGTTGTTGTTGGACTGTCCCGCATTGTTATGGTAATTGTCATTACCGCTGCGCCTTTCCACAACAGAACGGTCGTTAGAGTGACCGTTTCCTTTGGGCTGATTGGGCTGCTGCTGAGTAGCCGGCTGAGACCGGTCCCCAGTTTTCTGCCTGGAAGATACAGTTTAAGATTATAGACATATAACGATAGGATGCGGTCTGGTTAACGCTAGAACTTGAAATGTTTTACCTCTTGTCGGGTCTTTCTGCTTCCCCGAACTCATCACGTTCCTGCAACATCTCAAGCTTTCTTGCTGCGTCAGCCACCTGTGCTACCGTATTGAACGTAGCACATACTAGATTGTTCGCAACCGAGGTGCGAAGTGCCCACCTAAAATGGTGTGCCTGCTCCTCAGGAGTACCAGCCGCTGCTCCTAGAAAACCAGCAAGGCGGAGAAAGCGCTGCATGAATTCGTTGCTATTCTCGCCCTGTCTCTGACGTATCCCGTGGTATTCACGCTTGAGTTTGTCCTGCTCTGCCTTAGGAAAGAACTGTTCCATCACTCTCTCCTTGAATTGGGCCCATGTCAAACCAGCGACCCATTCATCACCTCCTTCTGACTGCGTCAAAGCTAGCCACCAGTTGAGTACATCGCCTTCAAACCTGTAGCACGCCAATCTTGCCTTGAAGGCGGGGTCACATCCCATAGCATTGAATATTTTCTCAATGTGAGTCAGCTAGCTTTCCGCATCGCTGGGGCTATCAGTCTTTTCAAAAGCTCTCGGACGGAGCTTGTTAAATCTTTCCAACCATACCGCTAGAGTCACTGGGGGAGGAGGAGGAGGAGGTGCCTGATTCTGCGGCTGCTGATTATTGGCAGCTTGGACTTCAGCACGAATGTCATTTCTCAGTTGAGGAAGTAAGGCTTGTATGGCAGCCTGAATCGCAGCATTGAGCTGCTCTTGCTCGCGTGTGAGAACCATCTGACAGTATAACATAACATATGATTAACAGTTCAAACATAAAATATATAAAAGAAAAATTTTATGCCAAAATTTCACGAGACAAATTTTATGCAAGAAAATCTTTGTATGAATGCATGATGCAGTTTTATGAAAACTTTTGATGCTCGAGAGTGAACGCCTCCGGTCAGTTCACTCAAAATAAAAGACATATCGAGGGGACGCCTATGGGTCGGTCCCAAATCTAAAAGTTTCGATAAAACACATGCGACTAAATAGGGCCAGCCCTGTACCAACCATTACTTAGTCAAAAACCCTGTAACAATGACATGTATATGTATGCTTAAAAATGATGAATGCATGAAAACAACTGTCAGTTCTAGGAAGACCGTAGTGACTACCCACTAATCACAGGTCATATTTGAGAGCCTACAGGTCGAAGCCTTGGCTCTGATACCATAATTGTAACACCCCATTTTGGAAATGGAATATTACGCATATCATGGCGTGTCATCAAAGCATACAAGGATAAATGTCTAAGCATTATTCAACCATAAAAGGAAATACCGGAATCAAACATCGGTATCCCAAAGTAAAGCTCATCACACACAAACATAAATACTGTAAAAGGAAGGACGAAACAATGTCCAAAGCAACTGTATCAAAGTAAAGGAAATGCATAAAGTAAAGAAAGACAGTAAAGCTTCCAGTCCATATGCACCTACGTTTGAGATCTACGAGCGTCCCTGAGTACCTGCCGTTTTGGGAACATGAAAAGGAAAACGGCTGAGCAAGACGCTCAGTGCACGGATGTACAATAAAGCATGATATAGGATAAGCATGTAACATATAACAGCGGAAGACTAAGTACTGAGTAAACTGGTTAAGTAACATGAAAACTGGTTTTATAGTTTGAAAAGCCTTATGTTTAACCTGTGAAAACTGTTTTAACATATAAATACCATAGCCCATATAGGTCATGAAAAGGTCACGTGCATGAATACTTGGAGGGGTGACCTCATCATGCTGATTAGAGGGGATGCCTCTAATCAATATACTGGTTTGGGTAGGAGGGATCAGCTCCTTGTGAAGGGTGCAAGGCACACACCACATTCACCATGATAAACTGAATAAAACATGTAACTAGGATGCACCCATACGCCCCGACTGATATAATAATATGGCCAAACTGAAAAGGGACGCCACGAGCAATCACTCCGCCGTGGGGAAGTCATAACATCGGTGCCTCCAATGCTATGGTTATGGTACCTCCATAACTAGGTGAAACTGGTCATGCTTGTATATGGCTATAGTTTATGCTAAATTAACATAAGCAGTTCAAAACAATAAAACAAATGCTGGGGAAAACAGTTGGCTGCATACGGGGAAATCCTAATAAGGAAGGAATGTCCATACTGAAAGGACGGGAATCCGTACCTCAAGTCCAGTGAAATGAACGGAAGAAAGACTCCTACTTCTGGATCACTAACGCTACATGAATACATACGTGTATAAGTATCGATTCACTGATTACGTACTGGGTTCTGTGTCTCGTTATAGCTGATTTGGTATGTTTTAGGTCATGGTTCACTGTTTAAAGCCTTAAACTGTGTTTATCTTGTATTTCTGGTTTATCTGATTAAGTATTACTGTTGTTTCATGCATTAATATACTTACTGTATAATAATAAGTAACTTTCCAAAAATAGCAGGTTTCCAAAAATAGAAAGTTTCCAAAAATAGAAAGTTTCCAAAAATAGAAAGTTTCCAAAAATAGAAAGTTACCAAAAATAGAAAGTTTCCAAAAATAGAAAGTTTCCAAAAATAGAAAGTTTCCAAAAATAGAAAGTTTCCAAAAATAGAAAGTTTCCAAAAATAGAATTTACTGCCTAAAATAGATTAGTTTCTAAAAATAGAAAGTTTCCAAAAATAGATCAGCTGCCTTAATTAAATAAGTTTCCATATATAGAAGGTTTCCATAATTAGATTAGGTGCCTGAAATAGATTGATTTCCATATATAGAAGGTTTCCATAATTAGATTAGTTGCCTTATTTAATTAAGTTTCTATAAATAGAAGTTTCCATAATTAGAATTAAGCTGATTTCATAAGCTAACATGTAAGTCTAAGTGTTATAAGCTTACTACTTAAGTCATATGATATAGTGTATAGTTTAATTATTATTTCATGTATTTTAATTAAACTATAGGTTAAGCATTTTAATTAAAGTATAACATGTATTAATTAAAATGAAATGAAAATACTTAGGTTAAAATGTGTATTATTATTAATAATAATATAACCTAAGTCATGTCTAAATTAATTAATTATAGGCATGTTTTAATAATTAATTAATTATAACTTATAACATAAAATACTTAGGTTAAATTAATGTCATGATAAACTAATAATTAAAATAACCTAAGTCATGATTTAATTAATATTTCATGTTATTAATTAATTATATCCTAAGTTCATGATTCATAAAAATTACATGTAACATAGAAAATGATTTTAACCAACGAACCATGAATCGGGTATGAATTCGACACCGTACCCCGGGCCAAACCCGGGGCACACGTGTCCCCTTGCTGCTGTGGGTCCCACATGAGCCAACCAAGACCAATTGTGGTCTTGGTGGTGGCGGCAATAGCAAACCAAACCCCCCTCGGGTTTGTTTTGCTAGGCGGCTAGAAACAAACACCCCTTTAAATCATTCCTTGATTTTATTTAATACCAAAACATGTTAGATCAATGATTAATTATCTTGTTTTCATAAGAAAAATAATAACATGTTCATGAAAATAATCAAAGATTAAAAGAATTAAAAGAATTAAAAAGAAGGGTTAGAAAGGTATACCACTATGTAGCTTGGAAAAAGGATGAACAAACACGTATTCTAACACTTGTTTTTAAGATCAAAATCAATCAAACACCCTCTTATGGTGGTGTATAGGTGGCGGCACAAAGGAGGCAAAAAGGAGAGGAGAAAACTCTTTTTAGGGTTTTGATGTTTATTTCTTGAAAATGGAAAATGAAAACATGTTTTTACTTTTACCCCCCTTAACTTGTAAAGTCCATGGGCTAAGCCCATTTCATGCATGTGTGCCGTGGGTATGGGGGCCCCACATGGGGTACCCGTACCTTTCTCGTGTCCCGATGTTTCGTGTTCGTTCGTGGTTAAACGTGCTCGTGTTTAACGTGTTTCTGTTTAATCTAACGTGTCGTTTATCGTAAACTTAACGCTCGTAAATATATTATAAGTATTTACGTAATTATTTTAGTTAGTATTTTAAATGGTGTTCATGATTTAATTATGTTCACGTGATATATTATTAACTGTTTATCATGGGTTCGTACGTAATCGATACTTGTCATGACATACACGTATGCACTTGCTTGATTATTAGCACATGAATGTGATCAATACTACATGAGGTAAGTTTTAATCTAGAACGTACGATCTTAAGGGCACTATTCATGGTAAAAGCATGCGGGTTTTACATATGGTTTACACACACGATTCATTAAGTCCATGAATACCGCAGGTGCGTTAGTTAACCCAAATGGCATCACTTGAAATTCAAAGTGTCCATAACGCGTCCGAAAAGCTGTAATAGGTATGTCCTCCTCTTTAACACGAAGTTGATGATAACCCGACCTCAAGTCGATCTTCGAGTACACACACGAACCTTGAAGTTGATCGAACAAATCATCGATCCTAGGAAGTGGATAACGATTTTTAGTAGTTAACTTGTTCAACTCTCGGTAGTCTATGCACATTCTGAACGATCTGTCCTTCTTCTTAACGAACAATACTGGAGCTCCCCAAGGTGACGAACTTGGTCTAATGAACCCCTTCTCCATTAACTCCTTCAACTGATCTGCCAACTCCTTCAACTCAGACGGTGCCAAACGATAAGGTGCACGCGCCACCGGTGCAGCTCCCGGCACTAGATCAATCTTGAATTCGACTTCTCGCTGAGGCGGAAGCCCTGGCAAGTCATCGGGAAATACTTCAGGAAAATCACGAATAACCGGAACATCTTCCACACGCCTAACCGGTAGTTCCTTCTCCACTACTTGAGCCAAGAACAGGTGACAACCTCTTTCTATATTTCTTCGCCTTGATACAAGATATCACCGTCAGACGAGATCTACCAACATCACCTTTAACTACTAACACCTTACCCTTAACCGGTATGTGAACAACTTTCTCCCCACATACAATTACCGCATCATGAGCAACCAACCAATCCATACCAACAATCACATCAAACGAACCCAACTCAATCGGCATCAAATCAATTTCAAGCAAATGATTTACTAATTTCAAAGGACACTTCTTAAATATAGTGGTAGTACTAACTAATTGCCCATCAGCTAACTCGACCTCATAACTAGCATTTAGGCTTGTTGGCTCAACATCAATTAAACGACTAAAGGAAGTGCTTATAAAGCTCCTATCAGATCCTGAGTCAAACAACACACTAGCATAACGATGGTTGAGTAAGAACGTACCCGTCACCACATTTGGACCTTGTGCCTGATCCGCATCCTTAACAACATAAACTGCCCCAGCAGCTTTACCCGCTTTCTTGTTCTTCCACTTCGGACATTGAGGACGAAGATGATCACGTTCTCCACATTCAAAACAGGTCCTGATCGGAATAGCATTCGCTCTAGTAGCAGGAACCCTCGTCTTACATTTCTCCACAACATGACCAACCTTTCCACATTTAGTGCACCTTGGTGGACAATTACCAAAGTGACAAGCACCACAACTCTTACATTTCTGGGCTGGTCCCCCATGATCAGCATTACCATTTTTGTTAGTCGCAGCTCTAGCCCCATCATTTCTCTTTTGATTGTACTGCTTATGGCGGTTACTACCTTGATTACCACTCTGCGAATTCTCCCATTTTCTTTTACTACCTTCAGCAGCTCTCTCAGCTCTATCTTGAACTTTCTGCCCCATGAGTGTATGAGTCATTCTTACAGTCTCAACAAAGTTCTTGGGTCGAGATGAAGTTGTCTCACCTTTAATGTACCCAGGCAACCCTTTGATGTATTGATCCATCTTTTTCTTCTCAGTAGCAAAAGCATCTGGACACAACAAAACCAACTCATTGAATCGGCTAGTATATGCAGCAATGTTGTTATCTTTCAGCTTCAGGTGCCTCAACTCATCCTCCAAAGCAGATAACTCTTCTTCTGGACAGAACTCCTCTTTCAACAACCTTTTAATTTCATCCCAAGGTTTCCTGTTTGCAGCTTCTAAACCAACTGTAGCAACTTGTGTCTTCCACCAGCTTAAATCTCGATCCTTGAAAGTAGCAACTGCGAACTTAACCTTGTTCCTTTCTGAGCAATCACTAATCTCAAATGTTGTTTCTGTTTTCTCAATCCACCTGAATAATTCCAGTGCTCCACCAGTTCCTTGAAATACAGTAGGTCCACACTTCATGTATCCAGCAAAAGTACACTCTTTAACCGCAGCAGCAGCCTGAGCAACCTCATCTGCAGGATTCTCAGCTGCACCTGCTCCCCCAGCAGCTGCTTCAGGTCCAGCAGATTCACCTTCACCTTCAGCACCCGCACCTCCAGAGCCACCTGCTCCTTCAGTGTTAACACGTGCAGCTCTATCCGCAGCTAATGCTTTCGCAACCTCTTCAGCAACTAGCCTTGCAATGGCATCATTTGTCATTCTCCTAGGTGGCATGATTCTGTCACATCACAAAGAGAAGATAAAATGAATGAGTTAATTGTATTCATGGTATAGTCATATCATGTACAAAATCAATCATCAAATGCATACACATTATCAATACAAGGATTCACAATCATTATAAGGATCAAAGGAAACTATTATCATCGATCAACAAGGAATGATCTTAAAGACAAATAGAGTAAAACGACACAAAATAATAAACACTAGTCACGTGGGGATCCACATGGCTTAGTTGACTGTGTCTCGCTTGCAGTAGTGAAACCTGCTTCCTCCTCATCGAAGACGTAATTTGACGGTGGTAAATTTCACAAAATGGATATAAGGTCATAATAAAATGAAATTGAATAATTTCCAAAAATTTAAATAAATATAGAGAATCCTTCAAAATAATTACAGGAAAAATTCCAGAAATTTATTTAAGTAAACCATTAATAAATGATAACTCTTATCGAAAAGTTTAACGATATCAATATATATATCGATAAAAGATTATAGTATTTATTTATAAATACTTAGCAATAAGGCATACATAATAATGTATACTAAAGTTGTAATCCCAGAAGTAGCTTGAACCTGAAGTCACGCGAAATCATGTGCACCGACTCTTTGAAAAATAAAAACCGACAGTTATAGTTTAGGTTTTTAGAAAAAGACCTAGTTCTCTATAACTCATGGCTCTGGTACCAATCTTTAACACCCTCAAATTTACACGCAGCGGAATACATCTTTGGGTGCTAAACAATGATACTACAACACATAATTTATAAAGAACGACTCGAAAAGAGACGTTTTAGATTTATCGTTCCCAAAACATTTGTCAGAGTAGCGTAGTCCCAAGACATCGTAACCGAAGTACAACCAAAACAAAAGATTTAAATTGTTTTGAACAAAAGGAACGACAAATATTCAAAGAGTTTATATACAAAGTAGTGCACAACATTCATTCCCGTGGCTTCCAAGCTTCACCCTTCCTGATTACCTGGAATACATGTGAGAAAATCATCAGCAAAAATGCCGAGTGAATCTATAGGTTTATATAATCATTTTGAACACAAGCCAAGATTATAAGTTATGGCATACTTGAAGGCAACAAGCATCAAATAATAATTTGCATCAACAATAATAATTGTATATAGCATTAATTACAATAAGCTCATGGAACCGAGCCCTTAGACACTCCCTTTAGAGGTCTGATAAGACAGGAGATTTATTAATTGTCAGTTACCTCCAGATTATTGGTACATTGCCGTATACCTGACTTCTCAATACAATATGTTCAAACAGTGTGGAGGTCGGGCCTAAGCTTCTATGACAAGTCCACAAAAACTGAACCGGGGCGGCTTCCCCCATAGATCTATTAATTGTACTAGCGGTTAACCCTTCATAGGTTAATTAACGGTCCATAATTGAGGTTTTACAAAGGCAATCACTTAATGCAATTTAAAGGCAACCACGGGTCCATTCATAAAGGGACAAGCATACCATAAAAATCTTATGTTCTAATTTTACAAAACATGTATTCCCCCTCGCGATTTTTTAAAATATTTGAATGAGCTCAAACGAGGCTATAGACTCACCTTAGTACTTATAGTAGTTGAAGACAATCGCCGACGATAATAGATGCCCGATAATCACGATAACCGCCACCTAGCAAATAAGGTGCGTACTTTAATAATAGACTCGAGAAATAAACGATACTTAATCAAATCAAACTCGAACTCATAAAACCACAATACACTCGAGAGTAAACGATATAAATAACTTCATTATACTTTACTACTCATTTACTTTACCATTTTATACTTTTAACAAAATCCGCCGGTACATACTACATGTACTAGTTTATTTACCCCTTTTAAACTTGTCAACCGTTTATGAAACGAATCGATAAACTAACTTACTATATATAGAAAGTCCTCCTACAAGTTTATCAAATGAAATTACTTTTAAAGTCCTTTACTCGACTCATTTTCAAACTACAAAATCCGGACAGATTTACGTTAATTTTTCATACAACCGTTTTAACTTATTTAAACGACTCCGTTTACAAAACCGACACTCGGGTTTTAAAGTAAACTCAACCTAATAAATAAATACCTCATTATCAGTAGGTTACACATTTCAAAACTTCCATTTAGAGTCCCCGAGATTCGATCAAAATATCGACAACAACTATATGTAGTGTCGATACTCGTCTCCCGGTACACGATTATTCAAAACATCATAACTTCGCGCTCGTTTTGAGTTAGAAGCTCTACCTTATATCAAATCGAAGCTAAGGAAATTATCTACAACCCTAGGCTATAAGTTAAGTCATTTTCAAAACATAAAAATTCGGATTTTTCAGTTTACCTACTGCTATAAAATGGGTACCAAAATCTTGTACAAAATCAACTTTTTGACCACAACCAACCATAGAAATGGTCATTCCTATACTCTAACATCATCATACATCCACCATAACATCAAAATCATAACAAAAATAAAAATCTTTGGATCAAAATATAGCTTTTAACAAGATTTCTAGCAAGAACCACCATGGATCATGCTAAAAACACCATGCATAACCATGGCTTCCACCTACCAACATCAAGAAAATAAAAAGTGCTTGCATGTGTAAAATTTTTATACCTATGTGATCCTTGATCAAAAATAGAGATGGGTCTATGCTTGGTTTAGCTAGATTCAACCTCAAACTTGAGATAATTGGAAAAATGTATGGATTTGGGTGTGTGGGTTGAGTTTCGGCAAAAGCAAGAGAAAAGGAGAGAGAAAGAAAATTTTTGGAAGTGAAAAAGTGTGTGTGTGTGTGTGTTTAAATTTTAAATTTTAGTTAGTGGGTGAGGACCAAAGTGCAATTTGGCAATAGTTTGGTTAAAAATGCAAATAATTAGCAAAAAGGTGGGAAATTGTCACTAGTAAATTTTTGAAAATATTTACGGGGCTCGGGTGTCGTAAAAATACTAAAAAGTTTAAACGCACACGAAAAATAATGATATAACGACTCGATACGTAATTAAAACGATATCGTCAAAAATATTAAATATCGAAACGATCGATAATAAAATATAAAATTATGGGCATCCGTCGGTATCGCGATCACTAGTAGTCCTCGTTGCTCGTCAAAATATTAAAATAAAATATTTAATATCGATTTCAACTTAAACCGTTAAACGTAATAATATTTAACGTCATAAATACTTCAAAAATATTTGAAAAGTAAGAATTAAATAATGACCTTATTTTGTGGGTTTTACAGTTTTGATTAGCATTAAATCCATTTCCTTGATTAAAATTCCCTTGGTTACCACGGTTAAAATTATTCCCATTGTTCCCATTGTTGTACCTATTTTGAACCGGTGGAAAACCCGGTGGAGGAACATGATTTTGACGAGGAACTTGACCGTTGGAGCCATAAGTTCCTGTCGCGGCAAAAGCACAAGCTTGATCAAACCCCGTGGTTAAACAAGCATGATTAGGATGTGCTCCACCACATGATACACAAACATTCTCAACCATATTAATGGATCCATGAGGATTCTTCCTAAGCTCATTCAAAATCGTGTCAATCTTAGAGTCCAATCTAGCAATCTCGGGATTAAACGAATTCACATTGGAAACACCCGGTGTGTTTCGTGAATATTGTGCTCTAGATTTATTCTCAATTATTCCCCACGCGTCTCTCGGAGTTTTTCTTAAAAGATTACCACCCGCGGCGGCATTTAAAGAATCTTGTTCAATCATATTAAGCCCATTATAAAAAGTATTAATTTGATGCAATTCCGAGAAACCGTGGTGTGGACATTGTCTCAACAAATCTTTAAATCTTTCCCATGCAACCCCAAACGATTCATGCACTTTTTGTTCAAATCTAGTGATCTCGTTCTTAAAGTGTGTTGTTTTGGACGGTGGAAAGAAATAATTCATGAACTTAGACACTAAATCATCCCATGTTAAGATCGAACCCGGTGGTTCTTTCTCATACCAAATCTTAGCATTACCCTCGAGCGAGTACGGAAAAAGCATGAGCTTAATCGCGTCATTCGGCACATCTCTAAAATTGAGAGTCGAGGTAATTCGAAGAAAATTCCGAATGTGAGAGTGCGGGTTATCGGTCTCATTGCCACGAAGTTGGTCGGCACGAATGAGCGATAAAATACCCGTCTTAATCTCATAATGATCCGCCAAAATAGCCGGCACAACGATTGCTTCCCCATACCCTTCGGTGGGTGCACGGAGCAATTCCTCCATTGTTCGGTTATCGGCCATCTCTACAACAATAGGTGGAAGCTCGGGTTCCACTATTCGTTGTTGACGATTTCTATTTCTACGAGGAATATTTTCAAGCCTATTAAAATCAATCACAAGTCGAGAAGAACGTAATTGCATACACTACAAAGAAGAGAACTTAGAAGATTGAAGAAGAGAAATTAGACAAGAAGAATATTATTTTTGGTATTTTATTTGGTATTACTCAATCAAAAATGATCGACAAAAAACAAGGAATAAGGATAACTACTATGGAAGTAAATTACCCTCGGTCGACTTTGAAACGATAGGTGAAAACCTAAACGTCTCGAGGTTCAATAATGTGACAACCGTGGTTTTGAGGTTCGTCACTTGGTCTTACTTTTAGGTTATTTTATGTGTGACTACTTGATTTTTGTGCTTACGTGTTTATTTTGTGTGAACGTGGTTGGTGTGATTATCGTTTATGAGTATAGAGTACTCATAAGTAAATCGAGGAACGGTTAATTCATGTTCATGAGATCATAATTAGTGACTATGAAATGAAATGGTGATATTTTGGTGGTTACGTATACGTATAAGTATTATAGTAATAGTGTATTTTTTTAGGATTTACGGTTTAGCATTTAGAGGTCTCGGATAAGGTAATTAGTCAAATGAATATTTTTCGGGATGGTTTTAGGTCATTTAGGACTTAATTATAAAGTTTATTTCAAAATTTGAGATTTTTTTATAAAAGTGTATATTTTACGTCTTTTACGGTAAAACGCGTAAATTTGACTAGTTTTACGGTTTTGAGGTTTTGGGAGTTTTAAGAGCTGAAATAAATTAAGGTAAATTAAGGTAATATTAATAAGATATTAATTAACAATAAAAAGAAAAAAAAATAAAGAAGAAAACGAAATTAGGGGTGTTTGGGTCGGTTTAGAAGAGAAAAAAAAAGGAAAAAAAGGAAAAAAAAGGAAAGTGGGCTTTGGGTTGGACTAGGATTCACCCATACCCTATATAATGTATATACTAAACCAAATTCATTATTTTTCTCCTGGATATGAAGGAAATTCGTGAGTCATATAAAAAATTAGGGTTCTTCATAAAATTTGGGGGTTTTCATAAATCCAAGGTAAATCTTCAAATCTCTTTTTAATTAAATTGTTTTTATGTTTTCTTTAATAATCTTATGATGGATTTAGGTTAGGGTTTAATATAAAAACAGTAAATTAATGTTGTATTAATCATAATATGATGATTACATAAATTAGGGCTTGTAATTAGAGGGATTAGGGTTAATTAATGAGGTTGATTTTGTTAAACCCGTTTTTAAAAACTGGGCAGATTTTTAAGTCAATTGTTTTGATCATATCGGGAGTTCTATAAACTCTTATTTTACGATCCAAGTACCCCTGGAAAGATATTTGAAGTGGCTTTCCAATGCAAGAAACGAGAACTAAATTGGAGGTCGGGAAGTGGGTCAAAAACAGGTTACAACAGTCGGAGGTCAAAACAGTTTTGAATTCAGCCTGTTTTCTTTTTAAGTTTTGGGTTGTTTGGGGCACTTAGGGTTGCATTGGGATCTTCTCACGAACGTGAGAGATGGTTTATATATTTTAGTTAATATCTGCACTTGGGCTAAGGTGGTGGTTTAGGGTAAGACCCCTTAATGGTAACAAACTTTTAGTACGTTTAAAATCAGGAAATTTGGAATGACGAAAGTAGATATATATATATATCGGGGCCTTAACAGTAGCTTTAAGGTTAGGGAAAGTGGGAGGTGTTAGCCAACATATGTAAGGGTGTGAATATTCCTTTTACAGAAACCATGGGTAGGTTTAAGTGGGCGTTTGACCTAAAGTTTTGAGACCTAAAAACTGGGACTGTTTTGAGTAAAATACGAACGGGTTAGTTGTTAAACTTAACCAAGTTAAGGACTTGTTAAGGAAGGGTAATGGGGTAATTAGAGCTTATTAATGAGGTAAATATGTGAGAATGGGTTAGATGTCCATCATAGGTTAATGAGCCATCTTAGTGATTGGTTCGTTTATTGATTTCGTGTTTTTGGTTTGTTAGTTTGTTGCTAGTGCAAGGACGTGTGAAGGAGCGATCAGGTGAGTGTTCATAGTCCCATGTTTATTTTTGTTTTTGACTTCCAGATGGGATGGAAGAGAAACTGTGTTGAGTTGTTTATAAATTGTTGCTGTGAATGTTTTATGGTTGTGATGGACTTGTGTGTACACTTATGTGATTAACTGCTATGCGATTTTTGATATGTTATTGTGGTTTGACAAGGTAGTGGCCTTGTGGTTTGACAAGGTAATGGCCTTGTGGTTTGACAAGGTAGTGGCCTTGTGGTTTGCCAAGGTAGTGGCCTTGGGATAGGTACATAGTGTGATCATCTATGGTACCATGATGTTGTTTGGCAAGGTAGGAGCCTTGGTTTGGTTTGGTATGATTAATCTTGATTGATAGTTGTTAATGCATATTTGTAACACATTGTCCATATGTTCTTTTGTTGATGATTGTTATTCACAGCTTGTAACTGATTTAGCGTTGGAGTCTAAACCTATGACTCTCACCAACTTTATGTTGACGTGTTTTAGTGTCTCTTTCAGGTGAGAATGTGGTTAAGCTTGAGGATAGAAGTGGCTAGACTTGGATGCCTTAGGATTGCATATAGAAGGAGATCCCCGTTCCTTCTTAGTTTACCTATATGTTTGTTTGGTTTATGTTTATTGTTTGTCTTGGGTAAGTGGTAGGACTGTTACCTACTTACCTAGACTCCTGCATTGTTGAGATATTGTCATGACATTTGTGTCGCCATTTATGACATTATATTTGCATTTTAGTCTTCTCTATAGAGACACCATTTGTTGTGATGATATCCATACGTCGTGCCCCATATTCCGCCATTGGTGGGGTGTGACAGAATGGTATCAGAGACAATGGTTATAGAGAATTAGGTTGCCTAGTCGCGTAGCCTAGTCTATAGCTTAAGGGTCCCTGCATATAGGCATCATAGGAGTATGTGTGCATTTTATTATAATTGATGTGTTTGAATGTTATTTATTGTGATGTTTTGACTGGTATGAATTGAACCATAGTGAATTCATACTTAGCCACATGTTATTTTCTTTTCGAGTTGTGAGTAGTGCGGGTTTAACCATAATCGTCCACGCTAGTCATTGTCGTATTTTACTTATAATGTACATTATAGTACATAATTTGGTACATAGTAGTTTCTATCTTTTGTTGGGTTATTTTATGTACCTGAGGGGTATTATTTTCTTTTGATGTTTAAGTCATGTTCCCTAAGAATCATGTGGTGGTTCGAGTTATTAGGAGTAGGTGAATATGAAGGACCTTATGCTATTTCCACTCTTATGGGCGACATGACTTATAACTGATTATGTTTTCGTTTTGGATTTAGTCTAGGGTGTTTTAGCTAGACTATGGATTTCTGTATTCCAAGAGTTTTATTATGTTATTTTATAGATGGAGTTTTGGACCTTATTGGTTATGTGGTTATGAGCTTATGTGAGTAGATAGAATTATGTGTTATATGTTGTATTGATTCTTATAAGTGTCATCATAGGAGGGAGTGCATTGGGGAAAGGGTAATTGTATAAGTATGGTGGCCAACATAGTTATACAAGTACCACAACTTCAATGGGTTCTCAAGTATGATTGCATGAAAGAGGATTAGTACATGCTTGTATATGGTGAGATGTAGATATTGGGTATACGTATAATATATGGGTTTATGTAACGGCTGCCTACGATATGGCTATTTTTATTAGTGTGTTATATGTTTTGGGTTATAGTTGTGTTGTGTGATTTTGGGGTCACACGATATGGTTTGGTTTTGGAGGTGGGTTTTATGCTTTGTTGTGGCACGGTGAGATGGTGATTACTCGTGTGGAAAAACGAGTGTATGACGTGATTGGTTGATCCGACATGTATGGTAACGAGTATGTTTTGGGTGATTTAATAGGTATATATATGCGGATGTATATATACTACTATGTGTTAAGTTATGGTATATGGTCGTTCACTAGTTATTATAACTTGAACGTACCTTGTGTTTGTTCGTGTTTTATGGTGCTGGAGTTGATGGAGTTTCAACAACGTTTCGAATTTTTTTGAACTGTGTCTTGTAGCGTATTCTTTGAGTTCATATTTCACGTGTACGTTTTAAAATGTTGTTCTGGGTTTTAAGTCCGTTGAAATAAATGGAGATTTCTTTTGGGATAATGAAATCTTTTGGGTTGAGTCTTACATTTCTTTTGGTTGGTATATGGAAAAAGGGGGGACTTGGAAATCTACTATAGAGTTAGATAGTTGGTTGTATTCGGTAAAATAAGGGTAAGGTGTTGGAGTCATGTTTGAAACAAGATGTAACATAAGTTTTTTTTATCAACACTTATTTATTTCAAATTCTAAAAGACTTTCTTTAAAATAAAGCGAAGTAAAATTTCTTTCTACTTACATAGTTTATATAATTGGATTTAACCGATTCATGTCATTTATAGTTATTAATACAAGGTTAAAAGGAGTTTATGAATATTTCACATACAATTATATCTTTCATTGAAAAGGATTGCATTGATCACTAAGTCTATTCTTTAGTTTTTAAAACAACTAGCATAAAATTGTTTTGGTCATAACTTGTTCGTTTTTAAAGCTTTTTGGGTGATTCAAAAGCCTAAAATTATGTACTCGGAACGTACTTTTCAAATATTCAGAATGTATAGTCATGGGAGGTAAGTGGACTGGTCGGAATTGTTGTACAAGTGTCGGGTTCAAGGTTGAGTTTGAATAGTAGTTTTATTTTTATGATTTGGGATGCACGGGATACCTAGTCTTTGAGTTGAGTTTTGAGAACGTCTAGAAGGTTGTTTGTAGATGGTTTGAGTCACATAGATGTGGGGAGGTAAAAAAAAAAAATTAAATATATATATATATATATATATATATATATATATATATATATATATATATATATATATATATATATATATATATATATATATATATATATATATATATATATATATATATATATATATTCTTTTGGAAAGTCGATCTTTTGCACGGTTTAAATAATATGTCGCGGGGCGTAATATGTTTTGGTTGCCATTGGGTGTTTCTTGGATTATTTTTCGTTGTCATGGGTCATTTGGAATTGATACATGTTTTGGGTTTGAGTTTTCTTTGGAGTCTCGTGGTTTTTGATTTGTTTTAATTGGTGCACGTGAAATGTCGTTAGTTATCCGTGGGTTTAATTCGTCGATCGTATATGGTGTATTCAGGATGTAGTTTTGGTTTTGTATGGTTTAGGAGCGTTGAGGTAGAACCATGAATAGAGCAAGTAGGAGAAGTGAGAGGAGTTGTAGTTAGTGTCTTCCAAGGCAAATCGTTGATGGAGTGAATTAAGAACAAGAGCTGTTAGAAATTGCAAGGAATTTATTTGTATTGCCGCTAAGAGAGGGTGTGAGGAGGACATAATTGAAATTGCTATGGATGTTGTATGAACGCTTTGGGTTTACGGTTATGCATTTGGCTTCGCCAAAGCACTAGCGGTTTCATGGAGTCAATGAACCGAGTGTGCATGAGCGTATGTAAACGAGTTGTCATCGGGAGCATCGAGGACATCTTGATCTACTCAAATCATAGAAGGAGGATGAGGCGAATTATGTGTTGGTTTTGGAGTTGTTAGTAAAGGGAATGAAACGTGAGATTTTCAAGTGTGAGTTTTAGGATTTGGTTGGCCAGGACTAGTAGTCAGAGATGATGGCATATCGTGGAACCAGCAAGGGGCGAAGTGAAGAAGGACGAGGAAGCATTTTGGAGGCTGAAGAGGTGGATTGGATGATGAGCAGATCTTGGCGTTATCGGAAGGACTGGATGAATTCGCGAAGCATGACGATACGTGGAGCAGGGATTTGGACGCGTACGAGGACGACAAAGAAAGGCGATCGCTTATACGTTGCAGGAACTGAAGATTTGGAAGAACTGGATAGACTTAGTTAGTGGAGCTGGACTGTTATATCTGCCTAGAATGCTAGAGGCATTTGGTGTACGAGACGTGGAGAATGATCTATACGGATCATGAACGTATCCAACACATATTCAATCATCTTGATTGAACATTTGGCAAAGGTGATGGGTGGAGTTAATTGATGAAAGAAAATTGCAAGGCCAAGTACCATCTGGGAAAGGCAAGCATGGTCGATGAGACATGGAATAAGAAGGATGAGGTGAAGCTGAGACGAACTTGAACTATAGGGATGATGTATTAGAGTGGTTTGGATGAAGGATGTGGTTTGCACGAGTTGAGTTGTCTAAAGCAGTGAACGCGTCAACATTTATGTTGCGTGGCTTGGACAATCGTAAGGAGGAAAGGGACGTAGACTATACTTCCTACATGGATAGGAGTAGTTTAGAAAGGGCGATGTAAGGACGAAGTTGGTGGAAGGGATACATAAAGCGGTGGGGGATTAAGTACGATGAGAGTTGGGTGATAGTCGATAGACTGACTAATTCATCACCTATTTCAAGAGGAATGAGAAGTCACGTAGTTGGGAAGTTGGAAGAATTAATGGATATGTGAAAGACCGTCATAGGTCACTTTGTAAGGAAATTTGAATTTAAAGTAGTTTGGGATACGGACTGAAAGGAGTTGATGAACGTAATTGGACATGGGTGATTGATTTAGAGGTAGTTCGGAAACTCGTTAGCGATGGCTGAGTTTTCATATAATGATAGTTATCGTACTAGAAGTCGATAAATGTCATTTGAGGCACGATATGAAAGGATAGGGTGAGTTGTCCTCATTGTGGACTAGAATTGGTAAAAGAGGCTACTAATGTGGTAATGGTGTTTGTGGACAGAATGAGAGCAACAAGGGATGCTATGTAGAAAAGGAGGAAACCACTAGATTTAGTGACAAAGTTATGTATGGAGTTTCACCCATAGTAACGGGTGGTATGTTTTGGTAAAATAGAAGAGTTGATGTAGAGTTTTGTAGGTCCATTTATGATCTTTGGGAAGATCAGACCATTAGCTTATGAGCATAGAATTACCTGGGGGAAATGAGTTGTATACATGATACATTTCATATATTGGGATTGGTAAATGTTGTTTGAGGATGCATATTTGCATGTCCGGTTATTTGGGTTTTGTGCTAATAAGAGTCTTTGTTTTATCGAAGAGTCATTTGCGAGATTTATTGACTGTGAGGTCAAGAGTTTGGCAATGGGTTTAATTTTGGTTTGTACATGTGGTATCTTGAAACTTGAACTGAAGTTCACGTGGAAATGAGAGGAGTTCATTTAGAACAAGTATCCTCGTGTGATTTGTTGTCTGTGTGTTGATCCTAAGGAGTAAATCTCGGGACGAGGTTTCTATTAGGAGGGAGTGATGTGACAACCGTGGTTTTGAGGTTCGTCACTTGGTCTTACTTTTAGGTTATTTTATGTGTGACTACTTGATTTTTGTGCTTACGTGTTTATTTTGTGTGAACGTGGTTGGTGTGATTATCGTTTATGAGTATAGAGTACTCATAAGTAAATCGAGGAACGGTTAATTCATGTTCATGAGATCACAATTAGTGACTATGAAATGAAATGGTGATATTTTGGTGGTTACGTATACGTATAAGTATTATAGTAATAGTGTATTTTTTTAGGATTTACGGTTTAGCATTTACAGGTCTCGGATAAGGTAATTAGTCAAATGAATATTTTTCGGGATGGTTTTAGGTCATTTAGGACTTAATTATAAAGTTTATTTCAAAATTTGAGATTTTTTTATAAAAGTGTATATTTTACGTCTTTTACGGTAAAACGCGTAAATTTGACTAGTTTTACGGTTTTGAGGTTTTGGGAGTTTTAAGAGCTGAAATAAATTAAGGTAAATTAAGGTAATATTAATAAGATATTAATTAACAATAAAAAGAAAAAAAATAAAGAAGAAAACGAAATTAGGGGTGTTTGGGTCGGTTTAGAAGAGAAAAAAAAAGGAAAAAAAGGAAAAAAAAGGAAAGTGGGCTTTGGGTTGGACTAGGATTCACCCATACCCTATATAATGTATATACTAAACCAAATTCATTATTTTTCTCCTGGATATGAAGGAAATTCGTGAGTCATATAAAAAATTAGGGTTCTTCATAAAATTTGGGGGTTTTCATAAATCCAAGGTAAATCTTCAAATCTCTTTTTAATTAAATTGTTTTTATGTTTTCTTTAATAATCTTATGATGGATTTAGGTTAGGGTTTAATATAAAAACAGTAAATTAATGTTGTATTAATCATAATATGATGATTACATAAATTAGGGCTTGTAATTAGAGGGATTAGGGTTAATTAATGAGGTTGATTTTGTTAAACCCGTTTTTAAAAACTGGGCAGATTTTTAAGTCAATTGTTTTGATCATATAGGGAGTTCTATAAACTCTTATTTTACGATCCAAGTACCCCTGGAAAGATATTTGAAGTGGCTTTCCAATGCAAGAAACGAGAACTAAATTGGAGGTCGGGAAGTGGGTCAAAAACAGGTTACAACAGTCGGAGGTCAAAACAGTTTTGAATTCAGCCTGTTTTCTTTTTAAGTTTTGGGTTGTTTGGGGCACTTAGGGTTGCATTGGGATCTTCTCACGAACGTGAGAGATGGTTTATATATTTTAGTTAATATCTGCACTTGGGCTAAGGTGGTGGTTTAGGGTAAGACCCCTTAATGGTAACAAACTTTTAGTACGTTTAAAATCAGGAAATCTGGAATGACGAAAGTAGATATATATATATCGGGGCCTTAACAGTAGCTTTAAGGTTAGGGCAAGTGGGAGGTGTTAGCCAACATATGTAAGGGTGTGAATATTCCTTTTACAGAAACCATGTGTAGGTTTAAGTGGGCGTTTGACCTAAAGTTTTGAGACCTAAAAACTGGGACTGTTTTGGGTAAAATACGAACGGGTTAGTTGTTAAACTTAACCAAGTTAAGGACTTGTTAAGGAAGGGTAATGGGGTAATTAGAGCTTATTAATGAGGTAAATATGTGAGAATGGGTTAGATGTCCATCATAGGTTAATGAGCCATCTTAGTGATTGGTTCGTTTATTGATTTCGTGTTTTTGGTTTGTTAGCTTGTTGCTAGTGCAAGGACGTGTGAAGGAGCGATCAGGTGAGTGTTCATATATAGTCCCATGTTTATTTTTGTTTTTGACTTCCAGATGGGATGGAAGAGACACTGTGTTGAGTTGTTTCTAAATTGTTGCTGTGAATGTTTTATGGTTGTGATGGACTTGTGTGTACACTTATGTGATTAACTGCTATGCGATTTTTGATATGTTATTGTGGTTTGACAAGGTAGTGGCCTTGTGGTTTGACAAGGTAGTGGCCTTGTGGTTTGACAAGGTAGTGGACTTGTGGTTTGCCAAGGTAGTGGCCTTGGGATAGGTACATAGTGTGATCATCTATGGTACCATGATGTTGTTTGGCAAGGTAGGAGCCTTGGATTGGTTTGGTATGATTAATCTTGATTGATAGTTGTTAATGCATATTTGTAACACATTGTCCATATGTTCTTTTGTTGATGATTGTTATTCACAGCTTGTAACTGATTTAGCGTTGGAGTCTAAACCTATGACTCTCACCAACTTTATGTTGACGTGTTTTAGTGTCTCTTTCAGGTGAGAATGTGGTTAAGCTTGAGGATAGAAGTGGCTAGACTTGGATGCCTTAGGATTGCATATAGAAGGAGATCCCCGTTCCTTCTTAGTTTACCTATATGTTTGTTTGGTTTATGTTTATTGTTTGTCTTGGGTAAGTGGTAGGACTGTTACCTACTTACCTAGACTCCTGCATTGTTGAGATATTGTCATGACATTTGTGTCGCCATTTATGACATTATATTTGCATTTTAGTCTTCTCTATAGAGACACCATTTGTTGTGATGATATCCATACGTCGTGCCCCATATTCCGCCATTGGTGGGGTGTGACAAATAAGTAAACTACAAAAATAAGATTTATTACTACTTGAGTCGGCAAACCAATAATAGGTTGTCCCTCTCAATATACGCACAAGCAAGCGGGGAAACGAGGTGGCATAAAGCACTTAAAAACCTTTTTCCTTAGACGGCCTTTTATAGCACGTCGCCTTATACCCACCTTATAGTTTGTATAAATCGAGTTCAAACTTCTTATTAGTATTTATCTATTTTTCCTTTTATTTTTGTTTTGGATTCGACTACAATAGCTAGGTGATGAAATCCCAACTAAGGCCTTATTTGAAAAGTATGTAAATTTATTGTGCTACGTAATACAATATATTATTCACAAAAAATGAGAAAAATGATACATACTATATAATAGAAAAATAACAAAACTTTCCGAGGACGGAAAGGGTCTTCAAATCAACGATCAACAAATCTCCACAAAAGCGAATCGTACACAAGATGCCCGGCAGCGGCGCCAAAATTTTTGATGTGATCGTGATAGTATAGTGATAATTAGATTACGTTATAGGGTAAATTAGAAAATTACCTTTAGGAAAAAGTAATAGACTAATATTACCAATGACGAATTCAATTAAACACGTGATGAACCAAGTTCGTTGTACACGAAGATCGAGTGAATTTGAGACGTTTTGCTTTGATATGGACAATTGATTTGAATTGGTTTACGGTTTTAAAACTAGAAATTAAATCTACCAATTTTAAACTATTTAATCTTAACCTAAAGTGCATGAATCGTCAACCCCGAATTAATTATCTAAAAACAAATACATAAAATAAAGACTATTTAAAATTTAAACTATTTTGAAAATCTATAAAAATAATTCTATTTAATAAAAATGACTTTTTAAAATATTATAAAAATCTAATTAAAAACTATATAACTTCAACAAGTTTATTAAATCTAATTTATTAAAATAAACTAATTAAATTTCTAAAATTAATAAAAACATTTTTTTATTTATTTTATTTTAATTTTTATCTACTAAATAAAAAGAACAAATTTAAATGAAATATTAAAATTTAACTAAACTTTTTGTAACATAATTAAAACGTTTAGAAAAAAAGTAAATTTCTTAAAAGTAAGTAAAATCTTTAGAAATCGATTAATTCTAAAACTGCCAACTAAATTAAATTGATATAATACTAACTATAACTGAAATTAAAACAAAGAGAGCACGTGGCTCAGTTGGCTAACACGCTGGGCGTTGAGTAAAGGGACTCGAGTTCGAATCCCATGAATAGCATATTTTGAGAATAATTAACTTTTTGGACAAGTGAATAAAAATGACCACAGGAATGGTCAAATGTGAAGCTTATTTTGTTTAAGCTACTAGGAACCAGCTTATGGGCTTATCAGATCAGTTAGATCTCGATAAGCTTAACTCAACAAAGTAAAAATAATAACAAATCAAATAAGTGAAAAACCAAGAATAAGCTGATGAATCAAATAAGCAAAGCCAAACTACGAATCAGATTGCACAAACCGTAATACACAATAGCATCATTCAATCAGTAAAGCAACAAATATTCAAATAAACCAGTAATACTGAAACTACAAACATACAGATAAATCTTAAACGAAAATCATATCAAAGATCTTAACTGTACCATCTTAGCAGATTATTAGATCTCTCAAACCACAGAAAAAGCAAATCAAGAGTAGATTTCTTAAACAAACTCATCATATAACTAAACTACTCATCTCAGTATGCATAAAATAAAAACAGTAACATTTAACAAAAGCCAAATAAAACTCCATTCGTCACTTTTAAAGCAGATTCACGAACATATTAAGTACATACTATCCAAACTAACATTAAACTGTAACAGGCTAAATCAAAATCCAATTCAAGATTAAACATCAGATAACTCAAAATTACCTAATCAAAATCAATCCTCAACCAAACATTATCAGATTCATAAACAATCACAACTTAATATAAATCAAGCAGATACTAATACGCAATAACTACTCAAGTATCTAAATCATATTATCATTTAAACAAAAATTAATCTATTTAACATGTAAAATAAAAGAGATGAGCACCTTTTTGAAGATTTCCTTTGAGTAGTAGGTTGTGCTGAACAACCTAAGAACCCGAATCTACACCTCCAAACACCATAAATCGAACCACCTTATATCATTCGAGCTAGGCAAAACACTTGAACAATACTTCGAACCATTCAATGATTCGATCCAGCAACTTTTTATAAACTTAAACATTAGGTTTAAGTTTTTATCCCCAATCTCACTTTATCATTCAAATAAGCTATTAATCAAGCTTATTTAAACAATATTCGTTAATAACATTAAGCTTAATATAAATGTAGATTCGTATAAACTTTTAACAATATTTAATCAAAACTGAAGAACAAAATTGAAAAAAATCTTGAACGAGATCTTTTATTAATATCAAAAGTAACAGTACAATTTGAAAATTAAAGAAAATACAAATCTAACACTAAACTAACATTATAACTTTAGAGTAAAAAGAGGGATGATGATTACAAGTAAAATAAGGGGTTTTTATAGCCATCCCAGGGCTGTTGAGGAGGGTATATTCGCATCATCTTCAGCATATTCCTCTTCAATATAAGCCCTTAGATCATCTTTCTCTCTCTTGTGGTTGATCGGATGGTTGATAGGACACAACTAGCACACGGATTGCCAACGTGGCATCTGTTTGTGCTAGTTGTGTTAGTTTGAAGCCTCTTGATCGGTGGAATGGGGAGAATGAGCTGTTTCTTCCAGTAGAAATCTGCCACGTATCCTAGCTAGCCCACTCTTCTCTTCCTTAAAATTGGGGGATTTAATTCCCCCACACTTGAATCGCATGTGGGATGAAAAGCCCCATTTTATTTTGACTAATTAATAAACTAGGGTTTGTGGGAACAGTGTTATTTGTGACAGGTTATTTTTGGGGAAGGAGATGGGAGATAAGCATAGAGAGTATCGCCATTTTTTTATTTGTGTGAGAAAACGTGTGGAAGTAAATGGATATGAGTGGGTGACGGTTTATTAAATATATGTGTATTGTGAATTGTTGACTGAATTATTGAAAAGTTAAAAACCTTTCATACGTTTCATTTAACCAGCAAACCACAATGGGTCTTAAGGCCCATTATACATCCCGTTCGTCCCATTTGTAAAAAGAAGTGAAAAATGAATTTGGGCTTTTAACTTTCATCCGTTTATTAATAGTACTTTGGGCCTAATGGGCTTTGACCTAAAAGTGACAAGTTTTATTTCCTCAAATGGGCTTTTCAGGCCCAATAAGCTCATGTGGGACCCACTTGGTAAATAATCTTTTGCTAGAATTAAATCCTCGAAAACGAACTTGATTTTGGCTTCATTGATCTTTTCTTCAAACTTCATGCCGGTTTTTGTCAGTTTTCGCGAACTTTGGTACCTACACACATCAAACGACAAACAAGCATATACAAGGCATTTTCGATACATTATTTGCATATATTGAATGTTTATTGATACAAATGATATGAGTAAAATCACTCATATCAAGGACTCACCCAAAGGGCTATCGGAAATAGGGTAAATCATTCCCGCGTCAAGGAGTTTTAGGACTTCCTTTTTGATGACATCGTGAATTTTTGGGTTCACCCTCCTTTGACATTGGATTGCGGGCTTGTAATCCTCCTCCATTAAGATTTGTGGGTACAAAATTTGGGATTGATCCCCTTAATGTCGGATAACGTCCACGCAATTGCCCCTTTGTGATCCTTTAGAACATCGACAAGTGCGGTTTTTTCATCATCCAAAAGATCTTTCACAATAATAACCGGCAACTTGTCGTCCTCCTCCAAAAATACATATTCAAGGTGAGGAGTTAAATCTTTCAACTCGAGGATAGGTGGTTCCTCAATTGAAGATTTGGGCTCGATACTCATAACCTCCTCGGGTGGAGGAAATGGGAAATCGTTAAGAAAATCCTTGATAATCGAGAAGTCCTCATCATTGTCGAGGTCTTCGTCACAAGTACGTGGAACATCGAATTCTTCCAAAGTAAAACCACCACCTTCAAATGGAGTGAAGGTTGGTGTCGAATTATCAAGCATGGGATCTAGCATAGTGGGATTGCCACTATTTTCATCATCACCAAAACCTAAAACTTCTTGTGAAAATTCCTCGCAAACAACATCAATCATATCAACGAGGTTTATGGTTGCAACGGAATAAACATGAGAAATTTAAGAATTTTGAGTTGCGTTTATAACAAGTTCCTCGTCGTTGAAACGTAAGGTGATCTTTCTAGCATGCACATCAATTAAAGCCATAGACGTATCTAAAAATGAACGACCTAAAATGAGAGGAACTTGAGGATCCGTGGGAATATCGACAACGATAAAGTCTACCGGATAATAGAACTTTCCCACTTTGACAAAAACGTCTTCCGCCAATCCACATGCAGGAATCGTGGAATGATCGACCAACTCGATAGACATTAGTGAAAGAGTAAGATTAGGAAGATTGAGCGACTTGAAGATTGCAAGTGGCATCAAGTTAATACTAGCACCAAGATCGGCCAAGGCATAGCATTCTTCCATATCTTGGATTGCACAAGGAATCAAGAATTTACTGGGATCACCGACTTTTTGAGGTATGCGGTTAAGATAAACCGATGAACAACTAGACAATTGTTGCAATTTCTCCTTGTTGTTCAACATACTCTTAAAGTTAGCGGCAAATCGAGGCATCATGACCAAAGCATCGGCAAAACTCACATTAAAATGAACGTCACAAAACATTTTCATAAAAAGCTCAAATTGGTAATTATCGCGCTCTTGACGTTTCTCCTTTCTAAGTCTCGATGGATAGGGCAAAGGTGGTGTGGGTTGAGGAATAGGCATAGCCTTTGGAATCTCGGGTTCCAGATGTGGTAATGGGTCAACCGTAGGTGTGGCATGAGCGGTACTTCGTGGGATTGGGACATGCTCCTTTTCTATCACCACCTCGGGTTCTTCCTCAATTGCATCCTCCGTAGGAGCAATTGGTTGAGGAGTCAATTCCTTAAGTGTCTTACCACTACCTGTGGTAATTACTTTCATCTCTCCCTTAGGGTTTGATATGGTGTTACTAGTAAGACTACTCGAAGACGGTTTGCACATTATAGCCTCAAACATAGATGAAATTTTATCCTCAAACATGGATTGCCTCTTCTCGGCCTTAATCATCTCTTGTTTTATTTCATGTTGCCCTTGTTCCGTTTTTTGTTGGTTTTGTTGTAACCTAGTTACATTCCCTTCCAATTTGTTTGTATGGATTTTAAGCTCATTTGCTAACTCGTTTTTCAACTCCTTCTTCAAGTCGTTCTTAAAGTCGGATCTTAGGCTAATTATTTATCTTTGAATGTTGTCAAACCTAGCATCGTTTCCATTAGCGTATTCAACAAATTCATTTGGAAGATCTTTCAAAGTTTCTAAACCCTTGTTGTTGTTTTGAAAATCATTGTTTTGATTTTTATTTGAAACTTGATTATTACTAGCCCCTTGATTCCCATAATTTCCTTTGTAATTGTTTTTAAAACCAACTTGATTATTTCGATAGATGTTGTTAGCATTTTGATTGGGAGCAAAACCCGGTGGAGTCAATTGATTGGAGCGGGTAACTTGACCGTTTTGGTTGTAAGTTCTCGTGGTCGCGTAGGCACTCGAAGTGTTACCACCGTTGGTAATGCACTCGGAGAAATCATGAACTCCACCACAATACATACATGAAACCTCAACCGCTTTTGCCGTAGCGGGAGCACTTTGTTCACCAACTTTGAATTCAATTAAAAGTCCTTTAAGCTTATCAAAGATTTTGTTTTCCATGTTCGCCTCAATTTGGCAAGCATCGATGGTGTTGGACAAAGAAGGTGAAGCCGAAGAAGAAGCCTTACGAACACTCGATGTGTTACAAGGACTATACACCTTAGATCTATTCTCAATTATCAACAACGCTTCCTCAACCGTTTTACACAAAAAATTACCACCCGCGGCGGCATTTAGATAATCTCTTTCATGATCATTCAAACCATTGTAAAACGTGTCAATTTAATGCAAGTCGGAAAAACCGTGATGAGGACACTCATGTAACATTTCCTTAAGCCTATTCCAAGCCGTTGAAAAACTCTCATTAAATTCTTGTGAAAATTTTGAAATCTCGTTTTTCAAATGTGTAGTCTTAGAGGGCGGGAAAAATTGGTTCACAAACTTAGAAACAAGATCCTTCCACGTCAAAATAGAATTGGGTGGCTCTTTCTCTAACCAAATTTTAGCGGGCCCCGCTAAGGAATACGGAAAAAACATCATCTTAATCGAGTCATTAGCAACATCCTTAAATTTGCAAGTGGCGGTAAGACGATTGAATTGGCGGATATGGTTGTGCGGGTTGTCCTTTTCATCACCACGGAATTTTTTGTTTTGGATCATCGACAACAAACCTGTTTTCACTTCAAAATTCTCTGCAAGGATAGCGGGAATTACAATAGCCTCTCCATAACCCTCGGTGGGTGCTTGAAGTAACTCCATCATAGTACGAATCGCCATGGTTAGTTCTTCTTCTGCTATAGGTTCGTCAATAGGAGACTCCTCACTAGAAAGATTAGGAGTAGGTGTTAACTCCTTTCGGTTTTTTCGTTTACGTGCACGTCTTGCTTGATTACGAGCAAGCATAAACGTCACGTACAACGTGGGGATGAGCAAAGAAGATTATTTTTGGTGTTTTTAATTTTTCCAATTTTTTGTGGTTTTTTGATTGTTTTTACTTTTTTTGGATTTTTGTGATTGTATTAAGTAGACAAAAATCTACAAATCTCCTCCCTAATCAAATCTCTTGATTAAATAAGCCTCAAGGAATGAAAACGATCACGTGAAGTGAACGCCTTCGATGACTTTAGAACGTTGGTGGAACACCAAAACGTTCAAGAGGGTTTAATCAAATGAAACCAAGAAAATATATATGATACTTAGATAATACTTTGGTTGGCAAACCCTCGATTAGCCCTTTTTATCTAAACACGTACAAGCAAGCGGGGAAACGAGACGGCGCGTAGCATTTAAGAGCCTTTTTCCTTAGGGTATATTTTATAATACCTGCCTTATACCCACCTTATAGTTTGTGTTTTTCAAAATTAAGCTTCACGAAAGTATTTATCTATTTTGCCTTTTCTTTCTTGTTTGAGATTCAAATACAATGATTGAGTAATGACCTCCCAATCAAGGTTGTGTTTTCACACTTTTAGAGTACTTGTGAATTTATTGTTCTACGTATACAATATAGTAATAGTATTCACACAAAAACGAAAACCGATAATACGTATTAGTAGAGTGCTACTAATACAATTAGCTATTATGGCATATAAAAACAACAATTGTTCAAATCAAAACACAACACGCCTCCCCGGAAGCGGCGCCAAAAATGATGTAGTGTTTTTACTACTCTTTAGGAAAAGAGAGAAAGAGTGGAAAGTATTAAGTGTCGGTTTAGGAAAACCAAGCACTAATGACCCAAAGGTGGGGATCGTTCTCAAGGAGGCAAGTGCGTTGTGTTAAGAAGTGATTAATGGTTTGTGATTATATTGATGAGAAATGAAAAGAAGAAAAGAGATTAGAAGAGAATGACGGTTACGAATTAAACTAAGACGAATAGTCGTGCACGTAAAACCGTAAAAAGTGACAAAATTAAAAATTTACCGTAAAAATTCCTAGAAAATTGCAATAAATCCAAAAAATGTAATTAGTTTACAAAAAGTAAAAAATCACTCAAACCTTTTATTTAATTAAATAATAATTTTTAATGCTAATTAAAGCCCAAAAAATCAATTTAATTAACAAAAAGCCCAAAATGAGATTTTTTCACTTGTAAACCTCTAAAATACCTTAACTAAATTTATAACTATTTTTGAAAATTTTAAATATAATAAAAACTATTTAAAAACAATTAAAAACTATTAAAAATTAAAATAATTCTAAAATTAATCTAATGATAGTAAAAATATTCTAAAAATTATAAAATTCCTAACTTAATGTATTTGATCTAAGAAAAATGAAAAACTTTGAAAAATCTAAGTTTTAATTTTTAATAATAAAATAATAATAAAATATTAATAAAAGTCCAAAATTTATAAAAAAACTCTAAAAAGTTGCAAACTAGTTTATTTTAACTTAAATAACACAGAAATGAAGTTAAAATTACAAAAATACCCTTATTGGGCCTTGAAATGGGCTAAAAGTCCAAACAGTCCCTTAATGGGCTCAAATTGGCCCAATAAGAAAAATATTGTCCAAATAAGCCCAAAATCTCCTATCTGACTTAAAATTTGATTTTAAGAACAAAACTCTGAAGGCCTAAAAGCTGAAAATGTGTTTAAGCTAGCTTATTGCAAAGCAGCTTATTCTTAATGGGCTTTTTGGCCCATTAAGCTATAAGCTGATGCCATAAGCTAAAATTTGACACACAAGCTTCTTTTGAGTTACTTAAGAGGTCTGCAAAAGTAAATTTGGAAAAATCACAAGAAATAAGCCTGAAATAAGCCAAGACTCTCTTCACAAAACGACAAAATAGTCGTTTTTGAGTTCTAGACCACCCCAAGTGCTGATTGAACTTTCAAAAGCTTTTAACTGACTTAATTAAGCAAAATAATCAAAATATTTTCAAATAAGCACAAGAAATAAGCCAGAATAATCAGATAAGCACTTGTTTAAAAGTCAATTTAATGAGTTTTCTAGTAAAAAGTCAAAGTCAAAGTCTAATAAGCTCCAGATCAAATAAATGAGTCAAATGAGGAAGATCTATCACAAAAGATAAGTTGTTGCAAGTCTGTATAAGCCAATATGGCTTATGAATAAGTTGTTTGAAGTTTTACACTAGCAGGGGCTAGTTTTGGAGGTTGAGCAGTGGGAACTTTTCCCCCTGCTTGACCTTTTTGACTTTTTGTCTTATATGACTTTTTTGTGGATTCAAGTTACAAACAAGGCACCCTTGTAATCAGTGGATCACAAGGAGTAAAGAACAACAAAGAAATCACACTTCCAATCAGCCAAATGATACAGTTAATTCAATTAAGCACCAGATCAGACACATACTTGAACAATAAGCAGTTTACACTCAATAAGCAGTTTTATAAAAATCAGCCAGCCAAACTTCACCAAATGCATACACAAGCTATATAAATTCAAATGAACAAATTCTAACAGGTTTCATGCACTGATTCAAAGTCTAGATCAAGATTCAAGCATATAAAAGTTACTGATGAAAAAAGAACATGCAGTTTTGACAATTGCTGATATACTTGACCACACAGCCAAATTCAAACACTTAAATCTTCTTAACAGGTTATGTTGGATATGATTTATCACTTTTTATCATAAGTCTAGGCCTAGAACTAGGTGTGCACTAAATCACAGTCCAAAATATCAACTAATCAAGATTTTATAAGCATATGTTTGATTTAGGTGTTCAAAAGCATACAACTTGTAGATTATCACTCTATTACACTTCTTAAACAAGAACTAGCAACACACAACATCAAACACTTAACCAGTAACATAATAACTTCAATAGGCAGTTGACCCAAACACCCCTTTATATTTTCAAATCAAGATTTTCAAATCAAAAGTTGGATTTAGGTTAGAACATGCATACATAAGCATCAAAACATCAAACTTAAACAGAAATAACAAGATTTGGAGCCAAAGATCAACACATACATAAGCAGAACTCAAATATCACAAATATCCAAATTTTTGACAGATTTTGAGATTAAGGGTTCAAACCTCGTGGATGTACATCCACACCCACGTATGTTTGAGCTGATGTGCTAGCAAGAACAAGCACAAGCTTCCAATATCAAGCTGCTAAGATAGAAGAAAGTTAGAAGCAAAAAATATAAAACAAAAAGGTGAAAAAATCTTGATTAATGCAACCCTTGTACCCCACACTTGATTATACCCAAGTTATAAGCCTCACAACACCTTGATAACACAATATCAGGATGCTATGATCCACTTATAGCCCAAGAATTCCAAGGTATACCAAGGAACTTAGCAAAATATCAAGGTTTTAGAACTTTGAGCAATTTCTTGCATAAAGCTTAAGAAAATGTTTTGAGATTCAAGTTTATCAAACATATAACAATAACAAGTAACTAGAAAGATTGGCACTTGGATTTCTTCAAAGATTCAAAAAACAATTCATTAAACATGAAAATGGATTTAAAGAACTTGAATAAAGGAAAAACCAAGAGCATGGCTCAATGTATGAGGCCCTATGCCTTTTATAGGCTACAATGTTTAGCTAAGAACATAAAAAAAGTAAACCCTAAAGCTGTAGAAGTCCCATTTTGCCCTTTGAACTTTTGAATATCTTGAAGATCATGTGAAGCTTTCTTGGCTGTATGTGTGAGTTGGCTTGCATCAAGGTCTTACAAAGAGCTTAAGTTACAAGCTAGTATCTTGGACGTTGGATGACTGGCAGTTTTTGGCATCTTCCTCACAAAACCGTGTACAAGGTTGATGGCATGTGATATGTGGTGATGTGGCATGGGTTTTGAAGGTTGGATATGATTAAGACTAGCTTAATCATTAATCTGGAGAGTTTAGTGGTCTAATTCTTGGTAATTAACAAATCCCCAATTTTGTTCTTCATGTGAATAGTGACATGTTTAATCCGTTTTTGGGTTTAAACAATGTGTTAAGCGCCAAAAGTTAACTAGTCAGTTATGATTAGTTTATTAACTGAGTGGGATGGTGAGGTGGATGAAAGATGAGTTGTGATTGGTGGGTTGGAGTGAGTGGGGCACGTGTCACCCCCTCATAGGTTAAGGTACGTATCCTTGTCTGCCTAGTTTAGTCCTTTGTCTTCCTTTCTCTTTTCACTTGAAGTTTATTAAGCCAAAACCGGACATCCTTTGTATATGAAGTTTCTATTTTCACACTTTTGCCCCAAATACTTTTCCAAAGTATTTTCAGGGGTATTTCTTGCCATTTGTTGATTCTTGAAGGGTTGTTTTGGCATTTTCTTCATAGATAATGGTCTTGACTTGTATGATTGACTTTTTGGAGGAATAATATTGACAAGTCATGATTGTTGAGGGACCATTCTTGCCAATTCTTCAAAGTGGAGGGCCCTTTTTAGAATTTGACAAACTTTAAGGACCAAACTTGTAATTATGATTATACAAGGGTTTAAAGTGTCAATTGACCCTTCTTGCATAATCTTCAAATCTTCAAGGGTTTTTCTTGGAAAATCTTCATTAGGGCTTGGTTCATTGTGCGACTTCGTTTCCCGTGTTCGTTTTTGCATGTTTCTTGTGATCTTTTGTCATTTTCTCAATATTCGTACCTAAAATACACAAGTAACAAACACAAGCATATATTTGGCATTTTTGATGATATTTAATGCATTTAAAGCCCGTTTTGGACGATGTGACTATGTATAAAAGCAGTCTCATCAAAGCTTAACAAAGAAATTTTAAAGTTAAAATCAGATGTTTTTGATGTAGAATGTAGGCTATCAAATTATGAAATGGCTCTTGTAAAAACTGAAAAGACTATAGAAGAATATAAGAAAATGGAATTTGACCTAAAAGATCAAATTAATGTTTTGTCTCATGATCTTAAAGTTAGTGTTGAACTTAGGGACGCTCTGATGAGATCCAGCGGTGAAGTGCAACTTAAGTTAGACGAGGCCATTAAGGATAAAAAAAGGGCTTAAAATTAAAAGTTTTGATAAAGCCAGCCAAACCCTAGAAAAATGTGTAAGTGAACAAAGAAACCTTAGGGATATGTCTGGGATTGGGATGAATGAATATGTTGTTGTTCCTCCACCTGTTGGGAACTTTTATGGTGTTCTGAGAAAGGATCTCTCTTGGAATAGTATTCCAGAACTCCAAGAAGAGGAATTTATTCCTCCACCTAGAGTACTCACCCCGGTTGAGGAATATCAACAAAAGGTGACTGACCTTGAGAAGTGGAAAGCAGACAACCCTTTTCTTTTTGTTAAAGGTGGATGCTTAGTGAAAGTCCATTTGTGCCTACACCCATTACTATGACTAACCCTACTACTGGAAAACCTGTTGACCTTGGCTCATCTATTAAGAGAAAACCAAGTGTTAAATATGCTAAAATGTATAGAAAACCTAGGTCACCACAAAGCCAAGCTAGTGCTAATGGGACAGGGTTCTTTCAATCTAGACCTAAAGTTATGTCTGGAAAAGCTCGTTACACATGTGGGAGTCTTTCTCATTTGGCCTATAAATGTGTTAGTGCCTCAAAAGTCAACACTGACAATAGGTCAACCATGGTCAAACCTAGGCCTTTTGTCAAACCAAGTCCACAAGTTACTAGACCAGCTCCCTTCTTTACTAATGGGAAAAATACTCATGGACAAAGGCCCTTTCAAAAGACCAACACATGGTCTAACAGAGAATGGGTTCCTGTAGCAAACCCTAATTTGGGCGCTGACAAGAACGATTTCAGCGCTGACAAGAACAAATTTAACACTGAAAGGAACAATTCCAACACTGACAACTCTAGGTATGGTGTGCAAATGCCACAACAAGCTGGTGTTGGTTCTTGTGTTAGACCAAGTAAGAATAGGTACTTATAGCCTAAGGGAAAGGTGTCTAAAGCTTCATCTAGTTTGAATTGGAGACCTAAACAAGACCAAAACCCTAATTCTGATGGGATTTCTATGACCTGTAGTAGATTTCATTATATTTCATACGTTATTACTAAACCAATTGGGGGTAAACTGGGTGTTCAGGCCACAAAGGGATAAACAAGGGGTTGTTACAAGGACTAAATATGTTCTTGTTGAACAACCACATGAATCCAAGTCTTCTCAGGCTTGGGTTTCCAAAGAAAACTAGTTTGTTTTCTTTATGTGCAGGGCATTCAAAAGCAGGTCAATGATAATGGATATTGGGACAATGGATGCTCTAGGCACATGACGGGGAAGGAAGATTATTTGTCAAACTTTACCCCCATTAAAGATGGTGACAAAGTGTACTTTGGAGGAGGATATGGTACAATTTCTGGAAAAGGCACTCTTATCACCAATAATTTATGTTTTGAAAAACGTTTTTCTGGTAAAAGAACTTGACTATACCTTGTTTAGTGTGTCACAAGTGTGTGATAACAAAAATAAGGTTCTTTTCACTGATACTGAATGCTTGGTGTTGAGTACAGATCTTAAGATGCCTGATGAGAAGCTTATTGATTATAGAACACCTAGGCATAAGGACATTTATAATGTTAATCTTAATGGAACTAGGATGAACAACAATTTGTCATGTCTGTATGCTAAAGATTTAATAGATGAATGTAATTTATCACACAGAAGGTTAGGGCACATAAACTTTTAAAATATTAATAGGCTTGTGAAACATGATTTAGTTGATGGTTTGCCTTCAAAAGCTTTCCACAATGATCACTCTTGTGTTGCATGTCTTAAAGTCAAACAACACAAAGTCTCATTTAAGTCTAAACTTGTGCATTCCAGTTCTAAACCACTTCACTTGCTACATATGGACTTATTTGGCCTAACTAATATAGAAAGTTTGAATGGTAAATCATTTTGTTTTGTTATAACTGATGATTTTTCTAGATTTACTTGGACTTTCTTTTTGGCCTTAAAAGGTGATACTGTCACATTTTTGATTAACTTTATTACCCAAACTGAAAAGATAACAGGGAATGAGGTTAAAATACTTAGAAGTGATAATGGTGGTGAGTTTAGAAATAAATTATTAGATGCCTTCTATGTTAATAAAGGGATTACTAGGAAGTTTAGCATAGCTAGAACTCTACAGCAGAATGGTGTGGCTGAAAGGAAGAATAGAACACTCATAGAAGCAGCTAGGACAATGTTGGTTAATGCTAAGTTTCCCATTGCTTTTTGGGTTGAGGCTATGAATACAGCCTGCTATGTTCAGAATAGAGCTTTGGTCAACAAAATCCACAATAAGACACCTTATGAGCTATTTTGGAATAGGAAACCCAACATGGGTTTTCTTAAACCCTTTGGATGTCATGTAGTGATTCTAGATACTAGTGATACCTTAGGTAAGTTTAGTGCAAAAGGTGATGAAGGCTACTTTATGGGTTATTCTGTGCAGATCAGAGGGTATAGGGTTTACAATACGAAAGAAAAACGCATTCTTGAAAAAGTGCATGTTAAGTTTTTAGAAAGTAAACCTAGTGATCCTGAAAGTGGACCAGACTGGTTCTTCGATTTAGAACCATTATCTAGGACCTTGAATTATATGCATGTCACTAATCCAGACATTGTGAAAAAGGATTCAAATGTTGTAGACGAACCTATTGTTGAAAGTACAGGTAAACAGGTTGCTAAGGAAGAAGGATCACATGCAATCAAATCAGATCCCATACTTGAGTATGTTACCATTCATATATGGACTGATGGGTTTGCACTTGAAAAGGAGGAAGAAGGGCCACAATAAAGGTCAGTTGATAGAAACATGCATGCATCTTCTAGCGCTGACAAAGACAAATCCGACGCTGACAGGTTAAATTCAGACGCTGATAGCTCAAACGCTGACAACCTGTTTGGACATTTATTCTCTTCCAATACTTTTGAACATGGTGAACCTTTCATACTTAACCAAGAGGTTCATTCAAGTGAGGATGAGAGTGGAAATGAAGATGATATTGGGAACATGGAAACTGATATTGAAGACAACACACTACTTGGGGGAGGAATACTTACAACTACTGTCAAAAATCATCCTCCTTCCCTAATTATTGGTGATGTTTTGTCTCCTGTTCAAACAAGAAGGTCTCATCAGACTCAAGGTGGTTTCATTGCCAATATCCACAATAAGGATGATACCCCTCTTATACAGGCATGTTAGACCTATTGGGACCCAAGAAGATTTTTGATGCTCTTAAAGAACCAAGTTGGGTGGAAGCAATGCAGGATGAGCTTTACCAGTTTTCCATTCAAGATGTATGGGAGTTATTGGATTGTCCAAGGTATGTTAGACCTATTGGGACACGTTGGGTTCTTAGAAACAAAAAGGATGAAATAGGTATTGTGGTCAGAAACAAGGTACGTTTAGTTGCTCAAGGCTATACACAAGAAGAAGGAATAGACTATGAAGAGGTTTTTGCACCTATTGCAAGGATTGAAGCAATAAGGATTTTCCTAGCCTATGCTTCTTGCATGGATTTCACAGTTTATCAAATGGATGTGAAGAGTGCTTTCTTATATGGCATAATTGAAGAGGAGGTATATGTCATGCAACCTCCTGGTTTTAAAGATCCAGAACATCCAAATAAAGTGTATAGTGTCAAGAAGGCAATGTATGGACTTCATCAAGCCCCAAGAGCATGGTATGGAACATTGTCCACCTACCTGGTGGAAAATGGGTTTAAGAGGGGCACCATAGACCAGAACTTATCTACCAAGAAGATTGGTAAGGATTTTCTACTTTTTCAGGTCTATGTGGATGATATTATCTTTGGTTCATCAAATCCAAAGATGAGTGAAGACTTTTCCAAGCTCATGATAGACAAATTCAAGATGAGTGCCATGGGAGAGATGAAATCTTTCTAGGTTTACAAGTCCAACAGAAAGAAGATGGTATCTTTATCTCTCAAGACAAGTATGTAGCAGAAATCTTGAAGAAGTTTGGTTTTTATCTACATGAAAAACGGGCTAGCATACCCATGGATAGGGAACACCCTTGGGGAAAGACTAGAGATGGAAAAGAAGTGGATGTTAGGCATTATAGATCAATGATTGGCTCATTGATGTATCTTACAGCCTCTAGACCTGACATCATGTTTGTTGTGTGTGTATGTGCACGCCATCAGGTGACTCCCAAAGAGTGTCATCTTCATGTTGTAAAAAGGATCTTTAGATACCTTAGGTGTTATCCCACCTTGGGATTATGGTATCCAAAGGATTCTCCATTGGAGCTTATTGGCTATTCAGACAGTGACCATGGAGGTGATAAGTTTGATAGGAAATCCACAACTGGTGGATGTCAATTTCTTGGGAGCAGATTGATATCTTGGCAATGCAAGAAACAAACAATGGTGGCTAACTCTACAACTGAAGCATAATATGTTACTGCAGCTGCTTGTTGTGGAAAAGTTCTATGGATACATAACCAGCTATTGGATTATGGGTATAATTTTATGCATACCAAGATATTTGTAGATAATAACAGTGCATTATGCATTATTAAGAATCCTGTACATCACTCTAAAACAAAACACATATAAATTAGACATCATTTTATAAGAGATTGTTTTGAAAAAGGTTTAATACATCCAGATAGGGTAGACAGATAAGAAAATGTGGTTGATATTTTAACTAAACCTTTTGATGTCGGGAGGTTCCAGTACTTGGTAACAAGTATTAGAATGATCAATCTCACCTAAATGTGTTTTTGAAATCATTGTATAGTTTGTACAGGATGTGTACTGTTATTAGTCTTTGTAGAAGATTAGGTTTTCCACTTTATTTTTCTAACGCTGACAAAGGTTATTTGAACGCTGATGAGTGTTAAATGGACGCTGACAGCAATATGTTAGTTTGGTGGTTTTTGATCTAATCATGCAGGCATTATGAGCATTGTACAAATGGATACAGAGTTGCCTATGGATCTTTGGAGCTTACTAGGAATGTGTTAAAGCTTATGGATGATGGTTGGAATGTTTACATTCCTATCTTGACATAAATTTTTATTACATACTTTTTATTTGGCAACTTTGTATATCATGATTTAAGGGGAGGTTTAGGAAACCTTTAGGTTTTTGGTTATTCTTAGAATAGTCTTATCACAGTTCCATATTGTGTCCACTAGTGAGTACGAGTTAGTTTTCTAAATCGTGAGGCACTGTAGCATGCAAAGTTGATATACTGTGCATGCTGCCAAGAATTTTTGGCCTAGAATTCGATTTGGTCGGTTGGGAGACTTGGGAATGTTTTTATTAGGATTACCTGTGAAGTTACAAAGGGTTTATATGAGGTAACTTCACTGTTAAGAACTTTGGTTAGCAAGGGACACTTGAGGACAATTATGTCTATCTTGCTTAAGCACGTGTGCATGATTGGAAAGTGTTTGCCACATTGATAGTCATTTTTACTCTAAGAGTTATCTTCACTAGGGTAAACTACTTTGTTATGTGGAAACCTTGGTTTCCTCGAATCTTTTAGCTACTAGGCATAGCCATTGTTCATATGATTAACAATCAAAGCGTAAAAGAACAATAACTATGTAACAAGGTGTTTGGGCACAATATCACATAAATTAATCATATGGATTGCTCATTATATTAATAACAAACAATCACTAGGTGTGTATACATTGAATCCCACACCTAGTCGACACACACTTTAGGTTTACATTGTGAATGAACTTATATATAAAACCTAATACCCTTGGTTCCTTTTATACTGTAAGGATTAGGGTTTACAAGAGATAATTATGAATAAACATGTAAATCTTCTATTTAAATAACTAATACAGAATAATATTATGCATACTTATCCTAAATAGAAGCTTCCAACAACGTTTGACTTTTGTTGACTTCTGTCAACGCCGGATTTGCTCTTGACAACGTCTGGATTACACTTGTCAATGCTTAGACAAATACCTTCATATTTTCTTCGTTTTTGAGTTTCTGCCACATCAACTTTTTGACCCAACAATCATCCCCTAGTTGATGTTGGCAAAACTCTATGTATATCTCTTGTAAGTTGTACATCATCTTCAAATTACTTCCCCTCAATTTTAGCATGTATGTCTTCCCCTTTTTGTCACATCAACAGGGAAGTAAACAATGTATGCAATCTTGAAGATTCTCCAAATTTAGCTCTATGTAATGATTTTGAAGAAAAATAACTATAATATTCTTGATGTAGAAGTAGAGTAACCCAAACCTATGTTCCATGTCTTATACTATCCACGTGATAAAGAACTTATACTCATGGCACAAAGTATAAGTAGACCTCGATCCCTTGTCAATATTCTCATCCTTTGTGAGACACTGAGCACGATAATGTAACTCCTTCAAGTGTTATGACAAGTCTTCGTCACCAACCATTAAAAGCACAAACAAGTTATCTTGAAAGTTAGTTGTCATGCTAATTACTTTCAAGATATGATAGAACATAACCTCGCGAAAATCTTCTTCAAACATCAAACTTACCATAAGAATTCTTCCCCTTAAGCCAACACCTCTTCATGACGAGTCTTAATGAACCAATATCTTCATATGTAAAAGTCTTTATGGATAACTCTTTCACAAGGCTAACCCGATTACATAAGAAATATCACTCCAATAAACTACTTCATGAATTGTTGCTAACTTACTTAAAAATCATTAATCCCCTTTAAAAATATCCGAGCCATAAATATCAAATTGATATTGTGAATAAAAATTGAGATTCCATGTACCTTTACGTGTAAATACTTCCTTTTTGTGTGTCAAAATCTACCAATTTTCTCAAACAGCAGTTATTCCTTTTGTTGTCCAATATCTTCCTTTGTCCAAGATATCAACACTGTGTGTTGTCCAATATCGAACAACACTTGTCAGCGTTTGAAAATGTATATATCAAACAACAAGTGTCAATGCTTCCTGTCAGCGTCAACTTTATTCCTGTCAGCGCCAACTTTGTACCTGTCAGCGCCTGGCCATCAGTGTCTCATCCATGCCTTGTCAGCGTTACACCAATATCTATCAGTGTCACACCAACATCTATCAGCGTCTAAATAACATACATCAGCGGCTAATTGATCTAGGGTTTTATAAACCCTAAATCATGATTTTATGTGAAAACCATAAACTGTAGTGAACTTCGACATCAAATATCTTTTTCATGAGAGATCAGATCGAAGATCCCTTCGGTAAGATCCTAGACACAAGTGTCAAGAACCTACAGCACGAATTTCACGACGATCCAACGGTTAACGAAGGATAAATCGCGTTTTTACTATTACTGTTCACAGAAAACATCATATGACCACTGCTGACTTTGACGCTTAATAACTTTCTCTTGGGGATAGATCTCGACAATCCCTCCAGTGGATATCTAGATATATGTGTGTAGAACACACACAAAAAATTTCGTGGCGATCTAACAGTTCAATAAAAAGTTATGGCCTTCTTAATATTGTTGCACACACAAAAACGCCCAGAAAAACCTATACGGATTATTCTTTTCTTCTCAAAACATGAACACCTTGTTGGTCCTAGCATCACGAGCCATGAGGCTCTGATACCAACTGTGGAAACCTTGGTTTCCTCGAATCTTTTAGCTACTAGGCATAGCCATTGTTCATATGATTAACAATCAAAGCGGAAAAGAACAATAACTATGTAACAAGGTGTTTGGGCACAATAACACATAAATTAATCAATTGGATTGCTCACTATATTAATAACAAACAATCACTAGGTGTGTATACATTAAATCCCACACCTAGTCGACACACGCTTTAGGTTTACATTGTGAATGAACTTATATATAAAACCTAATACCCTTGGTTCCTTTTATAGTGTAAAGATTAGGGTTTACAAGAGATAATTATGAATAAACATGTAAATCTTCTATTTAAATAACTAATACAGAATAATATTCTACATACTTATCCTAAATAGAAGGTTCCAACAACGTTTGACTTTTGTTGACTTCTGTCAACGCCGGATTTTCTCTTGACAACGCATGGATTACACTTGCCAATGCTTAGACAAATGCCTTCATATTTTCTTCGTTTTTTAGTTTCTGCCACATCAACTTTTTGACCCAACATGTTAAGGTCCTTTTTATTTTTAATTATTTTTATTTTTGGACGCTGACATTTTTCTTTCCAAACGCTGATAAGACCAATTTGAACGCTGACATGGCAAATTTCCAACGCTGACAAGAATATAGTCGTTAGACGCTGATGTTTAATTTTTGACCGTTGACAAACATTGGGTCCTACCCAGTTGTTATTTTTGACGAAAATATGGGCCGTAATTTTAGGAGTTGGTAACTTTTAATTAATGTATGAGATAAGTTATATATTTTTCAAGATTTTTATCATTACTTTTTGAATATAACTGCCTCATATTTTAACCAATCGTATGTTTTCACCTCTCCTATAAATTTAACTAATTTCTTTCAAATTGGGTAACTGCTATTATTGTCTAACTAAAAACTCTCAACCTTCATATCTCCATAACTCTTATATCACAGTTTTCTTGCATCAATTTTCATGGCACCAAAGTTTAAACCTACTCTATTGGAATTGGGGTTCAGAAGCCAACATAACATGGTGGCTTATTTGGAAGCTGATAATACTCTGTTTCCCCAATATACTCGGATGGTTGAGTATTTGAATGCATCCCCATTAAGGTATGCACTTTCACATACTCCTCTTGTCCCTATCACATACATTAAGCAGTTTTAGAACACTATTAGTTCATCAACAGTTAATGGAGTGATTACATTGACTGCTACTGTTCATGGGGTTCCATGGGTGGTTACTGAAGCTTTGGTTCGCCAAGCTTTGCATCTTAATGATGTTGATGGTCTAACCACCCTTCCCTTTGCAGAGCTAGAGCAAGGACTTCGAGCTTTGGGTTATAATTTGCCCCCAGTGGTCCATTTAAATAAGTATATCAAACAACAATTTCCCCTAACTTGGAAGTACCTTATACATGTCATCCTACAATGTTTGAGTCCCAAATGCTCCTCACACAATGAAATCAACCGTTCTATTGGGAGTGCCATTGTGTGTATTTCAACTGGGCAAAACAATAATTTTTCAAAAATGTTTTCATGGCATGTGTCACAATAAGGGTAACAAGATGACTCTTGCTTACCCTAGGTTTTTACAAATGGTTTTTGATATGCAAGGATACTGCAATAGGGATCATGACAATTTTTATACGATCCCTGTTCAAAAGAAAACAGTTTTTGGTAATATGAATACTAAACCATATAGAGACCTACCACTCACCCCAGCCATGCTTGCTGTGATTGAGACAACAGCAAACCCTCAACCTCAACCACAACCTCAACCAGACCCATTACCAGAACACCCTCCATCACCCCAGCATATGGATATTGACCCACAATCATTCAACGCTGACACTCATAATGTGGGCGTTGACACTTCCAATCCAAACGATGACACCCTTTTACCACAAACCCAAACACCCCTTTACACCCAAACAGACCCTCAATCCACTTCCTCTTCTACACCACCAGATTATAAGTTGGAAAAATGCCACAGGACGACTAGAGTGTTCTCCTCTGGTGGTCCTAGTCATATAGCAGAGAGAACCACCACCACAAGTGTGGTTGGTGCCATCGGTGGGGCTGGGACTATTGGCTCTAGCTTAGAAGCAGGTCAAGACAGTCCCAACATCCTTAAGACCCTATCCATGCCCAATGACTCTCTTTTGGGAGGTAAAATTCCCATCATAGAGGAGGGCAGATTGGAACCTTATACCCTTTTGGAATTGACGGCGGTTTGCATTAGCTTGCAAAAGCAAAATGTAGACCTTGTATAAGTTGTCACATGTCAGGGTCTTGAACTCAAGCAATTGAGGGAGAGTCTAGTTGTTTTGGAGACTGCCAATGCTAGGAGAAAGCAGGCAAGAGTCCTTTCATCAGGGGAGGATTCTTACAAAGGGTAGGAAGATGCACCAACAAAACCTTTCAACTTGAGTGACAAGGGCTCATAGGAAGAAGAAGGTGGTTCTTTTGGTAGTAAACAGGTGGAAATTGCTGAAGCTTTGACTAGTTTAAAGGAGAAGCCTGTTCTTGATATTTCATTGTTAACTCCAAAGAAGCTATCGTTTGTAGAGATGATGGAGCAGGTTACAAAGTCAGCCGCTGACGTTTAGAGTTTAAGCGCTGACAAGAGCAAAGCAGGCATTGACAAACCTACAGGTATGATTGGTGTATCCCAACCACCAGTTATCATTAGGTAGGTTACAACACAGGTACCATCAACTACTTTACCAGCTATTGGAACAAAAGATAAGGGTAAAGCAATTTTAGTAGAAGTTGAGGTGCCAAAGAATACAGCCCAGAAACACTTTGATTCTGTTTTGGCTACACAAATAGAGGAGCAGGATAGGATGCAGAATACCATAGAAGAGGCTAAGGATGGTAGTGGTGATGATGAGAGCTCAGATTCTATTGTGATGATATTGGAGGAGCCAGAGAAGTTGGAATATGGGGAAGATGACTTAGCCAAGGAGAGGCTAAGAGAATTAAAGATGAAGGTAGACTTTGACATGCCAGAAGTAAGGGAAATTTATTTTGCATGGGAGTCTAAGGTTGAAGAGAACCCAGATATGTCTATAACTGGACAAATTTGGGGTTTGGAGATCTTGTTGAGAGTGCAGGAAGACTAAAAAGTGATTTTGAAGCACAAGGCTAGCAAAGTGTTTTCTAAGCTCAAAAGGGATAGAAGAGAGCTATACTTTATGTTGCTTAGGTGTCATCAAGGTGGATGGACCTATGACAAGTTGATAAAGCTATCCTTTGATGAATTAAAGTTTCGGGCTTATCCAATTTGCTTAAGAGTTTGTGAGGAAAATATTATGAGACTTCCTCAGATGAAAGGAGAGAAGAGATTGAAGAAAATTTGCAGATCCAGAGGGCTTATATTGCACCAAGACCAGTGAAGAAGGGAGTTCCTATTGAGTTCCCAGTTCTTGATCAATTGAATCCTAGTGAAGCAGTAATCAGAAAGAGCATTAAGCTTTCACCATTGGAAGCTTCAGATGTTGCAGAGGTATTACCATTGGATTTCAGAAACCCAATAGTTCACTATAAAGAAGATGCAAGTGGGTTCTGGATGATCACCAGATATGGGAAGAAGGTACATACTTTTACTTCTTTGATCTCATTGTTTGCAAGCCTGGATAGAGAAGACTTGGTAGATCTTTGGATTTTAATGAAGACCAAGTATGAGGCTAAAGCACCCACTTCAGTCAATGGAATAAAGATTTAGACATCCTTCAAAAGGATGATTCAACCAGATGAAGTAGATCTAATATGGTTGGATCTAGATGATATCAGTGGGCTACAATGGCGTCTACATTCAGCAACTGGTGTGTACCATCTAAGCACTATAAAGTTTTCAGAGTATCTTCTTATGGATGCTCAATATCCTATGTCCAAGGAAGTTTTAAAGAAGATGGTGTCTACATAGCTGGAAATGGATTATACTAGTGATGTTGGAAAAGATTTGATTAGATTTGTGTATTATCTAATTAACAAGTAATTTGTATTTGTAAGAATCCTCCTTGTACTTACTTTTTATTCAGAAACTTGATTACTAGAGTAGATATCAAGTTTAGGGAAGGATTGTTGGGAATAAAATGAGCTAAGTCACCCAGACGCTGACAAGAGTAAATTGGACGCTGATAGGAAGAAATCAAGCGCTGACAGATCAAGCATTGACAAGAGATATCCAAGCGCTGACAAGAAGAAGTTCAACCACTGATAGGAAAAATTAGTCAACACGTTTATTATTTTAAGTAAAGATATACTCAATATTGTATTTTTTATATTTATCTTTGCCTAGAATAGTTGATAGTTTATCCATTGTACACGAATCCTTATGTTATAAAAGGAGATTATTCAATATTCAACTTTCATTGTAAGCAAGTTCAATTATCAATCAAAAGTGAAAGTTTGGTTTAATTGTTTTACTTGTTCTTTATTCTAAGTGTTAATTCCGTATAACACTGGATTGTTCATATAAACAACAAAGTTTCTCTACGTGTTAAACTTGATTCAATCTCTTTAACACAAAGCTAATCGATCTAAGTTTGGGATCAACAAAGATTACGTTGATTGGTGAATTACAATAATAATATAACGGCCTACTCTTTTTGACAATCTATAAAGTGAGTTTAAGCCTGTGCGTCAAATTGAAATTACCTACGATTATTAATTGAATTATACCTTAAGGGTGATTTACCACAAATTCACATCCGAAACACAATGAATAAGGGTATTACTTTGTGCGTAGTCGAGTTCTAGCAAAAGTACGTTGTGAATAGTTGTGGGTAAATTATTTAATTGGTTTAACCAATACCGCAATATAATTTATGTAGAAATTTAATCTTGTGGAAAATTTTACTAAATGTTTTATTAAACTTATGTTATGGAGTTGTATACTTGTATGCATGCTTCTCCATACAATGATTTTGACATCGAAATTTATACCCTTAAAAATTAAATGGAATGCTCCTAATTGACGAACACTTGAAATTAATATGTCATCAAATGAGATTTTTGGGTGATGTTGTGATGGAGAGAAAAATTTCATAGAATGAGAATTCGTATGATGGTTTTACGTTACTCAGATTAGACGACTTAATTATGTTACTCAGTGAGATATGGAAACTTAATGCATTCAGAAGGGATGAAACATGTTTACAATGCAAAACGTTTTTTTTTTTGGCAATGTAAATCCCTTAAAAATTTAGAAATTGGAAATTGTTTGTCAATTTAATTGTTCGACAAGTCGCTATGTTTAGTACATTCATTACTAGCAGATCAACTGATGTAATGGATCTATGTCAATATAGTTCTAGAATTCAAGGAAAATAAAATGGTTTTTATACCAAAGTAATTTTATTTTCTTGAAAGTATTTTGTTATTGAAAATACTAATATTTGAACTTATTTATGTAGAAATGGCTCAACCCACCAATAACACTATAAGTTCCATGTTCAAAGCATTCTTTAAACGTCCTGAACTTACTGGCCCAAACTTCAATGATTGGTATCGCTCACTAAGAATTGTCTTGAGAGGAGCGGGTACTATTGATATCTTGACTATTCCCTATCCGGAGGATCTTGCTGAAGGAGCATCTGATGCGCAAAGGCTTGAACACGCTGCTAATATTAGGAAGCACTCAGAGGTGGCTTGCTTAATGCTAGGTAAAATGGCTCCTCCACTTCAACAGAAGTATGAGCTATTTTCACCAAAGCGAATGCTTGATGAGCTCAAGGCTATGTTCAAGAAGCCGTAAGTTGTGGAGATCTACGACTTGGTAGATGCTTTGCATAGCTGCAAGCAAGCTCCATGAAAGTCTGTAAGTGGCCATTACTTGGAGAATGATGGGTTATATGGAATAACTCATTGCACTAGGACAACCCTATGATCATAATATGGTTATCAACTTGATCAATAGGTCCCTTAATAAGGACTTCAATGATTTTGTTCGAAACTATAATATGCATTGCACGGGGAAGATAGTTAATTATTTGCATGCAATGCTCATTGACTATGAAAAGGGGTTAAAAGACAAGGCATGTACTGCTATGCCTTCTGTACTTACCATACAAAAGGGTAGAGTGAGTAAGCCAAAATCGCAAGCGAACAAGAAGAAAGGCAAAGGCAAAGGTGATAAGGGCAAACAAGTTGCAACTTATTCAAAACCTAAGCAGAACTTTTCAAGAAGAATAGATCTCAGAAGGATGAGACTTGTTACCAATGCAAGGCAAGTGGTCACTAGAAGAGGAATTGCCCTCTCTACCTCGAAGAGTTGCGAGAAATAAAGAAGAAGTCTAAGCAGAGCGCTGCAGCTTCAGGTACTTTATTTATGATTGAATTGTTCAATTTAACATGCAAATTAAATTCCTGGGTATATGATACGGGATGCGGTATTAACATTTGTAATACGCTGCAGGGATTTAATCTAGAAAGGAAGCTATCCAATGGGGAACAATTTCTGCAAGTGGGCAATAGCGCACAAGTAGTGGTTGAAGCTATAGGAACATTTAATCTAGTTTTACCTTCGGGTTTAGTACTGATTTTAAATGATTGTCATTATGCACCTACAATTGTTAGGGGTATTAATTCCTTTTCTTGTTTGTTAAATAATGGATTCGTTCACACGATTGATAATAATGGAATTTCTGTTTGGAAAAATGGTATTTTATATTTTAATGCAATTTTTGTGAATGGTGTGTTTGAAATAGACATGCATGATAATGAATCCAAGAATAATAAATATGTCTTTAGCATGCATAAGAAGAGAAAGTTTGACAAGAACTCTTCTTATCTTTGTCATTGTAGACTTGCCCATATTGGGAAGACTCGTATACAAAAGCTTCAACGTGAAAGTCTTTTGGAAAATATCAATGATGAATCATTTGATAAATGTAAGTCTTGTATCTCTGGAAAGATGACCAAGAAAACTTTTAATAGCAATATTGAAAGAGCTACTGATCTAGTTGGATTAATACATACTGATGTGTGTGGACCACTTAGACATGTGTCAGGAAAGGTGCTAGCTACTTCTTAACATTTACGGATGATTATAGCCGTTATGGTTATGTTTATATGCTTAAGCATAAACATGAGTTATTTGAAACATTCAAAGTGTTTAAAGTAGAAGTAAAACTACAACTAGGAAAGAAGATTAAAGCTTTTCGTTCTGATAGAGGTGGTGAATATTTAAGTCAAGAGTTTATAGATTATCTAAGTGAGAATGGAATTGTTCAGCATCTTACTTCTACTCCACAACAAAACGGTGTATCTGAAAGGAGAAATCATACATTATTAGATATGGTGCAATCTATGTTTAATCTTACAACTTCACCTTTATCCTTTTGGGATTATGCTTTAGAGTCTGTTGTTTGCATTTTAAATATGGTTCCCACGAAGAAGGTTGATAAGACACCATATGAACTATGGCATGGAAAGAAGCCATATTTGTCTTATATAAAGGTCTGGGGTTGCGAGGCGTATGTGAAACATGACTCGGGTGACAAACTCCAACAACAATCTGTAAAATGTATCTTTGTAGGATACCCCGAGGAAACTATGGGTTACTACTTTTATTATCTACCCGAGAACAAAGTGATTGTTGCTAGGTATGGAGACTTCCTTGAATCTGATCTTGTAAATCAAGAGTACAGTGGGAGAAATTATGATTTTGAAGAGAGTCATATAGATACATTACCTTCTGAAAACACTAGCGATATAATTCTTGTAGAACCAGAAAGTCTGGCGGTTCCACCAGAATTAGTTCCTCTGCATAGATCCGTAAGGATTAAAAACGAAAATAGCAATATATGTCTTAACATAGAGGATGACGATGAAGTAGGGGATCCTTGAGAACCTGCTAATTATAAATCCGCCATACTTGATCCTAAAAGGGATAAGTGGATGGTTGCTATGGATGAGGAAATGAAATCCACGAAAGTAAATGATTTTTGGATTCTTGTAGATCCACCACCAAATGCTAAAGTAGTGAGACATAAGTGGATATACAAGAAGAAAACCGACATGGACGGTAAAGTACCATCCTATAAAGCTCGTTTAGTAGCTAAAGTTTTTACTCAAACTTTTGGCGTAGACTACGAGGAGACATTTTCTCCTATAGCAGACTTAAGAGCTATTAGGATTCTCATAGCTATAGAAGCATCCTATGACTATGAGATATGGCAAATTGATGTTAAAACTGCCTTCTTGAACGGTCGCTTAGATGAAGACATCTATATGCAGCAACCAGAAGGATATGTTGATCCTAAGAATCCAGGACACGTTTACAAACTTCAAAGATCCATGTATGGTTTGAAGCAAGCATCACGTCAATGGAATAAACGATTTGATGAAGAAATAAAAAAGTTTGGATTTATTCAAAATCGTGATGAGCCATGTGTATATCGCAAAGTTAGTGGGAGTGATGTAGTATTTCTAGTCCTATATGTTGATGACATATTAATCATGGGAAGTAACATTCCAAGACTTACAACTATTAAAGATTATCTTGGTAAATGTTTTTCTATGAAGGATTTAGGAGAAGCTGCATACATTCTGGGAACTAAGATCTATCGGGATAGGGAAAATGGTTAATTGGTCTAAGTCAAGATGCTTATATAGATAAGATATTGAAGAAGTTTAATATGCATAATTTCAAGAAAGGTTTTCAACCTATGGAAGTTAAGCACAATCTGAGTCATGAGATGGATGCATCAACTCCTGAAGAGGAGGCATACATGTAGAAGGTGCCTTATGCTTCGGCTGTAGGATCTATTATGTATCATGTAAGATGTACAAGGCCTGATGTGGCGTTTCCTCAGAACTTGGTCAGTAGATACCAACAGAATCCAGGGAAGCTCCACTGGACTGCTGTTAAACATATTCTAAAGTATTTAAGGAGTACGAAAGATATGTTTTTGGTATTTGGAGGGAACCAGACACAGAACTGAATGTGATAGGTTTCTGTGATGTGTCCTGGCAATGTGATAAAGACGATATGAAGTCTCAGACGGGTTAAGTTTTTGTTATCAATGTAGGAGCAGTTGACTGGAAGAGCAAGAAGCAGACAACGATTGCAATGCATGTTACTCAATCGGAGTACATGGCTGCTTCAGAAGCTGTAATGGAAGCTATTTGGATTAGGAAGTTTATTGAAGATCTTGGAGTGATTCCCTCAATAAAAGAACCTACGGATATATATTGCGACAATTATGTTGTAATTATATTTGCCAATGATTCTGGAGTCATGAAAGACGCCAGACACTTTAAGCGTAGACATCGCTACGTCCGAGAACAAGTTGAAGCTCGTGAAATCAAATTAATAAAAGTTCACACAGATTATAACGTAGTTGATCCTTTAACTAAGGCTTTGCCTAGACCAAAGGTAGTTAAGCATGCCAAGGCTATTTGGATGCAACTAGCTAGCGAACTCATGCAATAAATCTGTGATTAGTATTTAGATAAGGATGTTAAGACATTATTATTTAATAAAATAGAGATTGGGTTTCGTTTATTCTTATTACTTAATTATGTATCCTATTTTACATGTTTTAATCCATGAATAAATGTTATGCTAAAATGTCATTGTGGATTAATAATATGGGAATATTATTAAATTAAGACAAATAAAAATAAGCAATAGAGTATATTTAAAAGTATATTGATTGATTTTTGATGATATTCAATGAATTAAATATTAGACTTATCCCAAATATATGATTTTACTTTATGGATCTTTGTCATCAAGTAAATCATAAATAGTTATCCTTAGACTTGAGATACCAGAAAACTATTATGAGTCTAGTGCATCTCTGTGGTATTAGCTAACGCTAAACGTAACTGGTAGCTATAAGGATTATTTTCAAAAGTGTTGAAAAACTCATAAGTTTTGCTCGTAGTCAATATGGAATTTATTTCCTCCAATTTTGTTTTGGAATTTAATACAGCTGGGGCCCTCGTGGGATTAGTAAGATGTTTGTGTGGCCATACCGAAATTTGTTTTGGTAATCTTACTGAATCTGTGAACGAGAAACAGAATGGTTAATGAAAGGAATGACTGAGATCCATATCCTTATTAACGTTGTATTAGAAATAAAAGGATAATAATAATAATGATGAATCATTAAAAGGTTTTATCCAGCAAACCTTACTCGAGTTGTACTAGTGACATTGCTAGTGTAACTAAACGCTAGTCAATGTAATCACGATACTCGAAATATGTCCAAGTGGGAGCTGAAAGTTTATGGACTTATATCTAATAGTCGTGTGATAGGAACGAACTTGTGGTTACGAGATTGCACACAATATGTAAAGAGTTAATTTATTTAATAAATGTATTTATTAAATTAAATTGAGCTATATAACTATATAACTATATAACTTTAACGATCGTTAAATTATTAAGAGTTAAGTATTAACGAGTGTTAAAGAATATATAGAAAGAGGATTAAAAAGGAAGAAGGACGGAAGGTTCCAAAACACCCCATGAAGGGGTGTTTGAATGTCGGTTATGGCACAAAAGGGGAAGGGAAAAATTCTTTCCTTTTATTTGTTTGGGCTACGAGATTTTTAGGCCTATATATACAACCCCTTACCCTCATTATTCCACACAATTCTCAATATCTCTTTGTAAAACCCGCATGCTTTTATCATGAATAGTACCCTTAAGATCATATGTACTAGATTAAAACTTTCCTTTTATAGTATGATTACGTTCACGTGTTAGAATTTTACGTATTACGTACGTGTTAGAACACAATAAGTATTTATTACGTACGAACACACAATAATTATTTAAACAATAATTAATCACGAACATGCGATCATGAAATCATGAACGTAAATTAATCACGAGCTAATATTAATTACGTATATATATATTTATTACGAGCACGAATAAATATATTAAGTCACGGTTAATATTTAACAAAAACACATAAAACACGAACACGGCTAAACCCGAATGAACACTAAAATAAATTGACTCGGGAAAAGGTACGGGTACCCCATGTGGGGCCCCTTACCCGCGGCTACACCAAAAAGGGATGGGCCAAACCCATAAAATTTTACTAACAAGGGGGTTAAGGTAAATCTTTTAGTCATTTTTCACTTTACAGTAAATTAAACAAAAACCTAAAAAGTTTTCTCCTTCTTCTTGTCCTCTCCTTGTGGCTGCCGCATATACAACACACAAAGGGGGTGTTTGTTTGATTTTTTATCTTGAATTTGGTGCAAGGATTCGTGTGTGTTCATCCTCGCTTGATCCACGCATTCGGTATACCTTTTTAATCCTTTTCCTTTATGTTTTGATTTAATCAATTAAATAAGATCATGATGTTTTTAAAAAGCTAATTAAAAACATTAATTAAACATGTAAATGGTTATGGGGTAAATCAAAACAAGGATTTTTGGGGTGTTTGATGTAGGCCGACGCCTAACCGAGACCAAGGGGGTTCTCGGCTTGGCTTATGGACCACCACCGAGACCTCAAGGTCTCGGTTTGGTGGTGTGGGTCCCACGGCAGCAGCAAGCAGGGGAAACCCCAAAGTGGTTCGGGGTATGGTGTCGATTACGGGTTCGGTTCATGGTTTCTAGTCACGATCCGGTTTATTGATTATGTTAAGATTATGATTTTAATAGTTATATGTTAAAAATTAAATTAATAAAATATGACATGATTAATTTAATTAGCATGACATAGGTTATAATTTAATTATTAGATCATGGATTTTTTAACCTAAGTATTTATATTTTTTAGACTATAATTAATTAATTATTAAAAACCATGGCTATGATTAATTAATTAACATGACTTAGGTTATATTATTAGTAATTAATAATACATGTTTTAACCTAAGTATTTAACTTTATTTAATTAAAAACATGATATATTTAATTAAATACTTTTAACCTATAGTTTAATTAAATTACATGTAATAATTAATAAACTATACCTTATATCATTATGACTTAGGAAAATAATCAGGAAACACTTAAGCTTATATAATTAGCTTATTTAACCAGCTTATATCTAATTATGGAAGCTTTCTATTTTTAGAAACTTATTTAATTAAGGCAGCTAATCTATTTATAGAAACTTTCTATTTTTAGAAACCTATTTAATTAAGGCAGCTAATCTATTTATGGAAACTTTCTATTTTTATAAACTTATCTATTTTAAGCAGTAATTCTATTTTTGGAAACTTTCTATTTTTGGAAACTTTCTATTTTTGGAAACTTTCTATTTTTGGGAACTATCTATTTTTGGAAACTTTTTATTTTGGGTAACTTTCTATTTTTGGAAACTTACTATTTTAGGAAACCTGCTATGTTTAGAAAGTTACTTATTATTACACAGTAAGTATAATAATACATGAAATACAAGTAATACTTAATTAGAATAGACAGAATATAAGATAAACACAATTTAAAGCTTAAAACAGTAAAACATGACGTGAATGTATAAAATAAGCTATGACATGACATAAAACCAGTTATGTATTTAGTAATCAGATACTTATACACGTATGTATTTATGTAGCATTAGTGATACCGAAGTAGGACTCTCCTCAGTTCGTCTTCTTCGTTCACTGGACATAAGGTACAGATTCCCGTCCTTTCAGTATGGACATTATTTCCTTATTAGGATTCCCCGTATGCAGCCAACTGTTTTCTCGTAGTATAAGTTTATATGTTTGATTTGCTTATGTTTAATTTATAATACCTATAGCCATATACATGCATGACCAGTTTCACCTAGTTATGGAGGTACCATAACCATAACATTAGAGGCACTGGTGTTATGACTTCCCCACGGCGGAGTGATTGCTCGTGGCGTTCCTTCCGTTTTTGGCCATATTATTATATTTATCATGTGGGGCGTATGGGTGCATCCTAGTTACATGTTTTCAGCAGATTACTCAGTGTGAATGTGGTGTGTGCCTTGCATCCTTCACAAGGAGCTGATCCCTCCTACCCAAACTAGTATATTAAATTAGAGGCAGCCCCTCTAATTTGCATGATGAGGTCACCCCTCCAAGTATTCATGCACGGTGGATTTTCATGACCTATATTGGCTAATGGTAGAATATGTTAAATAGTTTTTATAAGATAAACATAAGGCTTTTCAAACTATAAAACCAGTTTTACCAAGACTTAACCAGGTTATTCGAGACTTAGTTTCTTCCGCTGTTATATGCTTATATGCTTATACTATTCTTGCTTTATTGTACATCCGTGCACTGAGCGTATTGCTCACTCGTTTTCCTTTTTAATGTTCCCAAAACGGCAGGTACTCAGGGACGCTTGTCGACTTTAAGTGTACGTGCATATGGACTGGAAGCTTTCTAGCCTTTCTTTACTTTATGCATTATCTTTACTTTGATACTCTTGCCATGGACATTGTTTAGTCCTTTTATTTACAGTACTTATGTTTGTGTGTGATGAGCTTTACTTTTGGACTACCGATGTTTGATTCCAGTATTTTCCTTTTATGGTCATGTAATGTTTAGACATTTATCCTTGTATGCTTTGATGACACGCCATAATTATGCGTGACATTCCATTATCAAAATGGGGTGTTACAATTATGGTTTCAGAGCCAAGGCTTCGACCTGTAGGCTCTCAAAATATGACATGTGATTAGTGGGTAGTCACTATGGTCATCCTAGAACTGGCAGTCGTTTTTCATGCATTCATCATTTTTATGCATACATATATATGTCATTGTCGTAGGTTTATGACTAAGTAATGGTTGGTACAGGACTGGCCCTATTTAGTCGCATGTGTTTTATCGAAACTTTTAAATTTGGGAGCGACCCATAGGCGTCCCCTCGCCATGTCTTTTATTTTGGGAGAACTGACCATAGGCGTTCACTCTCGAGCATACAAAAGTTTTCATAAAACTGCATCATGCATTCATACATAAATTTTCTTGCATAAAATTTTTCTCTGGATTTATTGGTATAAAATTTTTTCATGTATATATATTTTATGTTTTGATATGTTAATCATATGTTTTATGTTATACTGTCAGATGGCAAACACAAACAATCTATGGGAGATGTTTGCAGCTGTTGATGCAGAAATGCAAGACATCCTTCATCAGAACGACAACTATCCTCCCCTGCCTAACATTTTCCCCATGGAAGGAAGGAATCGACTCATGATGGAATAATATACCATTAGACAGCGACCTGGCGAAGACAGCAATGACTTCATGCAGCGTTTTCTCCGTTATGCCGGTGTCCTAAGAGCAGCTGCGGGCACCACTGAAGAGCAGGCACTACATTTTTGTTGGGCTCTTAATCCAAGGATCGCCAATAACTTAGCAGGTTCTCCGTTGGATACGGTAGCACAAGTGGCCGATGCACCACGTAGACTAGAGATGCTGCAGGAGAGAGATGAGTTCGGGGAAGCTGAGAAACCCGACAAGAGGTAAACATTCGTGTTCAAGCGTTGACCAATCCGTATCTTTATCTCGTATTCATCTCTTAATCTGTATCTTCCAGGCAGAAAACTGGGGACCGATCTCAGCCGGCTACTCAGCAGCAGCCTCATCAGCCCAAGGGAAACGGTCAGACTAACGACCGTTCTGCTATGGATAGGCGTGGTGGTAATGATAAATACCGTAACAACGCTGGACACTCCAACAGTAGCAGGTCCTAATACTTACGCAATTTCTTATGATTTCATGTTATAAATCATATTCTGACACTTTAGCAAAATTTCTACCAGGAACCATGGAAACCGTAGGGACCAGAACCAGAGAGGTTCACAGCCCAGCCATCCAGCTATCACTGGTATTCAATCTTACGATTATCCGCATTGTCCTTTATACCCTATTATCATGTCTTATGTAAAATGTTTTATCAGGTCCTCAGCCAGCCAGAGCACCTGCTGGAGGATATACTCATCCTCTTTGCTCTACTTTCCACCATAGGCACCCAGGGCCATGTCGTCGTAACACTGACGCATGATTCAAGTGTGGTCTTCCTGGCCATATCATGAAGGATTGCCGTAAGGGCAAGATGGAGGGCACATCGGGACATGCTGATACCAAGCCGCCTCCTACCATTGGGTGTGTCTACACGACATCTCGAGACCAGGCCAACAAGTCTATAGGTACCATCACTGGAATCTTGTATATGTATGGTCAAGCTGCGTGTGTTCTTTTCGATACGGGTGCTACTCACTCGGTTATTTCTACTGCTTATGCTAAGAACGTTAGGATGCTCCCCATGCCACTAGAGAATAGACTTACTATTTCCACATCTTTGAGGGACTCTGTATTAATCACCCATGTATACAAGAGTCTTCCCCTAGAATTTGACGATAAGGTTCGTCCTGTCGACGCATTTCCGTTGGACATGAATGACTTCGACATGATTTTGGGCATGGATTAGCTATCCAAGCATCATGCTACTATAGACTGCCATTCATATCGAGTTATCTTCGGTGATGTTAATGCACCAGAGTACATTCATAACGGGTTCGTACCCGGACGGTCTATACAAATCATATCTACCCTACAAGCGCGTGCACTACTTTCACATGGCTGCGAGGGTTATCTAGCTACGGTTCACGACATGGATGTTGAATCTCCATCAATTCAGGATCAACCAATAGTGTCGGAATTCCAAGATGTATTTCCAGCAGAACTTCCGGGCATACCACCTGCACGAGAAGTGGAATTCAATATCGAGCTTATTCCAGGAGCTGAACCAATCTCCAAGGATCCTTATCGCATGGCTCCCATAGAGCTGAAGGAGCTGAAGGATCAACTGCAAGAACTTCTAGAACGAGGTTTCATTCGACCGAGCGCATCTCCATGGGGCGCACCGGTCTTATTTGTTAAGAAGAACGACGGCAGTATGCGTCTTTGCATAGACTATCGCGAGCTCAACAAGATTACTATCTGGAATAGGTATCCACTACCGCGTATAGACGATCTGTTTGACCAACTCCAAGGGGCCAAACACTTCTCCAAGATTGATCTTAGGTCAGGCTATCATCAGCTACGGGTTAGGGAGAAGGACATCGCCAAGACTGCTTTTCGTATCTGCTATGGCTACTACGAATTTGTAGTTATGCCATTTGGCCTGACAAATGCTCCAGCAGTGTTCATGGACTTGATGAATAGAATCTTCCATGAATTTCTGGAAAAATTTGTCATTGTCTTCATCGATGACATCCTGATTTTCTCAAAGTCCAAGGAAGAACACGAAGACCATCTTCGTACAGTACTACACATTCTTCGCCAGAAGCAGCTGTATGCTAAATTCTCCAAATGTGAGTTCTGGTTAGACAAGGTGGCATTCTTAGGTCACATTGTATCATCAGAAGGAATCACTATGGATCCAGTGAAGGTTGAGGCCATTACTAAGTGGCCGAGGCCGACATCAACACCGGAAGTCCGTAGTTTCTTAGGCTTAGCTGGCTATTACCGTAGGTTCGTGGATAATTTTTCCCGCTTAGCACTACCATTGACCAAACTGATGCGGAAAGGGGAGAAATTCATCTGTACTGAAGAACGAGAGAATAGTTTTGAAGACCTGAAGCAGAAGCTAGTATCTGCACCTATTCTTACTCTCCCATCTGGTACGGGTGGATTTCAAATCTATAGTGATGCATCGAGGAAGGGACTTGGCTGTGTTCTCATACAACATGGGAAAGTGATCGCGTACGCTTCACGGTAGCTTAAGCCTTATGAAGAAAATTACCATGCGCATGACTTGGAACTTGTTGCGGTCGTGTTTGCGTTAAAGATATGGAGGCACTACTTATATGGAGAATCATGTGACATTTTCACGGACCACAAGAGCTTGAAGTATATCTTCACTCAACGTGAATTGAACATGAGGCAGAGAAGATGGTTATAGCTGTTGAAGGATTATGACATTAATCTACAGTATCATCCCGGAAAGGCAAATGTAGTAGCAGATGCTCTTAGCAGGAAGTCCGGAATGATCAACGGCATTAAAATTGAGGAGGAAATCATAAGAGACTTGGAGCGACTAGACATCAAGATCATGGTACGTGGACAACACGGTTACTGGGCTAATCTTAGAGTAGAACCCGAGTTACTCTCTAAGATCAAGGAAGCTCAGAAAGATGATGGAAAAATCTGGGCGATAGTACAGAATTTGGAGAAACAGACGGAATTCAGAGTAGATGCAGATGGTATCGTATGGCAGGGCACGAGACTTTGTGTTCCTGATGACCAAGCACTCCGGGAAGCCTTGTGAGCTGAAGCTCATAGCTCCCCATTCTCTACACATCCTAGTTCGACTAAGATGTACCATGACATCAAGCAATACTTTTGGTGGAGTGGTGTGAAACAGGATGTGGCCACTTACGTCTCCAGATGTCTTACCTGCCAGCAGGTTAAGATCGAGCATCAGCGGTCTGGCGGTCTCCTTCAACCGTTAGATATTCCAGAGTGGAAGTGGGACAAAATCACCATGGATTTTGTTACTGGTCTTCCGCCTACCAAGAGGAAGCACGATGCAATTTGGGTTATCGTAGATCGACTTACCAAATCAGCTCATTTCTTACCGATCCGCAAGGAAGATCCGGTAAGTAAACTCGCTGATACATATGGAAGAGAGATCATGAGACTCCACGGTGCTCCATCCAGCATCGTCTCAGACAGAGGTCCTCGTTTCACTTCGCGATTTTGGAAGAGTCTACAGAAAGCTTGGGGTACACAACTTAAGCTTAGCACGGCTTTTCATCCTCAAACGGACGGACAGTCAGAGCGAACAATTCAGACATTGGAAGACATATTGAGGTCATGTGCGTTGGAATGGACGGGTGATTGGGACGATTATATCTGTTTGGTGGAGTTTACATACAACAATAGTTGGCACGCAAGTATCAAGTGTGCTCCTTTCGAGATGTTGTATGGCAGAAAGTGTCGCGCCCCAATCTGTTGGGATCAGGTTGGCGAGCGAACACTTGAAGGACCAGAAATCATAGAGATGACCAATGAAAGGATCGCAGTAGCTAAGCAGAAACTCCAGGAAGCACGATCACGTCAGAAGAGTTACGCCGATAAGCATCGTAGGGAGATACATTTTAACGTAGGAGATCACGTCTTCCTTTAGGTTTCGCCGGCACGTGGTGTTAGACGCTTCGGGATAAAAGGGAAGCTCAGTCCTCGTTTCATCGGACCGTTTGATATCATTGAACGAGTCGGTGAAGTATCTTACCGGTTAGCGTTACCTCCGCAGCTTTCGCATGTACACAATATGTTTCATGTGTCCTTACTCAGAGGGTACCAGTATCATCCCCTTCACATGGTTTAGTATCCACTGGAATAGATACGTGAAGATCTCACTTTCATAGAAGAACCCGAACGAGTTCTTGACAGACAAGAACGAGTCATGAGAAGGAAGACGATTCCATTCGTCAAAATCCTTTGGAGGGATCATACTGAGCGGGAAGCCACTTGGGAAACAGAGGAGTCTATCCGGGCTTCTTACCCTCATTTCATATTTTGAATTCGGGTATGTTCTTCTTTTCTAGTTTACTTTATCTATAATTCGGGGACGAATTATTCTTTTTAGGGGGGAAGAGTTGTAAAACCCGCATGCTTTTACCATGAATAGTACCCTTAAGATCGTATGTACTAGATTAAAACTTTCCTTTTATAGTATGATTACGTTCACGTGTTAGAATTTTATGTATTACGTACGTGTTAGAACACGATAAGTATTTATTACGTACCAACACACAATAATTATTTACACAATAATTAATCACGAACATGCGATCATGAAATCATGAACGTAAATTAATCACAAGCTAATATTAATTACGTATATATATTTATTAAGAGCACGAATAAATATATTAAGTCACGGTTAATATTTAACAAAAACACATAAAACACGAACACGACTAAACACGAACGAACACTAAAATAAATTGACTCGGGAAAAGGTACGGGTACCCCATGTGGGGCCCCTTACCCGCGGCTACACCAAAAAGGGATGGGCCAAGCCCATCAAATTTTACTAACAAGGGGGTTAAGGTAAATCTTTTAGTCATTTTTCACTTTACAGTAAATTAAACAAAAACCTAAAAAGTTTTCTCCTTTTTCTTGTCCTCTCCTTGTGGCCGCCGCATATACAACACATAAAGGGGGTGTTTGTTTGATTTTTGATCTTGAACTTGGTGCAAGTATTTGTGTGTGTTCATCCTCGTTTGATCCACGCATTCGGTATACCTTTTTAATCCTTTTCCTTTATGTTTTGATTTAATCAATTAAATAAGATCATGATGTTTTTAAAAAAGCTAATTAAAAACATTAATTAAACATGTAAATGGTTATGGGGTAAATCAAAACAAGGATTTTTGGGGTGTTTGATGTAGGCCGACGCCTAACCGAGACCAAGGGGGGGTCTCGGCTTGGCTTATGGACCACCACCGAGACCTCAAGGTCTCGGTTTGGTGGTGTGGGTCCCACGGCAGCAGCAAACAGGGGGAAACCCCGAAGTGGTTCGGGGTATGGTGTCGATTACGGGTCCGGTTCATGGTTTCTAGTCACGATCCGGTTCATTGATTATGTTAAGATTATGATTTTAATAGTTATATGTTAAAAATTAAATTAATAAAATATGACATGATTAATTTAATTAACACGACTTAGGTTATAATTTAATTATTAGATCATGGATTTTTTAACCTAAGTATTTATATTTTCTAGACTATAATTAATTAATTATTAAAAACCATGGCTATAATTAATTAATTAACATGACTTAGTTTATATTATTAATAATTAATAATACATGTTTTAACCTAAGTATTTAACTTTATTTAATTAAAAACATGATATATTTAATTAAATACTTTTAACCTATAGTTTAATTAAATTACATGTAATAATTAATAAACTATACCTTATATCATTACGACTTAGGAAAATAATCAGGAAACACTTAAGCTTATATAACTAGCTTATTTAACCAGCTTATATCTAATTATGGAAACTTTCTATTTTTAGAAACTTATTTAATTAAGGCAGCTAATCTATTTATGGAAACTTTATATTTTTAGAAACCTATTTAATTAAGGCAGCTAATCTATTTATGGAAACTTTCTATTTTTAGAAACTTATCTATTTTAAGCAGTAATTCTATTTTTAGAAACTTTCTATTTTTGGAAACTTTCTATTTTTGGAAACTTTCTATTTTTGGAAACTTTCTATTTTTTGTAACTTTCTATTTTTGGAAACTTACTATTTTAGGAAACCTGCTATTTTTAGAAAGTTACTTATTATTACACAGTAAGTATAATAATACATGAAATACAAGTAATACTTAATCAGAATAGACAGAATATAAGATAAACACAGTTTAAAGCTTAAAACAGTAAAACATGGCGTGAGTGTATAAATAAGTTAAGACATGACATAAAACCAGTTACGTATTTAGTAATCAGATACTTATACACGTATGTATTTATGTAGCATTAGTGATACCGAAGTAGGACTCTCCTCAGTTCGTCTTCTTCGTTCACTGGACATAAGGTACGGATTCCCGTCCTTTCAGTATGGACATTCTTTCCTTATTAGGATTCCCCGTATGCAGCCAACTGTTTTCCCGTAGTATAAGTTTATATGTTTGATTTGCTTATGTTTAATTTAGAATACCTATAGCCATATACATGCATGACCAGTTTCACCTAGTTATGGAGGTACCATAACCATAACATTAGAGGCACTGGTGTTATGACTTCCCTACGGCGGAGTGATATTATATTTATCATGTGGGGCGTATGGGTGCATCCTAGTTACATGTTTTCAGCAGATTACTCAGTGTGAATATGGTGTGTGCCTTGCATCCTTCACAAGGAGCTGACCCCTCCTACCCAAACTAGTATATTAAATTAGAGGCAGCCCCTCTAATTTGCATGATGAGGTCACCCCTCCAAGTATTCATGCACGGTGGATTTTCATGACCTATATTGGCTAATGGTAGAATATGTTAAACAGTTTTTATAAGATAAACATAAGGATTTTCAAACTATAAAACCAGTTTTACCAAGACTTAACCGGGTTATTCGGGACTTAGTTTCTTCCGCTGTTATATGATTATATGCTTATACTATTCATGCTTTATTGTAAATCCGTGCACTGAGCGTATTGCTCAGCCGTTTTCCTTTTCTATGTTCCCAAAACGGCAGGTACTCAGGGACGCTCGTAGACTTTAAGCGTACGTGCATATGGACTGGAAGCTTTCTAGCCTTTCTTTACTTTATGCATTATCTTTACTTTGATACTCTTGCCATGGACATTGTTTAGTCCTTTCATTTACAGTACTTATGTTTATGTGTGATGAGCTTTACTTTTGGACTACCGATATTTGATTCCGATATTTTCCTTTTATGGTCATGTAATGTTTAGACATTTATCCTTGTATGCTTTGATGACACGCCATAATTATGTGTGACATTCCATTATCAAAATGGGGTGTTACACTCTTTCTCCTCTCTCTTGGTCGATCGCAACATAACCCACAAAGGGGCTTGGTGTGGTTTTTTCTCGGTGCTCGGTTTAAGTATAAATCTAGTCCTAGCCCCTCTCTAGGGTTGTTGGGTAGATTAATTACAAGCGTTATAGCTCAGTTTACACGTGCTAGAATCACGGTTAGCTCGTTGTATTATGTGTGTACAAGATCGTAATATAGTATTACTTTAGACTATATCTTAGTGATATACGGTATAAACCCGAATTGGTGATTCGTTCTTTGTCTTGTGGATTTGCTTTAGCGTAAAGGTATGTAACCCTAATTCGATTAATTATAATTGTGTTATTATTATGGTCTTGTTAAATCACTTCCGCTACATGTGCTTTGATCTCGTTTAGGATTTTATATAATTGTTATGATGTTAATAAACCTTTATTATCCACACACATTTACCAATAATATTAACACCTTATCCTCTCATACTAGATCTTCCATCCTCTGCTAGTCTGCTAACAAACCATCAAAGAACTTCTATGTTTAATTGTCTACCTCACCAAGAAAAGTAAGCATATATTCTCCATTAACCATTCTTCTTGTTATTTTATTTATATCCTACATCTTTAAAAAATGAATTGAAGCATTTAGTTATTGGATTTTTTGTCTCGCAAATTTTGTGTTAGATTAACTCATATAATTAATTGAGTATGCCGATGCAATTGATTTTGGTACATATTGATTTTTTTATCGCTTAGATGATGTATGTATGTTTTTCCATATGTATTGGTAGAACTTATTGGTAAAACTTACTGATGGTGTATATATGTTTTGCCATATGTATTATATGGCGAGATTACCCTTTGCCCAACAAAGGAAACGAAAGATACTAGATGCTCTGATTGCTTCCACGGGAAATTTCAACATAATCACAAGTATGGTTCATTGGTTTATGTTGGGTTGTTTGATCATCAATCATTTGATCGAGTCTAAAATGCTTCATAAAAAATATATGATGAGACTAAGTAGTAGATGTGATAATATGTTGAGCATGGTCTATCAAAGAGATATTACGAGTGTGGTCAATATTCGTATGAATAGACTTGCATTTTCAAAAATTTGTAACTTGCTTGAAACTAGAGGGGGACTACGTAGCAGCAAACACATGTTAGTTGATGATCAGGTTGCAATGTTCCTACACACGCTTGCTCATAACGAGAAAAACAGAATAATAGTAAATAGATTTTAAAGATCTGGTGAATTTATAAGTCGTTATTTCAAGTTAGTTTTAGATGCAGTATGCCGACTTCATAAGGAGGTCTACAAGACACTTGTGCGAGTGCTTGACACTGAAACTAATGAGAGGTGGAAATGGTTCAAGGTAAGTGAAGTGTCTTTTATTATTTTTTGTAAATTAACATGTATGTATATTGAATAATTATTAGTTTCACAAGGTTGTCTCGGAGCATTAGACGGTACTTATATTAAAGTCAAGGTTCCAACATGTGATCGGAAACCTTATCGGACATGAAAAGGTGAGATTTGTACCAATGTTCTCGGCGTGTGTACAAGAGACCTTATGTTTTCTTATGTACTAGCTGGATGGGAAGGTTCAGCAACAGACAGTAGTGTACTTCGAGATGACATTAGTAGACCAAATGGTCTTACAATAACTCGTGGTATCTTACATATTTTACATGCAAGTACTTGCATATAGTCATATACACATGAAAACAAACGTGTGCTTATTATAATTACATACTCACTGTTGCTAGGATCATATTATCTTTGTGACGTTGGCTACACAAATGGTGATGGTTTTCTAACTCCTTATCGTGGTCAACGCTACCATCTTAATGATTGGTCGCATCCGCCTACCACGGCTAAGGAGTTATATAATATGAAGCACTTGTCGGCAAGGAATGTTATTGAGAGATATTTTGGTTTGATTAAGGCTAGGTTGGCAATCTTGCACGATAATTGTTACCATCCAATTGAGTCAATGCCGCGTATCATTATTGCTTGTCGTTTGATGCATAATTTTCTACGCACCAAAATGAGTCAAGATCCGCTTGATAATGAAGTTCCGGCAGATCACATACAAGATGGAAATGAGCATGACAATGTCATTAACACCATTGAGACTTCACAAGGATGGAGTGATTGTAGAGATAATCTTGCAAATGACATGTTTAAAGAATGTAATATAATAGATGGAAACTGAGGCTTCATTGGCATGGTTTTTCTTATGCTTTTTTGTCTGATTGGTGCAATACCCTGGTCTGATTCGTATGGTCTGATTGGTGCAAGTGTTTTGGCGTTATTGTTTGTGTCTCACTGTTGTCCATCAGTTAGGTCGTACATAGTTGTTTTTTAGTCGTATCTAGCTGTTGGTTGATGTTTAGTGACGCTCCAGATAGTTCTGTATCAACACTTCTTGTGAGTCCCTTGTAAAATTCTGCAAATCATGGCCAGTGTTGGTATCTTGTTATTTTGTATGTACTTTTTCAATTTTTAATTTACATGAAGGAGCTGGTACAATTTTCTGATGTATGTTTTTTATATATTTCCAAGGTTAATTTCTCTTGTGTAAAACCGGCATTAAAATACCATGAACAGTACACGTAAACAGTAAATACACGAAAATACATATAAATTAAAACTTTCCATTTATAATATATTTCACGTGTCACGACAGTAGATAACATGTACTTATGTATATTATAAATGTAACACGAACATGACTTTTAAAACATGACAATTAAATACGAACATACACGTATATTAACTAACTTAGAAAAGCTACGGTTTCGCTTTGTGGGCTCCATGTGGTTGTGGCATAGGCAAGAGAAGGAGAAGGATGGGCCTTTTGGTCCATGACCCAATACAAGTCCTTAACCAATTAGGTTCCCAGGGAATTAAACATAATAACACTTTACAAGAAAAATCAAGAAACCTTAGTCTTGCCTCTCTCTCCTTGCTGCCGGTTTTCAACAACACCAAGGGGTGTTCGGGTCGAGTTTGATCTTTGATTTTTAGTGCTACGTGTTCGTGTACATAAGTTTGAATCATCTACGCATTCGGTAATTACCACAACCTTTTCTTTTTAATTCTTTTATTGAATTCATGATTTCATAATAATTAATCTTAAAAAAATCATAAAACATGTTAAGATTGATTGTAAATCAAAGTTAAAGGTTTTTTGGGTTTGGTTTCGTTCGGCCGAGACACACCCAAGAGCCACAAGGCTCTCAGCTTGTTTGTTCGCACCACCACCGAGACCCAAGGTCTCGGCCTTGGTTGGTTTTGGGTTGATCGCAGACCAGGGAATCCTGATGCAAGGTCGGGGTGTGTTTTTGGTTCGAACTGCGTGTCAACCGAGACCATTAAGGTCTCGGTGGGGCTGTGGTTACAACAGTAGAAACCTCGGCTACTGTCGGGGGTGGTCTTGGCTCGGTAGTGGGTAGCCGACAGCGAGCAGGGGGAACCACCGGCTATAGTCAGTGGGAATTTTTTTTAGACGGTGGCAACCGGCTAGCCAGTTAGCCACTGTCCGTGGTTAGCCGCTGGCTGACAGCCACTAGCCGCCGGCTATGTGGTGTCGGCTAGGCACTTTTCGGGCTCGGGATAATTTTTAAACACGGGTTCGGGGCTCGAGAATTTATAAAAGCAGTTTAATATTTTAATTAAATTATTCCCAAGACTATTTAATTTAATTAAATACATGACTTAGGCTAAAATATTAAAATTAATATTTCATGACTAACCTAAGTATTTACTTAGCTTAATTTAATTAAACATGTATTTTAATTAAGTTCATATAACCTATAGAACCAACTGGCTTAGCTCAGTTGGCCACCAAGGTTCCACTAAGTGGTGTCTTTGGGGGAGGTTTCCTGGAGGTCTTGGGTTCAAGACCTGCCAAGGGCCTTTCAGGCGAAGCGGATAAGGAGTCTAACATAACTAGGCGAGGGTTCGAAGAAGACATTCTTCCGCTTGGATGTCATTGCACGACTCGACCCACTATCAACTAACATTTGCCGTTCTAAAAAAATATAACGTTAGAAGTATTTAAAGTGATGGTCATATAATATACCGTTGCGAAGCTCGTGGAAAATGCTACGTAATGGTGTCAAGAGTTCTATGTTATTGTTATGTATGTAACGGGAATTAGTCCCGAACACACAAATGAGGAAGGCATCCTAAACTTTTAAGCCTTAGTATAAAAGGCCAATCGATCCTCATTTGTGTGTGTGTCTGTAACACCCCACCTTGATAAGTGGACCGTTACGCGTAATTATGGCGTGTCATCAAAGCATGCAAGGTAATATGTAGTAAAACATACATGACCATAGGGAAAACCAGAATCAAACATCGGTTCCCAAACATAAGCCCAAAACATAATAAAGTAAAGGAAATAAGAAATGACTAAACAAGCATAGGTATATGAAGGCAAAGGAAGAAGTCTATGGCAGCTTCCATCCTATGCACGTCCTCCAAATGCTCGAGTCCTGGGTACCTGCCGTTTTGGGAACATGAAAGGAAAACGGCTGAGCATAACGCTCAGTGCACGGATATACTAGTAAAGCATGAATAATATAAGCATAAAAACATGAAACAGCGGAATAAACTAAGTCCTGGATAACCCGGTTATATCTTAGTAAAACTGGTTTTATAGTTTGAAAAGCCTTATGTTTTATCTTGTAAAAACTTGTTTAACATATTTTACCATTAGCCAATATAGGTCATGAAATATCAACGTGCATGAATACTTGGAGGGGTGACCTCGTCATGCAAATTAGAGGGGCTGCCTCTAATTTAATATACTGGTTTTGGGTAGGAGGGATCAGCTCCTTGTGAAGGATGCAAGGCACACACCACATTCACACTGAGTAATCTGCTGAAAACATGTAACTAGGATGCACCCATACGCCCCACATGATAAATATAATAATATGGCCAAAAGTTGAAGGGACGCCACGAGCAATCACTCCGCCGTGGGGAAGTCATAACACCAGTGCCTCTAGTGTTATGGTTATGGTACCTCCATAACTAGGTGAAACTGGTCATGCATGTATATGGCTTTAGGTATTCTAATTAAACATAAGCAATCAAACATATTGTAAAACCCGCATGCTTTTACCATGAATAATACCCTTAAGATCGTACGTACTAAATTAAAACTTTCCTTTTATAGTATGATTACGTTCACGTGTTAGAATTTTACGTATTACGTACGTGTTAGAACACGATAAGTATTTATTACGTACGAACACACAATAATTATTTAAACAATAATTAATCACGAACATGCGATCATGAAATCATGAACGTAATTAAATCACGAACTAATATTAATTACATATATTTATTTATTATGAGCACGAATAAATATATTAAGTCACGGTTAATATTTAACGAGAACACATAAAACACGAACACAACTAAACACGAACGAACACTTAAATAACGAGACTCGGAAAATGGTACGGGTACCCCATGTGAGGCCCCCTACCCGCGGCTACACTAAGAGATGGGCCAAGCCCATCTAATTTTTACTAAGAAAAGGGGTTAAGGTAAATATTGTGGTCACTTTTCACTTTACAGTAAAAACATCAAAAACCTAAAAGTTTTTTTTCTCCTTCTCCTTCTTGCTCTCTCTTGGCCGCCGCATATACAAGACACACAAGGGGGTGTTTGTTTGATTTTAATCTTGATTTTTGTGCAAGTGTTCGTGTGTGTTCATCCTCGTTTGATCCACGCATTCGGTATACCTTTTAATCGTTTTTCTTTTTTGTTTTGATTTAATAAATTAAATAATAACATGATGTTTTTAAAAAAGCTAATTAAAAACATAAATCAAACATGTAAATGGTTATGGGGTAAATCAAAACGGAGGATTTAGGGGTGTTTATTGTGGCCGGCGCCTAAACCGAACCCCAAGGGGGGTCTCGGCTTGGCATATGGACCACCACCGAGACCTCAAGGTCTCGGTTTGGTGGTGTGGGTCCCACGGCAGTAGCAAAAGGGGAGAACCCCGAAGTGGTTCGGGGTATGGTGTTGATTTCGAGTCCGGTTCATGGTTTCCAGTCACGATCCGGTTCATGGTTTATGTTAAGGTTATGTTTTAATAATCATATGTTAAAAATTAAATTAATAAAATGTGACATGATTAATTTAATAAAACATGACTTAGGTTATAATTTAATTATTAGATCATGAACTTTTAACCTAAGTAGTTATATTTTTCTAGACTTTATAATTAATTAATTATTAAAAACCATGGCTATAATTAATTAATTAACATGACTTAGGTTATATTATTAATAATTAATAATACATGTTTTAACCTAAGTATTTATCTTTATTTAATTAAAAACATGATATATTTAATTAAATACTTTTAACTTATAGTTTATTTAAATTACATGTAATAATTAATAAACTATACCTTATATAATTATGACTTAGAAAAATAATCAAAAAACACTTAAGCTTATATACTTAGCTTATTTGACCAGCTTATATCTAATTATGGAAAACTTTCTATTTTTAGAAACTTATTTAATTAAGGCAGCTAATCTATTTATGGAAACTTTCTATTTTTAGAAACTTATCTATTTTAAGCAGTAATTCTATTTTTGGAAACTTTCTATTTTTGGAAACTTTCTATTTTTGGAAACTTTCTTATTTTGGAAACTTTCTATTTTTGGAAACTTTCTATTTTTGGTAACTTTCTATTTTAGGAAACCTGCTATTTTTAGAAAGTTACTTATTATTACACAGTAAGTATAATAATACATGAGATATAAGTAATACTTAATCAGAATAGACAGAATATAAGATAAACGCAGTTTAAAGCCTAAAACAGTAAAACATGACATGAACGTATAAAATAAGCTAAGACATGACATAAAACCAGTTACGTATTTAGTAATCAGATACTTATACATGTATGTATTTATGTAGCATTAGTGATACCGAAGTAGGATTCTCCTCAGTTCGTCTTCTTCGTTCACTGGACATAAGGTACGGATTCCCGTCCTTTCAGTATGGACATTCTTTCCTTATTAGGATTTCCCGTATGCAGCCAACTGTTTTCCCGTAGTATAAGTTTATATGTTTGATTTGCTTATGTTTAATTTAGAATACCTATAGCCATATATATGCATGACCAGTTTCACCTAGTTATGGAGGTACCATAACCATAACACTAGAGGCACTGGTGTTATGACTTCCCCACGGCGGAGTGATTGCTCGTGGCGTCCCTTCAGCTTTTGGCCATATTATTATACTTATCATGTGGGGCGTATGGGTGCATCCTAGTTACATGTTTTCAGCAGATTACTTAGTGTGAATGTGGTGTGTGCCTTGCATCCTTCACAAGGAGCTGATCCCTCCTACCCAAAACCAGTATATTAAATTAGAGGCAGCCCCTCTAATTTGCATGATGAGGTCACCCCTCCAAGTATTCATGCACGGTGGATTTTCATGACCTATATTGGATAATGGTAGAATATGTTAAACTGTTTTTATAAGATAAACATAAGGCTTTTCAAACTATAAAACCAGTTTTACCAAGACTTAACCAGGTTAGTCGGGACTTAGTTTCTTCCGCTGTTATATATGTTATATTCTTATCCTATTCATGCTTTATTGTACATCCGTGCACTGAGCGTATTGCTCAGCCGTTTTCTTTTTCTATGTTCCCAAAACGGCAGGTACTCAGGGACGCTCGTAGACTTTAAGCGTACGTGCATATGGACTGGAAGCTTTCTAGCCTTTCTTTACTTTATGCATTATCTTTACTTTGATACTCTTGCTATGAACATTGTTTAGTCGTTTCATTTACAGTACTTATGTTTGTGTGTGATGAGCTTTACTTTTGGACTACCGATGTTTGATTCCGGTATTTCCCTTTTATGGTCATGTAATGTTTTAGACATTTATCCTTGTATGCTTTGATGACACGCCATAATTACGCGTGACATTCCATTATCAAAATGGGGTGTTACAATTATGGTATCAGAGCCAAGGCTTCGACCTGTAGGCTCTCAAAATATGACCTGTGATTAGTGGGTAGTCACTATGGTCTTCCTAGAACTGACAGTCGTTTTCATGCATTCATCATTTTTATGCATACATATATATGTCATTGTCGCAGGTTTATGACTAAGTAATGGTTGGTACAGAACTGGCCCTATTTAGTCGCATGTGTTTTATCGAAACTTTTAAACTTGGGACCGACCCATAGGCGTCCCCTCGCCATGTCTTTTATTTTAGGTGAACTGACCATAGGCATTCACTCTCGAGCATACAAAATTTTTCATAAAACTGCATCATGCATTCATACAAAAATTTTCTTACATAAAATTTTTCTCTGTATTTATTGGTATAAATTTTTTTCATGTATATATATTTTATGTTTTGATCTGTTAATCATATGTTTTATGTTATACTGTCAGATGGTTCTCACACGCGAACAGGAAAAACTCAATGCAGCAATCCAAGCTGCAATGCAAGTTTTGCTTCCTCAACTGAGGAATGACATCAGGGGTGAGGTTCAAGATTCCAACAATCAGCAGTATAACAAAGCACCTCCTCCTCCTCCTCCAGTGACATTGGCAGTATAGCTGGAGAGATTCAACTAGCTCCGTCCTCGAGCTTTTGAGAAAACAGATAGCCCCAGTGATGCTGAAAGCTGGTTGGCTCACATCGAGAAGATTTTCAATGCTATGGGTTGTGACCCCGTGTTCAAGGCGAGGTTGGCATGCTACCGGTTCGAAAGGCGATGTGCTAAATTGGTGGTTAGCATTGATGCAGTCTGAGGGAGGTGACGATTGGGTGGCTGGTTTGACATGGGCTCAGTTCAAAGATAGGGTGATGGAGCAGTTCTTTCCCAAGGCTGAGCAAGACAAGCTCAAGAGGGAGTACCATGGGATCTGACAGAGAGCTGGGGAGAATAGCAATGAGTTTATGCAGCGCTTTCTTCGCTTAGCTGGTTTCCTTTGTGCAGCGACAGGTACTCCTGAAGAGCAGGCACACCACTTTAGGTGGGCTCTTCGGACATCAGTCGCAAACAATCTGGTGTGTGCTACGTTCAACACGGTAGCACAAGTGGCCGATGCAGCATGTAAGCTGGAAATGCTGCAGGAGAGAGATGAGTTCGGGGAAGCAGAGAGACCCGACAAGAGGTAAACATTCGTATTCAAGCGATGACCAATCCGTATTCTTTCCATATATGTCAATTATTCATCTCTTTAAACTGTATCTTCCAGGCAGAAAACTGGGGATCGGTCTCAGCCGGCTACTCAGCAGCAACCTCATCAGCCCAAGGGGAACGGTCAGACTAACGACCGTTCTGCTACGGATAGGCGTGGCGGTAATGATAATTACCATAACAACGCTGGACACTCCAACGGCAGTAGGTCCTAAGACTTACGCATTTTCATATGATTTCATGTTATAACTCATATTCTGACACTTTAGCAAAAACTTCTACCAGAAACCATGGAAACGGTAGGGACCAGAACCAGAGAGGTTCACATCCTAGCCGTCCAGCTATCACTAGTATTCAATCTTACGATTTTGCGCATTGTCCTTTGTACCCTATTATCATGTCTTATGTAAAATGTTTTATCAGGTCCTCAGCCAGCCAGAGCACCTGCTGGAGGATATACTTATCCTCTTTGCTCTTCTTGCCACCGTAGGCACCCAGGGCCATGTCGTTGTAACACTGACGCATGCTTCAAGTGTGGTCTTCCTGACCATATCATGATGGATTATCGTAAGGGCGAGATGGAGGGCACATCGGGACATGCTGATACCAAGCCGCCTCCTACCATCGGGCGTGTCTACACGACATCTCGAGACCAGGCCAACAAGTCTACAAGTACCATCACTAGAATCTTGTATATGTATGGTCAAGCTGCGTGTGTTCTTTTTGATACGGGTGCTACTCACTCGGTCATTTCTACTGCTTATGCTAAGAACATTAGGATGCTCCCCATGCCACTAGAGAATAGACTTACTATTTCCACGCCTTTGAGGGACTATGTATTAATCAACCATGTATACAAGAGTCTTCCCCTAGAATTTGACGATAAGGTTCGTCCTGTTGACGCACTTCCGCTGGACATGAAAGACTTCGACATGATTTTGGGCATGGATTGGCTATCCAATCATCATGCTACCATAGACTGCCATTCATATCGAGTTATCTTCGGTGATGCTAATGCACCAGAGTACATTCATAACGGGTTCATACCCGGACGGTCTGTAAAAATCATATCTACCCTGCAAGCGCGTGCGCTACTGTCACATGGCTGCGAGGGCTATCTAGCTACGGTTCACGACATGGATGCTGAATCCCCATCAATTCAGGATCAACCAATAGTGTCGGAATTCCAAGATGTACTTCCAGCAGAACTTCCAGGCATACCACCTGCACGAGAAGTGGAATTCAATATCGAGCTTATTCCAGGAGCTGAACCAATCTCCAAGGCTCCTTATCGCATGGCTCCCACAGAGCTGAAGAAGCTGAAGGATCAACTGCAAGAACTTCTAGAACGAGGTTTCATTCGACCGAGCGCATCTCCATGGGGCGCACCGGTCTTATTTGTTAAGAAGAAGGATGGCAGTATGCGTCTTTGCATAGACTACCGCGAGCTCAACAAGATTACTATCAGGAATAGGTATCCACTGCCGCGTATAGACAATCTGTTTGACCAACTCCAAGGGGCCAAACACTTCTCCAAGATGGATCTTAGGTCAGGCTATCATCAGCTACGGGTTAAGGAGCAGGACATCGCCAAGACTGCTTTTCGTACCCGCTATGGCCACTATGAATTTGTAGTTATGCCATTCGGCCTGACCAATGCTCCAGCAGTGTTCATGGACTTGATGAACAGAATCTTCCATGAATTTTTGGACAAGTTCGTCATTGTATTCATCGATGAAATCCTGATTTTCTCAAAGTCCAAGGAGGAACACGAAGACCATCTTCGTACAGTACTACAGATTCTTCGCCAGAAGCAGTTGTATGCTAAATTCTCCAAGTGTGAGTTCTGGTTAGACAAGGTGGCATTCCTAGGTCACATTGTATCAGCAGAAGGAATCACTATGGATCCAGCAAAGGTTAAGGCCATTACTAAGTGGCCGAGGCCGACATCAGCGACGGAAGTCCGCAGTTTCTTAGGCTTAGCTGGCTATTACCGTAGGTTCGTGGAGATTTTTTCCTGTTTAGCACTACCATTAACCAAACTGATGCGGAAAGGGGAGAAATTCGTCTAGACTAAAGAACGAGAGAAGAGCTTTGAAGACCTGAAGCAGAAGCTAGTATCTGCACCTATTCTTACTCTCCCATCTGGTACGGGTGGATTTAAAATCTAAAGTGATGCATCAGGGAAGGGACTTGGTTGTGTTCTCATGCAACATGGGAAAGTGATCGCGTACGCTTCACGGCAGCTTAAGCCTTATGAAGAAAATTACCCTACGCATGACTTGGAACTTGCTGCAGTCGTGTTTGCATTGAAGATATGGAGGCACTACTTATATGGAGAATCATGTGACATTTTCACGGACCACAAGAGCTTGAAGTATATCTTCACTCACGTGAATTGAACATGAGGCAGAGAAGATGGTTAGAGCTGTTGAAGGATTATGACATTAATCTACAGTATCATCCCAGAAAGGCAAATGTAGTAGCAGATGCTCTTAGCAGGAAGTCTGGAATGATCAACGGCATTAAAATTGAGGAGGAAATCATAAGAGACTTGGAGCGACTAGACGTCGAGATCATGGTACGTGGACAGCACGGTTACTGGACTAATCTTAGAGTAAAACCCGAGTTACTCTCTAAGATCAAGGAAGCTCAGAAAGATGATGGAGAAATCTGAGCGATAGTACAGAATTTGGATAAACAGACATAATTCAGAGTAGATGCAGATGGTATCGTATGGCAGGGCACGAGACTTTGTGTTCCTGATGACCAAGCACTCCGGGAAGCCTTGTTAGCTGAAGCTCATAGCTCCCCATTCTCTAAACATCCTGGTTCGACTAAGATGTACCATGACATCAAGCAGTACTTTTGGTGGAGTGGTATGAAACAGGATGTGGCCACTTACGTCTCTAAATGTCTTACCTGCCAGCAGGTCAAGATCGAGCATCAGCGATCTGGCTGTCTCCTTCAACCGTTAGATATTCCAGAGTGGAAGTGGGACAAAATCACCATGGATTTTGTTACTGGTCTTCCGCCTACCAAGAGGAAGCACGATGCAATTTGGGTTATCGTAGATCGACTTACCAAATCAGCTCATTTCTTACCGATCCGCAAGGAAGATCCGATAAGTAAACACGCCGATACGTATAGAAGGGAGATCATGAGACTCCACGGTGCTCCATCCAGCATCGTCTCAGACAGAGATCCTCGTTTCACTTCGCGATTTTGGAAGAGTCTGCAGAAAGCTTGGGGTACCCAACTTAAGCTTAGCACGGCTTTTCATCCTCAAACGGATGGACAGTCGGAGCGAACGATTCAGACATTGGAAGACATGTTGAGGTCATGTGCGTTGGAATGGACGGGTGATTGGGACGATTACATTTGCTTGGTGGAGTTTGCATACAACAACAGTTGGCACGCAAGTATCAAGTGTGCTCCTTTCGAGATGTTGTATGGCAGAAACTGTCGCGCCCCAATCTGCTGGGATCAGGTTGGCGAGCGAACACTTGAAGGACCAGAAATCATAGAGATGACCAATGAAAGGATAGCAGTAGCTAAGTAGAAACTTTAGGAAGCACGGTCACGTCAGAAGAGTTACGCCGATAAGCATCGTAGGGACATACATTTTAACGTAGGAGATCACGTCTTCCTTAAGGTTTCGCCGGCACGTGGTGTTAGACGCTTCGGGATTAAAGGGAAGCTCAGTCCTCGTTTCATCGGACCTTTTGATATCATTGAACGAGTCGGTGAAGTATCTTACCGGTTAGCGTTACCTCCGCAGCTTTCGCATGTACACAATGTGTTTCATGTGTCCTTACTCAGAGGGTACCAGTATCATCCCCTTCACATGGTTCAGTATCCACTGGAACAGATACGTGAAGATCTCACTTTCATAGAAGAACCCGAACGAGTTCTTGACAGACAAGAACGAGTCATGAGAAGGAAGACGATTCCATTCGTCAAAATCCTTTGGAGGGATCATACCGAGCGGGAAGCCACTTGGGAAACAGAGGAGTCTATCCGGGCTTCTTACCCTCACTTTATATTTTGAATTCGGGTATGTTCTTCTTCTTCAGTTTACTTTATCTATAATTCGGGGACGAATTATTCTTTTTAGGGGGAAGAGTTGTAAAACCCGCATGCTTTTACCATGAATAGTACCCTTAAGATCGTACGTAGTAGATGAAAACTTTCCTTTTATAGTATGATTACGTTCACGTGTTAGAATTTTACGTATTACATACGTGTTAGAACACGATAAGTATTTATTACGTACGAACACACAATAATTATTTAAACAATAATTAATCACGAACATGCGATCATGAAATCATGAACGTAATTAAATCACGAACTAATATTAATTACGTATATATATTTATTTATTATGAGCACGAATAAATATATTAAGTCACGGTTAATATTTAACGAGAACACACAAAACACGAACACAACTAAACAAGAACGAACACTTAAATAACGATACTCGGAAAATGGTACGAGTACCCCATGTGGGGCCCCCTACCCGCGGCTACACCAAGAGATGGGGCAAGCCCATCTAATTTTACTAAGAAAAAGGGTTAAGGTAAATATTGTGGTCACTTTTCACTTTACAGTAAAAACATCAAAAACCTAAAAGTTTTTTTCTCCTTCTCCTTCTTGCTCTCTCTTAGCCGCCGCATATACAAGACACGCAAGGGGGTGTTTGTTTGATTTTGATCTTGATTTTTGTGCAAGTGTTCGTATGTGTTCATCCTCGTTTGATCCACGCATTCGGTATAGCTTTTAATCCTTTTTCTTTTTTGTTTTGATTTAATAAATTAAATAAGAACATGATGTTTTTAAAAAAAGCTAATTAAAAACATAAATCAAACATGTAAATGGTTATGGGGTAAATCAAAACGGAGGATTTAGAGGTGTTTGTTGTGGTCAGCGCCTAAACCGAACCCCAAGGCGGTCTCGGCTTGGCATATGGACCACCACTGAGACCTCAAGGTCTCGGTTTGGTGGTGTGGGTCCCACGGCAGCAGCAAAAGGGGAGAACCCCGAAGTGGTTCGGGGTATGGTGTTGATTTCGAGTTCGGTTCATGGTTTCCAGTCACGATCCGGTTCATGGTTTATGTTAAGGTTATGTTTTAATAATCATATGTTAAAAATTAAATTAATAAAATGTGACATGATTAATTTAATAAAACATGACTTAGGTTATATTTTAATTATTAGATCATGAAATTTTAACCTAAGTAGTTATATTTTTCTAGACTTTATAATTAATTAATTATTAAAAACCATGGCTATAATTAGTTAATTAACATGACTTAGGTTATATTATTAATAATTAATAATACATGTTTTAACCTAAGTATTTAACTTTATTTAATTAAAAACATGATATATTTAATTAAATACTTTTAACCTATAGTTTATTTAAATTACATGTAATAATTAATAAACTATACCTTATATCATTATGACTTAGAAAAATAATCAGAAAACACTTAAGCTTATATACTTAGCTTATTTAACCAGCTTATATTTAATTATGGAAAACTTTCTATTTTTAGAAACTTATTTAATTAAGGCAGCTAATCTATTTATGGAAACTTTCTATTTTTAGAAACTTATCTATTTTAAGCAGTAATTCTATTTTTGGAAACTTTCTATTTTTGGAAACTTTCTATTTTTGGAAACATTCTATTTTTGGAAACTTTCTATTTTTGGTAACTTTCTATTTTAGGAAACCTGCTATTTTTAGAAAGTTACTTATTATTACACAGTAAGTATAATAATACCTGAGATACAAGTAATACTTAATCAGAATAGACAGAATATAAGATAAACGCAGTTTAAAGCCTAAAACAGTAAAACATGACATGAACGTATAAAATAAGCTAAGACATGACATAAAACCAGTTACGTATTTAGTAAGCAGATACTTATACAGGTATGTATTTATGTAGCATTAGTGATACCGAAGTAGGATTCTCCTCAGTTCGTCTTCTTCGTTCACTGGACATAAGGTACGGATTCCCGTCCTTTCAGTATGGACATTCTTTCCTTATTAGGATTTCCCGTATGCAGCCAACTGTTTTCCCGTAGTATAAGTTTATATGTTTGATTTGCTTATGTTTAATTTAGAATACCTATAGCCATATACATGCATGACCAGTTTCACCTAGTTATGGAGGTACCATAACCATAACACTAGAGGCACTGGTGTTATGACTTCCCCACGGCGGAGAGATTGCTCGTGGCGTCCCTTCAGCTTTTGACCATATTATTATATTTATCATGTGGGGCGTATGGGTGCATCCTAGTTACATGTTTTCAGCAGATTACTCAGTGTGAATGTGGTGTGTGCCTTGCATCCTTCACAAGGAGCTGATCCCTCCTACCCAAAACCAGTATATTAAATTAGAGGCAGCCCCACTAATTTGCATGATGAGGTCACCCCTCCAAGTATTCATGCACGGTGGATTTTCATGACCTATATTGGTTAATGGTAGAATATGTTAAACAGTTTTTATAAGATAAACATAAGGTTTTTCAAACTATAAAACCAGTTTTACCAAGACTTAACCAGGTTATTCGGGACTTAGTTTCTTTCGCTGTTATATATGTTATATGCTTATCCTATTCATGCTTTATTGTACATTCGTGAACTGAGTGTATTGCTCAGCCGTTTTCCTTTTCTATGTTCCCAAAACGGCAGGTACTCAGGGACGCTCGTAGACTTTAAGCGTACGTGCATATGGGCTGGAAGCTTTCTAGCCTTTCTTTACTTTATGCATTATCTTTACTTTGATACTCTTGCTATGGACATTGTTTAGTCCTTTCATTTACAGTACTTATGTTTGTGTGTGATGAGCTTTACTTTTGGACTACCGATGTTTGATTCTGGTATTTCCCTTTTATGGTCATGTAATGTTTTAGACATTTATCCTTGTATGCTTTGATGACACGCCATAATTACGCGTGACATTCCATTATCAAAATGGGGTGTTACACATATAAACATATACAAGGGAAACAGTTCGTTGCATACGGGGAATCTAATAAGGAAATAATGTCCATACTGAAAGGACGAAGAATCCGTACCTTATGTCCAGTGAACGAAGAAGACGAACAGAAGAGAGTCCTACTTCGGTATCACTAATGCTACATAAATACATACGTGTATAAGTATCTGATTACTGTGTACGTAACTGGTTTTATTTCATGTCTTAGCTTGTTTTATATGTTCATGTCATGTTTTACTGATTTAAGCTTTATACTGTGCTTATCATATATTCTGTCTATTCTGATTAAGTATTACTTGTATTTCATGTATTATTATACTTGTTGTGTAATAATAAGTAACTTCCTAAAAATAGCAGGTTTCCTAAAATATAAAGTTTCCAAAAATAGAAAGTTTCCAAAAATAGAAAGTTTCCAAAAACAGAAAGTTTCCAAAAATAGAAAGTTTCCAGAATAGAATTACTGCTTAAAATAGATAAGTTTCTAAAATAGAAAGTTTCTATAAATAGATTAGCTGTCTTAAATAAATAAGTTTCTAAAAATTGAAAGTTTCCATAAATATATATAAGCTGGTTAATTAAGCTAATTACATAAGCTTAAGTATTTTCTGATTAATATTCTAAGTCATGTGATTATATAGTATAGTTTATTAATTATTACATGTAAATTAAATAAACTATAGGTTAAGGTATTTAATTAAATATAACATGATTTTAATTAAATAAAGGTAAAATACTTAGGTTATAACATGTATTATTATCTATTAATAATATAACCTAAGTTATGTAAATTAATTAATTATAAGTCATGGTTTTAATAATTAATTATATAGTCTAATTAAAGATAAAAACTTAGGTTAAAATTTGTGAATTAATAATTAAATTAATAACCTAAGTCATGTAAATTAAATTAATCATGTTCATGCTTTTAATTAATTTAATTTAATTCTAAAAATAACATAACTTGTAAAAATCATAAACCTTGTAAAAAACCATGAATCGAACCGTGTTTTACATCTAAACATGTGTGAACCGGACCCGTGTTTAACCCGTGAACCGGACCCGAAAACATCACCATACCCCGACCTAGGTCGGGGTTCCCTTCCTTGTTGCTGCCGTGACAACACCACCACCAAACCGAGACCTTAAGGTCTCGGTGGTGTGAGTTTAAGCCAAGCCGAGACCCCCCTTGGGCTCGGTTTAGGCGGCGGCCAACAAACAAACACCCCTAAATCATCATATTAATTAAACCCCATGATCAAAACAACATGTTTATATCTTGTTTTTAATTAGTTAATTAAAAACATTCATGATTCTATGTGATTAATAAATCAAAACATAAAAGAATAGAGATTAAAGGTTATACCAATCACGTGAATCAAAGGAGATGAACACACTAACGATCCTTGCAATAAATCAAAGACCAAAATCAAACCAAATCACCCCTCTATGGTGATTATAAGTGGCGCCAAAGGAGAAGGAAGAAGGAGAATTAGGGTTTCTTAGTTTTTCTAATTTTTGTTATAATGAAACAAGTTTTTCCCTTTTTCTTGTTTAGTAAAAACCAATGGGCTTGGCCCTTTTCTTTGCTTCTAGCCGTGGGTAATGGGGCCTACATGGGGTAACCCAAATGTTTTTCGTGTCTAATTAATAAGTGTGTTCTCGTGTTCGTGTTATACATGATTTAATAGTTATCGTTCGTGTTTTATTATATTTATTCGTGATCGTAATAAATATACATACATACGTAATACTGGGCTCGTGATTAATTTACGTTCATGATTTCATGTTCGTATGCTCGTGATTATAATTATTATTGAAATAATTATCGTGTGTTAATACGTAATAAATACTTATTGTGTTATAACACGTACGTAATACTTGTAATTCTTGTTCGTGATACGTGTTCATGTTATATAAGGAAAGTTTTAATCCTGTACGTACGATCATAAGTGTACTTTTCATGGTAAAAGCATGCGGGTTTTACAACTCTTCTCCCCTAAAAAGAATAATTCTTCCCCGAATTATAGATAAGTAACTAAAAGAGAAACATACCCGAATCAAACTGAGAGGGTATGTAAGATAAATGAACGTGTAGGTGACATGGTCGAAGGAACGTGGAACGTGACATGTCTTGAAAGGACATGGAACGTGACGTGACTGAAAGGACATATCTAATTGATACGAGAAAAACGGATAAGAAGTCCTGATGAACTTGTCCGTTTCCAATTGGCTTCCCTCTTGGAACGGTTCCTTCACAAGATCTTGACACAATGATAATCTTGGTCCTCCTGACCTTGACTTGAAAACACGCAAAGTTCATTGTCATCTACGTAAGATAAATTCCCTGACTTTGATCGAGGGAACAAGAATTAACGTGCAAGGATAACTAAAACGTGACGATACAAAATAATCTAACCTAACTGATAACTAGCAACGATGCGCAAGACATATAGAAACGTAGTACGTGAAAAATTTTGAACGTGATACGTGGAGATATGGTGAGTGTAGTATGAGAAAACATATCGTGATCAATGATACGTGTAACATATCGTGAACGTGATATGAGGAACGTGGAATGAACATGGGATATAACGGCGGTAACGCCAAACGCTACAAGGTGAGACGTGGAATATGACGTGAAACGTCTATCTGAGGATAGAGAATTATACTAAACTTGGGTCTAGTCTCTCAAGTTCTTGCAAAACTTCCCAGAACGAAAATGAATGTAAAATCGTAAGCCAAGATACCATAATGAACGTGAATTGTGTCATGAACGTGAGCATGAAATCAAGTCGTGGAATTAGAATGAAGACGTGAAGTAAATAAGGAGCACAATTACGAATCTTTGTCTGACCCGATAACTGAGGGATTGCCAAGTGATCGGATGAGCCTTGGCTGGAACATGTCCGATCAATCTGTTGGTTCTGAAATCCTTGTAGATGTAAGGATTCTGTAGACTTGATCAAACTGTTGGCCATAACCCAGATAGCATCTTGCTTATTTTGAGTTTGCATTAATCTGGTGACCAAAATCTGTGGAGATCTTGTCCCATTTCTGATCACAATTCCGACAGTGGATAAACATCCCAGTCAGTTGGTGTTCTATCTTAGCCTGTTGGTATATTTAATACTTAGATATGAATGTAACTATATCTTGCTTTGTAGAAACTTGATACATAGAAATTTGTGGAATTATGAGTCTCCGAACTTAGACTTCTCTTAGCGTAGGATTTTCTGGAACACCTAATGTAGTGTAAGGTTCTCACCTTTGCGGATAAGCTGAGTCATGGTAAGATTAACCGTGTGAATCCATGTGATTTAGCGTGTCACTGTAATCAGCCAGAATTGATATTGGAAAATTCCAGGGTAAAATTTCTCTTGTCATAGAATTTGCAACATGGTGCAGATATGGTCTTCCTGTTCTTCTCTAGACTTGGAGAAAATCAGGTTATCCTCAATGAAAACACTAATGAATTTGCTTATGAGTTCATGGAAACTCATTCTTATAATGTTGCTGGAGCATTGATGAGACTAATTCAAAATTATAAATCTAGCATGACCGAGTCGTGAACGAATAGCAGTCATGGACATGTCTTGCTCTTTCACTCGTCATTGCTGGCAGCATGATCATGAATCCGATCTTGAAAAAATGCTTAACACCCTAAATGAACCCGATCTTGTCAATGCGTGGAGGAGAATAACAGTTATGAATGGTGATATTTTTAAATCGACGGTAGTCGACACATAATCTCATGTTACCGTCCTTCTCCTTGAAGGTTCTTCTAGAATGTATGGGGAGATTTTGGAATACTCGTCTGGTTATGCGTAAAAGGAACTTCAGTGGTCATGTCTTAACTGACAGCTAGAAAATTTTAGCAATCATGGCTAACAAAGCACGTGCTTGTAAAGCATAAATAAATTGTAAAGATTTTCCCGATAGAAAACCATGACGAATGTATTTAGGAGCCTGAACATTACTGTACAAAATCATGAATCGTAGCAAGGTGTGTTGTTCGTCGTCCATAATTAGAATTACATTCAACTCGTGTCTGTCCGAGGTAGTGTGTTAGCAGCTTGGATCTCATCATTAGGGTAAAAGAAAACCTTCATATACTTGGGGAATACGAATGGCGTCCTTCATGGTCATGAATATATTAAATATGAACTCGAGAAATGAAAGTGTCATGAAGCAAACGTGACAAGTCTCACTTATACGCCGGTGATGGTACTGAACTTGATACGGATCCAACCCTACCGGATGAAGACCCGCCGGGCTTGCAACAAACAGGCGTCCAAAGTGGCTAGAATCGGCCCAACTTTTATGACCCACTCCAGCCAAAATAAGAGATAGTTTATTTCCTTCCGTATCTTTTATATTTTGTTGAGATTGCGTTTTATTTGTTTCCTTTTTGTCGTTGGTTCGTTTCTTATTTAAAGACATTGTAATCTCTTTGGTTGGGGAGAAAAATAATAACAGATATTATTGAAGAATACTTTTCACGTTATTATCCGGTTGGCCGGAATTAACAATCACTCGAAGACGACTTGGTTGGCCAAGCGTCATCGCCGCTAGGGTTTTGCCTAGGTATTTTGCTTCCGCTTATACGAATCCGTATCAAGTGGTATCAGCGAGCTCAGGTATCTCGAGATGTCTGCACCAGGAAGAGATCGCCTACACCAACACCGTCGATTCGCCGCCGGAGGCAACGGTAACAATGAACGTGATCCCCGCGACGTCGAGATTGAAAAACTTCGTGAACAGATTCGAGAACTCGTAGTCAATCCTTTTAATCGATATGAAAGACAGTATGAAGAAACACCCACTGAATCAGATAGAACTGATTTTGAAATTTTTTTCATGACCAACCACCACAAACACCTTATGATCGTCGCCGCCGTAACCCTCCTCCACCACCACCTGATCCATTACGTTCGTTGGGTCTCCGTACTGATATACCGAAGTTCGAAGGTCGCCTACAACCCGATGAATTCTTAGATTGGTTGCAAACAGTTGAACGTCTATTTGATATTCGGGATATTCCAGATCGCCTTAAGGTAAAGATCGTTGCCCTGAAACTTAAGAAATCAGCGTCCTTGTGGTGGGAGCATGTTCAAACGCAACATTATCGGGCAGGAAAACATAAGGTCGACTCATGGGACAAGATGAAAAAGTTATTAAAGGTGAGGTTCCTTCCAGTTACTTACAAACAAGACTCCTATCTTGATTACAAAAATCTGAAACACGGCTCCTTAACGGTGGAAGAACTTATTGGGGAGTTTGAACGTTTACGTATGCGTTGTGGGGCCGAAGAAGACGAAGAACAGCTTATAGCTCGTTTCTTGGGTATCCTCAAACCGGAAATAGGAGACGTCGTTTCCTTACAACAATATTATTCTTTTAATGACGTGTGTAAGTCAGCATTACGGGTTGAAAAACAACTCCTTCAAAAGAACAGGTTTTTTCTCAAACAACCGATTACCAACCAAAAACCCACACCCGCACCACAACCGGGACCAGTAAAAAGAGACCCAACACCACCCGCCAACTCACAACCAGGAAGTTCAGCCCCTCTTCGATGTTTCAAATGTCAAGGATTCGGCCATCTAAAGCGTGACTGCCCCAACAAACAGTTAGTCGCTTTCATGGACGACACAGAGCCACAATATGACACAGATGGAGAGGACGAATCTGACATTATTTACCCGGATAAGGGTGAACTGTTGGTATCTCGCAAGCTCCTACACGCGACTGTAGGGGATGATGAAGATGACACAAAGTGGCTACGTCACAACATTTTTCGCACCAATTGCACCTCAAAAGGGAAAGTTTGTACTGTGATTTTCGATGGTGGGTCTTGTGACAACATGGTGGCTACTACCATGGTTGAAAAACTCGGGTTACAACTGCACGATCATCCAGATCCATACCAGTTAACATGGTTAAAAAAAGGGAATTTTTTGAAAGTTACGCATAAGTGTCTCATCCAATTTTCCATCGGTAACAACTATGCGGATGAAATTTGGTGTGACGTAATTCCAATGGATGCTTGTCACTTGTTATTAGGACGCCCGTGGCTTTATGATCGACGTGTTAAACATGACGGTTTCCGCAACACTTATTCTTTCAAAAAAGATGGGTTAAGCATTACCTTGGCACCTCTTCACCCACGAGATGACCCGGCCACTTCGGCTACATTGACCAAGGCTGATTTTATTGGTCTTGCTAAGCTGCCATCTATCACACTAGTTTTTAGCTTAGTTGTGCTCGAAGAGAACGAACCCGGAGGAGACATACCACCAGAAGTCTTGCCACTGTTTCGTGAATTCTCTGACATTTTTCCCAATGATATCCCTGCAGGCCTCCCATTGGTACGTGAAATTCAACATTGCATTGATTTTATACCAGGTGCTAGTATTCCCAATAAACCTGCGTACCGAATGAACCCGAAGGAAGTTGCCGAACTCCATCGACAAGTGACCGAGTTACTGGAAAAAGGTCTTGTCCTGGAGAGCATGAGCCCTTGTGAAGTACCCGCCTTACTTGTGCCAAAACCAAACGGTACTTTCCGAATGTGCATCGATAGTAGAGCGGTAAATAAAATTACTATTAAGTATCGTTTTCCAATTCCACGCTTTGATGATCTTCTTGACCAGTTGCATGGGGCAACCATATTTTCGAAAATTGATTTACGTAGTGGGTACCATCAGATTCGTATGCGTCCAGGTGACGAGTGGAAGACGGCTTTTAAGACTCGTGATGGATTATATTAGTGGATGGTTATGCCTTTCGGGTTTTCAACTGCCCCTAGCACTATCATGCGTTTAATGAATCACATTTTTAAGGCATTCATTGGTCGTTTCATGGTGGTATACTTTGATGATATATTGGTTTTTAGCACGAGTTTGGACGAACATCTTCGCCACCTTCGGGACATTTTCAGCATTTTACGGGAACAAAAGTTGTATGCCAATGAAACAAAGTGTCATTTTCTTAAACAGGAGGTGATTTTTTTTGGGCTACCTGGTCTCGGGTACGGGTATTCGCATGGACACATCCAAGATTGATGCGATTACCACATGGCCGACTCCTACTTCATTACATGATGTGCGAAGTTTTCACGGACTCGCCTCTTTTTATCGCCGTTTCATACGGGATTTCAGTACCATCGTGGCTCCTATGACGAAATGTTTGAAAAGTAGCAAGTTTGTTTGGTCCCCAGCTTCTCAGGCCGCATTCGACAAGTTAAAAACAACGGTAACCGAAGCACCCGTTCTTGCTTTGCCTAACTTTAATCATGTTTTTCAAGTTGAATGTGACGCTTCCGGCCTTGGAATTGGCGGAGTTTTTAGCCAGTTGAACCGCCCTATCGCTTTTTTTAGCGAAAAGTTCAATGAGACGCGACGTCGCTATAGTACTTACGACAAGGAATTCTATGCCATTGTTCGTAGCTTGGATTATTGGAGACATTATTTGTTGCCTAGTGAATTCATTTTGTACTCAGATCATCAGGCTCTAAAATTTATTCAGGGGCAGGCCAAGTTGAATCCACGTCACGCCAAATGGGTAGAAACCTTACAAGATTTTACGTTTGTCATTAGGCATAAAGCCGGGACAGCCAACACGGTAGCCGATGCTTTAAGTCGTCGCCCTAGTCTCATGGTTACAACTACTGCACAGGTGGCGGGTTTCGAACCTCTGAAACACTTATATGCGGATGATCCAGATTTTAAAGAGGTGTGGGCAAAGAGTGTTTCAAGTCCGTTTCGTGATTATGTTCGACGGGACGGGTTGCTATTTAAAGGACGTCGTTTTATGTGTCCCAATCTCGTCATTTCGTGAAGCCATTATCCTGGAATGTCATCAAGGGGCTTTAGCGGGACATTTTGGACGTGAGAAAACAATTTCACTTGTGGGAGAAAGATTTTTTTGGCCAAAACTTGTGAGAGATGTGATGAAAGTTCTTAATCGGTGTCGTGTGTGACATGTTGCCAAGACGCACAACACAAACCAGGGCCTTTACACCCCTCTCCCTACGCCAGCAGCTCCGTGGGAGGATGTAAGTCTCGATTTTGTTCTCGGGTTACCACTTACGCAGTGAAAGAAGGATTATATCATGGTTGTTGTAAACCGTTTTTCAAAGATGGCACATTTCATTCCGTGTTCTAAAACGTATGATGCTTCACAAGTTGCTCGATTGTATTTTTCTGAGATCGTTCGGCTGCATGGGGTTCCAAAAAAAATCACATCGGACCGGGATGTGAAGTTTATTAGTCATTTTTGGAGGACACTTTGGCAGCGTTTGGGGGCAAAACTTCAGTTCAGCATGTCTCATCACCCTCAAACCGATGGCCAAACTGAAGTCACGAACCGGAGTTTGGGTAATCTGTTACGTTGTTTGGTGGGGGACAATATGAAGCAATGGGATCTTGTTCTTCCACATGCGGAATTTGCTTACAATCGCTCAACTCATAGTTCGACGGGGCGAAGTCCGTTCTTCGTTGTATATGGCAGGAATCCATTTACTCCACTAGACCTTGCTCCATTTCCTGGTCTCGACTCGTTCAGCGCTGATGGTGATGCACAAGCTGCCCAAATTAAATTGCTACATGAACAGGTGCGTGACCAAATTACAAAGCACAATTTGCAATATCAAGCCCGCGCAAACAAGCATCGCAAACGTGTAGTGTTTCACGAAGGTGACCTTGTGTGTATTTTTTTGCATCGTGAACGTTTTCCCCAAGGCCGTTTTGGGAAGCTACATCCACGGGCTGATGGCCCGTTTCGTGTGCTCAAGAGGATTAATGATAATGCGTACAAGATTGACTTGCCGGGGCATTATGGGGTATCCACTACCTTTAATGTCGCCGATTTAAGGCCTTACACGGCTGATGGTGAGTTCGAAGGTGACTCGGGGTCGAGTCGTTTTTTAGAGGGGGAGGATGATACGGATCCAACCCTACCGGATGAAGACCCGCCGGGCTTGCAACAAACAGGCGTCCAAAGTGGCTAGAACCGGCCCAACTTTTATGACCCACTCCAGCCAAAATAAGAGATAGTTTATTTCCTTCCGTATCGTTTATATTTTGTTGATATTGCGTTTTATTTGTTTCCTTTTTGTCGTTGGTTCGTTTCTTATTTAAAGACATTGTAATCTCTTTGGTTGGGGAGAAAAATAATAACAGATATTGTTGAAGAATACTTTTCACGTTATTATCCGGTTGGCCGGAATTAACAATTTGTCGAAGACGACTTGGTTGGCCAAGCGTCATCGCCGCTAGGGTTTTGCCTAGGTATTTTGCTTCCGCTTATACGAATCCGTATCAGAACTTCTTGTGGCCTGATTAATACATGGCACAACAAAATGGATATACCCTTGGAGGGTACCTTGAATTTCTTAGAGATGTTCCAGAACTTGACGTGAGTCATGTATCTTGACTCGGGTCTTGGAAAAATAAGCATGACATGTGTCTTGACTGGTGTCTTGACATGTGTCTTCAGAAAGAATACGTGAGATATGTGTCTTGACTGATGTCTTTACATGTGTCTCGAGATGTGAAACGAATAGAACTACAAATATTAGGTTATTATGCCAAAATTGGCGGATCGGTTGGACCACTGATCCTTTGTATTTCTGATCACGTACGTGGCCGGAGCTTCGGTTCCGATTGTTGGGATAGTTGCTAACATAGTAGTGGTTACTATCGTCTTGTCAGTTCCATGATGGTCATTCTCATTACTATGATTCATGTAACTATTCAGCTGAGTGGTCGGCTGGTACCCGGTTCTCCACTCATATGACTGAAACGAAAACTGAATGACGTGTGACATGTAACTAAGAATTCGGGACCATGATTGATGGAAATCGTCTGGTGGTGAAGCATCTTCTCGTCCGATCACTTTGATCTAACGCCTCTGTCTTCGTCTTGTACGATCTCTAGGTTGTGAACAGCATCAGCCTCTCGTAGTGTCTCCAAACATCAGCATCATCATCTTTAGTAACATATCCAAGCTATGAGCGGCATCAATAATTTGTAGAACATCAACAATTGGAATACGCATGAGATGATTTAGAATCGACTAGAGAATACTCATGGAGTATTGTAAGTGAAATACACATGGATTATGGTACGTGTAATACACATGGAATACTGTACGTGGAGTACTAGTGGAATGCACATGAAATGATCGATATGGGCCGATCTTTTGACATGATTTTACATGGTTTGAAGACCAAATTAGGCTGATCATCATGATAGCCTAGCAATATTAGCATAGACATCATTCTGGTTGTATAGAGAAACGTTAAAGTGTGGTTACCCAAAATTCAACGATGATTTGCTTGAAAGCATGATCAATGAAAACCAACCATGACTATCATGAAAGCAGGATTCAATGAAATCCAACAATGTCTTGCATGAAAGCATAACAAAAGAGGCGTAAGACGTAATCAACATGAAGACGGAATTATCATGAAGAAACATGAAACAATTTCACATGAAGGAGTGTATAACATAATCAGCATTAAACTGGAGTTAACCATGACAGTATGAAGACATACTTGACATAAAAACATAGTAACTTATGAGGGGACATGAAAAAAAAATGTATGCCAATAAATCATGAGAAAAATTTTATGCATGAAAAACAGTGCATAAATGCATGATGTGGTTTATAAAAACATTTATATGTGCGAGGGGACGCCTATGGGTCGGTCCCAAAACAAAAGACATGGCGAGGGGACGCCTATGGGTCGGTCCCAAAGTTAAAAGTTTCGATAAAAGCACATGCGACTAAATAGGGCCAGTCCTGTACCGAACGTTACTTAGTCATAATCCCTGCAACAATGATACATGAAACATAAATAACTAAAACTCATCTGTCAAAACTTATCAGAAAAAAAAATTTGTGACTAATTATGAACTACTGAGGTTTAGTCCACATAGTCACAGTTCACGAGGAACGTCATGCATAAAACCATGACACATAACTAAATATGAATGACGGTTGTCCATCCATATTAGTAAAACAAAATCGATGAAAAAAACATCAAGGTTAAAACCTCAAGGTGCTGAAAACATCATGGTTAAAACAATAATGTGCTGAAAACATCAAATCGTGGAATAACAAGCGTTGGCTTAGGAAGCTCCTGGTGACTACCCACTAGTCACAAGTTAAGTTTTAGAGCCTACAGGTCGAAGCCTTGGCGTTGTACCATAATTGTAACACCCCACCTTGATAAGTGGACCGTTACGCGTAATTATGGCGTGTCATCAAAGCATGCAAGGTAATATGTAGTAAAACATACATGACCATAGGGAAAACCGGAATCAAACATCGGTTCCCAAACATAAGCCCAAAACATAATAAACTAAAGGAAATAAGAAATGACTAAACAAGCATAGGTATATGAAGGTAAAGGAAGAAGTCTATGGCAGCTTCCATCCTATGCACGTCCTCCAAATGCTCGAGTCCTGGGTACCTCCCGTTTTGGGAACATGAAAAGGAAAACGGCTGAGCATAACGCTCAGTGCACGGATATACTAGTAAAGCATGAACAATATAAGCATAAAAACATGAAACAGCAGAAGAAGAAACTAAGTCCTGGATAACCCGGTTATATCTTAGTAAAACTGGTTTTATAGTTTGAAAAGCCTTATGTTTTATCTTGTAAAAACTTGTTTAACATATTTTACCATTAGCCAATATAGGTCATGAAATATCAACGTGCATGAATACTTGGAGGGGTGACCTCGTTATGCAAATTAGAGGGGTTGCCTCTAATTTAATATATTGGTTTTGGGTAGGAGGGATCAGCTCCCTGTGAAGGATGCAAGGCACACACCACATTCACACTGAGTAATCTGATGAAAACATGTAACTAGGATGCACCCATACGCCCCTCATGATAAATATAATAATATGGCCAAAAGCTGAATGGACGCCACGAGCAATCACCCCGCCGTGGGGAATTCATAACACAAGTGCCTCTAGTGTTATGGTTATGGTACCTCCATAACTAGGTGAAACTGGTCATGCATGTATATGGCTTTAGGTATTCTAATTAAACATAAGCAATCAAACATATAAACATATAGTAGGGAAAACAGTTGGCTGCATACGGGGAATCCTAATAAGGAAAGAATGTCCATACTGAAAGGACGGAGAATTCGTACCTTATGTCCAGTAAACGAAGAAGACGAACTGAAGAGAGTCCTACTTCGGTATCACTAATGCTACATAAATACATACGTGTATAAGTATCTGATTACTGAGTACGTAAATGGTTTTATATCATGTCTTAGCTTGTTTTATATGTTCATGTCATGTTTTACTAATTTAAGCTTTGTACTGTGCTTATCATATATTCTGTCTATTCTGATTAAGTATTACTTGTATTTCATGTATTATTATACTTGTTGTGTAATAATAAGTAACTTCATAAAAATAGCAGGTTTCCTAAAGTAGATAGTTTCCAAAAATAGAAAGTTTCCAAAAATAGAAAGTTTCCAAAAATAGAAAGTTTCCAAAATAGAATTACTGCTTAAAAAAGATAAGTTTATAAAATAGAAAGTTTCCATAAATAGATTAGCCACCTTAAATAAATAAGTTTCTAAAAATAGAAAGTTTCCATAAATAGATATAAGCTTGTTAATTAAGCTAATTACATAAGCTTAAGTGTTTTCTCATTAATATTCTAAGTCATTTGATTATATAGTATAGTTTATTAATTATTACATGTAAATTAAATAAACTATAGGTTAAGGTATTTAATTAAATATAACATGATTTTAATTAAATAAAGGTATGATACTTAGGTTATAACATGTATTATTATCTATTAATAATATAACCTAAGTCATGTAAATTAATTAATTATAAGTCATGGTTTTAATAATTAATTATATAGTCTAACTAAAGATAAAAACTTAGGTTAAAATTCATGAATTAAATTAATAACCTAAGTCATGTAAATTAAATTAATCATGTTCATGCTTTTAATTAATTTAATTTAATTCTAAAAATAACATAACTTGTAAAAATCAGAAACCTTGTAAAAAATAACCATGGATCGAACCGTGTTTTACATCTAAACATGTGTGAACCGGACCCGTGTTTAACCCATGAACCAGACCCGAAAACATCACCATACCCCGACCTACGTCGAGGTTCCCTTCCTTGCTGCTGCTGTGACAACACCATCACCAAACCGAGACCTTAAGGTCTCGGTGGTGTGAGTTTAAGCCAAGCCGAGACCCCCCTTGGGCTCGGTTTAGGCGGGTGCCAACAAAAAAACACCCCTAAATCATCATATTAATTAAACCCCATGATCAAAACAACATGTTTATATCTTGTTTTTAATTAGTTAATTAAAAACATTCATGATTTTATGTGATTAATAAATCAAAACATAAAAGAAGAGAGATTAAAGGTTATACCAATCACGTGAATAAAAGGAGATGAACACACTAACGATCCTTGCAATAAATCAAAGACCAAAATCAAATCGAATCACCCCTCTATGGTGATTATAAGTGGCGGCCAAAGGAGAAGGAAGAAGGAGAATTAGGGTTTCTTAGTTTTTCTAATTTTTGTTATAATGAAACAAGTTTTTCCCTTTTTCTTGTTTAGTAAAAACCAATGGGCTTGGCCCTTTTCTTTGCTTCTAGCCGTGGGTAATGGGGCCCACATGGGGTAACCCGAATGTTTTCCGTGTCTAATTAATAAGTGTGTTCTCGTGTTCGTGTTTTACGTGATTTAATAGTTACCGTTCGTGTTTTTTTGTATTTATTCGTGATCGTAATAAATATACATACATACGTAATACTGGGCTCGTGATTAATTTACGTTCATGATTTCATGTTCGTATGTTCGTGATTATAATTATTATTGAAATAATTATCGTGTGTTAATACGTAATAAATACTTATCGTGTTATGACACGTACGTAATACTTGTAATTCTTGTTCGTGATACGTGTTCATGTTATATAAGGAAAGTTTTAATCATGTACGTACGATCATAAGTGTACTGTTCATGGTAAAAGCATGCGGGTTTTACAGTGTCTCTCATAATATCTTTCCATTCTTCTTGTTTTAGAGAGAGTAACTCTCCTTAGTTTCTCTCACTAGAAACACCTACTTTGTATCTTTCTTCCTTCTTCTTCATCTAATCTAATATTCCATTCTTAGTTTTAATCTTGTTCTTCATCATCTTTATTTCTTGTTCTAGAAGTCGTGTGATTAAGTCCTACAAGTGGTATCATTCGCCAAAGGATTCGTGGATAGCTCTTTGGTGTTGTCCTTGTTTTCTTAAAATTCGTGAGTTTTAGAGATTTGGGTGCTTTGGGTTGGTTAAAATCACGGATTTCTTGTCAAAAATCTCACCTTTTACCTATTTTTCTCAGATCAGTACCGTTATTCCGACAGATTCCGTCGGAAAAGGGTTTATACATTCCGACTGAAAACCATCGGAAAAGGGTTTATTCATTCCGATACATATTCTGATATGGATTCCGATAGGAGTTGCAATCTGTTATTCCGGCGGTTATTCCGACAGTTATTCCGACGGTTTTTCCGGCGATTATTCTCACAGATATTCCGACATCATTCTGATAGAACATTCCGATGACACATTCCGATAGAACATTCTGATGTTAGATTCTGACGGAACATTCCGACCATATTCCGATAGAACATTCTGATGGTATTCCGATGGACATTCCGATGGGTATTTTGTTCGAGTATTTTTCAGACTTAGCCACTATCTAGACGTGTCCCGGAACATAGTTTACACGAAGATCAAAAAAAAAGAAAAAAAAAAGAGTTTTTTGGCGGGAAAACCCAAGTAAAATTTATGTTTTCCTAGACCATTTTTAGGCCATGTAAGCTTCGATTTCAAATTTTGGCGATGCGAAAAAAATTTCGACCAAAAATTCAAATTTTCGGACCAAAATTCAAATTTGTAGGCCATTTTTTCGGTTTTATTTTTGTCAAGATTTTTCTTTTTTTCAAAAAATTTCCCTGCTAATTATTGGCTATTCTAACTTGAATTCAAAATTTGGTAATTCAAAGTTTTTTCGGTTTATTTTATATCGGACTGAGGTATTTTTTGTCGGGCTAGAAAATTTCGGCAAAGTTTGATTTTGTTGAGACTCCAAAACACGCTTTCTACAAACTGATATCTTGTCTTTCACACGACTTCTACTATGACGTATCAACAAGATAGTGATGTTGCGGGTATTGAGCATCGTGATAGCCATGCAAGAAAAAAGAGGAATGTTGCCCATCTCTAGTCTCGGCTTCTTATAGCACAAAAGGAAGAAGCAGGAATTCCACTTCTAGCTGAAGAGTTTGCCCTCATGGCATCTGCATCAGCATATGATGAGGAAGAAGAGGTGGCTACATACTGCATCTTGATGGTTAATTCGCAGCAATCATCAACATCGGTAATTCAACCTGACAGAGCTCCTGTGTATGATTCAGACGGTTCCTCTGAGGTACACCCACGTCTCAATGATAATGAGCTATATAATATGTCTAATCAGGAGGAAGAGTATACTGAGTCACTTGAGCCTTCCACTGAGACACATGGGGTTCAAACGAATAATAGCAATATTATTTCTAATGCGCCCAGTGTGGACCTTAGTGGAGATCAAGTAACCCAACCTACAACCCTTCCTGCCGAGACGCATGCGTATTAAAAATCATTATTTGATAAGCTTGCCAAGGATGTTTCTCATGCGAATGTGGTTAATAATAAGTTTAGAGAAACTAATGTCAAACTGACCACTCATCTTGCGGGGTATAAGGAAAGGGGGAAAAGCTTTGAAATCCATCATGCTAAAATTAAGGATCTTGAACAAGCTCATGCTACATCGGTTTATCACGAAAAATGCACAACTCAGAAATTAAATGCCTTACATTTAAGTTGCTAAAAAGATAAGCGAATTGAATGATGAAATCACCTCTCTTAATAAACAGCTTTCAACTGAAAAATCTATTATTTTGGATTTAAAAGAAGAACGAAAACAACTGAAACATGATTTCAATATTCGAGAAGATGGGCTTCTTGAGGATTTTTGCAAAGCTCGGGATAGGATTAAGGAATTAGACAACCTTTTGGTAAAATGTGGCCAATCTATGCAGACGATAAATATGCTCGCACCAAAAGTGAATGAGATAGATTACACTCGATACAAATTGGCCTTAGGTTTTCCTCTTCCTCATAATCCTGGTTATCTTAAGCAAGTTCAGGCTACAAATGAAACTCTATATAATGGTAGTGTGCTCTTGTCTGATGAGCATGATCCTCCTAGTGTGCATGATTCTGAGGAAACTACTGAACTTGCTGTAGAGACTCGTTTAAAAATGCAAAAGCTTAATAAAGAAGTGACACCCGTTTATTATCCGAAAGTTAACCCTCCAACTGTTTTTGTTCGGTCTAAAACGAGTACTGAAATGCTTTTGCTACCAAGTGTGGAATTGTCTTATGACCCTCCGAAACCGAGTATCACACGAAGGTATCTAAACGAGCTCAAAGATAATTTTGTCATTCTCAAACGGGTTGTTAACGCCAAAATGACTGGAGGAAACTTTACTTCACCCGTTTACACTGAAGTTCGAAAAATTCTTCAACGAGTTTAATCCGCTTATTAATCAAGTTGATGCTCGGATGAGCAATCTTGAAAATGCTTTTCTAAAAGAATTAGCCAAATTTTTTGAAGACTTTAAATCTTTGGCGAAGGAGGCTGATGAATTTATTGATAGAATTAAAGTTCTGGAAAGCGATCTTGCACGTCTCTCGAAAGCAAGTGACAGTGATGATTGTGATGAAAGTAATCCCGTTGCGGTAACATCTCTGTGTCAGATAATGAAACCCTCCAAAATGAGCTTAATCGTACGAAAGAGAAACTGGAGTCTTATGTCATCAAAAAGAACAACAAATTCACCGATCTTTGGAATAAATATGTCAAAAAATGTGATGAATGTAAGAATGACAAACTTTCGTACGATAAAGCTTACAGTGAAATGCAACAAGCAATCGAACAGTTGCAAGCTTAGTTAGGAGGCGAATGTCGTGACAGTGAGCCTTCAATAAATGTTAATCAAAAAGAGTTCACGATTCTTCAACACCGATATGATTTTCTTCAGAAACATTGTCATTCTCTTGAACTTGCTTTGCAAAACTAAGTTGGAAAAGTTCCTGATGACGGTAATTTACAAGTAAAACTCTCTAAATCATTTTGTGAATTGAATGAAAAGAGTAAGGATGTTTCTGATCTGAAAGCTCAGTTGCAAGACAAAGACATCGCAATCAGTGAGTTGAAGAAACTTGTTGGAAACATGGGTGAGAAAACGGTGGAATCCAATGGTGTGAAAGCTGTTGTTCGTCAACCAAATGCGTATAAAGTACCAAAGCCATCTATCTTAGGAAAACCTCCTTCTAATGTTTCTAGGTTACCTCCTAATACCGATGTGCCATCAACTGTACCAAAACCAGCCATATCACCCTATGTTCCTCCATTTAGAAAATCCACTTTTGTTAAACACAGTCCGGTGAATGCACCTTGCACTACTTCTAAGAATACTCCCAAACGTGTGATTCTTACGCCCACAAAGGAATCTAAAGGTTCAAATGACGTTGGTCAAACCATCAACCTAGGGGAGGGTAAGCCAAAAGGGGATATTCATAAAGTAAACCATGTGTATTCAAAACCTAGTAAACCAACTACCGCTAGATTTCAACACACTCTTAATGGTTATCAACCAAAATCTAGGAATCCTACCCAACAACCTAGGAATTGACAACCACCAATGAGTAGTCGTAGTCGTGTTTCAAACACGGTGCTTGAACGGTCAGCAAACCCTAGGTACACAAGGACTTTCGAGAATTCCAAATTCCTTGTATGCCCCACGTGCAAAAAGCGCATTCACTATGGAAACCATGCTCATTGCATTTTGCAATACCTCTATGAGGAAAATTCTTGTGCCTTCTCATAGAGAAAGAATGCAGAATCACATAAGACAACATGGAGATTCACACCCGTAACAAAGAAACGCAATGACAAGAAATCTTCAAGGCAGATCAATGTAGGACCTAGTATCTCTCCAAATAAGTCTACCGTTGTGAAAGAGAACACTACTCCTAGATCTAGTCTTTAGTGGAAACCAACGGGTAGGATCTTCAAGGAAGTTGGTCTTAAGTGGATTCCCATCAAGTAGAGTGATGACACCTGCTCCAGCACTAATGCGAGTGTTCTGAATGTAGAAAATGCATTTGTTACTCCTAACACTAGTATTTGTGCAAACTCTTCTTCTGTCATTGCAGGTACTTCAGCGGATTTTGAATCCATTTCTTTAAAGGGTTCCAATTCTGTACATTCGATATTACCCTCTCCTGTTGTACAAAAGTCTATTTTTGATTATTTCCGAAAAACTTGAAAAATCCAAAAATACAATAAAATGTAAATATCCATATAAAAACAAAATACAAAATTAAAAAAAATCTTTGAAAATACCAAAAATATTCTTCTCGACATGTCTTTCAGTATCGATAATATGGACGTACCTAGAAATGTCGCTCAAGAACGACACGGGTGTGTACATAAAGCTCGAATGAAAGTTCAAATGTTTTCAAAACATGTCATTTCTATTTTCTTCATATGATTTACAATTACTTCATATTGTGACTCGTGCCTCAAAGAAAGGAAAGTTGATTGTTGGGTTAAAAAGTTGATGTGGCAGAAACTCAAAAACAAAGAAAACATGAAGGCATTTGTCTAAGCGTTGACAAGTGTAATCCAGGCGTTGTCAAGAGCAAATCGGGCGTTGACAGAAGTCAACATTGACAAGCATTGTCATGTGCAATCCAAGCATTGACAGAAACATAGACAAGTGTTGTTGGAAGCTTCTATTTAGATAAGTATATATTCTGTATTAGTTTATTTAAATAGAAGATATGCATGTTTATTTGATATTATCTCTTGTAAACCCTATTCCTTACACTATAAAAGGAACCAAGGGTATTAGGTTTATTCATATCATTCATACAAGATGTAAACCTAAAGCGTGTGTCGACTAGGTGTGGGATTCAGTGTATACACATCTAGTGATTGTTTATTATCAATATAATGAGCAATCCGTTTGTTTAATTCATGTTCTTTGTGTCCAAACACCTTGTTAATGTGTCGTGTTCTAATTCCGCTTTGATTATCTAATCATATGAACATGATGCATTCCTAGTAGCTAAAAGATCGAGGAAACCAAGATTTCCACAATTAGTATCAGAACCTCGTGGCTCGTGATGCTAGGACCAACAAGGTGTTCGTAATGGTGAAAAGAACAAAAATCCGTCTAGGGTTTTTTGGACGTTTTTGTGTGCGCAACAGTATTCAGAAGGTCATAACTTTTGATTGGACTGTTGGATCGTCACGAAATTTCTTGTATGTGTTATACACATATATCTAGACATCCACAGGAGGGATTGTCAAGTTTTATCCCCAGGAAAAAGTTATTAAGCATCAAAGTCAGCAGCAGGATGAATGCAGTTTTCTATGGACAGCCATGTTCAAAACACGATTTCTCCTTCGTTGACCGTTGGATCGATGTGAAATTCACGTTGTAGGTTCTTGGCACATGTGTCTTGGATCTCACCGAAGGGATCTTCGATATGAGGTCTTATGAACGAGATATTATCAGTAGAAATTGGCTGCAGAGAGATGTCTTTTGGTTTTCTGATTTTCTATAACAGAAAAACAAGAAGATTTGGGATGATTTGGTGGAGATACGTGTATTAGGGTTTTGTCCAAAACCCTAGATCGAACTTGTTGTGGTCTAAGATTTAGGGTTTTACTATAAACCCTAGAATTGTGATTATTGAGGTTTATAATGTTGTTGTTCGATATTCGAGGTTCATGATGTTGTGCTTGCTGTATTCGATTCTTGGAAAGTATAAATATTGGCGGATTATGTATGTTATGTTTGTGGGATGCGTGATGTATGCAAGTAACATGCATGATCGTGAGCAGCAGGATTCATGACTACTGTGATGTCAACAACAGAATTGATCACGTGATGAATAGCATGTGACAAAGACGTGATTGTAATTTTGTTGCAGTGAAGCAGAGTGAAAACTGAACTAAAATGGTTACTGCGTCGTTTATTAAATCTTATGCAAGGTTTTAGGTATGCTGGTCAAAAGTCACGTGGGTCTTCAAACAAAAGTAATTTATTTTTGGATGTGATCTATGCTGCGTGATTATTGGAGAAGGTATGATTTTTCAAGTATACAGGTGTACCTCCTACATTGTTGGACAATGTGATATTTATAGGATATGTTTAAGTGACGTAGCATATCACTGATTTTTAGGGAGTACTTTAATACTTTCTAATAAATCTAATATTGGAATAGATCATGGCCTCATGGATTTATTTAGAATTTTGGAAGTCATTCTACTACACGGCCAAAAATTAGGCGCTGACAGGTATGTACTTGACGCTGACAAAGAATAAGTGAACGCTGACAGGCAGCGTTGACATGAGTTGTCTGAGAAAAGTTTTTTTTTTTCAAACGTTGATACGTTTTGTCCGATATTGGGCAATACACTTGACAGAGATATTGGACAATGAAGGTTCTCGGATAACAAAAGAATAGCTGATGTTTGAGAAAATTGGTATGTTTTTAGCACACAAAAAGGAGGTATTTACACGCAAAGGTACATGGAATCTCCGTTTTTATTTAGAATATCAAATGGATCAGATATTTTTAAAAAGGGATTAATGATTTTTAAGTAAGTTAGCAACAATTCATGAGGTAATTTATTGGATTTGATTATGTAATCAGGGTAGCCTTGTAAAAGAGTTATCCATCTAAGTGCTTTTACATATGATATGAAGATTAAGATTTTTCATGAAGAGGTGTTAGCTTAAGGGGAAGAATTCGTATGGTAAGTTTGATGATTGAAAAAGATTTTCGCGAGTTTGTGTTCTATCATATCTTAAAGTCGTGCACTTCCAGTCATGGACTTTTAAGGTAACTTGTTTGTGCTTACATTGTTACTGGTGAAGTGATACAAGATCTAGGAATATGTGATTTTTCTTATGGTACTCTATGCACATATTTTCTATCACTTGAAGGAGTTACATTATCGTGCTCAGTGTCTCACAAAGGATGAGGATTTTTGTATCAGCAACATACTTCATCACATTGTACAAGATATGGAACATAGGTTTGGGTTATTCTACTTCTACATCAAGATTACTTTATTTATTTTTCTTCAAGATCATTACATAGAGCTACATTTGGATAATCTTCAAGATTGCATACATTGTTTACTTCCCTGTTGATGTGACAAAAAGGGAAAGACATACATGCTACAATTGAGGGGAAGCAATTTGAAGATGATGTACAACTTACAAGAGATACACAAAGAGTTTTGCCGACATCAACTAGGGGAAGATTGTTGGGTCAAAAAGTTGATGTGGCAGAAACTCAAAAACGAAGAAAACATGAAGGCATTTGTCTAAGCGTTGACAAGTGTAATCCAGGCGTTGTCAAGAGCAAATCGGGCGTTGACAGAAGTCAACATTGACAAGCATTGTCATGTGCAATCCAAGCATTGTCACATGCAATCCAAGCATTGACAGAAACATAGACAAGTGTTGTTGGAAGCTTCTATTTAGATAAGTATATATTATGTATTAGTTTATTTAAATAGAAGATATGCATGTTTATTTGATATTATCTCTTGTAAACCCTATTCCTTACACTATAAAAGGAACCAAGGGTATTAGGTTTATTCATATCATTCATACAAGATGTAAACCTAAAGCGTGTGTCGACTAGGTGTGGGATTCAATGTATACACACCTAGTGATTGTTTATTATCAATATAATGAGCAATCCGTTTGTTTAATTCATGTTCTTTGTGTCCAAACACCTTGTTAATGTGTCGTGTTCTAATTCCGCTTTGATTATCTAATCATATGAACATGATACATTCCTAGTAGCTAAAAGATCGAGGAAACCAAGGTTTCCACATTGATCACGAATGATAACTTATCCTTAAACAACGGGAAAAGAAATTTTCTCGGTCATGAGCTTTCAATAAAAATATTCCATGTTTTTAAGCTCATGAAAACGACTTACAGTTAAATGTCAGACTGTAACTCGAACTTCAAATAAAGGAGAGTGTACCTTTAAAGATAACTTAGTCTAATAACGGGTAGCACAATCTATCTTGGGTTGATCTTGTCACAAAACATTCAAAGTTTTGAACTCAACATAATGGCTTATAGTCACATGTCAGACTATAACCCGGTCCCCAAAGAAAGGAAAGTCTATGACTTATCCTCAACAACGGGAAATTAATTTTTCTCGGTCATGGGCTTATAGTAAACATTCAGAGTTTTAAGCTCGTGAACTCAAGGAAAATATTCATTTGTGTACTTTTTCCTCAACAACGGGAAAATCAGTTTTCTCGGGTTTGAGCATAATTTTTCAAGGTATTTCAAAACTGTGTGCTCATATACTCCCCTATTTTAATTAGAATTTCATTTAGAGGGGGAGTACAAACTTTCATGCAACATTATTCTCTCCATGTTTCATCACTAGTTTCACAAAAATTTCAATCACATGTAATTTTTGAGGGGGAGAATAGTGATTAAAATGTGTTCAAAATGTGTCATCTTAGATAAGATCTTTGATATAAGTGATTTCTCTTCCTAATATGTGCAAAAACCTTTCATTTTATGATGCACATATGTAGGGGGAGCGTTTTGGTGATATAGAAAACTTTCAAGGTGTAAACATTGATTTCCTCAACACCTTTATTGTCTTTTCAATAGGTTTTTCTGGTTACGATATATATACCCTTCAACACATTAATTCACGACGGTATTGGTGTCAAAAGGTGGTTAGGTATTCGTCCTATGATCCAACCAGAACCGGAGGGATCTTCCCAGGGACAATCCATTAGAATTTAGAAGTCCTTAGGAAAGATGGAGTAGTTGAGTGTACGGGAAAAATGCTGACTAATGACTTAAGCTAGCACTGGAACAATCACAACAAAGTGCTAGTTATGACATCTTGGTAAGCATTAAAGGGGTTGAAGAATGAAAAAATATAAGGATAAAGGGTGTAAAGAAAGAAGCCCTCCATACAACTTAGGCAGAAACCGGGTCAATACATCTACTATCAGAATCACGTTGATGATTTCTGGTATTGAAGACAAAGCATCATGGACCCAGTGATGCAAAGCACAACCCCTCCTAGCCTACTCAAGCTTCTCTCAATAGAAGTTTGTTTTATTGTCACGGAGTTTAACTCATTTTCTATCAACTTTCTCACTCCGAGATAGTAGATATTGAAAAGGTGGCAGTCTGCTCCAGCCTCCGATCACCAATAAACGTGCACTTATAGAGTCTAGAGCCAACGAGATTCATCAAAAATCTCATTAGGACACTTATTTCATATATCAATTGTTGTTCATCACTAGAACACAATCGATAATTCATAGAGTCCTACGCTCTATCCTTGTGGTATTGCTAGAACATTCAGAGTGATATTCTCTAGTATTCACAATGATGAATGGAAATCCTTCGAGTGTTGACATCAAACAGCACTGGGGTAGGTCATATGTAAGATTCACTTGAATTAAACATATGCTAACTGGAAAGCAACAGTGGTTTGATTCTGTTTTGATTCAAACTCATTCTAGGTATCTACGCAATATCTTTATGATCTTGCCAGAACATTCAGAGGAATAATTATTAGTATTTTGTCACACCCCACCATGGCGGAATATAGGGCACGACGTATGGATATCATCACAACAATAGCGTGTCTATAGAGATAACTAAATGCAAATATAATGTCAAAAATGGCGACACAAATGTCATGACAATACCTCAACAATGTAGGAGTCTAGGTAAGTAAGTAACAGTCCTACCACTTACCTAAGACAAACAATAAACATAAACCAAACAAACATATAGGTGCCAACATGTATCACTTATCAAATAATAAAAACATAAAGGTAAACTAAGATGGAATGGGGATCTCCTTCTATATGCAATCCCTAATGCATCCAAATCTAGCCACTCCTATCCTCAAGCTTAACCACATACTCACCTGAAAGAGACACTAAAACACGTCAACATAAAGTTGGTGAGAGTCATAGGTTTAGACTCAAACGCCAAATCATACCAAAAAGCTGTGAGTAACAACCATCAACACAATAACATATGGACAATGTGTTACAATTATGTATTAACAACTAACATTCAAGATCAAACATTCTAAACCAATATCCAAGGCCCTCAGCCTTACCAAACACCATGGTACCATAGATGATCACACTATGTACCTATCCCAAGGCCACTACCTTGTCATTATCCATTGGTCTCATAGATGATCACGCTATGTACCTATCCCAAGGCCCCTACCTTGTCAAACCACAATAACTGAGACGGCAGGTGTCCCCCGATCCAAATCATACACAATCAAGAATCACATAGCAGTTAATCACATAATGTACACACAAGTCCATCACAAACCTTAAAAACATTCACAGCATCAATTTATAAAATAACTCAACACAGTGTCTCTTCCATCCTATCTGGAAGTCAATATCAATAGTAAACATGGGACTATGAAACTCACCTGATTGAGCTTCCCCAAACATCCGCGCACTAGCAAAAAGTTAACAAACCAAAAACACATAATCAAAACATGAACCAAACACTAAAATGACTCATCAACCTATGATGGACATCTAACCTTATTCCATATATATACCTCATATATATGCTCTAAGCATCTCATTACACCCCTCTATAAAGCCCTTAACTCGTTTTACTTCATAACCCGTCCTGTTAACATTTTACCCAAAACAGTCCCAGTTTTAGGTCTCCAAACTATAAGCCAAACGCCCACTTAAACATATCCATGATCTCTGTAAAGGGAATATTTATTCCCTTACATATGTTAGCTAACACCTCCCATTTGCCCCAACCTTAAAGCTAATGTTAAGGCCCTGATATATATATATATATATATATATATATATATATACTTTTGTCATTCTAGATTTACTGACTTTAAACTTACAAAAAGTTTGTTACTATTAGAGGGTCTTACCCTAAACCACAACCTTAGCCCAAGTACAGATACTTACTACAATATATAAACCATCTCTCATGTTCGTGAGAAGATCCCAATGCAAACCTAAGTACCCCAAACAACCCAAAACTTAAAAAGAAAACAGGTTGACTTCAAAACTGTTTTGACCTCCGACTGTTGTAACCTGTTTTTGACCCACTTCCCAACCTCCAATTTAACTCTAGTTTCTTGCATTGGAAAGCCACTTCAAATAGTTTTCCAAGGATTTGTGGATCGCAAAATAAGAGTTTGTAGAACTCCTAATATGATCAAAACAATTGACTCAAAATTCTGCCCAGTTTTTAAAAACGGGTTTAACAAAATCAACCTCATTAATTAACCTTAATCCCTCTAATTACAAGCCCTAATTTATGTAATCATCATATTATGATTAATACAACATTAATTTACTGTTTTTAAATTAAACCCTAACCTAAATCCATCATAAGATGATTAAAGAAATCATAAAAAATAATTTAATTGAAAAGGGTTTGAAGATTTTACCTTAGATTTTTTTGGAAAACAAGATTTTTGATGAAGAACCCTAATTTTCTCCATGGATGTCGACCCATACTTGATCTCCAGGGATTTTATGAAGTGTTTTGATAAAAATAAGGCTTTCTATACTTTCCTAACAAGTCCTTGGCCTATATACAAAAGTCCGGTTCCCTTTTTCCCTTTTTTCCCCTTTTCTTTTCTTTGGTGCGTCTAAACCGACCCAAACACCCCTAATTTCGTTTTTTTTTATTTTTATTATTTAATATTATGTTATTAACATTACCTTAATTTATTTCAGCTCCTAAAGCTTCCAAAACCTCAAAACCGTCAAACTAGTCAAATTTACGCGTTTTACCGTAAAAGACGTAAAATATACACTTTTAATAAAATCTCAAATTTTGAAATAAACTTTATAACTAAGTCCTAAATGACTTAAAACCATCCCGAAAAATATTCATATGACTAATTACCTCATCCGACACCTCTAAATGCTAAACCGTAAATCGTAAAAATACGATTTTCTATAATACATATACGTATACGTAAAACCAATAAATAACACCATCTCACTTCATAGTCACCACCATGTGAACTCATGAACATGAAATCATCACACATCGTTTCACTCACAAGGTAACCCGTACCGGAAACGATATCCAAACCACAATCTATTCACACCAATTAGCACATAAACACGTAAAGACAAGTAACTAGCACAAAACAAAACTAAGTGACGAACCTCAAAACCAGGGTTGTCACATCACTCCCTCCTAATAGAAATCTCGTCCCGAGATTTACTCCTTAGGATCAAACAAACAAATAACAAACCACATGAGGATACTTGTTCTAAACGAACTCCTCTCATTTCCATGTGAACTTTAGTTCAAGTTTCAAAATACCACATATACAAACCAAAAATAATTAAACTCATTGCCAAACTCTTGACCTCACAGTCAATAAATCTCACAGATGACTCTTTGATAAAACAAAGACTCTTACTAACACAAGTCCCGAATAACCGTACATGCAAAATGCATTCTCAAACAACCTTTACCAATCTCAATACATGAAATGTATCATGTATACAACTCATTTCCCCCAGGTAATTCTATGCTCATAAGCTAATGGTCCGATCTTTCCAAAGATCATAAATGGACCTACAAAACTCTACATCAACTCTTCTATTTTACCAAAACGTACCACCCGTTACTATGGGTGAAACTTCCTATATAACTTTGTCACTAACTCTAGTGGTTTCCTCCTTTTCTACATAGCATCCCTTGTTGCTCTCATCCTTTCCACAACATCATTACCACATTAGTAGCCTCTTTTACCAACTCTAGTCCACAATAGGGACAACTCACCCTATCCATTCATATAGTGCCTCAAATGGCATTTATCGACTTCTAGTATGATAACTATCATTATATGAAAACTCAGTCATCGCTAACGAGTTTCCTAACTACCTCTAAATCAATCACCCATGCCCTCAGTGTAACACCTAAGGTTGTATAAATATCTCACTTGCCTATCCTTTCTCAGTTAGCTGGATATACTCATATCCAATCATGTACATCAACTCCCTTTAGTCCGTATCCCAAACTACTTAAAAATTCCAATTTCCTTACAAAGTGACCTATGACGGTCTTTCACATATCCATTAGTTCTTCCAATCCAAATCATCTTATGATCTATACACATCATCAAAAGGACGGTTATCTCAGTTATTCTATCAACTGCCATCCAAACCCATGCTACAGCTACTTCCATTAAATTTGGATAGCTCATTAGTAGCACCTATACACTTCTTTCTCACTTTTCTTCATCTTGTTTCAGTTAGACCAAGCCCTTCATCCCTATGGCACATCACACCTATAACTCCTCATCCATTCGATTATCGACACTAAGCCTCCCAAACAATCAGTATAGGTCAATGCCATTTCCTTTTCCACACTACGACAGTATTAGCCTGCGTTGTGTTTTATTCTACTCATTAGGCTCTACCAAAGTTTTACCTTCTGTTCCTATCTCGACCTATTTCATTCATGCTTCGCTTCTATACACACTTCCTTCTTCTTCCTCAACTCATACCATACATCACGATGTGATGCTTCCCTTCGGCTCTTCCCTTGCCATAGTCCTTCATAAGGCACTCCATACCTATTAGGTTAACTTTTACGCAACACCCTCTATTCCATCACATCTGTATGCAATCCTTCCAACTTCTCAACTACGTGACTACTCATTCCTCTTGAAATATGAGATGAATTAGTCAGTCTATTGAATATCACCCAACTCTTGTCACTTTCACCAATTTTGGCCCTTTCTAAGCTACTCCTACCTATGTAGGAAGTATAGTCTACGTCCCTTTTCTCCATATGATTGTCCAAGCCACGCAACATAAATGTTGATGCGTTCTCTGCTTTAGACAACTCAAATTGTGCAACCTACATCCTTCATCCAAACCACCCTAATACGTCATCCCTATAGTTCAAGTTCGTCTCAGCTTCACTTCATTCTTCTTACTCCAAGTCTCATCAACCATGCTTGCCTTTCCCAAATGGTACTTGGCCTTGCAATTTTCTTACATCACTTATCTCCACCCATCATCTTTGTCAAATGTTCAATCAAGATGATTGAGTATGTGTTGGAGACGTTCATGATCCGTATAGATCATTCTCTACGTCTCGTACACCAAATGCCTCTAGCATTCTAGGCAGATATAACAATCCAGCTCCACTAACTAAGTTTATCCAGTTCTTCCAAATCTTCAGTTCCTGCAACGTATAAGCAACCGCCTTTCTTTGTCGTTCTCGTATACATCCAAATCCTTGCTCCACGTATCGTCATGCTTCGCGAATTCATCCAGTCCTTCCGATAATGCCAAGATCGGCTCATTATCCAATCCACCTCTTCAGCCTCAAAAATGCTTCCTCATCCTTCTTCACTTCGCCCCTTGCTGGTTCCATGATATGCCATCATCTCTAACTACTCATCATGGTAAACTTAATACTAAAACTCACACTCGAAAATCTCACGTATAACTCCACTCCAAAACCAACACATAATTCGCCTTACTCTCCTTCTCAGATTTAAGTAGATCAAGACGTCGTCGATGTTCCCGATGACAACTCGTTTATACACGTTCATGCACACTTGGTTCATTGACACCGTGAAAACCGCTAGTGCTTTGGCGAAGCCAAATGCATAACCGTAAACCCGAAGCGTTCATACAACATCCTTAGCAGTTTTAACTATGTCCTCCTTGCATCCTCTATTAGCGGCAATACGAATAAATTCCTACCTCGTTCTACTTGCGAAATTCTACACGCATTTTAACAGACCAACACTTCCTCTCATCAGACCACATTAGTTCGTCTACGAACTTCTTTCCTCCCCACTAAGGGTATTCCGACCGTTCTCTCATGGTCACCTACTTAATCGTGTAGGCGCGACCAAGTCTTTCATATGACTACCTCAACGCTCCCGAACAATACGAAACCAAAACTACATCCTGAATCCATCAGATACGATCAATGAATCAAACCCACGGATAACTAACGACATTTCACGTGCACCAATTAAAACAAGTCAAAAACCACGAGACTCAAAAGAAAACTCAAACCCAGAACATGTATCAATTCAAAATGACCCATGACAACGAAAAATAATCCAATAAACACCCAATGGCAACCAAAACATATTACGCCCCGCGACATATTATTTAAACCGTGCAAAAGATCGACTTTTCCAAAAGAATATATATCTCCTTTTTATTTATTTATTATTACCTCCCACATCTATGTGACTCAAACAATCTACAAACAACCCTCTTGACGAACTCAAAACTCAACTCAAAAACTAGGTATCCCGTGCATCCCAAATCATAAAAATAAACTACAATTCAAACTCAACCTTTAACCCGACACTTGTACAATAATTTCGGCCAAGATACTGACCTCCCATGACTATACATTCTGAATATTTGAAAGGTACGTTCCGAGTACATAATTTTAGGCTTTTGAATCATCCAAAAAGCTTTAAAAACGAACAAGTTATGACCAAAACAGTTTTATATTAATGAAAGATAAAATTGTATGTGAAATCTTCATAAACTCAATTTAACCTTGTATTAATAATTATAAATGACGTGAATCGGTTAAACCCAATTATATAAACTATGTAAGTAGAAAGAAATTTTACTTCGCTTTATTTTAAAGAAAGTCTTCTAAAATTTGAAATAAATAAGTGTTGATTAAGAAATCCTATGTTACATCTTGTTTCAAACACGACTCCAACACCTTACCCTTATTTTATCGAATACAACCAACCACCTAACTCAATATATACCGACCAAAAGGAATGCAAGACCCAACACAAAAGATTTCATTATCTCAAAAGAAATCCCAAATTATTTCAATAGGCTTGAAACCAAAAACACCATTTTAAAACGTACACGTGAAATACGAAACTCAAAGAGTACGCTACAAGACACACTTCAAAAGATTCAAAACTTCGTTGGAACTCCACCAAACTCGAGCTCTAATAAATTGTTTAAACACAAGAGTGTACTAGGTACGTTCAAGTTATAATAACTACTGAACGACCGTAAATCATAACATAACATCTATTAGTATATATACATCCGCATATGTATACCTATCGAATCTCCCAAACATACTCGTTACCATACACGTAAGTCAATCAATCGCTTTATACGCTCGTTTTTCCATACGAGTAATCACCTTCTCACCATCTCACCATGCCACAACAAGGCATAAAGCCCACCTCCAAAACCAAACCATATCGTGTGACCCCATAATCAAACAACACGACTATAACCCAAAACATATAACACACTAATAAAAATATCCATATCGTAGGCAGCCGTTACATAAACCCATATATTATAAATATACCCAAAATCCACATCTCATCATATACAAGCATGTACTAACTCTCTTTCATGCAATCATACTTGAGAACCCATTAAAGTTGTGGTACTTGTATAACTATGTTGGCCACCATACTTATACAATTACCCTTTCCCCAATGCACTCCCTCCTATGATGACACTTATAAGAATCAATACAACATATAACACATAAATCCATCTACTCACATAAGCTCATAACCACATAACTAAATAGGTCCAAAACCCCATCTATTAAAATAACATAGTAAAACTCTTGGAATACCGAAATCCATAGTCTAGCTAAAACAACATAGACTAAATCCAAAACGAAAACATAATCAGTTATAAGTCATGTCGCCCATAAGAGTGGAAACAGCTTAAAATCCTTCCTACCCATGTACTCCTAGTAACTCGAACCACCACACGATTCTTAGGAAACATGACTTAAACATCAAAAGAAAAATAACATACCTCAGGTATGTAAAATAACTCGACAAAAGATAGAAACTACCTTGTACCAAATTATGTACTATAATGTACAATTTAAGCAAAATACAACAATGACTAGCGTGGACGATTATGGTTCAACCCGCACTAGTCACAAACCCGAAAAGAAAATAACATGTGACTAAGTATGAACATACTATGGTTCAATTCATACTAGTCAAAGCATCGCAATAAATAACATCCAAACACATCAATTATTATAAAATGCACACATACTCCTATGACGCCTATATGTAGGGACCCTTAAGCAATAGACTAGGCTACACGACTAGGCAACCTAATTCTCTATAACCATTGGCTCTGATACCATTCTGTCACACCCCACCATGGCGGAATATGGGGCACGACGTATGGATATCATCACAACAATAGCGTGTCTATAGAGATAACTAAATGCAAATATAATGTCAAAAATGGCGACACAAATGTCATGACAATACCTCAACAATGCAGGAGTCTAGGTAAGTAGGTAACAGTTCTACCACTTACCTAAGACAAACAATAAACATAAACCAAACAAACATATAGGTGCCAACATGTATCACTTATCAAACAAAAAAAACATAAAGGTAAACTAAGATGGAACGGGGATCTCCTTCTATATGCAATCCTAATGCATCCAAATCTAGTCACTCCTATCCTCAAGCTTAACCACATACTCACCTGAAAGAGACACTAAAACACGTCAACATAAAGTTGGTGAGAGTCATAGGTTTAGACTCAAACACCAAATCATACCAAAAAGTTGTGAGTAACAACCATCAACACAATAACATATAGACAATGTGTTACAATTATGTATTAACAACTAACATTCAAGATCAAACATTCCAAACCAAAATCCAAGGCCCTCAGCCTTACCAAACACCATGGTACCATAGATGATCACACTATGTACCTATCTCAAGGACACTACCTTGTCATTATTCATTGGTCCCATAGACGATCACGCTATGTACCTATCCCAAGGCCCCTACCTTGTCAAACCACAATAACTGAGACGGCACGTGTCCCCTGATCTAAATCATACACAATCAAGAATCACATAGCAGTTAATCACATAATGTACACACAAGTCCATCACAAACCTTAAAAACATTCACAGCATCAATTTATAAAATAACTCAACACAGTGTCTCTTTCATCCCATCTGGAAGTCAATATCAATAGTAAACATGGGACTATGAAACTCACCTGATTGAGCTTCCCCAAACATCCGTGCACTAGCAAAAAGCTAACAAACCAAAAACACATAATCAAAACATGAACCAAACACTCAAATGGCTCATCAACCTATGATGTACATCTAACCTTATCCCATATATATACCTCATATATATTCTCTAAGCATCTAATTACACCCCTCTATAAAGCCCTTAACTCGTTTTACATCATAACCCATCCCGTTAACATTTTACCCAAAACAGTCCCAGTTTTAGGTCTCCAAATTATAAGCCAAACGCCCACTTAAACATACCCATGATCTCTGTAAAGGGAATATTTATTCCCTTACATATGTTAGCTAACACCTCCTATTTGTCCCAACCTTAAAGCTACTGTTAAGGCCCCGATATATATATATATACTTTTGTCATTCCATATTTACTGACTTTAAACTTACAAAAAGTTTGTTACTATTAGAGGGTCTTACCCTAAACCAAAACCTTAGCCCAAGTGCAGATACTTACTAAAATATATAAACCATCTCTCATGTTCGTGAGAAGATCCCAATGCAAACCTAAGTACCCCAAACAACCCAAAACTTAAAAAGAAAACAGACTGACTTCAAAACTGTTTTGACCTCCGACTGTTGTAACCTGTTTTTGACCCACTTTCTGACCTCCAATTTAACTCTAGTTTCTTGAATTTGAAAGCCAATTCAAATAGCTTTCCAGGGATATATGGATCGCAAAATAAGAATTTGTAGAACTCCCATTATGATCAAAACAATTGACTCAAAATTCTGCCCAGTTTTTAAAAACGGGTTTAACAAAATCAACCTCATTAATTAACCCTAATCCCTCTAATTACAGGCCCTAATTTATGTAATCATCATATTATGATTAATACAACATTAATTTAATGTTTTTAAATTAAACCCTAACCTAAATCCATCATAAGATGATTAAAGAAATCATAAAAACAATTTAATTGAAAAGGGTTTGAAGATTTTACCTTAGATTTTTTTGGAAAACAAGATTTTTTATGAAGAACCCTAATTTTCTCCATGGATGTCGACCCATACTTGATCTCCAGGGATTTTATGAAGTGTTTTGATAAAAATAAGGCTTTCTATACTTTCCCCATATACAAAAGCTCGGTTCCCTTTTTCCCTTTTTTCCCCTTTTCTTTTCTTTGGTGCGTCTAAACCGACCCAAACACCCCTAATTTCGTTTTTTTTTTATTTTTATTATTTAATATTATGTTATTAACATTACCTTAATTTATTTCAGCTCCTAAAGCTTCCAAAACCTCAAAACCGTCAAACTAGTCAAATTTACGCGTTATACCGTAAAAGACGTAAAATATACACTTTTAATAAAAATCTCAAAACCATCCCAAAAAATATTCATATGACTAATTACCTCATCCGAGATCTCTAAATGCTAAACCGTAAATCGTAAAAATACGATTTTCTATAATACATATACGTATACGTAAAACCACTAAATAACACCATCTCACTTCATAGTCACCACCATGTGAACTCATGAACATGAAATCATCACACATCGTTTCACTCACAAGGTACCCCGTACCGGAAACGATATCCAAACCACAATCTATTCACACCAATTAGCACATAAACACGTAAAGACACGTAACTAGCACAAAACAAAACTAAGTGACGAACCTCAAAACCCGGGTTGTCACATATTTAGAGTGACGAATGGAAATCCTTCCAGTGTCATCATCAAACAGCACTGCGGTAGGTAACTTGTGAGATTTTATTTGAATCAAACTTGTGTAAACTGGAAAGCAACAATGGTTTGATTCTTATTTGAATCAAACTTGTTCCAGGAAATTGAATTGACGACTTAATCAACATAATGGAACTGTTTGATTCACTCTTTACTACGAACTATCTTTCGAGATATTCAAGTATTGAGAACGACTACCACAGCTGGAAACCCTGTCAAGGAAGTTCTTTGAACTTACCTAATCACAGGTACAGTATTCGTACTGTATAACGGGAAACCGGAGGAATGCAAACGGTGGCGATTCAAGACCACATACTCAATTAAATGAAGAAAGCTCAAGAACATCTAAAGACCAAGACTTCCGCTACTCTGATAATCAAGAGAGATTGTTAACAAGCTCTCAAGACAATACAAAGTATGAGTATGTGGGGAAAGACACAAGAACACAAGTTGGCAAAGTTTAAAGATCAAGTCAAGGCAAAGATCAAAGATCCAAGATCACAAGTCATGAAAGGAATGATGTAAGAACTCTCAAGACAACGAGCTTCAAAGTCTACAACAACAAAGAAGTGAAGTCACATAATACTTGACCGCCACTTAGGGGGAGATTATTAGAAGTATTTAAAGTGATGGTCAAAGAAGTGAAGTCACATATTATATGACCATCCCTTAGGGGGAGATTGTTAGAAGTATTTAAAGTGATGGTCATATAATATACTGTTGCGAAGCTCGTGGAAAATGCTACGTAATGGTGTCGAGAGTTATATGTTATTGTTATGTATGTAATGGGAATTAGTCCCGAACACACAAATGAGGGAGGCCTCCTAAACTTGTAAGTCTTAGTATAAAAGGCCAATCCATCCTCATTTGTGTGTGTGTCTCTCATAGTATCTTTCCATTCTTCTTGTTTTAGAGAGAGTAACTCTCCTTAGTTTCTCTCACTAGAAACACCTACTTTGTATCTTTATTCCTTCTTCTTCATCTAATCTAATATTCCATTCTTAGTTTTAATCTTGTTCTTCATCATCTTTATTTCTTGTTCTATAAGTCGTGTGTTACGTCCTACATATAACCTATAGTTTATTAAATCAACCATGTTAATTATTTAATAAGCTATAATACTTAATCCATGACTTGTATTTTTACTAATAAATTTTACTTTATATTTTAATCCAGCTTATTTCTAATTATGGAAACTTACTATTTTTGGAAACTTTCTATTTTTAGAAACTTACTATTTTAGTAAACCTGTTATTTTTAGAAAGTTACTTAGTATTACAATACAAGTATTATAATACCTTATTACATGAATATAAATAACAGAATACAAGAATAACTACAGTTAATACTTAAAACATTTAAGACATGACAGAACATGAATAATAAGCTAAGAACACACAGAACCAGTAAAACATATGTATCTCAGACAACTCATACACGTCCCTATTCTTATGTAGTATTATCCGTCAAGGCGGAGTAGGTTCTTCAGCGTTTTCGTTAGCTTCTACTGGACACAAGGTACGGATTTCCCGTCCTTCAGTAAGGACACTCTCTTCCTTTATTAGATTTCCCGTATGCAGCCAACTGTTTTCCGAGTAGTTACATGCATGCCAGTTTCACCTAGTTATGGAGGTACCATAACCATAACACTAGAGGCATCAGTTTTATGACTTCACCACGGCGGAGTGATAGCTTGTGGCGTCCCTTTAGTTTATTTGGCCTTATTATTATTATATTATCATGTGGGGCATATGGGTGCATCCTAGTTATAGTATAAGTCAGGATTTCATGGTGAATGTGGTGTGTGCCTTGCATCCTTCACAAGAAGCTGATCCCTCCTACCCATACCATATTAATTAGAGGCATCCCCTCTAATTGCATGACGAGGTCACCCCTCTAAGTATTCATGCACGTTGTTGACCTCATGACCTATATTGGCTTTTGGTATATTAAACTAATACATATTTTCATAAGTAAACATAAGCTACGTTTTCAGAACTAAAATCAGTAAACATGTTATACGTCTAGGTTTCCCATGACTTATTCATTTCCGCTGCCATTCATGCTTTATATGCTCTTTATATGATTTTATTATTCTATGTCTTTCCATGCTTTATTGTATATCCGTGCATTTGGCTTATGCTCAGCCGTTTTCCATTTACATGTTCCCAAACGGTAGGTACCCAAGGTCGCAAGTAGGATCTCAAGAGTATGTGCATTTGGATGGAAGCTATCCAGCCTTCTATATCTTATGCATTTATCATACTTTATCTTACTTTATTTCATGTTGGACATTGTTTAGTCTTCTCCCTTTACAGTACTTATATTTGCTTGTGTTGAGTTACTTGTACTACCGATGTTTGTTTCCAGTATTTCCTTTTATGGTCATGAATGTGTAGACATTTACCTTGCATGCTTTGATGACAGGCCATATATTACTATGATATTCCATTTTACCAAATGGGGTGTTACAATTATGGTATCAGATCCAAGGTTTCAACCTGTAGCTCTGTAAAATATGACCTGTGACTTACGGGTAGTCATCAGCGTCTTCCTAGAACTGACAGTTGGTTTTCATGCATTCATTTCATTTCATTTCATGTATCCATTTCATGCATTCATCTCATTGTCGCAGGAATTTTGACTAAGTAATGGTTGGTACAGGACTGGCCCTATTTAGTCGCATGTGGTTTATCGAAACATTTTATTTGTTTAGTGGACCGACCGATAGGCGTCCACACTTGCCTTTTTGTTTTGTGGACCGACCCATAGGCGTTCACTCATGGACATATCATCATATTTAATTAATCATGCACTTTAAAACTGTTTTATGCATCATAAATAAATTCATGTTTTATACACTGCTCATGCATTTTTCTATTCATGTCATATTTTATCAGACTCATTATTTATGTTTCATTTTGTTTTAAACTGTCATATGGTGAACACACGCAATGCTCAAGAGTTGGCTGCAACTGTCAGTGCAGCTTTGCAAGCCCTCCTTCCCTAACTTCGCAATGAAATCAGGGACGAAGTTCATGCTGAAGTCCAGGCTCAAGGCGTTCAGTTCGGCCCTCATCAGCAGCATAACAACAATCCTCTACCTCTACCGCCTATTACCTTTATGACTTGGTTGGAGCGATTCAACAAACAGAGACCCCGTTCGTTTGAACAGACTGACTGCCCCTCTGAGGCTGAAGCTTGGATTTATCACATTGAGAAGATATTTGATGCGATGGGTTGTGACGGTGTTTTCAAGGCAAGACTGGCTTGCTATAAGTTTGAAGGTGATGTGCTGCAGTGGTGGAAGTCATTCAAGCAGTCCAACGGTGGTGACGATTGGGTTGCACTGTTGACATGGGACCAGTTTAAGGAGCTCTACCTTAATCGGTACTTTCCACATGCTGAGCAGGAGAAACTTAAGAGGGATTATCATAATATCTGACAGGTTGCTGGGGAGAACAACAATGAATTCATGCAAAGGTTTCTTCGTTGGATGGATTTCTGGGTGCAGCAGCTGGTACTGCTGAGGAGCAAGCTGAGAAGTTTCGATAGGCTCTTTGCACTTTGGTTGCCAACATTTTGGTGTGTGCTACGTTCACTACAGTGGCACAGGTGGCTGATGCAGCCCGTAAGCTTGAGATGCTTCAGGAACGAGAGGAGTTCGGTGATGACCGATCAGTGAAGAGGTATCTTCAATCACAAACCGTTAATCATTCATTTCCTTCAGTATTTTCATTCTTATATCATCCTCTATTCAACTTCATATTTCAAACAGAAGACTGACGACCAGAAACCTACGGTCGCTCAACAACAATCATCTAAGGGAAACGGTCAGTCCAATGACCGCTCTGGTTTAGATAGGCGTGGAGGTAATGACAATTACCGTAACAATGCCAACCAATCTAACAACATCAGGTCCCTACATCTACCTTCTTTCATGATAAACTGTCTTATGTATGGTATTCTGACACTCCAGCGGCTCATATTCAAGAACAATGGAAACGGCAGGGATCAGGACCGTAGATGTTCGCAGCCTAACCATTCTACTTCATCTGGTAACTATTAAACCTTCTATGTAATCAAGCTCATGTTCCATTATCATGTCTCATGCATGTAATCCTGAAATAGGCTCTCAGCTAGTTAGGTCGCCTGTTGGAGGGTTCACGCATCATATCTGCCCTACTTGTTCGCGCAGACATTCTGGTGTTTGTCGTCGAGGTAGTAGTGGTTGTTTCAAGTGTGGCCAGCAAGGCCATAGCAGAAGGATTATCGCCAAGGTGAGATAGAAGGAACCTCTGGACATGCCGACTCCAAACCACCTCCTACTTCTGGTCGTGTGTTAACTATTACTAGAGATCAGGCGAATAAGACTTTAGGTACCATCACTGGGAATCTCTTTATGAATGGTCTGCCAGCATGCGTTTTGTTTGATACTAGAGCAACTCATTCAGTCATATCCACTGCTTTTGCTACACGTGTTAGGATTTGCCTTATGCCATTAGATAATGACTTAAGCATTTCCACGCTACTTAGGGACTCTATGCGAATCACCCAGGTGTACAGAGATCTTCCCCTAGAATTCAATGATATAATCCGCAGAGTTGACGCACTTCCTTTGGACATGTACGATTTTAACATGATATTGGGCATGGACTGGTTATCCAAACACCAGGCTACGATAGACTGCCACACTTATCGGGTTATCTTCGGTGATGTTAAATCTCCAGAGTACATACACCATGTTTTTCTGCCAGGGAGGTCTGTATAAATTATTTCATCCATGGAGGTGTGTGCATTACTAACACACGGCTGTCAGGGCTTCATAGCCAACATTCATGACATTACTGTCGAGTCTCCATCGATTCAAGATCAGCCTATTGTGTCAGAATTTCCAAACGTATTTCCTGATGAACTTCCGGGCATACCACCCGTTCGTGAAGTCGAGTTTGGAATTGAGCTCATTCCAGGAGAAGAGCCAATTTCCAAGGCTTCTTACCGCATGGCTCCTATTGAGCTTAAGGAGTTAAAGATCAGCTGTAGGAACTTCTAGAGCGAGGTTTCATTCGTCCCAGTGCATCGCCATGGGGTGCACCGGTACTATTCGTGAAGAAGAAAGATGGCAGCATGCGTTTGTGTATAGACTATCATGAGTTGAACAAGATCATGATCAGGAATCGTTATCCTTTGTCGCGCATTGATGACCTTTTCGATCAACTTCAGGGCGCCAAGTATTTCTCAAAGATCGATCTGTGGTCCGGCTACCATCAGTTACGGGTTAAAGAGCAGGATATTTCTAAGACTGCTTTCCGTACACATTATGGGCACTACGAGTTCGTAGTCATACCATTCGGACTCACAAATGCTCCAGCAGTCTTCATGGATTTGATGAACCGTGTCTTCCATGAGTTGTTGGACAAGTTCGTTATCGTTTTCATTGATGACATCCTGATTTTCTCCAAATCCAAGGAGGAACATGAGGAACACCTTCGTACAGTTTTGCAGATTATTCGTCAGAAGCAGCTGTATGTCAAGTTCTCCAAGTGTGAGTTCTGGTTAAGCAAGGTGGCATTTCTGGGCCATATTGTATCTGTAGAGGGGATCACCATGGATCCTGCAAAGGTTGAAGCTATCACTAAATGGCCGAGACCTACATCTGCAACAGATGTCAGAAGTTTTTTGGGTTTAGCTGGCTACTACCTAGGTTTGTAGAGAACTATTCACGGTTAGCCTTACCTTTGACTAAGCTGATGAGAAAATGAGAGAAATTCGTTTGGACTGAGGAACGAGAGAAGAGCTTTGAAGACCTTAAGCAGAAGTTAGTGACTGCACCGATTCTTACTCTCCCATCTGGTACAGGTGGATTTCAGATCTATAATGATGCTTTAGGAAAGGTTCTAGGCTGTGTTCTCATGCAACATGGGAAATTTATTGCATACACATCACGGCAGCTTAAACCTTATAAAGAAAACTATCCTACTTACGATTTGGAGCTTACAGCAGTTGTTTTTGCATTAAAGATCCGGAGGCATTTTTTGTATGGTGAATCATGTGACATCTTCACAGAACACAAGAGTCTCAAGTATATCTTCACCCAGAAGGAACTAAACATGAGACAGAGAAGATGGTTAGAGCTACTGAAGGATTATGACACCAACATTCAGTACCAGCCTGGTAAGACGAATGTGGTGGCAGATGCTCTAAGCAGAAGGTCGGGTATGATTGATGGGATCTGGATTGCAAAGGAAATCATATGTGACCTAGAAATGATCGATATTGAGTTTTGTGTACGAGGACAACATGGTTACTTGGCGAATCTTAGAGTGGAACCAGACTTACATTCTAGGATCAAGGAAGCTCAAAAAGACGATGGTGAGATTTGGGTTATCATTCGAAACCTTGATCAGCAAACGGAGTTTCGTGTTGATAATGACGGTATCTTATGGCAGGGCACTAGACTAGGTTCCTGATGACTCTACACTCAGGGAAGCTGTGCTGACTGAAGCTCACAGCTCTCCATTTACCATACATCTTGGTTCCACCAAGATGTACCACGACATCAAGCAGCATTTCTGGTGGAGTGGTATGAAGCAGGATGTTGCCACCTTCGTTTCTAAATGTATGATCTGCCAGCAGGTTAAGATCGAACACCAGAGAGCTAGTGGGTTACTGAAACCACTGGATATTCCAGAATGGAAGTGGGACAAAATCTCCATGGATTTTGTTACTGGTCTTCTGGTGACTCAGAGGAAACACGACGCCATCTGGGTTATTATTGATAGATTGACCAAATCTGTTCATTTTCTGCCAATCCGCAAGGAGTATCTGGTCAGCAAATTGGCAAACACTTTTCAGAAGGAGATCATGAGACTGCATGGTACTCCATCAGAAATCATCTCTGACAGAGATCCCCGTTTCACCTCACGTTTTTGGCAGAGCCTATAGAAAGCTTGGGGCACCAGACTTAAGCTCAGCACTGCCTTTCATCCTCAGACCGACGGACAGTCGGAGCATACCATTCAGACATTGGAGGATATGTTGCGGGCGTGTGCTCTAGAATGGACAGGAAGTTGGGACGATTATATCTATCTAGTGGAGTTTGCATACAACAACAGTTGGCACGCTAGCATCAAGTGTGCACCATTCGAGATGTTGTATGGTAGGAAGTGTCGCGCTCCAATCTGCTGGGATCAGGTGGGCGAAGGACTGATTGAGGGTCCAGAGATGATTGAGGTTACTAATGAGAAGGTCGTCATCGTCAAGGCGAAGCTTCAGGAAGCTCATGCTCGCCAGAAGAGCTATGCTGATAAGCATCGTAGAGATATATCTTTCAACGTAGGTGATCACGTTATCCTCAAGGTATCACCTGCACGAGGAGTTAAGCGTTTTGGAATAAGAGGGAAGCTCAGTCCTCGCTTCATCGGACTGTTCGACATCATAGAACGCCTTGATGAAGTGTCATATCGTTTAGCGTTACCGCCTCAGCTATCACACGTTCATAGCGTATTCCATGTGTCCTTACTCAGAGGATACAACTATCATCCCCTTCATGTTTTTCAGTATCCGCTTGATCAGATTCGAGAGGATCTTTCATATGTTGAAGAACCCGAGAGAGTTCTTGAACGACAAGATCGTGTCATGCGGAGGAAGACGATTTCATTCGTCAAAATCCTCTGGAGGGATCATCCTGAGCGGGAAGCCACTTGGGAGACGGAGGAGTCTATACGAACTTCTTACCCTCATTTCCAGTTCTGATTTGGGTATGTTTTCTTTTAGTTTACGTTTTCTCTAATTCGAGGAAGAATTATTCTTATAGAGGGGAAGAGTTGTAAAACCGGCATTAAAATACCATGAACAGTACATGTGAACAGTAAATACACGAAAATACCTATAAATTAAAACTTTCCGTTTATAATATATTTCGCGTGTCACGACACAAGATAACATGTACTTATGTATATTATAAATGTAACACGAACATGACTTTTAAAACACGACAATTAAATACGAACATACACGTATGTTAACTAACTTAGAAAAACTACGGTTTTGCTTTGTGGGCTCCATGTGGCCGCGGCATAGGCAAGAGAAGGAGAAGGATGGGCCTTTTGGCCCATGACCCAATACAAGTCCTTGACCAATTAGGTTCCCAGGGAATTAAACATAATAACACTTTACAAGAAAAATCAAGAAACCCTAGTCTTGCCTCTCTCTCCTTGCCGCCGGTTTTCAACAACACCAAGGGGTGTTCGGGTCGAGTTTGATCTTTGATTTTTAGTGCTACGTGTTCGTGTTCATAAGTTTTAATCATCTACGCATTCAATAATTACCACAACCTTTTCTTTTTAATTCTTTTATTGAATTCATGATTCCATAATAATTAATGTTAGAAACAAATCATAAAAACATGTTAAGATTGATTGTAAACCAAGATTAAAGATTGTTTGGGTTTGGTTTTGTTAGGCCGAGACACAACCGAGAGCCACAAGGCTCTTGGCATGTTTGTTCGCACCACCACTGAGACCCAAGGTCTCGGCCTTGGTTGGTTTTGGGTCGATCGCACACCATGGAACCCCAACATAAGGTCGGGGTGTGTTTTTGGTTCGAACCGCGTGTCAACCAAGACCATTAAAGTCTCGGTGGGGCTGTGGTTGCAACAGTGGGAACCCTGGCAACAGCCGGGGGTGGTTTTGGCTCGACAGTGAGTAGCCGACAGCGAACAGGGGGAACCACCGGTTATAGCCAGTGGGTATTTTGTTTAGACGGTGGCAACCGGCTAGCCGGTTAGCCACTGACCGCGGTTATCCGCGGGCTAACAACCACTAGCCGCCGGCTATGTGGTGTCGGCTAGGCACTTTTCGAGCTCGGGATAATTTTTAAACACGGGTTCGGGGCTCGGGAATTTATAAAAGTAGTTTAGTATTTTAATTAAATTATTTCCAAGACTATTTAATTTAATTAACTACATGACCTAGGTTACAATATTAAAATTAATATTTCATGACTAACCTAAGTATTTACTTAGCTTAATTTAATTAAACATGTATTTTAATTAAATTCATATAACTTATAGTTTATTAAATCAACCATGTTAATTATTTAATAAGCTATAATACTTAATCCATGACTTGTATCTTTACTAATAAACTTTACTTTATATTTTAATCCAGTTCATTTCTAATTATGGAAAGTTACTATTTTTAGAAACTTACTATTTTAGAAAACCTGCTATTTTTAGAAAGTTACTTAGTATTACAATACAAGTATTATAATACCTTATTACATGAATAATAAACAACAGAATACAAGAAGAACTACAGTTAATACTTAAAACACTTAAGACATGACAGAACATGAATAATAAGCTAAGAACACACAGAACCAATAAAACACATGTATCTCAGACAACTCATACATGTCCCTATTCTTATGTAGTATTATCCATCAAGGCGGAGTAGGGTCTTCAGCGTTTTCGTTAGCTTCTACTGGACACAAGGTACGGATTTCCCGTCCTTCAGTAAGTACACTCTCTTCCTTTATTAGGATTTCCCGTATGCAGCCAACTGTTTTCCCAGTAGTTACAGATTTAAATGCTTATATTTTATTAGTTACCTTAGCCATATACATGCATGTCAGTTTCACCTAGTTATGGAGGTACCATAACCATAACACTGGAAGCACCAGTGTTATGACTTCACCACGACAGAGTGATAGCTCGTGGCGTCCCTTCAGCTTATTTGGCCTTATTATTATTACATTATCATGTGGGGCGTATGGGTGCATCCAAGTTACAATTTCAGTCAGGATTTCATGGTGAATGTGGTGTGTGCCTTGCATCCTTCACAAGGAGCTGATCCCTCCTACTCAGACCATATTAATTAAAGACATCCTCTCTAATTGCATGACGATGTCACCCCTCAGAGTATTCATGCACGTTGTTAATCTCATGACATATATTGGCTTTTAGTATATTAAACTAATACAGATTTTCATAAGTAAACATAAGCTACGTTTTCAGAACTAAAATCAGTAAACATGTTATACGTCTAGGTTTCCCAGGACTTTTTCATTTCCGCTGTCATTCATGCTTTATATGCTTTCATTATGCTATGTCTTTCCATGCTTTATTGTATATCCGTGCACTGGGCGTTATGCTCAGCCGTTTTCCATTTCCATGTTCCCAAACGGCAGTTACCCAAGGTCGCAAGTAGGATCTCAAGAGTATGTGCATTTGGATGGAAGTTATCCAGCCTTTTATATCTTATGCATTTATCATACTTTATCTTGCTTTATTTCATGTTGGACATTGTTTAGTACTCTCTCTTTACAGTACTTATATTTGCTTGTGTTGAGTTACTTGGACTACCGATGTTTATTTCTGGTATTTCCTTTTATGGTCATGAATGTGTAGACATTTACCTTGCATGATTTGATGACACGCCATATATTACTGTGATATTCCATTTTACCAAATGGGGTGTTACATCTTGTGTTACCAAACAGTGGAAATCATAATACATTTCTCAACCAATTCTATTTCTCTTAAATTCCATTCTCTACTTCATTTCCAATCTCTAAAATTCTATGTATCAAACAGGCCCTAAAGGCATTGGCAGATGAAGTGAAAGAATAGTGGTGGTAAACTATTCTCAGTATCCTTTGTGATCATGTGTATTTATTGTTTATATTTTTATCAACAAAAGCAAAATATAAAAATATAAAACACTATAGAAACCATAAAAATCGAAAAATTCAGAAAAATCCAAAAATATTTTTACTTTATTTTTCAAAGGCATGTCTTTTGGTACGATAATGTTTACAGCCTTAGAAATGTTGATTAATATTGAAACGGTGTCATAAACAGAGTTCGTATAAAAGTTGTAAATATTTCATAAAACATGCCAAATGGCTTGCTATTATTTCAGATAGTAACCCGCTTTTCATATTCAAGTCAAGTATTTCTTATGAAAACATTGGCTCAACAACGGGAATTAATTTTCTCGGGATGGTTTACTATATAACCATGTAAGGGATCGTGTCCATACTTACATTTGGTATCATGATCTAACATGAATATATGTACGAAATTATCATCTCTACAAATTGAGGATCTACGATTTAGTATCTACATACTCGACGATGCGACTACTCAAACAACGACTACAACTCTTTAGATAGAGCACAGGTCAACAATTGAGGGGGAGCAATTGTCAAGCAGTCAGATTCTTCGATGCCGATTCATTGTGTATTATCAGTGTTACCAATTGGTGTCAAGACAAAGTATTCATATTTCAATTGGTATTCGTCTTTCAATTAGTATCACAAATGACTGACATGTCATTGACATTCATATCACAAATTGGTATCAAGACAAAAATACCGACTTCACAATTGGTGTCAAGACAAAAATACCAATCGTACATGTGGTATCAACAAAGGTTACCGCTTTTCAAAGATGACGAGATAACTTCAAAAGTGACGAGGGAGATCAACATTTTCCGACAAGAACCATGTGATTTTGTCATATGATGTTCTCATCAATCAGGTCCAACCTTGTCATTTTTTTAATATGGTAAATATGTGATCTGTTTCAACAAATATGGTATCTCAAATGACTAAAATGTCATTGATATTCCTTTAACATAAATGGTATCATTTTTCTACAAATCGGTATCATTAAGATAAAATGGACTTGCATTTTTTCCCTAAAACTTTGTTAAAACTTCATTAAATCAATTAATATCAAAAATGTCGGTTGGGTTAATATTTTTAATACAGGGGAGAAAATGTGATTTAGTATGAGAAATGGTTTTGTTGGGTCAAAAAGTTGATGTGGCAGAAACTCAAAAATGAAGAAAACGTGAAGTTATTGTCTAAGCGTTGTCAAAGCCAATTTAGGCGTTGACAAGAACAATTCCAGCGTTGTTGGTTCAAGAGTTGTCGTGTGCAATTCAAGAGTTGTTACATGCAATTCAAGAGTTGACAAGAATGTAGATAAGAAGCTTATGAAAGCTTCTATTTAGATAAACATGCAAAAGATATTCTGCATAAGTTTATTTAAATAGAATATTTACTTGTTTATTCATCATTATCTCTTGTAAACCCTAATCCTTACACTATAAAAGGAACCAAGGGTCATAGGTTTTATATAATTCATTCACAATGTAAACCTAAAGTGTGTGTCGACTAGACGTGGGATTCAATGTATACACGTCTAGTGATTGTTAATTATTAATATAGTTAGCAATCCAATTGTGTTTTAATTCATGTTTTGTGCCTAAACACCTTGTTAATGGTTGTTGTTCTAATTTCGCTTTGATTGTTTAATCATATGAACAATGATCATTCCTAGTAGCTTAAAAGATCCGGAAACCAAGGTTTCCACAATTGGTATCAGAGCCTCGTGGCTCGTGATGCTAGGACCAACAAGGTGTTCGTGTTTCGAGAAGAAAAGAAAAATCCGTCTAGGGTTTTTCTGGACGTTTTTGTGTGCGCAGCAGCATTCAGAAGGGCATAACTTTTTATTGAACCGTTGGATCGCCACGAAATTTTATATGTGTGTTTTACATACATATATCTAGATATCCACCGGAGGGATTGTCGAGATCTATCCCCAAGAAAAAGTTATTAAGCGTCAAAGTCAGCAGGGGTCATATGCTGTTTTCTGTGAACAGTAATAGTAAAAACGCGATTTCTCCTTCGTTAACCGTTGGATCGTCGTGAAATTTGATCTGTAGGTTCTTGACACTTATGTCTAGGATCTGACTGAAGGGATCTTCGTTCTGAGCATTTATGAAGAAGTTATTCGATGTCGAAGTTCACTGCAGTTTATGGATTTTCACATGAAATAATGATTTAGGGTTTATAAAACCCTAGATCAATTAGCCGCTGATGGGAGTTATTTAGACGCTGATAGATGTTGGTGTGACGCTGATAGATGTTGGTGTGACGCTGACAAGCCATGGATGAGACGCTGATGGTCAGGCGCTGACAGGTACAAAGTTGGCGCTGACAGGAATAAGTTAAGCGCTGTTAGGAAGCGCTGACACTTGTTGTCCGATATATACATTTTTCAACGCTGATAAGTGTTGTCCGATATTGGACAACACACAGTGTTGATATCTTGGACAGTGAAGGATATTGGACAACAAAAGGAATAGTTGCTGTTGAGAAAACTGGTACGTTTTAAGCACACAAAAAGGTGGAATTTACACATGAAGGTACATGGAATCTCCGTTTTAATATAGAATATCATGTTGATATTTATGGCTCGGATATTTTAAAAGGAATTAATGATCTTAAAGCGAGTTAGCATCTATTCGTGAGAATTTGATGGGTATTTTAAACTATGTAATCAGGAACTTTTACATATGGTATGAAGATGTTATTTCATTAAATTCGTCATGAAGAGGTGTTGGCTTAAGGGGAAGAGTTCTTATGGTAAGTTTGATGATTGAAGAAGATTTTCGCGAGATTGTGTTCTATCATATCTTAAAGTGCCGTAGACTTTAAAGGTAACTTGTTCGTGCTTTACATGATTGGTGATGAAGACTTGTCATAACACTTGAAGGAGTTACACTATCGTGCTCAGTGTCTCACAAAGGATGAGAATATTGACAAGAGATCGAGGTCTACTTATACTTAGCTCCATGAGTATAAGTTCTTAGTCACATGGATAGTACAAGACATGGAACATAGGTTTGGGTTATTCTACTTCTACATCAAGAATACTTTATTTATTTTTCTTCAAGATCATTACACAGAGCCTACATATGGAGAATCTTCAACATTGCAACATTGTTTACTTCCTTGTTGATGTGACAAAAAGGGGAAGAAATACATGCTACACTTGAGGGGAAGCAATCTGAAGATCATGTATAACTTACAAGAGATACACATAGAGTTTTGCCACTATCAACTAGGGGAAGATTGTTGGGTCAAAAAGTTGATGTGGCAGAAACTCAAAAATGAAGAAAACGTGAAGTTATTGTCTAAGCGTTGTCAAAGCCAATTTAGGCGTTGACAAGAACAATTCCAGCGTTGTTGGTTCAAGAGTTGTCGTGTGCAATTCAAGAGTTGTTACATGCAATTCAAGAGTTGACAAGAATGTAGACGAGAAGCTTATGGAAGCTTCTATTTAGATAAACATGCAAAAGATATTCTGCATAAGTTTATTTAAATAGAAGATTTACTTGTTTATTCATCATTATCTCTTGTAAACCCTAATCCTTACACTATAAAAGGAACCAAGGGTCATAGGTTTTATATAATTCATTCACAATGTAAACCTAAAGTGTGTGTCGACTAGACGTGGGATTCAATGTATACACGTCTAGTGATTGTTAATTATTAATATAGTTAGCAATCCAATTGTGTTTTAATTCATGTTTTGTGCCTAAACACCTTGTTAATGGTTGTTGTTCTAATTCCGCTTTGATTGTTTAATCATATGAACAATGATCATTCCTAGTAGCTTAAAAGATCCGGAAACCAAGGTTTCCACATGTTTATCACAAATGTTTTGACTTAACGTGATGTCTCATCCCAACATATGCGTAATATTTTCGAATATCGTGGCATATGTTGAGGATGAGCAAAATAGATTTGTATTTCAAAATGGATTTCATGGTGACATATACTTACCCACAACCTATTTATTTCACGACGATGACGATTGTGATGACCGGAAGTAAAATGCTACCGAATTAAAATGAAATGTTCAAAGGTATTTCTTTCGTGTCTGCTTATGTTGCTGTATTTGAAGACGATGGCGTTGCGGAGTCCGAGAAGAAGTCGTCCCCGCATGCTTATACTCTCTGCACTTAAGACTTTAACAAATTCAAGAAAGCCTAAAAGTCAATTCTTCCGGTGTATCAAACTCTGAAGTTTTCAAGAATTACAAAGGTATAAGTATGTGGGATATGAAGTCACGAGGAGGCGAATATCACAAGTGATGGATGTACAATATCAAGGCAAGAGATACTTGTTCAATATTGATATCAAAAATGACATCAACATATTCACCAAGAAAAGAAAAAGAAAAGAAAGACGAAGACTACAAGCTCAAGAATAGCATAGTATGCTAGGTTTATTTTATTATTATAACTCGGGTAACCCTCTTGTTTGGAGTGACCTCCCTTAGGGGGAGATTGTTAGAAATACGTTTTTACGTATTTAGGAAGGATCGGTCACTACAACAGTATATTAGTTAGTAGCTCGTAGTCTAGCAATATTAAGTTAAGTAAACTAAGTCAAACTTAGTCCACAAAGACTAGGCCACGGCCCATTGTAAGGTCTAAGCCCATCTTGTGGGCTTGGGTATATAACCCCTCTCCTTAGTTGGAGAGGGTTGGTTTCTCTTATTATTTCACACACATTACATGTGTTTCTCTCTTTAGTTTCTCTCTCTATGTGTGTTTGTGTAACCATTTCCCTCTCTAATTTCTTGATCTAGAATATTCAAGATTTACATAAAACCTACAAGTTAGATGTTTGAAAATATTATGTAATAAAAATTAAAACTGTCTGGATTAAGTCATCTATTAATTAAACATGATTAAATTAAAAAATCAACTAAACAAACTGTAATTTAAAAAATTTAAGATTACGATCCTAGTCAATGGCTGAGCTTGTCTACTTCTTTTAGGAGGGTCAAAATGCAAATCATGAGGCCCGGGAGAGGCAATTCATCATTTATATTAAAACTTTAAGGTTTATAATATACAATTTTTATTAGTATAAGGTATTTCATGTAAATAATAAAAATCTTAGGAGGGTCATAACCCTCTCTAGTTTTGCTTAAGCTGCCTATTATTCTAGTCAGAATCATTTTCGTAATTGGAAGACCGAAGTTGTAAGATTATATCGAAATCTTAAGATCTTATTATAGTCATTTTCTTAATCGCCTTTGTATTATAACATAAATCTGCAAATAAATATATATCAAAAACATAAAATTATACGAATGTTTTATAGAAATGTTTCTTAAATATGATTATGAAATATTTAAAAAGATTAACATGTTGTTTTTTTAAATTCTATAAAATAGAACTCAAAAATTTGTAGTTTTAAAGGGTGTGCTTAAAAAAATGTAAGATCGGATCAGAGTAGATATTAAGATCTTATTATCAAAGATCGGGGTCTTATAAAATTTTAAGCTTGCAAAATCTACGATTCATATTATTTTGTTTTACGAAATCGTAAGACCCTAAGACATAGATCTGATCCTGACGACAAGCATGTCTAACTCCCTCTTCTTACCTTTTGATAAAGGGATGGCAAAATTATAAATATATGAAAATTATACGTATAACCATACAACACTTACTTTTATATGTATATTTATATGATCACACATATAAGATATATACGTACTTGTGTCAATGAAAATGACCTCATTTGAATTGAAGCTCTTTATCGCTATGCTCCAACACTTATACTTATGCCCCTGACTGAATGTTCCAATGGTGTCGAGCCGAGCTTATCTCTCAAACACCACATTATATCAATACAGCACATCAAAATACCTCCTCTCTCACAACACACTCCAACTTCTTCATATAAAACACATCAACTTCAAACAAATATACACACTAAATAAATAAGAGAAATGCTATAACCACAAAAGAACTTCCACAAATGTCTTACAAAACAATTTATCATGTGATTAGTGGATACATAAGAGAGAATCATTTTGTAACTTTAAAAATACCACTAATCACATGACAAATCATTTGGGAAACTTTTTGTAAATGTTTGTTTATCATACTGTAATAAACTTGTTTGTCATTTTCTTCTCCGAATAAGTGGTGAAACAACCAACGAGACCATGCATGATGCGGTGGCAAAGGTTCGGTGGCACACTGGCGCCTAATGCCATGCCACATTGAATTCGGCAAGGTTTCTTGCCATAAGATGAAGTTGTGACAAACGGTGTTGGTTTCAGCCATGATCTATTTATCAACAGTTGCATATAATTTGTTGCTTATACCCTGCCAACCCGAATCACCAAATCACAAAACCCTATTTCTAATGAAAACATATATCAACGCAACCCAATAAAATCCAAAACCCTGAACCGATAACACAAACCTACATACAGTTATACGCATATCGCTTTGTTTTTTCCAAACTGTCATGTTTTTACACAGCAGCATACCCAAAGAAAGGAACAGAACAAAAAACTAACTTCAGGATACTTTCTAGACTGTAATGATGTGGGTGCCAGAAACGATGAACAAAAACTATACTTAAATAAGCCTAAACTGTATTTAAAGTTTTAATCAACTTAATTTTTCAGTCAAGCCACAATATGGAACACCACCTGCCACTTATCAAACAGACATAATAATGAAATAAGATTAACTTCAATTTCACAAAACAGATATTTTAAATCTTTGAAAACATCTAGAAGACAAATTTGATTCAACATAATCAACAACTCCAAAATATTCAAACTCTCGACTATCATGTAATATCTAGTAAAGATGAACGTTAGCAAGGGAGTTTCTAACGCTTTCCACCACCTCCTCCGATCTTAGGTCCCTTACCTTTAGGCACATTGCCACTCTTGCCTTGGGTCTTTTGCTTTGACACAACCTCTGCTTTCTTTGCCTTCTTCTCATCCTTGGTTTTCTTAATCCTTTCCTTGATTTCACTGCAATTTAGCCAACATCGACATAAGTTTCAAATTCTGTCTCAAGTGAAGTGAGAATATAATAGCAAACGGTGGCAAGATAAACACATTACATGTAAATGAGCCAACCTGTGTATGTTTAAACAGGACAGCCCAGTAAAAGGTAGTTAAATAAATATTTTTTACACAACCAAATTAATCACCAATTTAAAGAGCTGTTTGCATAAAGAAAAACATTTGAATGGTTTCCGTTCAAAAGTAAAAATTATACACCATTTGTGAAAAGGTTGCTGATAAAAGTAACCTAAAAAATACAATTTAAACTACTTGATACTTTCTCGCTCAAAAATACAATTTAAAAAACATGCCTGGTATTTTAAGTTTCTTGGCAGGTCTCCATTAAGTAAATATTCGTTGACTATAAACGTTAAAAAAATGTTCTGTTCAAACTGACCTAAATTACAACTACTAGTTTTGACCCATCCTCAACATGCCCACAAAACAATTTGCTAAAAAATGGTGTAAAGTAAACACAATTACTTGTTCATGGCTTAACATGTGTAAAAAAAGATACTCTAGTATGTGAGTTTGTTGATACTTTCTTGCACACATTTAAAGAAGCTTCACAAGATCAAACACCAGATTATAAGAAAGATTATACCAAACAACCACACATATGCAAGTATAATATTTTAAAATTTCTTGGCAAATTTCTCTTCTACAGATACCATTTAGCATTTTAGCTATTCATAAAAAGTTTGAAACTTAAAACCAAAGTTTGTTCAACATGACACAAGACCGATACTACCCATTATGAAATGTACTGAACTTGGCCAATCAAAACAGCCGAAAGAGCACAAACATTCATACCGTAAAGCAGCCTCCCTAGCGGCGTCACGTACTTCAGGTTTCTCACTTCTCTTCTTCTGAATAACTTCCAAAGTGGCGCCAACAATAGCCCTGGAATACGGCTTCTTGGTAGCACGACGCCTCTTCTTCACAGCCTCTTGTGCAATATCCTATATAAAAAAACAGATTAACAAAAAAAATTCATCCAGCATTTAAGAATAAAAAGCTTAAAAAAACTGTCACCTTCTTGTGTTGCTTTCGGTACATGGCAGTCCATGTAAGCTTTGAAGGCTTCAACTTGTTGTGGAAGTACCTCTTGCATTTCGAGTTCAAAAACAAGAAAACCTAAATCCAAAACAAACAAGTACAAAAGATAAGAAATGTATACCTAATGGAATTATGGAAACCCAGTGGCGGAACTTTTTGAGGGCAGGGAGAGTCATGTCCCCCAAAATCTGAACAAATAGCGATGCTTTTATCATGTATTACGGTTAAAAGAACTGGTAACCATCCATAAAAATAGTAGACAAACAGTTGAAGACTACTTTATTTCCCCCACATCCTCTAATGACAAAATCGAAATGTACAGTATTAGATACAAAATTTAAAAGCCCGTGATTGTGGTATCATTAGAACATTATAAGCCATCAAATAGGTAGTCTTGTTTGTATACTTTTCAGTGACAATCTAACTTACCGAACGTCTTATCATATATAAAAACTAAACATAACATTTCAAACTATTTCACCCCCTCCCCCAAATTAGCTGTTCAAGTTCCGCCACTGATGAAACGTCAAATACATATAGCAAACAATGTTTATACCTGTGAATCGGATCGAATAAACCTAATACCCCTACCAGGGTAGATCTTCTGGCCACTGAATCGGCAAAGCTCAGTCCTATAAACAACCATAAATTCACATTAAAATCATCAAACATTCATAACAAAATCCTAAATCCTAAATTAATATACTGTAAGAATATCATTTGCATCCGTTAAGATACATCATAAATTTGTAAAAACAAATTATAAATTTTACTGTTTTTTTATGAACTTAAATGTGCTAACATAATATTTGATCAGATCAATAACTTACGGAAAAAAACATAATAAATCCAACATATGAGCATTGATACCATAATATAAGCAAATTAGACTGAAATAAAGATAAATTAGATTAAGAGATTTGGTGAAGAGATGCTTACTTGAGAACCATGATGGCGGCTGCTTTTCACCTAGTTTGTGTGTGTGATATTGTTAAAATGTGAAACCCTAGCTGATAAATGGGATAAAACAAGAGACCTGGTTTTGTTAAGCAGATGGGCTAAATTCGTGGCCCATAAAACACAAGTGATGAACTTGGGCTTTTAGTTGGTTTCTTTATTTGGATTGTCATAATAAGTAGAGGTGAAAATAAACCGGACAAAATCGGTTTCGGTTTTTTTAAAACCGGTTTTGATAAATTTGGGTTTTAGAAAAACCGGTTTTAGATTGGATCGGTTTTTTTCGAATCGGTTTTTTCGGTTAAAACCGTTTGTATCAGTTTTTTTCGGTTAAAAATTTTTGTTATCGGTTTTTATCGAAGGTTTTTTCGGTTAAAAATGTTTGGATCGAGTTTTTTTCGGTTTAAAATGTTCGTATCGGTTTTTTCAGAAGTTATTTACAATTATTAAAAAAAATACACCATAAAACATTAAAAAAATACCACAATAATTTTTATTTCAACAATACAATCATACAACTTCATTTTTTTTTTTTAACGCCAACTTGTATTAAAAACTAGCAAGGCGCTAAGAACATTACAAAGAAATTAAATATAGGTTTTTAAACCAAAGCTCCTTAGAAATAAAACTAGAACAACGGTTGGCACACTAATTATAAGAAAAAGAAATTACATCATCAAAAAGCTGAGCTTGTCTTGGAGGAGTGGAATAAAAAAGAACCTTATTCCGAAACGACGAAATAAGCCACCATGTAGTGAAGAAAACACTCTCCAAAAGAGATTTAGTCTTGCTAGGGAATCATATAGAGAGAAACCACGCGTCCCAGTCAATGAATGAAGCATGATCGGACCAAGAGATGTTCCACCAATGACTTAATTTAGACAAAAGATCTTTAGCTAAAGTACAGCCAAAAAATAGATGTGCCGCATCTTCTGAATCTGAATTACACACAGGACAAGTAGTGGAAGAAGTTGTGATACCTATTAAGCTAATATTAAGTCTAGTAGGAAGTCGATCGTAACGAGCCCGCCAGACTAGAACATTAACCTTTAAAGGGACTCCTTTTACCCAGCGAGTAGCTTTATGCGAGTTTGGAAGAACCAAGTCGTCGAGAACCGAACAAAAATCTTTAACACGAAAATACCTTCTCCATTCAAGTCACATACCCAACGATCTGAAGAGGAGGAAAACGTACTCGTATCAATGATGGAAACGAAATCGTCTCATTGATGCTTTCAACACCGTCACGAATCTGTCTACGGAAAGAATAACACAACGAAGGCGCATTCAATTTGTCTCGAACCATAATATCCTTGGCTTCCTCTAAATCAAATAGTCTAGGGAAAAGATTACAAAGAGCATAATCCAAAGTCCAATGATCAAGCCAAAACCTGGTCTTGGCACCATCTCCCACACGGATTTTACAATGAGACAGAAAGTTGAATCCTTTAGAGTTTAAGACGCGTACCTCTTGAAAGATGGAGTTCAACAAGACGAAGGGTTCAATCTGTGATCCTCTAACGATATACCATACAACGCTCGAATGACATGATACCATAGAGAATTATCTTGGGATTTAAAACACCAAACCCATTTGAGAATTAAGGCTCGGTTTAAGGCAAAAAAAACTAGAAACACCAAGACCCCCCTCTTTTTTTATTTGCCAAAACCTTCTCCCAAGCTATCCAATGAATTTTCCTTTCCGATTGGTTAGCACCTATAAAAAAAATTACTCTAAATCTTCTCGAGGTCACGTAAAATCTGAAGAGGCACCTTATAAATAGACATATAGTACAAAGGGGTAGCACCGAGGACGTGTTTCAATAAAGTTAATCTACCGCCAACAGATAATGATTTCGCTTTCCATTTAGAGAGACGTGCCCGAACTTTCTGAATAACTCCACTCCAAGCTGCATGTTTGGTCATGGAACCATCGACGTCAACACCTAGATATTTGAACGGTAGCAATAAATCCACGCAACCAATTGAAGCAGCACCATGACGAAGAATATCTTCAAGAACACCTATACCCATCAAATGACTTTTGTGGATATTGATCTTTAAACCTAAGGTGAGGTGGAAACACTTGAGAATTTTAATCAAGTTATCTAATTTAATCTCGGACCACTCTCCTAAGAACATCACGTCATCAGCATAAAATAAGTGAGAGAGATTCAAATGATCGTCGAGTTGTATGCCTGAAAAGATACCATCATTAACTACCCAAGACACTGACATATGAAGAGACTCCATAACCATTATGAACAGAAAAGGGGCCAACGGATCTCCTTGTTTTAAGGCACATAAAATAGGAAACTCACGTGTAGGACTGCCATTGATTAGAATAGACACCATATTGGAGGAAAAAATACCTTTGATCCAAGAACACCATCTAGGTCCAAATCCAAAAGCATGAAGAACCTCTAAAGAAAATCCCATCTTACTGAATCATATGCCTTACCAAAGTCAACTTTAAAAATCAAAGATTGTTTCTTCATCCGTTTACACTAAGCAATGATTTCATTAAGGATGAAAGGGCCATCAATAATTTGACGATTCTCGATGAAAGCTAATTGAATATGAGATACAACATCTGAAATGACAACCCCGAGGCGTTTTGCAAGAACCTTAGTGTTGACTTTGTAAACGCTTCAAATTAAACTGATAGCTCTGAAATCCGAGACAAATTTGGCATCTGGCACTTTGGGGATTAAGGCAATAAACGAAGAGTTACATCCCCTTGGAAGAGTACCTGCAACAAAAAAATGATGCACTGCAGTGCATAAGTCAGGTCCAAGGTGATCCCAATTTTTTTAATAAACTCAAATGTAAGCCCATCAGGGTCGGGTGATTTATTATCACCACAGTCCCAAACAGCAGCCTTAATCTCCTCGTTAGAAAGAATTCTATCCATATCGTCCTTCTGATCACACGTGAGTTTATTATCAAACTCCATACTGAGTTTGAAACGGGAAGAAGGATGATGTTTGAACCGAGAAGCAAAATGGGAAATAAAAGCCTCTTTAACAACATCTGGCCAGGCACACCAAGTCCCATTATGGAAAATTCCTCGAATAGCTAGCTGCACACGTTTTTTGTTAATCACCCCATGAAAAAAATTTGTGTTTTCGTCCCCGTCACAAGCCCATTAACTTTGGCATTTTGGGCAGCTTCCTTCAATTCTGATTGTTTAAGAGTGTGTAAATTCCGAGAGATCTCTAACCTTTTAAGAAGAATATCGTCATTTCGGACGGCCTTGTCCAAACTAGCTAATTGTTCCTGTAAGGAAGCTTTCACTGCCTTCTTACTCGAATTATAATGAGAAGTCCAACCGCGGATATATTTTTTCAAATATTGAACCTTTTTTTTAACCGAATAAGTTTAATAGAATATGAGTGAGAACAGGAATGCCATGACTGAATACCATTGTATCAAAACCATCATAAGAAAACCAAGAATGATAAATACGAAATGGAATCGGCCCATAATCAGAAGATACCTCTTTGAGCATTATCGGTCTATGATAAAAAAAAAAGATAAAGGTCCATGCAAACAGCAGATAGCGAAGGAAACACCAAAAACATACCATCATAAATAAGAAACCTGTCCAATTTGCTCATTTTGGAAGCGGATGAAAGAGACCAAGTGAAATCATAGCCCTCCATTTTAACATCAATAAGACCGGATGACGAAATAAAATAATTAAAATCCCGCGCACCCAAAGCTCATTAAAAATAGAACCATACCTTTCTTCTCTGCTATGAACCGCGTTGAAGTCCCCCATGACGATAGACTCACCATCCCACCAATTAATCAAATTAGAAATGTATTCCTACAACATATGTTTAAGACTAGAAGATTGGGGCACATAAATAACAATTATGAAGATCTTAGTACTTGTAGGCATCCACGTCCCGTACAACGTGATGAAATAATCCGACACGGTAGCACCAATCTTATGAAAGATAGATTGTTCCCATACACATAAAATACCTCTTGAGTTCCTCAGGGAATCACTAGTAATGTACTGAAAATTGGAGTTTCCCTATAGAAATTTAAATTCCATTTCCGAAATATTCTCCATTTTGGTCTCCTGAATTGCTAAAAAATTTATTCTATACTTAAATTTTAACTCATTGATCCACTCTTTTTTGGTCTTGTGGCCGAGACCTTTAACATTAAGGGAGAGGAGCTTCATAAGATACCCTCGTCAACTCCTTTTGCACTAATTATACGTTCAAAGTCTTTCGAGCATCCTTCCATCACGTAACCCATTGATTGTCCAACCTTAATTATATCGTCTAACAAGTCTAACATTGAAGCCCCTTTATGAACCTTCCGAGTCAAAATGTGAGATGAGAATGCATTGGTGGAATCACTAGCAATAGGCTCTACCTCCTTAGGATCAGTAACCCGATCAACATCTTCTTGATGAACATAATTCTCCTCCCTCACCCCCTCATCCACATCTTGGTCTGGTGTAAAACCCGAAGGATGAGGTCTAGAACAAGATGAAATTGGATCAACAACATTTACATGATGGTTTCTAATATGTTTGTATATACCGAATAGATCATCAGACTTTAAAGTCTCAGTGGGACCATTATTATTAAGATGAACATCAGTTTGCTTATTACTATGATCCTCTTGGCGCATACTTTACATCTTGAGATTCCTCATCCGAAGCATACAACTTTTTGTTGGTAACAGCAAAACGAGGTGACCAAGTGAACAACTCTTTGGCACACACCTTATATGTTTTACCTTTAAAACAGATCTTGAAGGAGTCTAAGATGTTGTTCTCTATAGTGGTTTTGATACATAGACGCTTTCGAGAAAAAATCGAATATGTAGCTTCCTCTATATCCATGACCTGCCCCCATTTGTTCCCAATTCTAGAAAAAGTAGCATGAGATCAGGCACCCATTGGGACCCCTTCCACATCAAGCCATACAATGCGTTCGTTACTTACAAATCAGATATTGCCACCTCAATTACCTGAAACCGAGACTTCACTCTTGGATGAGATAGAAAATTAGATCGAGTCTCCTCATTATACAATTCAATCATAACATAGCCCTCCCAAGTATGAAATGTTTTTTTACCTCAAATCCTGCCTTAGCAAGAATCTCTTTAAAGGATTAATGGAACTGAAGTCTTAAAGTTTACCATTAACATGTCTCGAGATATCCACATCAATACCACACAAATCATCAATCAGGATTACCGGTTCCTCAAGCACATAACATCTGTTAGCTGAAGTGGAATTGTTAACCGCCTTTACATAATTATGAGCATGTGGAGCGGTATATGAAGGAGTACTCTTAGGGACAGGTTTCGAGTATTCAACATAATGAGCAGTAGCCCCTTTGTAAATGTTACCATTATGAGGAGCTTGTGGTTTTTGAGTTATTTCATAATGAACCTGGTTCGCATACAAATGATATCGACCAATCCAAATGGTGCGAAGATTATCCACTAGATGCTCTAGGATAACAACTTTGATAAAACGAACAAATGCAAAACGCTTCCCCTCCTTAGACAATTTAGGGGGGATGTATACGTCTACCACCATACCATATACACCACACAATCCCCAAAGATCCCGAGATGTGAAAACTAGAGTAAAATTGATCACAAACACCGACTTGGACAACATGATCACACTATCTTCTTTAGAACCATGTCGATTCTTCTCAACATACCTTTGATTACGAGAAAAAGCCATCAGTAAAGATGAGCCGGAATGAAAACCCTAATAAAAGTGACAGTGAAACCCTAAAAATAAGAATGTCAAAAAAACCCTATAAAACAATTCAAACGAATAAAGAAGGATTAAACAACATATCATAAGACGAAATCATCTTACGGTTCCTAACCGATCATACTTAAGGTATGGATCGAACGAGGTCAAAAGCCTAACCAGTCACAACATTAGGGCGAACAAGATGAATCGTTACAAATGTCATTCTAATCAACGTTATTTAAATAACTGATCAACCGGGATCCAATGAGTCAAATTAGGGTTAAAATTTTCTCTAATAAAGAAAACTCAAGATCCAAAACAACGTAAAGTTGCTCGCTCTTATGAGATTACCGAATTGAATCGACCATAAGACATCAGGGTATTTGCCACAATTGAATTACAAGAGTAATATAAGATTACGGATTGGAAGGTGAGATCCGCCTCCATGATTAGGGTTTTATCCGTGTTTTATGTTAATTTGAATACAATCATACAACTTCATAATTTTTATTTAAACACTACAATAAAACAACCATAATCACTAATACGTTTCGAGCTTCGGCATGGCCATCACCCAAAAAATATTAATATACTTCAAGTATGTCGAGGTTCGGCATTGCCATCACCCGTTATACTCAAAGTAAATCCTCTAAATATTCTTCTACATCTTCGTCTTCAACTTCTATATCTTCAAACTCACCTTCGTCTAATTCGGTAGTTGGAGGTGATATTCCTAATTCAACTTCTTCGTTTGCTATAGTTTATTCAACGCCGTTTAATATTGGACCTTCCAACGATGTTTCATGTTGTATCCTCTCTACTCTCGTCCAAATAATCTATCAAATATACACATATACTTCCACGGATTGAGGGGTAAGTCTTGACCTTCTTTCGGATATAATTCTACCGCTAACCTAAAAAACCGACTCGGAAGCTACCGTCGAAGCTTGAATCGTAAATAAGTCACGAACCATAGCGGCTAAAATTGGATAAGTTAACTCCATTTTTTTCCACCATGCCGAAATGTCAAAAGTTCCTAAATTATGGGGCATAATAATTTGTAAAAAAAATTGCGACTTATATTGACCCAACTCGCTTAATTCTAATGTTCGTTGATGCTTGTTAGCGTCTTCATGTAAAAGATTCCAAAAGTTTATATCAATGTCACGTGACACCCCTCCCATTTGCGATGTTCCGGCCCCCGTTTGGTCAAAAAATGGGTTTTGTTGTCCACCATATTTTGTTGCATATATTGCAAATAATTTCCAAAAGTATCGTTAAATTTAAAAATTTGGGCGTCTTTATAGTTCATATCGACATCATTAGGGTTTAGCCCAAATTCTAAGTCTAAATTCTTCATTATTATTCTTATTATATTTTCGACCCCCCAAAATTTATATTGGATTAAGTGCGACGGAACAAGTAAAAACCAAAGGTATACTAGCAAAATATGTTACAAATTTCTTTTATGTGGCTTTAACCATTTTTCTAAACATTGGACAAGATGAATATTTTAATTCGTCTAATTTTTTCGTCATAGCAAAAATTTGCTTTAAAATAATGGGCTAGTTGGGTAATAAACACCTGGATAATAAAGTTGTTGAAACATTAAAAATTTGTAAAAAGTTTGTCAATTCATCTAATCGTTCCCAAACTTCGTCGCTTATCGAAGTGGAACTATTTTTATTAACAAGTTTTTCATTAAAAGCGTTTAAAGTATCGCGTTGTCGTAATATATTTTCAAACATAATGCAAGTAGAATTCCACCTAGTATTATTATCATAGCAAGCTCCTAAGGGTCTATGACCACATTGTTGACGAAAACGATGATAGTTCATTTGTCGTTCGTTACTCGAACTATATATAGTTACTAATAAACTCTTAATTTTGTCTTTATATCCTCACATATTAATAATGCCGCTTGCACGGATAAATTTATAACATGAGCAACACAACGGGAATGAAAATGCACCATCTAATACGGGTTTTATACGTAATTTTAACAAATTCATAGCTTTAGTATTATTAGATGCATTATCTAGTGAAATGAAAAAATTTTATCATCTAAATTATATTCAATTAAAGTGTCATGTAAATTTTTTCTTAAATTTGATCCCGTATGTGGATAACCAAATAGTTTAAAAGCAATTATCCGTTTCATTAATAAAAAAGAATTGGGATCAAACCAATGAGCCTTAACGGCTAAATAAGAATTTGTCGTACCATATGATGCGGTCCAAGTATCCGTAGTTATAGAAACACCATATTTATAATTAATAAAACCATCAATAATTTCTTTTATAGCCATTTCCCATAATTTAAATGCATCACTTCTAAGAGTAGTACGACTTACATGTTGATAACGCGGTTGTATCCTTTTTTTATGTTCTCCGTAAGCTTGACATTGTCGAAGTGGTTGAATGGAAGCCCTTGTTTAATGACAAACTTCGTAAAATTAAGTCGAACCGCGTCATTATCAAATAAAAAAACGTGACCATCCACACCAATAGTACCATGTTCCGAACCACCCGCGTGGCTATCAACCGCCCTAGTACAACCGTTCCAATGAGTACGTAGTGTAGTATTACCCGAGGTGCTATAAAACTTACTACACTTCTTGCAACGCGCCTTTTCCACCCCGTCTTTCATAAGACAATAGTCGTAATGTGACCAAACATCGCCTTTTCTCGTAGTCGTAAGAAATCGCAAAATATCATCATTTGTGTATTTTCATTTATTATTAGTGGCACCGGAACTAGCATTAATGGAAGCTTGTTGTGATTGTGTGTTTTCCATTCGAGATTAGAAAAAGTATAAATATTAGAGAAATGAGAAGGTTTTTTCATATGTTTCAACCTCAACTCAAAACATGTATTTATACTTCATTACAAGCCTTAAAAACTATAAAAAAACACCAAAATCCGCGCCAAACAGCTATATAGCCGTTGCTGTGAATGCATGTTGTTTAAAAAAACCCAGTTAAAACCACATTTTTCAAAAAAGTAAAAAAACGGCTAGTTTGACTATTTAGAAAAAACGGTTTTAATCGGTTAAAAATAACCGGTTTAAAATAACAGATATATTTTAAAATATTAAAAGATAAAATTAATATTCAAAACCGGTTAAAACTGGTTTTTTTAAACTGGTTAAAACCAATATTTTAACCGGTTTTTATCCGATTTATCAAAAATCGATTTCGGATTTGAAAAACCGGTTTTGTGAAAAACGGTTTCGGTTTTTTGGACCTGATTTTTAAAGATCCGGTTTTGACTTGCACCTCTAGTCATAAGGGTTAAGTGAAGCCTAGTAGGGTGGGAAAAATAATGTAATTTAGATTATTCGAGTTAACTCAAAAATCAAACTGAATTTGAATTCAGCATTTAGTTCGGTTTGCTTGAATTCTAGCTCGATTCAGCTAGGTTTTTTAGTTAACCCAAAAAAACTCACTTGATTATCCTGAACATAATAAAACGGATAATCCAAGAACCGAGCCGATGAACACCCCTAGTTCATATATTACCAATATATTTCTCTAAATTTACATATTTAAGCAATCGATTTAAAATATTTCTACTATAGTCACTTTCTTATTACAATCAGCAGGTAACAGAACATATTACCTATATTCAATTACTAAATATGAATTTCGTTATCTGGATATGTAAAACTGTTAAAGAGTATGTCAATCCATAATGGTTTCTAGAGAGAGAGGATAATAGAGAGAGGTTGGGAGAAAAGACACTTTAGATATAGAAAGTAGAGAGAAAAATAAATATTACTATGTGAAATGTATAATCAATCAACACACCCTCTCCATCTTAGGAGAAGGATTTTATACTCATGTCCATATAATGGAACATCTTCAAGCCTATAATGGCTTAGATCAGTTTACATATTATGTTAACTAACTACGAGCTCGTTACCTAAAGTCGTTGGAGTGGTCGATCTTTCTAAATACGTAAAAATGTATTTCCAACAATCCCCCCCCTAAAGGAGGTCACTCCAAGTTACAATGTCTTAAACCTAGCATATTATGCGTGTCTTGAGCTCGTAGTCATTTCTTTTCTTATTATTTTTTTGTGAATATGTTAACGTGATCTTTGACTTTAGGGTGGAGCATGTTCCTTTGCCTTGAACTTGTGTATTCATCCCTTGTGACTTTTACCTCCCCGTGAAGTTGTGGCTTATGACCCGAAATACTCATACTTTGTTGATTCTTGAAAGTTTGCAACAATCTCCCTTCGTTAACTTCAAATTACATCTTGACTTTGAGGAAGATGTCCTTATATTAGTACACAACGGAAGTCTTAATCTTTAGCTTTCTTATATTACCACTTCTTGTTGAGCAGAAGCGGACATATCCGAAATAGTTGTCGGTTGTGGTTCACTCAAATTTGAAGGATATATAATGGTATTGCTATCATTGTTTATCCCTATATTTGAGCTACTATCTACTGGATTCTTTTCGGCATACTTAGACTCATGCTTAACATGATGTGATGAATATTATTAATATTTTATGTGATGGGTACCTCACGAATAACGTCTGATCCTTAGTACGAGAGGTTAGCTACAAAACTAGCTTGAGAGGTGTGAAGATCATCATTGTCTAATCATATGTGTCAGGATCAACTGCTTGATATGCTACATTTGAAGTGATAGTTACATGAATGCCTGATATGAGCAAAATCTCATATCAATTAATCAACAAATCACCCTAAAACACATGGAAATACCTAACTTGTGCTATAAAGCGAAATTATGTGGTATGTTTTGTGTTTGTGCTTAGGTAACATGGATACATTTTCAAGCAAACAAGAAGAAATCAAGCTTAATTGTGATGAAAAAGACAAAGAAGGATCAAAGATGACAAGACTTTGAAGATGAAGGACATATCTTGACAACATTCCAAAGTTGAGGGACTTAAAGTGCAATTTGGTCAAAGTCAATATTCAAGTCAAACCTGGTCAACTCTAAAGTCAACCAAGTCAAAGGGCCAAAATAAACAAGTATGCAAGTTGAAGGACTGAAAATGTCATCGGAATGAAGATTTTAGTTTCTATTGATCACCATTGATCAATGGAAGCTTTGTGAGATTCTGTTGCTGTTCAGTTTGATTCAGATCTTGCTAATTGTTAAATTCAGAGTTTGTAGCTGTTTTGAGTTGATTTTGATCAACAATGGTGATCTAAGGTTGTTGATTGGTTTATGGTGATGATATTATGGTGTGTTGATAGAATTGAGTTAGTTCAGCACCACACTCCTCCATCAAAGGAGGCCTAAGCTCACAAGTTTGCATAATTCTGTTTTTAAATTCCACTTAAAAGTTGAATGCATGCTCAATTCTAGTGTAATTCTTCTATGCTGCTCTGATCATGTGTTATGTACTTGTTTTAGCATAATTGGTTTGATTTGACTGCTTGTTGGTAGTTTTATAGCTTCTAGTTTGATTTTACTTGATATTGTCCTTTATTTCATCAGTTAAGTGCTTGTTATTGTATTTTGTTGTTTAACCTGTTTACAAGTCTGTTCCTAGTCTTAAAACCTTTAATTTTGCTCATCAAACAAGTGTTGATATCAGTCTTTGTTCACTTCAATCATTTACTAAAAATTCCTTTATAAAAGTTCATAACATATTAGTTAACTAGTATTTGGATCTGCATGACTTTTGCTTTTCAAGTGTGTTGAATCTGTTAATCTTTGCTTGTTCTTGGTTAGTATACTTTTGGAAACATTTGTGTTCAACTTTGTGGTCAAAGTACAAGTTAAACAGGCAATTGGTCATGAAATAGTTTGGGTTCAAGTTCTTGTTATAGTTCATCAGAAAACTAGCAATTTTCAATCCATTGTAATCTGTTCATTTCTTAACCAAAATTCTTGAAACCAGTTTCTATTAGTCTCTTAACATCCAAAGATTACTTCTGTAAAAGGAATTTCTACAGTATTTATAATTCAGCTAGAAATCAGCTTTTGAATAAGCACATAGGCAAATGCAAGTTTCTGTAATATTAGAGTGAACTGTTTTCTTGTATTGACAAATCCACTTCATAAAACCTGTGATTCTCTTTCATATTCTTGTTTAGAAACTTGTGTTTAGTAAATTTTGAGATTTTGAGCTTTTTCAACTTTTGGTCAACAAAAGTCAAATAAGCTAGGTTTCAGCTTAATTCTATTTTTCTGCTTATTCACTTGATCATTTGTAAAAGAAAAGACATTCCATACTCACAATACGCTGTTTAACAAGATTGGGCTTAAAAATCTGAAAGTGCATGTCTAGATTTCCATTTAGCTTATTCATGGCTTATTGGTTTGAGCTTATTTGAGTTTCATCGAGTTTTAAGCCATTTCCTTAAATAGGTCTAGCTTATTTTCGATTTTAAGTCGTTTGAAACTTGTTTGAGCTTATTTGGTTCAGAATTAAGCTCAAACGAGCTTATTTCTTGTTTGATACCCGTTTTTGATAAATAATTTCTTTAAATTGCATTTTGGTCCTTATTGTTTGTTCCTGTTTGCACTGTTAGCTAAACTTGCTAGTAATTAGGGTTTGCATATATATAGTCCTTTTACTTTCTGTTAATTGTCAAATTCAGTGAGTTATTTTTCAAGTTTGTTACATTTAGTTAGAAAGTTGTTAGAATTTACACATTTGGTCCTTTAACTTTTTAGAATTTACATTTCAAGCTTAGAACTTTTATTCACTTACATTTTTGGCACATTACTTTCATACTTTTACATTTTTTGTCATTTTGTGAATATAAATTTGGTAATTGCTAAGTGTTTTACGGTTATGTAGCTTAATATTTTTCACCATTTTTACGTGCTAGGTTAAATAGAAATAGAATATCCAAAAAAATCTATCAACCAAAAACGATAATAAACTTGAGATTGTTAGGACTTTCAATTGGTTAAGAATCGAGAGAAACGAACTTCAATATACTGAATTTCAAATGGCGCCGTTGCCGGTTCTTTGACTTTACGAGAGACTATCGATTGACGGTTTTCATTGCCTTTTGGGATCCGTTCACCGCGTGAACGTTATATTTACGTATCATAAATAAAAAACATATAAAAAAAATCAAAAATATAAATATATAAACACTAAAAAAATAACAAAAGCAATTCTTTTCTTAAAGAATTGACCAAAAAAAATCAAAAAGCAATCTTTTTCCTAAGAGATTGCACCCAAAAATATATATTATTGGATTTTCTCGGTTTTTATGTACATATAGTATTTTCTTTAAAAAACCCCAATAAATACAAAAATATTTTCTCTATATTATTATATGTAAATACGTATACGTATAAGAACAACCAATATACATATCTTCCATAAGTATTGCCAAGGCAATACACCATGTTAGGGGGCGTTCCGGTCCTTGACACGTGTATCGGTCAAATTCAATAAAGCAAGAATAGATAAATACTTCCAATAGGCAATAATTCGAAGAATACAAACTACAAAGTGAATAGAAAGGCGATGTGCTATAAAATGTCATCTAAGGGTTAATAGGTACTTAAGTGCTTCGCGCCACCTAACCCCCCGTTCACTAGTGCGTATTCTAAGAAGGAAGGCTTTATTGGGGGTCTTGCACCCAAGTAGTAATTACATATATTATACTTTCTTGTGGATATTTCATATTGAATCTCGAAGAGGATAATCCCTTCTTCTTCAAAGTCGAACGAGAGCTTCTCTCTCATTCCTTGTATTGAGTTGCATGCTCACTTGCGGGCGTGCACAAATACCGATTGGTGTACAACCCCTTCCTCCGAAAAGGAAGAAAAAGAGAAAGAGTAGGAACACCACCGTCCATCAAGTCGATCCCGAGAATCGTGCTTTGATCCACACACAACAAGAAGCCATGGCCGGAGTTGACACTCGACCTTTGATGGAGCACTTGCAATCCAATGTGCAAGGATATGCCGATGCTATCAAGATACCCGATATTCCCACAAACACATTTGAGCTAAAAACATCCATGATTAACTTGGTTTCAAACACACCATTGTTTGGGAACAAAAATGATAATCCTCATGATCACCTTAAGAAATTTCTTGCTCTTTGCAACACCATTAAGTACAATAGAGTTCCCCATGATGCCATTAAGTTGATATTGGTACAATTTTCATTAGAGGGAAGTGCTAAGCATTGGTTAGATACACAACCACCCGAGAGCATTACCACATGGGATGGTTTCACTAAGAAGTTTTTGAAGAAGTTCTTTCCCCCATCTAAGACCACGACCTTGAGGAACTTAATTATAGGCTTTCAATAAAAACCTAGTCAAACCTTTAGTGATGCTTGGGAGGAGTATAAGGAGTTATTGAGGAAATGCCCAAATCATAGATTCGATGAAGTTCACCAAATCAACACTTTCTATAATGGACTAAGACCTCATCACCAAGACTCACTCAATGCTTCCGCGGGAGGAAATATTCTTGCTAAATCCATTTAAGAAGCTTGGGACATTATTGAAACCAAATAAATGGTGCAAACTAACACACAATTTGATGAGAGAGTACATGTCATTCAAGAAGGAGGTTCCAAACCATTTGAGACTCAACTCCTTTCATCAATACAAGAATTGACTCAAGCTCAAAAGGAAAGTCAAACAATTTTGCAAAACACCCAAAAGATGCAACAAACCATGATGAATGACATTATGAAAATATCTTTGGGCAACAATTCCACCAATGATGTGCATGCTATTACTCTTTCATGTGAGATTTGTGGAGGTCCCCATTCCTATCAACAATGTGATAAGGTGCAAGGTTATCAAGGGGAGTGTTATGCCTACCAAGAAGAACATAGAGAACATTTCAAACCCAACATCAATCAAAACAACCTTTCTTATAAGTCTCAAAACTATCTTGCACCATCGGGTTTTCCACCCAATCCACCCACCCAAACTCAACCTAATCCCTCTCAATTGTTACAAAGGAACCAAGGGCCAAGACCACAATACCAAGGGAACAACTATAAAGCACCCAACACATTTCACAATCAAGGAAATAACTTTTATCCACCAAATCAAGGAATTAATGCACCACCTCCACCCTATCCAAACCAAGGTTTTTATCAAGGGAATGTGTAACCTAACCCCATGGATTTGATTCTTCAAAAGCTTACTTCCTATGAGAGATAAATGAAAGAGGCTCAATAGGAAAACAACAAGAAATTTGCTCTTCTTCACAACCAAATTATGCATAATCAAAGACCACAAGGGGCTTTACCATCTAACACACAAACAAACCCGAGGGCCAATGTCAATGCTATTACAACAAGAAGTGGAAAAATGACCAATGATCCTTCACCTCCTACACCTTCTATTGCTAAGCCTACTTTGGTTCCAACATGTGATAAGCCTTCTACATCTTCTTCACCACCTCCAAGCTCTACTACTTCATCACCAACACCTTCTCAACCTATAATCACTTCTCCTTTACCTTCCACAACTCCCAATGAAGAAGCTAACAAAGAAAAATATTCCACTACAACACCTACTCCACTTACACCTAAACCAAATATTCCTTACCCTTCAAGATTGAAAAAGGACAAATTGAAAAACAAGGATGATATACAAGTCTCAAATTTCTTAAGGATGTTCAAGCAACTCAACATAAACATCTCTTTTGCGGAAGCTCTTGCTTACATGCTAAAATTTGCTAAGATGTTCAAGGATCTACTCTCCAACAAGGAAAAATTGGTTGATTTGCCCAACACATCCCTTAATGAAAATTGTTCTGCCGTGTTGCTCAAAACCTTACCTACAAAACTTGGAGATCCGGGGCGCTTTTTGATCCCATGTAATTTTCCCGGGGTGGAAAATTGCATGGCATTGGCGGATCTAGGGGCAAGCATAAATCTCATGCCTTTATCGGTTTGGAAAAAACTCTCTCTTCCCGAGCTCACTCCAACTAGGATGACACTTGAGTTAGCCAACCGTACCATAGCTTACCCGGTAGGTATCGCGGAGGATGTGTTTGTAGGTGTAGATAAGTTTACCTTTCCGGCCGACTTTGTAGTGGTTGATTATGACATGGACCCTAGAGTTCCTTTGATTGTTGGTAGACCGTTTTTTAGAACGGGTCGTACTCTAATAGATGTGGCGGAGGGAGAATTAATCATGAGAGTAGAGGATGAAAAAGTGGTGTTTAAGTTAGGAAAAGTGTGTGATGAGAAAGTGACTAAGAAGTCTAAAGCTTGTAAAACAATTAACATAGTTAATGTACTAGATGAGGTGTGTGATGAGCATTTCCATGACGCTTGCAAGAGTAATAGTGAGGATATGCCCCATGTTGAGACCGTGGCCTCAATTGCTCCCTCCTTAACACCTTTTGGAGAGAGTGATTTCCTATTGGAGGAATTTGAGTCCAACTTTCTTGGTAATGATGATTCTCCCATCAATTGGGAAGAAGACATTCTCACTATCCAAAATTTGCTCAATGAAGATCCCATTCCTTCACGCATTCCACAAGAAGTAACCAATGATGATCCATCCATAGTGAAACCTTCCATAGAGAGTCCACCTCCACTTGAACTTAAGGACCTTCCATCTCACCTAGAGTATGCTTTCTTAGAGGGGAAAGACCAATTACCCGTGATCATTGCTAAATATTTGAAAGAGGATGAGAAAGAGAAACTCATAGAAGTTCTTAAGAAACACAAGCAAGCCATATCATGGAAAATATCCGATATAAGGGGAATTGATCCACATTTTTGTACACACAAAATCCTTATGGAGGATGATTACAAACCAGCTATTCAAAGCCAAAGAAAGGGTTAACCCTAAAATCCATGAGGTCGTTAAAAAGGAAGTTATCAAACTCCTTGATGTGGGCATGATTTACCCTATTTCTGACTCTCCATGGGTTAGCCCCGTACATTGTGTTCCTAAGAAGGGTGGAATCACCGTAGTTCCTAATGAGAACAATGAGCTTATTCCTACGAGACTTGTTACGGGTTGGAGAGTTTGTATTGACTATAGGAAGCTTAATGATGCTACTAGGAAAGATCATTTCCCATTGCCTTTTATGGACCAAATGCTTGAACATCTAGCGGGAAATGAGTACTATTGCTTTCTAGATGGATTGTCGGGTTATTTTCAAATACCCATTGACCCTAAGGATCAAGAAAAGACCACATTCACTTGTCCCTACGGTACATTTGCTTACAAGAGAATGCCTTTTGGCTTGTGTAAAGCACCGGGGACATTTCAAAGGTGTATGATGGCAATCTTCCATGATATGATTGAGCAAACTATGGAAATTTTCATGGATGACTTCTCAGTTTTTGGAGATTTATTTACCTCTTGTCTCTCCCATTTCGAACGTATGCTAAAGAGGTGTGAGGAAACACGTCTTGTTCTTAATTGGGAGAAGTGGCATTTCATGGTTAAAGAGGGGATTGTCTTGGGACATAAGATATCCAACAAAGGTTTAGAAGTGGATTGTGCTAAGATAGATGTGATTGCTAAGCTTCCCCACCCACTACGGTGAAAGGAGTTAGGAGTTTTTGGGTCATGCGGGGTTTTATAGACGTTTCATACAAGATTTCTCTAAGATAGTAAGACCGATGACCCACCTCTTGGAAAAAGAGGCTCCTTTCATTTACAACCAAGAGTGTTTGGATCCTTTTGAGATTATTAAGGAGAAATTGACTAAGGCTCCCGTTTTGGTTTCTCCAAATTAGGAATTGCATTTTGAGCTTATGTGTGACGCTAGTGATTATGCGGTGGGGTCCGTGTTAGGACAAAGAGTGAATAAGCATTTTCAACCTATACACTATGCTAGTAAAACCATGACGGGTGCACAACTTCATTATACTACCACGGAGAAAGAGTTGCTTGCTATAGTTTATGCCTTTGAGAAATTTAGACCTTAGCTTGTGCTATCCAAAACCATAGTGTATACGGATCATTTCGCTCTCAAATATCTCATGACAAAGCAAGATGCTAAGCCTAGGCTTTTGAGATGGGTTTTATTGCTCCAAGAGTTTAAGATAGAGATTCGAGATAAGAAAGGAGCCGAGAATTTAGCGGTGGATCACTTGAGTAGACTTGAGCATCCTTTTCAAGGAGATTTGCCTCATAAGGAAATCAATGAATGCTTTCTGTTGATCCCAAACTTAGATCGATTAGCTTTGTGTATACGAGATTAGATCAAGTAATACACGTAGAGAAACCTTTGTATATGCTTTATGAATCTAAGTGTTATGCGGAATTTAACACTTAAACAAGAACACAAGATGTAAACAAAACTTTCACTTTGATTATGAATGCCGAACTTGCTTACAATGAAAGATGTTTACAAACGAAAACTTATATAAAACTTATATCAAACATTAACCTAAAGGCCTTCTTTTATAGATACAAGAAGCCTTGTACAATAAGCTACGTATCAGCTATTCTAGGTAAAGATAAACATAGAAAATACATTGTCGTTTCTATCCTTACTAGAAGTATTCTAGAATATAATAAACGTGTAGATTATATCTTCCATCAGTGCTTGTCTTCAATGTGTCAACGCTTGACTTTAACTTGTCAACGCTTGAGCTGTCAGCGCTTGCTTTGTTCTTGTCAACGCTTGAATTGTTCTTGTCAGCGCTCAAGTGATCTAGCCTTAATTTATTCCCAACAATCCTCCCCTAAACTTGATATCCACTCTTATGATCAAGTTTCTGAATAAGCATTAAGGACTAGGAGGAGTCTGACAAACCTTCTTATATTGGTAATGAATAAATCTGATCAAATCTTTTGCCACGTCACTTGAATAATCTATTTCCAGCTGAGTGTCCTTCATCTTTTCCAAAACAGCCTTGGATATGAAATACTGAGCATCCACAAGTAGATACTCAGCAAACTTTGTAGAACTCAAATGGTATACACCAGCAGCTGAATATAACCTCCATTGAAGACCACTGAGGTCATCTTCAAGATCCTTCCATATTGCAAGATCTTCCTCTTTTGTCCCACACATTCTTTTGAATGTGGTCCAAAGTTTTATTCCATTAGCTGAAGTTGGTGCTTCAGCCTCATACTTGGTCTCCAGCAACCTCCAAAGGTCCACCAAGTCTTCTCTATCACAACTTGCAAATAAAGATATGAGAGTGGTAAAAGTGTGTACCTCCTTGCCAAATCTGCCAATCTTCCAGAATCCACATTCATCTTCTTCATAGCTCACAATTGGATTCCTGGAATCTAATGGTAACACTTGCACCATATCTGAAGCTTCTAATGGGGAGAGCTTGAGGCTCTTTCTTATAACTGCTTCACTTGGATATAGTGGATCCATATCTTTTGGAAACTCAAATTTAAATCCCTTCTTCACTGGCCTGGGAATCATCATAGCTTTCTTGATTTCCATTTCTTCTGCAAGTTGCTCCTTTCTTTAATCTGAAAGAAGTCTGAGAGTGTTTGCTTCCTGCACTCTCACCCAAATGGGATAAGCCCTATGTTCCAACTCATCAAATGTCAAAGCTTTCAACTTCTGATGTGTCCATCCAACTCCATGACATCTGAGCAACATAAAGTAGAGCTCCCTTCTATCCCTTTTCAACTCTGAGAGAATATTGCTTGCCTTATGCTTCAAAATCACCTTACAATCCTTCTGAACTCTAAGAAGAAGCTCTAAACCCCATATTTGATCTGAAATGGTCAAGTCTGGATTATCCATGCAGCTTTCTTCCCAAGAATTGTACATTTGAACCACCTCTGGCATGTCAAAGTCAACCTGCAATTTTAATTCTCTCAACTTTTCCCTAGCAAGCTCATCACCATACTCAAGCCTTTCTGGTTCTATTATCATCACACTTGAGTCTGAGCTATCACTTTCTTCTTCTGAAGTCACAACAAATGGTGACTTTTCCTTTTCATCTTGTTCCATGATTTGTGCAGCTAGTCTTCTATCAAATTCAACCTAGGCTGCATCCTTTGGAACAATCTCTTCTACCAATTTACCCTTACCCTTATCTGATGGTGCAATAGTTGGTAAGGTAGATGGTAATACCTGAGTAGAAACCTCCTTGATGATAGATGATGACTGGGATACATCACCTTCATGTGCAGGTCTGTCAACGCCCAAATTTCTTCTATCAGCGCCCAAAATACTTCTATCAGCGTCCAAATTTGTCTTGTCAACGCTCAAATATTTTCCCTCAGCGCCTTGTGTAACCTCTCTCAATATAGCTGTAAATGACAAATTTAGGTTGGTGGGAGAGATTAAGGACGTATCAAAACCTGTTTGTTCCTTCAAAGTTGTAAGGGCCTCAGCAACATCCATTGATTGACCATCTTGACTGCCCTTATCACTCAGATTTCTTTGATCTTCCTCCCCTTTGGAAGACTCCTCCATACCCCTTCTAACACGATCACTTTACAAAACAACAATCCTCTCCCTCAATTGCTTGAGTTCAAGGCCTTGTGAGCTGACAATTTATACTAAGTCTGCATTTTGCTTTTGCAAGCTAATGCAGACTGCCGTCAATTCCATAAGAGTCATTGGTTCCAGTCTGCCCTCTTCTAAAATGGGGATTTGACCTCCCAAGTCAGATTCATTGGGCAAGGATGAGGACTTAATGATGGTGGGACTGCCTTGGCCAGCTTCTAAGCCAGAACCAATAGTCCCAGCCTCATCCAGGTCACCAGCCACACTTGTGGTGGTGGTTCTCTCTGCTACATGGCTAGGACCACCATAGGAGAACACTCCAGTAGTCCTTTGGTGTTTCATCAACCTATATTCAGGTGGTGTGGAAGATGGTGTGGAAGAATGGGTGGATGTGGGTTGGTTAAGGGGTGTTTGTGATTGTGAAGGTTGTGTGTCAGCGTTGGAAATAGGCACATCAACGCCAAAATTTGATGTCTCAGCGTCAAAGTGTTCTTGGTCAATTTGCATTTGTTCAGGTGAGGGTAAAGGTTCAGGAATGGGTTCAAGTTGTGGTTGAGGGTCAATTTGAGGTTGGGGGTCTGGTTGAGGTTGTGCTGCTGCAATAACAGCAAGCATGGATGGGGTTAAAGGTAAGTCTCTATGGGGTGGTAAATCCATCTTCATAAAAATAGCTTTCTTTTGCTCAGGGATCTTATAAAAATCATTGTGATCCCTTGAGCAGTAACCTTGATCATCAAAAATCATTTGCAGAAAACGGGGATAAGCTAAAGTCATTTTTGTCCCCTTGTTTTTACACATCCCCTCAAAAATCATTTTAGAATAGTTATATTTTTGCCCTGTTGCAATGCACACAATAGCACTAGCAATGGATCTATTGATCTCATTGTGTGCAGTACATTTGGGACTCAAACATTGAAGGAGGACGTGTATGAGGTACTTCCAGGCTGGGGGAAATTCCTGCTTATGATACTTATTAAGAGTACCTTCATCAGGAAAGGGATATCCCAAAGCCCTAAGCCCTTGTTCTATTTCATTTATGGGAAGGGTGACCATACCATCAACATCATCAAGATGCAAGGCTTGGCGTACCAAAGCCTCAGTAACCACCCAAGACCTCCCATGAACAATAGAAGTTAATGTGGTCACTCCATTAACTGTTGAGGAACTGACAGTGTTCCAAAACTGCTTAATGTGTGTGACTAGAATGAGTGGTGCATGAGAAAGAGCATACCTTAGTGGGGATGCGTTCAAATACGCCACCATTTATGTGTATTGAGGAAACAGATCATTATCAGCGTCAAGATAAGCAATCATGTTGTGTTGTGATCTGAAACCCAATTCCAATTCTGCTGAGTTAAACTTTGGTGCCATTGATGAAAGCTGTTAATTTTAAGTGTAGAAGATGAAGTTGATAAGAGAAAAGTGTTAGACAAGAATTATAGATACCCTGTTTAAAAGAGGAGCCAAATTTATAGGAGAGAAAGAATGCATGTGATTGGCCCAAAAATAGGCAAAGATTTTCAAAAATCAATCATGAAAATATCGAAAAATGTATAAGTTATCTCATGCATTAAATGAAAGTAACAACTCCTAAAATTACGGCTTGAAAATATGTCAAAAAGTAACAACTGGGTAGGACCCATTGAGTGTCAACGGTCAAAAATAACCTATCAACGCCCAACGGCTATAATCTTGTCAACGTTCGCCTAAAGCCATGTCAGCGTCCAATTTGGTCACAACAACGCTTGGAAAAATCTTGTCAGCGTCCAAAAATAAAAATATTTCAAAAAGTGAAAAATGACCTTAACAAGTAATTTATCCTAGAGAAGATAACCAAAAGCTGATAATTATCATAGGGTGGCAAGCACTGTCCAGTTATGCACACTTGCATAAGTAAGATAGACATAACAGTCCTCTAGTGTCCCTTGCTAACCAAAATTCTTAACAACAAAGTTACCTTATAAAATCCTTGTTACTCCCAGGTAAATCCCATATCAAAATCATTCCCAAGTCTCCCAACAGACCACAACCAATTCTAGGCCAAAAATGTCTTGGCAGCATGCAAAGTTGATATACTATGCATGCTACAGTGCCTCATGATTTAGTAAAACTAACTCATACTCACCTGTGGACACAATCTAGAATTGTGATAAGAGTATCATATGGATACCCAAACATCCTAAAGGTTCCTAAAACCTCCCCGTAAACTATGATACAAAAAGTTTGCTAAAATCATGTATGAACATAAAAACTTATGTCAAGATAGGAATGAAACATTCCAACCATCATCCATAAATAAAAACTTGTCCACATGCTTCTCCATTGATCCATAAGCAACTCTGTATCCAATGGTATACTGCTAACACCATCTGTACATTTAGATTGAAAACCATAAAACTAACATTGTTGCTGACAACGCCCCGATAACAGATGACAGCGTTGAGGGAAACTTTGTCAGCATTAGACAATTATATTGCTGACAACGTTGCAAAAACACTTATCAGTGTTCAAGCAACCTTTGTCAGTGTTAGAAAAATATTGTGGAAAATCTAAATCATCAATAAGACCAATAATAATAATGCATCATCCTGTACATACTTTTACAAAAAGAATCCAAAACACATATTATGTGAGATTAACCATTCCAATACTTGTTACCAAGTATTGAAATCTCCCAGCATCAAAAGGTTTAGTTAATAAATCTGACACATTTTCCTCAGTGTCAACCCTATCTGGTTGTATTAAACCTTTTTCAAAGCAATCTCTTATAAAATGGTGTCTAATTTCTATGTGTTTAGTTTTAGAATGATGTACAGGATTCTTAATGATGCATAACGTACTATTATTGTCAACAAATATCTTAGTATGCATGAAATTATACCCATAGTCCAACAGCTGGTTCTGAATCCACAACACTTGACCACAACATGCTGCTGCAGCCACATACTCTACTTCAGTTGTAGAATTAGCCACCACTGTTTGTTTCTTGCATTGCCAAGATATTAACCTACTCCCAAGAAACTGACATCCACCAGTTGTGGATTTCCTATCAAACTTATCACCTCCATAATCACTATCTGAATATGCAATCAGCTCAAATGGTGAATCCTTTGGGTACCACAAACCAAGATTAGGATAGCATCTTAGGTACCTAAAGATCCTCTTCACAGCATAAAGGTGACATTCTTTGGGAGTCACTTGATGGCGTGCACAAGCACACACAGCAAACATAATGTCAGGTCTGGAGGCAGTAAGATACATCAAGGATCCAATCATGGATCTATAGTGTCTGACATCAACATCTTTCCCATCTCCAATCTTTCCCCAAGGGTGTTCTCTATCCATAGGAGTAGTAGCCCTCTTTTCATGTGGAGAAAAGCCAAACTTCTTCAAGATCTCAGCAACATATTTGTCCTGGGAGATGAAGATACCATCCTCTTTCTGTTGAACTTGTAAACCAAGAAAGAAGTTCATCTCCCCCATAGCACTCATCTTGAATTTGTCTGTCATAAGATTGGAGAAATCCTCACACATCTTTGGATCAGTAGACCCAAAAATGATATCATCAACATAGACCTGCACAAGCAACACATCTTTGCCTTTCTTCTTTGTAAATAGTGTCTGATCTATGGTGCCCCTCTTGAATCCATTGTCCACCAAATAGGTAGACAGAGTACCATACCATGCTCTAGGGGCTTGATGAAGGCCATACATAGCCTTTTTGACTCTATACACTTTATCTGGATGCTCTGGATCCTCAAAACCAGGAGGTTGCATTACATATACTTCCTCAACAATGGTGCCATACAAGAAAGCACTCTTGACATCCATTTGATAGATTGTGAAGCCCATGAAGGAAGCATAGGCTAGAAAAATCCTAATAGATTCAATCCTTGCAACTGGTGCAAAGACCTCCTCATAGTCTATCCCCTCCTCTTGTGTATAACCTTGAGCCACTAACCTTGCCTTGTTTCTGACCACAATACCTCTTTCATCTCTTTTGTTCCTGAGAACCCATCTTGTCCCTATAGGTCTGACATATCTAGGATAATCAACCAGCTCCCAAACATCCTGAATAGCAAATTGGTGAAGCTCATCCTGCATTGCTTCCACCCAACTTGGTTCTTTGAGAGCATCAAATATTTTCTTGGGTTCTTCTTGTGACAGAAAACATGCAAACAAACATGCTTGCACAAGAGGGGTATCAACCTTCTTGTGTATATTGGCAATAAACCCACCAAGACATTGATGAGATCTTCTAGTCTGAACTAGAGTCATAATATCACCAATGATCTGAGATGTGGGGTGATTCTTCATTGTGGAAGTAAGAACCCCTCCTTCAAAAAGTCTGGTGTCCTCAACCTCACGCTCCATATTGCCAATATCTTCTTCATCAGACTCTCTTTGATCAACATGAACCTCTTCATGAACATTGGAAGGTCCACCTTGTTCAAAACTGGAAGAGAAAAGATGCCCATAAGTGTTGTCAACGTTTGAATCTTGGTTGTCAGCGTCTGGGCTAACAGCGCTTGAAATGTTGTTGTCAACGTCTGAGCTATCAACGTCTGAATTGGTCTTGTCAGCGCTAGATTTGCCTTTGTCAGCGCCTGAAGAACCATGCATGTTTGTATCTGGTGGTATTTGTAAACCACCATTATCTTGTCCAGCAGCAACAGCAGCAACAAAAGCATCTGTCCAAATGGGAATTGTGACATATTCAAATGTAGGAGATGCCTTTTCTGCTTGTGATCCAACCTTCTCATGAACCTGTGTACCTGAAACATTTACAACTTGTTCTTCCACAACATTTGAAGTTACCTTCACAATGTCTGGATTAGTGACATGCATATAATTTAAAGTTCTAGATAAGGGTTCCAAATCAAACAACCAATTAGGACCACTTTCAGGATCACTAGGTTTATTCTCCAAGAACCTAACATGTACTCTCTCAACTATACGTTGTCCTCTTTAAGATAAACCCTATAACCCTTGCTCTGGACTGAATACCCCATGAAGTAACCCTCATCACCTTTTGCACTAAATTTCCCTAAGGCATCACTAGTATCTAATACTACTATATGACATCCAAAAGGTCTGAGAAAACCAATATTAGGTTTTCTTCCCCAAAGTAACTCATAAGGTGTTTTGTTCTGAATTTTGTTAACCAATGCTCGATTTTGCACATAACATGCTGTATTAACAGCCTCAGCCCAAAAGGCTATTGGAAAGTGAGCATCAGCCAACATTGTTCTGGCTGCTTCAATTAGGGTTCTATTTTTCCTCTCAACAACCCCATTTTGTTGTGGGGTTCTAGCAATGCTAAATTGCCTAGTAATTCCTTTCCTGGCACAGAAATCATCTAGCTTCTTGTTCCTAAATTCTCCACCATTATCACTCCTAAGCATTTTAACCTCATTGCCAGACCTTTTCTCAATCTGAGTGATAAAATCAATAAGAACATCAGCTGTGTCACTCTTCATGGCTAGAAAGAATGTCCAAGTAAACCTAGAAAAGTCATCTGTGACAACAAAGCAATATGACCTGCCATTCAAACTTTCTATATTAGTTGGACCAAAGAGGTCCATGTGAAGCATATGAAGAGGTCTGGAACTAGTATGCACCTGTTTGGACTTGAATGAGACCTTGTGCTGCTTGCCTTTAAGACATGCAACACAAGAGTGGTCATTGTGGAAGGCCTTCTCAGGCAAACCATCAACTAAATCAAGCCTCACAAGTCTATTTATATTTTTAAAATTTATGTGCCCTAGTCTCCTGTGCCACAAATTACTCTCATCTACTGAGGCCTTAGCATAAAAACAAGACATATTTGTATTCATTTTAATCCCATTTAAATTCACATTATATATGTCCTTATGCCTAGGTGTTCTACACTCAATGTATTTCTCATCAGGGATCTTAAAATCCTTGCTTAATACCAAACACTCAGTATCAGTGAAAAGAACTTTATTTTTGTTATCACATACTTGTGATACACTAAACAGATTATAATCAAGTTCTTTTACCAGGAAGACGTTCTCAAAACACATATTATTGGTGAGAAGGGTTCCTTTGCCTGTGATAGTTCCATATCCTCCTTCAAAGTAAACCTTGTCACCATCTTTAATAGGGGTGAAATTCGTCAGATAGTCTTCCTTCCCTGTCATGTGCCTTGAGCATCCACTATCCTAATATCCATAATCATTGATCTGTCTTTGAATGCCCTGCACATAAAGAAAACAAATTAGTTTTCTTTGGGAACCCAAGTCTCAAAAGACTTGGATTCATCTGGTTGTTCAATAAGAACAGACTTAGTTCTCACAACAACCCCATTCTCATCCTTTTAGGATGAAATACCCAGTTAACCCCAATAGGTTTTGTAATGACCTTTGAAATGTAATTAAATATATTGCAAGTCATTGAAATCCCATTGTCATTAGGGTTTTGATCTTTCTTGGGTCTCCATGTTAAGCTTGAAGAAGCTTTAGACCCCTTACCTTGTGGCTGCAAATATTTAGGTCTTGTCACGTTTCTGTCAGCGTTAGAATTTGTCTTGTCAACGCTGAAATTACCCTTGTCAGCGTTGAACCTAGGGTTTGCTACAGGAACCCATTGCCTATTTGACCAGGTGTTTGTCTTTTGAAAAGGTCTTTGTCCATGAGTGTTAGACCTTCTAGAAAAGAATGGGGCAGGTCTAATCACTTGTGGACTTTGCTGCACACAAGGTTTGGGTCTGACAACGTTTGAATTCCTAACAACGTTGACTTTCTTCCTATCAGCGCTGAAATTGTTCCTGTCAGCGCTGGCTTTGGGAGCATTGACACACTTGTATGCCAAATGTGAAAAGCTACCACAAGTGTAACAGGCTTTCTTAGACACAACCTTAGGTCTAGAAGAGAAGAAACCTGTTCCATGATTGCTAACTTGGCTCTTGGGTGACCTATTATTCCTATACATCTCTGCATATTTAATGGTAGGTCTTCTAACAGTGTTTGAGCCTAGGTCAACAGCTTTACCAGTGATTGGATGAGTAACCTTAATGGGTGGTGATTCATTGGGACTTTCACATAGCAAACCTCCCTTAACAAATAAAGTAGGGTTAGCTTTCTTCCACTCATTTAGGTCAGTCAATTTTTGTTGATACTCTTCAACTGGAGTGACAACTCTTGGTGGAGGAATGAATTCCTCCTCTTGGCATTCTGGTATACCAGTCCAAGACAAGTCCTTTCTAAGGACACCATAGAAGTCACCAGCTGGTGGTGGAACCAGAGAGTAATCATTCATCCCAATCCCAGTCATGTCCTTAGGATCCCTTTGTTTGGCTACACAGTCTCCTAGGGTTTGGGTGGCTCTATCAAATCTTTGAATCTTGAGGTCAACATTATCTTTATTCTTGATGGCCTCATCTAACTTAGCTTGTAGATCTCTATTAACCTTTGTCATGATGTTTCTAACATCCATACTACCCTCTAGCTCATGTTTTAAGATATTGATCTTATCTTTTAAGTCAAATTCCATTTTCTTATATTTAGAAACGGTTTTCTCAGTTTCAGTAAGAGCTAGTTGGTAATTAGACAATTTCACCTTTCAGTACTCATATCATCTTTTAGTTTTAACACCTCTTTGTTAAGTCTTTCAGTGTTTAACCTACAAACTTTGCTACAAAAAGCATCATCATATACCTCATTATCAGATGAAGAGGAGGAGTGTGCCATGAGAGCATATTCAACATGCTCTTCTTCTTCAATATCAGCAACCAAAGCTTTATCCTCTTCAACATCCTTAGTCGGATAGCTCCAATCCCATCCTGTACCATCAATTCCTTGAACTGCAACCATGGCTTTGGAATCCTGAGCTTTAACAACCTGACTTGAGGGTATACCAGCATCAAATCTTCTAGGAGATCTGCATTCCCTCATGAAGTGCCCCATACGATGACAGTTGTAGCATTCCACTTTGGATTTATCAAATCCAGCTGTGTCTTTAGCATTGAAGGTCATCTTCTTTTTGAACCTTCTGTTCCACCTATTTGCTCTTATACTAGCAAGAGCCATGTTCCACTTGATGTCCATCTCTGCCAAGTGCTCATCACTTATCTGCTCAAGGTCCTCATATGTAATCACTGAACCATTGGGCAGAGAGGCAATGTAAGCACAAACAGTATCCAAATCCAAACCAGCAGGTTTAACTCTTGGGGAGTCATTCTTGAATGTGTCAGCGTCTGAAAAAGAGACATTGACAGGACTTGTTCCAGCGCTGACATATGATGATCCAGTAACTAGATGCATATAAGAGTCCTTCTGGTTGAATTGACCTTCACTATGAGAGAAGAAGGCCATGTTGTTGGTGGTAGATTTGCTTCCATGCTCTGAAAGAGTTTCATCTTCCAACAGTCTTAGTTTGTTGTAGATGTCATCAAATGAGGAGCTCTTGTAAGTATTGTTGGCAAGAATAGATCTTGCCTCAATCTTCCATGCCTCACCAAGACTTTTAAGAAAGGTAGCATTGGTGTCAACATCACCAACTTGTGTCCCCATGAAGGACAACTTGCTTGTGATGTCAAGCAATCTGCTTCTCACACTACTCAGTTTCTCATTGGGTTGAGCTTTGAAGACAGCATAATCATGTAGAAGTTGCTTTTTCTTTTCTTCCTTAGTGTCTGCATTGCCACCATATGCAACTTCAAGTGCTTCCCAAAGATCCTTAGCAGATTCATAGCCTCTATATTTGTGCTGGTTTTCTTGTCCCAAAGAGACTTTCAGAATATTTAGGGCTTTCATGTCAACCCTTTTCTTTGCAATATCTTCAGCACTTACAGCTCTACCATCTCCAGGTTTTTGTTTCTTATCCTCTTCAGGGCATCCTTCAACAGCTGTTCTTTGACTAATAGCATCAAGAATCTTTTGAGCCTTATTGAATGAGTTTCCATATTCAATAATCTCCCAGAGTGTGTAATCATAGATCCCCAGATATTGTTCAAAGTTGAACTTCCATAAGTCAAAGTTGGTTGCATCAAGCATGGGAATCTTGATGTTTGGTAAGGCTGAGGAGGAGGAGGTTATTGCTTCAGACATGATGTTGTTAGGGTTTTGGTGTTTTAGGGTTTCTGAGAAAATTAGGGTTTTGGTGTTCGTGTATGGTGTTCTTTAAAGATCAAAAGTTCCTCAACAAGCTCTGATACCACTTGTTGATCCCAAACTTAGATCGATTAGCTTTGTGTATACGAGATTAGATCAAGTAATACACGTAGAGAAACCTTTGTATATGCTTTATGAATCTAAGTGTTACGCGGAATTTAACACTTAAACAAGAACACAAGATGTAAACAAAACTTTCACTTTGATTATGAATGTCGAACTTGCTTACAATGAAAGATGTTTACAAACGAAAACTTATATAAAACTTATATCAAACATTAACCTAAAGGCCTTCTTTTATAGATACAAGAAGCCTTGTACAATAAGCTACGTATCAGCTATTCTAGGTAAAGATAAACATAGAAAATACATTGTCGTTTCTATCCTTACTAGAAGTATTCTAGAATATAATAAACGTGTAGATTATATCTTCCATCAGTGCTTGTCTTCAATGTGTCAACGCTTGACTTTAACTTGTCAACGCTTGAGCTGTCAGCGCTTGCTTTGTTCTTGTCAACGCTTGAATTGTTCTTGTCAGCGCTCAAGTGATCTGGCCTTAATTTATTCCCAACACTTTCCATTAGAGGAGCTCATGTCTATCTCTTCTCAAGAGGATGCCACCCCTTGGTTTGCGGATATTGCAAACTATCTTGTGGGGGATGTGCTAATAGAGGGTCTCACTTCCCAACAAAAGAAGAATTTTCTTAAGGAAGTGAAGTATTACTTTTGGGATGATCCTTACCTCTTTAGGCAATGTACGGACCAAATCATTAGACGGTGTGTAGATGGGCCCAAGGCATTTAAGATTTTAGAAGCTTGTCATAAGGGACCTACGGGTGGACATTTTGGGCCCAACTATACCGCTAAGAAAGTCTTTGATTCGGGTTACTATTGGCCTTCCATATACAAAGATGCCCAATAGATGGTGAAATTTTGTGATGTATGTCAAAGATAAAGAAAAATTACTCGACGTGATGAGATGCCACAAAACTTCATTCAAGAGTGTGAGATTTTTGATGTGTGGGGAATAGATTTCATGGGACCTTTTCCATCTTCCAAGGGAAATAAGTACATACTCGTAGCGGTGGATTATGTGTCAAAGTGGGTTGAGGCCGAAGCCTTACCTACTAATGATGTGACAATCTAACATTTTCAGGTAGAGAATTATTTTCTCGTATAATATTTTGAAACTTATTTTTTTGTGTTGGTTGATGAACTCACAATTTACGGATTTAAATTTGGGCTTACGTGCATAATTTAGTGTCCTTTACGATTAAACCGGAAACCTTAGGATTACGTATTTACGTTTTTGAACTCCGTTTTTGATGAGACAATTTTAATTGGATTCATTTTGTGCCGTTGATTCATAATTTATAAAAATGTTTTTCGTGAAACGACCCGAGGGCACGCAAATCGAGGAAACTAGAATCAAGGAATACCCGTAAATTAGTAAGGTGGGACAAAATAATTTATCCCACCTCACTAAACATGGGACGACCCAAACATGACACCACATCAAAGATGTGGCATCATGTAAACATTAAGCTAACAAGTGTAAGTTAGCCTTACACTTAAGCTACCACTAACTCAAAAACCATCAACCTTCACACATACCACCATTCTCTCATGCAAAACCAACTAAAAACTCTCTCAACATCACCACCATTGCCGTCCTACTTCAAAGAACAAACACCCCTTTTGATCTTTTCTAGCCACAAAATACTTGTTGTCTAGCTATATCATGGAGTTACCTTGAAGCCTTGATCACTTGGTGGCCATTTTAACAACAAAGGAGGTGATTTGCTTGTGTCCTAGGGCTGATTTCTCAACTTACTTTCTTGGTGTTTGATGATCTTGGGGTTACATTTGGTGTTCATCAAGTTCTTGTCTTCCAAAAACAAGATATACTCTTGGTTGGTAAAGAAGATCATCCTCTCCATTTTATCTTGTTATTTTTGTAAAGATCAAATGTATTTTCTTTCTTGTTGTATATGTATATGATGAATATATGATGATAAAAATGTTGTGTGGGGATCAAGTGTTGATAAAAAAGGTTAATAACTATAAGAAATAAGGCTAAAATCATGATTATTTAGTTGGCTGTATAAAAACAGTATATAACTAAAACTTGAACTGATAAACTTGCATGGTATGATCCATTTACAATAAGTATAATATGTTATACACATGTGAGAGTTGGCCATGCAATAGAATCATTATAATGAGTGAGATATGATCAAAACAAGATGAGTATGCAAATCTGAATAAGCTGTTTTGTAGGGACTGTTAAGCATAAATAAACTTAAAATGAGCAGTAGCTATAACTAAGTTAAATGTAGCACATAATATGAAGATCATGCCATCCGAACATGAGCTTCTAATTCATTATAGAACTCTAGATATGATAAAAATCATGAAAATAAAAATAAAAATCAGATTTTGAGAATTAATGTTTATTATTATTATATAAGCACTCAAATTTTATTGTATAAAATGTAAAATAAAAACCCACTAACTTATGAAACTTATTTATATAAATATGTAAAAGGTTAAATAAATGGATAAATTATATAAATGGTAGTGGAATAATACTTATAAGTAATAAAAACTATAAACTTGATTTTTACGACTTTTTCGGCTATTACCGTAAAATTAACGTTTTTCGCCAATTAAAACTTAGACGATCAAACCCGTCTAATATAAAGTTTTTAAAAGTCATATACTGATATATAAGTAACTAATACAAGTAAAAACCGATAAAACCCGAACTATAGGACATACGGACATTAACGAGCTAACTAAGCATATTGGACTAATAATTGGACTAAATAAGATAAATACTTATAAAAAGAACTTATTGGGCTTAACCCATTAGGGCCCAACATGGAAAGTATATACACTGATAATATAGGTATAAAATGGATTAAAACAAGTTAAAGAACTTATACTAAGCTTATTGGACTTAAAATAGGTAAATAGGTAAGACTAGTAAACTAGCAAAAAGTTACCAAAACGTAAACACTAAAATAAGTAAACAAGGACATATAAACCCACTTGATCATCATCATATGTACAAAATCATCATATGTATATTGTTATTTTGATAAAAGTCATTGGACAAGAGTCTAAGACCGATTATTATTTATATAGGTTTCCGTGACCGAAGCACGCCCGTAGCCGATAATCCGCCTTTCATTATCAACGTGAGTTCATAGCCTCGCACTCTTTTAAATGTTTTATAAAATGATTTGTAAACCCGCGAGGGAGATAACATGCTAGATTTTGATAAAAATATAACACAAGTAGTCCCGATGGTATGCTTAATGATATAGACCCGAATGATGCTATGACCCTATAAACGAGACAAAAAGGATTATTAGTAGTTAGGTTATGTCACTTAAAGTCCCATTAGCATGAATTGTGAACTACCGGTATTTGGTAGACGCTTATGCATATGATAGTACTATTTGGGGACGATCACCCCAGTTCGCGCCTTGACGGTTGATCCCCGTCGTACCACATTGATTGGTAAGCGAATTTATGTATGAGAAGATTACATAGCGTGATTTTTGTGACGACACGCTAACTTAGATGTGCAAATTGTTTGTCGGGTTCGCGGCCCGTTGTTTTCACAGTAAGGTAACAATGTCATGCGGCTAATAATAATCCATAATGTATCCTATATACAAAACGATAACGACGCTAATAACGATAATAATATTACCTATAATGGTAGTAATGAGGCTACGGTCTCATGGAACGGTTTAAGATGTATGCTTGATTTATATATTGCCTGACTAGCAATACGAGGACTTACTTCCGATATTATACTTGTGTTCTGATTTCAACGATTGTTTTATATAATGGTTTTATTAAACTCTATGAATTCACTCGGCATTCGCTGATATGATTTTTGCATGTTTTTATCTCAGGTGCTTGAAGGTAATCAGGATGGAGATCGACTCTGATGGCCCACATAATATTAAAAATGTTCATTCGATCTATGTTTTGTAAACTAAATGACCTGTATAATTTGGGACCTGTTGTACACTTTAAAACTTTTTATCGAATGAATGTATGTTGAACCTTGTACAACCATTTTTATGTGTTGTCTATGATTGGAGTTATTGTGCTATCCCGTAACACTCTGAAAGACCCTTCCGCTGTACCGATACGAAAAATGAGAGTGTTACAGTTTGGTACCAGAGCTCTCGTTATAGAGAACAAAAGATTTTAAAAACCAAGGTTTTGAACAAAACTTTTCAAAATCTTTTGACAATGAACATTTGAGAAAATATTTGAAAAATCTTTTGACTATAACGGTGCCAGAGATCTCCGACGTTACCAACAAGCCCTATTGAGAAGATATATATTTTGATATATAATTTAATTTATATATATGTATATATCGTGGTTTCATTATGTAATTGTTTAACTAGTATGTTATCCTAATACGAGATATATATATAAATGCAGATTGTCATGGCTGACCCTAATATTCCTGTAGAAAACCATGCTATTCCCGAACCTAATGTAGATTATGATCCTTATTTAGACTTAGTAGATTATGATATGGATGATGAGGAGGAACCATTTGAGGATCCCGAGCCCGAGTTAGGACTAGGAGATCAGATTGCCCCTCAGGATGACTTGGTAGAGAATGAGATTGAGAATGTTGATATAGAGAATGATGATGAGATTGGGTTAGATAATTTAGATGATGAGATTGACGACGAGGATGTCGAGGAGGATGTAGGTATAGATGTTGAGGTCGATGATGATGAGGAAGCCGAGCTTATTTACCCTTATGATGTTCCAGAGGGCGAGCCTTTACCCCCACCAGTTTATTTGTCTGATTCTGAGGTTGAGCTACCTAGGGATGAATGTCTGAATCGTCTGAATCTGATTCTGAATCAGAGGAGGATGAGGATGATGATGCACCTGATGGTACCGATGGTATTGCTACTCGTAGACGTGTGACAGGAGAGTCGTCTAGTGCTCGAGAGGCTACTCATATTGATGGTCTTGCGCCATGGGCCTTGAGACGTGATCTAGATGCTTCCCGTGTTAAGAGTAGTATGACAAAGATTGGATTAGGTGTTGTTCAGACTCATGTTGCTTATTTAGAGTCGAAGACCAAGGTTGGCGAGAAAGAGCGGGAATTGCTTAGTTTGGATTTGACTGATGTAGAACGTGGTTTGAATGAGGCTTTTAGGAGGTTATCAGTGTTGGAAAGTGGTGAGTTTGCTGAGATGAAGAGAAAGGTGAATTCTATGGAGATTCAGTTGAGTATACCTCGTGCGATGCGTGAGAAAGCTGAGAAGGAGTTGAATATATCCGTGGGATGGAATAGTAGATTTTATGCTGACATGGTTGAAGGAGGAGTGATCCGTAAGCGCCCAACTGAAGATGTGTCTAGTGATCGTCTGACAAAGATACAGAAGACGATGGATGATGGACCATCTGGTGGTTCTCAGTAGACCAGTCTGTATTTAGTAGTGACCTTTGTATCTTTTGTACTTTGTAGCTTTGACTGAACCGACTTGTTAGTAGTAGACTTGGCACGAATTTTGAGTGTATATAGTGCTAGAACTTTGATATGGAATGCAACTAAGACAATACTTATGTTTCAAATCGAATGAAATATGTATCTTGTCTTGAATTCCATATTGTGCCTTATTTGTATCTTGATTATGAATTCAATCCATATTATATGAATCCTTGTTGGGTGAATGCTTAATACTTTGAAATTGTGAAATTATAGAACTTGCCGCCCAAGAAGGCTGTGACTGAGGATGATGTACGTAGGATTATTACGGAGCAAGTTACCGCATCTATGACTGAATTTATGGCAAATGCTAGAAATGGAGCTGGCGGTAGTGGAGCTGGCGGTAGTGGAGCTGGCGGTAGTGGAATTGGCGGTACTAATGTGAATGTGAATGCTAATAATGTGAATGCTAATGCTGGAGGAAATGTAGGAGGACTTGGAGCTAATGCACCTGAAGTTGGTGGCTGTACTTATGTGACGTTCATGAAGTGTGAACCTCTACCTTTTAATGGAACTGAAGGTGCTGTAGGACTAAGCCAGTGGATTGAGAAGATTGAGTCGGTGTTTCGGATTAGTAAGTGTAAGGAGGAAGATAAGGTGACTTTTGCTATGGCTACTCTTAAAGGTCGTGCGTTGACTTGGTGGAACGGGAGAATTGCTTTCATGGGTCTTGATGCTGCTAATGCTACTCCTTTGGCTGAAATTAAGAAGTGGATGACTTTGGAGTTTTGTCCTCGTAGTGTGATTATTAGGTTAGAACAAGAGTTGATTCATTTGCGAATGAAAGGTGTGGACATTGATAGTTATACGAACCGATTCCATGAGTTGGCCTTGCTATGTCCTCGATTGGTTGAACCCGAAGAGATCCGAATTGAGCAATATATTAAAGGGTTGACCAGGAATATCCGGGGGGACGTGACATCATCTAAACCACTGACCATTGATGATGCTGTTCGAATGGCTTACCAACTCATTGGACAGATAATTCAGGATAGCGAAGATGAAGCCCGTGTTGGTGAGAAAAGAAAGGGAGACGGTGATCGTATAGATAGAGGTGATAATAGGAAGAATTTCAATCGCCGTCAGAACTGTAGAAAGGGGAATGCAAATGCTCTTACCAACAATACACCACGCAACGATGATAGATGTCCTAAGTGTGGCAACAAGAGGCATGCCGGTGACTGCTGGAAGTGCCGAAATTGCAGAAAGCTTGGACACAAGGTTGAAAGGTGTAAGAAGGGAACCATTTGCTTCAACTGTAATGAAGAAGGTCATAGGAAATCGGAATGCCCGAAGTTGAAAGCGATTGTACCTGGAAGAAACCCCCAGGGTGGTATCTATCAACTTGGAACAATTGAGGTGAAGAAAGAGGATCCGAATGTCGTTACCGGTACATTTTTACTCAACAATCATTATGCTGTTGCTTTATTTGATTCGGGTGCTGATAGGAGCTTTGTATCCACTAAATTTAGTGCCCTTATTGACATTGAACCTGTTGAGATAAATACTAGTTACGAGGTGGAATTGTCTAATGGTAAATTAGTGAAAACTAATAAGCTATTAGAAGGATGCTCTCTAAATCTCTTAAACTATTCCTTTCCGATTGATTTGATGTTGATAGAATTAGGTAGTTTTGATATTATTATTGGTATGGATTGGTTGTCGTTGAATAATGCTACTATTTTATGTGGAGAGAAGAAAGTTAAGATTCCTCTTAGGAATAGGACGTTAGTAATTGATGGTAATCGAGGTGAATCCCGTTTGAAAATCGTTTCATGTATTAAAGTCCAAAAGTACATCAGGAACGGTTGTGAGTTATTCTTAGCTCAAGTGACCGGGAATGAGTCTAGGGAGAAACGATTGGAAGATGTACCTATTATTTGTGAATTTCTTGAGGTATTTCCTAAAGATTTACCCGGACTTCCACCGATAAGGCAAGTAGAGTTTCGAATCGATTTAATTCCTGGTGCTGCACCGGTGGCACGTGCGCCTTACCGATTAGCCCCTTCTGAATTAAAGGAGTTATCTGAGCAACTTAAGGAGTTGTCTGATAAAGGTTTTATTCGACCGAGCTCGTCGCTTTGGGGAGCTCCAGTCTTGTTCGTTAAGAAGAAGGATGGATCTTTTCGTATGTGCATTGATTATAGGGAACTGAATAAGTTGACAATTAAAAATCGATATCCTTTACCTAGGATTGATGATTTGTTTGATCAACTACAAGGATCTAGTGTGTATTCTAAGATAGATTTGCGGCCAGGATATCACCAACTTCGCGTCCGTGAAGAAGATATTCCTATAACTGCATTTAGAACTCCTTATGGACACTATGAATTTCAAGTAATGCCATTTGGGTTAACTAACGCACCTGCGGTTTTCATGGATTTAATGAATCGAGTGTGCAAGCCCTACTTGGATAAATTTATGATTGTGTTTATCGACGATATTCTGATCTATTCTAAGAATGAAGATGAGCATAGAGAACATTTAAGGATTGTTTTGAATTTGTTGAAGGATGAAAGGTTGTATGCTAAGTTTTTGAAATGTGATTTCTGGTTAGATTCTGTGCAATTTCTTGGTCATGTGATTAACAAAGATGGAATTCATGTTGATCCTGCAAAGGTTGAAGCCATTAAGAATTGGTCTGCACCGACAACGCCAAGGAAAGTGCGACAGTTCTTAGGATTGGCTGGCTATTATAGGCGATTCATTAAAGAATTTTCTTTGATAGCTGAACCATTGAATAAGCTTACCCAGAAGAATAAACCTTTCGTTTGGGGAAGTGATGAAGATGGAGCATTTCAGACATTGAAGCAAAAATTATGTAGTGTGCCAATCTTATCATTACCCGACGGGAGTGAAGATTTTGTGGTGTATTCTGATGCATCTCTTAGAGGCTATGGAGCTGTTTTGATGCAGAGGGAGAAAGTGATAGCTTATGCTTCTAGGCAATTAAGGAAGAGTGAGGAGAATTATACTACTCATGATATTGAGTTAGGAGCTGTAGTCTTTGCTCTTAGGTTGTGGAGACATTATCTGTATGGCACCAAGTGTACGGTATTCACCGATCATAAAAGCCTACAGTATATTCTCGATCAGAAGGAATTAAACATGATGCAACGAAGATGGATAGAGTTGTTAAGTGATTATGATTGTGATATAAAATATCACCCAGGAAAAGCCAATGTTGTTGCCGATGCGTTAAGTAGGAAAGATAGAGAGCCTATCAGGGTGCGTTCTCTAGTCTTGACTGTGCACAATAATTTGCCTGAGAAAATTAGAAATGCGCAAATAGAAGCTTGTAAGAAGGAAAATTTTGTTAATGAAGGGTTACGAGGAGAAGGAGATCCTTTAGAGGTTAGAGAGCTGATGGAGTGAAATGCTTAAGAGGTCGTATGCGGATACCTAAGTTTGGAGGCTTAAGAGATTTGATTATGTTAGAATCCCATAAATCTAAGTATTCCATTCATCCGGGATCTGATAAGATGTACCATGATTTGAAGAAGTTGTACTGGTGGCCGAATATGAAAGCTGATATTCCTATGTATGTTCTTCAATGCTTGACTTGTGCTAGAGTTAAAGCTGAACATCAAAAGCCATCAGGACTACTTCAACAACCAAAGATTCCTGAATGGAAGTGGGAGCGAATTACGATGGACTTTATCACCAAGCTTCCTAGAACATCATCTGGAAACAACTCGATTTGGGTTATTGTCGACAGACTGACCAAATCAGCACACTTCATGCCAATTAAAGAGCAGTTCTCACTGGAGAAGCTGACTCGTATATACCTTGAGAATGTTGTATACAAGCATGGAGTGCCTGTATCGATCATTTCAGATCGAGATCCTAGATTCGCATTGAATTTTTGGAAATCTTTCCAAAGATCTTTGGGAATGAATCTCGACATGAGCACTGCTTATCACCCCCAGACTGATGGGCAGAGTGAAAGGACGATACAAACACTAGAAGATATGTTGAGAGCTTGTGTGTTAGATTTTGGTAAGAATTGGGATAAACATTTGCCGTTAGCAGAGTTTTCGTATAACAATAGTTACCATTCTAGTATTAAGGCTGCACCGTTTGAAGCTTTGTATGGTAGGAAGTGTAGATCTCCTGTAAGTTGGAGTGAAGTTGGGGATACCCAGCTCACGGGACCGGAATTGATCCAGGAGACTACGGAGATGATAGTTCAGATTAAGAATAGGTTGTTGACTGTCCGTAGTAGACAGAAAAGTTACGCGGATGTGCGGCGGAAGCCAATGGAGTTTAAAGTGGGTGACCAAGTAATGTTGAAAGTATCGTCATGGAAAGGCGTTATAAGATTTGGAAAGCGAGGAAAATTGAATCCCTGTTATATTAGACCCTTTAAGATTTTATCTAGAGTAGGTCCGGTGGCTTACAAACTAGAGTTACCCCCAGAACTTCATGGTGTTCACAACACATTCCATGTATCTAATCTGAAGAAATGTCTAGTAGTGAGTGATGAGAAAATTTCCTTAGATAAGGTTCGAATAGATGGGAAGTTGCATTTTATCGAAGAACCCGTAGAGGTTATGGATCGTGAGGTAAAGCAACTGAAACAAAGTCGGATACCTATTGTCAAGATCCGACGGAATTCAAAGCATGGGCCGGAATATACTTGGGAACGAGAGGATGAAATGTGGAAGAAATATCTGCACCTCTTCGATTTCAATAAGAAACGGACATCAAAATAAAATGGATCACGAGGACGTTGATCCCTTTTAGGAGGAAAAGCTGTGACAATCTAACATTTTCAGGTATATAATTATTTTCTCGTATAATATTTTGAAACTTATTTTTTTGTGTTGGTTGATGAACTCACAATTTACGGATTTAAATTTGGGCTTACGTGCATAATTTAGCGTCTTTTACGATTAAACCGGAAACCTTAGGATTACGTATTTACGTTTTTTAACTCCGTTTTTGATGAGACAATTTTTATTGGATTCGTTTTGTGCCGTTGATTCATAATTTATAAAAACGTTTTTCGTGAAACGACTCGAGGGCACGCAAATCGAGGAAACTAGAATCGAGGAATACCCGTAAATTAGTGAGGTGGGACAAAATAATTTATCCCACCTCACTACACATGGGACGTCCCAAACATGACACCACATCAAAGATGTGGCATCATGTAAACATTAAGCTAACAAGTGTAAGTTAGCCTTACACTTAAGCTACCACTAACTCAAAAACCATCAACCTTCACACATACCACCATTCTCTCATGCAAAACCAACTAAAAACTCTCTCAACATCACCACCATTGCCGTCCTACTTCAAAGAACAAACACCCCTTTTGATCTTTTCTAGCCACAAAATACTTGTTATCTAGATATATCATGGAGTTACCTTGAAGCCTTGATCACTTGGTGGCCATTTTAACAACAAAGGAGGTGATTTGCTTGTGTCCTAGGGCTGATTTCTCAACTTACTTTCTTGGTGTTTGATGATCTTGGGGTTACATTTGGTGTTCATCAAGTTCTTGTCTTCCAAAAACAAGATATACTCTTGGTTGGTAAAGAAGATCATCCTCTCCATTTTCTCTTGTTATTTTTGTAAAGATAAAATGTATTTTCTTTCTTGTTGTATATGTATATGATGAATATATGATGATAAAAATGTTGTGTAGGGATCAAGTGTTGATAAATATGCTTAAAAAGGTTAATAACTATAAGAAATAAGGCTAAAATCATGATTATTTAGTTGGCTGTATAAAAACAGTATATAACTAAAACTTGAACTGATAAACTTGCATGGTATGATCCATTTACAGTAAGTACAAGATGTTATACACATGTGAGAGTTGGTCATGCAATGGAATTATTATAATGACTGAGATATGATCAAAACAAGATGAGTATGCAAATCTGAATAAGCTGTTTTGTAGGGACTGTTAAGCATAGATAAACTTAAAATGAGCAGTAGCTATAACTAAGTTAAATGTAGAACATAATATGAAGATCATGCCATCCAAAAATGAGTTTCTAATTCATTATAGAACTCTAGATATGATAAAAATGGTGAACATGAAAATAAAAATCAGATTTTGAGAATTAATGTTTATTATTATTATATAAGCACTCAAATTTTATTGTATAAAATGTAAAATAAAAACCCACTAACTTATGAAACTTATTTATATAAATATGTAAAAGGTTAAATAAATGGATAAATTATATAAATGGTAGTGGAATAATACTTATAAGTAATAAAAACTATAAACTTGATTTTTACGACTTTTTCGGCTATTACCGTAAAATTAACGTTTTTCGCCAATTAAAACTTAGACGATCAAACCCGTCTAATATAAAGTTTTTAAAAGTCATATACTGATATATAAGTAACTAATACAAGTAAAAACCGATAAAACCTGAACTATAGGACATACGGACATTAACGAGCTAACTAAGCATATTGGACTAATAATTGGACTGAATAAGATAAATACTTATAAAAAGAACTTATTGGGCTTAACCCATTAGGGCATGATACATGCTTTTTGTTTGGGTTTCTAAGTTCTCTCGGTATCCTCTCGAATTGATCTCGGTCTTAAGTGGAATGATTGTTCTTGGTTACTAAAAAAGGGGTTTGGATTTTCTAAAACTACTAAATGACAAATGCTCTAAAATGCAAACTTAAATTAAAGACAATTACTTTAATGACAGTTAATAAAAACTTGAATTAAAATTAAAATTAAAATTAAAATTTAAATATAAAATTACAGTTAAAATATAAGTGTGAAATAAGTGTGAAATAAAGAAAGAGTAAAGAAACCTCAGAAATCTTCAAAAGAAATTGATTCGGAAGTATGTCATTGATCCGGAACTTTGCTCATCCGGAACTTTTCACTCGGAACCCCTTGATTCGGAACTTCGTTCGGAAGTTTGGCTCGGATCTTTATGCGGAACTTTTCACCCGGAACTTGGCTCGGAACTTTGGTTCATCCGGAAGTTTTGCTTCATTCGGAACTTTAGATTCATCCGGAAGTTTTGCTTCATTCGGAACTTTGGTTCATCCGGAACTTACTGTTCATTCGGAACTTTTTGGAAAACAACTTTATTCGGAAGATTTTAAAAGAAGTTTATTCGGAACTTTTTAAAGACACATTCATTCGGAACTATCACTTCATTCGGAACTTTTTCACTCATTCGGAACTTTCAAACAAAAACTCATTCGGAACTTTTTAGACTAAAAACTCATTCGGAACTTGGGTGTTCATCCGGAACATTTGGTGTTCATCAGGCACCTGGGAACACAGACACAGTACTTTTACCCGAAGAACAAGGAAAAAGATTTAAAGCCAAAAATCACCAAGTTTTTCACCAAAAACTTAAATAAACTAAACACAAATGATTTACTAACCAATAACTACAAATCCCATCAACAAAAACACAAAACCCAACAACTTTTGAAGATCAAATCAAGAAAATAAGAACTTAAGAACTTAGAAAAGAAAAATGATGATGAACAAGATGAAATGGAAAGATTAAACAAGAACTTGTATTGAATGATTAATGTTTTGACAAGATAAAACAAAGATTAAAATTACAAGATTAGAAAATCAAAGATTAAGATCACCAATCACCCTAGTGGTGATGGTGATAATACGAACTAAAAAGGAGAAAAAAGGGGAGGAGAGAAAAAATAAAGACTAACTGGAAGGAAAGTGTGAGGGGTGGACTATTTATAGGTGTTTCCCTTGGTTGGTGAGTGGGCTTTCTCCCGTTCTTCTTGTCTTCTCGTCTTTTCAGAAAAGTTGACGTTTTCAATTCTGATTCGGGATTTGTCGTCGATTAAATTCAACTCGTCTTTTAATTTCTTCGTTTAATAGACTTGAGTTTCTTCGACTTGTGTAAATCTTCCATCTTTGGTCCTTTTCTTCGATAAATCTTCGAATAGGCCCAGTGACTTCAAATCTTTTGCATCTTGGACAATAGACTTTATCTTGAGTCCTTTTCTTCAGTAAAACCCGTGCAATCCCATGTTTTCTCCAATATTCATCCGGTTGGCTCTGAAAACACAATAAACATAAAAACCACGCATAATTCCAAACAAATGATATTAAATACGTGTTTTGGTCTCGTTTTAGCCAAAATTAAGTGGTAAAAGGAAGGGTGTTTACACACCTATCAAATCCCCTACACTTAACCATTGCCATGCCCTCATGCAATGCTTAGTGATAAAGCAATTTTATATTTTTCTCATAATTAATCAACCTTGGCCTAATTCAAATACTACTAAACAAAAATTAAGATACTAAAAGAAATTAAAACTCAAAAGGATAGAAAAACCATTTTCACTTGAAAATAGCTACATGGAAATAACTTGCAAAGAGATCAAGGACTTACATTAGGGCTTTGGTGCTGCGAAGATTTATCACCCTCAAGTTTCACGTTCCCCAAACTAAGCTTAAAACGGGATCATTGTTATTATAAGTTAGCAATTCAAACACTTACACACATGGCTTAATTATATGCTTAAACTCCCTTATTCCTAGGTGTATCTCTTATATTTTATTTTTGTCTTAGAATGATCATGAAGATGCATTTTTGGACTTATTTCGATAGTTTATTTAGGCTGAAAGCAAAGTAGGACGATTTGATCAATAGTTAGCTAAAGGACAAAATCTCTTAAAACTGCTTCTCGGGATATCAAAAAGTTCATATCTTGGCATAACTCGGTTCACGATTTGAGACCTTTCTCGGGCCGATATTTGGCATGTACTTCATACTTCATATCTTGAGAGACGTGCTTGAGATAATGGTCTTCTCATCGTTCATAGAGTTTCTTCACTTGGAGACTTTTGAGAGGTACTCCAACTTTGTTGACCACGACTTCATGATTATTTCTTCAAACTCTATTTGGGATTTTGAGATACAACGATCCGCCTCCTTTTCGGACTTGGATATATTTATCCTCATACCTTGTTAGGGTCTTTTCGGATAGACTTCTCCATGATCTTTATGGGAGTTGATTGCTTTTCGTCGTGAGTCTTGATCCTTCATATTGACTTTGGGAATAATGCTTTTCACATCACCTTGGATCTTTAGCAATAAAATGGAATCCTCATGCCTTGTTAGGGCCTTTTCGGACTCGCCAATCTTCGCGCCCCGCTTCATAAGTTATGCCTTGGCTATGAACTCTTATCATTACCGAGCAACTTTTAAACGATCTTGGGCTAGAAGCTAAGTAACTTTTCAAATCGTACGACCTTACTTATTGCAGATAATTTATTAGCAAGTGATGGGAGAATAGGCAAATAATTACACCAAGTGAGCTTGCGCAAGAATACCGACTTATAATTGACTCTATCATTTCTCGTCCTCCACAATTTAAAATCTCAAGTAATGAGACTCGTGGACACTTAGCCTAATAAACCAATTAAGGTCTACATGGTTAAGGATACTAGCTAGAATAAACTTAGATAAGTCTATTCGGGTTGAGTCAAAATGAACGCAACGGGCCTAATATGTCAAAGACTTCTAAACTAGCTACACCACTCTTTAATATTTTTGACTTATTTGCGGGATATATACATATGAAAGCAACGATAAAAAATTAAAAATTGCGACTAAATGGCCAAAGTTAATTAAAAATTTGAAAAATGTTGAAAAATATGATTTTCCGGTTAAATGAAGGCATTTTCATGGAAAATTCCACTTAAAACTTCGATAGAAGTCCCCCTACACTTAAGATAAACATTGTCCTCAATGTTTAAGCATGTGGGAAAAGTCTCCCCTACACTTATGACATTGTGCACGTTGGTTAACTCGAGTTAAGGAGAAGACGACTAAAGTGATCAATTTCAAATGTGAGTATGAAGAAAATTGAATCATGATAGTTTGAGAGAAAGAACCGGATTTCGGATAACACGGGAGCACGGTTCTTCAAAGATTCCAAGAGTGCACTTATCCCTGTAATCACATCACCACACAAAGACAAACACCTATAGAGGTCCCCCTACACTTAGGAGGTTAAAACATAAAAGGATAGATACTCGGGCTGCCTCCCGAGGAGCGCTTGTTTTTGATAACCGAGTCACGAGCCTGACTCGGCCCAAAATTAGTTCATGGGGAACGTGGTGAGGAATGGAATCACCTCCTGAGAGGTGTCCTCACCAAAGTACAACTTCACTCGTTGGCCATTCACCTTAAAATTTGGTCCATCAGGTTGAGCGAGCTCGAGAGTACCATATGGAAAAATTTGGGCGATGGTGAATGGGCCGGACCAACGAGATTTGAGCTCGCCCGAAAAGATTTTCAACCGAGAGTTAAAAAGTAAGACTTTGTCTCCAACATGGAACTCTCGGTTTTTGATCTTGGAGTCGTGAATGAGCTTAGTTCTTTCCTTATAGATTAAAGAATTTTCATAAGCCTCATTTCGAAGTTCATTCAGCTCATTGAGTTGGATCTTGCGTAGGTCACCGGCTTTGTTAATATCAAAATTAGCCCACTTCAAGGCCCAGTAAGCCTTGTGCTACAACTCAATGGGGAGGTGGCACGCGTTCCCGTACACAAGACGATAAGGCGTACAGCCGATCAGGGGTCTTGTAAGCAGTACGGAAAGCCCACAAAGCATCATCAAGTTTATCAGCCCATGAGGCACGATGCTCTCCCACGGTTCTTTCAAGAATTCGCTTCAGTCCTCGGTTGGATATTTCAGCCTGGCCATTAGTTTGTGGGTGGTAGGCTGTGGAAAGACGATGGTTTACACTGTACTTAGCCATGACTCTTGCGAATTGGTCATTGCAAAAATGAGTCCCACGATCACTAATAATGGCACGAGGCACACCAAATCTAGCAAAAAGACCTTTCAAAAAGTTACAAACCACCCGTGCGTCATTAGTGGGTAAAGCTTTGGCTTCAACCCATTTGGAGACGTAGTCAACGGCTACAAGGATGTATTTGTTTCCTTTAGAAGAAGGGAATGGCCCCATAAAGTCGATACCCCAAACATCAAAGATTTCACATTCTTGAATGAAATTCTAAGGCATCTCGTCTTTATGTGTGATGTTGCCTTGTTTTTGGCAAACATCACATCGTTTAACCATATCGTGAGCGTCACGATATATGGAGGGCCAATAAAATCCCGAATCAAACACTTTTTTGGCGGTGTAGTTGGGACCAAAGTGACCACCGGTGGGTCCTTTGTGGCAGGCATCAAGGATTTCCGAAGCTGCCGGTCCATCAACACATCAGCGAATAATCAGGTCGGCACATTGTTTGAATAGGTAAGGGTCGTCCCAAAAGTAAGTCTTGATGTCGGTGAAGAACTTTTTCTTTTGTTGGGACGTCAACCCTTCCTTGAGAATTCCACCCGCCAAGTAGTTTGCAAAGTCCGCAAACCACGGGGTTTCATTCGACTTCGAGTTTATAGACATTAAGGTCTCCAAGGGAAAAGAATCATTGATTTCTTTGTTCGGATGATCCCCTTGGTAAGGATCCTCAAGTCGGCTAAGATGATCCGCAGCTAGGTTTTCAGCTCCTTTTTTATCGCGAATTTTGATTTTAAATTCCTGGAGCAGCAAAACCTAGCGAAGAAGTCTTGGTTTGGAATCTTGCTTTGTCAACAAGTACTTCAGCGCGGAATGATCGGTATACACAATTGTTGTAGAAAGGACGAGATAGGGGCGGAATTTTTCAAAAGCATAGACAACAGCTAAAAGCTCTTTTTCGGTTGTCGTATAATGCAATTGTGCCCCTGTCATTTTCTTGCTAGCGTAATGGATTGGTTGGAAGTGTTTATTCACTCTTTGTCCCAGAAACGCTCCAATAGCAAAATCACTAGCATCGCACATCAACTCAAAAGGCAGCTCCCAATTAGGGGTAACTAAGACGGGTGCCTTAGTAAGCTTATCCTTAAGCGAGTTGAAGGCTTCAAGACACTCTTTGGAAAAGATAAAAGGAGTATCTTTTTCCAAGAGGTGGGTCATCGGGCGAGCGATTTGAGAAAAATCTTTGATGAATCGACGGTAAAAGCCCGCATGACCCAGAAAAATTCTCACACCCTTCACGGTTGAAGGTGGAGGCAACTTGGCGATAACATCGACTTTAGCACGGTCTACTTCAAGACCGGCTTTGGAAATTTTGTGTCCCAGCACGATGCCTTCTTTTACCATAAAGTGGCATTTTTCCCAATTCAGAACTAGGCGAGTGTCTTCGCACCTCTTAAGCATACGTTCCAAATTGGCAAGGCAAGAAGAGAAGGAATCCCCGAAGACCGAGAAATCATCCATGAAGACTTCCATGGTTTGTTCAACCATGTCATGGAAGATAGCTAACATGCACCTTTGGAAAGTCCCGGGGGCATTGCATAAGCCAAAAGGCATTCTTTGGTAAGCGAATGTGCCATAGGGACAAGTGAATGTAGTCTTCTCTTGATCTTGGGGGTCGATGGGTATTTGGAAATAACCCGAGAAACCATCAAGAAAGCAGTAATATTCATTACCCGCTAAACGTTCAAGCATTTGGTCCATAAAAGGTAGAGGGAAATGATCCTTTCTCGTGGTATCATTGAGTTTACGGTAGTCTATACAAACTATCCACCCAGTAACGAGACGAGTGGAAATCAACTCGTTGTGTTCATTAGGAACAACGGTTATTCCGCCCTTCTTGGGCACACAATGGATTGGACTAACCCATGGTGAATCCGAAATAGGGTAAATCATACCCGCATCAAGAAGTTTGAGAACCTCTGTTTTGATGACTTCATGGATTTTTGGATTCACCCTTCGTTGGCTTTGAATTGTGGGCTTAAAGTCGTCCTCCATGAGAATTTTATGTGTGCAGAAGTGAGGATCAATTCCACGAATAACCGAAATCTTCCAAGCAATAGCCTTCTTATGATCTTTCAACACGGTGATAAGTCGGGCTTTTTCTTCTTCCTTTAGGTCCTTAGCAATGATGACTGGCGACTTCTTCTCTTCTTCAAGGAATACATACTCGAGATGGGGCGGCAACTCCTTAAGTTCTAAATCCGGAGGATTTTCGACGGGAGGCGTATTCGAAGTCGGAGTATCGATAGCAATGACCGTGGGAGATGGAGGAGAAGGATTGTCTTCTTTGAGAAGGTTTTCAATGAGGCGGAGATCTTCATCCCAATTGGTAGTAGAATCGTCTTTGTCTAAATTCACATCTCCCATGGTGGCTTCCAAATCTTTCCAAAGGAAATCACTTTCTCCAAATAGAGATAGTGATGAGTCGATAGAGGAAATGGTCTCAACATTGGGAAGAGAGGTAGGAATACTTTTACAAGCATCTTTGAAGTGTTCTTCACAAGCCTCATCAAGAACGTCAATACAATTAACACTCTCGTATGAATAAGGCTGTTTAGAAAGCTTTCCCATGTTGAAGACTACTTTATCGTCACCCACTCTCATGATAAGCTCACCGGCTTCAACATCAATCAGAGTGCGACCGGTCCTCAAGAATGGACGACCAACAATCAGTGGCACACGAGGGTCCATCTCGTAGTCGACGACAACGAAATCAGCAGGAAAGGTGAATTTGTCGACTCCTACAATGACGTCTTCGGCTATCCCCACTGGATAAGCAACCGTACGGTTAGCTAATTCCAAAGTCATTTTGGTGGGGACTAGCTCTGGGAGAGATAATTGCTTCCAAACACTTAGAGGCATGAGATTTATACTGGCACCTAAATCGGCTAGGGCCATGCAATTCTCTACTCCCGGGAAATTGCAAGGGATAAGAAAACGACCCGGATCACCAAGTTTAGTTGGCAATTTCCTTAAGAGCACTGCAAAGCAATTCTCATTAAGTTGGGTGTTGGCTATATCAAGGAGCTTTTCCTTGTCGCTCAGAAGATCTTTAAACATTTTTGCATATTTAGGCATGTGAGCGAGAGCCTCAACGAAGGAGATGTTAAAATTCAATTGTTTGAACATCTTAAGAAAGTTCGAAACTTGAATATCATCCTTGCTCTTTTGCTTTTCTTTCCTCAACCTAGATGGATAAGGTATATTGGAAGAAGAGGAAGGCTTTGGAAGAATAGGATCACTCACATCCTTGGGTGGAGGAGGGGTAGAAGGAAGAGGTGGAGAAATTAGGGAAGGAGAAGGATGAGGAATAGGAGCAGGTGACTCGTTCTCCTTAGTCACAATCACCGGTGGAGGTATAGGAAGCTCGGGTTACTTTGTACCTTTGCCACTTCGAGTAGTGATTGCTTTCATCTCCCCTCTTGGATTCGCAACGGTGTTACTCGGAAGAGTACCCGAAGAAGAGGGTTGATTACCTTGGAAGAAACTAGCCATCATGTTCCTCAAGTCATTAGTTTGGGTATCCAACGTATTTCTCATGTCGGCTCTCAAGTCGTTTCCTTGCTTGACCAAGTCTGCTTTCAGGTTGAGCACTTCTCTCTGAAGATTTCCCACTATCACATCGTTAGTCCTCATATAAGTTTCCACTTCTTGGTGAAGAGCGGTGGGTTGGTTGGGAGGAGCATTATATGCGGGTGGTTGGTAAGCAGGTTGCTGGTAGACTTGGTTGTTTCATTGAGGTGGTTGTTGTTGCTTATGAGGAGGGATGTATGGTTGTCTAGGCTGTTGTTGTTGTTGAGGAGGGCGATTGAGGTTTTGTTGTTGGTTTGGGTTGTTTGGGGGAAAACCAGGTGGGGAAAGATAATTGTTAGAGCGGTAGCTAAGCAAATTACGGTCACCTTGAGGTCTAGCTTGATAAGCAGGTTGAGGATAGGTGCCATATGCTGCATTCACATTCTCAGCAGGGTAGTCTTGGGTGGCGGTACAAGTGGTGTAAGAGTGAGGACCACCGCATATCTCACAAGGTTGGCTGACATCGTTAACTTGGGCGTTTTTAGCGTTGTTGCTGTTGTTGTTGCTGACGGTGTGGGTGACAAGCGATTCAAGAAGCGTAGTGATTTTGTCCAATCGCTTGTCGCTGTCACTAGTGCTAGCACTAGCGACATTGGTCCGAACACTCTTGGTTTGCACACGAGATTTATTCTCAATGATGTCCCAAGCAGCATTGGAAGTCTTAGCCAATAGATTACCCCCGAGGCACTATTTAGTGAATCTTGGTCACTCATGCTTAAACCATTGTAAAAGTATTAATTTGATGTACTTTGGTAAAACCATGTTGTGGGCATTTTCTTAAAAGATCTTTGAAACGATCCCAAGATTCACTGAACGACTCATCGTACTTTTGTTCAAAATTTATGATTTCATTCCGCAATGCGGTAGTACGAGAGGGTGGGAAAAAGTAATTGATGAACTTAGTTTCCAAATCCGTCCACGAGAGAATACTCTGTGGCGGTTCCTTAGCAAGCCAATGCCGGGCTTGTCCCTCTAAAGAAAAGGAAAAAAGTTGTAATCTAATAACCTCTTGTGGAACACCATTGAATTTGACCGTGTTGGTGAGTTGCAAGAATCTCTTGATGTGGTCGTGTGGATCATCAATGGTTCGTCCCAAGAAAGGTTGAGCGGAGACCATCTGGATAAAGCCTGATTTTAGCTCAACGTTGTTGGCGGCAATTGGAGGTATTACAATTGGGTCGGTGTTGCCATCTACATGAGCTTGCAGCAATTCAATCATCGGGCGATTATCCGGACGGGGCTCATTGTTGTTGTTATTGTTCATGTTGTTGAAAGGCGGGTTGTTGTTATTATTGTTGTTCGGAGGTGGTATGTTATTGTTGTTTTGTACACCAGCCATGTCTAAGTTATCGAGAGGCTCGGGCTCTTGATAAGACGTGGATCGAGTGCGCATACACCTGCAAAAGAACGAACAAAGAAAAACAAGGCAAAAATATTTTTGGTTTTTATGTTTTTTTTAATTTTTTTGTATTTTTGAAAATTTTATATTTTTTAGTTGTTTTTGAAAATTTTCTTGAAAAAGTAACGTTCACGGGGAACGGATCCCAAAATCCAAGTTCTCACAAAAAACTTTTGATCTTAACGAGAAGAGCCGGCAGCGGCGCCATTTGATACATGCTTTTTGTTTGGGTTTCTAAGTTCTCTCGGTATCCTCTCGAATTGATCTCGGTCTTAAGTGGAATGATTGTTCTTGGTTACTAAAAAAGGGGTTTGGATTTTCTAAAACTACTAAATGACAAATGCTCTAAAATGCAAACTTAAATTAAAGACATTACTTTAATGACAGTTAATAAAAACTTGAATTAAAATTAAAATTAAAATTAAAATTTAAATATAAAATTACAGTTAAAATTTAAGTGTGAAATAAGTGTGAAATAAAGAAAGAGTAAAGAAACCTCAGACATCTTCAAAAGAAATTGATTCGGATGTATGTCATTGATCCGGAACTTTGCTCATCCGGAACTTTTCACTCGGAACCCCTTGATTCGGAACTTCGTTCGGAAGTTTGGCTCGGATCTTTATGCGGAACTTTTCACCCGGAACTTGGCTCGGAACTTTGGTTCATCCGGAAGTTTTGCTTCATTCGGAACTTTAGATTCATCCGGAAGTTTTGCTTCATTCGGAACTTTGGTTCATCCGGAACTTACTGTTCATTCGGAACTTTTTGGAAAACAACTTTATTCGGAAGATTTTAAAAGAAGTTTATTCGGAACTTTTTAAAGACACATTCATTCGGAACTATCACTTCATTCGGAACTTTTTGACTCATTCGGAACTTTCAAACAAAAATTCATTCGGAACTTTTTAGACTAAAAACTCATTCGGAACTTGGGTGTTCATCCGGAACATTTGGTGTTCATCCGGAACCTGGGAACACAGACACAATACTTTTACCCGAAGAACAAGGAAAAAGATTTAAAGCCAAAAATCACCAAGTTTTTCACCAAAAACTTAAATAAACTAAACACAAATGATTTACTAACCAATAACTACAAATCCCATCAACAAAAACACAAAACCCAACAACTTTTGAAGATCAAATCAAGAAAATAAGAACTTAAGAACTTAGAAAAGAAAAATGATGATGAACAAGATGAAATGGAAAGATTAAACAAGAACTTGTATTGAATGATTAATGTTTTGACAAGATAAAACAAAGATTAAAATTACAAGATTAGAAAATCAAAGATTAAGATCACCAATCACCCTAGTGGTGATGGTGATAATACGAACTAAAAAGGAGAAAAAAGGGGAGGAGAGAAAAACTAAAGACTAACTGGAAGGAAAGTGTGAGGGGTGGACTATTTATAGGTGTTTCCCTTGGTTGGTGAGTGGGCTTTCTCCCGTTCTTCTTGTCTTCTCGTCTTTTCAGAAAAGTTGACGTTTTCGATTCTGATTCGGGATTTGTCGTCGATTAAATTCAACTCGTCTTTTAATTTCTTCGTTTAATAGACTTGAGTTTCTTCGACTTGTGTAAATCTTCCATCTTTGGTCCTTTTCTTCGATAAATCTTCGAATAGGCCTAGTGACTTCAAATCTTTTGCATCTCTTGGACAATAGACTTTATCTTGAGTCCTTTTCTTCAGTAAAACCCGTGCAATCCCATGTTTTCTCCAATATTCATCCGGTTGGCTCTGAAAACACAATAAACAAAAAAACCACGCATAATTCCAAACAAATGATATTAAATACGTGTTTTGGTCTCGTTTTAGCCAGAATTAAGTGGTAAAAGGATGGGTGTTTACACACCTATCAGGGCCCAACATGGAATGTATATACACTGATAATATAGGTATAAAATGGATTAAAACAAGTTAAAGAACTTATACTAAGCTTATTAGACTTAAAATAGGTAAATAGGTAAGACTAGTAAACTAGTAAAAAGTTACCAAAACGTAAACACTAAAATGAGTAAACAAGGATATATAAACCCACTTGATCATCATCATATGTACAAAATCATCATATGTATATTGTTATTTTGATAAAAGTCATTGGACAAGAGTCTAAGACCGATTATTATTTATATAGGTTTCCGTGACCGAAGCACGCCCGTAGCCGATAATCCGCCTTTCATTATCAACGTGAGTTCATAGCCTCGCACTCTTTTAAATGTTTTATAAAATGATTTGTAAACCCGCGAGGGAGATAACATGCTAGATTTTGATAAAAATAGAACACAAGTAGTCCCGATGGTATTCTTAATGATATGGACCCGAATGATGCTATGACCCTATAAACGAGACAAAAAGGATTATTAGTAGTTAGGTTATGTCACTTAAAGTCCCATTAGCATGAATTGTGAACTACCGGGATTTGGTAGACGCTTATGCATATGATAGTACTATTTGGGGACGGTCACCCCAGTTCGCGCCTTGACGGTTGATCCCCGTCGTACCACATTGATTGGTAAGCGAATTTATGTATGAGAAGATTACATAGCGTGATTTTTGTGACGACACGCTAACTTAGATGGGCAAATTCTTTGTCGGGTTCGCGGCCCGTTGTTTTCACAGTAAGGTAACAATGTCATGAGGCTAATAATAATCCATAATGTATCCTATATACAAAACGATAACGACGCTAATAACGATAATAATATTACCTATAATGGTAGTAATGAGGCTACGGTCTCATGGACGGTTTAAGATGTATGCTTGATTTATATATTGCCTGACTAGCAATACGAGGACTTACTTCCGATATTATACTTGTGTTCTGATTTCAACGATTGTTTTATATAATGGTTTTATTAAACTCTATGAATTCACTCGGCATTCGCTGATATGATTTTTGCATGTTTTTATCTCAGGTGCTTGAAGGTAATCCGGATGGAGATCGACTCTGATGGCCCACATAATATTAAAAATGTTCATTCGATCTATGTTTTGTAAACTAAATGACCTGTATAATTTGGGACCTGTTGTACACTTTAAAACTTTTTATCGAATGAATGTATGTTGAACCTTGTACCACCATTTTTATGTGTTGTCTATGATTGGAGTTATTGTGCTATCCCGTAACACTCTGAAAGACCCTTCCGCTGTACCGATACGGAAAATGAGAGTGTTACAAATGATGCTCGAGTTGTAGTGAAATTTTTGAAGCAATTGTTTGCTAGGTTTGGTGTACCTCGGGCCATCATAAGTGATCATGGTACTCACTTTTATAATGATCAATTCACGAGAGTTATGAAGAAGTATGGAGTTAATCATAGACTTTCTACCGCGTATCACCCTCAAACCAATGGTCAAACCAAGGTCACAAATCGTGGTTTGAAGAGAATTTTGGAAAGAACGGTGGGAGAGCATCGAGCTTCTTGGTCGGATAATCTTGATGATGCTTTGTGGGCTTTTAGGACGGCTTTTAAGACACCCATTGGTTGTACTCCATATAGGCTTGTCTATGGAAAAGCATGCCACCTCCCATTCGAGTTAGAGCATAAAGCTTTTTGGGCTCTAAAGTGGGCTAACTTTGAGTTAAACCAAGCCGGCTCACATAGAAAGGACCAACTTAATAAAATGAATGAATTGAGAGCCAATGCTTATGAGAACTCATTGCTTTATAAGGAGAAGACTAAGAAATTACATGATGCTAAGATCATGAACCGTGAGTTCAAAGTTGGAGAGCCGGTTCTCCTCTTTAACTCAAGGTTGAAACTCTTTGCGGGCAAGCTTAAGTCGAGATGGTCTGGTCCATTCACTATTGCTCAAGTATTTCCATATGGAACTATTGAGTTGTCACAACCCGATGGTCCAAATTTTAAAGTGAATGGTCACCGTGTTAAGCACTATTTTGGGGAGGACATTTCTATAGAAATGGTCCAAGAGATCCCCATTTTCCCCATGAACTAATTCATTGTGGGAAGAGTCGAGCTATAGACTCATTAAATCAAGCTTGAATAACTAGGTTTAGAAGTTTTAGACTTAGAGTGTTGTAGGTTAGAAATAAGGATGGAGAGTTGATGAGAAGTGTAGGGGAGACCTTCTTTTGTCTTTATATTGTTTGTAGGGTTGCTCACTCATCACGTTCTTTGGAGCTTATGGAGGAGGCCCTTGTATCCGGTTCACTTCGTTACTATTGTGATTTTTCATAGACACATTGTGCTTTAAAAATGAGTTCACTATAGTTGATCTTTCCTTAACTTGGGTTAAGAAAAGTCTATTCATTGTAATAAGTGTAGGGGAAGTTTTGTACTTCCATGCTCTTAAACATTGAGGACAATGTTTAGCTTAAGTGTAGGGGGTCTTCTATCGATGTGACCTTACCTAGACTTTGTCATTGACCTTCATGATAACTTGGAAAATTAATTTTTCAAACATTTTTCAAATTTTTGATCTACTTTGGCCACCAAAAATATACATTCATAATTTTTTGCATCAATCATTTTTCATTTGCATAACACATTTGCATTGTATATATTTCTTCTTTATGAAAAATTGAAAAAGAAAAACATATAATAAGGACATGGTTTAACAAATTTAGATTTCTTTGACATATTAGGCCCGCCATGGATATTTTAACTCAACCCGAGTTTGCTTATCTAAGCACTCTCTAGCTAGTATCCTTAACCATGTAGTCCTTCATTGGTCTATTAGGCTAAGCATCCACCAATCTCATTATTTGAGATTTTAAATTTGTAGAGAATGGGAAATGATAGAGTTGAAGCAAGTATAAAAGGGCTAGATAAACTTCATGATAGTTACTTGTGGCTAAACCCTTCTCTTCTTTACCTCTATTTTCTTCGCATGTATATATGTTAATAAATAATCAAGAATGGTTTTAATCGGTTTGTAATCTCTTATGCATTTTTGTCTAATCATTCATGGTTGGTATAAGTACGTTTTAAGATTCTAAGTTAGAACGTTTTATGTGTACTAGACTTATGTCATGCTTAATATTTAGCGGGTGTTTTTTGTCACACTCCCAAAATATCAGAGTATAATGGCAACAAGGGAGTGGTGACGTCATGATTATCATACACACAGTTACAAAGAACGACCTCTAAATGAGACGTTCGGAAAATTGATCACTTGCATTTGATAAAATAAAGAGTTTTAACATAGTGCGGAAGCATAAAACTGGTCACAGATACAAAAACATAGTTTCCAAATAGTACAAATAATCTTTATTTTCAATAGAAATGACGGCAGTGCATGAGACCTCACATAGCATCTTTATTCTTAATACCTGAGAAAAACATTGCTAAAGCGTCAACATAAAGTTGGTGAGTTCATAGGTTTAGTTAATTTGAAGTGTTTAATGAACCACAAGATTTTTCCCAAACATGATGACAATATAACAAATACAAAGTCATCATAAAAGTATTTATTACAGTCTAAGCTCGTGACACCGAAGCGTTAACAACGCCGGCAGTATAATCATATAATTGTAGCCCAACTGGATACCTAAACCCACGACATCCTATCTCAGACTCAAATGAAACTGTGCCCGCTTGTCCCCTGTTGGACCAAGACGGACAGGGGCGTCAACCCCGATAGATCTATCCATAACATTCGCGCTTACACAAAGTAATTAACGGTTCACGATTCACGGGCCAAAGCAACTGGGTTTTTAGTGGGACTTAGACTAGTATATAAATCAGTAAATGCTCTTGTGTTCATACGTTAAATCAAGCTATGTCTCACCCCAAAAAAGCAGTAAAAGCAGTTAAAAAGTGGGGCTATAAACTCACCTCATGAAATAAGCAAGGTGATGGAAACACAAGGTAGCTCGAGAATACGATCACACTATCCACAACCTAGTTAAATGTAATAATCGTGTTACGACGTCTATGATTAAACCAAAATAATTACACAACATCCTAGTTGTGCTTGACGACACATTTTGTTTACGGAAAACACTACCTTAATACATGGTCATTTAATAAATGAGTTTTTGGGCTTAATAGTATAAGTTTATAACCAAAGTTTAGTTTTTGGGCTTACATAAACCCATCCAAACCGAACAGCCTAATGCCCTTAACAAACATGGGCTCGGCCCATTTGGCTTTCTTACCCAACCCGGCCCTCAACCCAGGTGATACAAACAAAGTTGGGGGGGGGGGCATATATCTGTTTTATACGTGTTTTATTCTTCCCAAAACTTAGTCAAAACACTCTCTCTCCCAGTTATAACTCTAGCCGCCCCATCTCCCTTCTCTCTCTCTTAGAAAATCGGATCTAGGGTTTTCCATGGCTACAATTCATCCTAGACTAATTTATCATCATCACAACAAGAAACCTAGTTCGTGTATCATGCATAGGATGTGGGATTTCATTCCCACATCAAAACCGATTCATTTTCGAGGTCTCCCAAGGGTCATTCGATGATGGTTATAAATCAAAGATAAGTTTTCTAGCCTCTTGTCTAAAAGATATGGTTCAAATGGGTTCTGATAGTTCATTCAAAAATAGAGTGTTCATCAGTTCTTTTAAATCAATTGGTTTATCAAAATATGAACAAAGGTCTCGAATTAATAATAAATCTTTTAGGGATTTTTCGGAATATTGGGGGTTTTTTTCTAAATTCGTGCTTTCATTATAATTAATTGATGATTTCGGGTATAGACTCATGTTAATTTCATCATATCACTAGGTTATAAAAAACTAGGGTTTCGAAAATATTGTGGTTTTCTTTAATCTTGGGTTTTATAACAATTAACCAATGTTTTTAAGCATATATTGATATTAATTACTAATTAAAAATGAATTTCAAAAATTAGGGTTTATATAATTTGGGGGTTTTTATACACGAGGGTTTAATTAGATTAATTAGCCTTTTGTGAAATGAATTGTGTTAATTTTATGTTATGACTGATTTTAGAAAAAATAAGGTTTCGGCAGATTGGGTGGTTGATTTTTAATGGGATTTGTGTACTACTGTATTAACAATATTAGATTTAAACAAAAACATGGATAAAACGCAGCAAGAGGGTCTCGGTCAAATGGGGGGGGGGGGGGGGGTGTGGTCTCGACAGAAATGGTGGTTTTGGGTCATGGGTCAATAGTACAAATTGATAGCACATTACTATTATTATTATGTTTTATTGCTTAAACTGAATGGTTTCAAAAAGACTAACTAGTTTGGTTTGTTTTCGCAGGTTGTTTTTAAAATGACAAGCACAACTAAATGTATGCAGAAAATAAAAGAAAGGTGGGTAAAAGACTCACAATGAGGAAAGGATTTTCGGCTTGGTGTATTTGGACAGGAAAGGAATGGCTTGGCTGGAAACTCAGTAGCTTTGCTCAACCCAGATTTATTTGTGTTGTAATATTGTTTTGTGTTTAAGGATTGTGTTGAGACTGTGAAAAATTGTGATAGTATTTAACTTGTAATAATTTGCTTAGGGTTAGTCTAAATCTGGAATTGGTATGCTTGTGACATACCCAAATGGGGTAATCTTGGCCTGTGTGTTGGCTGTTAGTGAGGCTAAGTAGTTTATCTTGTGATCTTGACTTTTGTTGACCGAATGGTGGTCTAATGTGGTGTCCAGGTTTGTGTTTTGGTTCCCAGATGGTGGTTTAGCTTGTAACATCACACTTGGGCTTTGGCCCAAGTAAATAATAAAGTGTTTACTTGTTTGATTTTGGTGTAATGTTCAATTCGATTAGGTCCGACGACCCTTTCTAGTATTCGTAGACTCGGACAAGTTTCATAACCACGCGACAAGTAAATTAGTAGGATTGACGTTGTTTAGTTTTGACAATATAATACCATTCGATTCTCGTTTATGTTTGTTGTTATATCCCGTGTGACACATCAAAGTCACATAATAACGTGGGAGTTTACACGTCGTAGAATAGATAATAATAAGCGCTCGTGTTCTCAAAACATCGTAGTGCATTCGTGCGGCACAAACCGTTAACAAGTGAAACGTAGTGCAACGAGCACGTCCATTTAATAACCAAAAAATTCGAGTTGTTACATTCGCTCTCCCTAAAGAGGGCTTTGTCCGCAAAGCAAAACAAGTAATATTATTTAAGTCGACACTACATTAGTAAACAAATGAGGATACTTCATAAATATGAGATAACTTCTCAATTTGTTAAATCCACAAGGTTCAAAGCTCACATTAAATAAATACATGGAAAAATAAAGATGAAAAATTGACGGATGTCACTGTATCCCCATGTTTTAGAGATTTCGTCACGAAATCAAGACGTCGTTGTAGTAGGGTGATTAGCGAAAAGATGAGGATACTTGCTCTTGAATTGGTCTTCACGTTCCCACGTGTATTCTGGACCTCTACGTGCATTCCAACGGATTTTCACGATAGGTATACGACTTTTCTTGAGCTGTTTGACCTGACGGTCCATGACCTCCACCGGTTCTTCTATGAAGTTGAGTTTGTCGTCGAGTTGGATCTCTTCTAAAGGAATAACGAGTGTCTCGTCGGATAAGCATTTCTTCCGATTGCAAATGTGGAACACATTATGCACTCGGCTAAGTTCTTGAGGTAACTCCAAACGATAGGCCACGGGGCCAATCCTCTCTATAATCTTGAATGGTCCAATGTAACGAGGATTCAACTTTCCACGCTTTCCAAAGCGAATCACACCCTTCCAAGGTGAGACCTTCAACATGACTCTATTGCCAACCTCAAACTCAAGGGGTTTGCGTCTCATGTCAGTATAACTCTTTTGTCGATCTCTTGCGGCTTGCATACGGCTCTTGATCTTAAAGATCTTCTCAGTAGTCTCATGTATGATCTCGGGTCCAGTGAGTTGGGCCTCACCAACCTCTGCCCAACACACGGGGTGAACGACACTTTCTACCATACAATGCTTCGAACGGTGCTGCCTTAATGCTAGTGTGATAACTATTGTTGTATGAGAACTCCACTAGAGGCAGGTGCCTATTCCATCTATTTCCAAAGTCGATCACACAAGCTCTCAGCATATCTTCTAGGGTTTGAATGGTCCTTTCACTTTGACCATCAGTTTAGGGATGATACGCAGTGCTCATATCCAACTGCGTTCCCAACGCTTTCTGCAGCGACTTCCAAAACTGTGAAGTAAATCGGCTATCTCGGTCAGAGATTATAGACACAGGCACACCATGCCTCGTGACTACTTCCTCCAAGTATGTTCTTGCTAACTTATCCATTCCATCTGTCTCCTTGATTGGTATGAAGTGAGCCGATTTGGTGAGTCGGTCGATGATGACCCAAATAGTGTCAAATCCAGCTGAGGTTTTAGGTAGCTTTGTAATGAAATCCATAGTGATCTTTTCCCACTTCCATTCTGGCAGTTCGGGTTGGACCAATAATCCTGATGGTTTCATGTGTTCGGCCTTGACCTTGGCACAAGTCAAGCACTTGCCAACATATGTAGCAATGTCCGCCTTCATGTTCGGCCACCAATACAACATCTTAAGGTCATGATACATCTTGTCAGATCCCGGATGTATGGAGTATTTTGACTTATGCGACTCATGCATAATCAAAGGTCGTAGGTCACCATGGCACGGTAACCAACTCCTATTATCAAGGCATAATGTCCCATCTGAGCGAGCTTCTAACTTCTTTATCATGCCTTCAACATCTTCAGTCTTGAGAATTTCCTCCTCGACTGCCTCCATCTGAGCCTTGAGAATTAAGGATGGAAGATCTAAGTCAATGGTCATCACCAAGGCTTTCACTCTAAGAATTCTATCCTTTCGACTCAAAGCGTCAGCTACGACATTTGCCTTGCCCGGGTGATAACGGATCTCGCAATCGTAATCACTGAGCAACTCTAGCCAACGTCGTTGTCTCATGTTGAGTTCTTTTTGATTCAAGATGTGTTGTAGACTTTTATGATCAGTGAATACAACACACTTTGTGCCATAAAGGTAGTGTCTCCAAATCTTCAGGGCAAACACCACTGCTCCTAACTCTAGATCATGAGTTGTGTAGTTCTTCTCGTACACTTTTAGTTGTCTTGACGCATAAGCAATGACCTTAGTCCTTTGCATCAACACCGCACCCAACCCTTTTATGGATGCATCACAATATACTACAAAGTCTTCATTACCCTCGGGTAGGGCTAGTATAGGTGCTTCACACAACATCTGCTTCAATGTTTGGAATGCCAAATCTTGATCCTCTTTCCACTCAAACTTCTTGTCCTTTTGAGTTAACTCCGTCATTGGTTTAGCTATCTTGGAGAAACCCTCAATGAATCTCCTATAGTAACCAGCAAGACCTAAAAATTGGCGGATCTCCGTGGGTGTTGTAGGAGTCGCCCAATCTTTCACAGCCTCGATCTTAGCAGGATCAACGTGAATACCACTGCTATCGATTACATGCCCAAGGAATTGCACCGTGTTTATCCAAAACTCACATTTGGAAAACTTTGCATATAACTTCTCCTTCCTCAGCAGCTCTAGTATGGTCTTCAAATGCTCTTTGTGTTCTTCTTCATTCCGAGAGTATATGAGAATATCATCGATAAATACAATCACAAACTTGTCCAAGTATGGTTTGCAAACTCGGTTCATGAGATCCATGAATACCGCGGGTGCGTTTGTCAAACCAAAAGGCATAACTTGGAACTCGTAGTGTCCGTACCGGGTTCTAAAAGCCGTCTTGTGGACGTCTTCTTCTCTAATCCTTAGCTGATGATATCCCGATCAATCTTCGAGTATATGCTAGATCCCTGCAGTTGGTCGAAAAGATCGTCAATTCTTGGCAATGGGTAGCGGTTCTTTATTGCTTATTCAACTCTCGGTAATCAATACACATCCTAAAGGATCCATCTTTCTTTTTGAAGAATAGGACCGGTGCTCCCCAAGGTGAGGAACTCGGCCTAATGAAACCCTTGCCAGAAAGTTCCTTTAGTTGTTCAGCTAGCTCCTTCATCTCTGCTAGTGCTAAGCGGTATGGGGCTCTAGCGACATGTGCGGCTCCTGGTGTAAGCTCTATGTGAAACTCCACTTGTCGTGTTGGTGGTAATCCCGGTAAGTCTTCTGGGAATACGTCTGGAAAATCTCTAACGATCGGTACATCTTCAACTTTCTTCTCATGATCTTCTTCTTCCTCCTTTCGCGTTACTTGAACCAAGAACAGTGGACATCCCTTCTCAATGTATCTTTGGGTTCTAATACATGAGATGAATTCCAGTCTCGATCTATTCTTCACTCCACTTCTTTCGCCTTGTATGATTAGTACATCGTTTCCATAAGGAACACGGACGCACTTCTCATGACATACAATTTCCGCGTGATGCTTCGACATCCAATCCATTCCAATGATGACATCAAAACTTCCCAATTCTATGGGGAGTAAGTCGATACTGAACGAACGATCTTGTAACCTTAGACTACATCCTTTCAGAATAGCATCAGTGGTCACTGACTTCCCATCGGCTAGTTCTACATTATACTTAATATCTAACGCAGTAGGGGTGAGATTTAGGCGTTCACTAAATGCAGATGACACAAAACTCCTATCCGCACCAGAATTAAATAGTACTGAAGCATAGTTGTTATTGACTAGGAACGTACCAGTCACAACATTGTTGTCTTGCACTGCAGCCTCAACACACAAATGATACACCTTGCTAGGTGCCGTGAATCCACTTGGAGCACTGGTTGTGGCTCGGTTATTTCCTCCCTGGTTCCCCTGGTTCTGCTTCTGGTTCCCTTGGTTGTGGTTTTGGTTGCCTCGAATTTGATTACCACGACCTTGGTTCCTACTGCTTGGACACTTATTCTTGTAATGCCCTTTCTCTCCACACCCAAAACAAGTAACATTCGCTCCTTGTCCACCTTGAGTTCCCGGTCCTCTTTGGTTAGCAGGACGGGGTGGAGCTCGACATTCATTCACCTTATGTCCAGCCTTTCCACAGTTGTAACATGTAGGAGGACATGCTCCCTCGTGGTGTCGTCCACACTTCTCACATAAAGGAAATCTCCCAGCATAGTTACTAGTATTACTTTGCCCAGCAGTAAACACTCTAGCCACCTCTTGACGCTTGTTTTGACTGTAGTTATTAGTGTTGTTGTTGTTGTTGTTGTTATTGTTGTTGTAGTGATTGCCAGACCACTTCCTCTTGTCTCCAGTATTCTCCCCCAACTCTTGCACCACTTGGTACATCAAACTCTGAGCCATATCGATTGCCTCATGCAAGTCATTTGGCTTTGATGAAGTCACATTCCCCTTGATGCTCAAAGGTAAGCCCTCAATGTATCGCTCCAACAATCGGTCATCGTTGGGCACCATTTCGGGACACAACAAGACTAGCTCTTGAAAGCGCTGATTGTAAGCAGTAAGGGCGGTACCCTTGACTTTCAAGTTCCATAGCTCAACCTCCATTTGCTTGACTTCATTTCATGGGCAATACTTCCTAACAAACATAGCTTTGAACTCACTCCAAGGTGTTGCTTGGGCAACATCAATGGTCACTGCACGAGCATAGATATTCCACCAAGTCAAAGCACTATCCACCAATGTGCTTGATGCAAACTTCACCTTATCAGCTTCAGCAACATTGCTAATCCCAAATTGAGATTCCAGCTTCTCAAACCATCTAGTCAAACCTACTGCACCTTCAGTACCACGGAAACTCACTTGTGTAACCGCACGGAATTCCTTGTAGGTGCAGGTCCGCGCATTGGCAACAGTGGCTCCTCGGTTTGTCTCCTCTTGCGTGCTCGCTGCACGGGTCACTTCAGCTGCTGCGAGTGCCTCGGCAACTCGTTCCGCGATCATCTGGCTGAGCATGACTGGGTCAATCCCACCGGTAGCGGCTGGTGGGTTCTGCGTCTCAGATCTTCGAACAGGTGCCATAATCTAAAAGGTAAACAAGATAATAAGGTTTTGCCAGATACAACAATCATGGCACATACGCAACGGTAATGTAATGCTCAACAGTATAAACAAACAAGATATGTGTAAATACCTATAAATAGCCCGTGTTAGGGACATCAACATAACATATAACAATCATTGTTCAAACCACATGTATCCCATATAACATAACTCGGATTTTGTTGTTGCACATGTACCTCATGTAAATATATCTCGTAATTGTTAAATCACATGTATCCCATTTATTGTATATTCTGTATTGCTGAATCACTTGATTCCAATAATAATCGTTCATTACATATATATATCTCCACATATATATACATACTTAATACATACAATCCGTATGATAATCAACTAAACACATAGCAGTTATAGTCTAGAGTTACTAAATGCAACCTAGTTCTCTATAACCAGGCTCTGATACCAATCTGTCACACTCCCAAAATATCAGAGTATAATGGCAACAAGGGAGTGGTGACGTCATGATTATCATACACACAATTACAAAGAACGACCTCTAAATGAGACGTTTGGAAAATTGATCACTTGCATTTGATAAAATAAAGAGTTTTAACATAGTGCGGAAGCATAAAACTGGTCACAGATACAAAAACATAGTTTCCAAATAGTACAAATGATCTTTATTTTCAATAGAAATGACGGCAGTGCATGAGACCTCACATAGCATCTTCATTCTTAATACCTGAGAAAAACATTGCTAAAGCGTCAACATAAAGTTGGTGAGTTCATAGGTTTAGTTAAAATTGAAGTGTTTAATGAACCACAAGATTTTTCCCAAACATGATGACAATATAACAAATACAAAGTCATCATAAAAGTATTTGTTACAGTCTAAGCTCGTGACACCGAAGCGTTAACAACACCGGCAGTATAATCATATAAATGTAGCCCAACTGGATGCCTAAACCCACGACATCCTATCTCAGACTCAAATGAAACTGTGCCCGCTTGTCCCCTGTTGGACCAAGACGGACAGGGGCGTCAACCCCGATAGATCTATCCATAACATTCGTGCTTACACAAAGTAATTAACGGTTCACGATTCACGGGCCAAAGCAACTGGGTTTTTAGTGGGACTTAGACTAGTATATAAATCAGTAAATGCACTTGTGTTCATACGTTAAATCAAGCAATGTCTCACCCCAAAAAGCAGTAAAAGCAGTTAAAAAGTGGGGCTATAAACTCACCTCGTGAAATAAGCAAGGTGATGGAAACACAAGGTAGCTCGAGAATACGATCACGCTATCCACAACCTAGTTAAACGTAATAATCATGTTACGACGTCTATGATTATACCAAAATAATTACACGACATCCTAGTTGTGCTTGACGACACATTTTGTTTACGGAAAACACGACCTTAATACATGGTCATTTAATAAATGAGTTTTTGGGCTTAATAGTATAAGTTTATAACCAAAGTTTAGTTTTTGGGCTTACATAAACCCATCCAAACCGAACAGCCCAATGCCCTTAACAAACATGGGCTCGGCCCATTTGGCTTTCTTACCCAACCCGGCCCTCAACCCAGGCGATACAAACAAAGTTGGGGGGGGGCATATATCTGTTTTATACGTGTTTTATTCTCCCCAAAACACAATCAAAACACTCTCTCTCCCAGTTATAACTCTAGCCGCCCCATCTCCCTTCTCTCTCTCTTAGAAAATCGGATCTAGGGTTTTCCATGGCTACAATTCATCCTAGACTAATTTATCATCATCACAACAAGAAACCTAGTTCGTGTATCATGCGTGGGATGTGGGATTTCATTCCCACATCAAAACCGATTCATTTTCGAAGTCTCCCAAGGGTCATTCGATGATGGTTATAAATCAAAGATAAATTTTCTAGCCTCTTGTCTAAAAGATATGGTTCAAATGGGTTCTGTTAGTTCATTCAAAAATAGAGTGTTCATCAGTTCTTTTAAATCAATTGGTTTATCAAAATATGAACAAAGGTCTCGAATTAATAATAAATCTTTTAGGGGTTTTTCGGAATATTGGGGTTTTTTTTCTAAATTCGTGTTTTCATTATAATTAATTGATGATTTCGGGTATAGACTCATGTTAATTTCATCATATCACTAGGTTATAAAAAACTAGGGTTTCAAAAATATTGGGGTTTTCTTTAATCTTGGGTTTTATAACAATTAACCAATGTTTTTAAGCATATATTGATATTAATTACTAATTAAAAATGAATTTCAAAATTAGGGTTTATATAATTTGGGGGTTTTTATACACGAGGGTTTAATTAGATTAGTTAGCCTTTTTGTGAAATGAATTGTGTTAATTTTATGTTATGACTGATTTTAGAACAATTAAGGTTTCGGCAGATTGGGTGGTTGATTTTTAATGGGATTTATGTACTACTATAATTAACAATATTAGATTTAAACAAAAACATGGATAAAACGCAGCAAGAGGGTCTCGGTCAAATGGGGGGGGGGGGTGTGGTCTCGACAGAAATGGTGGTTTTGGGTCATGGGTCAATAGTACAAATTGATAGCACATTACTATTATTATTATGTTTTATTGCTTAAACTGAATGGTTTCAAAAAGACTAACTAGCTTGGTTTGTTTTCGCAGGTTGTTTTTAAAATGACAAGCACAACTAAATGTATGCAGAAAATAAAAGAAAGGTGGGTAAAAGACTCACAATGAGGAAAGGATTTTCGGCTTGGTGTATTTGGACAGGAAAGGAATGGCTTGGCTGGAAACTCAGTAGCTTTGCTCAACCCAGATTTATTTGTGTTGTAATATTGTTTTGTGTTTAAGGATTGTGTTGAGACTGTGAAAAATTGTGATAGTATTTAACTTGTAATAATTTGCTTAGGGTTAGTCTAAATCTGGAATTGGTATGCTTGTGACATACCCAAATGGGGTAATCTTGGCCTGTGTGTTGGCTGTTAGTGAGGCTAAGTAGTTTATCCTGTGATCTTGACTTTTGTTGACCGAATGGTGGTCTAATGTGGTGTCCAGGTTTTTATTTTGGTTCCCAGATGGTGGTTTAGCTTGTAACATCACACTTGGGCTTTGGCCCAAGTAAATAATAAAGTGTTTACTTGTTTGATTTTGGTGTAATGTTCAATTCGATTAGGTCCGACGACCCTTTCTAGTATTCGTAGACTCGGACAAGTTTCATAACCACGCGACAAGTAAACTAGTAGGATTGACGTTGTTTAGTTTTGACAATATAATACCATTTGATTCTCGTTTATGTTTGTTGTTATATCCCGCGTGACACATCAAAGTCACATAATAGCGTGGGAGTTTACACGTCGTAGAATAGATAATAATAAGCGTTCGTGTTCTCAAAACATCGTAGTGCATTCGTACGGCACAAACCGTTAACAAGTGAAACATAGTGCAACGAGCACGTCCATTTAATAACGAAAAATTCGAGTTGTTACATTCGCTCTCCCTAAAGAGGGCTTTGTCCGCAAAGCAAAACAAGTAATATAATTTAAGTCGACACTACATTAGTAATCAAATGAGGATACTTCATAAATATGAGATAACTTCTCAACTTGTTAAATCCACAAGGTTCAAAGCTCACATTAAATAAATACATGGAAAAATAAAGATGAAAAATTGACGGATGTCACATTTTTCCTTTTCTTCTTTTCAACTTTCTTTGTGAGGAATAAAGAATAATAAGAGCGACTTATGAAAAAAAAGGAAAAAAAAAAGAAAAAAAAGAAAAAAATAATAATTATACAAGACTCCCAGGAGGGGCAGTGAAGTGTTAATTATAGTAACTATTAGATTCCAATATTACCTTGACGGGTTGCGGGGATTTAATAGTTGCTCCAATCCAATATTACCTTGACGGGTTGCGGGATTGAAGATCCAAAGTCTCAAAAAGGCGGAGAATGTAAATTATTGCGTGAGTTTTATTTTTCTTCCTTTAGCGAGTGTGTAGCTACTTATTAATGCATGACATAAGGATCTTACACATAAGGCGAATGACTTATTATTCTTGAGTCGGACTTATATTAATTGTGAGCGGTTTTTCGAGTAATGGATGTGAGGATTACTTAGGATTAAAACCATGCTTCCTTATTTTGAGATTTTACATTTCTTATATTTCACGCTTTAAATAATGACAAAATTGCTCTCAAGCAATTTGCTCAAATAATAACCGGTTCCACATTTAATTGTCATGAATAAGTTGATGCACTTTTTACTTGTGAATGCAATGATCCCATTTTTAAGCTTGGTATAGGGAAAGTGAAACTTGAGGATGATAAGTATCCATGGTACCAAAGCCCTAATTTAAGTCATTGACTTCTTTACGAGTTTTTCCATCAAAGCCATTTCAAGAAAATTAAAATATATAAATAGAATTGTTGCATTGCATTGTACAAAATCAAAATCATGCATCATATAGAGTAGTGTAGTATAATATCATTCCATATTGGCCAAGGTGGGTTAATTATGAGGAAAATGTAAATTTCTGCTTTAAAATATAGCATTGCATGAGGTCATGGCAATGTTCAAGTGTAGGGGATTTGATATGAGCAAAATCTCATATCAATTAATCAACAAATCACCCTAAAACACATGGAAATACCTAACTTTTGTGCTATAAAGCGGAATTATGTGGTATGTTTTGTGTTTGTGCTTAAATAGGTAACATGGATACATTTTCAAGCAAACAAGAAGAAATCAAGCTTATTTGTGATGAAAAAGACAAAGAAGGATCAAAGATGACAAGACTTTGAAGATGAAGGACCTATCTTGACAACATTCCAAAGTTGAGGGACTTAAAGTGCAATTTGGTCAAAGTCAAGATTCAAGTCAAACCTGGTCAACTCTAAAGTCAACCAAGTCAAAAGGCCAAAATAAACAAGTATGCAAGTTGAAGGACTGAAAATGTCATTGGAATGAAGATTTTAGCTTACTTTGATATTATGCCAAAGTTAAGGGGTTGAAAGTGTCAAAAAGTCTCCAAGATTGGACATGATCCGTGTTTATATGCTATGGACCAATCACATTGCTTGAAAAATGAAACATGGATTGCCAACAAAGTGGCCAGCTCACCAGCTCAATAAATGAGCCGTATCTATACAGTGCTTCCACTATCTCAATTTTTAGCCAATAAGAAAACGCCATGCAATAATCCTTTATCCAGTTTTAGATAACAATCCATGTGACACATATTCAACCAACCACAGAGTGCCACGTATTATCTCCTTCTTCAAACGAGCCCAGAACAGAGATTCCTCTACAATGAGTTTCAAGAAAAGTGGTCTACATGAAAAGTGTTCGTTTATGGACGACGAATTTAACCCACTCACTTAATTAGCCTGAAATTCAACCAAGAAGAAAAGCCCAAATTCAAGTTCATAACAGCTAGTATCAATCAAGAGTTTGAGGACACCTGGCAACTTCTAATAGTGTGAACACGCCACTGACATCCCCTTCACTTCATCTCACTTTTATAAATAGGCCTCTAGACTCTCATTTGTAACGTGTAGAAAATGTGTGAAAAACACACACAATTTCCTTTCTTCTTCAATTCTGTTATAGTTTAGTTAGCAACTCAAGAGCTTGACAACCTCTTGAGTTTGTTAGTAGTTATAACAGATTTACCTACCTTTTGTAACAACTTTTACATTCATTAATAAAAATTCACAAATCCTTCTTTAATCTTCATTCTGTTCATCATCTACTGTTCTTAGTTTCTATTGATCATCATTGATCAATGGAAGCTTTGTGAGATTCTGTTGCTGTTCAGTTTGATTCAGATCTTGCTAATTGTTGAATTCAGAGTTTGTAGCTGTTTTGAGTTGATTTTGATCAACAATGATGATCTAAGGTTGTTGATTAGTTTATGGTGATGATATTATGGGGTGTTGATAGAATTGAGTTGGTTCAACACCACACTCCTCCATCAAAAGAGGCCTAAGCTCATAAGTTTGCATAATTCTGTTTCTAAATTCCACTTAAAAGTTGAATGCATGCTCAATTCTAGTGTAATTATTCTATGCTGCTCTGATCATGTGTTCTGTACTTGTTTTAGCATAATTGGTTTGATTTGAATGCTTGTTGGTAGTTTTATAGCTTCTAGTTTGATTTTACTTGATACTGTCCTTTATTTTCATCAGTTAAGTGCTTGTTATTGCATTTTGTGGTTTAACCTGTTTACAAGTCTGCTCTTAGTCTTAAAACCTTTCATTTTGCTCATCAAACAAGTGTTGATATCATTCTTTGTTCACTTCAATCATTTACTAAAAATTCCTTTATAAAAGTTCATAACAGATTAGTTAACTAGTGTTTGGATCTACATGACTTTTGCTTTTCAAGTGTGTTGAATCTATTAATCTTTGCTTGTTCTTGGTTAGTATACTTTTGGAAACATTTGTGTTCAAGTTTGTGGTCAAAGTACAAGTCAAACAGGCAATTGGTCATGAAATAGTTTGGGTTCAAGTTCTTGTTATAGTTCATCAGAAAACTAGCTATTTTCAATCCATTATAATCCGTTCATTTCTTAACCAAAATTCTTGAAACCAGTTTCTATTAGTCTCTTAACATCCAAAGATTAATTCTATAAAAGGAATTTCAACAGTATTCATAATTCAGCTAGAAATCAGCTTTTGAATAAGCACATAGGCAAATGCAAGTTTCTGTAATATTAGAGTGAACTATTTTCTTGTATTTACAAATCCACTTCATAAAACCTGTGATTTTCTTTCATATTCTTGTTTAGAAACTTGTGTTTAGTAGATTTTGAGATTTTGAGCTTTTTCAACTTTTGGTCAACAAAAGTCAAATAAGCTAGGTTTCAGCTTAATTCCATTTTTCTGCTTATTCACTTGATCATTTTGCAAAAGAAAAGACATTCCATACTCACAATAAGCTGTTTAACAAGTTTGGGTTTAAAAATCTGAAAGTGCATGTCTGGATTTCCATTTAGCTTATTCATGGCTTATTGGTTTGAGCTTATTTGAGTTTCATCGAGTTTTAAGCCATTTCCTTAAATAGTGTAGAAACTAGAAGGGGGGTTGAATAGTTTCTTAAAATTTACTTGTTAAAATATGTTTTCCAAAAATCCTTTTTCAAAAACTTAGGCTTGAGGAAATATGTGAAATCTTCTTATGCACAAATATGAACAATGATAGTGTAGCTAAACTAATACTAACAAAAATATATCCACAAAGAATAAAGAATGATAGTGTAGCTAAACTAATACTAACAAAAATATATACACAAATAATAAAGAATGATAGTGTAGCTAATCTAATATTAACACATGTATATGCAAAAAGTAATAAGGAATGTAAAGAGTTAAGGGTAAAGAAAGATCAAACCGAACACCAAGGATTTATAGTGGTTCGGCAACGAAGCTCACTCCTCGTTCCTACTCCACTCCTCGAGTACTCCTTACTCGAGAGTTCACTACACAACAAGCTCCTTATGGTGGAGAAAACCGTACACGTCGCTTAACCAATTTCCGACTCTAAGCTAAAAGTCGAGCCCTAATCGTAGCTAGGACCAATCTACACAACTATACTTAGTACATACACAACTTCCAAATAGACACAACTACTTGGATCTTCACAACTATGACATAACTACAAGAATATACAAATTGATCTTCAATAGATCTTTGGTGGTGGACTCAACACTTCACTAGGATAGTGTTCTTCTCTTTGCACTTGGAGAGGAAGAGATGGAAGAACAAGATTCACTTCTTAAACGAGTAATAATCAAACAAATGATCAAAGATTTGAGTGATTAAAGAAGGGGTTTGTGTTGGAAATACGTTTTACGTATTAAGAAGGATCGGCCACTCCAACGATACTCCATGTAATAGCTCGTAGTTTAGTTAACACTCTTTATTTATCAAACAAGTCCAAGCCAAGCCTACAACATGTGTAGGCCGGCCCAAACGTGTAAGCCCAAGCCCATTACAAGGCTTGGGTATATAAACCCTCTCCTTTGATGGAGAGGGTGGTGTGGTTATTCATATTTTCACATAGTAAACATTTCTTTCTCTCTCTAAGTGTGTGTAATCCACCATCTCTCTATCTCTTTCTCTCTCTAACACATAAGCAAGATTTACATATCCTACAAATGGTATCAAGAGCCATGGGATGATTGTATTGTGCATGTGTTTGTGTTCTTGATTATCTCGCCATTTTTGATCCATTTTCACACGTCCAATTTTTTTTTTGTGTTTTTGATGGTTTTTTCTTGATACAAATCTTCTACATAGTTGTGGTAGGGATTTGGTATAGTTACTTTGGCTAAAAACACAAAAATTTTGGGTGTTTTGATCATTTTTTGGCTTAAAATCACGAATTGGTTGAGTTTTGTCCGAGAAAAGTGGAAATTATTCCGATCTGGTCATCGGAAAAGGGTTTATAGTACATTCCGATCAGTGTAATTGGAATAGGGTTTAGGTATTCCGATCACAGCATTCCGATTGGTATTCAGATTGGTATTCCGATCACGGCATTCCGATTGGTATTCAGATTGGTATTCAGATTTGGTATTCCGATCACAACATTCCGATTAGTATTCAGATTGGTATTCAGATTGGTATTCAGATTTGGTATTCCGATTGGTATTCAGATTGGTATTCAGATTTGGTATTCCGATCACAGCATTCCGATTGGTATTCAGATTGGTATTCCGATCACGGTATTCAGATTGGTATTCAGATTAGGTACATTCCGATTAGGGTTTATTCCGATCAAGGTTATTCCGATCACTATTCTGACTGATATTCCGATCACTATTCCGATCAACATTCCGATAACAAAATTATTCCTTAAAAAATTTCGATCATATTTTAGGGGATTTTAACATCGTGTGTAATTTTGACTTGGAATTTTTGGTTTATTGAGAACATATTTTAGGGGATTTTAACATTGTTTCTCGACTTCAGCTCACAACAACAAACACATTTACTTTCTTTCTTTGATCGATCAACGTTTGTAAATCTTAACTTATTGCAATGGAGTACACATCTCTTACGGATAAGTCCATCCTCTCGGGTACGGATAATCGTCCACCAATGTTGGTGAAGACTATGTATGAGGAATGGGCTTCCCGAATGGAACTTTATATGTTGAACAAGGAGAATGGACATCTAATTTGGGCATCGGTGCTCAATGGACCATTAGATTATGGTACAGTGACGGAAGGTACGACTACTCATCCTCGCACAACGGATGAGTTGACTGGAGATATGAAGATTCAAGATAAATGTGATAAGTATGCTACAAACATCATTCTCCAAGCCCTTCCTCCAGATGTCTACAAACTCGTCAGCAAACATAAAGTTGCCAAAGAGTTATGGGATAGAATTCGGGTTCTCATGCAAGGCACCTCGTTAACTAAACAAGAACGAGAGTGTAAGCTTTATGATACTTTTGATAAGTTTGCCTATGTGCCAGGGGAGACTCTCAATGATTACTATCTGAGATTTACCCTATTGTTGAATGAGCTCAATATCTATGGCATGACAATTCCTACCTTTCAATTGAACACCAAGTATTTGAACACTCTTCCTTCAGAATGGAATAAATACGTGACGGATGTTAAATTGGCTAAGGACTTGCATAACACCAATGTGGATCAACTTCAAGCTTTTCTTCAACAACACGAATGCCATGTGATCGAGGCTCGGTTGTCTACACCTCAAGTTCATGATCCACTTGCAATATATGCTTCTCAACAAAACATGGCTTATACTTATCAACAACCATCATACTTGTAGCAGCCACCACCACACATCTATCAGCAACCATCTTATCAACCACCAATGATGCCACAGCAAGAATATCAACAAAGTGTTCATCAACAATCTTTTCCATAGCAACAACAATATCAGACATCACCATCACAAGCCAACACTTGTCCATTGGGCTATACTCCTCAGCAAGGATATTTTCCAATAGAAGCACAACCAGCACAAGCTTTCTACTCTAATGAACTTCCACCAATCCAAGCACCGGTCTTTACTCCAAATGATACGCCAGCTGATGTTCTAAACCATCTCACTGCTTACTTGTCAAAACTTATTGCAACTAGAGGATTTCCACCAACAAACAATCAGCTCCGCACCTCTTCAAATCCTCGACAACAAGCCACTGTTCAAGATGGTCAAGTGACGGTGCAACCTATTCAGGGAAGGCAAAATTCATATGGACCTCCTACAAGGACTGGGAACAATCAAGCTGTGAATTCTCAAGCTAGTGGAAATCAAAGTCCCATTGGTCCTAAAAAGGTTGTGACTTGCTACAATTGCCGAGGACAAGGTCATATGGCTAGGGAATGTACTCAGCCGAAAAGAAGGAGGGATGATGCATGGTTTCGTGAGAAGATGTATTTGGTTGATGCTCAGTCTAAGGGGAAGATTTTGGATTCAGAGGAGTTGGAATTTCTTGCAGACCCAGGGGCAGCATATACTGAAGGCATTGCAGTCGTTTCTACTTCTAATGCAGCTTATCAAGCGGACGATCTTGATGCATACGATTCGGATTGTGATGACATTCACTCTGCCCAAGCTTCTCTCGTTGCTAATCTCTCTCACTACAGTTCTGATGTCATCAGTGAGGTACCAACCACATCTAATAATATTGATAATAACCAACATCAAGTTGGGCATGAAAATGACAACCTCGAACAGCATTCGGGAACTAGTAATTCAAATGATGTGGTACCCAAACCTACACATTTGAGTGAACCTCAACCAAATGCTACGACGGGTATGGAATCTTATGCTCAACATGATTTGGTCATGGTGCCTAAACATATTATTGATCAAATGCATATGGCCCTCAGACAATCCGTAGATACGAATTCCACCCTAACTGCTGAGCTTGCGTTGCATAAAGAAAAGGTCAAAACTTTTGAAATGGTCCCTCAAGAAGAGAAAATAACATGTTCTGAATTTGACCAATTTCGTTTTGGAAAGATTGAACACTTGAAAGAAATAGAATCATTAAAAGCTAATCTTTCCAATGAATTAAAAGAAAAAGAGTCGGTTGTCAATGATTTTCAGAAACTTAAAATGGATTTCGAAATTCTCGAGTCTAAAAAGGTTGAATCGGAAATTAATGCTACCAAACTCCTTAAATTCAAAGAACAACAGCTTTTAAAACAATACTCTTCCACAGAAAAGGTTCATCTTTTAACTAAATCATTTAAAGAACTCGAACTTAAACGTCTTCAAGATTTACCACCTAATCCCGGTTATGCAAAACAAGCTCAGGAATATATTCCCGGTCTTTATGATATGACCATAATTGGAAAATCGAAAGAAGCACCTTTTGTTCGTAGTACTGAGGAGACACAATCACTTGGGGATGAAACTCATTCTAAAATGCTTTCAAAATTCCATACAATTGATTATGATCAACATAACAAAGATCAATTTTCGAAAAAGACACGCATTCGCTTACAAAAGGAATTAGCAGAATTAACAGTTCTTGTGCCCCAAAGTTTGTCAAATGAAAACCTTCCTAGTACGTCTCCTACACTCGTCAAAAAGGATTTAACGAAGTTAATTCCACCGGTAAGTAAGGCGTCCGTTAACTTAAATACGGTTCACCAACACTTAGCCGATTTTGACAAGGTCATTTTGGAACGTACGACGGCCACGACCATAACGGAAGGTGAATGGAACTTTGAGCACACTAGAGCTGCGTTTCGAGATGAAATTGTTCCGTTTGTAAAGAATGTTAAAGCTTGTCTTCGTAATATTGATCAAGATTTGTTTTTGGAAATAGAAGAAGTTAGACGTGTTTTCAATGAAATGGAAGATGCTTATGAAAACAGTTTACTTGAAATAGAACGGGTTTCACGCCATAATGATCTGCTTCTGAATCAAGTGATGTCTCATGGTATAGTTTCTGTCTGTGTGAATACAAGTGTTGATAATGATTCTATTGTGCATAATGTTGAATCTGTGGATAATGTGGTAGATAGTACTTGTCACGAATCTGACGCTGAATTTTTAAAGCTTCAAGATTCATATTCTTCGCTTTCAAAACGTTTTGATGAGATTCAAACACATTGTATTTCGCTTGAATGCAAGCAACAATTTATTCAAGAAATCTTTGAAACGTCATTCGAAGGTGTCAATATCGATGATGCAAACTTTGAAAAGAATTTTCGATTGAATTTACAATCAAAACAGCGTCAGCCAAGTGACAAGGTTGCTAAATCTTTGCCGATAGACATAGAGAAATCTAAGGAGCTTCACTGTGTGAACGTACTTGAGGCCGCTGAGAATTTTAAACTTGATCTAGATAATCGAGTTACCAAGATTTTGTCCAAAGTTGATAACTTAAAACAGAAAAATACACGACTCTTCGATTCAGTAAAGCCCACATGTGCTAATACCACTGCACAGAATCAATCATTGATTGAACAATTGAATCGAAAGTCGGTGGAAATATCTGATTTGAGGGAATAAATTTGTGATAAGAATCTGGTCTTGGCTGAGTTAAAAGAAACACTTCGTACTCTAAAAGGTAAGAATGTTGTAGATAACGCAACCACTATCTCATCATCGTCCTCTAGTGCAATCAAAAGGAACCTAATAGCCGTCACACCACTTAACAAGGGCCCTAGGACTAAACCATCTCAAACTTTGGTCACTAAAGATAAGGCGGAATCAAAACAAGCTTATAATATTCCCGTGTTGCCTTCTACAGGAGTAAGCACCACTACTAAGGCTCAAAGATCTAAGCTTAAGCGAAACAAGAAGAATGATAGGATCTTGCCCCCATCTAGTAGTCAAGTGAAGAAGAAAGTAGAAGCCCATCCTAGGAATGTTATTTCTGTTTTGAATAAAAAGAATCATGTAGCTAAACCTAAAGGCTCTGCGGTTGTGCAGCGTTCTAAGCCTAGTGTGAATTCTAATTTGAAATGTTGGAATTGCAATGAATGTATGTTTTCTAGTCGTCATGATTCTTGCCTTATTGACCATGTGAATGAGATGTATGCCCGGAAACATGGATTAGAATGGAAACCGACTGGGAAAGTGTTAACCCAAGTTGGTTGGATGTGGCGCCCCACTGGTAGAACTTTCACTATAGTAGGAAATACGTGCCCTTTGACTAGGATCACTCCAACTAAAGCGAAGAAAGCGTGCCCTTTAACTAGGAGTACCAAGGCTACCAAAACACAAGCGTGTCCTTTAACTAGGAACACCAACACTACTGTAGGAACAAAGAGCCCTTTAAATAGGTCTACTCCCATTGTAGTGCCTGTTAATACTCCAAAACCTCAGAAAATTAGACAGTAAAACCTGTAAATGCTAAAACTCACATTAGAAAATGCAGGAAATCTAAGGATAACAAAAATGTTAGCAATTCTGATAATAACATATCTGTATCTGCTAACACTCCGGAACCAATAGTTTCCAATGCATTGTCTACTGTTGTGATTGAAAACAGGTGGTCCAAATTGTTCTCTGGTATTTGGACTCTGGTTGCTCCAAGCATATGACCGGAGATCGCTCTCAGCTCAGAAATTTCGTCAGCAAGTTTCTTGGTACGGTTCGATTTGGAAATGATCATATTGAAAAGATAATGGGTTATGGTGAATATCATATTGAGAATGTTATAATTTCAAGAGTGTATTACGTGGAAGGTCTCGGTCACAACTTATTTTCTATGGGACAATTTTGTGATGCAAACCTAGAAGTTGCTTTTCGAGAGCATACCTGCTTCATTCGTAATTTGGAAGGGGTTGATTTATTGAAAGGTACTCGAGGGAATAATTTGTATACTTTGTCTCTACAAGACATGATGGCCGCTTCTCCCGTATGTCTTCTCTCCAAAGCATCGAAGACTAAGTCATGGTTATGGCATCGACGGTTATCTCATCTTAACTTTGACGCTATTAATCACTTGGCGAAAAACAAACTTGTTCGTGGTCTTCCTAAACTATCATTTCACAAGGATCATTTGTGTTCCGCGTGTACAATGTAGAAAAGCACTAAGAAGTCTTACAAACCCAAGACTGAAGACACCAACCAAGAGAAACTTTATCTGTTGCATATGGATCTTTGTGGGCCAATGCGTGTTGAAAGTCTTAGTGGCAAAAAGTACATCCTCGTCATTGTCGATGATTACTCTCGGTTTACATGGGTGAAATTTCTTAAAGCAAAGAATGAGGCACCTAAATTCATCATCGGATTTCTCAAGATGATTCAAGTGCGTCTCAACACTACTGTCTGACGCAGTCGTACAGATAATGGAACCGAATTTGTGAATCAAATCTTGCGTGATTATTATGAAGAAGTTGGCATATCTCATGAAACATCTGTTGCACGCACTCCACAACAAAACGGTGTCGTTGAAAGGCGAAATCGCACACTTATGGAAGCTGCTCGAACGATGTTAATTTACGCAAAGGCTCCATTATTTTTATGGGCAGAAGCAGTATCAACAGCAGTGTACACCCAAAACCGGTCACTAATTCGTAAACGCCATGGTAAAACACCTTATGAGCTTCTCCATGGAAAAGTACCAGATTTATCATATCTTCATGTATTTGGTTCTTTGTGCTATCCAAATAATGATGGTGACAATTTGGGAAAACTTCAACCAAAGGCTGATATTGGTATTTTCATTGGTTACGCACCCGCAAAGAAGGCATACCGAATCTACAACCGTAACTCTCGCAAGATCCTCGAAACTATGAATGTTGATTTTGATGAGCTGACAGCAATGGCTTCTGAGCAAAGCAACTCTGAACCCGCACTTCATGAAATGGGACCCAGTAATATTAGTTCTGGTCTTGTCCCAAACAACCCTACTTCATCATCATTTACACCACCTTCTAGGAATGAATGGGATACGTTGTTTCAACCGTTCTTTAATGAATTCTTTACTCCTCCAACTATTGTTGCTCCAGAACCTGAGGTAATAGCTCCGGTAACCGAAGTTGTCGCTCCAGCAACCGTTGCACAATCAGATATATCTGCACCTAATGGTCAAGATATACCTTCAACAAGTAATTCTCAACCAACACATGTTTCAAGTACCCATGTCATGCCTATTGATGATGAAGAGGATGATGATGATCACGATTTGGAATTCGCTCAAATGCTTGAACTTCCATTCTTTGGTGTACCAATTCCCGCCTCTAATCAAGCCGGTTCGTCCACCTCAGAAGAAGCTCCAACTACGGTTTACTCCAATCCACGGATTCGTGAACATGACAGCAAGTGGACAAAGGATCATCCTATAGATTCTATTATTTGTGACCCTAATCGTCCGGTATCCACACGAAGTCAGTTACAAGAAAGTGCATTGTTTTGTCACTTTGATGCTTTTCTCACTTGAACCTAAAACATGGCAACAAGCTTTTACTCAATCCTGTTGGATAGAAGCTATGCAAGAAGAACTTAACGAATTCATACGTCTTGATGTTTGGGAACTTGTCCCATGCCCAGATCAAGTGCAGTTACTCACTTTGAAATGGGTTTACAAGGTGAAACTCGATGAGTTAGGCGGAATATTGAAGAACAAAGCTCGACTAGTAGCTCGTGGATACAAGTAATTATTGGGCATCGACTTTATGGAATCCTTTGCACCTGTTGCCCGTTTGGAAGCTATTAGACTATTCCTCGCTTATGCAGCCCATATGAATATGATCGTCTATCAGATGGATGTGAAGACGGCATTTCTTAATGGTGAACTCAAGGAAGAGGTCTATGTTCAACAACCGGATGGTTTTGTGAATCCTAATTAACCTAATCATGTGTACAAGCTTAAGAAGGCTCTCTATGGGTTGAAGCAAGCTCCTCGCGCATGGTATGATCTTTTGTCACAATTCCTCATTACCCAAGGCTTCGCTAAAGGCAAGGTGGATCCCACGCTGTTTATTCAGAAACGAGGTAAAGATATGATTATGGTACAAATATATGTTGATGATATTATATTTGCAGCCTCGACCCAAACCTTATCGGATGAATTTGGGACACTCATGTCTTCCAAGTTTAATATGTCAATGATGGGCAAGGTATCATTCTTCTTAGGTCGTCAGATATCTCAGAGTCCTAGAGGCATCTTTATCAATCAATCCAAGTATGCCCTTGAATCGCTTAAGAAATATAAGATGGAATTTTGCGACCCCGTGGATACTCCAATGGTGGAACGAACTAAGCTTGATGCAGATCCACATGGAATTGCCGTTGATCCGACACTTTATCGTGGAATGATCGGTACTCTTCTGTATATCACAGCCAGTCGACCTGATCTTCAGTTTGCTATATGTATGTGTGCCAGGTATCAAACTAGGCCTACTGAGTTACACTTAGCTACTGTTAAAAGGATCTTTCGATATCTTAAAGGAACCATTAATCGGGGACTTTGGTATTCCGAGGACTCTTCTATTGCACTAATGGCATACGCAGATGCGGATCACGCGGGTTGTCAAGATACAAGGCGTAGCACGAGTGGAACTTTGCAACTACTAGGAGATCGACTAATCAGTTAGGCATCAAAAAGGCAGAAAAGCGCTGCAATTTCAAGTACGGAAGCAGAATACATAGCTATGTCCGGTTGCTGTGCTCAAATTCTTTGGATGAGATCGCAATTAACCGACTATGGTCTAGGTTTCAACAAGATTCCGATGTACTGCGACAACAAAAGTGCAATTGCCTTATGCTGCAACAATGTTCAATTCTCCCGGTCGAAGCATATTGACATTCGCTACCATTTCATCAAGGAGCAAGTGGAAAATGGAGTAATCGAGCTTTACTTTGTCCGATCTGAGTATCAATTGGTGGATATTTTCACGAAGTATTTAGATCGCGCTCGAATTGAATTTTTGGCCGACAAGCTAGGAATGAGAACTTTCTCGCCTGAGACTCTAAAGGAACTGGCAGATGAAGCGAAAGAATAGTGATGGTAAACTATTCTCCGTATCCTTGGTGATCATCTGTATATATTGTTTTTATTTTTATCCACAAAAGCAAAATACAAAAATATAAAACCATATAAAAACCATAAATCTAGAAAAATCAAAAAATATTTTTACTTTATTTTTCAAAGGCATGTCTTTTGGTACGATAATATTTACGGCGTTAGAAATGTCGATTAATATTGACACGGCGCCATAAATAGAGTTCGTACAAAAGTTGTAAATATTTCATAAAACATGCCCAAATGGCTTGTAGTTATTTCTGACTGCAACCCGGTTTTCATATTAAAGTCAAGTATTTCGTATGAAAGCTTTGGCTCACAACGGGAATTAATTTTATCGGGCAAGGTTTACTTTAAAACCTTGTAAGGGATCAAGTTTACTTTATAACTTGGTCTCACACAAATCTATGTACGCATCAGTGCATTTATTTGTTAAAACAAGAGAAGTCTTGTTTTTATGAAGCTATCATCTCTACAACCATCGCAATCTACAATTGGTATCTACATACTCGACGATGCGACTACTCAACCAACGACTACAGCTCTTTCAATAGAACACGGGTCAACAATTGAGGGGGAGCAATTGTCAAGCATTCAGAATCTTCGATGCCGAACGTGCCAAGTTCACAAGTTGGTGTCAAGACAACAATACCAATCGTACACGTGGTGTCAAGAGATAACTTCAGACGTGACGAGGCGACAAACATATGCCGACAAGAACCATTTGATCTTATCATATGATGTTTTCATCTATCAGGTCCAACCTTGTCAATTTTTTTCTAATATGGTGAATATGTGATCATGTTACAAATCGGTATCATATCTCATACGTTTGATATCATGAAGATAAAATGGACTTGCATTTGTCTTCCCAAAACCTTTGTTAAAACTTCATTAAATTAATTGATATTAAAACATCGGTTGGGTTAATATTTTTAATATGGGGGAGAAAATGTGATTTAATATGGGATATTATCACAAATGGTTTGACTTAATGTGCTGGCTCATCCCGACATGTGTGAAATGTTTTCGAATATCGTGGCATATGTTAAGGGGGAGCAAAACGGATTTGCATATCAAAATGGATTTTCATGGTGACATATACTTACCCAAAACCCATTTATTTCATGACAATGAAGATTGTGGTGATATAAGGATGGTAGGATAGGTTAAGTCCTATGATTCTTTCAGAACCGGAGGAATCTTCCCAAGGACATTCCATAGCTAGAAATAGTAGTCCTTATGAAAGTTAGAGAAAGATTGTGAACGTAGCTGAATGCCGACCAAGTACTTAAGTTAGCACTGGAACAATCACAACAAGGTGCTAGTTATGACGTATTGGTAAGCATTGAAGGGGTTGAAGAATGAAAAAGAATTGTAAAGATAAAGGGTGTAAAGAAAGAATCCCTCCTTATAACTTTAGGCAGAAACCGGGTCAATACATATGCTATTGAGATCATTTTAATGATTCTTGATATTGAAGACATACATCATGGACCCAGTGATGCAATGCACAACCCATCCCAGCTAACTCAGATATCTCTCAAAAGATATTTGTTTTAATCACACGGAGATCAACACGTTATCTATCGATTTATTCACTCCGAGTAAATTGGTATTGAAAAGGTGGCACTCCTCTCCAGCCTCCGATCACTAAAATCCAAAATGCACGATTGAGTCTAGAGCCATTTGAGATCATCAAATATCTCATTAGGACACACTTTCATAATTCCTTGCTTCTTCACACACTGTGAAAAGTAAGAAAGATCTTAAGAGTCCTATGCAAAATCTTCATGATCTTGCCTGAACATCCGAGTAATACGAAAGTATTTACAATGACGATGGAAATCCTTCTTGAGCGAATGTCAAAAAGCTCATGGTAGGTGACTTGTGCGATTCTTTATGAATCAAGCTTGTGATAACTGGAAAGCAACAGTGATTTAACTCTTAACTGAATTTAAACACGTTCCAGGCCTCTACGCAATATCTCAGTGATCTTGCCAGAACACTCAGAGTGATACCTTAGTGTTTACGGTGATGAGTGGAAATCCTTCTAGTGTTAACCTCAAACAGCACTTGGTAGGTAACTTGCAAGATTCTATACGAATCAAGCCCCGTGACAACTGGAAAGCAACGATGGTGCGGTTCTTAATTGAATTTCACTTGTTCCAGGAACATGAATTGACGGCTTCAAATCATGCGGATATTTTTATCCAAATGATTCACTCTTTACGTTCGCAGTCAGCTTTGGACGGTCGAGTAAAGAGAACGGGTTTACCCGCGAAATCCTGTCAGGAAGTTACTTAATTGAAACTATCCGTCACGGGTACGATATCTAATATCGTCCAACGGTCTTCACCGACCGGAGGTAAAATGCTACCGAATTAGAATGAAATGTTCAAAGCCATTTCGTTCGTGTCTACTTATGTTGCGGCATTTGAAGACGGTGGCGTTGCAGGATTCAAGAAGAAGTCGTCCCCGCATGCTTATACTTTATGCACTTAATATCTCATCTAATTCAAGAAAGCCTAAAAGTTAAGTCTTCCGCTGTTTCAAACTCTGAAGCTTTCAAGAATTACGAAGGTATAAGTATGTGGGACGTGAGGTCACGAAGAGGCGAAGATCACAAGTGATGGATGCACGAGATCAAGGCAAGAGATTGATGATCAAAGATTGATATCAAAGATCACATCAGCATGTTCACCAGAAAAGAAAAAGAAAAAGTAAGACAAAGACTACGAGCTCAAGACAAGCATAGTATGTTAGGTTTATTTAATTATTGTAACTTGGGTAACGCCCTTGTTTGGAGTGACCTCCCTTAGGGGGAGATTGTTGGAAATACGTTTTACGTATTAAGAAGGATCGGTCACTCCAACGATACTCCATGTAATAGCTCGTAGTTTAGTTAACACTCTTTATTTATCAAACAAGTCCAAGCCAAGCCTACAACATGTGTAGGCCGGCCCAAACGTGTAAGCCCAAGCCTATTACAAGGCTTGGGTATATAAACCCTCTCCTTTGATGGAGAGGGTGGTGTGGTTATTCATATTTTCACATAGTAAACATTTCTTTCTCTCTCTAAGTGTGTGTAATCCACCATCTCTCTATCTCTTTCTCTCTCTAACACATAAGCAAGATTTACATATCCTACAGTTTGAATCTGGAAATGAATGTGCAAAAGAGGTGAGGTGAAAAGCTGAGAATGGCCAACTATTTAAAGGACAAAGGAGCCAACGGCTAGTTCTGCCCGCGGTACCTTATCACAGCCCGCGGTACCTTATCGATAAGGTACCGCCTAGGCGCTAAGGTACCGCCGGACTAGACTCCGCTCCTTTTTGTCCTTTAGTGGTGGAGGTCTTATCTGGGTATAAAATATCCTGAAAGGATATTCTTAACAGTATAAGAATATGCCAATTTCAAATTTCAAATAATTAATTTAATAAAACATTTTCTTAAAAATAAAGTTTAATAAAAACTTGTCACTTTTAATAAAAAGTGAGTTTTAAGAAAAGATTAAATCACTTGATCACTTGATTAAGGTTAGTACTTGTTTATCCATACCTTAAGTGAAAATGGGTAAAATGAAAAATACTTGAACTCAAGAATTCATTTTTCGTTGTTTTCGTAAATGCTTGTTTTTACATATTGTCGTAATCAAAACTAAGTGAGACCGAAAAATGCAAGTAACGTTTTTAGTCATTATTGCATTAACAATCTCCCCCTTTTTGATTTCGACAATACATAAACTCAACCACACAAAAACAAGATTTTCAAAGACGAGTTTATTCATTTCTCCCCCTTTGTCGAAGCAAAAAGGTTGCGTAATCCGGTGTTGAAGAAACGGATTTTGCAAAGACTCCCCCTTGGTGCTTACTCCCCCTAGCTTGGGGCACCGAGGAATCGAGATATGGTGACAAGATTCATAGAAGGGTTAGTTGAATAAAAGAAACAACCAACAATATATAGCAATAGGTCACATAAAAAGAGAAGAAAACACGAAGACAAAGATCCAAGATAGGTTACTAAAAGAGCATCATACAAAGAAGTATGGAAAAAGAAACAAGCCAAAAGCATAAATCTAATCCTAGTTATTCTAGAATTCTAAGATTTGCTTGAATGTGGTGCCTTGTGGATAAGCAATCACTGCTTATATGAAAGACAAGGTAATAGCGAAGGGTGGTGGTGGTGGCTTGTTGGAGATCTCATAATCAAAGTGAAGAGGAGGCTTGATTAAGAGACTCTTGATGTAGCTCAACTCCTCATAGATGTGTGCCATAGCAAGATGTTGATATTGACCACAATGATAATATGTTCCATGGTGCATGACATAATCATGAGAAGGAGGAAGAACACTAAAGGGTGGTGGTGGAAGAAAAGAAGTTCCACAATCAACATTCTTGGTAGGAGAAATGTGATTAAGAGTGTTCTTGGGTGGGTTTGGATTGAAAGCAATTGGAGAAAATGGAGGAGATTCAAGGCTTTCATTGGGAGAATAAGACATTTTGGATGTGAAGTAATGCAAAATCCTTATTGTTTAAATAGGGAAGGCTTAGGGTATTTTTGGGATGGTCAAAAGGTTTGAAACAAAGATTCTCAAAAAGGTTGGAGCAAATCTGGAGTTTCAGACAAAAACCCGAAAAAGAAGGCCACTGTAGGCGGTTCCTTATCTATGCTGGTGGTACCTTATTAATAAGGTATCGGGGTTCACATAAGGAACCGCCTGCAGAAGCAGGGTTTGGTGTTTGGAGGAAGATTTTCAGCAAATCTTATTTTTCTAGTCTAACTTATCATAGGGATATGCTTAAAAGCAAAGATAGACAAAGAAAACATATGCAAACTTACCAAATAGAGATTTGACCAAAATACATGGATTAAAAAATCAATGTAGGAGGTGTGTAAGACAAGACCTTAAGTCATGACACAATGATCCTCCATGATTCAATCTTGTTCTTGCTATGTTTGAGAGAATCATACATATGAATTATGTAAGCTCTATATTAATAGCGAGAATCTATGAAAAAATCGTTTTTAGATTGAATTAACAATGTCAAACGAATTTCTCAACCATTTTCGAAAGAGACTTTGAGAGTTTTGAAAAGGAGATAAGAAGATTTTTCAAAAGGAGTTTAAAGGACTCAAGGACTCAAAGTCGTAATAGAAAACACACAATAAGAAAGGAATTTAAGGAAGATGTTCCATTAATCCTAGACCTAGACGCAAGTAATTGAAAGGTTCCCTCTTAAGTGGCTTAGTGAAGATATCGGCTAAGTTGTCCTCGGAGGGCACCTTTTCAATAGTAATGTTCCCCTTTTGAACATTATCCCTAAGGAAATGGTGTCTAATTTATATGTGTTTGGTTCGCGAATGTTGCACGGGATTCTTGCTTAGGTCTATAGCGCCTTTATTATCGCACATGATGGGAACATCATCAAGAGAAATCCCGTAATCAACAAGCGCTTGCTTCATCCATAGAGATTGTTGGCATGCTTTACCGGTACTCACATACTCGGCTTCCGTGGTGGATATGGCAAGAGCGGTTTGTTTCTTGGAGAACCAAGAAGTTAAACAACAACCCATGAAGGTACAAACTCCACTAGTGCTTTTCCGGTCCACATAGACTCCCGCATGATCCGAGTCCGCGTAGATAATGGTTTCTATGCCGGTCCCTTTAGGATACCATAATCCTAAATGTATAGTGCCTTTAATGTATCGGAAGATACGCTTAACCGCTTCAAGGTGAGAGGTTTTGGGAGCCTCTTGGAAGTGAGCACAAAGGCAAACACTAAACATGATATCCGGTCGACTTGCCGTTAGGTACAACAAACTACCAATCATACCTCTATATTTGGTGTTGTCTACCGACTCACAATCATCATCTACGGTGAGTTTAGTATCCGAGGCCATAGGGGTCTTCATTGGTCTAGATTCTTCTAATCCAAATTTCTTTAGCATTTCTTTAGCGTACTTAGATTGACTAAAGAAAATACCATCGTCCATTTGTTTAATTTGGAGTCCTAAAAAGAAGTTAAGTTCTCCCATCATACTCATTTCAAACTCATCATGCATGATTTTGGCAAAGTCATCACACAATTCTTGACAAGTTGAGCCAAATATAATGTCATCAACATATATTTGTACGATTATGAGGTGAGAACCTTTCTTCTTTGTAAAGAGTGTATTGTCTACCATACCCATGGTATACTCATGTTTAACAAGAAACGCTTTAAGTCTATCATACCAAGCTTTGGGTGCTTGTTTGAGTCCATAAAGTGCTTTCTTAAGCTTGTAAACATGGTCCGGTTTCTCAAAATCAATGAAGCCGGGAGGTTGAGCCACATATACCTCCTCATTGATCAAACCGTTAAGAAATGCACTCTTTACATCCATTTGTTGAAGCTTAATATCTAAGGCACAAGCGTTGGCTAAAAAGATTCTAATTGATTCTAATCTAGCTACCGGTGCATATGTCTCGTCATAATCAATCCCTTCTTGTTGATTATAGCCTTGAGCTACAAGTCTAGCCTTGTTACAAGACACAACACCATTCTCATCTAGCTTATTCCTAAATACCCATTTGGTTCCTATAATGGTAGAACTTCTAGGTGGAGGAACAAGTTCCCAAACATCATTGGCAATGAATTGATTAAATTCTTCTTGCATCGCAATGACCCAACTCTCATCCGTCAAAGATTCTTTAACATTCTTAGGTTCAATCAAGGAGACAAAACAAAAGAAGTTCCTTTGGTTTTGGACTTGAGATCTTAGGGTCCTTTGATTTAAGTCACCAATGACATTATTGAGAGTATGATCCCTAGACTCCTTAATGTTTACTTCCTTTTCAACACTAAGGTCTTCAACTCCTATTTTTCTAACCTCTTTGGCTTTAACTACTTCTAATTCATCCAAGTCATCATCAATTAATGGTGGTGTCTTGGGTGAAGGAGGGGTTTCATCAAAGGTTACGTTGAGTGATTCTTCAATAACCCCTGAGGTTCTATTTAGGACTATGTAGGCCTTACTAGTTTGAGAATAACCTAAAAGGATACCTTCGTAAGACTTTGGGTCAAACTTGGTAAGGTAGTCTTTGGTGTTGAGGATAAAGCACTTGCTTCCAAACACCCTAAAGTATTCTAATGAGGGTTTCTTACCTTTAAGAATCTCATAAGGGGTCTTTCCTAGGAAAGGTCGAATAAGAATTCGGTTGAGAATATAAGTCGATGTATCTACGGCATTGCACCAAAACTTTTGAGGCAAAGATTGCTCGTTTAACATCGTCCTACTCATCTCTTGGAGAGTCCTATTCTTCCTTTCAACTACCCCATTTGATTGTGGAGTGCGAGGAGCCGAGAAGTTATGGGTAATACCATGAGCTTCACAAAAGGCACCAAATTGCACTTCATTATCAAATTCCCTACCATGATCCGTCCTAATAGAAACAATTGAACATCCTAGTTGATTTTGAATTCTTCGACTAAAGATTTCGAAATGATCGAAAGCTTCATTCTTAGATGCCAAAAATCTAGTCCAAGTGAATCTAGAATAGTCGTCAACTATAACTAGGGTATAAAGGTTACCTCCATAACTCCGTATGGCGGAAGGTCCAAAGAGATCCATATGTAGGAGCTCTAAGCACCGAGAGGTAGAAACCAAATTTTTGGCTTTGTGACTTGAGTGAACTTGCTTTCCAACTTTGCAAGCATCACAAAAGTGACTATCAAACTTAATCTTGGGGAGGTGTCTTACCAACTCCTTAGAGACTAAAGATTGAATTAAACGCATATTAGCGTGACCTAATCTTCTATGCCAAAGAGTAGAACTATCATCTATATTCGCAAGACATATGTTGTCTTTTGACTTCTTATTAACCTTCATGACATAAAGCCCATGCTTTCTAACACCTTTTCCAATGACTTTTCCATCTTTTACGATTTCACTGTCATGTTCCGAAAAGATGACCTTACACTTATTATCTAACACCCCCAAATTTAAACGCAGCGGAATACATCTTTGGGTGCTAAACAATGATACAACAACACATAATTTATAAAGAACGACTCGAAAAGAGACGTTTTAGATTTATCGTTCCTAAAACATTTGTCAGAGTAGCGTAGTCCCAAGTAATCGTTACCAAAAGATAAGTTAAAACAACATATTGGTTTGTTTTGAAAATGGAACGATAAATAAATCAAAGAGTTTGAACAACAAAAGCAGTGCACAACTTCATTCCCCGTGACCTCCAAGCTTCCACTTCTTGATTACCTGAAATACATGTGAGTAAAACGATCAGCAAAAATGCCGAGTGAATCTATAGGTTTATGAAATCAATTTGAACACAAGCAAAGATTATAAGTTTGTGGCATGCTTATAAGCATCAAATAATAATTCGCATCAACAATAATAATTGTATATAGCATAAACTGCAATAAGCTCATGGAACCGAGCCCTTAGACACTCCCATATCAGTCTAATAAGACGAGAGATTTATTAATTGTCGGTTACCTCCAGATTATTGGTACATTGCCGTATACCTGACTTTTCAATACAATATGTTCAAACAGTGTGGAGGTCGGGCCTAAGCTTCTATGACAAGTCCACAAAAACTGAACCGGGGCGGCTTCCCCCATAGATCTATTAATTGTACTAGCGGTTAACCCATCATAGGTTAATTAACGGTCCATAATTGAGGTTTTAACAAAGGCAATCACTTAATGCAATTTAAAGGCAACCACGGGTCCATTCATAGAGGGACAAAGCATACCATAAAAATCTTGTGTTCTAAGTTTATAAAACATGTATTCCCCCTCGCGGGTTTAAAATCATTTAATAACTAGCATAAAGCGAGGCTATAGACTCACGTTGATAATGAAAGGCGGATTATCGGCTACGGGCGTGCTTCCGTCACGGAAACCTATATAAATAATAATCGGTCTTAGACTCTTGTCTAATGACTTTTATCAAAATAACAATATACATATGATGATTTTGTACATATGATGATGATCAAGTGAGTTTATATATCATTGTTTACTCATTTTAGTGTTTACATTTTGGTAACTTTTACTAGTTTACTAGTTTTACCTACTTACCTATTTTAAGTCCAATAAGCTTAGTATAAGTTCTTTAACTTGTTTTAATCCATTTTATACCTATATTATCAGTATCTATACTTTCCATGTTGGGCCCAAATGGGTTATGCCCAATAAGTTTTTTTTTATAAGTGTTTAACTTATTTAGTCCAATTATTAGTCCAATATGCTTAGTTAGCTCGTTAATGTCCGTATGTCCTATAGTTAGGGTTTTTTCGGTTTTACTTGTATTAGTTACTTATATATCAGTATATGACTTTTAAAAACTTTACATTAGACGGGTTTGATCGTCTAAGTTTTAATTGGCGAAAAACGTTAATTTTACGGTAATAGCCGAAAAAGTCGTAAAAATCAAGTTTATAGTTTTTATTACTTATAAGTATTATTCCACTACCATTTATATAATTTATCCATTTATTTAACCTTTTACATATTTATATAAATAAGTTTCATAAGTTAGTGGGTTTTTATTTTACATTTTATAAAATAAAATTTGAGTGCTTATATAATAATAATAAACATTAATTCTCAAAATCTGATTTTTATCTTCATGTTCACCATTTTTATCATATCTAGAGTTCTATAATGAATTAGAAGCTCATTTTTGGGTGACATGTTCTTCATATTATGTGTTACATCTAACTTAGTTTTAGCTACTGCTCATTTTAAGTTTATCTAGCCTTAACAGTCCCTACAAAACAGCTTATTCAGATTAGCACTCTCATCTTGTTTTGATCATATCTCACTCATTATAATGATTCCATTGCATGGCCAACTCTCACATGTGTATAACATCTTGTACTTACTGTAAATGGATTATACCATGCAAGTTTATCAGTTCAAGTATTAGTTACATACTGTTTTTATACAGCCAACTAAATAAGCATGATTTTAGCCTTATTTCTCATGGTTATTAATATTTTAAGCATATTTATCAACACTTGATCCCCACACAACATTTTTATCATCAAATATACATCATATACATATACAATAAGAAAGAAAATACATTTGTTCTTTACAAAAATAACAAGAGAAAATGGAGAGGATGATCTTCTTTACCAACCAAGTGTATTTCTTGTTTTTGGAAGACAAGAACTTGATGAACACCAAAAGTAACTCCAAGATCATCAAACACCAAGAAAAATAGTTGAGAAAACAGCCCTAGGACACAAGCAAATCACCTCCAATGTTGTTAATATGGCCACCAAATGATCAAGGCTTCAAGATAACTCCATGATAGAGCTAGTAAACATGTATTTCATGGCTAGAAAAGATCAAAAGGGGTGTTTGTAGCTTGAATATGGATGGAAATGGTGGAAGGTTTTGAGAGGATTTGAGGTTGTTTGCATGTAAGTAAATGGTATGTGTGAAAAGTGGTTAATGGTTTTGTGCTAGTGGGAAAGTTGTAAGCTTAAAGAGTAAGCTTACTTACACTTGTAAGTTTGTAGCTAACATGATGCCACATATGGTTGTGGTGTCATGTTGGTGACATCCCATTTAAGCTAGTGGGGTGGGACAATGTATTTTGTCCCATCTCACTAGTTTACGGGTATTCCTCGATTCTAGTTTTCTCGATTTGCGTGTCCTCGGGTCGTTTTACGAAAAGACGTTTTTATAAATTATGAATCAACGTCACAAAACGAATCCAATAAAAATTGTCTCATCAAAAACGGAGTTCAAAAACGTAAATACGTAATCCTAAGGTTTCCGGTTTAGTCGTAAAAGACGCTAAATTATGCACGTAAGCCCAAATTTAAATACGTAAATTGTGAGTTCGTCAACCAACACAAAAATAAGTTTCAAAATATTATACGAGAAAATATTTCTCTACCTGAAAATGTTATATTGTACTTTTTAAAAGTTTAAACGCACACGAAAAATAATAACATAACGACTCGATGCGTAATTGAAACGACATCGTCGAAAGTATTAAATATTGAAACTATCGATAATAAAATATAAAATTTTTGGCATCCGTCGGTATCGCGATCACTAGTAGTCCTCGTTTCTCGTCAAAATATTAAAATATAATATTTAATATCGGTTTCAACTTAAACCGTTAAACATAATAATATTTAACGTTATAAAATACTTCAAAATAATTGAAAATAGAATTAAATTATGACCTTATTTTTATGGGTTTTACATTCTCACCACCTTAAGGGAGCGACGTCCCGGCGCTCAACTCGCCTCATACACGAGTTGTTCACTACCCGGAAGGATGAGGGCATTTCTTATAAAGAAGTCTTCACGTTCCCACGTGAATATCGATCCACGATCTCCACTGGTTCTTTTACAAAACGCAACTTGTCGTCAGGTTGTATCTCACCAAAAAGGAATAAATAAATCCTTATCCACCAGTCACCCGTCAAGCTCGACACATGAAAATTTTATGAATCACACGAAGCTCATTCGACGACAAGAACAGGTAACAGGATTTTCGGGTAAGTCCAGTTAAAAGGTAAGGTTGCAAATTAAAGGATATCCATCGGCTGGATAGCCATGGACACACATCAAAAAGAACTAACAAGAAAACATTTTCGTCATCGGAGGGTGCTCACACGCGGGTCCCTACTCAATAGATAATACAAAGACACCATCTCACTTTCGCCAACGTGCATTAAAGTCTCAATAAATATCGTCGTTTAAAGTCAAAAAGATATTACATAATATGTGTTCTATATGATCGGACGTCATCGGATGATGCCGTCTCAAGTTCTGACAACTTACGATCATTTGACTAGATCACATACCACATAAGTACATAAAAATAAAAGGTCGAACAATAACATCAAGTATAGATTTCCATCGTTAATCATCGAGAAAACCTTGAACGAACCCTTGATAATAATCACTTGATCACAAGAGTCTTTCCACTTGCGGTGTCGGCTTCAACATGCTCCTCGAGGTTGTAACAAATTTATTAACTCAATTCATTAAGAGATTCGATCCTCAATCATTCCACAAGTACACGCATAAATCATGGTGACACTTATCGTTTCTTCTTATACACTGCTTCCCGAGATTCATTTTAAACTCAGAATAAAATAGTAATCTTCAATACGAGGAACAAAACGAGATAAAAATGACTTCAATAAACGCATAAACGAACAAGATGTGGTAAAATGATTTAAGATTAACGATCGAGGGATCTCGACTCACGTAACCGTAAAACTTAATAAATCACAATACTAGAAAAATGAGAGCGAAGAATAAATTATACATTAAAATAACATTTGTCACAATTATCCGTCCCGGATTTGGTATTACCTTAAAACTCAGTTGAGGTACTTTCTTGATAAAGATGATACATCAAAAATAGAAGTAAAATAGTTTCAAAATTTATTTGGTCGTCTTAAGAAACTTTGAAAGAATGACGTAAATTTATTAATTATACTCATATTGTTGGTTACAATTAGAAGATATAATTTCCAAATTAAATCATTATTAGGAATATAAATTAAACCGGTAATTTCATTACTTTAAAAGTAAAGTATGATAAGTCAATTTGTTCAAAAGGTAGAACATAATTTTATTTTTAAACATTAGTTTTAGTTATACAAAATATGATGTATAAATTTGACCTTTTACTTGTAATGGTTATTTTGATAATTGAAAATCATTGAAAAATGTATAAAAGTTCCATAAAAATTTTATAATACTTTGTAGAAATACATACAGGTGTTTATTATTTCAAAATAACATGGGATATATTCGGGTTTCGAAATGTGACAAGATAACAAACGAATACGAATGAAAATAATAGTCAACAATTAATATGAAATCAATGGTACAAAAGAGAACGAAGCAAATGTCGTATGAATTCTTAAAGAGAATAATAAAATAAAGGCGTTGATGATAAGACGATAAGAAATAGTAAGATTAAACAAGTTGTCAATTTTGTTAGTGCGGTCGGTGGTTCACCAACATCAGCTCGTTAACTTAGCGGTGGTCGATACATGATCGGAAATAAGATCCATACAAAAATTTTAATCAAAGAAAATTCCTAATAATCACTTGTAATTAAAACAAATCAAATGAACGATGTTAGTGTTTAAAGAGAGAAGTCAAAGCACGGTTCACAAGAGTGGATTTCAAGACAGACGAGAGTGACGGACGTCATCCCGGATATACGGAAATCACTCTAGTGATAATTCATTATTCACGTGCGGAGACATTCCAAAGATCTACCCAGTCGCATAAAGAAGATTGGACGAGAAGGAAGGATAAAACATCGAGACTTTCAAGTCATTTATCAACAGTCAATAATTAGACGAGCAGTCAAAAGAAATCAGTTATAAGACAAAATGAAGTAACAAGTGGAAAAACAATCATCGAGTAAAAACGTACTTAAAATCACGTAATTCGTTTAACGAAAGGTAAGAAAACATATGCGGATGCATAGAAATTGTGCTACTTGCATAAGGTTTTCAAAACTTCTTTTCAATTTATTTCATTTTATTTATATTTATCATAATTACAAGTAAAAAGTTGATTATTATCGAGATTTTTAAGGTGACTACTATTCAGCCTAACATGGCTCCTTCTAAATTAGACATAGGTGATCAGGCCATGTATAATTTAGGGCTAGCAATGCAGTGCTCCGTTTCGTCGAAAAGTATTACGTTTCTTATCTTTATATAAACCATGCCATTTGTAAAATGGAATTTAAAAATAGTTTATAAATTTATAGGATACAAGTAATTTGTGAGATAATTAATAAGAAACTTTTAATCTTAAGAAAAGTATTTTATAAGACCAAAGTAAAAATAATTGGTGAAAATAATCGTAAAACAATATCAGATTTATTTATAATATGACATTATGACAACGTATAAAGTAGTCAAAGTTTTGCAAAAAGTGGCAAATAGTAGCTCATATGAAAACAAATGAAATGGTTACAAGTTGTTAAGTTTTCAAAGGGTTATAAGGTTTAGACGAAAACGTCATGAGATACGCGATAAGAATGTCAATGAAGAATGTGAAGGGCAAAACTTCGAAACTCAACTCAAATCAGTGGAAGGTTAGAAGAAAACGAAAATAAAATAACATCGAATGACAAATGAGTCATATATATGAAAAGAATAAAACAATCCACATGTTTATTCTGTGTAAGATACTCGACACAACATGCTTTTAAGAAAATATATTATTCATTTTCAAATTACACCATTAATCTGGTAATAGCTAATCCTGTAATGTTTCTATTTTTAATCATTTTCACATGAAACTAGTATTATTTATTTGTAAAATAATATTCGTTAAAATTTTACGATCTCAAATGAACTCAAAACTGCTTAAAAACATTTAAAACTCATGTTCTGAATTTTCTCTCAGATTTAACTTTTAAATATGAGCCGATTAATTGACCCGATAAACGACATTTCCAAGACTCAGAGTCTAAATCATTTTGATGCAAAACGACGTTTCAGACGACTTTCTAGTTTTACCCGAGACCTGAAAACCAATGTAAAATGACCAAAATACCCCTGCAAGTTCTGTGCAGGTTTGACTATTTTATTTTAAAAACGCAGGTTTTACTTTTAAGTTTTGACCTGTTTATACTGCCCCTACAATTTCTGCATAAAGTGTATTTTTCGACACTTCTTAACGGCTCAAAATATATACATATATACACACATGTCTTGTGGATTTTATAACAACGAAAAATAAATCTCGTAATGAGCATCAAATAATAATATAGCATAATGAATGACAGAAGATGCTTCAAGGTATTCAACACAAAATTTAGGAAGCAAAACGATAATTGACGTTCATAATTTAAGTTTCAAGGTGCAATGTAGGCAATTCTCCTTGGTGCCATGATTGTCCAAAAACACAACACATAACAAGAAAAGAATGGAACATTAACGGGTTGCACTCCGGGAGCAAGAAAGTTAATGAAAAACAAATATACAATTTTATAGAAGTAAAATCGTATTCCGATCTAGCGCCATAATCTAGACGATGATTTATAAAATGACGATGACGTTACCGAGATATAAGTGAACAATACACTTCGGAGTCGATACATATAAATGTCAATAAATAGCGGTTAGTCTATTCCAAGGACACATTGAGCTACACAATGGTCTAGAGATTACGTTAAAAGACGTCCAAGCACAAATAGCCGGAAGACGATTTGAATATCTATATAGATATCTCAAAGGGTTAAACAATGAAAGTAACGCGCGCAGATGAAGGTATGTAAGGTCATAACAAAATAAAATAGGATAATTTCCAATAATTTAAATAAATGTAGAGAATCCTTCAAAATAATTGCAGGAAAACTTCCAAAAATTTATTTAAGTAAATCATTAATAAATGATAACTCTTATCGAAAAGTTTAACGATATCAATATATATCGATAAAGGATTATAGTATTTATTTAGAAATACTTAGCAATAAGGAATACATAATAATGTATACTAAAGTTGTAATCCCAGAAGTAGCTTGAACCTGAAGTCACGCGAAATCATGTGCACCGACTCTTTGAAAAATAAAACCGACAGTTATAGTTTAGGTTTTTAGAAAAAGACCTAGTTCTCTATAACTCATGGCTCTGGTACCAATCTCTAACACCCCCAAATTTAAACGCAGCGGAATACATCTTTGGGTGCTAAACAATGATACAACAACACATAATTTATAAAGAACGACTCGAAAAGAGACGTTTTAGATTTATCGTTCCTAAAACATTTGTCAGAGTAGCGTAGTCCCAAGTAATCGTTACCAAAAGATAAGTTAAAACAACATATTGGTTTGTTTTGAAAATGGAACGATAAATAAATCAAAGAGTTTGAACAACAAAAGCAGTGCACAACTTCATTCCCCGTGACCTCCAAGCTTCCACTTCTTGATTACCTAAAATACATGTGAGTAAAACGATCAGCAAAAATGCCGAGTGAATCTATAGGTTTATGAAATCAATTTGAACACAAGCAAAGATTATAAGTTTGTGGCATGCTTATAAGCATCAAATAATAATTCGCATCAACAATAATAATTGTATATAGCATAAACTGCAATAAGCTCATGGAACCGAGCCCTTAGACACTCCCATATCAGTCTAATAAGACGAGAGATTTATTAATTGTCGGTTACCTCCAGATTATTGGTACATTGCCGTATACCTGACTTTTCAATACAATATGTTCAAACAGTGTGGAGGTCGGGCCTAAGCTTCTATGACAAGTCCACAAAAACTGAACCGGGGCGACTTCCCCCATAGATCTATTAATTGTACTAGCGGTTAACCCATCATAGGTTAATTAACGGTCCATAATTGAGGTTTTAACAAAGGCAATCACTTAATGCAATTTAAAGGAAACCACGGGTCCATTCATAGAGGGACAAAGCATACCATAAAAATCTTGTGTTCTAAGTTTATAAAACATGTATTCCCCCTCGCGGGTTTAAAATCATTTAATAACTAGTATAAAGCGAGGCTATAGACTCACGTTGATAATGAAAGGCGGATTATCGGCTACGGGCGTGCTTCCGTCACGGAAACCTATATAAATAATAATCGGTCTTAGACTCTTGTCTAATGACTTTTATCAAAATAACAATATACATATGATGATTTTGTACATATGATGATGATCAAGTGAGTTTATATATCATTGTTTACTCATTTTAGTGTTTACATTTTGGTAACTTTTACTAGTTTACTAGTTTTACCTACTTACCTATTTTAAGTCCAATAAGCTTAGTATAAGTTCTTTAACTTGTTTTAATCCATTTTATACCTATATTATCAGTATCTATACTTTCCATGTTGGGCCCAAATGGGTTAAGCCCAATAAGTTTTTTTTTTATAAGTGTTTAACTTATTTAGTCCAATTATTAGTCAAATATGCTTAGTTAGCTCGTTAATGTCCGTATGTCCTATAGTTAGGGTTTTTTCGGTTTTACTTGTATTAGTTACTTATATATCAGTATATGACTTTTAAAAACTTTACATTAGACGGGTTTGATCGTCTAAGTTTTAATTGGCGAAAAACGTTAATTTTACGGTAATAGCCGAAAAAGTCGTAAAAATCAAGTTTATAGTTTTTATTACTTATAAGTATTATTCCACTACCATTTATATAATTTATCCATTTATTTAACCTTTTACATATTTATATAAATAAGTTTCATAAGTTAGTGGGTTTTTATTTTACATTTTATAAAATAAAATTTGAGTGCTTATATAATAATAATAAACATTAATTCTCAAAATCTGATTTTTATCTTCATGTTCACCATTTTTATCATATCTAGAGTTCTATAATGAATTAGAAGCTCATTTTTGGGTGACATGTTCTTCATATTATGTGTTACATCTAACTTAGTTTTAGCTACTGCTCATTTTAAGTTTATCTAGCCTTAACAGTCCCTACAAAACAGCTTATTCAGATTAGCACTCTCATCTTGTTTTGATCATATCTCACTCATTATAATGATTCCATTGCATGGCCAACTCTCACATGTGTATAACATCTTGTACTTACTGTAAATGGATTATACCATGCAAGTTTATCAGTTCAAGTATTAGTTACATACTGTTTTTATACAGCCAACTAAATAAGCATGATTTTAGCCTTATTTCTCATAGTTATTAACATTTTAAGCATATTTATCAACACTTGATCCCCACACAACATTTTTATCATCAAATATACATCATATACATATACAATAAGAAAGAAAATACATTTGTTCTTTACAAAAATAACAAGAGAAAATGGAGAGGATGATCTTCTTTACCAACCAAGTGTATTTCTTGTTTTTGGAAGACAAGAACTTGATGAACACCAAAAGTAACTCCAAGATCATCAAACACCAAGAAAAATAGTTGAGAAAACAGCCCTAGGACACAAGCAAATCACCTCCAATGTTGTTAATATGGCCACCAAATGATCAAGGCTTCAAGATAACTCCATGATAGAGCTAGTAAACATGTATTTCATGGCTAGAAAAGATCAAAAGGGGTGTTTGTAGCTTGAATATGGATGGAAATGGTGGAAGGTTTTGAGAGGATTTGATGTTGTTTGCATGTAAGTAAATGGTATGTGTGAAAAGTGGTTAATGGTTTTGTGCTAGTGGGAAAGTTGTAAGCTTAAAGAGTAAGCTTACTTACACTTGTAAGTTTGTAGCTAACATGATGCCACATATGGTTGTGGCGTCATGTTGGTGACATCCCATTTAAGCTAGTGGGGTGGGACAATGTATTTTGTCCCATCTCACTAGTTTACGGGTATTCCTCGATTCTAGTTTTCTCGATTTGCGTGTCCTCGGGTCGTTTTACGAAAAGACGTTTTTATAAATTATGAATCAACGTCACAAAACGAATCCAATAAAAATTGTCTCATCAAAAACGGAGTTCAAAAACGTAAATACGTAATCCTAAGGTTTCCGGTTTAGTCGTAAAAGACGCTAAATTATGCACGTAAGCCCAAATTTAAATACGTAAATTGTGAGTTCGTCAACCAACACAAAAATAAGTTTCAAAATATTATACGAGAAAATATTTCTCTACCTGAAAATGTTATATTGTACTTTTTAAAAGTTTAAACGCACACGAAAAATAATAACATAACGACTCGATGCGTAATTGAAACGACATCGTCGAAAGTATTAAATATTGAAACTATCGATAATAAAATATAAAATTTTTGGCATCCGTCGGTATCGCGATCACTAGTAGTCCTCGTTTCTCGTCAAAATATTAAAATATAATATTTAATATCGGTTTCAACTTAAACCGTTAAACATAATAATATTTAACGTTATAAAATACTTCAAAATAATTGAAAATAGAATTAAATTATGACCTTATTTTTATGGGTTTTACATATTATCACAAATTTGACCTATACTTAAAAGGTTAAAACCTAAGTTATCTACGTGCTCAACATTTTCAATGGTCATGGAGTCAAGAGAAACCGTACCTTTACCAATGATATTACCACGTAGACTACTAGCGAATGTGACGTTACCTCCATCATATGCTTTGTAATGCGAGAACAAACTTCGATTACCCGTCATGTGTTTAGAACATCCACTATCCTTAATCCACTCATCGGGCTCCAAATCAATTCCCAAGCATATCTAGGTAACAATACACAAGATCAAACATTTGGTCCCCAATATCTCATGGGTCCAAAATTGTTAGTTCCAAACATCCCTTACATTTGGTTGGGATGCATGAATGAGGTGGGGATTCCCCATGGAGAACAAAATGGAGGAGGGTAGTAGTTCATGTAACTATTTTGTTATTTATTACTTCTCCTAGGTGTGTTTGATCTAGATTTAGAGTTATTATCATTCTTTCTAGGTGTTGGAGTTTTACTTCTAGTTCGTGAGTTGTTTTGATTATCCCTTGTAGGCGTTGTCGTTCTACTTCTAGGCTTAGACTCATTCCGTACTCTAGGTGGAGTAGAAGATAATCTAGATAAACTTCTATTTCCCATGAGAGGTTTACTTAACGGCTTATAGAACTTACTAATAGCATTGTCGTCAAGTATGGGTAATTGAACCTTATTAACAGTAAGATACTTTGGTTTTTCATTTAACTTAGATTTTTCAGAAAGTTCAGAATTTTCACAAAATTCAACTTCTGGTTGCGGTACCTTATCTATGGCCGAGGTTCCATAGCGATAAGGAACCGCGCCATACAATGTGGAACCGCGTCCAGAAAGTGTTTTCTGTGAAAACCTGACTTGTTTTGGTTCACTAGTTGAGGCTTCATTTGAGTTAAAACCTAGACCAAGTTTTTCCTTAGAATGAACTTGTTTGTTTAGCATATCATCAAGAGCACTAGTACCTTTCATGAACTTTTCCAATTTAATGGAGGTGCTCTTGAGATCATCATTCTCTAATCTAAGTTTCTCACAACTTAAGCAACCTAAATCAACCTCTTTGTTTTTCTCAAGTATAGCCAATTTCTCCCTAAGTTCATTGATCTCATTTTCAAGCTTAGTTTTGGTTGATTTTAAGGTTTTATTCTTTTCTATGAATTTAAGACTAAGTTTGTGTAAGCTATCATATTTGCCTTCAAATTCAATATCATCTAAAGTGTAACTATCATTGCTATAATATTCGGTTTCGGAATGTACCTCTTTAGAAGTGTGAGCCATAAGACATTTCTCCTCTTTGGGGTTGTCATCATCATCTTCACCGCTATCGCTCCAAGCGCCACTAACGAATGCCGTGTGGTTCTTATCACGAGCGGGCTTTGGACAATCACCAATGAAGTGATTTGGATCACCACATCTAAAGCAACTCCTATCACCTTTTTCGTTCTTGACAAACCGATTCTTTGACAATGGTTTCTTGTCATAGTTTGGTTGCCTAACGTGTTGACCTCGTCTCTTGAAGAACTTCTTGAAATCTCTCACCGCCAATGCATACTCCTCGTCATCACTCTCCGAGGAACTATCATGGTCACTTTGTGCCTTCTTGGCTTTAAGTGCAAGAGATTTCCTTTCACTCTTGGTTTTTACTAATTCTGAGTCCTTCAAAATTATCATCTCATGAACCATCAAGTTTCCTATGAGTTCATCGAGTGATAAAGTTGAGAGATCTTTCGACTCTTCAATAGCCGTGACTTTTGCTCTCCACTTTGGATGTAAGGCCCTTAGAAACTTCCTAACATTGTTCTTGCTAGAAAAACCTTCATCAAGTGCTTTTAGACTAGTAATAATGATGTTAAACCTAGCAAATGCACTATCAATAGTTTCATCTTCTAAGATGACAAATTGTTCATATTGTTGGACAAGAAGATCGATTTTACTTTCTTTGACTTGGCTATTACCTTGGTGGGTTACTAAAAGAGTGTTCCAAATATCTTTGGCGGTTTCACACATAAAAATTCTTTCATACTCTTTCTTAGGCAAAGCATTATAAATCACCATTTTAGCCTCATTATTTTTTGAAAGTTTCTTTTTAGTATCATCATTAGATTTGTCAAAAGTGACTAATTCTTTTGTTTTAGAAACTTCATTAAATTGAAAGCGTAAAAAATCACCATTGGTAATAACATGCCAAAGATCTAAATCTTTTGATTTCACATAAGTTTCAAATCTATTTTTCCAATAAATAAAACTATCGGTTTCAAAAAGTGGTGGTCTTTGCATAGATTGCCCTTCTAGGTACTTGTTGGAATCCATAGATCGATTCAAGTTTTAAAATACAATATACTTTAAAAATTCTTGAGCAACCCGCTCTGATACCAATTGTAGAAACTAGAAGGAGGGGTTGAATAGTTTCTTAAAATTTACTTGTTAAAATATGTTTTCCAAAAATCCTTTTTCAAAAACTTAGGCTTGAGGAAATATGTGAAATCTTCTTATGCACAAATATGAACAATGATAGTGTAGCTAAACTAATACTAACAAAAATATATCCACAAAGAATAAAGAATGATAGTGTAGCTAAACTAATACTAACAAAAATATATACACAAAGAATAAAGAATGATAGTGTAGCTAATCTAATATTAACACATGTATATGCAAAAAGTAATAAGGAATGTAAAGAGTTAAGGGTAAAGAAAGATCAAAACGAACACCAAGGATTTATAGTGGTTCGGCAACGAAGCTCACTCCTCGTTCCTACTCCACTCCTCGAGTACTCCTTACTCGAGAGTTCACTACACAACAAGCTCCTTATGGTGGAGAAAACCGTACACGTCGCTTAACCAATTTCCGACTCTAAGCTAAAAGTCGAGCCCTAATCGTAGCTAGGACCAATCTACACAACTATACTTAGTACATACACAACTTCCAAATAGACACAACTACTTGGATCTTCACAACTATGACACAACTACAAGAATATACAAATTGATCTTCAATAGATCTTTGGTGGTGGACTCAACACTTCACTAGGATAGTGTTCTTCTCTTTGCACTTGGAGAGGAAGAGATGGAAGTACAAGAGTCACTTCTTAAACAAGTAATAATCAAACAAATGATCAAAGATTTGAGTGATTAAAGAAGGGGTTTGAATCTGGAAATGAATGTGCAAAAGAGGTGAGGTGAAAAGCTGAGAATGGCCAACTATTTAAAGGACAAAGGAGCCAACGGCTAGTTCTGCCCGCGGTACCTTATCACAGCCCGCGGTACCTTATCGATAAGGTACCGCCTAGGCGCTAAGGTACCGCCGGACTAGACTCCGCTCCTTTTTGTCCTTTAGTGGTGGAGGTCTTATCTGGGTATAAAAATATCCTGAAAGGATATTCTTAGCAGTATAAGAATATGCCATTTTCAAATTTCAAATAATTAATTTAATAAAACATTTTCTTAAAAATAAAGTTTAATAAAAACTTGTCACTTTTAATAAAAAGTGAGTTTTAAGAAAAGATTAAATCACTTGATCACTTGATTAAGGTTAGTACTTGTTTATCCATACCTTAAGTGAAAATGGGTAAAATGAAAAATACTTGAACTCAAGAATTCGTTTTTCATTGTTTTCGTAAATGCTTGTTTTTACATATTGTCGTAATCAAAACTAAGCGAGACCGAAAAATGCAAGTAACGTTTTTAGTCATTATTGCATTAACAAATAGGTCTAGCTTGTTTTCGATTTTAAGTCGTTTGAAACTTGTTTGAGCTTATTTGGTTCAGAATTAAGCTCAAACGAGCTTATTTCTTGTTTGATACCCGTTTTTGATAAATAGTTCCTTTAAATTGCATTTTGGTCCTTATTGTTTGTTCCTTTTTGCACTGTTAGCTAAACTTGCTAGTAATTAGTGTTTGCATATATCTACTCCTTTTACTTTCTGTTAATTGTCAAATTCAGTGAGTTGTTTTTCAAGTTTGTTACATTTAGTTAAAAAGTTGTTAGAATTTACATATTTGGTCCTTTAACTTTTCAAAATTTACATTTCAAGCTTAGAACTTTCATTTACTTACATTTTTGGCACATTACTTTCATACTTTTACATTTTTTGTCCTTTTGTGAATATAAATTTGGTAATTGCTAAGTGTTTTATGGCTACGTAGCTTAATATTTATCACCATTTTTACGTGTTAGGTTAAATAGAAATAGAATATCCAAAAAAATCTATCAACCAAAAACGATAATAAAATTGAGATTGTTAGGAATTTCAATTGGTTAAGAATCGAGAGAAACGAACTTCAATATACTCAATTTCAATGCCTTCATTATCTAACACATCATGGTCTGCTAGAAATGTCAATTCTTCCTCATCCAGATTACGACTAATTGATTGATCTTTGACCAATAACGCATTCTCCTTAAACCAGGATGCATCCCTTATCCTATTGGGTTATCTACACTGCTTTATCATATGTCCCTCGCCCTTGAAATTATAAAAACTCATTGTCTTAGTTTTCCTAGTATAACTTTCATTTGTCGTGGTAGTGAAAGTTCTTGTACCCATGCCTAAAGCATTTTGTCTCCATGTATTGTCTGTACGATGACTTTACCATCTGGAATAGTTGCTTGTTGACTAGGATTGGATGAAGTGCATAGTTTATTATTTGTTACACGAATTCCTCTATGTGTAACAAGTCTAGACAAGTAGGTGATGAGGTGATTCATTGAATCAGGGTTATCACCTTGTTGAAATATTGGTACATGACTATCTTGAAGTTCATTACTATAGAAGGATTATGATTGTAGAACATACAAAGCGGGAGTATATCCCAATTGAGGAGTATTGGCAATTTGAGGAGCATTAACTTGTTATGAGTAAGCATTATAATAAACTTCTCATGGTTGATAAGTGACATCTTGAGAAGGTGGTGCTTGTTGAGTGAAATTTTGTTAATATGAGTACCACGGTATATTTTGGGGTTGATACAATGGTTTTTGATATGATTGTTGTTGAGGTGGGTAATCCGAATTTTTATATGGAATCATTTGATGATAGGAAACCAGGGCCAATGAATCATGAGAATGTTGTTGCATACCACGAATCTCATTCACATTTCGTTCGTGTTGTTGTAGATAAGCTTGAAGTTGATCGCCATTATTTGTATGTAAGTCCTTCACCAATTTAACATCCGTAATAAACTTGTTCCATTATTGGGGTAGGTTATTCAAGAACTTGGTGTTGACTTGAAATTGCTCAATCTTCATGTTGTATATGTTCATCTCATTTAGCAATAATGCAAATCGCCAATAAAAATCATGAAGTGACTCCCTTGAAACATATGAAAACCTATCAGATGCATCATACAACATGCACTCTCGTTCTTGCTTAGACAACGACGTGCCTTGCATCAAGATGTGAATTCGCTTAAGTAACTCCTTCGCTACACGCCGATGACTAACAAGTTCATAAATCTCTCGTGGAAGACCTTTAAAAATAATATTAGTGGCTTTGACATCACAGTCTGCTTGAAGTTGATCATCTGGTGTCAACTCACTATATTTTTGTTGTCGAGTCACATTATCTTATGTGACAGTAGACCAAACTAATGGACCATTACTTTTAACGGATTCTAATATAATTCGTCCATTGGTTCAGTTCATTATGTATACTTCCATTCTACTCTTCCATGATACATAGAGTTCTTTCACAAGCATGGGTGGACGAGTATCCGTACCCGAAAGGATTGACTTGTCGGAAAGAAATTGTCATTATGAAATCCATCGATTAAGGATTACTTTAGATCGAGCGGTGAAGGAAAGTTACTGTGCTTGGTGTTTTAAGAACAATACGAGATTTTACAATTCGTGGAGAAACCGAGAAAGTATGTTATCGCGGGATTTCACAAACCAACAAAAAAACCGTAAAAATTTGTAATTCCTTGTTTGTTAATATGTGACTTTGCTTAAAATCCTCTAAGTTTGTCTTAAGTCCAAAATGATTCAAGTCTCTTATGAGGTTCGAAAACATCTAAACCAATAATTCGGTCTTATGCCCACCTAATCGTCAATTTTTTTTCGAAAAATTAGGTTTTCACTTATGAATTCACTCTACGGTAGATTCGGGATTAACCCATTAAGCTCTAAAACTATAGTAGGTTGAAGAGGGGCCAAAGATCTTCCTCTCAACAGTGCTTCTCGAGGCTCCACTCTCCCCCCTGAATAAGTAAGGCCCCGTTAGCCTGGGCGAAGATGAGGATAAAGAGTAAGGATTGAAGCCCCCTTAGCTCTGCCAGGCACTGGACAGGGGTTAGCTCTGTAAATGTGTAGAGCCAAGTGTAGTGTGGTGTAGTAGTAGGCACTTCTAGGCCCCTTCCCGGCTACTGGATCACTCCAGTGCTTCGAGTACTACGGACCCTCTGCCATCCATTGCAGTAGAGCCCTTTCATGAGCGGGGGAGGGCTAAGCACAGTTCTTTGAATCAAACGTTGAATGAAATAGATTCTTTTTTCGATATCAAAATCGAAATCGGATAGGATAGATGGATCTATCTTTCTATTTATATATGACTAAAAAAAAGGATTTTTATATTGAAGTAGCGTAGCAAAGAAGCCCCAAATCCTTGATTTGGCCAGGAAAGACTGCACTGCTTTGGGCCTAGGAAGCGAAGGGAATGACCTCGGCTGCTTCTCCTCCAAACTTCCTTCCTTTTCTTCGTGCCCGTTCCGCATGCGCTTCGCGCGCCATTGGCGCTTTGCTCTCCTCTTATTCTTCATTGGACGGTTCGGATGGACTTCGCCGTTCTTTCCCAACTAAAATCGAAAAGGCTTTATCACATCGAGATGTCGATTCGTTTTCCGCCCCCAATGAGATGGGGAATTTATAACTCCCTATTTAGAGTTTTTGGCCCTTCATCTTTCTGAATCGAGACCCGGCCCGGCTCGCGTCGTTCCAAACGAATAATTTCATAACCAAAATGAGTATCTCGCCTTGTCCAAAATAGAACTTCACCTAAGTCAAAAAAATTCGCCAATTGAAATGTTATTTCGCCAAACGTCCTATTTCGCCAAAACTAAGAATTTTGTCGATAGATTTATTTCACCAAAATAACTATTTTGCCAGATATGCAATTTCGCCAAATCTATATGGCTGAGCCTATTTAGCCACTAGCACATAGCTATTTCGTCGAAGCTATTTCGTTGAGCCTATTTCGCAAAAGCTATTTTTCCAATAGCTATTTCGCTGACGTTATTTCGCCATTAGCTATTTCGATGAGCCAATTTCGCCGAACGTTTATTTTGTTGAAGCTCCAATTTTTTTGAATCTCACTATTTCACCAAACCTCATTATTTCGTCAAAACGGCTATTTCGCAAAAGGCTATTTCGTCGGTATGAACAAAAAAGTTGAATCGAACAAAAACCACACGTTTTGGCGTTTTTCTGCGAAACGACTTGTACTTTTGAACTTACTAAGATATCAAGGAACTTAAAAATGCAAACTTTATAATTTTTTAAGAAACTTTTTTAAAAACAAGATTAGTACTTGTTTTAAACACTCAGACCAGAAATCAACCAAACATATGAGTTTTTCTTGTTTTTATGTTACTTCATTTATATCAAAATGACATTAGATCAATATATGATTTTTGTGAAGATTTAAGCAACAAAAAACAAGATTTATTTTTGAATTCGTGTATATGGATCAATAAACACATGAACCGAACTAAAACAAACACAAGAACAATCAATCACTTCATGGCTAATGATACTAATTGAAAAATATGTAAATCGTTAAAGGTTTCTAGAGAGAGAGAATTATAGAGACAGATTGAGAGAAAACACACTTTAGAGAGAGAAAGTAGAAAGAGAAGCAAATATTACTATGTGAAATGTATAACCAACCAATACCCTCTCCATCTAAAGAGAGCTTTTATACTCATGACTATGTAATGGACATGAGCCAGCGATCCAAGCCCATAATGGCTTAGACCGGTTTACATGTTATGTTAACTAACTATGAGCCTGTTACTTAATGTCGTTGGAGTGACCGATCCTTCAAAATACGTAAAAAAGTATTTTCAACAATTATGAAATACATTGTTAATATATGTACTTATTTTTTGTTAAAATTAGAGGTAATCACTTTAAAAAGCACCATATTGTCACTCATTTTCTTTCATAGTCTCATATTTCATTTTTGTGCTTTTGTGGATCCAAACTTTTATATATATTTTTCTTTTTTGGGTATTATCTTATTGTTCAATATAGTTTGTACACCTCATCAATCAATCCGCCAAGTGTGTTTTTTTTTTCATGTATCCCCTCATCAAGCTATGCCCCTCGTCACCTTCACTTCCAACCACCGCCACTTTTTTTTCTGAATGTCGATGTTATCGAGGAAGACAAGGTGAAGAAGATGATACTTTCTATGTGTGTTTGGATAGTCATTTGTAATATGTAAAGTGAAATGATATATCAAATTAAGAAAAAATGACATGTCGTTCGTTTTTTTTGTTTTAACCGACAACCAACTGGTCATATTATCTATATGTATACAATTTTGAAACTTTGAATGAATATATTAGTAATATCCACAATTTGTTACGTATATGTGTAAAAGTTTGAAAGAACATTGATAACAGATAGATTTAACCTTAAATAGTTCAGTGATGAATTTAAGTTACTCGATTTTAAACCTAGCAAAAATAGTTTATTAACACACATATTCTGGTAATAAGTGTAAGTATTACTAGTTATAAATTTCGCGCGCGCACGAGACTTACACATAAAAAACTTTATCGTAATATTTTAGTTTTAATATACAGATACATGAATATTTTCTCGTGCTTAATATATTATAGTCGTGAAGTTAGTATAACTAAATATTTATGCACGCGGTTTTACATAAGAAACTTTTTTATTATGTATTGTAGAAACTATTAATGTAATGATGCCTAAAAATGTTACTTGCATTTTCGGTCTCGCTTTGTTTTGGTTACGACAATATATAAAAACAAGCATTTACGAAAACAACAAAAATTGAATTCTTGAGTTCAAGTATTTTTCATTTCATCTATTATCACTTAAGGTATGAATAAAAAATTTCTTAACCTAATTAAAGTGATAAAAGATTTATATTTTCTTAAAATTCACTTTTATTATAAGTGACAAAAGCTTTTTAATAAACTTTACTTTTAAGAAAATGTTTTATTAAAATGGAAATTGAAAATTTGAATATGGCATATTCCAAATGGTTTAGGAATATCCTCTCGAGCTATTTACACCACCAGATAAGACTTTCCCACTAAAAGACAAAAAGGAGCGGAGTATAGGCGCGCTTCAAAATAGGAGTCCGCAGATCCATATATATATGGAACCACGGGCCTATTTAATGAACCATGACCAGAGACGACCGTTGGGCTCTTATCCTATAAATAATGGACCATTTCCAGATTTTCATTTCACCTTTTTTGCAAACAAATTATGAGATTCAATCCACCTTCTTAAATCACTCAAATCCGTGATTATTTGGTTGAAAACTGCTTATTTAGAAGTGAATCTTTCTCCTCCCCTCTCGACCTCTCAAGTGCAAAGAGAAGAACACTTTCATCCTTGAATTGTTGTATCTAACTCAAGATCCATTGAAGATCTAAACTTTTATTCATTCTTGTGTCATTGTGAAGATCCAAATTGTTGTGTATATTTGGAAGTTGTGTATGTATTGTGGACTTATGGTTAATACTTAGGCCTTAAATTATATTGGTGTATATTGGCCGTAGATAAGATGAGGGCTCGACGTTTAGCTTAGAGTCGGAAATTGGTTAAGCGACGTGTAAGATTTCTCTACATTAAGGAGCTTGTTGATTAGTGAACTCTCGAGTAAGGAGTACTCAAGGAGTGGAGTAGGAACGAAGAGTGAGCTTCGTTGCTGAACCACTATAAATCCTTGGTGTTCGGTTTGATATTTCTTTTCCTTATATATTTCTATTCATTTTTCTTTATTGCATATAATTGTGATTATTAGTTTAGAACCACTATCAATTGTTCATATTATACATAGGAAGATTTCACATAATCACTCAAGTCTAAGTTTTTGAAAAGGATTTTTGAAAACTAATCTTTGATAAATTTAATTTAAGAAACTATTCAACCCCCTACCTTTCTAGTTTCTACAATTGGTACCAGAGAAGGTTGCTCAAAGTTTTTGAAATTTATTGTATTCTAAAACTTGAATCGATATATGGATTCCAACAAGTACCTAGAATGGCAATCTATGCAAAGACCACCACTTTTTGATATCGATAGTTTTATTTATTGGAAAAATATATTTGAGACTTATGTGAAATCAAAAGTTTAGATCTTTGGCATGTTATTACCATTGGTGAATTTTTGCCTTATCAATATAATAAAGTTTCTAAAAAGAAAGAACTAGTTTCTTTTGAAAATTCAAATGATGACACTAATAAGAAGCTTGCTAAACTAACGAGGCTAAAATGGTTATTTATAATGCTTTGCCTAAGAAAGAGTATGAAAGGATTATTATGTGTAAACCCGCTAAAAAAGTTTGGAATACTCGTTTAGTGACCTAACAAGGTAATAGTCAAGTCAAAGAACGTAAAATCGATCTTCTTGTTCAACAATATGAAAAATTTATCATCTTAGAAGATGAAACTATTGATAATGCATTTGCTAGGTTTACTACTATTATTACTAGTCTAAAAGCACTTGATGAAGGTTTTTCAAGCAAGAACAATGTTAGGAAGTTTCTTTAAGTGTTACATCCAAAGTGGAGAGCTAAGGTCACGACGACTGAAGAGTAAAAGGATCTCACTACATTATCAGTTGATGAACTTATTGGTAACATAGAAGTTCACGAAATGATAATCTTGAAGGAATTGGAGATGGTGAAAAGTACGAGTGAAAGAAAGTCTCTAGCACTAAAGGCCAAGAAAGTGCAAAGTGACCACGAAAGCTCTTCCTCGGATAGTGATGATGAGGAGTATGCTATGGCGGTTAGAGACTTCAGAACTTCTTCAAGAGACGTGGTCAATACGTGAGGCAACCAAGTAACGACAAGAAATCTTTCACCAAGAACCGTTTTGTCAAGAATGACAAAGGTAATAGGAAATGATTTAGATGCAGTGATCCAAACCATTTCATTGGTGAATGTCCAAACCACATATGATAGCTCTACCCTTTGGCATATGAGATTAGGTCACGTTAATATGCATTTTGTTAGTGCAAACATTACGATGTTTAATTGATATAATCTCTTCATGTTTTGTTGATGACAAACGTATAAGTCGCAATACATTATTTAAAATGTTAAGGTACTCGTAATCACTCAAGAATACATTTGTATACTTATCTCGACACCTCCAAGATCGCATTCGCCATGAATTACTCAAGGTATGAACAAACAAGTCAGTGATCAAGAATTTAGTTTTTCTCAAAATCACCTTTTATTAAATGTGACAAAAGTTTTACTAAACTTTATTTTTAAGAAAATGTTTTATTAAAAAGAAAATAGAAATTTGAATTTGGCATATTCCAAAAAATATTCTCTAAGGTATATTCTAAAGAATATTACTTAATTTGAACTTAGGATATTCGAAATAGTCTAAGAATATACTCTTGAGGTATAAACTTCACCAGATGGCATTTCCCCACTAAAGGACAAAAGAACACGGACTCCAAAGCCCGAGGTTCCTTAAATATACCCGCGGTTCGTTATTGATAAGGAACCGCGGGGGCAATTAAGGAACCGTTGGATAAAAGAACCGTTGCTCCCTTGGCCTATAAATAGTGGACCATTTCCAGCTTTTTAATCAACCCTTTTTGTACAAATCTTTCTGTTTTCTCACACACCTTAATCCTTGATTAGTTGTTTGGTTAATGTTGTTTTAAGATGTGATTCTCTCCTTCAATCCTCTCATCCTCTCAAGTGCAAAGAGGATAACACTTTCATCACTATGAAGTGCTGGGTTCACAACATGATGAATATCTCTTCTTCTAGATCAAGTCATTGTTTTCCCACTATGTATATGTATAAGATCCAAGTTGTGGGTACACTTGGATGTATTTGTAAGGGTAGTAGATCCAAAAGATGGGTATCCTTGGATTAGGTGTTAGGTGTATAGATCTAAGTCTTGTTAATACTTGGATATAGTGTTCGAGTTATAGATCTAAGTTATGTGTATACTTAGATCTATATGGTTTATGTGCTTAGGACATAAAACACAAGGTTTGTTATGTTGATCCATAAAACATAACTAGTGTGAAGACTGGTGAAGATTAGTGTAGATTGGTTCTACCTAAGATTAGAACTTGACATCTAGCCTTGTGTCGGATAATGGGAAGTAGGCGACGTGTGTAGATTGGCCCTACCTAAGATTAGGACTCGACATTTAGCCAGTGTCGGAAATGGTGTAAGCAACGTGTATGGTTTTCTCCGCCTTGAAAGGAGCTTGTTGACTAGTGAAGTAACTCTCGAGTTGGGTACTCGAGGAGTGGAGTCGGGCGAAAAGGAGCTTCATGACCGAACCACTATAAATCATCGTGTCAGTACTTTCCTTTACATTTATGTGTTTACATCTAAGTCTTTACTTTTATAGTTGCATACTTGTGTTATGTGTATTTGTGTGCATCACATAATCTAAACATCTAAGTTGCGAAAAAACTAAGGCTTAGTACGCGTGTGCTTCATTTTTAGATTTTGGTTAAGTGTGCATCCTTTAGTCTAAACATCTAAGTTGCGGAAAAGCTAAGACTTAGTACGTGTGTGCTTAGTGTTTAGACTATTGCTTGATGTACTCTTGATTTGATGTGTTTGTGTGTTTACTTACTTGTAGTCTTTATCTTTTGACAAAGACATCTCATACTTAAGCTTTGTATACTTTGTTGTATCTAACAGTCAAAACATGGAAGAATGCTTTTATGTGTTAAGCTAATTGTTTATATGTGTTTCCTTATGTGTTATTATTATGTGTTGACATTATTAAGTGTTACTCACTATTTGTAATAGAGTTTCTTATATGTCTATTCTCTTGTGCATTGCATGGTATTCGTGTATGTCTACTTATTCTCTAAATTGATTAAATGACTCTTCCTTAGATGACTAATGATAGTTTACATCGATGAACTTTTTATGTCATTAGGAGTCTTTTTATTTTGTGGCCATTAGGTTTTTCCTAGCTTTCTTCTTACGTGCTAATTGAACCTATGTGTTTAACCTATGTGTGTGTTCTAGTTTTTATTGCTCTTTAGCATAACTTTATGATAAGTTAGACTAGAACATTAGGATTTGTTGAATTGGAAAATTCCCCTTTATCCCCTAAACACACCCTCTGTGGGCGGTTCTATAACTGTCCCATGGTTCAGTATATTTATTGAACCACAGGGTGAGATAAAGAACCACGGGCAAAAGAAGTCAAAAATGTATTTTCTGAAACTTCAAAATTGTTCCAATATTTTTGAAATCTTTGTTTCAAACCTTTGACCACTCCCTAAATATCTTGTGCTTTCTCTATTTAACCCTAATCATTTTTGCATCTCTCTCACACCAAAGCAAAATGTCTTACTCACCAAATGAAAGCCTTGATTTTCCACCAAAGAACACACAACATGAAATCTCTTCTCCTTCTAAGGAAATTGATGGAAACTCTCCTTTTCCACCACTTCCCTTTTGTGTTCTTCCTCCATCACATGATAATGTCATGCATCATGGAACATATTGTCATTATCGTCAATATCAACATCTTGTCATGTCTCATATCTATGATGAGTTGAATTACAAGTTTATCACCAAGCCTTCTCCACCAAATTCCGCTACCACTTTGTCTTCTAATTAAGCATGTGTGTTGCTTATTAATAAGATATCCAATTTAAGCAAATCTTAGAATTTTAGTGTAACTAGGATTAGAATTATGCTTAAGCTTTAGGCTTGTGTTTTATACATCTTTGTATGATCTTTATTACTTGTAGTTCCTTTCATGTTTTTCAACAAGATTTATCTAAAGTTTTTGGATATCATTGTTCTTGTGTTCTTTCCTTTTCTCTTATTTTGAGTCTTCTTTTATAGACTAGTTGTAAAACCCCAGAATTTGGGCTTTTTACACGACACCGACTTCATTATTATTATCGTTCATCATATAATATTTTTACGGATCACCTTTACAATATATCAACACAAGACTTACTACGTACAAAAATCATGAGTTTAGTATATAAAAATAGTGGAGTATTTTAATTCACTATAATACATATCGTCGTATTTAAAATACAACTTATGATTAGACTCATAATTAAATTTATATTTAATTATTCAGAAGTATTCAATAAAACGATTAATTTAATGGTTGAATATTTCATCGTAAAAATGAACGAAGATATTAATGGGAAGTCATTTTTATTAAAACGGTACGTTTTTAGGACAAACGATAAATAATCGTCATTTATTTGAACGAATACATTATTCCTAATTATAAGTCATATACATACTTTAATTTATTGAAGAAGTCATTTTAAAATCAATGGGGCAAATTTCATAAAACAAATCGAATTTTATAATATTCGAACGAGATCTGAACCGTTTATTTACAAAGGTTATGATTAAATTTTATTTTAGTCCCCGTAGAAATAATTACCACATAAACCCCCCAACTAATAAAAACTTACCTTTTGTTTTTTTTAAACTTTTCAGTGCTATATATACAACCCTAATTAGGGTTTCATATCATAGAAACCCTAGCCTCCTAAATTTAAAACACACACTACTCTCTCTATCTTTTTGGCAGCCGTCATCTTTTGCGGCCAACTTCTTGCCGCCGGTCACCACCACTTTCGTCACTAAAACGTTAGATTTATGCATACCACCAAGGTTTGCCACAAAATAAACCCTCCACCATCTTCAAACAGCCGCCCTTCTCACCATACACGACCACCACCTCATTCTACCATTGTCGAACCACCACCAACTTATATCATCACTCCACCACCACATCTTAACCACAATACTCGAACCACCATCAGGTCTTGCAGTCACCAACGATGCTCCACCACCATAGATCTATTATTCAATTTAAACCGTAACCTATGACCATCATGTCGCACATCATGGTATGAAACCACGCACCACCACTCCGTTCTTCATTTTCAGCAACCTTAACGTGGTGTTTGTTTCGTGTTTTCACCAGATCCGTGACCTACGTTTGCTATCAGACCTGTTGGGGTGTTTGTCATCGTCGAGTGATAGCCACAAGCAGTGGAGTATTAGTTTCCGCAAAAAGACCAGCCACTGGGGTGTTTGTTTGTTACTGTAATTCAGCAAAAGGGTGTTTGTTCGAAGTTATCATCAAAAACCACCACAACCGTGGTGGATTTTATTGCATCGGTCGTCAGGTTTTGTTGCAGAAGCCGTAAGGGTGCGTTTGGATCTGCTGATTAGCAGCAGCGGGGACTATTTGGATTGCTGTTTAAGGCAGAAAGAAGGGGGTGTTTAGATCCGCTGTTTAGATGCAGCAGAAAGGGTGTGTTTGGGACTGCAGATTGGTCTAAGGGGGCGTTTGGGATTGCTGATGACAACGAGGTGCGGTAGGTTGCAGATTATTAGCATTAGGGTGTGTCTCGGCTTTGGACAAAAAATCAATCTAAGGTATTATTGCCATCGTTAGTTCATATATTCTCACTGTTACCTCAAAGCTGCCACTGTTAGCCTTAGAACTTCCACCTATAACCTTAATTTACCACCGTTAGCTATAGATCTGCCACTTTTATCTTAAACTTACCACTGTTAGTTTAAAGTTGCCACCGTTAGCCTAATACTACCACTGCCGCCACTGTTTCCATAATATACCCATTGTTTTCGTGATGGTACGCACAGTTAGCTTAATTTAGCCACTGTTGGCATAACCAGAGCAATTTTAACAATTTTTGGAATAAAGACTTTATGTCTCATGTTTCCCAATGGGAAACATGTTTTCAAAATAAGGATTATTGACAAATAAACTTTAACTAATTATTTTGGAACCTTATAAATTATTAAATAAATTTAATAATTTATTTATGAACGAAGACTACAAATATGTATATCTTTTTAACCATTGAGGGTACGCTAAACAGTAAACGAACAACACGCACATATAACCTTTGTCATAACTATATATATAAATAATTTAATACACTGTGACCTATTAATAACGTGAACGAACGTATGAGTAATTAAACTACATACATTTATTGTTAGTGCATATACTGAGACTTACTCAATTACTTATGTATTTGATGTACTGTGTGCAATATGACTTGAATACTTGATCATCCTCGAGCTGTATTATTCAGGTGAGTTCATAGCCTCGCCTTTCATTACTATTTATGTTTTTACTAACCCGCGAGGGGGAGACATGCTATAACTTGTTTTGACTATATGATTTTAATATCATGAGATTATGGCCCTATACTTATCTTTAATAAACTTTTGATTAATAATGTGGGAGAAAACTGGTAATATATTTTATGGGACGTAAACTAAACTGTTACCTTGATTACATTTGCCTATTGTAGAGCCCACGACCCGTGGTGTAACTATTAATTGTGTGATAGCGTGAATGTTATAAATAGATCTATTTGGGATTGACGATCCCCATCTGGGTGAGTAGCGCTCACTGTGCCTAGGCCAGGACAATAGATGTTTACCATGTCAGACTTGTATTCTTATTATGGGCACGGTTCTTTCTAGGAGGCCCTAACAAAGCCTGCTACTGTCGAGCTTCAGTTACTGACAATAGGAAATGTAGTTACTTTATAGTATTTGGCTTTGTGCAATACTACGTTTATGATGTTTGCGGTCCTAAACTAGATTTTACCACACCTTGTTCAGTATAATATGGAACATTATGATATTTCTGAACTTGATTTTTATCAAACCTTATGAAATACTATATGGGATATTTGAGATCCTACACTAGATTCTTATATCAAACTTGGTGCAACACTATGTAGGACAATTTACAGTCCTGAACTATGATTTTACAAAACTCTATGAATTCACCAACTTTATGTTGACTGTTTTAAGCATGTTTTTCTCAGGAAATTAAGCTAGATTATTTGAGCATGGATTGAGCATCATTTAGGAGCATAAAATGACTGGGGATCTATTTTTCACTAGGATATTTGTAACATCTAATATTCAACATTTCAACTGATTGTACTAAAACAATATTTGTATCAATTGTATTTCAAAATCATGTAATTATGATCAATGCTTTGTATGCCATTTGTTCTGTGATCCGCAACGTGACACCCTGCAAACCTTATTTGGGGGTGTCATATAATGGTATCAGAGCGATGGTTATAGAGAATCAGATCGAAAATAAAATTTTTATTTTATTAACTGAACTATAACCGGATAAAATTTTCAAAAACTTTGATTTCAAAAACTGGGTTTTTGACGTGGACATACTTAGAGAGCATTTAGAATAGAGAGCATGCATGACTATATGATTTAAATGCAATTCATTATCCTATGCATTTATATTTATGATAGTACTAGATATTAACCATTTACGTGCTTTACATATTACGACTATTTAATATCTTTATGAAGATATTAAAATATTAAAATACATAAGGTATTTAATGAAACGTATAAACATGTCATGTTAGTAGGGAGCTTTATACTAAAGATGTTCCATCTCGATATTACGTTTTGACTGAGTGGTTGGGTTTACGATTTAAAGTGCCCTCGCTCCTCAAACGTTTATAGAATGGCTTCTGAAGTATGATGGCCCGAACAATGCATTATAACCACAAAAAACATAATACATACCAAACCCTTGGAAATCTAAATAAAATCGTAGAAATATTTGGAAATCTAATTAGATTTTATGAAATCTTTGGAAAAATCTAACCAGATTTTATAAATATTTGGAGAATCTTAATGTATCTTTAAAAATCTTACCATATCTTTGAAAAATCAAACTAGATTTTATAAATATTAGAGAATCTAACTAGATTCTATAAATCTTTAAAAATCAAAAATAAATTTTATAAATCTTGGAAAAAGTTAAAAATATTTTGGAAAATCTTGGAAAATCTAAATAGATTTTCATAAATCTTAGAAAATCTAAAAGATTTTGGAAAATCTTTTCTTGGAGAATCGTATCTTGGATGAATCTAATTAAATTTTAGAAGAATCTAAATTTGATTTTTTTGAGAAATCTTATTTAATCTTTGGAAATTTGTTTTTGATCTTTTTTTATTTGAGCTTTGGAAATCCTATTTTGTCTTTGGAAATCTAACAAAATCATTTAATACCTAACTAAATCTTTACGAATCTTATACTAAAGTTTACGGCTAATATTATTAGCCGGTGTTTGAAACTTACTCTCTATTTTTGTTTTAAACCTTGTACAACAGTTACCAATTGACTAATATACTCGATATCGTACTAATATTCAAGTAAATCCTAAAATATCATACTAAGATTTTTGAATCCTTCATTACTACTTGCTGTACCTATTTAAGCTTATACGCTAATTGTTCCTTATACTTATTTACCAACGTTTATAATGTATCATTATATTATAGATCCTTGATTGATAAATATTTTAGCACATAAAAATTTGAACTTCGGCTTACGAAACACAACTTATTGACGACTCATACGCTTTGCTTTTGGTAATTTTATGTGATATTATTTGGATAAGTTTGCATGTTTAAATGATGCGATGGGACCCAAATCAAAGTATGACTCTATATTTAGATGACTTTTTAAAATATGGAACGTAAGTCTGTTGATCATAAGCCAACGGAACAGAAGTTTGTTTATAGTTTTGTACCAAGATGTTATGGGACGTCTGAAGATGAAAGCTATAAATAAACTGACTGTAAACTCTCTTAGTACTATCTGTTTTCTTAGATATTATATTCGTTTTGATGGTAAGCCTTGCCGGGAATATTTAAGTAGGTTGGGCTATGAAATCCTTATTGAAACGAATTAGGACGCTTTTTTGTTTGAATAAAGAAATCATAGGTCACCGAACCATGAAGTTATAAATTTTTACTTTACAAGGATGAGGACGCTTGTCGATGTAAATAAAAATTTATAAGCAAGTGGGCTTAAAAATGTTCGACGTGACTCATTATTTATATTATTTTATTAATCCAGCTATGGAATGTATTCCTGTTGATTCACGGTTTTTCCAAACATATCTTATCGTTATTACATCCTCATCAAGAAACCTAAGGTAAATTCGTGTTCATCTCTCTGGGATCATAATATTGTGCTATTGATTCTCGGCTTATTTGACCCAACATCACCTAAGCTTATTGAAGCTTTTAAAAATCTCTTGAACAACTATTAAAAACGTTAATGAACCTTATCTATGCATATCGAGGCCCAATAAGGCCCATGAAACACATTTAATAGAGCCAATACTTAAAATGAGCTTGTACTATTTTATCCAACCTTGTAAACTTAATCGAACTTTAATATGAATTAATGAACCTTTACTAAATCTTTTGGGCTAAACTTGATTTTTAGAACTATCAGGGACTTGTTTTGCCACTTTTCAAACCCTAGAAAACTCTAAGGACTAAACGCGAATTTTAATAAACTTAAAAGAAGCCCTAAGTTATTTTCATTGGAAACTATTCGTGCCCTAAGGACCACATTACAAAAATAGAAGGACCAAATGTGTAAATCATCAAAACATAAAAGACGAGTTACCTTGTGCATTCAAATGTACTCATCAAAGGCATACGATCAATAACTATGTTTTAAATAACATCTATGAATCTAAACTTAAGTTCACAAGATTTCACGTTCAAGAAAAAGTGTCCTCACTTGTTCCCTGGACGAGTAACTTCATCTTAAGCTTTGAGGACAAAGCTAAAATAACGGGTAGGTGCCGTAAAACCTCAAAATTTGGGCTTTTTACACGTCACCGACTTCATTATTATTATCGTTCATCATATAATATTTTTACGGATCACCTTTACAATATATCAACACAAGACTTACTACGTACAAAAATCATGAGTTTATTATATAAAAATAGTGGAGTATTATAATCCCCTATAATACATATCGTCGTATTTAAAATACAACTTATAATTAGACTCATAATTAAATTTATATTTAATTATTCAGAAGTATTCAATAAAATGATTAATTTAATGGTTTAATATTTCATCGTAAAAATGAACGAAGATATTAATGGGAAGTCATTTTTATTAAAACGATACGTTTTAGGACAAACGATAAATAATCGTCATTTATTTGAACGAATACATTGTTCCTAATTATAAGTCATATAAATACTTTAATTTATTGAAGAAGTCATTTTAAAGTCAATGGCACAAATTTCATAAAACAAATCGAATTTTATAACATTCGAACGAGTTCCAAACCGTTTATTTACAAAAGTTATGATTAAATTTCATTTTAGTCCCCGAAGAAATAATTACCACATAAACCCCCAACTAATAGAAACTTACCTTTTGGTTTTTTTTTTAAACTTTTTAGTGCTATATATACAACCCTAATTAAGGTTTCATATCATAAAAACCCTAGCATCCCAACTTTAAAACACACACTACTCTCTCTATCTTTTTGGCAACCGTCATCTTTTCTGGCCAACTTCTTGCCGCCGGCCACCACCACTTCCGTCACTTAAACGTTAGATTTATGCATACCACCAAGGTTTGCCACCAAATAAACCCTCCACCATCTTCAAACAGCCGCCACTCTCACCATACACGACCACCACCTCATTCTACCACCGTCGAACCACCACCAGCTTATATCATCACTCAACCACCACATCTTAACCACCATACTCGAACCACCATCTGGTCTTGCATTCACCACCGATGCTCCACCACCATAGATCTATTATTCCATTTAAACCGTAACCTATGACCATCCTGTCGAACATCGTGGTATGGAACCACGCACCACCACTCCGTTCTTCATTTTCAACAACCTTAACGTGGTGTTTGTTTCGTGTTTTCACCAGATCCGTGACCTACGTTTGCTATCAGACCTGTTGGGGTGTTTGTCGTCGTCGGGTGATAGCCACCACCAGTGGAGTATTAGTTTCCGCAGAAAGACCAACCACTGGGGTGTTTGTTTGTTGCTGTAATTCAGCAAAAGGGTGTTTGTTTGAAGTTATCATCAAAAACCACCACAACCGTGGTGGAGTTTATTGCACCGGTCATCGGGTTTTGTTGCAGCAGCCGTAAGTGTATGTTGGGTCTACTAGATGTAGATCTTGCAGCCTGTCAGGACCGGTGAATGACTTCTGTAATCACAAGTCAAATCACAAAGAGACTCTATACACAATATGAATGTAGAATATAAATATAAACAAGAGAAACAGAATAACTATAAAGACTTGATCCTTTCTAAGGATTTCTAATATTGATAAAGACTAGAACTATGTTTTGTGAAGGTCTGTATAACCCTTCTGCCTAAGGTTCCTTTTATACTACAAGGAAACCCTAATACATCATTAATGAAAACGTGTAAAACTGATATGCATATCCTTTCCTAACATATCTCATGCATATCCTAACAGAATATTAGGTAAATAATAAAGTTTGACTTCGACTAGGACCAGGAGCAGGACTTGCTCCTACTACGACTAGGACCATGAGGAACTACATACCTCCTAGTCTACCTATTACATATAACTATTACAATGGTCCTAACAATCCTCCCCTAAACTTGAATTTGACCTGTTGAGTTCAAGTTTCCTGGAAAACGTGCAAAGAAAACCCGAGGATTGAATCAGCAAAACAAATAGCAGCATCAACAAGATAAGAATCAGAAGAACAGCCGCATGAAACACTAGAAGCTTCTCCAAAGCTTGTAACAAATCAGCATCAGGTTGAATCTTTTCAGCAACATGAGCATATTTGATTAGCCTTTACCAAGTATCTGCTCGCTCTTGGGCTAGCTAGTCATTCTGGTGGAATAAGCATCACCCTGAGAGACTAGAACCCAGCCCAACTCTTAGAACGTGAATCAATGGTGAGTGGGAGTACCCTGATGATTTTAGGCAAACCATCACAGCCGTCAACGGATTTGATGCGTCTTTACCAGAAGCCGTACCCCTCTGGACTCGCCAACTCTTAGCAATGAAGCATCGGTGAGTTGAACACCCTATAGCTTTAAGCAAGCTATTACAGCTATCAACGGATTTGATAAGATCTTTACCAAGAGCCGTACCCCCTTGGATTAGCCACTTTTCAGTCCAAGACTACGGCAAGTGAAAACCATCCAGTTTTAGGTAACCTGGCAACCATCAACGGATTTGATAATCGCACCAGGAGCCGTACCCTCAAGGTGAATCAACTTTTTCTTGTCGACGAGACATGGTAAGTTGAGAACCATTTGTTGTGTGGACCACGTCCAACACCAAGTGAAACTAAGTACCAGAACAAACTCAAACCAGGAACCACATTTTGAACCAGCCAAGGGATATTATGTACAAGTATAAAAGCTAAACTGTGTCAAAGTATAAGCCGATATTATATAAAAAGTTTTTTTTTTTTTTTTTTTTTTTTAGTTTGTGTGATTTGTTTTTTTTTTTTTTAAAACTATAAAGAATAAAAGTCACCAATCACTGTACATATTGGTGAAAAGAATCATAATAAGAACAAAAATTCAAATATATAAGCACTTACAACCCATTCACCTTACATACCAGAAGCGGCCTTCTTATCCGCTAGCAACCGTGCTTGAATACCCTCCACCAAAGATGTAGCCATACTCGACTCATTCCCAGAAGGAGCAGTAGAAATCTGCAAGTGACTTGCCAGCATTGCTTCCATGGAAGAAATAGTCAAAGGATACACAACATCCGTCAACATAAACACCACATGACCAGAACCTAACTCCAACACATGAACTCCACATCCAGCATAAAGCTTCCAGCGAACAATCTCCCATTGCATTTGATCCTTCCATACGCCCAAAGGAGTAGCAGATGGAGGAGGATCCAACATAAGCTTGAGATCGGCCCAAAGACGGATACCAGGCCAGGAAGACACCGCCATGGGGTTAAACGGCATACTAGAATCAACAAGCCCAAACAACGCCATAAGATCCATACGGTCAGCCCATGATAACACACCCTGCAAACCCGTGACCATTCGCACAGTCCCATCACTCAAAGTTATCCGATGGGAGACGCCACCAGGAAGTGTTGTAGACCTCTCAACCGTATAACCCGTAATACTTCCATTGCCCAAGGGTAAGTCAGAATCGCTATCCGAAGCTGCATCAATTAAGTTCTCAGGATCACGTTTCTCAAAAGGAACTGATTTACCGCGGCGAACACGACGAGTAAGTTTCTGGCGAGTGGAACGTCGAGGCGTGGGGGCCGAAGGAGTGGATTCAACCTTCACCTGAACTTCAGCAACAGCAGGAGCAGCAGTAGAAGTAGACTCATGAACATGTCCACCCAAAGAACCACTAGGTGCTGCATCAGAAGTAGGATTAGGTTGTATGGCAGGAACTTGTGGTGATGAAGATGGCACATCAGATGTAGCAGCAGTAGGTATGGTGGGATCAACAAAAGCACTTGCAGGAACATGGGTGGTGGTAGGAGTAACAGGTGTGGTGGTGGAAGCATGAGTGGTGGTGGTCGTAACAAAGATAGTAGTAGCAGGACCAGCAGTAGAACCAATAGGAGCAACCAAGGGTGTAGTAGAAGGACCAACAGAAACAACACCAGAACCAGAAGAACTACCATCTGAACCAGGAATGGGCACAGACGAAGGAGCAGTAGAAGCAGCAGGCATAGAAGCAGTCACACCACGAGGATGGTAAATAAATATTTCCGGTATAGGTTGACTCTGACGCTTCACCATCTTCTCATAAAGAACCTTAAGCTCATCAAATGTCAAAGCTCGCACCCGATTCCAAGACCACGGAGCATTGAAATGAGCAGCAGATTGATATTTCACGTAACGTTGCATCTGCTGGCGCTGCTCAGTCCGAGAAAGAGGTCTGTTCCTTCGCTGTTTCTTGAGTTCTTCAGCAAGAGTCAACTGATGCTTACGCATCATCACCATAGCACGCGGAATACAATTGTGTTCATCAACATCATCACCCAACAAATCTTTAAACTGAGCATAATCCCGAGTGAGAACAGTCAACACTTGCATCCATTCACCATCAGTCCAGTACATAGCATCATGCTGAATTTGCGCACGCCTTCGCTCACGAAGCTCTTCCTCAGCAGCTCTATCCTCCTCATCAATCTCAGCCTGAACCCGACGAGCAGCCTCTTCACCAAGTCTGTCTTCTTCAAGCTGTCGACGAGAGCGCTTGCGGGTGGGAGATGGAGAATCAGTCATTGGAGCTTTTCCCTTCGGATCATTAGAGGGACCAGCATGAGAACCAGCAACAGCATCAGAATCACCACCCATAGAAGGGGGAATAGCACTAGAAGAAGGAGCATTGGAGGACATTGGAGGACCAGGCAGATCATCATAAACTTTATCAGCAAAGGCAGCCTTTGCCAGCAACGTCAAGCCATCCTCAACATTCTCCGCGCCCTCATCCTCAGAATCCGAAAGAACCACATGCTTCTTGCGACGACGCTGTTGATTCTCCAATACCTTTATACGATCGACCAGAGGAAGAACAAACTCCCTTGTGAGCTTCCGATGTTGGTTCAAGTCAGCTTCCAAACAAAGCATCCTCTCATGGTACCTGTGCATAAGATCTAGCAAAGATGTCAGTGTAACAGGCTCCTCCGCCTGCCCACCAAGAGAACTTGGTTCAGGGAAAGCATCACGGGAGTCCGAAGCAACATTGGGGTCAACCTGTGGAGAACTAGCAGTAAACGGGATATAAGTCGAGTGTGGGGCAGGGCTAGGAGGTGGAGTCTCCACAAATGGAGACTGGTGTGGAACCGAGGAAGGACCAGCCTTGGAAGGGGATGGTTTTTCAACCACCACCTCCGCAACTAGCTCCTCCTCTACCACAGGAATGTCACCACCAGTAGGAGCCTCCTCCTCCTCCATGGGGTCATCATCTAACACAACCAACTCAGGAGTCTCCTCCTCCTGACCTATAGGACCCTGAGCCAACCCCATCATGGCTTGAGTCAGTGGCCTCCAATCCCCAGTAAACCCATTCATCATATTGTAATACACTTTCGCTGTTAGTTTAGATGGTACATGCTCAGCCCTATCACGTGGAATGCAAACAAGTATTTGTTGAATAAACCTAGGGTACATAAGAAATTTCTTCCTCGAACCAGCAGTTGACAAATTACTAGCCATCCCCTCAAATAAATAATGTGAAAAGTTAAACACTCTACCCTGGGCTAAACATATAAGACCAGTAGCCAAAGGAGTAGGGAACGCATCCCAACTCCCCGACTTGGGACTCAAACAATGGATTAAATAGTGAACCAGAAGCTTCCACTGAGGGGAAAACCTATTCTTTTGGAAGTTAAACTTCCCCCCATGTTCATAACCTATGGCAGCCATACCCTCTAATACTTCCGAATTGGGAAGGGATACAATACCCCCCTCATCCTGAAGATGAAGAGAAGAGCGAATAGATGCTTCAGTGACCACATAAGGACGTCCATCTATGGTAGCATGGAGTGCTCGTGGACGTCCAGCCACATTCACAAGCTCAGCCGACGCCCAAAATTGACGTACCACACTATCATATATTGTAGGACAAACAGTAAATGCAAACCTTAAGTTTGAAGCTTCAATAAACTCCAAGATATCAGCAAAATGTTCACGATTAGGACCATCACCCAGATAAGCAACACGATTATGAGCAGGTTGATAAGCAAGAGCAGCCATGGATCTTGATGAATGGATGGAAGAGGGATTTGGATTGGGATGAAAGGAGTAGAAGCGGTTTTTGTGTGTGTTTTAATTGTAATGAGTGAGTCAAGGATGTATGTTGACCATATAGGAAGAAAATGGTAACTGTTCATTGACCCCTATTAATGGGGGGTTGCCCTTTCAAATTAAACCATAATGGCATACTAACCACTTGCCCTTTTTAACATAATAACTTACCCCCAATTTATTTGCTGAATTCAAACTTGTATACACCAGTATTGGGAGCGTTGACCAAAAGTCAAAGTACACAATAGTCAGACCAGGAGCAAAACGTGATTAACACAGGACAAAAAGAATGAACAGTAGCCAGACCAGTACCAGTACCAAGAGTCAAACACCAATAGACATGGAAGGATTTTAAACCACCAGAAGGCAACCAAGCAGAACTAGAAGCTGACCAAAGAGGACCAGAAGCCAGTCATATAAGGCCATATCCATCAGAAGAGAGCAAAAATCCTCCATCAGAAGTACCACACACCACCATAACCAAGAAATTATGTTGTTAAATACTATGAATACGTTAGACTGACCTAATATGTACACAAAGCCTCCCCTTAGGCTTTGCCTCCCCTCAATCCGAGACGTCACGGATTGACCATCCCAATATGAACCACCAAGTGGTTAAACCGAGGACCATCAAAAGCTTTAGTCAGCAAATCAGCAACATTGTCATCCGTATGAACTTTAAGAACCTGTATCAGCTTCTTCTCATTTGCATCGCGTATAAAATGATGCCGAATCTCAATATGTTTCGTCCGCTGATGAAATACAGGATTCTTCACAATACAAATAGTGCTTTGATTGTCAATAAAAATTTTGGTATTCATAAAATTGAACCCATAGTCCAACATCTGATTTTGGATCCATAAAACTTGACCACAACAACTAGCAGCAGCTACATATTCAGCTTCTGTGGAAGAAGTAGCTACGATTGTCTGTTTCTTACATTGCCATGAAATAAGCTGACGACCCAAAAATTGACAACCACCAGTAGTAGACTTCCTATCATTATTAGCACCAGCATAATCACTATCACTGTATGCTTCAAGAACAAAGGGAGATTCTCTAGGATACCATAGACCCAATTTAGGTTGAGCCTTGATATACTTGAAAATCTTCTTCACTGCATTTAAGTTCGAAACAGTTGGAGTCACCTGGTGTCTAGAACAAGCACTTACTGCAAACATAATGTCCGGACGTGATGCAGTCAAATACATGAGAGAGCCAATCATAGACCTGTACATATGAACATTTACCGGTGGATCTGGCTCATTCTTAAGTTTAAGTTTAGCAACTTCATAAGGGGTTGCTGCTGGTCTAAGAGGATCCATGTCAAACTTCTGAAGAATCTCATGAACATACTTATCTTGACTGATGAAAATCCCATCCGATTGTTGCTTGACCTGAAGACCAAGGAAAAATGACAGTTCTCCCATGGCACTCATCTGAAATTCGCCTTTCATCAAGTGTTCAAACTCATCACACCACTCCTTCCTTGTAGAACCAAAGATAATGTCGTCCACATAAACCTGAACAAGAATAATATCCTTGGAGTTCTGCCGAAGAAATAGTGTCTTGTCAATAGTACCTCTTCTATAGCCATTCTTTAACAAGAAAGTGGAGAGACGCTCATACCAGGCTCTAGGAGCCTGATGTAACCCATAAAGAGCCTTGACCACCTTGTAGACTTTCTTGGGATGAAGTGGATCAACAAACCCCTTAGGTTGAGTAACATACACTTCCTCGTCAATTTTTCCATAGAGAAATGCACTCTTTACATCCATCTGGAACACCGTAAAGCCAACATACGAAGCAAAGGCCAAAAACAGACGAATGGCCTCAATCCTTGCAACAGGCGCAAAGACTTCAGTATAATCAATGCCCTCAATTTGAGTGTGTCCTTGTGCGACAAGCCTAGCTTTATTCCTGACAACAATTCCCCGTGCATCCTTCTTGTTTTTGAGAATCCATTTGGTATTGATAGCTGTCTTCCCATCTGGTAAGTCAACCAGAACCCAAACATTCTGAAACAAGAATTGCTGCATTTCCTCCTGCCTAGCCTCCACCCAACTTTGATCCTCAAGAGCATGAGAAACAGACCTAGGTTCCACCTGTGAAAGAAAACAAGCAAACAAACAGTGTTGAAAGTCCGTATGATTATTACGCTTTTGATCCTCAATATAGCCCACAAGAGCATGATGATCAGACGAGGCCTTCTGCTGCATTCTGCGTGTCTTGACGGTAGAACCAGGATCTCTAATAATTTGAGTGGTAGGATGGTCTTTATGTGGTTGCAAGACTGGATTGGAAGCAACCTCCACTTCTGGTGCCAAGTTATTGAGATCACCAACAAAATCAGCATCATATGAAGCATTTTGGAAAATCCCGTCTACCGGTTGTTTATGTATATCATCCAGCTTGGTAGAAGACTTCTTTTCATGATTCCCCAAATCAGAAGGACTGGAGAAACGTGTATTGGAAGCAGACTCACTAGCCGGAGTACCAGTAGGTGAGTGACTAGCACTAGGAGCAGAAGCTGGAGTACCAGGAGCAACTTTGTCAGTAGGCTCAACCAAAAGAAACTCAAAACTACTTTGAGCCGCTGCTTTAGTAGCTTCTTGTTGTTGCTTGAGAAGAGTATCAAGAGCTGCTTGAGAGTCCTGTACATCCAATGGAGTTGCATCACTAGGAGGAGTAGGAGAAACCGTGGTGGAATAGGATGGAACCACAAAAATGTCATCCTCATCATCTGAATCAGAAAGACTAGAAGGAACACCAGTACTTGAAGTAGCAAACACTTGTGGTCCTGCATCATGGTTAGTTTTGAAACGAAAATATCCTAACGAATCACTAAGATAATCAAGATCAAAATACCATTCTGGACCTGTTCCTTGTAAGTTTGTCTTCTCCTCAAAATACCTGAGATTAATAGTTTCAATTATCCGTTTGGCTTGAAGATTGTAGACACGATATGCCCGAGAATGAGCCGAATATCCTACAATATATCCTTCATCAGCCTTGCCATCAAACTTCCCCAAATAGTCACTAGTATTCAGAATGGTGACTGGACACCCAAAAGGCTTCAAATGAGCAATATTTGGAACTTTGCCCGTTAGCAGCTCATAAGGTGTTTTCTTGTGTGGATTTGTAATAGACACCCTATTCAAAACATAACTTGCAGTATTAACAGCTTCTGTCCAGAACATGGTCGGAAGCTTGGAATCGGCAAGCATGGTTCTTGCTGCTTCAATTAGTGTCCGGTTCTTTCTTTCTGCCACACCATTCTGTTGAGGAGTCCTAGCAGCACTATAATCTCTTTTGATGCCCTTAGCATTGCAAAGAGCGATGAGGTCTCTATTTTTAAACTCGGTTCCATTGTCGCATCAAATACCTTTAACTTTCTTGGACAACTGATTCTCTATCAAGGTAAGAAAATCTCGAAGAATTGAGTAGGTCTCACTTTTGACAGCCATGAAAAACACCCACGCAAACCTGCTATAACCATCAGTCACCACCAAACAGAATTGCTTGTGGTCTATGCTTCTGATGGAAGTAGGACCAAATAAGTCCATGTGTAGAAGATGCAATGGTTCAGTAATGAGACTTAAAGCAGTAATGGCTTTGAAGGATGCTTTGTGTTGTTTGCCTTTGCTGCAAGCAACACAAGTTATGTCATTTCTAAACGTCTTGGGAGGTAAACCAGAGACCAGATTCAAATTTGCAAGTTTGTGAATGGTCTTGAAGTTCACATGTCCCATCCTTCGGTGCCATTTTGTGGCTTCATCTTCCGAGGCTTTTGCAACCAGACATGCTAGTTGACCAGTAGGGTTGACTTCATTCAACTTGATGCTATATAGATTGTGTCTTCTAGGGATTCTGAGTAAAACTTGTGAGTCATCCGGAAGCTGAAAATCTTTGGAGAGCACAAGTGCATCAGTATCGGTGAAGAGTACAAACTGCTTCTTGTCACAAATCTGAGAGACCGATATCAAGTTGAAGTGTTGAAGGGCTTCCACATAGTAGACCTGCTCAAAATTTAGATTTGGAGTCTTTATCGTTCCTTTGCCAGTGATTCTGCCTTCACCTCCACCAAAATAGACCTTGCCCCCATAAAATGGTACAAAGTTAGAGAGAAGGTTTTTATTGCCAGTCATGCTCCTAGAGCAACCGCTATCAACAATGCCTAGACTAGGATCCTGGTATGGAGTAACCTACAACAACAAGATAATAACAATACAAAAGTTAGTGTCTTAAGGGGACCCAAACCTTTTCAGGTTTGAGCCTGCCTTGTAGATCATTAGTAGAATGCCGAGAAGATTGATGAGATCCACTATTGTTTCTTGGTTGTCTATGCATCATATGGGTATTGTTATTGAACCAAGAACAACCTGCTGAGGGCTTAACAGCAGTTCCCAAATTTCCCAAACCAAAATACGTGTGGTCAAACGGATGCGCATAGTTTGGATTATAATTTGGAAAATAATTACTAGTTGTTTGGAATCCATTTTCTCTCCAATAGTCAGACGTGAAAGGAGAGGATACTCTAGAAGTATGAAACATTGGAGCACTAGGATTCAGTCTTCTAGTAGCATATGGAGCAGCTCCTGGTGAACCAGGAGCAAGTAAAGCATGATTAACAGATGCATGTGTGTCATAATAATCACAATCTTTAATTAAATGAAAGGAACTGCCACAAACAAAACATGTTTTGAAAGACCTTTTATTCGAATGAGACTGTTTCATACTGCCTACTTTATTACACAGATTTCTAGGAAAAACAATCTTCCTAGGACTCAATAAACAAGGACCAGACACACTTGACTTGACAGCAACTTTTTCTTCACACTTCCTAGCACCAGTAGCAGCATGTTCATTCGACTTGGAACTCGTAGGTCTTGACTCTTCACTTGAACCATTAGATGCAGAGTCACCGGCTTTGTCACTGAAAGTACATGAGACAAAGTCGTTAGTATTAGTAGAACTTGTTGGGGACTCAAGCATCTGTGATCCATCCGAGTCATTATGCCATGAGGTGGGTATGAAAGTTCCAGTAAGAGGAGGAGGGACAGCATGCATTTCTGCTGCTGGTTTAAACCTATTGTAACTAGGTTTGCCCTCATCCTCTTTGTCGGCATCAAAGACGCTTGAGAAAGATAAATCAAATACATCTTCAGAATCAATATATTTTTCAAATCCTAAGCCTCTTTTAGTTCTGCCAGACATGCTACTATCAATTAATTTTGAAAGATTTTTAGGTGCCTTTTGCCATTTGTCAAATCTTAACATTGTAGCATCTAATTTAGCTTGAATCTCCTCTTTTTCTTTGATACTAGCATCTCTTTCAGTTTCTGTATATTTAAGCATATTTGTAGTGTTTTCTAAATCAATGCTTAGTATCCTGATTTTATCCTCATACGCACGTTGTGTATCTTGTAACCACTTCTTTTGTTGTTCCAATGTGTTGAATGAAGCTTTATAGGCTTGTACCTCTAAATAATACTTATCATTTTGATCATTTACTTCATTAAATTGGGACAACAGTTCTGTGTATTTATCATGACAACCAAGAGGACAATGTTGTACCTGAGGTGAGATGCCCATAAGAGCAAACTCTTCTGCTTCTTCTGCATCAGAGAGATTCCCAGCAATCATTGCCAACACATCAGTCGTGGATTCCGCTGATTCCAGAGTAGAAGCCTGATGATCATTCCAGTTGACCATAGAGTCAACAGATACCAATGCCTTCTTGTCATCTTTAACCTCCTGAACCTTGAAAGCGGAGTACCTGCTCTTCTCCTGATCATTCTTGCTAGGGCACTCTCTTGCAAAGTGACCCTGTTGCTGGCAGTTATAGCAACGTACCTTGCTTCTATCGAATCTTGCTGGCTCCCGAGGGTTGTAATTAAACTTCCTTCCTGCTTTCTTCTCAAACTTGTGAACCCTAAGAGTAAGCATGGCCATCTGCCATTTAAGATCTATCTCATCCAGATCAAGCTTATCGATCTGTATGAAGTCATCAAAAGCAAGTTGTTGTTCAGCAGTAACATCAGCCACAAAAGAATGAAGAACAACTTCTACCATACTACCAGACTTGGCAGCAGGATCAGGAGCAGAAGACATGGGACTAGAAGCATATGACATGGCACCAGTATGCTGAATAGTATGCTGGGGAGAAACAGTATTGCTCGGGCTACTTACATATGACATGGGACTAGATGCCATAGAGCTCACAAAGGCTGAATTAGCAGGGGTGGGAAAAGAGTCACTAGGATATCCTCTCACATGAGGTTCAAAGGTTCTGAGCCTATGAAACAAATCATCAAAACTGAGATAATCAAGCCCACCTTTGGCTTTAAGAGAGATTACCACCTGGTTCCAAGAGTAGGGTAAGGCTTTAAGAAACCTTGCATTAACATCACCATCATCAGGCTTGGACCGAAGTTGATTCAACTGGCTCAATATCTTCTGGAACCTATCATACCCTTGATTCAGACCTTCAGTTTCTGAGATTTTGAACTCTGTGAATTCATCTCTCAGCATGGACCTTCGCATTTTCTTTGACTCCTCATTCCCGCCAAACCTTGCTTTTATGCCATTCCAGATCTCTCTGGCATCATCCAAATGGTAGAAGTCACCCATGTGATCTTCAGGAAGAGATTGAAGCAAAATTGTTTTTGCTTTTACCTCCTTCTGAATAGCGATGATTTCCTCATGAGTTTTAGGGTCAAGAAGAGTAATATTACCGTTCTTGTCTCGTCCAGTAAGCTTTCTGCTGTTTCCATTCAGAATGATCTTCCAAAGATCTTGATCAGTGTTGGTGATCCACCATTCCATCTTCATTTCCCAGTTATCATATTCACCTTTCTTCAGAAGAGGGAATTTTCCATTTGTGTTGGAGACCGTAGCCAGGATCTGCCGAGGTTGCACAATTTTAGGAGTGCCTTCTTCTCCTGTTTGAGTAGAAGTTGAGGCAGACATGATAAACAGATTGTTAGTAATAAGAGAACTTGATTCTGCTTGTATAGAGACCCTCCCAGGCTTTGATACCACTTGTTGGGTCTACTAGATGTAGATCTTGCAGCCTGTCAGGACCGGTGAATGACTTCTGTAATCACAAGTCAAATCACAAAGAGACTCTATTGATAAAGACTAGAACTATGTTTTGTGAAGGTCTGTATAACCCTTCTGCCTAAGGTTCCTTTTATACTACAAGGAAACCCTAATACATCATTAATGAAAACGTGTAAAACTGATATGCATATCCTTTCCTAACATATCTCATGCATATCCTAACAGAATATTAGGTAAATAATAAAGTTTGACTTCGACTAGGACCAGGAGCAGGACTTGCTCCTACTACGACTAGGACCAGGAGGAACTACATACCTCCTAGTCTACCTATTACATATAACTATTACAATGGTCCTAACAGTGTAACACCCTACTTTGAAAATGGAATGTGTGATAGGTGTGAAAACACCCATCCTTTTACCACTTATTTCTAGCTAAAACGAGACCAAAAGCACGTATTCAATATCATTTGTTTGGAATTATGTGTGGTTTTTGTGTTTATTGTGTTTTCAGAGTCAACCGGATGAATATTGAAGAAAACATGGGATTGCACGGGTTTTATCGTGTTGATCCCAAACTTAGATCAATTTAGCTTTATGTATACGAGATTAGATCAAGTAATACACTTAGAGAAACCTTTGTATATGCTTATGATAATCTAAGTGTTATGCGGAATTAACACTTAAACAAGAACACACAATGATATAAACAAACTTTCACTTTGATTAATGATATCAAACTTGCTTACAATGAAAGTAGTTTACGAATGAAAACTTATATTAAACATTAACCTAAAGGTCTTCTTTTATAGACATAAGAAGCCTTGTACAATAATCTACGTATCAGCTATTCTAGGTAAAGATAAATATAGAAAATACATTGTTGTTCCTATCTTTACTAGAAGTAATCTAGAATACAATAAACGCGTAGAGTATATCTTCCCATCAGTGCTTGTCTTCAATGTGTCAACGCTTGACTTTATCTTGTCAACGCTTGAGCTGTCAGTGCTTGTTTTGTTCTTGTCAACGCTTGTTTCACTCTTGTCAGCGCTCAAGTGATCTGGCCTTAATTTATTCCCAACAATCCTCCCCTAAACTTGATATCCACTCTTATGATCAAGTTTCTGAATAAGCATTAAGGACTAGGAGGAATCTTACAAACCTTCTCATATTGGTAATGAATAAATCTGATATAAATCTTTTGCCACGTCACTTGAATAATCAATCTCCAGCTGAGTGTCCTTCATCTTCTCCAAAATAGCCTTGGATATGAAATACTGACCATCCACAAGTAGATACTCAACAAACTTTGTAGAACTCAAATGGTAAACACCAGCAGCTGAATATAATCTCCATTGAAGACCACTGAGGTCATCTTCAAGATCCTTCCAAATAGCAGGATCCTCATCTCTTGGTCCACACATTCTTTTGAATGTGGACCACAGTTTTATTCCATTAGCTGAAGTTGGTGCTTCAGCCTCATACTTGGTCTCTAGCAATCTCCATAGATCAACCAAGTCTTCTCTATCACAACTTGCAAACAAAGATATCAGAGTGGTAAAAGTGTGTACCTCTTTACCATATCTGCCAATCTTCCAAAACCCACATTCATCTTCTTCATAGCTCACAATTAGGTTTCTTGAATCTAATGGTAACACTTGCACCATATCTGAAGCTTCTAATGGTGAGAGCTTGAGGCTCTTTCTTATAACAGCTTCACTTGGATATAGTGGATCCATATCTTTGGGAAACTCAAGAGAAATTCCCTTCTTCACTGGTCTGGGAACAAACATAGCTTTCTTGAGCTCCATTTCTTCTGCAAGTTCTTCCTTTCTTTCATCAGAAAGAAGTCTGAGAGTGTTTGCTTCCTGCACTCTCACCCAAATGGGATATGCCTTGCATTCCAACTCGTCAAATGTCAATGCCTTCAACTTCTGATAAGTCCATCCAACTCCATGACATCTGAGCAACATGCAGTATAGCTCCCTTCTATCCCTTTTCAATTCTGAGAGAATATTGCTTGCCTTGTGTTTCAAAATTACCTGGCAATCCTTCTGAACTCTAAGAAGAATCTCCAAACCCCATATTTGATCTGAAATGGTCAAGTATGGATTCTCCATACATCTTTCTTCCCAAGCATTGTACATTTGAACCACCTCTGGCATGTCAAAGTCAACCTGCAATTTCAACTCTCTCAGCTTCTCCTTAGCCAACTCATCACCATACTCAAGTCTTTCTGGTTCTATAATCATCACACTTGAGTCTGAGCTAGCTCCATCACTTCCTTCTTCTGAAGTCACAACAAATGGTGACTCCTCCTTTTTATCTTGTTCCATGATTTGTGCAGCCAATCTTCTATCAAATTCAACTTGAGCTGCATCCTTTGGAACAATCTCTTCTACCATTATACCCTTACCCTTATCTGATGGTGCAATGGTTGGTAAGGTAGATGGTGATACATGTGTAGAAACCTCCTTGATGATCGATGATGACTGGGATATATCACCCTCATGTGCAGGTCTGTCAACGCCCAATTTTGTTCTATCAGCGCCCAAAATATTTCTGTCAGCGTCCAAATTCTCCTTGTCAACGCCAAAATATCCTGCCTCAGCGCCTTTTGTAACTTCTTCCAACATAGCTGTAAATGAGAAATTCAAGTTCGTAGGAGAAACTAAGGACGTATCAAAACCTGTTTGTTTCTTCAAAGTTGTAAGGGCCTCAACAACATCCAATGATTGACCATCATGGCTGCCCTTATCACTTAGATTTATTGGATCTTCCTCCCCTTTGGAAGATTCCTCCATACCCCTCCTTTCACTAGCACTCTCCAAAACAACAATCCTCTCCCTCAATTGCTTGAGTTCAAGGCCTTGTGAGCTGACAACTTGTACTAAGTCTGCATTTTGCTTTTGCAAGCTCATGTAGATTGCCGTCAATTCCATAAGAGTCATTGGTTCCAGTCTGCCCTCTTCTAAAATGGGAATTTGACCTCCCAATTCAGATTCATTGGGCAAGGATGAGGACTTAATGATGGTGGGACTGCCTTGGCCAGCGTCTAAGCCAGAACCAATAGTCCCAGCCTCATCCAGGGCACCAGCCACACTTGTGGTGGTGGTTCTCTCTGCTACATGGCTAGGACCACCAGAGGAGAACACTCCAGTAGTCCTTTGGCGTTTCATCAACCTATATTCAGGGGGTGTGGAAGATGATGTGGAAGAATGGGTGGATGTGGGTTGGTTAAGGGGTGTTTGGGTTTGTGAAGGTTGCGTGTCAACGTTGGAAATAGGCATATCAACACAAACATTGAATGTGTCAGCGTTGAAGGGATCTTGGTCAAGTTGCATATGTTCAGGTGAACGTAATGGTTCAGGTATTTGGGTCAAGTTGTGGTTGGGGGTCAATTTGGGGTTGAGGGTCTGGTTGGGGTTGTGCTGCTGCAATAACAGCAAGCATAGCTTGGGTTAAGGGTAGGTCACGATGGGGTGGTGAGTTCATCTTCATAAAAATAGCTTTCTTTTGCTCAGGGATTTTATAAAAGTCATTATGATCCCTTGTGCAGTATCCTTGGACATCAAAAACCATTTGTAAAAAGCGGGGATAAGCTAAAGTCATTTTGTTCCCCTTGTTTTTACACATGCCCTCAAAAATCATTTTAGAATAATTAAATTTTTGCCCTGTTGCAATGCACACAATAGCACTTGCAATGGATCTATTGATCTCATTGTGTGCAGTGCATTTGGGACTCAAACATTGAAGGAGGACATGTATGAGGTACTTCCAGGCTGGGGGAAATTCCTACTTATGATACTTGTTTAAGGTACCTTCATCAGGAAAAGGATATCCCAAAGCCCTAATCCCTTGTTCTATTTCATTAATGGGAAGGGTGGCTATACCATCAGCATCATCAAGATGCAAGGCTTGGCGTACCAAGCCTCAGTAACCACCCAAGGTCTCCCATGAACAATAGAAGTCAATGTTGTCACTCTATTAACTGTTGAGGAACTGACAGTGTTCCAAAACTGCTTAATATGTGTGACTGGAATGAGTGGTGCATGAGAAAGAGCATACCTTAAGGGGGATGCGTTCAAATACGCCACCATTTGTGTGTATTGGGGAAACAGAGTATCATCAGCTTCAAGATACGCGATCATGTTATGTTGACTTCTGAACCCCAATTCCAATTCTGATGGTTTAAACTTTGGTGCCATTGTTGAAAGCTGTTAAATTTAAGTGAGGAAGATGAAGTTTGATAAGAGAAAATTGTGTTAGACAAGAATTATAGATACCCTGTTTAAATAGGAGAAGAAAAAGCATGTGATAGGCCCAAAAATAGGCAAGTATTTTCAAAAGGTAATCATGAAAATATTGAAAAATTATAAGTTTATCTCATGCATTAAATGAAAAGTAACAACTCCCAAAATTACGGCCTAAAAATATGTCAAAAAGTAACAACTGGGTAGGTCCCATTGAGTGTCAACGGTCAAAAATAACCTATCAACGCCTAACGGCTATAATCTTGTCAACGTTTGCCTATAGCCATGTCATCGTCTAATTTGGTCACAACAACGCTTGGAAAATTCTTGTCAGCGTCCAAAAATAAAAATGTTCAAAAATGAAAAATGACCTAAACAAAGTAATTTATCCTAGAGAAGATAACCAAAAAGCTGATAATTATTATAGGGCGGCAAGCACTGTCCAGTTATGCACACTTGCTTAAGCAAGATAGACATAACAGTCCTCTAGTGTCCCTTGCTAACCAAAACTCTTAACAACCAAGTTACCTTACAAAATTCCTTGTTACTCCCAGGTAAATTCCATAACAAAATTATTCCCAAGTCTCCCAACAGACCATAACCAATTCTAGGCCAAAAATGTCTTGGCAGCATGCATAGTATATCAACTTTGCATGCTACAGTGCCTCATGATTTAGTAAAACTAACTCATACTCACATGTGAACACAATCTAGAATTGTGATAAGAGTATCATATGGATACCCAAACATCCTAAAGGTTCCTAAAACCTCCCCTTAAATTATGATACAAAAGTTTGCCAAAATATGCATGAACATAAAAATTTATGTCAAGATAGGAATTTGAAATTCCAACCATCATCCATAAATAAAAACTTGTCCAAATGTTTCTCCATTGATCCATAAGCAACTCTGTATCCAATGGTATACTTCTAACACCATCTGCACATTTAGATTGAAAACCACAAAACTAACATTGTTGCTGACAACGCCCCGATAACACATGACAGCGTTGAGGGAAGCTTTGTCAGCGTTAGACAATTATATTGCTGACAACGTTACAAAAACACTTATCAGTGTTCAAACAACCTTTGTCAGTGTTAGAAAAATATAGTGGAAAATCTAAATCATCAATAAGACCAATAACAATGCATCATCCTGGACATACTTTTACAAAAAGATTCCAAAACACATATTATGTGAGATTGACCATTCCAATACTTGTTACCAAGTATTGAAACCTCCCAGCATCAAAAGGTTTAGTTAATAAATCTGACACATTTTCCTCAGTGTCAACCCTATCTGGTTGTATTAAACCTTTTTCAAAGCAATCTCTTATAAAATGGTGTCTAATTTCTATGTGTTTAGTTTTAGAATGATGTACAGGATTCTTAATGATGCATAAAGTGCTGTTATTGTCAACAAATATCTTGGTATGCATGAAATTATACCCATAGTCCAACAGCTGGTTCTGAATCCATAAAACTTGTCCAGAACAAGCAGCTGCAGCCACATACTCAACTTCAGTTGTTGAATTAGACACCACTGTTTGTTTCTTGCATTGCCAAGATATCAACCTGCTCCCAAGAAACTGACATCCACCAGTTGTGGATTTCCTATCAAATTTATCACCTCCATAATCACTATCTGAATATGCAATCAGCTCCAATGGTGAACCCTTTGGGTACCACAAACCAAGACCAGGATAGCATCATAGGTACCTAAAGATCCTCTTCACAGCATAAAGGTGACATTCTTTGGGAGTCACTTGATGGCGTGCACAAGCACACACAGCAAACATGATGTCAGGTCTGGAGGCAGTAAGATACATCAAGGATCCAATCATGGATCTATAGTGCCTGACATCAACATCTTTCCCATCTCCAATCTTTCCCCAAGGGTGTTCTCTATCCATAGGAGTAGTAGCCCTCTTTTCATGTGGAGAAAAGTCAAACTTCTTCAAGATCTCAGCAACATATTTATCCTGGGAGATGAAGATACCATCTTCTTTCTGCTGAACTTGTAAACCAAGAAAGAAGTTCATCTCCCCCATAGCACTCATCTTGAATTTGTCTGTCATAAGCTTGGAGAAATCCTCACTCATCTTTGGATCAGTAGACCCAAAAATGATATCATCAACATAGACCTACACAAGCAACACATCCTTGCCTTTCTTCTTTGTAAACAGTGTCTGATCTATGGTGCCCCTCTTGAATCCATTGTCCACCAAATAGGTAGACAAAGTACCATACCATGCTCTAGGGGCTTGATGAAGGCCATACATAGCCTTTTTGACTCTATACACTTTATCTGGATTTTCTGGATCCTCAAAACTAGAGGCTGCATCACATATACCTCCTCAACAATGGTTCCATAGAGGAAGGCACTCTTGACATCCATTTGATAGACAGTGAAGCCCATGTAGGATGCATAGGCTAGAAAAATCTTTATAGCTTCAATCCTTGCAACTGGTGCAAAGACTTCCTCATAGTCTATCCCCTCCTCTTGTGTATATCCCTGAGCCACTAACCTTGCCTTGTTTCTGACCACAATGCCTCTTTCATCTCTCTTGTTCCTTAGAACCCAACTTGTCCCTATAGGTCTGACATATCTGGGACAATTAACCAGCTCCCAAACATCCTGAATTGCAAATTGGTGAAGCTCATCCTGCATTGCTTCCACCCAACTTGGTTCTTTGAGAGCATCAAATATTTTCTTGGGTTCCTGTTGTGACAGAAAACAGGCAAACAAACATGCTTGCACAAGAGGAGTATCAACCTTCTTGTGTATATTGGCAATAAACCCACCAAGACCTTGATGAGATCTTCTAGTCTGAATTGGAGTATTAACATTACCAATGATTTGAGAAGGAGGATGATTCTTCATAACTGAAGTAAGTACTCCTCCCTCAAAAAGTCTGGTATCTTCAACTTCATTCTCCATATTGCCAATGTCTTCTTGATCAGACTCTCTTTCATCAACATGAGGATGAACCTCTTCATAAACATTGGAAGGTTCACCTTGTTAAAAAATGGAAGAGAAAAGATGTGCAGAAGTGTTGTCAACGCCCGAATCTTGTTTGTCAGCGCTTGGGCTAACAACGCTTGAACTGTGGTTGTCAACGTCTGAACCATCAACGTCTGAATTGGTCTTGTCAGTGCTAGATTTGCCTTTGTCAGCGCCTGAAGGACCATGCATGTTTGTATCTGGTGGTACTTGGAAACCACCATTATCTTTTCCAGCAGCAGCAGCAGCAACAAAAGCATCTGTCCAAATGGGAATTGTAACATATTCTTGTATAGGAGATGCCTTTTCTGCTTGTGATCCAACCTTTTCATAAACCTGAGTACCTGAAACATCAACAACTTGTTCCTCCATAACATTTGAAGTTACCTTCACAATGTCTAGATTAGTAACAGGCATATAATTTAAAGTTCTAGATAAAGGTTCCAAGTCAAACAACCAATTAGGACCACTTTCAGGATCACTAGGCTTATTTTCTAAAAACCTAACATGTACTCTTTCAAGTATACGTTTTTCTTCTTTAAGATAAACCCTATATCCCTTGCTCTGCACTGAATACCCCATGAAGTAACCCTCATCACCTTTTGCACTAAATTTCCCTAAGGCATCACTAGTATCTAAAACTACTACATGACAACCAAAGGGTCTGAGAAAACCAATATTAGGTTTTCTTCCCCAAAGCAACTCATAAGGTGTTTTATTCTGAATTTTGTTAACCAATGCTCTATTTTGAACATAACAAGCTGTATTAACAGCCTCAGCCCAAAAGGCTATAGGAAAATGAGCATCAGCCAACATTGTTCTGGCTGCTTCAATTAGGGTTCTATTTTTCCTCTCAGCAACCCCATTTTGTTGTGGGGTTCTAGCAATACTAAATTGCCTAGTAATTCCTTTCCTGGCACAGAAATCATCTAGCTTATTATTCCTAAATTCTCCACCATTATCACTCCTAAGCATTTTAACCTCATTGCTAGACCTCTTCTCAATCTGAGTGATAAAATCAATTAGAATATCAGCTGTGTCACTCTTCATAACTAGAAAGAATGTCCAAGTGAACCTAGAAAAGTCATCTGTGATGACAAAGCAATATGACTTACCATTCAAACTTTCTATATTGGTTGGACCAAAGAGGTCCATGTGTAGCATATGAAGAGGTCTAGAACTAGTATGCACCTGTTTGGACTTGAATGAGACCTTGTGCTGCTTGCCTTTAAGACATGCAACACAAGAGTGGTCATTGTGGAAGGCCTTCTCAGGCAAACCATCAACTAAACCAAGTCTCACAAGCCTATTTATATTTTTAAAATTTATGTGCCCTAGTCTCCTGTGCCACAAATTACTCTCATCTACTGAGGCCTTAGCATAAAAACAAGACATATTATTATTCATTTTAATCCCATTCAAATTCACATTATATATGTCCTTATGCCTAGGTGTTCTATACTCAATATATTTCTCATCAGGGATCTTAAAATCCTTGCTTAACACCAAACACTCAGTATCAGTAAACAGAACTTTATTTTGGTTATCACAAACTTGTGATACACTAAAAAGGTTGTAATCAAGTTCTTTTACCAGAAAGACGTTCTCAAAACGCAAATTCTTGGTGAGAAGGGTTCCTTTGCCTGTGATAGTACCATATCTGCCTCCAAAGTAAACCTTATCACCATCTTTAATGGGAGTGAAGTTCGTCAAATAGTCTTCCTTCCCTGTCATGTGCCTTGAGCATCCACTATCCCAATATCCATAATCATTGACCGGTCTTTCAATGCCCTGCACATAAAGAAAACAAATTAGTTTTCTTTGGGAACCCAAGTCTTAAAAGACTTGGATTCATCTGGTTGTTCAATAAGAACAGACTTAGTTTTCACAACAACCCCATTTTCATCCTTCTTAGGATGAAATACCCAGTTAACCCAAATAGGTTTGGTAATGACCTTTGAAATGTAATTAAATCTGTTATAGGTCATTGAAATCCCATTATCATTAGGGTTTTGATCTTTCTTGGGTCTCCATGTTAAGCTTGAAGAAGCTTTAGACCCCTTACCCTGTGGTTGCAAATATTTAGGTCTGGTCACGTTTCTGTCAGCGTTGGAATTAGTCTTGTCAACGCTGAGATTACCCTTGTCAGCGTTGAACCTAAGGTTTGCTACAGAAACCCATTGCCTATTTGACCAGGTGTTTGTCTTTTGAAATGGTCTTTGTCCATGAGTGTTAGACCCTTTAGTAAAGAATGGGGCAAGTCTAATCACTTGTGGACTTTGCTGCGCACAAGGTCTGGGTCTGACAACGTTTGACTTCCTAACAACGTTGACTTTGTTCCTGTCAGCGCTAAAATTGTTCCTGTCAGCGCTGGCTTTGGTAGCGTTGACACACTTGTAGACACAACCTTAGGTCTAGAAGTGAAGAAGCCTGTTCCATTATTGCTAACTTGGCTCTTGGGTGACCTAGTATTCCTATACATCTCTACATATTTAATGCTAGGTTTTCTATCATTGTTTGAGCCTAGGTCAACAGCTTTACCAGTGACTGGGTTTGTAACCTTAATGGGAGTTGACTCATTGGGACTTTCACATAGTAAGCCACCCTTAACAAATAAAGTAGGGTTAGCTTTCTTCCATTCATTCAGGTCAGTCAACTTTTGTTGATACTCTTCAACTGGAGTGACAACTCTTGGTGGAGGAATGAATTCCTCCTCTTGGAGCTCTGGTAAACCAGTCCAAGATAGGTCCTTTTGTTGGACACCATAGAAGTCACCAGCTGGTGGTGGAACCACAGAGTAATCATTCATCCCTATCCCAGTCATGTCCTTAGGATCTCTTTGTTTACTCACACAGTCTCCTAGGGTTTGTGTGGCTCTATCAAATCTTTGAATTTTAAGGCCAACATTATCTTTGTTTTTAATGGCTTCATCTAATTTAGCTTGTAACTCACCATTAACCCTTTCCATGATATTTCTAATATCCATACTAGCATTTAACTCATGTTTTAAAATATTGATTTTATCTTTTAAATCAAATTCCATTTTCTTGTATTCAAAAACTGTCTTCTCAGTTTCAGTGAGAGCTACTTGGTAATTAGACAGTTTACATCTTTCAGTACTCATATCATATAATAATCTTAACACCTCTTTGTTAAGTCTATCAGTATTTAACCTACAACCTTTGCTACAAAAAGCGTCATCATATACCTCATTATCAGATGAAGAGGAGGAGTGTGCCATGAGAGCATATTCAACATGCTCTTCTTCTTCAATTTCAGCAACCAAAGCTTTATCCTCTTCAACATTCTTAGCCAGATAGCTCCAATCCCACCCCATACCATCAATTCCTTGAACTGCAACCATGGCTTTGGAATCCTGAGCTTTAACAACTTGACTTGAGGGTTTACCAGCATCAGATCTTCTAGGAGATCTGCATTCCCTCATGAAGTGCCCCATACGATGACAATTGTAGCATTCAACTTTGGATTTATCAAATCCAGCTGTGTCTTTTGCATTGAAGGTCATCTTCTTCTTAAACCTTCTGTTCCACATGTTTGCTCTTATACTAGCAAGAGCCATGTTCCACTTAATGTCCATCTCTTCCAAATGCTCATCACTTATCTGCTCAAGGTCCTCATATGTAATCACTGAACCATTGGGCAAAGAAGCAATATAAGCACAAACAGTATCCAAATCCAATCCAGCAGGTTTAACTCTTGGTGAGTCACTTTTAAATGTGTCAGCGTCTGAAAAGGAGACGTTGACAGGGCAAGTTCCAGCGCTGACACATGATGATCCAGTAACTGGATGCATGTAGGAGTCCTTCTGATTGAATTGACCTTCACTATGAGAAAAGAAAGCCATGTTACTGTTGGTGGACTTGCTTCCATGTTCTAAAAGAGTTTCATCTTCCAACAGCCTCAGTTTGTTGTAGATATCATTAAACGTGGAACTTTTGTGAGTATTATTGGCAAGAATAGATCTTTCCTCAATCTTCCACGCCTCACCAAGACTTTTATGAAAAGTAGCATTGATGTCAACATCACCAAGTTGTGTCCCCATGAAGGACAATTTGCTTGTAATATCAAGCAGTCTGCTTCTCATACTACTGAGCTTTTCATTAGGTTGAACCTTGAAGACAGCATAATCATGCATGAGTTGCTTCTTCTTCTCTTCCTTAGTATCTTCATTGCCACCATATGCAACTTCAAAAGCTGCCCAAAGGTCCTTAGCAGATTCATAACCTCTGTATTTATGCTGTTTCTCTTGTCTCAAACAGAGTTTCAGAATATTTAGGGTTTTCATGTCAACCCTTTTCTTTGCTATATCTTCAGCAGACACAGCTCTACCATCATCAGGTTTTTCCTTTTTGTCAGCTTCTGAACATCCAGCAACAGCTGTTCTTGCAGCAATGGCATTAGCAATCTTTTGAGCCTTATTGAATGTGTTTCTATATTCAATAATCTCCCAGAGTGTGTAGTCATAGATCCCTACATATTGTTCAAAATTGAATTTCCACAATTCAAAGTTGGTTGCATCAAGCATGGGAATCTTGATGTTTGGTAAAGGTGAGGAGGAGGGAGTTATTGCTTCTGACATGATGTTGTTAGGGTTTTTGAGAAAACTAGGGTTTTGGTGATTTTTAGGGTTCTTGTGTTCTTTAAGATCAAAAGTTCCTCAACAAGCTCTGATACCACTTGTTGATCCCAAACTTAGATCGATTTAGCTTTATGTATACGAGATTATATCAAGTAATACACTTAGAGAAACCTTTGTATATGCTTATGATAATCTAAGTGTTATGCGGAATTAACACTTAAACAAGAACACACAATGATATAAACAAACTTTCACTTTGATTAATGATATCAAACTTGCTTACAATGAAAGTAGTTTACGAATGAAAACTTATATTAAACATTAACCTAAAGGTCTTCTTTTATAGACATAAGAAGCCTTGTACAATAATCTACGTATCAGCTATTCTAGGTAAAGATAAATATAGAAAATACATTGTTGTTCCTATCTTTCCTAGAAGTAATCTAGAATACAATAAACGCGTAGAGTATATCTTCCCATCAGTGCTTGTCTTCAATGTGTCAACGCTTGACTTTATCTTGTCAACGCTTGAGCTGTCAGCGCTTGTTTTGTTCTTGTCAACGCTTGTTTCACTCTTGTAAGCGCTCAAGTGATCTGGCCTTAATTTATTCCCAACATATCGAAGAAAAAGACTCAAGACGAAGTCTATTGTCCAAGAGATGTAAAAGATTTGAAGTCATTGTGCCTATTTGAAGATTTATCGAAGAAAAAGGCCAAAGATGGAAGATTCTTATATGTCGAAGAACTCGAGTCTATTAAACAAAAGATTATAAGACGAGTTGGAATTATTCACCGACACTTCTCAAAATCCAAAGTCGGAAACGTTTATTTAAAGAAACGTAAAGACTAAAGAAGAAAGAAGAAAAGAAGCCCAAAAACAAAGCCCATTCACAAGCCCACAAGAGACGCCTATAAATAGGACTTCACTTCACAATTTTGGAGGAGTTAGTCTTAGTTTTAGTTTTTTATTTTCTCTAGTTTTAGAGAGAGAAAGTTCTCAACTTTCTCTCACTAAGTTTTCATCTTTCTTTCTTTTAATCTTTCAAAGATTAAACCTTTTGTATTGTTGATTTCATTAATCAAGTTCTAGTTAAGCTTTTAATCTTTCATCTCATTCTACCTTTCTTTGATTTTAGATTGATTTTGGTGCGAATTTCATTTGATCCATGTTGTTCTTAATGATTTCATGCTTAAAAAGTTAATCTTTTTATGCCTACTTAAGTTTTCATACGAATAAGCTTTGAGATCTTTGTGCTTATTGGCTTATTTTTATGTTTAGCTTATTTAGTTATCAAAAGTTTTCCTAAAACGTTCATCTTTTTATCATTTGATTTATAAGTTTGCTTATTTAAAGTTAGTAAAAGTTGTTTTTAGTGCTTATTTAATCCGTTTCAGTTTAGATTCGTTCAAGTTTTGGGAATTGGCTTATTCAAAATAGCTTATTGCCTAGCTTTTTATCGAACCTCATATAAATCGGAAAGGGTATAAACCCCTTTCCGATCAGCTTATTCCGACCACCACCATCCCCCTCTTTCCGATCTCCCAATCGGAAAAGGGTTTTGAACTTTCCGATTTGGCATGTAAATGATACATTCCGATTGTGGGGATTTTTGATTATTCCGATTAGGGTGTTTTGTGACATTCCGACGGCTAGTTTTGTAACATTCCGATTGGCATTGTTTAAGATTATTCCGATTGCTTCATTTATCTACATTCCGATTTGGCTTCGATTTGTGGATATTCTGATTGGGAATTATTCCGATTGAGTCTTGTTTATACATTCCGATCAGTATCCTTTTTATGATATTCCGACTAGTGCTTATTTCCCAACATTCCGATCAGCTCCTTTGTCCCTTATTCTGATTGCATATATTCCGACCAGAGGGGTGTTTGTTATTCCGATCAGTCTCCCTTTTACATATTCCGATGGTTTAGTTCTTGTTTTTTATAAAGTTTCCAAGTGTTAGTTTTATTAAGTGTTCTAGTATTTTTCTAATCTTTTCTTTACGTTTTCAAACATTTAGTTTTAACTTGTCAATTTAGTTTAATCTTTTAAAGCTTTAATTTTACTCTTCGACACTTACTTATTTGTTATTAGTTTAAAATAGATAAACAAACCAACACCCTTTTAGTAACCAAGAACAATTATTCCACTTTAAACCGTGATCAATTCGAGAAGATTCCGAGATTAAATCTTGAACCCAATGAAAACCATTGTATCAAATGGCGCCGCTGCCGGCTCTTCTCGTTAAGATTAACAGTTTTTGTGAGAACTTGGATTTTGGGATCCGTTCGCCGTGAACGTTACCTTTTTCATAAAAACTTTCAAAAAACCCTAAAAAATATAAAATTTTCAAAAAATCCTAAAAATTAAAAAACATAAAAACCAAAAATATTTCTTGTTTGCCTTGTTAGTTCTTTTGCAGGTGCATGCGTACACGATCCACGTCTTATCAAGAGCCCGAGCCTCTCGGAGACTTAGACATGCCCGGTGTACAAAACAACAACAATAACCCACCTCTCAACAACAATAATAATAACAACAATAACAATCCACCTCTCAACAACAATAATAACAACAACAATGAGCATCTACCGGACAATCGCCCGATGATTGAACTTCTACAAGCACATGTAGATGGCAACAATGATCCAATTTTCATACCCGCGATTGCAGCCAACAACTTTGAGCTCAAATTCGGCTTTATCCAGATGGTCTCTGCTCAACCATTCTTGGGGAATACCATTGATGATCCTCATGACCACATCAAGAGATTCTTGCAACTCACGAATACGGTCAAATTCAATGGTGTTCCACAAGAGGTAATCCGTTTACAACTTTTTCCCTTTTCTTTAGAGGGACAAGCCCGGCATTGGCTTGCAAAGGAACCGCCACAAAGTATTCTGACGTGGACGGATTTGGAGACCAAGTTCATAAATTACTTTTTCCCACCCTCTCGTATTACCGCTTTGCGGAATGAAATTATCAATTTTGAACAAAAGTACGATGAGTCTTTTAGTGAATCTTGGGACCGTTTCAAAGATCTTTTGAGAAAGTGTCCACAACATGGTTTTACCAAAGTGCACCAAATTAACAGTTTTTATAATGGTTTAAGCATGAATGACCAAGATTCACTAAACAGTGCCTCGGGGGTAATATTTTGGTTATGACTTCTAATGCCGCTTGGGATATCATTGAGAATAAGTCTCGTGTGCAAACCAAGAGTGTGCAGACCAATGCCGCTAGTGCTAGTACTAGTGACAACGACAAGCGACTTGACAAAATCACTGCGCTTCTTGAATCGCTTGCTACCCAAACCGCCAGCAACACCAACAGCATCAATGCTAAAAACGCTCAAGTTAATGCTGTCAACCAACCATGTGAAATATGCGGTGGTCCTCACTCTTACACCACTTGTACCACCACCCAAGACTACCCTTCTGAGAATGTTAATGCAGCATACGGTACCTATCCTCCGGCCGCTTATCAAGCTCGTCCTCAAGGTGACCTCAACTTGCTTAGCTACCGCTCTAACAACTTTCTTTCCCCACCCGGTTTTCCTCCTAACAACCCAAACCAACAACAAAACCTCAATCGCCCTCCTCAAAAACAACAACAACCTCGTGCACCATACATACCACCTCACAAACAACCATATCCACCTCAAAGAAACAACCAAGTTTACCAACAACCTGCTTATCAACCACCCGCCTATCATGCTCCTCCTCCCAACCAACCCACCGCATTACACCACGATGTTGAAACCTACATGAGGACCAATGATGTGATTGTGGAAAATCTCCAGCGGGAAGTGCTCAACTTGAAAGCAGACATGGTGAAACAAGGAAACGATCTGAGAGCTGATATGAGAAACACTTTGGCAAGTCAAACGAATGACTTAAGGAACATGATGGCTGGCTTCTTCCAAGGTAATCAATCCTCTTCTTCGGGTACTCTTCCGAGTAATACCGTTGCGAATCCAAGAGGGGAGATGAAAGCATTCACCACTCGCAGTGGCAAAGGTACCAAGGAACCCGAGCTTCCTATACCTCCACCGGTGATTGTGACTAAGGAAAACGAGTCACCTGCTCCTATTCCCCATCCTTCTACTTCCCCAATTTCTCCACCTCTTACTTCTACCCCTCCTCCACCCAAGTATGTGAGTGATCCTATTCTCCCAAAGCCTTCCTCTTCTTCCGATATACCTTATCCTTCAAGGTTGAGGAAAGAGAAGCACAAAAGCAAGGATGATATTCAGGTTTCGAACTTTCTCAAAATGTTTAAACAATTGAATTTCAACATCTCCTTCGTTGAGGCTCTAGCTCACATGCCTAAATACGCGAGGATGTTCAAAGATCTTCTTAGCGACAAGGAGAAGCTTCTTGATATTGCTAACAACCAACTTAATGAGAATTGCTCTGCAGTGCTCTTAAGGTAATTGGCAACTAAGCTTGGTGATCCGGGTCATTTCTTAATCCCTTGCAACTTCCCGGGAGTAGAGAATTTCATGGCCCTAGCCGATCTAGGTGCCAGTATTAACTTAATGCCTTTAAGTGTGTGGAAGCAATTATCTCTCCCTGAGCTAGTCCCCACCAAAATGACTTTGGAATTAGCTAACTGTACGGTTTCTTATCCAGTGGGGATAGCCGAAGACGTCTTTGTAGGAGTCGACAAATTCACTTTTCCTGCCGATTTCGTTGTCGTTGACTACGACATGGACCCTCGTGTGCCATTGATTGTTGGTCGTCCATTCTTAAGGACCGGTCACACTCTCATCGATGTTGAAGCGGGTGAGCTTATCATGAGAGTGGGTGACGATAAAATTGTCTTCAACATGGGAAAGCTTTCTAAACAGTCTTATTCATACGAGAGTGTTAATTGTATTGACGTTCTTGATGAGGTCTGTGAAGAACACTTAAAAGATGCTTGTAAAAGTATTCCTACCTCTCTTCCCAATGTTGAGACCTTTCCTCTATTGATTCATCACTATCTCTATTTGGAGAAAGTAATTTCCTTTAGAAAGATTTGGAAGCCACCATGGGAGATGTGAACTTAGCTAATGACGATTCTCCCACCGATTGGGATGAAGATCTTCGCCTCATTGAGAACCTTATTAAAGAAGACAATATTTCTCCACCATCTCCCACGGTTATTGCTATCGATGAACCGACTCTGAATACGCCTCCCATCGAAAATCCTCCGGATTTAGAACTTAAGGAGTTGCCGCCCCATCTCGAGTATGTGTTCCTTGACGATACGAAGAAGTCTCCTGTCATCATTGCTAAGGACTTGAAAGAAGAAGAGAAATCTTGCCTCATCGTCGTGCTTAAAGATCATAAGAAGGCAATTGCTTGGAAAATTTCTGATATCCGCGGAATTGATCCGAACTTTTGTACTCACAAGATTCTCATGGAAGATGACTTTAAACCCGCAATCCAGAGCCAAAGAAGGATTAATCCTCGTATTCATGACGTCATCAAACAAGAGGTTATCAAACTTCTTGATGCCGGCTTGATTTACCCTATTTCGGATTCGCCATGGGTAAGTCCCGTCCATTGTGTGCCCAAGAAGGGCGGAATAACCGTTGTTCCCAATGAACACAACGAGTTGATTCCCACTCGTCTCGTTACTGGGTGGAGAGTTTGTATTGACTATCGTAAACTCAATGATGCCACGAGAAAAGATCACTTTCCTCTTCCTTTCATGGATCAAATGCTCGAGCGTCTAGCTGGTAATTACTATTACTGCTTCTTAGACGGTTTCTCCGGGTATTTTCAAATTCCCATCGATCCCAAGGACCAAGAAAAGACCACATTCACTTGTACCTACGGAACATTTGCTTACAAACGTATGCCTTTTGGTTTATGCAATGCTCCTGGGACGTTCCAAAGGTGTATGATGGCTATCTTCCATGACATGGTTGAAGACACTATGGAAGTATTCATGGATGATTTCTCGATTTATGGCGATTCATTCTCTGCTTGCCTTGCCAATTTAGAACGTATGCTTAAGCAGTGTGAAGATACTCGCCTTGTTCTTAATTGGGAAAAATGCCATTTCATGGTAAAAGAGGGAATCGTGCTAGGACACAAGATCTCCAAAGCCGGTCTTGAAGTAGACCGTGCTAAAGTCGATGTTATTTCTAAGTTGCCTCCACCTTCAACCGTGAAGGGTGTGAGAAGTTTCCTTGGTCATGCGGGCTTTTACCAACGTTTCATAAAAGATTTTTCTAAAATCGCTCGCCCGATGACCCACCTCTTGGAAAAAGATACTCCTTTTATCTTTTCCAACGAGTGTATTGAAGCCTTCAACTCGCTTAATGTGACAAATCTAACATTTTCAGGTAGTGAAATATTTTCTCGTATAATATTTTGAAACTTATTTTTGTGTTGGTTGACGAACTCACAATTTACGGATTTAAATTTGGGCTTACGTGCATAATTTGGCGTCTTTTACGACTAAACCGGAAACCTTAGGATTACGTATTTACGTTTTTTAACTCCGTTTTTGATGAGACAATTTTTATTGGATTCGTTTTGTGACGGTGATTCATAATTTATAAAAACGTTTTTCGTAAAACGACCCGAGGGCACGCAAATCAAGAAAACTAGAATCGAGAAATACCCGTAAACTAGTGAGATGGGACAAAACACATTGTCCCACCCCACTAGCTTGTATGGGACGGCTAACTTGACACCACAACACTTAGGTGGCATCAAGTTTAGCTAACTTACACCAAGTGTAAGCTAGCTTACACCTTAAGCTTTACCATACCACTTAACCTTCCAAAACTAGCTACTTGTTTCATTTCCATCATTCTTACATGCAAAACCAACATCAAATCCTCTCAACTCTCCTCCCTCTTGCCGTCCAAAATAAGCCAACAAACACCCTCTTTGATCTCTTCTAGCCATAAACCACATGTTTACTAGTTCTATTAAGGTGTTCTCTTGAAGCCTTGATCATTTGGTGGACATATCAACAACTTTGGAGGTGATTTGCTTGTGTCCTAGGGCTGATTTTCCAACCTATGTTCTTGATATTTGATGGTCTTGGAGATACTTGTTGTGTTCATCAAGTTCTTGTCTTCCTAAAACAAGAAATCCACTTGGATTGGTAAAGAAGATCATCCTCTCCATTTTTCTCTTGTTATTTTGTAAAGAACAAATGTATTTTCTTTCATTTTGTATATGTATATGATGTATATATGATGATAAAAATGTTGTGTGGGGATCAAGTGTTGATAAATATGCTTAAAAATGATGATAACTATAAGAAACGAAGCTAAAATCTTGATTATTTAGTTGGCTGTATAAAAACAGTAGATAACTAAAATATTAACTGATAAAATTGCATGGTTTGATCCATTTACAGTAAGTAGAAGATGTTATACACATGTGAGAGTTGGCCATGCAATGGAATCAAAATAATGAGTGAGATATGATCAAAACAAGTTAGGTGGTATAATCTGAATAAGCAGTTTTGTAGGGACTGTTAAGGCAAGTTAAACTCAAAATGGGCAGTAGCTATAACTAAGTTAAATGTAGCACATATTATGAAGATCATGCCATCCAAAAATGAGCTTCTAATTCATTATAGAACTCTAGATATGTTAAAAATGGTGAACATGAAGTTAAAAATCAGATTTTTGGAAATAATGTTTATTATTATTATATAAGCACTCACATTATAATGTATAAAATGTAAAAATATAAACCCACTAACTTATAAAACTTATTTATATAAATGTATAAAAGGTTAATTAAATGGGTAAATTATATAAATGGTGGTAAAATAATATTTATAAGTAATAAAAACTATAAATTTGATTTTTACGACTTTTTCGACTATCGCCGTAAAATTAACGTTTTTCGCCAAATAAAACTTAGACGACCAAACCCGTCTAATGTGAAGTTTATAAAAGTCATATACTGATGTATAGATAACTAAGACAAGTAAAAACCGATAAAACCCGAACTATAAGAATTACGGACATTTACGAGCTAACTAAACATATTGGACTAATAATTGGACTTAATAAGATAAAAACTTGTAAAAAGAGCTTATTGGGCTTAACCCATTTGGGCCCAACATGAAAAGTATATATACTGATAATATAGGTATAAAAGGGGTAAAAACAAGTTAAAGAACTTATAAAAGACTTAATGGACTTAAAATAGGTAAAATCGATAAAACTAGTGAACTAGTAAGACGTTACCAAGACGTAAACGCTAAAATAAGTAAACAAGGATGTATAAACCCACTTGATCATCATCATATGTACAAAATCATTATATGTATATTGTTATTTTGATAAAAGTCATTGGACCGAGTATAAGACCGATTATTATTTATATGGTTTCCGTGACCGAAGCACGCCCGTAGCCGATAATTCGCCTTTCATTAACAACGTGAGTTCATAGCCTCGCACTCTTTTAAATGTTTTATAAAATGATTTGTAAACCCGCGAGGGAGATAACATGCTAGATTTTTATAAAAATAGAACACAAGTAGTCCCGATTGTATGCTTAATGATATGGACCCGAATGATGCTATGACCCTATATTCGAGACTAAAAGGATTATTAGTAGTTAGGTTATGTCACTTAAAGTCCCATTAGCATGAATTGTGAACTACCGGGATTTGGTAGACGCTTATGCATTTGATAGTACTATTTGGGGACGATCACCCCAGTTCGCGCCTTGACGGTTGATCACCGTCGTACCACATTGATTGGTAAGCGAATTTATGTATGAGAAGATTCCATAGCATGATTTTTGTGACGACACGCTAACTTGGTTGGGCAAATTGTTTGTCGGGTTCGCGGCCCGCTGTTTTCATAGTAAGGTAACAATGTCATGCGGCTAATAATAATCCTACCATGTATCCTATACAATGTATGCTATAAACATAAATAATAAACGATATGATACGACGCTATTAACGATGAATATATTACCTATCATGGTAATATAGAGACTACGGTCTCATGGACGGTTTAAGATGTACGCTTGATATATATTGCCTGACTAGCAATATGAGGACTTACTTCCGATATTATACTTGTGTTCTGATTTTAAATGATTGTAAATGATTGTTTTTATATAACGGTATTCATTAAACTCTAGGAATTCACTCGGCATTCGCTGATATGATTTTTGCATGTTTTTATCTCAGGTGCTTGAAGGTAATCCGGATGGAGATCGACTCTGATGGCCCACACTTTATATTAAAAATGTTCATTCGATCTGTGTTTTGTAAACTTAATGACCTGTATAATTTGGGACCTGTTGTACGCTTTTGAAACTTTTTATCGAATGAATGTTTGTTAAACCTTGTACAACCATTTTTATGTGTTGTCTATGATTGGAGTTATTGTGCTATCCCGTAACACTCTGAAAGACCCTTCCGCTGTACTGATACGAAAAATCAGAGTGTTACAGTTTGGTACCAGAGCTCTCGTTTTAGAGAGCAAAAGATTTTAAAAACCAAGGTTTTTAACAAAACTTTTCAAAATCTTTTGACAATGAACATTTGAGAAAATATTTGAAAAATCTTTTGACTATAACGGTGCCAGAGATCTCCGACGTTACCAACAAGCCCTATTGAGAAGATATATATTTTGATATATATAATTTAATTTATATATATGTATATATCGTGATTTCATTATGTAATTGTTTAACTAGTATGTTATCCTAATACGAGATATATATATAAAGGCAGATTGTCATGGCTGACCCTAATATTCCTGTAGAAAACCATGCTATTCCCGAACCTAATATAGAAGATGATCCTTATTTAGACTTAGTAGATTATGATATCGATGATGAGGAGGAACCATTTGAGGATCCCAAGCCCGAGTTAGGACTAGGAGATCAGATTGCCCCTCAGGTTGACTTGGTAGAGAATGAGATTGAGAATGTGGATATTGAGAATGTGGATATTGAGAATGTGGATATTGAGAATGTGGATATTGAGAATGATGATGAGATTGGATTAGATAACTTAGATGACGAGATTGACGACGAGGATGTCGAGGAGGATGTAGGTATAGATGTTGAGGTTGATGACGATGAGGAAGCTGAGCTTATTTATCCTTATGATGTTCCAGAGGGCGAGCCTTTGCCCCCACCAGTTTATTTGTCTGATTCTGAGGTTGAGTTACCTAGGGATGAAATGTCTGAATCGTCTGAATCTGATTCTGAATTAGAGGAGGATGAGGATGATAATGCACCTGACGGTACTGATGGTATTGCTACTCATAGAAGTTAGATAGGAGAGTCGTCTAGTGCTCGAGAGGCTACTCATATTGATGGTCTTGCACCATGGGCCTTGATACGTGATCTAGATGCTTCCCGTGTTAATAGTTGTATGACAGAGGTTGGATTAGGTGTTGTTCAGACTCAGGTTACTTATTTGGAGTCGAAGACAAAGGTTGGCGAGAAAGAGCGAGAATTGCTTAGTTTGGATTTGAGTGATGTAGAGCGTGGATTGAATGAGGCTTTTAGGAGGTTATCAGTGTTGGAAAGTGGTGAGTATGCTGAAATGAAGAGAAAGGTGAATACTATGGAAATTCAGTTGAGTGTGGCTCGTGCGATGCGTGAGAAAGCCGAAAAGGAGTTGAATATATATGTGGGATGGAACAGTAGATTTTATGCTGATATGGTTGAAAGAGGAGTAATCCGTAAGCGCCCAGCTGAAGATGTGTCTAGTGATCGTCCGACGAAGATTCAGAAGACGATGGATGATGGGCCATCTAGCGGTTCTCAGTAGACCAGTCTGTATTTAGTAGTGACCTTTATATCTTTTGTGCTTTTGTAGCTTTGACTGAACCGACTTGTTAGTAGTAGACTTGGAACGAATTTTGAGTGTATATAGTGCTAGAACTTGGATATGGGATGTACTAAGACAATACTTTTGTTTCAGATCGAATGAAATATGTATCTTGTCTTGAATTCCATATTGTGCCTTATTTGTATCTTGATTATGAATTCGATCCATATTATATGAATCCTTGTTGGATGAATGCTTAATACTTTGAAATTGTGAAATTATAGAACTATGCCGCCCAAGAAGGCTGTGACTGAGGATGATGTACGTAGGATTATTACGGAGCAAGTTACCGCATCTATGACTGAATTTATGGCAAATGCTAGAAATGAAGCTGGCGGTAGTGCAACTGGCGGTAGTGGAGCTGGCGGTAGTGGAGCTGGCGGTAGTGGAGCTGGCGGTAGTGGAGCTGGCGGTAGTGGAGCTGGCGGTAGTGGAATTGGCGGTACTAATGTGAATGTGAATGCTAATGCTGGAGGAAATGTAGGAGGACTTGGAACGAATGCACCTGAAGTTGGTGGCTGTACTTATGTGACGTTCATGAAGTGTGAACCTCTACCTTTTAATGGAACTGAAGGTGCTGTAGGACTAAGCCAATGGATTGAGAAGATTGAATCGGTTTTTAGGATCAGTAAGTGTAAGGAGGAAGATAAGGTGACTTTCGCTATGGCTACTCTTAAAGGTCGTGCGTTGACTTGGTGGAACGGGAGAATTGCTTTCATGGGTCTTGATGCTGCTAATGCTACTCCTTGGGCTGAAATTAAGAAGTGGATGACTTTGAAGTTTTGTCCTCGTAGTGTGATTATTAGGTTAGAACAAGAGTTGATTCATCTGAGAATGAAAGGTGTGGACATTGATAGTTACACGAACCGATTCCATGAGTTGGCCTTGCTGTGTCCTCGATTGGTTGAACCCGAAGAGATCCGAATTGAACAATATGTTAAAGGGTTGACCAGGAATATCCGGGGGGACGTGACATCATCGAAACCACTGACCATTGATGATGCTGTTCGAATGGCTTACCAACTCATTGGACAGATAATTCAGGATAAGGAAGATGAAGCCCGTGTTGGTGAGAAAAGAAAGGGAGACGGTGAGCGTGTAGATAGAGGTGATAATAGGAAGAATTTCAATCGCCGTCAGAACAAGAGAAAGGGGAATGCAAATGCTCTTACCAACAATACACCGCGCAACGATGATAGATGTCCTAAGTGTGGCAACAAGAGGCATGCTGGCGACTGCTGGAAGTGCCGAAATTGCGGAAAGCTTGGACACAAGGTTGAAAGGTGTAAGAAGGGAACCATTTGCTTCAACTGTAATGAAGAAGGTCATAGGAAATCGGAATGCCCCAAGTTGAAAGCGATTGTACCTGGAAGAAACCCCCAGGGTGGTATCTACCAACTTGGAACAATTGAGGTGAAGAAAGAGGATCCGAATGTCGTTACCGGTACGTTTCTACTCAAGAATCATTATGATGTTGCTTTATTCGATTCGGGTGCCGATAGGAGCTTTGTATCCACTAAATTTAGTGCCCTTATTGATATTGAACCTGTTGAGATAAGTACCAGTTACGAGGTGGAATTGGCTGATGGTAAATTAGTGAAAACTAATAAGCTATTAGAAGGATGCTCTCTAAATCTCTTGAACCATTCCTTTCCGATTGATTTGATGTTGATAGATAGTTTTGATATTATTATTGGTATGGATTGGTTGTCGTTGAATAATGCTACTATTTTATGTGGAGAGAAGAAGGTTAAGATTCCTCTTAGGAATAGAGCGTTAGTAATTGATGGTAGCCGAGGTGAATCCCGTTTGAAAATCGTTTCATGTATTAAAGTCCAAAAGTACATCAGGAACGGTTGTGAGTTATTCTTAGCTCAAGTGACCGGGAATGAGTCTAGGGAGAAACGATTGGAAGATGTACCTATTATTTGTGAATTTCCTGAGGTATTTCCTAAAGATTTACCCGGACTTCCACCGATAAGGCAAGTAGAGTTTCGAATCGATTTAATTCCTGGTGTTGCACCGATGGCACGTGCGCCTTACCGATTAGCCCCTTCTGAATTAAAGGAGTTATCTGAGCAACTTAAGGAGTTGTCTGATAAAGGTTTTATTCGACCGAGCTCGTCGCCTTGGGGAGCTCCAGTCTTGTTCGTTAAGAAGAAGGATGGATCTTTTCGTATGTGCATTGATTATAGGGAACTGAATAAGTTGACAATTAAAAATCGATATCCTTTACCTAGGATTGATGATTTGTTTGATCAACTACAAGGATCTAGTGTGTATTCTAAGATAGATTTGCGGTCAGGATATCACCAACTTCGCGTCCGTGAAGAAGATATTCCTATAACTGCATTTAGAACTCGTTATGGACACTATGAATTTCAAGTAATGCCATTTGGGTTAACTAACGCACCTGCGGTTTTCATGGATTTAATGAATCGAGTGTGCAAGCCCTACTTGGATAAATTTGTGATTGTGTTTATTGACGATATTCTGATCTATTCTAAGAATGAAGATGAGCATAGAGAACATTTGAGGATTGTTTTGAAATTGTTGAAGGATGAAAGGTTGTATGCTAAGTTTTCGAAGTGTGATTTCTGGTTAGATTCTGTGCAATTTCTTGGTCATGTGATTAACAAAGATGGAATTCATGTTGATCCTGCAAAGGTTGAAGCTATTAAGAATTGGTCTGCACCGACAACGCCAACGGAAGTGCGACAGTTCTTAGGATTGGCTGGCTATTATAGGCGATTCATTAAAAAATTTTCTTTGATAGCTAAACCCTTGACTAAGCTTACTCAGAAGAATAAACCTTTCGTTTGGGGAAGTGATGAAGATGGAGCATTTCAGACATTGAAGCAAAAATTATGTAGTGCGCCAATCTTATCATTACCCGACGGGAGTGTAGATTTTGTAGTGTATTGTGATGCATCGCTTAGAGGTTATGGAGTTGTTTTGATGCAGCAAGAGAAAGTGATAGCTTATGCTTCTAGGCAATTGAGGAAGAATGAGGAGAATTATACTACTCATGATCTTGAGTTAGGAGCTGTGGTCTTTGCTCTTAGGTTTTGGAGACATTATCTGTATGGCACCAAGTGTACGGTATTCACCGATCACAAAAGCCTACAGTATATTCTCGACCAGAAGGAATTGAACATGAGGCAACGAAGATGGATAGAGTTGTTAAGTGATTATGATTGTGATATAAAATATCACCCAGGAAAAGCCAATGTTGTTGCCGATGCGTTAAGTAGGAAAGATAGAGAGCCTATCAGGGTGCGTTCTCTAGTCTTGACCGTGCACAATAATTTGCCTGAGCAAATTAGAAATGCGCAAATAGAAGCTTGTAAGAAGGAGAATTTTGTTAATGAAGGGTTCCGAGGAGAAGGAGATCCTTTAGAGGTTAGAGCTGATGAAGTGAAATGCTTAAGAGGTCGTATGTGGATACCTAAGTTTGGAGGCTTAAGAGATTTGATTATGTTAGAATCCCATAAATCTAAGTATTCCATTCATCCGGGATATGATAAGATGTACCATGATTTGAAGAAGTTGTACTGGTGGCCGAATATGAAAGCTGACATAGCTATGTATGTTCTTCAATGCTTGACTTGTGCTAGAGTCAAAGCTGAACATCAAAACCCATCAGGACTACTTCAACAACCAAAGATTCCTGAATGGAAGTGGGAGCGAATTACAATGGACTTTATCACCAAGCTTCCAAGAACATCATCTGGAAACAATTCGATTTGGGTTATTGTCGATAGACTGACCAAATCAGCACACTTCATTCCGGTTAAGGAGCAGTTCTCACTGGAGAAGCTGACTCGAATATACCTTGATAATGTTGTATGCAAGCATGGAGTGCCTGTATCGATCATTTCAGATCGAGATCCTAGATTCGCATCGAATTTTGGGAAATCTCTCCAAAGATCTTTGGGAACGAATCTCGACATGAGCACTGCTTATCACCCCGAGACTGATGGGCAGAGTGAAAGGACGATACAAACACTGGAAGATATGTTGAGAGCTTGTGTGTTAGACTTTGGCAAGAATTGGGATAAACATTTGTCGTTTGCAGAGTTTTCGTATAACAATAGTTACCATTCTAGTATTAAGGCTGCACCGTTTGAAGCTTTGTATGGTAGGAAGTGTAGATCTCCTATATGTTGGAGTGAAGTTGGGGATACCCAGCTCACGGGACCAGAATTGATCCGGGAGACTACAGAGATGATAGTTCAGATTAAGAAGAGGTTGTTGACTGCCCGTAGTAGACAGAAAAGTTACGCGGATGTGCGGCGGAAGCCAATGGAGTTTGAAGTGGGTGACCGAGTAATGTTGAAAGTATAGCCATGGAAAGGCGTTATAAGATTTGGAAAACGAGGGAAATTGAATCCTCGTTATATTGGACCCTTTAAGATTTTATCCAGAGTAGGTCCGGTGGCTTACAAACTAGAGTTACCCCCAGAACTTCATGGTGTTCACAACACATTCCATGTATCTAATCTGAAGAAATGTCTAGCAGTGAGTGATGAGAAAATTCCGTTAGGTAAGGTTCGAATAGATGGGAAGTTGCATTTTATCGAAGAGCCCGTAGAAGTTATGGACCGTGAGGTAAAGCAACTGAAACAAAGTCGGATACCTATTGTCAAGATCCGATGGAATTCAAAGCATGGACCGGAGTATACTTGGGAACGAGAGGATGAAATGTGGAAGAAATATCCGCACCTCTTCGATTTCAATAAGAAACGGACATCCAAATGAAATGGATCACGAGGACGTTGATCCCTTTTAGGAGGAAAAGCTGTGACAAATCTAACATTTTCAGGTAGTGAAATATTTTCTCGTATAATATTTTGAAACTTATTTTTGTGTTGGTTGACGAACTCACAATTTACGGATTTAAATTTGGGCTTACGTGCATAATTTGGCGTCTTTTAGGACTAAACCGGAAACCTTAGGATTACGTATTTACGTTTTTGAACTCCGTTTTTGATGAGACAATTTTTATTGGATTCGTTTTGTGACGGTGATTCATAATTTATAAAAACGTTTTTCGTAAAACGACCCGAGGGCACGCAAATCGAGAAAACTAGAATTGAGAAATACCCGTAAACTAGTGAGATGGGACAAAACACATTGTCCCACCCCACTAGCTTGTATGGGACGGCTAACTTGACACCACAACACTTAGGTGGCATCAAGTTTAGCTAACTTACACCAAGTGTAAGCTAGCTTACACCTTAAGCTTTACCATACCACTTAACCTTCCAAAACTAGCTACTTGTTTCATTTCCATCATTCTTACATGCAAAACCAACATCAAATCCTCTCAACTCTCCTCCCTCTTGCCGTCCAAAATAAGCCAACAAACACCCTCTTTGATCTCTTCTAGCCATAAACCACATGTTTACTAGTTCTATTAAGGTGTTCTCTTGAAGCCTTGATCATTTGGTGGCGATATCAACAACTTTGGAGGTGATTTGCTTGTGTCCTAGGGCTGATTTTCCAACCTATGTTCTTGATATTTGATGGTCTTGGAGATACTTGTTGTGTTCATCAAGTTCTTGTCTTCCTAAAACAAGAAATCCACTTGGATTGGTAAAGAAGATCATCCTCTCCATTTTTCTCTTGTTATTTTGTAAAGAACAAATGTATTTTCTTTCATTTTGTATATGTATATGATGTATATATGATGATAAAAATGTTGTGTGGGGATCAAGTGTTGATAAATATGCTTAAAAATAATGATAACTATAAGAAATGAAGCTAAAATCTTGATTATTTAGTTGGCTGTATAAAAACAGTAGATAACTAAAAGATGAACTGATAAAATTGCATGGTTTGATCCATTTACAGTAAGTAGAATATGTTATACACATGTGAGAGTTGGCATGCAATGAAATCAAAATAATGAGTGAGATATGATCAAAACAAGTTAGGTGGTATAATCTGAATAAGCAGTTTTGTAGGGACTGTTAAGGCAAGTTAAACTCAAAATGGGCAGTAGCTATAACTAAGTTAAATGTAGCACATATTATGAAGATCATGCCATCCAAAAATGAGCTTCTAATTCATTATATAACTCTTGATATGTTAAAAATGGTGAACATGAAGTTAAAAATCAGATTTTTGGAAATAATGTTTATTATTATTATATAAGCACTCACATTATAATGTATAAAATGTAAAAGTATAAACCCACTAACTTATAAAACTTATTTATATAAATGTATAAAAGGTTAATTAAATGGGTAAATTATATAAATGGTGGTAAAATAATATTTATAAGTAATAAAAACTATAAACTTGATTTTTACGACTTTTTCGGCTATCGCCGTAAAATTAACGTTTTTCGCCAAATAAAACTTAGACGACCAAACCCGTCTAATGTGAAGTTTATAAAAGTCATATACTGATGTATAGATAACTAAGACAAGTAAAAACCGATAAAACCCGAACTATAAGAATTACGGACATTTACGAGCTAACTAAACATATTGGACTAATAATTGGACTTAATAAGATAAAAACTTGTTAAAAGAGCTTATTGGGCTTAACCCATTTGGGCCCAACATGAAAAGTATATATACTGATAATATAGGTATAAAAGGGGTAAAAACAAGTTAAAGAACTTATAAAAGACTTAATGGACTTAAAATAGGTAAAATCGGTAAAACTAGTGAACTAGTAAGACGTTACCAAGACGTAAACGCTAAAATAAGTAAACAAGGATGTATAAACCTACTTGATCATAATCATATGTACAAAATCATCATATGTATATTGTTATTTTGATAGAAGTCATTGGACCGAGTCTAAGACCCATTATTATTTATATAGGTTTCCGTGACCGAAGCACGCCCGTAGCCGATAATCCGCCTTTCATTAACAACGTGAGTTCATAGCCTCGCACTCTTTTAAATGTTTTATAAAATGATTTGTAAACCCGCGAGGGAGATAACATGCTAGATTTTTATAAAAATAGAACACAAGTAGTCCCGATTGTATGCTTAATGATATGGACCCGAATGATGCTATGACCCTATATTCGAGACTAAAAGGATTATTAGTAGTTAGGTTATGTCACTTAAAGTCCCATTAGCATGAATTGTGAACTACCGGGATTTGGTAGACGCTTATGCATTTGATAGTACTATTTGGGGACGATCACCCCAGTTCGCGCCTTGACGGTTGATCCCCGTCGTACCACATTGATTGGTAAGCGAATTTATGTATTAGAAGATTCCATAGCGTGATTTTTGTGACGACACGCTAACTTAGATGGGCAAATTGTTTGTCGGGTTCGCGGCCCGCTGTTTTCATAGTAAGGTAACAATGTCATGCGGCTAATAATAATCCTACCATGTATCCTATACAATGTATGCTCTAAACATAAATAATAAACGATATGATACGACGCTATTAACGATGAATATATTACCTATCATGGTAAAATAGAGACTACGGTCTCATGGACGGTTTAAGATGTACGCTTGATATATATTGCCTGACTAGCAATATGAGGACTTACTTCCGATATTATACTTGTGTTCTGATTTTAAATGATTGTAAATGATTGTTTTTATATAACGGTTTTCATTAAACTCTATGAATTCACTCGGCATTCGCTGATATGATTTTTGCATGTTTTTATCTCAGGTGCTTGAAGGTAATCCGGATGGAGATCGACTCTGATGGCCCACACTTAATATTAAAAATTTTCATTCGATCTGTGTTTTGTAAACTTAATGACCTGTATAATTTGGGACCTGTTGTACGCTTTTGAAACTTTTTATCGAATGAATGTTTGTTAAACCTTGTACAACCATTTTTATGTGTTGTCTATGATTGGAGTTATTTTGCTATCCCGTAACACTCTGAAAGACCCTTCCTCTGTACCGATACGAAAAATGAGAGTGTTACACTTAAGGATAAGCTTACTAAGGCACCCGTCTTGGTTACCCCTAATTGGGAGCTGCCCTTTGAGTTGATGTGCGATGCTAGCGACTTTTCTATTGGAGCGGTTTTGGGCCAAAGAGTGAATAAACACTTCCAACCAATCCATTACGCTAGCAAGACAATGACGGGGGCCGAATTGCATTACACGACAACCGAAAAAGAGCTTTTAGTTGTTGTCTATGCCTTTGAAAAATTTCGCCCCTATCTTGTCCTTTCCACCACAATCGTTTACACCGATCATTCCGCGTTAAAGTACTTGTTAACTAAACAAGATTCCAAACCAAGACTTCTTCGCTGGGTTTTGCTACTTCAAGAATTTAAAATCGAAATTCGTGATAAGAAGGGAGCTGAAAACCTAGCTGCGGATCATCTCAGTAGACTTGAGGATCCTTATCAAGGGGATCATCCGAACAAAGAGATCAATGACTCTTTTCCCTTGGAGACCTTAATGTCTATCAACTCGACTTCTGATGAAACCCCGTGGTTTGCGGACATTGCAAACTACTTGGCGGGTGGAATTCTCGTTGACGGGTTAACATCCCAACAAAAGAAGAAGTTCTTCAAAGACATTAAGACTTACTTTTGGGATGACCCGTATCTATTCAAACAATGTGCTGATTTGATTATTCGCCGATGTGTTGATGGACCGGAAGCTTTAGAAATCCTTGACGCTTGCCACAAAGGACCCACCGGTGGTCACTTTGGTTCTAACTACACCGCCAAAAAAGTGTTTGACTCGGGATTTTATTGGCCCACCATTTATCGTGATGCTCACGAGATGGTTAAACGTTGTGATGCTTGCCAAAAACAAAGCAAGATCACACATAAAGACGAGATGCCTCAGAATTTCATTCAAGAATGTGAAATCTTTGATGTTTGGGGTATCGACTTTATGGGGCCATTCCCTTCCTCTAAAGGAAACAAATACATCCTTGTAGCCGTTGACTACATCTCGAAATGGGTTGAAGCCAAAGCTTTACCTACTAATGATGCAAGGGTGGTTTGTAACTTTTTGAAATTGCTATTCGCTAGATTCGGTGTGCCTCGTGCCATTATTAGTGATCGCGGGACTCATTTTTGCAATGACCAATTTGCTAGAGTCATGGCTAAGTATGGTGTAAATCATCGTCTTTCCACCGCATACCACCCACAAACTAATGGCCAGGCTGAAATATCCAACCGAGGATTAAAGCGAATTCTTAAAGAACCGTGGGAGAGCATCATGCCTCATGGGCCGATAAACTTGATGATGCTTTGTGGGCTTTTTGTACCGCATACAAGACTCCGATTGGTTGTACACCATATCGTCTCGTGTACGAGAAAGCGTGCCACTTCCCCATTGAGTTGGAGCACAAGGCTTACTGGGCCTTGAAGTGGGCTAATTTTGATATCAACAAAGCCGGTGACCTACGCAAGATCCAACTCAATAAGCTGAATGAACTCCGGAATGAGGCTTATGAAAATTCTTTGATCTATAAGGAAAAGACTAAGCTCATTCACGACTCCAAGATTAAGAACCGAGAGTTTCAAGTTGGAGACAAAGTTTTGCTCTTTAACTCTCGGTTGAAAATCTTTTCGGGCAAGCTGAAATCTCGTTGGTCCGGCCCATTCACCATTGACCAAATTTTTCCATATGGTACTCTCGATCTCGCTCAACCTAATGGACCTAATTTTAAGGTGAATGGTCAACGAGTGAAGTTGTACTTTGGTGAGGACATCTCTCCTGAGATGATTCCATCCCTCACCACGTTTCCCATGAACTAATTTTGGGTCGAGTCAGGCTCGTGACTCGGTTATAAAAAACAAGCGCTCCTCGGGAGGCAGCCCGAGTATCTATCCTTTTCCTTTTTAACCTCCTAAGTGTAGGGGGACCTCTATAGGTGTTTGTGTTTGTGTGTGATGTGATTACAGGGATGAATGCACTTTTGGAACCTTTGAAGAACCATGCTCCCGTGTTATCCGAAATCCGGTTCTATCTCTCAACTATCGTGATTCAATTTTCTTCATACTCTCATTTGAAAATGATCACGTTAGTCGTCTCTTCCTTAGCTTGATTTAACCAACGTGCACAATGTCATAAGTGTAGGGGAGACTTTTCCCACATGCTTAAACATTGAGGACAATGTTTATCTTAAGTGTAGGGGGGACTTCTATCGAAGTTTTAAGTGGACTTTTCCATGAAAATGCCTTCATTTAACCGGAAAATCATCTTTTTCAACATTTTTCGAATTTTTAATTAACTTTGGCCATTTAGTCGTAATTTTTAATTTTTTATCGTTGCTTTCATATGTATATATCCCCCAATAAAGTCAAAAATATTAATAAAGTGGTGTAGCTAGTTTAGAAATCTTTGACATATTAGGCCTGTTGCGATTATTTTGACTCAACCCGAATAGACTTATCCAAGTTTATTCTAGCTAGTATCCTTAACCATGTAGACCTTAATTGGTTTATTAGGCTAAGCATCCACGAGTTTCAATAATTGAGATTTTAAATTGTGGAGAACGAGAAATGATAGAGTCAATTATAAGTCGGTATTCTTGCACAAGTCCACTTGGTGTAATTATTTGCCTATTCTCCCATCACTTGCTAATAATTTATCTGCAATAAGTAAGGTCGTACGATTTGAAAAGTTACTTAGCTTCTAGCCCAAGATCGTTTAAAAGTTGCTCGGTAATGATAAGAGTTCATAGTCAAGGCATAACTTATGAAGCGGGGCGCGAAGATTGGCTAGTCCGAAAAGGCCCTAACAAGGCATGAGGATTCAATTTTATTGCTGAAGATCCAAAGTGATGTGAAAAGCATTATTCCCAAAATCAATATGAAGGATCAAGACTCACGACGAAAAGCAATCAACTCCCATAAAGATCATGGAGAAGTCTATCCGAAAAGACCCTAACAAGGTATGAGGATAAATAGATCCAAGTCCGAAAAGGAGGCGGATCGTTGTATCTCAAAATCCCAATTAAAGATTGAAGAAATAATCATGAAGTCGTGGTCAACAAAGTTGGAGTACCCCTCAAAAGTCTCCAAGTGAAGAAACTCTATTACGAAGAGAAGACCATTATCTCAAGAACGTCTCTCAAGATATGAAGTATGAAGTACATGCCAAATATCGGCCCGAGAAAGGTCTCAAATCGTGAACCGAGTTATGCCAAGATATGAACTTTTTGATAACCCGAGAAGCAGTTTTAAGAGATTTTGTCCTTTAGCTAACTATTGAGCAAATCGTCCCACTTTGCTTTCAGCCTAAATAAACTATCGAAATAAGTCTAAAATGCATCTTCATGATCATTCTAAGACAAAAATAAAATATAAGAGATACACCTAGGAATAAGAGAGTTTAAGCATTTAATTAAGCCATGTGTGTAAGTGTTTGATTTGCTAACTTATAATAAAAATGATCTCGTTTTTAAGCTTAGTTTGGGGAACGTGAAACTTGAGGGTGATAAATCTTCGCAACACCAAAGCCCTAATGTAAGTCCTTGATCTCTTTGCAAGTTATCTCCATATAGCTATTTTCAAGTGAAAATGGTTTTCTATCCTTTTGATTACTTTAAAAGTTTTAATTTCTCTTAGTACTTTAATTTTTGTTTAGTAGTATTTTAATAAGGCCAAGGTTGATTGATTATGAGAAAAATGTAAAATTGCTTTATCACTAAGCATTGCATGAGGGCATGGCAATGGTTAAGTGTAGGGGATTTGATAGGTGTGAAAACACCCATCCTTTTACCACTTATTTCTGGCTAAAACAAGACCAAAAGCACGTATTCAATATCATTTGTTTGGAATTATGCGTGGTTTTTGTGTTTATTGTGTTTTCAGAGTCAACCGGATGAATATTGAAGAAAACATGGGATTGCACGGGTTTTATCGAAGAAAAAGACTCAAGACGAAGTCTATTGTCCAAGAGATGCAAAAGATTTGAAGTTATTGTGCCTATTTGAAGATTTATCGAAGAAAAAGGCCAAAGATGGAAGATTCTTATATGTCGAAGAACTCGAGTCTATTAAAAAAAGATTATAAGACGAGTTGGAATTATTCACCGACACTTCTCAAAATCCAAAGTCAGGAACGTTATTTTTAAAGAAACATAAAGACTAAAGAAGAAAGAAGAAAAGAAGCCCAAAACAAAGCCCAATCACAAGCCCACAAGAGACGCCTATAAATAGGACTTCACTTCACAATTTTGGAGGAGTTAGTCTTAGTTTTAGTTTTTTATTTTCTTTAGTTTTAGAGAGAGAAAGTTCTCAACTTTCTCACACTAAGTTTTCATCTTTCTTTCTTTTAATCTTTCAAAGATTAAACCTTTTGTATTGTTGATTTCATTAATGAAGTTCTAGTTAAGCTTTTAATCTTTCATCTCATTCTACCTTTCTTTGATTTTAGATTGATTTTGGTGCGAATTTCATTTGATCCGTGTTGTTCTTAATGATTTCGTGCTTAAAAAGTTAATCTTTTTATGCCTACTTAAGTTTTCATACGAATAAGCTTTGAGATCTTTGTGCTTATTGGCTTATTTTTATGTTTAGCTTATTTAGTTATCAAAAGTTTTCCTAAAAAGTTCATCTTTTTATCATTTGATTTATAAGTTTGCTTATTTAAAGTTAGTAAAAGTTGTTTTTAGTGCTTATTTAATCCGTTTCAGTTTAGATTCGTTCAAGTTTTGGGAATTGGCTTATTCAAAATAGCTTATTGCCTAGCTTTTTATCGAACCTCATATAAATCAGAAAGGGTATAAACCCCTTTCCGATCAGCTTATTCCGACCACCACCATCCCCCTCTTTCCGATCTCCCAATCGGAAAAGGGTTTTGAAATTTCCGATTTGGCATGTAAATGATACATTCCGATTGTGGGGATTTTTGATTATTCCGATTAGGGTGTTTTGTGACATTCTGACGGCTAGTTTTGTAACATTCCGATTGGCATTGTTTAATATTATTCCGATTGCTTCATTTATCTACATTCCGATTTGGCTTTGATTTGTGGATATTCCGATTGGGAATTATTCCGATTGAATCTTGTTTATACATTCCGATCAATATCCTTTTTATGATATTCCGACTAGTGCTTATTTCCCAACATTCCGATCAGCTCCTTTATCCCTTATTCCGATTGCATATATTCCGACCAGAGGGGTGTTTGTTATTCCGATCAGTCTCCCTTTTACATATTCTGATGGTTTAGTTCTTGTTTTTTTATAAAGTTTCCAAGTGTTAGTTTTATTAAGTGTTCTAGTATTTTTCTAATCTTTTCTTTACGTTTTCAAACATTTAGTTTTAACTTGTCGATTTAGTTTAATCTTTAAAAGCTTTAATTTTACTCTTCGACACTTACTTATTTGTTATTAGTTTAAAATAGATAAACAAACCAACACCCTTTTAGTAACCAAGAACAATTATTCCACTTTAAACCGTGATCAATTCGAGAAGATTCCGAGATTAAATCTTGAACCCAATGAAAACCATTGTATCAATGTCACGTGTAATTATGGCGTGTCATCAAAGCATACAAGGATAAATGTAAAAAACATTACATGACCATAGGGATAACAGGAATCAAACATCGGTTCCCAAACATAAGCCCAAAACATAATAAAGCAAAAGAAATGAATGAAAGACTAAACAAGCATAAGTATATGAAGGCAAAAAGGAAAAGAAGTCTCTAGCAGCTTCCATCCAATGCACGTCCTCCAAATGCTCGAGTCTTTCCTAGGGTACCTGCCGTTTTGGGACATGGAAAGGAAAGTAACGGCTGAGCAAAACGCTCAGTGCACGGATATTGACATAGTATGAATGATTAAGCATAATAAAGACTTAATAGCAGCGGAAATGTATAAGTCCTGGAAAACCTGGAACATGTTCATAAAACTGGTTTAATAGTTTGAAAAGCCTTATGTTTATCTTATGAAAACTGTTTAGCATATTTTACCATTAGCCCATATAGGTCATGAAAATCCATCGTGCATGAATACTTGGAGGGGTGACCTCATCATGCAAATTAGAGGGGCTGCCTCTAATTTAATATACTGGTTTTTGGGTAGGAGGGATCAGCTCCTTGTGAAGGATGCAAGGCACACACCACATTCACCATGAAATCCTGACTAAAAACATGTAACTAGGATGCACCCATACGCCCCACATGATAAATATAAATAAATGGCCAAAAGCTGAAGGGACGCCACGAGCAATCACTCCGCCGTGGTGAAGTCATAACATCAGTGCCTCTAATGTTATGGTTATGGTACCTCCATAACTAGGTGAAACTGGTCATGCATGTATATGGCTATAGGTAATCTTAATTAAACATAAGCAATCAAACACATAACTTATACTACGGGAAAACAGTTGGCTGCATACGGGGAATCCTAATAAGGAAAGAATGTCCATACTGAAAGGACGGGAATCCGTACCTTATGTCCAGTGAACGAAGAAGATGAACTGAGAGGAATCCTACTTCCGAATCACTAGTGCTACATAAATATATACATGAATAAGTATCTGCTTACCAAATACGTAGCGGGTTTTATGTCATGTCTTAGCTTATTTTATGTGTTCTTACTATGTTTTACTGTTTTAAAGCCTTAAACCGTGTTTATCTTATATTTTGTTTAATTTGATTAAGTATTTCTGGTATTTCATGTATTATTATACTTACTGTGTACTAATAAGTAACTTTCCAAAAATAGCAGGTTTCCTAAAATAGAAAGTTTCCAAAAATAGAAAGTTATCAAAAATAGAAATTTTTCAAAAATAGAAAGTTTCCAAAAATAGAAAGTTTCAAAAAATAGAAAGTTTCCAAAAATAGAAAGTTTCCAAAAATAGAAAGTTTCCAAAAATAGAATTACTGCTTAAAATAGATAAGTTTCCAAAAATAGAAAGTTTCCATAAATAGATCAGCTGCCTTAACTAAATAAGTTTCCATAAATAGATTAGCTGCCTGAAATAAATAAGTTTCTAAAAATAGAAGGTTTCCATAAATAGATTAGCTGCCTTATTTAATTAAGTTTCTAAAAATAGAAAGTTTCCATAATTAGAAATAAGCTGGTTAAATAAGCTAAGTATATAAGCCTAAGTGTTTTCATGATTATGTTCTAAGTCATATGATATAATGTATAGTTTAATAATTATTCCATGTAATTAAATTAAACTATAGGTTTAAATATCTAATTAAAGTACAACATGTTTTTAATTAAATAAAGTTAAATACTTAGGTTAAAACATGTATTATTATATATTAATAATATAACCTAAGTCATGTTAATTAATTAATTATAATCATGGTTTTTAAATAATTAATTAATTATAAGTCTAAAATGTAAAATACTTAGGTTAATTAATTTCATGATTATTAATAATTAAATAACCTAAGTCATGTTATTAAATTAATCATATCATTTTATTAATTTAATTTTTAACATAAGATCATAAAACATAAAAACTAAACATACACCATGAACCGGATCTAAACTAAAAACAATGAACCGGACATGAAATCGACACCGTACCCCGAACCAACTCGAGGTATCCCGTGTCTTACTGTTGCCGTGGGACCCACACACACCAACCAAGACCATATGGTCTTGGTGGTGGTCGGTTTGGCCAAACCGAAACCCCTTCGGGTTCGGTGCAGCTTGCGGCCAAAAACAAACACCCCTTAAAACATACTTTTGATTTTATTAAACCCCAAATCATGTTAGATCCATGTTTAATTATTAGGTTTTTATAAAAACATAACATGTTCTTGATTTATAAAAAGATCAAATCAAAAGAAAAGCTTTAAAAAGGATTTACCGAATTCGTGGATCCAAAGGATGAAGAACAAACATGATCAACAACTAAAATTCCAAGATCCAAGATCACAAACCACCTCCTTGTGGTGGTTGTAGGGTGGCGGCACAAAGAGACAAGGAAGGAGGGTTTTAGGTTTTTCTAAAATCTTCTGTGAATGAAAAAATGAGTAGTGTAAAAATTATTAACCTCCTTTTAGTAAAAATTGATGGGCTAAGCCCATCCTCCCTCCTTAATTTCGTGGTAATGGGGCCCACAAGGGGTAACCCGAATGTTTTTCGTGTCTAATTAATAAATGTGTTCTCGTGTTCGTGTTTTACGTGTTTGTTCGTGTTTATTTGTGTTCGCGTTTTGTGTGTTCTCGTTAAATAATTGTCGTGACCTAATATATTTAATTACGCTCGTAATAAATATATATACGTAATTAATAATAGTTCGTGTTTTAATTACGTTCATGATTTCATGATCGCATGTTCGTGATTAATTATTGTCAAATAATTATTACGTGCTCGTGCGTAGTAAATACCTATCGTGTTCTAACACGTACGTAATACGTAAAATCCTAACACGTAATCGTAATCATGCTATATTAGGAAAGTTTAAATCTAGTACGTACGATCTTAAGGGTACTATTCATGGTAAAAGCATGCGGGTTTTACAACTCTTCCCCCCTAAAAAGAATAATTCGTCCCCGAATTATAGATAACGTAACTGAAAGAGAAACATACCTGAATCAAACTGAGAGGGTATGTCAGATAAATTAACGTGCAGGTGACCTGGCAGAAAGAACGCGGAACGTGACATGTCTTAAAAGGACATGGAACGTGACGTGGCTGAAAGGACATATCTAATTGATAAGAGAAAACGGATAAGAAGTCCGGATGAACTTGTCCGTTTCCAAGTGGCTTCCCTCTTGGAACGGTTCCTTATAAGATCTTGACACGAATGATAAGTCTTGGTCCTCCTGACCTTGACTTGGAATACGAAGAAGTTCTTGGTTATCAACGTAAGGTAGATCCCCTAAATTCGATCGAGGGAATAAGAATTAACGTGTAAGAGTAACTGAAACATTATGGTGCAAAACAATCCAACTTAACCGATAACTAGCAACGATGCGCGAGACATATAGACACGTAGTACGTGAAAATTTTTTAACGTGATACGTGAAAAATTTTTAACGTGCTACGTGGAGATATGGCGAGTGTAGTATGAGTAAACATATCGTGATCCCTGATACGTGTAACATATCTTGATCATTATATGAGGAACGTGGAATGAACCTGACATGTGAAACATATCGTGATCATAGAATATAATGGCGGTAACGACAAACGCTAGAAGGTGAGACATAGATTATGACGAGAAACGTCTATCTGAGGATAGGGAGTTATACTAAACTTCGGTCTGGTCTCTCAAGTTCTTGCAAACTACCCATAATGAGAAAAGAAATGAACGTAAAATCGTAAACCAAAATACGATCATGAACGTGAATAGTGTCATGAACGCGAGCGCGAAAGCAAGGCGTGGAATTAGAACAAGGACGTGAAGTAAATAAGGAGCATAATTATGAATATTTGTCTGACCTGATAACTGAGGAATTGCCAAGTGATCGGATGAGCCTTGGCTGGAACATGTCCGATCAATCTATTGGTTCTGAAATCCTTGCGGATGTAAGGATTCTGCAGACTTGATCAAACTGTTTGCAATAACCCAGATAGCATCATTCTTCTTCTGAGTTTGCGTTAATCTGGTAACCAAAATCTGTGGAGATCTTGTCCCATTTCAATTCACAATTTCAGATGATGAAAACATCCCAGTTTGTTGGTGTCCTATCTTAACCTGTTGGTATGTCAGGTACTTAGATATGAACGTAACTGTATCTTGCTTCGTAGAACTTGATACATAGGAGTTTGCGAAACTCTGAGTCTCTGAATCTAGACTTCTCCTAGCGTAGGATTTTCTAGAACACCTAATGTAGTGTAGGGTTCTCTCCTTTACGCATAAGCTGAGTCATGGTAAGATTAACCGTAGAAACCTATGTGATTCAGCGTGTCACTGTGATCAAACAGAATTGATATTGGAAAAATTTCCAGGGTAAAATTTCTCTTGTCATAGAATTTGCAACATAGTGCAGATATGGTCTTCCTGTTCTTCTTCTAGGCTTAAAGGAAATCAGGTTATCCTCAATGAAAACACTGATGAATTTGCTATGAGTTCATGGAAATTCATTCTTATAATGCCGTTGGAGCATTGATGAGACTAATTCAAAATTATAAATCTAGCATGACCGAGTCGTGTACGAATAGCAGTCATGGACATGTCCTGCTATTTCATTCGTCACTGTTGGCAGCATGATCATGAGTTCGATCTTGGAAAAGTGATTAACACCATACGGTTGATTAGACATGTTGTCAATATGTGGAGGAGAATAACGGTCATGAATGGTGATTTGTTTACGCCGACGGTAGTCGACACATAATCTCATGGTACCGTCCTTCTCCTTGTAAGTTCTTCTGGAATGTATGGGAAGATTTTGGAATAATCAACTGGCTATGCGTAAAAGACTTAAGTGGTCGTGTCTTACTGACAGCTAGAAAATTTTAGCGACCATGGCTAACAACGCACATGCTTGTAAGCATAGATATATTGTACAGATTTTCTCGAGGGAAAATCAAGCTGAATGTATTCAGGAGCCTGAACATTACTGTACATAATTATGAATCGTAGCATGGTGTGCTGTTCATAGTACATAATTAGGATAAAATTCATCTCGTGTCTGTCCGAGGAAATGCGTTAGCAGCTTGGATCTCATCATTAAGCTGAAGGAAAACCTTCGTATACGTGGGAATACGAAAGGCGTCCTTCATGGTTATGAATATATGAACCATGGTGAAAGAAATGAAAGTGACATCGGCAACGTGACAGTTCTCACTGATGCGCTGATAATGGTATAGAAATTCTTGTGGCCTGATTAATACATGGCACAACAAAATAGATATACCCTTGGAGGGTACCCTGAATTTCTTAGAAATGTTCCATAGTTGGACGTGAGTCATGTGTCTTGACTCGTTTCTTGGAACTATAAGCATGACATATGTCTTGACTGGTGCCTTGACATGTGTCTTTAGGAGGTATACGTGAGACATGTGTCTTGACTGATGTCTTGACATGTGTCTTGAGATGTGAAACAAATATAACCACAATATAAGGTTATTATGCCAGAATTGGCGGATCGGTTGGACTACTAATCCTTGTATTTCTGATCACGTCCGTGGCCAGAGTTTCAGTTGTGATTTCTAGGATAGTTGCTGTCATAGTAGTGGTTACTATCGTCCTGTCTGTCAGTTCCATGATGGTCATTCTCATGACCGTGATTCATGTAACTATTCAGCTGAGTGGCCGGCTGGTACCGGTTTGCACTCATATGGTTGAAATGACAGCCGAATGACGTGTGACATGTAACTAAGAATTAGGGACAATGATTGATGGGAATTGTCTGATGGTGAAGCATCTTCTCGTCCAATTTCTTTGCTCCGACGCCTTTGTCTTCGTCTTGTAGGATCTCCAGGTTGTGAACAACATCCGCATCTCGTAGCGTCTCTGAACGTCAGCAGCATCAACCTTTAGTAACATCTCCAAGTTATGAGCGACATCAGCAATTTGTAGAGTATTAGCAAGTGGACATATGCCTGAGATGATTCAGAATCGACTAGCGAATACTCGTGCAGTATTGCAAGTGAAATACACATGGATTTAGGTACGTGTAATACATGTGGAACACGGTACATGGAGTACACGTTGAATGCACATGAAATGATCGGTATGGGGTCGATCATTTGTCATGATTTAAGGAAAGTATACCGGTTAAACGGTTAGGAAAACCATCATGATAACCTGGCAGTATTAGCATAGACATCATTCTGGTTATAACAGAAACGTTAAAGTGTGGTTACACAAAATTCAACGATGATTCACGTGACAGCATGATCAATGAAAACCAACCATGACTATCATGAAAGCAGGATTCAATGAAATCTAACAATGTCTTGCAGGATAACGTAAATAACAAAAGAGGTGTAAGACATAATCAACATGAGACGGAATTATCATGAAGAAACATGAAACCATCTATCATGAAGAAGTGTATAACATAATCAGCATGAAACTGAAGTTAACCATGACAGTATGAAAACATACTTGACATAAAAACATAATAACTTATGAGGGGACATGAAAAAAATAAATTTATGCCAATTTAAATCATGAGAAAAATTTTATGCATGAAAAACAGTGCATGAATGCGTAATGTAGTTTATAAAAACCTTTATATGTGCGAGGGGACGCCTATGGGTCGGTCCCAAAACAAAAGACATGGCGAGGGGACGCCTATGGGTCGGTCCCAAAATTAAAAGTTTCGATAAAAGCACATGCGGCTAAATAGGGCCAGTCCTGTACCAACCATTACTTAGTCATAATCCCTGCAACAATGATACATGAAACACAAATAAATGAAACTCATATGTCAAAACTTATCAGAAAAAAATTTATGTGACTAATTATGAACTACTGGGGTTCAGTCTACATAGCCACAGTTCACGAGGAACATTATGCATGAAACAATGACACATAACTAAATATGAATGACGGTTGTACATCCATATTAGTAAAACAATATCGATGAAAACATCAAGGTTAAAACCTCAAGGTGCTGAAAACATCATGGTTAAAACAACAATACGCTGAAAACGTCAATACGTAGAATGACAAGCGTTGGCTTAGGAAGCTCCTGGTGACTACCCACTAGTCACAGGTCGAGTTTTAGAGCATACAGGTCGAAGCCTTGGCTCTGATACCATAATTGTAACACCCCACTTTGAAAATGGAATGTCACGCGTAATTATGGCGTGTCATCAAAGCATACAAGGATAAATGTATAAAACATTACATGACCATAGGGATAACCGGAATCAAACATCGGTTCCCAAACATAAGCCCAAAACATAATAAAGCAAAAGAAATGAATGAAAGACTAAACAAGCATAAGTATATGAAGGCAAAAAGGAAAAGAAGTCTCTAGCAACTTCCATCCAATGCACGTCCTCCAAATGCTCGAGTCTTTCCTAGGGTACCTACCGTTTTGGGACATGGAAAGGAAAGTAACGGCTGAGCAAAACGCGCAGTGCACGGATATAGACATAGTATGAATGACTAAGCATAATAAAGACTTAATAGCAGCGGAAATGTATAAGTCCTGGAAAACCTGGAACATGTTCATAAAATTGGTTTAATAGTTTGAAAAGCCTTATGTTTATCTTATGAAAATTGTTTAGCATATTTTACCATTAGCCCATATAGGTCATGAAAATCCACCGTGCATGAATACTTGGAGGGGTGACCTCATCATGCAAATTAGAGGGGCTGCCTCTAATTTAATATACTGGTTTTTTGGTAGGAGGGATCAGCTCCTTGTGAAGGATGCAAGGCACACACCACATTCACCATGAAATCCTGACTAAAAACATGTAACTAGGATGCACCCATATGCCCCACATGATAAATATAAATAAATGGCCAAAAGCTGAAGGGACGCCACGAGCAATCACTCCGCCGTGGTGAAGTCATAACATCAGTGCCTCTAATGTTATGGTTATGGTACCTCCATAACTAGGTGAAACTGGTCATGCATGTATATGGCTATAAGTAATCTTAATTAAACATAAGCAATCAAACACATAACTTATACTACGGGAAAACAGTTGGCTGCATACGGGGAATCCTAATAAGGAAAGAATGTCCATACTGAAAGGACGGGAATCCGTACCTTATGTCCAGTGAACGAAGAAGATGAACTAAGAGGAATCCTACTTCCGAATCACTAGTGCTACATAAATATATACATGAATAAGTATCTGCTTACCAAATACGTAGCTGGTTTTATGTCATGTCTTAGCTTATTTTATGTGTTCTTACTATGTTTTACTGTTTTAAAGCCTTAAACCGTGTTTATCTTATATTTTGTTTAATCTGATTAAATATTTCTGGTATTTCATGTATTATTATACTTACTGTGTGCTAATAAGTAACTTTCCAAAAATAGCAGGTTTCCTAAAATAGAAAGTTTCCAAAAATAGAAAGTTACCAAAAATAGAAAGTTTCCAAAAATAGAAATTTTCCAAAAATAGAAAGTTTCAAAAAATAGAAAGTTTCCAAAAATAGTAAGTTTCCAAAAATAGAAAGTTTCCAAAAATAGAATTACTGCTTAAAATAGATAAGTTTCCAAAAATAGAAAGTTTCCATAAATAGATCAGCTGCCTTAACTAAATAAGTTTCCATAAATAGATTAGCTGCCTGAAATAAATAAGTTTCTAAAAATAGAAGGTTTCCATAAATAGATTAGCTGCCTTATTTAATTAAGTTTCTAAAAATAGAAAGTTTCTATAATTAGAAATAAGCTGGTTAAATAAGCTAAGTATATAAGCCTAAGTGTTTTCATGATTATTTTCTAAGTCATATGATATAATGTATAGTTTAATAATTATTCCATGTAATTAAATTAAACTATAGGTTTAAATATCTAATTAAAGTACAACATGTTTTTAATTAAATAAAGTTAAATACTTAGGTTAAAACATGTATTATTATATATTAATAATATAACCTAAGTCATGTTAATTAATTAATTATAATCATGGTTTTTAAATAATTAATTAATTATAAGTCTAAAATGTAAAATACTTAGGTTAATTAATTTCATGATTATTAATAATTAAATAACCTAAGTCATGTTATTAAATTAATCATATCATTTTATTAATTTAATTTTTAACATAAGATCATAAAACATAAAAACTAAACATACACCATGAACCGGATCTAAACTAAAAACTATGAACCGGACATGAAATCGACACCGTACCCCGAACCAACTCGGGGTACCCCGTGTCTTACTGCTGCCGTGGGACCCACACACACCAACCAAGACCGTATGGTCTTGGTGGTGGTCGGTTTGGCCAAACCGAAACCCCTTCGGGTTCGGTGCAGCCTGCGGCAAAAAATAAACACCCCTTAAAACATACTTTTGATTTTATTAAACCCCAAATCATGTTAGATCCATGTTTAATCATTAGGTTTTTATAAAAACATAACATGTTCTTGATTTATAAAAAGATCAAATCAAAAGAAAAGGTTTAAAAAGGATTTACCGAATTCGTGGATCCAAAGGATGAAGAACAAACACGATCAACAACTAAAATTCCAAGATCCAAGATCACAAACCACCTCCTTGTGGTGGTTGTAGGGTGGCGGCACAAAGAGACAAGGAAGGAGGGTTTTAGGTTTTTCTAAAATCTTCTGTGAATGAAAAAAATGAGTAGTGTAAAAATTATTAACCTCCTTTTAGTAAAAATTGATGGGCTAAGCCCATCCTCCCTCCTTAATTTCGTGGTAATGGGGCCCACAAGGGGTAACCCGAATGTTTTCCGTGTCTAATTAATAAATGTGTTCTCGTGTTCGTGTTTTACGTGTTTGTTCGTGTTTATTTGTGTTCGCGTTTTGTGTGTTCTCGTTAAATAATTTCCGTGACCTAATATATTTAATTACGCTCGTAATAAATATATATACGTAATTAATAATAGTTCGTGTTTTAATTACGTTCATGATTTCATGATCGCATGTTCGTGATTAATTATTGTCAAATAATTATTACGTGCTCGTGCGTAGTAAATACCTATCGTGTTCTAACACGTACGTAATACGTAAAATCCTAACACGTAATCGTAATCATGCTATATTAGGAAAGTTTAAATCTAGTATGTACGATCTTAAGGGTACTATTCATGGTAAAAGCATGCGGGTTTTACAGTAAGGGTGCGTTTGGATCTGCTGATTAGCAGCGGGGACTGTTTGGGTTGCTGTTTAAGGCAGAAAGAAGGGGGTGTTTGGATCTGCTGTTTAGATGCAGCAGAAAGGGTGTGTTTGGGACTGCAGATTGGTCTAAGGGGGCGTTTGGGATTGCTGATGACAACGAGGTGCGGTAGGTTGCAGATTAGTAGCATTAGGGTGTGTCTTGGCTTTGGATTGAAAATTAATCTAAGGTATTATTGCCACCGTTAGTTCATATATTCCCACTGTTACCTCAATGTTGCCACTGTTAGCCTTAGATCTTCCACCGATAACCTTAATTTACCACCGTTAGCTACAGATCTACCACTGTTATCTTAAACTTACCACTGTTAGTTTAAAGTTGCCACCGTTAGCTTAATACTACCACTGCCGCCACTGTTTTCATAATATACCCACTGTTTTCGTGATGGTACCCACTGTTAGCTTAATTTAGCCACTGTTGGCATACCCGGAGCAATTTTAGCATTTTTTGGAATAAAGACTTTATATCTCATGTTTCCCAACGAGAAATATGTTTTTAAAATAAGGATTATTGACAGATAAACTTTAACTAATTATTTTGGAACCTTAAAAATTATTAAATAAATTTAATAATTTATTTATCAGCGAAGACTAAAAATATGTATATCTTTTTAACCATCGAGGGTACGCGTAAACAGTAAACGAACAACACACACATATAACCTTTGTCATAACATTATATATAAATAATTTAATATACTGTGACCTATTAATAACGTGAACGAACGTATGAGTAATTAAACTACATACATTTATTATTTGTGCATATACTGAGACCTACTCAATTACTTAGGTATTTGATGTACTGTGTGCAATATGACTTGAATACTTGATCATCCTCGAGCTGTATTATTCAGGTGAGTTCATAGCCTCGCCTTTCACTACTATTTATGTTTTTACTAACCCGCGAGGGGGAGACATGCTATAACTTGTTTTGACTATATGATTTTAATATCATGAGATTATGGCCCTATACTTATATTTAATAAATTGTTGATTAATACTGTGGGAGAAAACTGCTAACATATTTTATAGGACGCAAACTGAATTGTTACCTTGATTACATTTGCCTATTGTAGAGCCCACGACCCGTGGTGTAATTGTTAATTGTGTGATAGCGCGGATGTTATAAATAGATCTATTTGGGATTGACGATCCCCATCTGGGTGAGTAGCGCTCACTGTGCCTAGGCCAAGACAACAAATGTTTACCATGTCGGACTTGTATTCTTATTATGGGCACGTTTCTTTCAAGGAGGCCCTAACAAAGCCTGCTACTGTCGAGCTTCAGTTACTGACAATAGGAAATGTAGTTACTTTATAGTATTTGGCTTTGTGCAATACTACATTTGTGATGTTTGCGGTCCTAAACTAGATTTTACCACACCTTGTGCAGTACAATATGGAACATTATGATATTTCTGAGCTTGATTTTTATCAAACCTTATGAAATACTATATGGCATATTTGAGATCCTACACTTGATTCTTATATCAAACTTGGTGCAACACTATGTAGGATAATTTACAGTCCTGAACTATGATTTTACAAAACTCTATGACTTCACCAACTTTATGTTGACTGTTTTAAGCATATTTTTCTTAGGAAATTAAGCTGGATTATTTGAGCATGGATTGAGCATCATTTAGGAGCATAAAATGACTGGGGATCTATTTTTCACTGGGATACTTGTAGCAACTGATATTTAACATTTCAACTGATTGTACTAAAACAATATTTGTATCAATTGTATTTCAAAATCATGTAATTATGATCAATGCTTTGTATGTCATTTGTTCTGTGATCCGCAACGTGACACCTAATTACTATTCCGCTGCAAACCTGATTTGGGGGTGTCACACTAGTAAGAATTAGGATTCCCCTTAGAGATTTACACTATGTTTAGCATGATATGTGATATCTAGAGTGATAACTTGCTTGTATGTTACATGCTTATATATCTTCTTGTTTATCCGTATGCTATATGCTTAATTACTTGGTTAATGAATGCATGATTATTATAAAGGTTTTGTCTTTGTCAAGCAATCTCGATATAATATCTCTTAGATGTGTCTAACTCATGCATGTCCTTAAATGCTAATTCCTAACATGTTTTACTTAGTCTTATCCTTTTAAATAATCATGTTTCTTGTGTGTCATATGTGTTCGTTATGCAGCTTCTCTACATTGGTTTATTGTAGACTTTATTAGGCTTTCCTTTTCTAGATAAGTCTCTCGAGTACATTTAGCTTTGCACATTAATCTCGATGGTTTTTGCTTTGATGCTTGCTTAATTGCTCCTACATGCTCAAACCTATATGCTTACATGATTATGCTCAAATGCTTATGCTTACATGTTTATGCTTACATTCTTCTGCTTACATGCTTGTGCTTACATGGTTGTGCTTACATGGTTATGCTTACATGCGTATGCTTACATGCTTCAATCTATATGCTTAAACCTATTTGCGTTTAGGTCTAGGAGTGATTGAACATTTTTCCTTGATTATGCATGCTTATTTGAGTTAGGTTTTACTTAGTTGAATGTTAAGTAAATCGTCATCTCCTTTTTGTTGCATATAAACATTAACTAGGATCTTCTCTTAATGTTTATCTTTCTTCTATGATTACATTAAGCATTGCATAAATTCTCTTATGTGCTTACTTGATTATGTGCTAGATTTTGTGCTAACTCAATCATGTCTTCTTGAACTTCTTTGAGTTTATTTTCTCGTTTTCTTTCAAGACTTCACTATCACCTACTAGGGTAAAGTACTCTTGAATTGTCTTGTGAAGTTATCCTTAACTTCTTTGTTGAGAGTTGATTGCGGTTAAAGATTACAATTAAATTGGGTTATTCCAACAATTTTAAGTCTTTAACCCTTTGACATATTATCATTACAATTGGTATGGATGTTTCTTTTCTACCTCAACAATTGTGAATTGATCTTGTCAAAATCCTCTCCTTGTCTTTAGATTTATAGCATCGTATGCACACTTCTTTCTTCAATGCTTGTTATTGTTTGTACAAACGACTTTTATATCGTCCTTGTTTTTCCTTTTCCTTCATAGTCATTCTTCCTCTCTTTTCGACTATGTGGAATTATTTTAGTGTCCATGTCATACTCTCTTTAGTTTGGTATTCTTGCCAAGATATTAAAGTGGAGTATGTCCTCTCGACAATATTTTCCTCTTTATAAATTGGACATTTATTTTCTCTCTTAGTCCTTTATATATTTTTTTTGGCGTCACCAAAATAAGTTGGGTTCTCTTTTCTATCTATGTTGATACAAAAGTTGGATGATCCTTGCTAGACCCGAATTAGGCTTAATTCGGGTTGGCTGGGCTCCGGCTCTTGCACCAAGTGAATAATCTTGCTGAGAACCTACAGACTAAAGCAATACGCGTTAGGCTTACCGTGGGAATGTATCCCACGATTAGACTCCGACGAGAGAGTAAGTAATCGGTTAGGGTTAAGAATTGGATGTGAAGTTTAGAGTATGTCGAATGTGTTACCTTTGTGGAACCCTTGGGGGTTCCTTATATAGGCAGTGAAACCCTAATGGGCCCACTGTTTACTTCGGCCCTAAGTATAGGTTAACCACCATAATTAGCTTGATTGTTATCTTTTAATTATGGTTAGTGTATATCTTATACTTTAGGGTGAATCCTAATCCTAACAGGATTGTGATTCTGTCTAACCCTGTCCCGGTTGTACCGGGCCGTGGGTCGCACACACTTTATGCGGCCACTGTTCATTCAAGCCCGTAAGCTTAACTGATCAATCCAACCCATTCGTGATGGGCCGGATGCGGGTAGTACCCATGGGTCGGGTCCATGACCCGGCTGGGGACTATATGTCATCATGTCCCCTCAGTCTAGTTGTTACAGCCGTAGGCGGGATATCTAGACTAACAAGATGCTCCCTGGACGTACCAAGAAAGAACATTTTGAAATGCTGAATTTTGAAAACCATGTTTCGGCCGCACGTGGCAACCTTGTTAGGAATTTATTCCCATAGTACCCAACCGTATGTGACGACCGAGACAAATTAAATGAAACATTGAATATGGTCTTACGTATGACCGCATATCCCGACACAATTGACTGTTCCTCTGCCAATTTGACTGATAAAGTGCAAACAGTCAGAACCTCGAGCGACGCAATCTTCTGAGTCAGAAGTGACCCGTGGGTCCCACCTGACTTTTCACTTGCCACTCTCTTCCCAACCACACGATTCTGGTTAGTGGAAGACACGTGTCATGAATCTAACGAACCATGACCAACAAGGAAACCCTATAAATAGGTTGCCCATACGGTTGTGTGTGACACACAGTCTTTTTCTCATTTCTGCTATTAACACTTTCTTCCTTATCACCACCTTCTTTCGCACGGATCCTTCCTTACACAGGTTAGAATACCACACCCTCATCTTGCTCTAGTTATTATGGCTCATAGAAACAATCCTTCCATCGGATCCGTGCTCAATATAATGACGGAAGAGAAACTAGGGCACTTTTGCTCTGATTTCTTCATTCCTAGCAACCTTCATCCCTCTCTCCCTGGTGCCGGGGACCTCATAACTGAGGCACCCCGAGGAAATATTAGCTTATATACTCGTCTGTTGACGTGACCAATTACCGCATTCCTTTTACCTGATTCCTTATATACTCGTCTGTTTGACGCGACCAATTACCACATTCCTTTTACCAGATTCCTCGTAGATTTACTAGGTTACCATGATGTTCATATCACCCAATTACACTATATAGGCGCGTGCGAGATTAGCCAGTTTGAAATCCTATGCCGTGCAAGAAGCATTCCCTCAACCGTAGAGTTATTTAGGTTGTTTTACACCCCTAACTTAGTGAATGGGTGGCTTTCCTTTAAGAAACGATCCCCAACCAGCCCCACAGCTCACAATAAAGCCATGGACTCGCTGAAAAATTGGTACGACCACTACTTTTTTATTGAAGCAGTAGTTTGGCCGACCGAGTTTGTATTTAAACATAGAGTATTTCCTGACCCTCCTCCACGGGCTGGTACATATAATGCCCAACATTCCCAAGAAATAGATAGGAATAGGACAGGGTTTCATAGGAATCTACCCAAGTCGTTCCTTTGCCTGCTAGCGATTAGACGCAACTACTTTGGCCCGTCCAACAGATACCCTGTATTTTGGAGGAGGCGTGGTGAAGGTAGGTATAGTATCCGCACTCCTAAACATATATAAATCTGTTGTCCGTAACTAACATACTTCTTTGCTATACAGAAATGAACTTCTTTGGAGTCCTACGCCAGGGTGATCCTAAAACCATACCAGAAGAAGCCCGCCCTAGACGAGAAAACGAGCTACCCCTTATCGAGCATAGCCGCAATGTGACAATCGCCCTAGCAGCCGTACCGGACCCCTAATCTGATGAGGACGTAACAATTATGAAGACCCCCGAAGATTTTGACAACGAGGATGGGGACAATCTGATGCTGGAGAATGAAGCCGAGCCCTCCTCCCCGCCTAAGACTGCCACCCCTGCCTAGGGCTGAGCTTCGGGCCGGTCCCGACCCGACCCGACCCGTCCCGAAAAACCCGAAACCGAGATAAGCAGAAAAATGAAACCGAAACCGATACCGAAATACTCGGTTCGGTTCGGTATAGTGTCGGGCTAAACCGGGTTAAACTCGGGTTAAACCGAAACCGAGTTTAACCCCAAACACCCCCTTATCAGACACTGTAGGATTTTCACCCAAACACCCCCTTATCAAAAAATCAGCAAAATGAAGAAAAAGAAACAGTAGGATTTTCTCCCATTTAGGCATTTACAGTAACCACATACAAAGTTCTAATTCAAGTAACCACATACAAAGTTCAAATCCAACAAACATAACAAACTCAAATTGAATTAACGAAATACGAAAGTTCAAATCCAACGAACATAACAAGAAACTTGATTGAACGGGCCAATACTCTCAATTATGCGACATTTCTTCATCTCCCAATTGTTTCTCCAATCCGTCTTGAGTGTCTACAAAAATATAACAAACGAGTTACCATGGGCATATTACTTGTTTGTTACAACAATGAACACTAGTACACTACAAGTCTACAACACTACAAATTTGATTGTTTCAAAGTTCAAACATAACAACAAACATACCTTTAGCAAGCTCGTCGTCTTTCATCAAGTCTTCAAATGTATCCATAGTGATGTTTTTACTTGAAGTACGAAGCCAATCTTGCGTGCACACCAAAGCTTCCACAATGTTTGGCGCCAAACAGTTTCTATATGGGTCCAAAACTCGACCGCTCGCACTAAAGGCGGATTCGGAAGCAACGGTAGATATTTGGATGCATAAGATATCTAAAGAATAAAAAAAATTCACAAAAATTATTTAAAAATCAGAAAAAACATATAAAAATCAGAAAAATATAAAAAAAATCAGAAAAATATAAAAAAATCAGAAAAACATATAAAAATCAGAAAAATATAAAAAAATCAGAAAAATATAAAAAAATCAGAAAAAACATATAAAAATCAGAAAAATATAAAAAAATCATAAAAATTATCTAAAAATCAGAAAAATCATTTTAAATTCAGAAAATTATCTAAAAATCAGAAAAATTATCTATAAATCAGAAAAATTATTTAAAAATCAGAAAAATATAAAAAAAATATAAAAAATGAGAATTTACCTTTCGCCATCTTTGATACGATTGGAAAACGTGGACTATTTAACTTCCACCAATTAAGAATGTCAAACTCTTCGTCATCCTCTAGCTCTAGGGGCGGTTCTTTAAGATATTTCCTCAACTCATCTTCACCCCACTCGACTTGTTTCCCTTTGTATCTTTATACTCCATTAAAAAAGCATTGCCACGACGATTTCTAGCGGTACTACTTTTAGTTGCCATTGTGCTTAATGACTCGTTTGATGTGGTTGTGCCATATTTTTCTTTGTATATGGCAAACAACTCTCCCATATGCTTCTTAACTTTGTCAACAAATTTTGTAGCTAACTCGTCATTAGTTGAACAAAAAAAGGCGTCTCATTACTATCTTCATCATTTTCCTCCATTGGCATACAACCATTATCTAAAGAACGCTTTAAACCATATCGTACTATTTCCGACTTCATCGTGGGATCCAAAATAACGGCAAAGTACATATAATGGTTGATTTTTTTGTAATCACCCCAATATTTGTTATACTTTTTTCTCATATCTCCTACCATGTTCTTAAAAGAAGGATTTGTGTGCCACTCACGAAGATGCTTATCAATATCAAGTACCTCTCCAAACCACAAATGAGCAACGGGATTTGATACGTTTGACACAAGTTCGGTTGTTTCCTTAAATTTCTCCAAAAATTAAACTACCACCCTCTTACAAACATCAAAATCAGCCCGCTTTGGTATTTCCTCTAGGTCTCGTGCAAAACAAGAGTTTCTAAAATCATAATAAAAAAAGCATCTTTTAACTCGATGGCGGTTTTCAACATATCATGTGTTGAGTTCCATCGTGTAGGGCATTCGGATGTCAAAAACTTTTTGAATCGGTAGAGATTTCAACACTTTTTTTAAGTTAGAAACTCTTTGGCTCGAATGTTTAATGTATTTCACGGCTAAGGCTATGGTATCAACTTCTTTTTTGTACGTTTTTAAACCATCTTTGACAACTAGGTTTAAAACATGAGCCATACACCTTATGTGAAAATGTTTACCATTATCATACTTACTTCGTAAATTCTCTACCAAATATTCAATCGCTTTGTCATTTGAAGAAATGTTATCAACCGTCACCGTCATAACATTCTTTAAACCCCATCCATTTATACATTCCAAAAGCGCCCTACCAATATCCACCCCTCTATGACTATGAATTGGTCTAAAATTGATTATCCTTTTGTGCATAACCCAATCATCGTCTATAAAGTGTGCGGTTAAAACCATAAAGTTCATCCTTTTACAACTAGATGTCCAAGTATCGGTGGTTAAATGCACCGTGGTGGAATCATTGCTTAAGTATTTCAATAGGCTTTTCCTCTCTTCTAGATAAAACTTAGCAATATCCCTAGCAATAGTAAAACGGGAGGGCACATTATATCTAGGTTGCAAGTTCGAAACAAACTTAATGAATGACGGGTGTTCTACAAACTTAAAAGGAAGCTCGGCAAGAATAAACATTTCAATCAATGATTCTTTGATTACTTTTTCATTATACTTCCACGTCCCTAAAATCCCACTACTAGTGCCACCCTCATCGTTCTCACTAATCTTTTTCTTAAATGCTAGTTTTTTTTGTTTCCTAATATTCTCAACATCGGGGTTCTCCTTACAATTAACATAATGGTTATTCAAGTGTCGTGTACCATGTTTAAAAGAGTCGGCTTTGAAGACCGATTTACACCATTTGCAATGTGCCATTTTAATAATTGTCCCATCTTCATCGGGTTCAAACTTTTGAGTAAAGTATTTCCAGCATTCGGCTTTCAATTGCCTTGGTTGTGACGGGGCTTTTCTTTTGCGTTTATTATTTTCATTGCGAACAGTCTCCACATCTACGGTATCCGCCTGTAAGTCAGTGAGTTTCATTAAAACAATGACTTTGTAACAGTGGGTTAACAATAAACAAAATTACTAATTAAAAAAACAGTGACTTTGTAACAGTGGGTTAACAATAAAAATATTACTAATTAAAAAAACAGTGGGTTAACAACAAATTCATACTAAAATTAAAAATGAAAAAATAATAATTTGTGGGTTTCATAATCATTACAAATAATTCGTATATTAAAAATAAAAAAAATACTAATTAAAAAAAACTAATTCGGGATTAAATTATAACCAATTAAATTTAAAAAAATTACTAATTAAAAAATTACTAATTAAAAAGAAACTAATTCATCACCAAATAAATTATAACCAATTAAAATAAAAAATAAAACTAATTCGTGGATTAATAATAAAAAAATTACTAATTAAAATAAAACTTACTTCATGATTAATGGTGTTTTGTTGAGATGAATTAGATCCAAATACGGGCATAGATGATGAGATTGACTCGGGTATGTATTTTGGAATAGATGTTTGTTGTTGATTTTGTTCGTCCTCCATTGTGTTCTTCTTCCTGTTTTTTTTTTGGTAAAATGAAGTGATAAAAAAAGCGGCTGCTAATTAAAGAGTATAACCTAATTTTTTTCGGGCTTAATCGGGTCATCTCGGGATTTTGTCGGTTTTATACCGAACCGACCCGAGACCGAGAAACCTAAATATTCCAAACCGAATACCGAACCGAAATACTCGGTTTCGGTTTCGGTTAGGTCGGTTGAGTCGGTTCGGTCGGGCCTTCTCGGTTTCGGTCAGGCCTGCTCAGCCCTACCCCTGCCCATGAGGAGGAGCAGGGTGATAACATAGAGAGAACCACCTACAGCCTTCGCCAAATGCTAGGCGATGATGAGGAGGAGGTGCAACGAGTAGAAGAGGAGGAGGAGGATAAAGGACCCCAACTTGTCTCAAAGCGCACCCGCAGAAAGAGTAAACGGGTAAAGAGAGCTATTGAGGCCGTGATAGGGGAACACAACGCCCCCGCAAAAAGACTGCGTGAGGACCACCCTCTCTACCAATTTGGGGAGATCACAAACCAAGCCTCAAGGACGGTGCAGGGTGCTCCCACAGCTCAGGACGAGCCGTTACCAGATGTCGAGCCAGTCACTCAGGTGCCCCCCACTACGTCAGAGCTGGAGAGAACCAACATGTAAGTCTTCCGCACATGCTTGCCATTATTTCTCTCATCCAAGTAAAAGGTACGTCCTTCCGTAAACAATATTTAATGTGTATTTCAATTTTTGTTGCAGGGATGAACAAGCTGGTGTCGCACCTGTCCAAGGGACAAGGAAGGAGAAGGAACCTGTCCTACATGCTGCAGCGACCAAATCTGGCCCATCCTTTGAGGAAGGTACTCCCACAGCTTCACAAGAGGTACCGGTGTCCGGCTCCCACACACTTCAACCCCGATTGGAAGATAACCACCTCTTCTAGAATGAGGGAAGCTGAAGAATTCTGGGACTATCTAAACAAATGCATTCCACCCGGCCTGGTAAAGGATATAAATTCACTAAGTCATGCATACTTGGTGGATGAATATAATGGTTCCTTGGTGCATCAGATGGCTATGGGTACTTCCATACGGGTAAGATTTGAGGCCGCCCTAGAGCATGTTGACTCTTTGAAAAGGAAGAATGGCCGAAGAGAGAAAATGATTGAAGACCATGAAACCCAAATTTCCACCCTTCAGTCCCAACTTGCTACTGCTGAGGCCACCATCAAAGAACAAGTCGTGCATGCTAATGCTCATGATCAACGTGTAGCCGAGCTTGAAGCCCAACTTGAGACCGCAACCGCCAAGGTATGTACCCGTATAGTGTCACACCCACGTCCGCATTATGTTGTATTCTAATCTTAAGGTATCACCTGCAGGTGACCGCGACAGAAGATTCAGTGAAGACCTTCTCTTACCAAGCGTCCACCCTTATGAGGGAACTTGAAGACGCCCAGGCATTGATCCAAGGCGAAGAGATGCTGAAAGAGGAGCTTGCCAAAGAAAGGGCTGTGGTGGAACAGTTGATGGAGGCTTCCGCACAAAAAGATATGAAGCTGAATGCCCTTACCGTAGACCGCGATGAAGTATTGTACCCCCAACTACTAGCAGCCATTGCCGGCCGCAGGTGAATGGTGGGTCATGGGGCGCGCCTGGCCGTTACAAAAGTGTTGGAGGCCCCTCAATTCGTGCAGCAATTTTCAGATCTTGTATCAGATGGCATCAATCACGGCCGTCACGAGGGCATGGTTATGGCCGCAGAGTTAAAAAGTAAGAAGCATAATTTTACTAAACATGCTTACTTTAACACTGGAGTCGCAGAGAAGATGACCACGTCCATGGCTGCCATGCGGGATCTGGAGTACCCCTTCTTGGCTGATCTCGAGGCTACGAAGGATGCGTCCAACAAGGAGATCATGGAGAAGCTAAGCCTTGGTGACTTCTCGCAGGACGAGGGACACTCCCGGACTCTCTTCACACCCTCCCCCAGCCAACTCACTCTTCCCATTTATGAGGACGTCACCAGGATCGTAGTTGGTGAGCAACTATTAAGTGAAGTGCTGGAAGTGAACGCGGCTCGGGCTCTAGACCGGAAAGACCATGGTGAAGCATTGCCTCGAGTAGCCAAAAAGCAGCGGGAGATAGGTAAGTTTCTCCCCCCTAATGTAGGGCGTTCCCTTATTGATGTAATTTCTGAACAATTTGGTTTGTAACAAAACATTCGTCCGTGGATGTCCACGGCACTTTATCTTTTGTAACATTATCTGAACATTAAGAATAATACTTATGAGTCCGTGGTAGTCACGAAAATTTTGATAGTTGGAAACTTTCTTATATTCTTTTAGATATTATATATCTGCGTCGCATGACATGTCACGTCTTACTTAGAATAAAAACTAAGTCTATATTTTACTAGACGTACGGCGTGCGTCTTTACCATGTCCGACACTATGTAAGTGCGACATGTGGAAACTTATTACAACGTCTTGTAAATAAGGTGTCTAGCAAGGATACATGATCCGCGTCACTGGGGTTGCATCCCTCTTATGCGACGAGTTGAATTATTAGGTTCACTTAATCCTCTTACCCCGCCTGGAGGCGAATAGTACATGTACGGCTTGAATGAATGCATATGAACAAGAAATGGCATATTATAATAATAATAAAGAAATCTAAAAGACATGACAATAATTTGCACAAGAACGGGCCGTGGAGCTAGCTAGGCACCATGAAATTTTATTAGAATGTTTACGATTTTTTGACTATTAATAAAATCCTAGAACAAATAGAACCTAGAAAGCATGAAAACAAAAAATACATGGATCTTCATTGAAGCCAACCATAGCGAAGTGTCCATGCGGAGGCCGTAGCCTTTCAAAGATAGCATTTTTTAAGGTTGCAGATATTCCATGTACGTTCTAGGTCACTGATTGTAGTAAAATTACCCCTTTAGGAAAAGGAGGTAAAATAGGGCAAGTATGCACGACGATTTAGGAAAACCGTGTGTGAATGACCCTAAGAGTGAGTTCGTTCTCGAGGAGGCAAGTGCGTTGTGTTAAGAATTGATAAATGATTTGTGATTATATGATTGAAAAAGAAAGAAAGAAATGAGATTAGAAAAGGAAGACGGTTACGACGACGGATTAAACTAAGACGAAAAGGTCGATCACGTAAAACCGTAAAAAGTGCAAAAATTAAAATTTTAACCTAAAAATTCCTAAAAATTACTAAAAATCCACAATAATATTCTAAGAGTTTACAAAAAATCCAAACTTGCTAAAACCTTTTAATTAATTAGATAATGACTTTATAATTCTAATTAAAGCCCTAAAAATCACAATTAATTATTAAAAAGCCCTAAACAAGATTTTAAAGTTTGTAAACCTCAAAATAGCCTAATTAAGCTAAAAAGTATTTTTTTTAATTTTAAAACAAAATAAAACTATTTTTAAACACTTAAAAACTATTAAAATCAATAAAAACTTAAATTAATTCTAGAAAATAATTGAAAAGCCCTAAAAATATTTGGAAAGTTACAAAATTCCTAATTAAGTGTCTACAATCTAGAAAAAAATGTAAAAACTTAAAAAATCAAACTTTTAATTTTTAATAATAAAATAATATTAAAATATTCAAAAAAAATTCAAAGTTTATTAAAAAATTCTAAAAAATTACCAAAAATCTAAAATAATGTAACTAAGACAGAAAGGTAATTAAAAGTTTCTAAAACCTATTTAATAATTATATATTAAATTTTAAAGTTGGTTAAAAACCCTAAAATCCTATAAAATCAAAAATAAGACTTTTTGAAAACTTAAAGTGATGTAAACCTCAAATTACTCTAATAAAACCTAAAAACATTTTTTATAAAATTTTAAAACTACTTTATCTATTTTTAAACTATTTAACTAAAACCGGGTAAATAAAAATTAATAAAAAATAAATAAAGAAAGAGAAAAATGTAAACTTAGGCTGGAAAAATCCTAATCTAACCCACTGACCTAAGAAAAATATAAGCTGGCTAAAAGGCTTATACAATAAGCTCAAAAGAGCTTCTAAAGCTACGACTTTATTTAAAAAGCCCAGTTCCAAAACGTGTTAAATACCAAGTGACTTGAATCTTTAGCAGTAAAAGACCCAAGGGCACGCTGGTAAGACGTATGTATTGTGAGAGGAGTGGCGCAGGTTCGAGTCCTGGCAACGTCCTTTTTGGACTTTTATTTTTTTTTCTTTTTTAAACTTTAAAACTCAATCCCTATGCTACTTTAGTTAATAAAACACAAATCCAATCCAATTTGAGCAAGATTAAAACAAGCTGGAACCAAAAACGTGCTCAGATTGGTTTTTTTTATGAACACAAAGAAAAGATGATATCTTCACTTGTGAAGGTATGAACAAGAGGGGCTTGTTCTATGTGCTTCGTGGTAATTAATGGACAATGGGGGCACCCCTATACTCAGTTGAGTATAAGGAGTCAATACAAACACAAGAAAAACACACAGGTTTTACAAAAATCACACAAAAAGCACAATCCAGTCCCTGATATAGCTAGGGGGTCTGTGATGATTTTTCTGATGCAATTAGCACTCAAACGACTTTCAAACCTGGAGATCTTGCACACAAACTGACCAATTCACATGAAACTAACTACAAACCTTACTAAAGCCCTACCTTTAACAGATTCCAGATTTGAGGTACAATCTCACTAAAAAATAAGCAGAAAAGGGGAGTGACAGTTTTTATGCTACTTATCCAACTTTTTTATCATGCAACTTGTTTTAAAACTCACCCAAACTGAAAACCAACATAACATACAACCTATTACAACCTAAAGAATGATTTAAACAGGTTTTAACCAAAGATACATAACATTTACCCTAGGTTAAACCCTTATCCAAACACCCCTTTAAATCACTGAAAATGAGATTACAAAGCAACCCTACTCAAAACCTATCCAAACTGACTCACAACTAATCTAGCATGCATAAATCATCAAAACAACCAAGAACAAGCATATTAATCCAACACTTAAGCAGATTTCACAAATTCCTTACTCAATCACATAAAACTGAAATATTTAAAAAAAAATGAAACAAGGTCAAGAAAGCTACCTAGAGGGACCTACATCCAGGCCCCTCAATGGCTGCTTTGCCATTTCCTTTCAGGCTGGGGCCTGAGCTGAGCCTCTTGACTGCTGGTATGTAGAGTACTTGATACCCAAAAAAAAAGAGGAAAAAGAAATGAATGAGAAAGGAAACTTCTTTCCTTCTTGTGCCTGCACAATCACAACCAACAAGAACAGCTTCAAGTAGCAAGAGCTTCAAGCTACAAGCTTGAAGCTTTTGCTACAGTAAGTGGTTAAAACAAAAATATAAAAGATTTTGAGAAATCTTATAAAACTGAAATTTTGGAAAACTGATTTACCCAATTTTTGAAAACCTGAACACGTTTTTGAAATCAAATGCAAATTCAGAAATCTAGGAATTCCAATCCACTTTCACTTCTCAAAATTCATGGATTTCTGAAAATATCAAACTTTTAAACCACCAAAATTTGAAACCTATAACACATTTAGTGTTATACCACAAGAGAAATGGAACTCAGAATCTTTCACAAGCCAATACCAACTTTTAAAAAAAAGAAAATGAATTACTTTTTTAACCAAAAACACCAACTTTCATTAATTAAAAAGGAATTAAAAAAACTTTGAAAAATTCTGGAACAAAAGAGAATAGGGTACATGACACCCTATTTATACAACTGAAAAGAAGATACTAGAATCACAACAATGAAAACCCTAATCTATATGAAATTCCAACAAAGCCCTTGTAGTCAAAAATCTTCAAACGGGTTAAAACCCTCCCATGTGATGATGTTGATGCAACAGCTGTAAAGAGATGATCTGGGACGTTTGTTATAGCTTTGGGAGCAAGGAGTATGTGTGAGACGTTGATTTACTGGACCATTTTGTTTTCTTGCATAAGAGTGGGGACAGGGGTGTCTTGTGAGGAACAAGGGTGAGAGTGATGGGTATTTAGGAGGTGGTTTTGGGTGACATTAGTGTGAATCACTAATCTGCATATTTAGGGGATTTATTATTGGGTAATTAGGGAAAAACCAATCTAGAGTTCTTGTGTTCTTCGTCTTGGGATTAAGGGGTTAATCTGAATAGTATTAGTTTCCCACCAAAAAAAATTAATATTAAACAGGTTTAAAAAATTGTTTAATAAATTAAAAGGGTGTGGTGGTGGAATCTGACGTGGGTGGGGGGTGGTGAGGTGTAGGGCTATGAGTGGATGGTGGGGGTGATGTGGAATGTTGATTGGTGGTGGTGAGTTTATGTGTCTGGCAAAATCAGTCCCTAGACTCCTTTCCTTCTTTCACTTTGTATTAAATGGCAACAAACTTCATTCCCTTTATAATATGTTTTGCCAACTTGTCAATTTTGGCACATCATGTTTCCCAACTTAAAACAAGGGCTTTAAATGCATAACTTGCATTCTTCAAGGGCCATTCTTGTAATATCTTCAAACATGGAGGATCTTTGTTGCCAAATGATGATTTCTTCAAGGTCTTAACTTGCCAAATCTTCAAAAATGAGGGACCAATGTTGACAATCTTCAATTCTTCAAGGACCATTTTGGAAATTCCAGATTTGGGCCCGGTTCATTGTGCGGCTTCGTTTCCCGTGTTCGTTTTTGATTGATTTTTGTGATCTTTTTGCCATTTCCTCAATATCCGTACCTAAAATACACAAGTAACAAACACGAGCATATATTTGGCAGTTTTAATGATATTTTATGCATTTTAAGCCCGATTTGGACGATGAGACTATGTATAAAAGCAATCTCATCACTCCCCCATACTAAACCATTGTCGTGCCCTCACGCAATGCTATAATAAAGTATCGTAGCACCTCCAAAATTCATTTTTATTCACTTTATTGAATGATAAACGGGCTACACTCTAATATTACTACTACTTGCGTTTTAGACATAATGTATGATTTTCATCGCAAAATGGGACGTTTAGGTTCATAGAATAAGAACACGTGAATGCTTCGTTAGAAATAATTTCATCGTCCTCGATTTTCACCCTAATTCCATGCCAAGCGTGCAACGAGATCATTGTCATTATAAGTTAGTAATGCTAACACTACTCATATGCTCTAATCACGTACTTATCCTCCCATTATTCCTAAGTTGTATCTCTTATATTTTATTTTGTCTTGAATGTTTCACGAGGATACATTGTTTGACTTATGCGATAATAGAGATTTAGGTCTAAAAATAGAGTCCTAACGGTGTAACTAAGACCTTCAAATCAATAACCCCTCCTAATAGACAACGATGTCAAAAAATTAAGTTGACAAGAAGAATCGATAAACACGGTTTTATAACGGTTTTGAACATGAGACTTATTACCAAGACTTTTATGCGCCCCCTAACGGAAGGGCCTTATTATCTTTGGTTTACCTCCATCTTTTATTCAACTTCGCCATGAAGCTTTTATTATGACTTCGGTCTTGCCTTGCCTTTTATTATCCGCCTCATCGGTGGTTTTATTAGCCAAAGACGTATATCCTCACGCTAAAGCGAATTTTGGATCTTTAAAGCTTCGAAGATTAAGGCTTGATTCACTTTCAATTTTGCATAGATTTTTCGGCCTTGTGGGGCTTCAAATTGTTTGCTAGATTTAGGTGAGCACTTGAAATCTTATTATTGGGTGAAGCTTTCGATTATTCGGGTGCCAATACTTCAAAACCGTGACGCTGGCGATACCTTAATGTATTCCCAATTTAATTACACGGAAGCTACTAGAAAAGACTAGAAACCCAACAATCCTAACTAAACCGCTAAGTCAATATTTATTAATCAAAAAATATTTACAAGCGAAGGGAGAATAAGCAAACAACGAGAACACATGAGTTTTTGAAAGAATACGAGTACTCTACGTTTAGCATAGTAACTTATAATTAACTCTATCATTTCTCGTCCTCATTTAAGAGACTTAGCCTAATGTGTAGTTAAGGAACCAAAGCTAAGTGCTCAACACGCACGGTCGAGTCAAAAATTACTCTTATTCTCGCCATCGAAAAATCTACATTCGTGTCTTCAAACACTTATAAAACATGAGAAATTTTTTAAAATTTGGCCATTTTTAGCCTTATTTTGCAACAAAACGATAAACAAAAAGATAAACTTTGGAAAGCGTGAAGGTTTGGCAAGGCAAGTATCTATTCACCCCCCCCCCCCCCCATACTAAAGTTAAACATTGTCCTCAATGTTTCGAGTCTAGGGGTGCAAACACCCCCATACTAGAGACGTAGTCGAATGCCTAATCTAGCATGGAAGGGTGTAACCAATAAATTAATAGCCGTTTATGAAGTGTGCTAATAACCTAAGGTTAGAACATCAAAGGATATATCATTTGGATATTGAGAAAGTCTTCAAAGCAAACGATCGAGTGCTCCCATAAAACGAACACGAGAGGCTCCAATCGTGAAGATCATGATCTAAAAACCACAATGCACAAACAACCACAAAACAAAGGTTGGAAGGGCACAAATCCCCTCACATTAAACTAATTAGAAAGCAATAATATGTACATGGATAAGCATGGGTCTCCCCCACGAGGCATCTTGTTTTAGATAACCGAGTCAAAAGCTCGACTCGAATCCCCATAAATGTGATCATTTAGGGATAATCATGGTGTCGTCAATTTTTGGTGGGGCTTACATGATAAACAAGGCCAAAAAACAACCGGTATTAAGGACTAATTCCTTTGATGGTGCAAAATACCGGGGTCGAAGATGGCGTTCTCGTTTTCATTGGAAAAACAAATCAACGCCACTTCATCGTGAGTCAACACAAACCCAAAGGGTTTAAAGAAAATAGATGAGAAGAAATAGAAGGGTGGGACAATGGGTAAGTCATAAAAACATTAAGCTACTCGAGGTAGACTCGCACCAATCAAATAGAAAGATTTTCCATTTATTGCATCGGTGGAAGACCGAGATTTCCCTTTATAAGCAATTCCGGGATCAAATATCTCGTCCTCGGTGGAGAAAGGGAAGGAAACATAAGGGGCTTCCCCCACACTAAGTCCACACAAAGCATCGTCAAAAGGAGAAGACGAGCTTGTAGTACTCAAAACACGAAGTGATGACGGAGTTAGAGTTGTAGAAAAATCTTTTAAATTCAATTCAAAATCTTTTCCTTTTTCATCTTTTAAACTCTCCTTATGAAAACCCGATTTAATTATGTCAAAAATATTTGGTGTTTCTAAAGCAATGTTAGTCACACTAAAAATTCTCACATTTGAAAACCATTTTGGTAAAGGTGGTGGTAAGTTCTCAAAACGTTTGTCAACATAGAAAACTTCCCCATCGGGATCTACATATTCATCATCCGAAGAATCATTCATGATTGGAATCGTAGGCTTAACACTCTTAACCTCCACCGGCGGAGGGGACGGAACTTCATTTTTCTCAACAACTCCTAAAACTCTATTTGAAATCCTTTTGCAAATGTTTTTGATGGGATTGACATTGTACAAAGACGTGATAGAATACACATGAGAAAGTGTGGAGTTTTGAGTTGCATTAATGACGAGTTGTTCCTCATTGAAACGAAGAGTGATTTTCCTAGCATGCACATCGATAAGTGCTCTCGAGGTATCCAAAAATGATCGACCTAAAATTAGAGGAACTTTAGGATCGATGGGAATGTCAACAACAATAAAGTCTACGGGATAGTAGAACTTTCCAACTTTCACGAAGAAGTCCTCGGCTACTCCACAAGCTAGAATCGTAGAATGATCGGTCATCTCGATTGACATTCTTGAAGGAGTGAGATTGGGAAGATTGAGCGATTTAAAAATCTCAAGAGGCATCAAATTAATACTAGCACCAAGATCAGCCAAGGCGTAGCATTCTTCCATGTCTTGTATAGCACATGGGATTAAAAACTTGCCGGGATCACCGACTTTTTGAGGTATGCGGCTAAGAAAAACCGATGAACAACTAGACGATTTTTGCAATTTCTCTTTGTTATTCAACATACTTTTGAAGTTTGCGGCAAATCGAGGCATCATGACTAAGGCGTCGGCAAAACTTATATTAAAATGCAAGTCACGAAACATTTTCATAAAAAGTTCAAATTGATAATTATTTCGTTCTTGTGCCTTTTCCTTGTCTCGTCTTGAAGGGTAAGGTAAGGTGGTGTGGGTTGGGGCATATGCATCAGCCTTGGAATCTCGGGTTCCATGATTGGTATTGGTTCAACCGTAGGTGTGGTTTGAGCGGTACTTCGTGGGCTTGGAATTTGCTCCTTTTCAACCACCACCTCGGGTTCTTTCTCTTTTTCCTTCTCCATAGAAGTACTTGGACGAGAAATGGGTTCTTTGAAAGTTTTACCACTACGAGTAGTAATAACCTTCAATTCTCCTTTCGGGTTCACGATGGTATCACTAGGAAGACCAACCGAAGAAGAGGGCTTACACATGATAGCTTCAAACATTTTTCCCATTCGGTCTTCAAACTTAGATTGCCTAGCATCCGCTTTTAACAACTCTTGCTTAATCTCATGTTGACCTTGCTCCATTTTTTGTTGATTTTGTTGGAGTCGTTGAACATTTCCTTCCATTTTATTAGCATGAGTCTTAAGTTCATTAGCAAGTTCGTTTTTAAGCTCGTTTTTCAACTCGGATCTTAAGCTAACCATTTCACGTTGCATATTATCAAACTTAGCATCGTTTGCCTTAGCATAATTCAAAAATTCTCCTTGAAGATTTTTGGTGTGATCATTTTGAAAACCTTGTGTGGTAGTTTAAAAATCACGGTTTTGGTTTTGGTTTGAAATTTGCCCATTTCCACTTTGATAATTACCCTTGTTGTAATTATGTTGATTGCCTTGATATTTACCACCTTGATTGTTATTTCGATAGTTATTAGCATTTTGATTTGGTGGAGCTTGATTTTGGCGGGAACCTTGGCCGTTTTGGTTATAAGTTCCCGTGGCTACATAAGCACTCGAAGTGTTACCATCCGCGGTAATGCACTCAGAAAGATCATGAGCTCCACCACACGACAAACAACTCTTAGAAACCGCTTTAACCGAAGCGGAGTTCGAAGCTTCTTGAGCTTTCCAGTGGGACATAAGGTTAGCAAATCTATCAAAAAACCGATTTTCTTCATTTGCTTCGTCATGTAAGGCATTAATGCTACGAGACGATGACGAGCCCATTTTGGCAACACTCGGTGTGTTACGAGGGCTATAAACCTTAGACCTATTCTCAATTATGACAAAAGCTTCCTCGACCGTTTTACACAAAAAATTACCACCCGCGGCGGCATTTAAATAATCTCTTTCATGATCATTAATCTATTGTAAAACGTGTATATTTGGTGCAAGTCGGAAAAACCATGATGAGGACATTCATGTAACATTTCCTTAAACCTATTCCAAGCCGTTGAAAAACTTTCATTTGATTCTTGTGAAAACTTTGAAATCTCGTTTTTCAAGTGTGTAGTCTTAGAGGGCGGAAAAAATTGGTTCACAAACTTTGAAACGAGATCCTTCCACGTCAATATAGAATTAGGTGGCTCTTTCTCTAACCAAATTTTTGCGGGCCTCACTAAGGAATACGGAAAAAGCATCATCTTAATCGAGTCATTCGAGACATCCTTGAATTTGCAAGTGGCGGTAAGACGATCGAATTGGCGGATATGGTTGTGGGGATTGTCCTTCTCATCACCACGGAATTTGTTGTTTTGGATCATTGACAACAAACCCGTTTTCACCTCAAAATTCTCCGCAAGGATAGAGGGAATGACAATAGCTTCTCCATAACCCTCGGTGGGTGCTTGAAGTAACTCCATCATAGTTCGATTTGCCATGGTTGGTGCTTCTCGTACAATGGGTTCGTCAATAGGAGACTCCTCACTAGAATGAGTTGGAGTGGAAGTTTTGTTCTTTCGTTTACGTGCACGTTTTGCTTGATTACGAGTTAGCATAAACGTCACGTACAACGAGGGGACGAGCAAAGAAGATTCTTTTTGGTGTTTTGTATTTTTCAATTTTTTTGTGGTTTTTGATTGTATTTACTTTTTTTTTTTTGGATTTTGGTGAAATGTATTAAGTAGACACAAGTCTACAAATCTCCTCCTTAATCAAATCTCTCGATTAAAGAAGCCTCAAAGAATGAAAACGATCACGTGAAGTGAACGCCTTCGATGACTTTAGAACGATGGTGGAACACCAAATCATTCAAGAGGGTTTAATCAAATGAAACAAAGAAAATATATATGATACTTAGTAATACTTTGGACGGCAAAACCCTCGATTAGCTCTCAAAATCAAATACTCACAAGCAAGCGGAGGAAACGAGGCAGCGCGAAGCACTTAAGAGCCTTTTTCCTTTAGGTCGTAAAATACAACCGCCTTATACCCACCTTATAGTTTGTATTTCTCAAAATCGAGCTTCACGAAAGTATTTATCTATTTTGCCTTTTTCTTTGGTTTGAGATTCGAATACAATGATTGGGTAATGACCTCCCAAGTCAAGGTTGTGATTTCTCACGTATTTGGAGTACTTGTGAATTTATTGTTCTACGTATACAATATAGTAATAGTATTCACACAAAAACCGAAAAACAATAATACGTATTAGTAGAGTGCTACTAATACAAATACTAATTATGGTTATATAAAAAACCAAAAATTGTTCAATCAAAACGCAACACGCCTCCCCGGTAGCGGCGCCAAAATGATTGTCGTAAAATTACCCCTTTAGGAAAAGGAGGTAAAATAGGGCAAGTATGCACGACGATTTAGGAAAATCGTGTGTGAATGACCCTAAAAGTGAGTTCGTTCTCGAGGAGGCAAGTGCGTTGTGTTAAGAATTGATAAATGATTTGTGATTATATGATTGAAAAAGAAAGAAAGGAATGAGATTAGAAAAGGAAGACGGTTACGACAACGGATTAAACTAAGACGAAAAGGTCGATCACGTAAAACCGTAAAAAGTGCAAAAATTAAAATTTTAACCTAAAAATTCCTAAACATTACTAAAACTCCACAATAATATTCTAAGAGTTTACAAAAAATCCAAACATGCTAAAACCTTTTAATTAATTAGATAATGACTTTATAATGCTAATTAAAGCCCTAAAAATCACAATTAATTATTAAAAAGCCCTAAACAAGATTTTAAAGTTTGTAAACCTCAAAAATAGCCTAATTAAGCTAAAAAGTATTTTTTTAAATTTTAAAACCTAATAAAACTATTTTTAAACACTTAAAAACTAGTAAAATCAATTAAAACTTAAATTAATTCTAGAAAATAATAGAAAAGCCCTAAAGATATTTGGAAAGTTACAAAATTCCTAATTAAGTGTCTACACTCTAGAAAAAATGTAAAAACTTAAAAAATCAAATTTTTAATTTTTAATAATAAAATAATATTAAAATATTCAAAAAAATTCAAAGTTTATTAAAAAATTCTAAAAAATTACCAAAAATCTAAAATAATGTAACTAAGACAGAAATGCAATTAAAAGTTTCTAAAACCTATTTAATAATTTTATATTAAATTTTAAAGTTGGTTAAAAACCCTAAAATCCTATAAAATCAAAAATAAGACTTTTCGAAAACTTAAAGTGATGTAAACCTCAAATTACTCTAATAAAACCTAAAAACATTTTTTATAAAATTTTAAAACTACTTTATATATTTTTAAACTATTTAACTAAAACCGGGTAAATAAAAATTAATAAAAAATAAATAAAGAAAGAGAAAAATGTAAACTTAGGCTGGAAAAATCCTAATCTAACCCACTGACCTAAGAAAAATATAAGCTGGCTAAAAGGATTATACAATAAGCTCAAAAGAGCTTATAAAGCTACGACTTTATTTAAAAAGCCCAGTTCCAAAACGTGTTAAATACCAAGTGACTTGAGTCTTTAGCAGTAAAAGACCCAAGGGCACGCTGGTAAGACGTATGTGTTGTGAGAGGAGTGGCGCAGGTTCTAGTCCTGGCAACGTCCTTTTTGGACTTTTATTTTTTTTCTTTTTTAAACTTTAAAACTCAATCCCTATGCTACTTTAGTTAATAAAACACAAATCCAATCCGATTTGAGCAAGATTAAAACAAGTTGGAACCAAAAACGTGCTCAGATTGGTTTTTTTATGAACACAAAGAAAAGATGATATCTTCACTTGTGAAGGTATGAACAAGAGGGGCTTGTTCTATGTGCTTGGTGGTAATTAATGGACAATGGGGGCACCCCTATACTCAGTTGAGTATAGGGAGTCAATACAAACACAAGAAAAACACACAGGTTTTACAAAAATCACACAAAAAGCACAATCCAGTCCCTGATATAGCTAGGGGGTCTGTGATGATTTTTCTGATGCAATTAGCACTCAAACGACTTTCAAACCTGGAGATCTTGCACACAAACTGACCAATTCACATGAAACCAACTACAAACCTTACTAAAGCCCTACCTTTAACAGATTCCAGATTTGAGGTACAATCTCACTCAAAAATAAGCAGAAAAGGGGAGTGACAATTTTTATGCTACTTATCCAACTTTTTTATCATGCAACTTGTTTTAAAACTCACCCAAACTGAAAACCAACATAACATACAACCTATTACAACCTAAAGAATGATTTAAACAGGTTTTAACCAAAGATACATAACATTTACCCTAGGTTAAACCCTTATCCAAACACCCCTTTAAATCACTGAAAATGAGATTACAAAGCAACCCTACTCAAAACCTATCCAAACTGACTCACAACTAATCTAGCATGCATAAATCATCAAAACAACCAAGAACAAGCATATTAATCCAACACTTAAGCAAATTTCACAAATTCCTTACTCAATCACATAAAACTAAAATATTTTTAAAAAAATGAAACAAGGTCAAGAAAGTTACCTAGAGGGACCTACATCCAAGCCCCTCAATGGCTGCTTTGTCATTTCCTTTCAGGCTGGGGCCTGGGCTGAGCCTCTTGACTGCTGGTATGCAGAGTACTTGATACCCAAAAAAAAAGAGGAAAAAGAAATGAATGAGTAAGGAAACTTCTTTCCTTCTTGTGCCTGCACAATCACAACCAACAAGAACAGCTTCAAGTAGCAAGAGCTTCAAGCTACAAGCTTGAAGCTTTTGCTACAGTAAGTGGTTAAAACAAAAATAGAAAAGATTTTGAGAAATCTTATAAAACTGAAATTTTGGAAAACTGATTTACCCAATTTTTGAAAACCTGAACACGTTTTTGAAATCAAATGCAAATTCAGAAATCCAGGAATTCCAATCCACTTTCACTTCTCAAAATTCATGGATTTCTGAAAATATCAAACTTTTAAACCACCAAATTTTGAAACCTATAACACATTCAGTGTTATACCACAAGAGAAATGGAAGTCAGAATCTTTCACAAGCCAATACCAACTTTTAAAAAAAAGAAAATGAATTGCTTTTTTAACCAAAAACACCAACTTTCATTAATTAAAAAGGAATTACAAAAAACTTTGAAAAATTATGGAACAAAAGAGAATAGGGTACATGACACCCTATTTATACAGCTGAAAAGAAGATACTAGAATCACAACAATGAAAACCCTAATCTATATGAAATTCCAACAAAGCCCTTGTAGTCAAAAATCTTCAAACGGGTCAAAACCCTCCCATGTGATGATGTTGATGCAACAGCTGTAAAGAGATGATCTGGGACGTTTGTTATAGCTTTGGGAGCAAGGAGTATGTGTGAGACGTTGATTTACTGGACCATTTTGTTTTCTTGCACGTGAGTGGGGACACGGGTGTCTTGTGAGGGGACAAGGGTGAGAGTGATAGGTATTTAGGAGGCGGGTTTGGGTGACATTAGTGTGAATCACTAATCTGCATAGTTAGGGGATTTATTATTGGGTAATTAGGGAAAACCCAATCTAGGGTTCTTGTGTTCTTCGTTTGGGGATTAAGGGGTTAATCTGAATAGTATTAGTTTCCCACCAAAACAAATTAATATTAAACAGGTTTAAAAATTGTTTAATAAATTAAAAGGGTGTGGTGGTGGAATCTGACGTGGGTGGGGGGTGGTGAGGTGTAGGGCTATGAGTGGATGGTGGGGGTGATGTGGAATGTTGATTGGTGGTGGTGAGTTTATGTGTCTGGCAAAATCAGTCCCTGGACTCCTTTCCTTCTTTCACTTTGTATTAAATGGCAACAAACTTCATTCCCTTTATAATATGTTTTGCCAACTTGTCAATTTTGGCACATCATGTTTCCAAACTTAAAACAAGGGCTTTAAATGCATAACTTGCATTCTTCAATGGCCATTCTTGTAATATCTTCAAACATGGAGGACCTTTGTTGCCAAATGATGATTTCTTCAAGGTCTTAACTTGACAAATCTTCAAAAATGAGGGACCAATGTTGACAATCTTCAATTCTTCAAGGACCATTTTGGAAATTCTAGATTTGGGCCCGGTTCATTGTGCGGCTTCGTTTCCCGTGTTCGTTTTTGATTGATTCTTGTGATCTTTTTGCCATTTCCTCAATATCCGTACCTAAAATACACAAGTAACAAACACGAGCATATATTTGGCAGTTTTAATGATATTTTATGCATTTTAAGCCCGATTTGGACGATGAGACTATGTATAAAAGCAGTCTCATCAGTCACGGCCATCCATATCACGCGACTTGTACGCGCCCAGTCCTAAGGCTTCCGTAACCTCATACGACCCTTCCCACTTGGGCCCCAGCTTTCCTGTATTCTCTGTGTGATTTGTGTGACAACCGCCGTTTTGAGGTTCGTCACTTAGTTTTATTTTTGTGCATATTTCGTGATGGTGGGTGTCTTTATGTTTTTACGAGTTATTTGGTGTGAATAGAGTGTGGTTTGGACATCGTTTTCGGGTACGGGGTACCTTGTGAGTGAAACGATGTGTGATTTTTCATGTTCATGAGCTCACATAGTAGTGACTATGAAATAACATGGTGTTATTTAGTGGTTTTACGTATACGTATATGTATTATAAAAAATCGTATTTTTACGATTTAAGGTTAAGCATTTAGAGGTCTCGGATGAGGTAATTAGTCACGAGAGTATTTTTTGGGATGGTTTTAAGCTAATTAGGACTTAGTTAATTAGTTTATTTCATATTTTAAGAGTTTTTATAAAACTGTATATTTTACGTCTTTTATGGTATACGCGTAAATTTGACTAGTTTTACGGTTTTGAGGTTTTGGAGGCTTTAGGAGCTGAAATAAATTAAGTAAAATTAAGGTAATATTATTAATACAATTATTAATAATAAAAAAAAAAGCGAAATATAAGGTGTATAGGACGGTTAGGTGAAAAAAAAGGAAAAGAAAAAGAGAAAAAATAGGGAAATTATATATGGCAATTATACTTGGGTTAGGATTAGTATTTTAACTATATAAAGTGTTAACTAAGATAAAAAAACAAACATAATCCCTGGAGATCAAAGGGTCGACATGTTTTTTTATGTTTTAGGGTTCTTCATAAATTTTTTTGTCTTTCATTATTCTTAAGATAAAAACCTTCAACCTCTTTTTAATTTAATTGTTATAAAATCTATATTCTAATGATATAATAATGATTAGATTATTTAAGATTAATAATCAAACAAGTTATGGGTAATTAATTAGACTAATTATGTTAAATTCGTTTTTTAAAAACTGGGCAGAATTTTAGGTCAATTATTTTGATCATATCTAGAGTTATATAAACTCTTATTTTGCGATCTAAGTATCCCTGGAAAGGTAATTAAGTTGGCTTTCAAATACAAGAAACGAGAACTAAATTAGAGGTCGGGAAGTGGGTCAAAAACAGGTTACAACAGTCGGAGGTCAAAACATTTTTGAAATCAGCGTGTTTTCAATTAATGTTTTAAGATGGTTAGGGTACTTAGGAGTACAATTGGACTTTCAAACGAACATGAGAGTTAGTTTATATATTATATAAGATTTATGGAAGAGGGATAATCAATTGGGATAGTGGAAGACCCTCTGATCATTACCAACTTTTCATATGTTCAGTATCAGTAAATTCTGGATAGGTAAAAGTATATATATATATATATATATATATATATATATATATATATATATATATATATATATATATATATATATATATATATATATATATATATATATATATATATATATATATATATATATATATATATATATATATATATATATATATATATATATATATATATATATATATATATATATATATATATATATATATATATATATATATAAATATATGGAGGACTTAACAGTAGCTTTAAGATTGCGGCCAAATAGGACAGTTAGCTAACACATGTAAGGACATAGGGTTTCTTTTAAAGGACATATTATTTTGGTTAAGGGGGTGTTCGACCCATAGTTTGAAGTATGAAAAACGGGACTGTTTTGGGTAAAATGTTAACGGGACGGGTTATAAACTTAACTATGTTAAGGGCTTATAGAGGGGTGTAATGGGATGCTTATAGCACGTAAATGAGGTTAAGTTGTAGGATAAGGTTATATATCCATCATAGATTGATGAGCCATTTTGGTACGTGGTTCATGTTTTGATTGTATATGTTTGTGTGTTTAGATTTTCTCTAGAGCGTGGATATTTGGAGAAGCTTGATCATGTGAGTTTCATAGTCCCATATCTTTTAACAATTTTGAATTCCAGATGGGATGGAAGAGACACTCGTTATGGTTTTGTAAAATTGTTGCTGTGAATGTTTTATGATTGGTGATGGACTTGTGTGTACTTATGTGATTAACTGCTAATTGATTCATGATTGTTTTGTGATTTGACTTGGTACCAAGGGGATGTTGACAAGGCAAGGGCCTTGGGATTGGTTCATAGGTGTATGGGCGCCTATGGGACCATGGTGTTTGGTAAGGCTTGGATCCTTGGAATTGGTTTGGTATGATGAATCTTGAATGTTAGTTGTTAATGCACATCTGTAACACATTGTCCATATATTTTTATTGTTGGTGGTTATTCGCAGCTTATAACTTATTTAAGGTTGGTGTCTAAACCTATGACTCTCACCAACTTTATGTTGACGTGTTTTAGTGTCTCTTTCAAGTGATATTATGGTTAAGCGTGAGAACATAAGTGGCTAGGATTTGGAGTTGCGTAGGAATGCATTTAGAAGGAGATCCTCGTTCCTTCTTAACTTCTTTTGTTTTTTTAATAAGTGATAATGTTGACACCTATATGTTTGTCTCGGGTAAGTGGTAGGATTGTTACCTACTTACCTAGACTCCTGCATTGTTGAGATATTGTCATGACATTTGTGTCACTATTTTATGACATTTCTTATTTCATTTAGTTATCTCTATAGACACGCCATGTTGTTATGATATCCATACGTCGCGCCCCATATTTCGCCATGGTGGGGTGTGACAGAATGGTATCAGAGACAATGGTTATAGCTTAAGGGTCCTCGCATATAGGCATCGTAGGAGTATGTGTGCATTTGATACTAATTGAAGTTTTTTCTGAATGTTATTGGTTTTACTTGCGATGTTTGTTAAGTTTTGACTAGTATGGGTTGAACCATAGTAGTTCATACTTAGCCACATGTTATTTTCTTTTCGGGATTGTGACTAGTGCGGGTTGAACCATAATCGTCCATGCTAGTCATTGTTGTATTTTGCTTAAATTGTACATTATAGTACATAATTTGGTACATGGTAGTTTCTGTCTTTTGTTAGTTATTTTATGTACCTGAGGTATAGTATTTTTCTTTTGATGTTTAAGTCATGTTCCCTAAGAATCATGTGGTGCTTCGAGTTACTAGGAGTAGGTGAATATGAAGGATTTTAAGTTGTTTCCACTATGATTGGTGACATGATTTATAATTAATTATGTTTTCATTTTGGATTTTTTCTATGCTGTTTTAGATAAACTATGGATTTCTGTATTCCAAGAGTTTCACTATGTTATTTAAATAGTTGGAGTTTTTGACCTTATTGTTTATGTGGTTATGTGCTTAGGTGAGTTGATGGATTTATGTGTTATGTGTTGTATTGATTCTTATAAGTGTCATCATAGGAGGGAGTGCATTGGGGAAAGGGTAATTGTATAAGTATGGTGGCCAACATAGTTATACAAGTACCACAACTTCAATGGATTCCTAAGTATGATTGCATGAAAGAGGATTAATACATGCTTGTATAGTAGATGTTGGATGGATTTAAGTATATGTATCCTAATATGCCTATATATGTATGATCCCCTACTATTATCGATCATATCCTTTGGAGGGTTGCTAGCTCGTTTTTTTAGATATTCAACCTCCGTTGTAGCATATTCTTGGAGTTCCTATTTAACGTGTCCGTTTTAAAATGGTGTTTTTGGTTTTAAGTCTATTTGAATATCTTCGGATGTATTTGGGATAATGAAATCTTTTGTGTTTAGTCTTACATTTCTTTTGGTCCGTATATATTGAAAAAGACTTGGAAATCTACTATGGAGTTGGATATTTGGTTGTATGTAGTAACATAAAGGTAAGGTGTAGGAGCCGTGTTTGCAAAGAAATGTAACATAGTTTATTTTTAATATGTAATCAATACTTATTTATTCAAAATTCTAAAATACTTTCTTTAAAGTAAAGTAAAATAAAACTTTCTACTTGAATATTTCATGTAAGTGAGTTTAACCGATTTACATCGTTTATAATTAAGAGTACAAGACTAAAAAGAGTTCATGAAAATTTAACATACATTTATTCTTTTCATTTAACAAAGATTATGTTAATATACTAAGATGATTCTTTAGTTTTTAAAACAACTAGTATAAAAATTGTTTTGGCCATAACTTATTCGTTTTTAAAGTTTTTTGAGTGATTCAAAAGCCTAAAATTATGTACTCGGAACGTACTTTTCCAATATTCAGAAAGTATAGTCATGGGAGGACAGTAGCTTGGTCGAACATTTTGTACGAGTGTTGGATTCAAGGTTGAGTTTTGAATAGTAGTTTTAAACTTATGATTTAGGGTGTTCAGGGTACCTAGTCTTTGAGTTGAGCCTTGAGATCATCTAGAGGGTTGGTGGTAGATTGTTTAATTCACATAGATGTGGAGAGGTAAAAAAAATTCTTTTTGAAAAAAAAATCCTTTGTGCAAGGTTATTAAATAATGTGTCGCGGGTTGTAATATGTTTTGGTTTTTTTCCGATGGGTTTTTCTTGGGTCGGTTGTTGTTTTCAAGGGTCATTTTGAATTGATACATGTTTCGGGTTTGAGTTTTCTTTTGAGTTTTGTGGTTTTGGTCTGTTTTAACTCATGCACGTGAAATGTCGTTAGTTATCCGTTGGTTTGATTCGTTGGTCGTATCTGGTGGATTCAGGATGTAGTTTTGGTTTCGTATTGATTGGGAGTGTTGAGGTAGTCATATGGAAGACTTGATTGTGCCTACACGATTTAGTAGGTGTTCATGAGAGTATGGTTGGAATGCCCTTAATGAGGAGGAAAGAGTTAGAAGTTCGTAGACGAACTAATGTGGCCATGAGGTCTCTTTGGAATGCCAAGGTAGATGAATAGATATTTGTATAAAGTATGGATATTGGCACAAGTAACGCGTCATAGAGAATGTTGAAAGGAGATGTGATGTTTCCAAGGTGCTGTTGATAGAATGATTTTAAGGGCAATAGTTGTTAGAATAAATAGCAAGGGATGCAAGATAAATGTTGAGTTGCCTAGTAGCAAATGTGATGGGAAAGCGGTTGGAAGGTTTGATAAGAGGAAGTGTCGATCTTTTAGAAGGTGTGTAGAATTTAACGAGTAGAGAGAGGTAGAAATTTGTTTGTATTGCCGTCAAGAGAGGACGCAAGGATGATGTAGTAGAAATGGATAAGAATGTTTTATGAAAGCTTTGGGCCTACGATTATGCATTTGGCTTTGATAAAGCACTAGAAGTTTTCATGAAGCCAATAAACCGAGTATGCATGACCGTATACAGACAAGTTGTCATCGGGAGTATCGACGATATGTTGATCTACTCAAAGTCTAAGAAGGAGTGAGGCTAATTATGAGTTGGTTTTGGGGTTGTTTAGGAAAGGGAATTATACGTAAGGTCTTCAAGGGCGAGTTTTAGAATTAAGTTTACCAGGATGAGTAGTTAGAGATGATGGCGTTTAGTTGGAACCAAGGTTGAAGCGAAACAAGATGAAGAAGCATTTTGGAAGCTAAGGAACTAGGATGGGTGATGAGCCGCTCTTGACATTACCGAAAGGACTAGACGAATTCGTGAAGCATGATGATACGTGGAGCAAGAATTTGGATGCGTGCGAGGATGGCAAAGGAAGATGATTGCTTATACGTTGTAGGAACTGAAGGTTTGGAAGGACTACACAAGACTTAGATAGCAGAACTGGGTTGTTAGATATACCTAGAATTCTAGAGGCATGTGGTGTACGAGACGTAGAGAATGATCTATACGGATCATGAACGTCTCCAACACACATTCAATCTTCTTGATCGATCATTAGGCGTAGATGATGGATGGAGTAAGTGGCGATGAGAATTGCAAGGCCAAGTACCATCCAAGAAAGGCAAGCATGGATGATGAGACGTGGAATAAGAGGAAGGATGTGAAGCTGAGACAAACATGAGCTATATGGATGACGTGTTTGGATGGTTAGAATGAAGGATGTAAGTTGCATGACTTGAGTTTTCTAAAGTGAAGAACGCGTCGACATTATGTTGTGTGGCTTGGACAATCATACGGAGAAAAGGGACAATGTGATGTAAGCATGGGATACCATTAATAGACAAATGGTTGGTATGAGCATGCTATAGGGATAGTTAAGAGAAATGCCTAAGAGAATTGGCGTGAGGTTTGGAGATGTCAGAAAGTGTGTTTTGTTAGGAAGAAATCTTCTACACGAGAGAGTTATCAGTAAGAGGAGCGTATTCCTCATTGATAAGATTGTATGGAACGAAGAGGATCGTTTATTTTGTAGGCAGAAGTTGAGATAGAAGATGGTATGGAGTTAGGATTATGGAAAGTCAAGCAAAATAGTAGTGAGGAAGAATAGCTAGAGGAAACAAGGGGTTGTCAAGGTAATAGATGGATATTTGGACGGAAAACCATTAGAGTCAAGGGTTAACAGTCATGAACAATGGAACGTCCACCAAGAGAAAGGGTGTAGCACCTATTAGTATGAAGGATGGTTAGTTACTTGGTGCCGAGCATGGGAAAGCAAGGATGAGGTAGGGCGGTGATGAATGTTTCATGTGAATGTTATGGGAAGCTTTTGGTTATGCAATCCTACATATACCATTGGATGTGATTAAGGTTAGGAGAACTTTCGAATGATGGAAAATCTGTAGAGGAGAAGTCGTTAGGTCCGGGGATAGGAATTGTAGTAGAAACTGTTGGAGTTAATTCATAGGAGATGAGGTGGATCACCGTTACGGTGGGATGAAGTTAGAAACGACCACCGTATTGGACCGGAGGTGGATCGGAAAACTATGGAGGTGGTGGCAGTGCTTAAGTAGAGGTTGAAAATGGCAAAGAACCGACAAGAGAGCTGGGCGGACGAGAGGCATAAGCTGTTGGGATTTAAGATTTGAGGTAAGGTTATGCTAGAGGTTTCACCATGGAAAAGAGTGTTGCGGTTAGGGAAGAAAGAGAATTTAACACCTAGATTCGTGGGTCCATTTGAAATCCTTGAAATGATTGGACCAGTGGATTATAGGTTGAGATTACCGGAAGAGTTGAGCAGTGTGCATGATGTATTTCATGTGTCGAATTTGAGGAAATGTCTAGCAAGGATAGACTTGCAGGTACCGTTAAATGATATTAGAATAGATACGAGCCTTCATTTTATTGAAGAGCCGATATAGATTATGGATCGTGAAGTTAAGACTCTAAAGAGAAGTAAGATACTGTTGGTTAAAGTTAGATGGAATTTGAAACATGGACCCAAGTTCACTTTGGAACGGGAGGAGTTCATATGGAACAAGTATCCTCAGTTATTTTCTAATGATGTGACTGGTCCTAAGGAGTAAATCTCAGGACGAGATTTCTATTAGGAGGGAGTGATGTGACAACCGCGGTTTTGAGAATTGTCACTTCGTTTTATTTTTGTGCATATTTCGTGATGGTGTGTGTCTTTATGTGTTTACGAGTTATTTGGTGTGAATAGAGTGTGGTTTGGACATATTTTTCGGGTACGGGGTACCTTGTGAGTGAAACTATGTGTGATTTTTCATGTTCATGAGCTCACATAGTAGTGACTATGAAATAACATGGTGTTATTTATTGGTTTTACGTATACGTATATGTATTATAGAAAATCGTATTTTTACGATTTAAGGTTAAGCATTTAGAGGTCTCGGATGAGGTAAATAGTCACGAGTGTATTTTTGGGATGATTTTAAGCTAATTAGGACTTAGTTAATTAGTTTATTTCATATTTTAAGAGTTTTTATAAAATTGTATATTTTACGTCTTTTACGGTATACGCGTAAATTTGACTAGTTTTACGGTTTTGAGGTTTTGGAGCTGAAATAAATTAAGTAAAATTAAGGTTATATTATTAATACAATTATTAATAATAAAAAATAAAAAAATGAAATATAAGGTGTATAGGACGGTTAGGTGAAAAAAAAGGAAAAGAAAAAGAGAAAAAAATAGGGAAATTATATATGGCAATTATACTTGGGTTAGGATTAGTATTTTAACTATATAAAGTGTTAAATAAGATAAAAAAACAAACATAATCCCTGTAGATCAAAGGTCAACATGTTTTTTTGTGTTTTAGGGTTCTTCATAAATTTTTGTGTCTTCCATTATTCTTAAGGTAAAAACCTTCAATCTCTTTTTAATTTAATTGTTTACAATTCATTCTTAATCATTATATGATGGATATAGGTTAGAGTTTATTATAAAATCTGTATTCTAATGATATAATAATGATTATAATATTTAGGATTTATAATCAAACAAGTTATGGGTAATTAATTAGACTAATTATGTTAAATTCGTTTTTTAAAAACTAGGCAGAATTTTAGGTCGGTTGATTTGATCATATCTAGAGTTCTATAAACTCTTATTTTGTGATCCAAGTATGCTTGGAATTTTAATTGAGTTGGCTTTCAAATGCAGGAAACTAGAACTAAATTGGAGGTCGGGAAGTGGGTCAAAAACAGGTTACAACAGTCGGAGGTCAAAACAGTTTTGAAATCAGCGTGTTTTCAATTAATGTTTTAAGATGGTTAGGGTACTTAAGAGTACAATTGGAATTTAAAACGAACATGAGAGTTAGTTTATATATTATTTAAGATATCTGGAAGAGGGATAATCAATTGGGATAGTGGAAGACTGTCACACCCCACCATGGCGGAATATGGGACGCGACGTATGGATATCATCACAACATGGCGTGTCTATAGAGATAACTAAATGAAATAAGAAATGTCATAAATGGCGACACATATGTCATGACAATATCTAAACATGCAGGAGTCTAGGTAAGTAGGTAACAGTCCTACCTCTTACCCAAGACAATCCAATATCACAAACAAAACAAACATAAGAAACTAAGAAGGAACGGGGATCTCCTTCTATACGCAATCCTAAGGCATCCAAGTCTAGCCACTTCTATCCTCAAGCTTAAACACATTCACACGTGAAAGAGACACTAAAACACGTCAACATAAAGTTGGTGAGAGTCATAGGTTTAGACTCCAACGCTAAATCAGTTACAAGCTGTGAATAACAACCAACAACACAATAACATATGGACAATGTGCTACAAGTATGCATTAACAACTAACGATTCAAGATCAAACATTCATCACAATTCCAAGGAATCACGCCTTACCAACAACCACAATTTCCAAGGCATCACGCCTTACCAACAACCTTAATTTCTAAGGCATCACGCCTTACCAACAACCATAATTTCCAAACCATACACAAACAAGAATCACATAGCAGTTAATCACATAATGTACACACAAGTCCATCTCAAACCTTAAAAACATTCATAACATCAATTTATAAATAACTCAACACAGTGTCTCTTCCATCCCATCTGGAAGTCAAAATCAATAGTAAACATGGGACTATGAAACTCACCTGATTGAGCTTCTCCAAATGTCCTCGGACTAGCAAAAAGCTAACAAACCAAAAACACATAATCAAAACATGAACCAATCACTAAAACGGCTCATCAACCTATGATGGACATCTAGCCTCCTCCTATATGAATACCTCATTTATATGCTCTAAGCATCTCATTACCCCCTCTATAAAGCCCTTAACCCCTTTTACTTCATAACCCGTCCTGTTAACATTTTACCCAAAACAGTCCCGTTTTTCATACCTTAAACTATCGGTCGATCTCCCCCTTAAGCATACCCATGATCTCTGTAAAAGGAATATTCACACTTTTATATATGTTAGTTAAAATCTCCCACTTGCCCTAACCTTAAAGCTATTGTTAAGGCCCCGATATATGTGTATATATTGCTACCTATCCAGAATTCACTGATTTTAAACGTATGAAAAGTTCATTACCATTAGAGGGTCTTACCCTAAACCACAATCTTAGCCCAAGTGCAGATCCTTACCATAATATATAAACCATCTCTCATGTTCGTGAGAAGATCCCAATGCAACCCTAAGTACCCCAAACAACCCAAAACTTAAAAAGAAAACAGGATGATTACAAAACTGTTTTGACCTCCGACTGTTATAACCTGTTTTTGACCCACTTCCCGACCTCCAATTTAGTTCTCGTTTCTTGCATTGGAAAGCCACTTCAATTACCTTTTCAGGGATACTTGGATTGCATCTTGAATGTTCCTAGAACTCCCGATATGATCAAAACAATTGACTCGAAATTCTGCCCAGTTTTTAAAAACGGGTTTAACAAAATCAACCTCATTAATTAACCCTAATCCCTCTAATTACAAGCCCTAATTTATGTGATCATCATATAATGATTAATTCAACATTAATTTACTGTTTTTCAAATTAAACCCTAACCTAAATCCATAATAAGATGATTGAGAAAGAATTAAAACACTTTAATTAAAAAGGGTTATAAAGATTTACCTTTGATTTATGAAAAACCAAGATTTTTATGAAAACCCTAATTCCTCCCTTGTATATTTCGACTCCTTATTGATCTCCAGGGATTTTGTGAAGTGTTTTGATAAATAAAAACCTTATATAATTAATCTTAACCAGTCCTAGCCCAAATACAAAAGTCCGGTTCCCTTTTTCCCTTTTTTCCCCTTTTCTTTTCTTTTTTTTCACATAACCGACCTATACCCATTTAATTTCGTTTTTTTTTCCTTTTTATTATTAATATTAGTATTAATAATATTACCTTAATTTTCCTTAATTTATTTCAGCTCCTAAAGCCTCCAAAACCTCAAAACCGTAAAACTAGTCAAATTTACGCGTTTTACCGTAAAAGACGTAAAATATACACTTTTAAAAAAATCTCAAATTTTGAAATAAACTTTATAACTAAGTCCTAAATGACTTAAAACCATCCCGAAAAATATCCGTATGACTAATTACCTCGTCCGAGACCTCTAAATGTTAAATCGTAAATCGTAAAAACACGATTTTCTATAATACATATACGTATACATAAAACCACTAAATAACACCATTTCACTTCATAGTCACTACCTTGTGAGCTCATGGACATGAAATCATCACACATCGTTTCATTCACAAGGTACCCCGTACCAGAAACGATATCCAAACCACAATCTATACACACCAATAAGCACATAAACACGTAAAGACACGTAACTAGCAGAAAATAAAACTAAGTGACGAACCTCAAAACCAGGGTTGTCACATCACTCCCTCCTAATAGAAATCTCGTCCCGAGATTTACTCCTTAGGATCAAACACACAAACAACAAATCACATGAGGATACTTGTTCTAAATGAACTCCTCTCATTTCCACGTGAACTTTAGTTCAAGTCTCAAATTACCACATATACTAACCAACAATATCTAAATTCATTGCCAAACTCTTGACCTCACAGTCAATAAATCTCACAAATGACTCTTTGATAAAACAAAGACTCTTATTAACACAAGTCCCGAATAACCGAACATGCAAATATGCATTCTCAACAACATTTACCAATCTTAATACATGAAATATATCATGTATACCACTCAATTTCCCCCAGGTAATTCTATGCTCATAAGTTAATGGTCCGATCTTTCCAAAGATCATAAATGGACCTACAAAACTCTACATTAACTCTTCCATTTTACCGAAACGTACCACCCATTACTATGGGTGAAACTTCATACACAACTTTGTCACTAACTCTAGTGGTTTCCTCCTTTTCTACATAGCATCCCTTGTTTCTCTCATCCTTTCCACAACATCATTACCACATTAGTATCCTCTTTTACCAATTCTAGTCCACATTGGGGACAACTCACCCTATCCTTTTGATATAGTGCCTCAAATGGCATTTATCAACTTCTAGTATGATAATGATCACTATATGAAAACTCAGCCATCGCTAATGAGTTTCCTAACTCCCTATCATACATTACGATGTGATGCTTCCCCTCGTTTCTTCCCTCGCCAGAGTCCTTCATAAGGCACTCCATACATATTAGGCTAACCTTTACGCAAAACCCTTGATTCCCTCACATCTGTACGCAATTCTTCCAACTTCCCAACTACGTGACTTCTCATTCCTCTTGAAATAGGTGATGAATTAGTTAGTCTATCGACTATCACTCAACTCTCATCGTACTTAATCCTCCACTGCATTATGTATCCCTTCCACCAATTTCGTCCTTACATCGCCCCTTTCTAAGCTACTCCTATCTATGTAGGAAGTATAGTCTACGTCCCTTTCTCCATATGATTATCCAAGCCACGCAACATACATGTTGACGCGTTCTCTGCTTTAGACAACTCAACTCGTGCAACCTACATCTTTCATCCAAACCATCCTAATACGTCATCCATATAGTTCAAGTCCTTCTCAGCTTCACTTCATTCTTCTTATTCCATGTCTCATCAACCATGCTTGCCTTTCCCAGATGGTACTTGGCCTTGCAATTTTCTTTCATCACTTAACTCCACCCATCACCTTTGTCAAAAGTTCAATCAAGATGATTGAATATGTGTTGGAGACGTTCATGATCCGTATAGATCATTCTCCACGTCTCGTACACCAAATGCCTCTAGCATTCTAGGCAGATATAACAATCCAGCCCCACTAACTAAGTCCATCTAGTTCTTCCAAATCTTCAGTTCCTGCAACGTATAAGCGATCGCCTTTCTTTGTCGTCCTCGTACGCGTCCAAATCCTTGCTCCACGTATCGTCATGCTTCGCGAATTCATCCGGCCCTTCCGATAATGCCAAGATCGGCTCATTATCCAGTCCACCTCTTCAGCCTCCAAAACGCTTCCTCATCCTTATTCACTTCGCCCTTGCTGGTTCCATGATATGCCACCATCTCTAACTACTCATCATAGTAAACTTAATACTAAAACTCACACTCGAAAATCTCACGTATAACTCCACTCCAAAACCAACACATAATTCGCCTCACTCTCCTTCTTAGATTTGAGTAGATCAAGATGTCGTCGATGCTCCTGATGACAACTCGTTTATATACGTTCATGCACACTCGGTTCACTGATTCCATGAAAACCGCTAGTGCTTTGGCGAAGCCAAATGCATAACCATAAACCCAAAGCGTTCATACCACCTCCTTGGCAGTTTCAACTATGTCCTCCTTGCACCCTCTCTTAGCGGCGATACGAATAAATTCCTACCTCGTTCTACTTGCAAAATTCTACACACATTTTAAAAGATCAATGCTTCCTCTCATCAGACCACTCAACCGCTTTCCACATCCAATCTACTACTAAGCAACTCAATTTTTACCTTGCATCCGTTGCAATTTCCATCAACTCTTGTTCTTGGAATCATTCCATCTACAATTTCCTTGGAAAGGCACTAACTCCAACTCCTCTCACTTCTCCTACTTGCTCTACTTATGGTTCTACCTCACAGTAATAGGAAAACCTACTAAATCTCAGGAAATTTTCGGAAAACTTACATGCCTTACGCACAATCATAAATACCTTTGAGGTATTGTATCCCCTTCCAACACTCTCTATGGCGCGTTACTTGTGCTAGTATCCAACAAATCTCTATTCATCTCCTTGGTACTCCTAAGAGACCTCATGACCACATTAGTTCGTCTACAAACTTCTTTCCTCCCCACTAAGGGTATTCCGACCGTTCTCTCATGGTCACCTACTTACGCGTGTAGGCGCTACCAAGTCTTCATATGACTACCTCAACGCTCCCGAACAATACGAAACCAAAACTACATCCTGAATCCATCAGATACGATCAATGAATCAACCCACGGATAACTAACGACATTTCACGTGCACCAGTTAAAACAAGTCAAAAACCATGAGACTCAAAAGAAAACTCAAACCCAAAACGTGTATCATTTCAAAATGACCCATGACAACGAAAAATAATCCAAGAAACACCTAATGGCAACCAAAACATATTACGCCCCGCGACATATTATTTAAACCGTGCAAAAGATCGACATTTTTCCAAAAGAATATATATCTCTTTTTTTTATTATTATTACCTCACACATCTATGTGACTCAAACAATCTACAAACAACCCTCTTGACGAACTCAAAACTCAACTCGAAAACTAGGTATCCCGTGCATCCCAAATCATAAAAATAAACTACCATTCAAACTCAACCTTTAACCCGACACTTGTACAAAAATTTCGGCCAAGATACTGATCTCCCATGACTTTACATTCTGAATATTTGAAAAGTACGTTCCGAGGACATAATTTTTGGCTTTTGAATCACTCAAAAAGCTCTAAAAACGAACAAGTTATGACCAAATCAGTTTTATACTAGTTGTTTAAAAAAACTAAAGAATAGACTTAGTGATTAATATACCTCCTTTAAATGACAGATATAATTGTATGTGTAACCTTCATAAACTCAATTTAACCTCGTATTAATAATTATAAATGACGTGATACGGTTAAACCCAATTATATAAACTATGTAAGTAGAAAGAAATTTTACTTCGCTCTATTTTAAAGAAAGTCTTTTAGAATTTGAAATAAATAAGTGTTGATTAAAAAGAAATCTTATGTTGCACCTTGTTTCAAACACGACTCCAACACCTTACCCTTATTTTAACGAATACAACCAACTATCTAACCCTATAATAGATTTCCAAGTCCCCCTTTTTCTCAATATATACCGACCAAAAGAAATGTAAGACCCAACACAAAAGATTTCATTATCTCAAAAGAAACCCCAAGTTATTTTAATAGACTTGAAACCAAAAACACTATTTTAAAACGTACACGTGAAATACGAAATTCAAAGAATACGCTAAAGACACACTTCAAAAGATTCAAAACGTCGTTGGAACTCCAACAAACTCCAGCACCATAAAACACGAACAAACACAAGGTACATTCAAGTTATAATAACTAGTGAACGACCATATACCATAACCTAACACGTAGTAGTATATATACATCCGCATATATATACCTATTAAATCTCCCAAAACATACTCGTTATCATACATATCAAGTCGATCGCGTCATACACTCGTTTTTCCATACGAGTAATCACCTTTTCACCATCTCACCATGCCACAACAAGGCACAAAACCCATATATTATAAATATACCCAAAATCCACATCTCATCATATACAAGCATGTACTAACCCTCTTTCATGCAATCATACTTAAGAACCCATTGAAGTTGTGGTACTTGTATAATTATGTTGGCCACCATACTTATACAATTCCCCTTTCCCCAATGCACTCCCTCCTATGATGACACTTATAAGAATCAATACAACACATAACACATAAATCCATCTACTCACATAAGCTCATAACCACATAACAAAGGTTCAAAACTCCAACTATTAAAATAACATAGTCAAACTCTCGGAATACAGAAATCCATAGTCTAGCTAAAACAGCCTAGACTAAATCCAAAACGAAAACATAATCATTTATAAATCATGTCGCCCGTAAGAGTGGAAACAGATTAAAACCCTTCCTATCCACCTTCTCCTAGTAACTCGAACCACCACACGGTTCATAGGGAACATGACTTAAACATCAAAAGAAAAATAACATACCTCAGGTATGTAGAATAACTCGATAAAAGATAAAAAATACCTTGTACTAAATTATGTACTATAATGTACCATTTAAGAAAAATACAATAGTGACTAGCGTGGACGATTATGGTTCAACCCGCACTAGTCACAAACCCGAAAAGAAAATAACAGGTGACTAAGTATGAACATACTACGGTTCAATTCATACTAGTCAAAACATCGCAATAAATAACATCCAAACACATCAATTAATATAAAATGCACATATACTCCTATGACGCCTATATGCAGGGACCCTTAAGCTATAGACTAGGCTACGCAACTAGGCAACCTAATTCTCTATAACCATTGTCTCTGATATCATTCTGTCACACCCCACCATGGCGAAATATGGGGCGCGACGTATGGATATCATCACAACATGGCGTGTCTATAGAGATAACTAAATGAAATAAGAAATGTCATAAATGGCGACACATATGTCATGACAATATCTCAACATGCAGGAGTCTAGGTAAGTAGGTAACAGTCCTACCTCTTACCCAAGACAATCCAATATCACAAACAAAACAAACATAAGAAACTAAGAAGGAACGGGGATCTCCTTCTATACGCAATCCTAAGGCATCCAAGTCTAGCCACTTCTATCCTCAAGCTTAAACACATTCACACCTGAAAGAGACACTAAAACACGTCAACATAAAGTTGGTGAGAGTCATAGGTTTAGACTCCAACGCTAAATCAGTTACAAGCTGTGAATAACAACCAACAACACAATAACATATGGACAATGTGCTACAAGTATGCATTAACAACTAACAATTCAAGATCAAACATTCATCACAATTCCAAGGCATCACGCCTTACCAACAACCATAATTTCCAAGGCATCACGCCTTACCAACAACCTTAATTTCCAAGGCATCACGCCTTACCAACAACCATAATTTCCAAACCATACACAAACAAGAATCACATAGCAGTTAATCACATAATGTACACACAAGTCCATCTCAAACCTTAAAAACATTCACAACATCAATTTATAAATAACTCAACACAGTGTCTCTTCCATCCCATCTGGAAGTCAAAATCAATAGTAAACATGGGACTATGAAACTCACCTGATTGAGCTTCTCCAAATGTCCTCGCACTAGCAAAAAGCTAACAAACCAAAATCACATAATCAAAACATGAACCAATCACTAAAACGGCTCATCAACCTATGATGGACATCTAGCCTCCTCCTATATGAATACCTCATTTATATGCTCTAAGCATCTCATTACCCTCTGATAGGTGTGTAAACACCCATCCTTTTACCACTTAATTCTGGCTAAAACGAGACCAAAACACGTATTTAATATCAATTGTTTGGAATTATGCGTGGTTTTTGTGTTTATTGTGTTTTTAGAGCCAACCGGATGGATAATGGAGAAAACATGGGATTGCACGGGATTTATCGAAGAAAAAGACTCAAGATGAAGTCTATTGTCCAAGAGATGCAAAAGATTTGAAGTCACTGGGCCTATTCGAAGATTTATCGAAGAAAAGGACCAAAGATGGAAGATTTACATAAGTCGAAGAAACTCAAGTCTATTAAACAAAGAAATTAAAAGACGAGTTGGATTTAATCGACGACAAATCCCGAATCAGAATCGAAAACGTCAACTTTTCTGAAAAGACGAGAAGACAAGAAGAAAGGGAGAAAGCCCACTCACCAACCAAAGGGGACACCTATATAAAGGGATCCCCTCACACTTTGCATCCAGTTTTTTTTAGTTTTTTCATCTCCCATCTTTTTCTCCCTTCTTGTTCGTAGCATCACCAACACCACTAGGATGTTTGGTGATTTTAATCTTTGTTCTTCAAATCTTATAATTTTAATCTTTGTTTTGTGATTGTTAAAACATTAATTATCAATACAAGTTCTTGTTTAATCTTTCCACTCATCTTGTTCATCATCATCTTTTATTTCAAGTTCTTAACTTCTTATTTGATTGATTTGATCTTCAAAAGTTGTTGGGTTTCATGTTTTTATTGATGGGATTTGTAGTTTATGGTTAGTATATCATTTGTGTTTAGCTTTATTTAAGTTTTGGTGAAAAACTTGGTGATTTTTGGCTTAAAATCGATTTCCTTGTTCTTCGGGTAAAGTAACTGTTTTTGAGTTCCCCAGGTTCCGAATGAACCAAATGTTCCGGATGAGCTGAAAGTTCCGGATGAACTAAAAGTTCCGGATGAATTTAAAAAGTTCCGAATGAATTCCCTTTTTAAAAGTTCCGAATGAGTTTTAAAGTTCCGAATGAATTTTTGTTAAAAAGTTCCGAGTCAATCTAGAAGTTCTGGATGAACCTAAAGTTCCGGATGAACAAAAGTTCCGGATGAACCTAAAGTTCCGAATGAACTTAAACTTCCGGATGAACATAAAGTTTCGGATGAACCAAACTTCCGAATGAACATAAAAAGTTCCGGATGAATGATTTCTCAAAAAGTTCTGAATCAGTCAAGAAGTTCCGAATGAGTTTTCTTTTTGAAAGTTCTGAATCAGTCAATACTTCCGAACTAACTTCCGAATCAAGTTCCGCATGAGGGTTCCGAATAAAGTTCCGAATCAAGGTTAACTTCCCAATCAGTTTTCTTTTGAGCATTTTTAAGTCCTACTTACTGTTTCTTCATTTCATATTTACATCTTAATTTTAAATTCTGATTTTAATTCAAGTTTTATTAACTGCTATTAATATAATTGCTTTTAGATTTAAGTTTACATTTTAAAGCATTTAAAACTTTTAGTAGACTAGAAAATCACTTCCCTTTTTAGTAACCAAGAACAATCATTCCACTTAGAACCAAGATCAATTCGAGAGGATATCGAGAGACATAATTAAACCCATTGAAAATATCTAATATCAAATCCCCTACACTTAACCATTGCCATGCCCTCATGCAATGCTTAGTGATAAAGCAATTTTACACTTTTCTCATAATTAATCAACCTTGGCCTTATTAAAATACTACTTAAACAAAAATTAAAATACTAAGAGAAATTAAAACTTTAAAGTAAACAAAAGGATGGAAATAACTTGCAAAGAAATCAAGGACTTACATTAGGGCTTTGGTGCTGCGAAGATTTATCACCCTCAAGTTTCACGTTCCCCAAACTAAGCTTAAAAACGAGATCATTGTTATTATAAGTTAGTAAATCAAACACTTACACACATGGCTTAATTAAATGCTTAAACTCCCTTATTCCTAGGTGTATCTCTTATATTTTATTTTTGTCTTAGAATGATCATGAAGATACATTTTTGGACTTATTTCGATAGTTTATTTAGGCTGAAAGCAAAGTAGGACGATTTGATCAATAGTTAGCTAAAGGACAAAATCTCTTAAAACTGCTTCTCGGGATATCAAAAAGTTCATATCTTGGCATAACTCGGTTCACGATTTGAGACCTTTCTCGGGCCGATATTTGGCATGTACTTCATATCTTGAGAGACATGCTTGAGATAATGGTCTTCTCATCGTTCATAGAGTTTCTTCACTTGGAGACTTTTGAGAGGTACTCCAACTTTTTTTACCACGACTTCATGATTATTTCTTCAATCTTTATTTGGGATTTTGAGATACAACGATCCGCCTCCTTTTCGGACTTGGATCTATTTATCCTCATACCTTGTTAGGGTCTTTTCGGATAGACTTCTCCATCATCTTTATGGGAGTTGATTGCTTTTCGTCGTGAGTCTTGATCCTTCATATCGATTTTGGGAATAATGCTTTTCACATCACCTTGGATCTTTAGCAATAAAATGGAATCCTCATGCCTTGTTAGGGCCTTTTCGGACTCGCCAATCTTCGCGCCCCGCTTCATAAGTTATGCCTTGGCTATGAACTCTTATCATTACCGAGCAACTTTTAAACGATCTTGGGATAGAAGCTAAGTAACTTTTCAAATCGTACGACCTTACTTATTGTAGATAAATTATTAGCAAGTGATGGGAGAATAGGCAAATAATTACACCAAGTGAGCTTGCGCAAGAATACCGACTTATAATTGACTCTATCATTTCTCGTCCTCCACAATTTAAAATCTCAAGTAATGAGACTCGTGGATACTTAGCCTAATAAACCAATTAAGGTCTACATGGTTAAGGATACTAGCTAGAATAAACTTGGATAAGTCTATTCGGGTTGAGTCAAAATAAACGCAACGGGCCTAATATGTCAAAGACTTCTAAACTAGCTACACCACTTTATTAATATTTTTGACTTTATTGCGGGATATATACATATGAAAGCAACGATAAAAATTTAAAAATTACGACTAAATGGCCAAAGTTAATAAAAAAATTTGAAAAATGTTGAAAAATAGGATTTTCCGGTTAAATGAAGGCATTTTCATGGAAAAGTCCACTTAAAACTTCGATAGAAGTCCCCCCTACACTTAAGATAAACATTGTCCTCAATGTTTAAGCATGTGGGAAAAGTCTCCCCTACACTTATGACATTGTGCACGTTGGTTAACTCAAGTTAAGGAAGAGACGACTAAAGTGATCAATTTCAAATGTGAGTTATGAAGAAAATTGAATCACGATAGTTGAGAGATAGAACCGGATTTCGGATAACACGGGAGCACGGTTCTTCAAAGATTAAAAGAGTGCAGTTATCCCAGTAATCACATCACCACACAAACACAAAGAACCTATAGAGGTCCCCCCCTACACTTAGGAGGTTAAAACATAAAAGGATAGATACTCGGGCTGCCTCCCGAGGAGCGCTTGTTTTTTATAACCAAGTCACGAGCCTGACTCAACCCAAAATTAGTTCATGGGGAACGTGGTGAGGGATGGAATCATCTCTTGAGAGATGTCCTCACGAAAGTACAATTTCAAACGCTGGCCATTCACCTTGAAGTTGGGCCCATTTGGCTGAGAAAGCTCAATGGTGCCATAGGGAAAAACATTGGCGATGGTGAATGGACCAGACCAGCGGCTCTTCAACTTGCCTGAGAAGATCTTCAACCGAGAGTTAAAGAGTAAGACTTGATCACCAACGTGGAACTCTCGGTTCTTGATTTTAGCATCGTGGATCATCTTGGTCTTCTCCTTGTAGATCAATGAGTTCTCGTAAGCTTGATTCCTCAATTCTTGTAGCTCGTTGAGTTGAATCTTGCGAAAATCACCGGCTTTGTTGATGTCGAAGTTAGCCCACTTCAAGGCCCAGTATGCCTTATGTTCCAGCTCGATAGGGAGGTGGCAAGCTTTCCCGTACACAAGACGATACGGCGTACAGCCGATCGGGGTCTTGTAAGCAGTATGGAAAGCCCACAGAGCATCATCTAACTTATCGGCCCACGCGGCGCGATGCTCTCCCACAGTACGCTCCAAAATTCTTTTCAATCCACGGTTGGATATTTTGGCTTGACCGTTGGTTTGAGGATGATAAGCGGTGGAAAGACGGTGATTGACACCATACTTCACCATGACTCTTGCAAATTGATCGTTGCAAAAATGAGTCCCGCGGTCACAGATAATAGCACGAGGAACACCGAATCGAGCAAACAGTTGTTTCAAGAATTTACAAACCACCCTCGCGTCGTTAGTGGGTAAAGCCTTAGCTTCAACCCATTTGGAAACGTAGTCAACAGCGACAAGGATGTATTTGTTGCCTTTAGAAGAAGGGAATGGCCCCATAAAGTCGATGCCCCATACATCAAAGATTTCACATTCTTGTATGAAATTTTGAGGCATCTCATCTTTATGTGTGATCTTGCCTTGTTTTTGGCAAGAATCACAATGTTTAACCATCTTGTGAGCATCACGGTAAATGGTGGGCCAATAGAATCCCGAATCAAACACTTTTTTGGCAGTGTAGTTGGGACCAAAGTGACCACCGGTGGGTCCTTTGTGGCAAGCCTGGAGAATCTCTAAAGCGGCCGGTCCGTCAACACATCGGCGAATAATCAATTCAGCGCATTGTTTGAATAGAAAAGGGTCATCCCAAAAGTAAGTCTTAACATCGTTCAAGAACTTATTTTTTTGTTGGGATGTTAACCCTTGGATGAGAACACCACCCGCTAAGTAGTTTGCAATATCCGCAAACCACGGGTGCCATCGAGATTGAGATCTATAGACATTAAGGTCTCAAGGGGGAAAGAGTCATTGATCTCTTTGTTCGGATGATCCCCTTGATATGGATCCTCAAGTCTGCTCAGATGATCCGCGGCCAGGTTTTCGGCTCCCTTCTTGTCACGAATTTCAATGTTGAATTCTTGAAGGAGTAAAACCCAGCGAAGAAGTCTTGGCTTAGAATCATGCTTTGTCATCAAGTACTTCAACGCGGAATGGTCCGTGTATACGATAGTGGTGGAAAGGACAAGATAGGGGCGGAACTTTTCAAAAGCATAGACAACAGCTAAAAGCTCTTTTTCGGTTGTCGTATAATGCAATTGTGCCCCCGTCATTGTCTTGCTAGCATATTGGATTGGTTGGAAGTGTTTATTCACTCTTTGGCCCAAAACCGCACCAATAGCAAAGTCGCTAGCATCGCACATCAACTCGAAAGGCAGCTCCCAATTAGGGGTAACTAAGACGGGTGCCTTAGTAAGCTTATCTTTAAGCAAGTTGAAGGCTTCAAGGCACTCTTTGGAAAAGATAAAAGGAGTATCTTTTTCCAAGAGGTGGGTCATTGGGCGAGCGATTTTAGAGAAATCTTGAATGAAATGACGATAGAATCCCGCATGACCCAGAAAGCTTCTCACACCCTTCACGGTTGAAGGTGGAGGTAATTTGGCTATGACATCTACTTTAGCACGGTCGACTTCAAGACCGGCTTTAGAGATTTTGTGTTCTAGCACAATGCCTTCTTTTACCATAATTGGCAAGGCAAGAAGAGAAGGAATCCCCAAAGACCGAGAAATCATCCATGAAGACTTCCATGGTTTGTTCAACCATGTCATGGAAGATAGCCAACATGCACCTTTGGAAAGTCCCGGGGGCATTACATAAGCCAAAAGGCATTCTTTCTGTAAGCAAATGTGCCATAGGGACAAGTGAATGTTGTCTTCTCTTGATCTTGGGGATCGACGGGTATTTGAAAATAACCCGAGAAACCATCAAGAAAGCAGTAATATTCATTACCCGCTAAACGTTCAAGCATTTGGTCCATAAAAGGTAGAGGGAAATGATCCTTTCTCGTGGCATCATTGAGTTTGCGGTAGTCTATACAAACTCTCCACCCAGTAACGAGACGAGTGGAAATCAACTCGTTGTGTTCATTGGGAACAACGGTTATTCCGCCCTTCTTGGGCACACAATGGGCTGGACTAACCCATGGTGAATCCGAAATAGGGTAAATCATACCCGCATCAAGAAGTTTGATAACCTCTGTTTTGATGACTTCATGGATTTTTGGATTCACCCTTCGTTGGCTTTGAATTGTGGGCTTAAAGTCGTCCTCCATGAGAATTTTGTGTGTGCAGAAGTGAGGATCAATTCCACGAATGTTGGAGATTTTCCAAGCGATAGCTGTTTTATGCTTCTTCAACACGGCGACAAGTCGGGCTTTTTCTTCTTCTTTTAGGTCCTTTGCGATGATGACGGGCGACTTCTCGTTGTCTTCAAGGAAAACGTACTCAAGATGAGGAGGTAGGTCCTTAAGCTCAAGAGTGGGAGGATCCTCAATAGATGGTGAAACTAATGATGGATCATCATTAGTCACCTCTTTAGGAGAAGGAGGATCAATAGCAGTAACCGTCAGAGATAGAGGAGAAAGATTTTCTTCTTTGAGAAGGTTTTCAATGAGGCGGAGATCTTCATCCCAATTGGTAGTAGAATCGTCATTGTCTAAATTCACATCTCCCATGGTGGCTTCCAAATCTTTCCAAAGGAAATCACTTTCTCCAAATAGAGATAGTGAGGAGTCGATAGAGGAAACGGTCTCAACATTGGGAAGAGAGGTAGGAATACTTTTACAAGCATCTTTGAAGTGTTCTTCACAAGCCTCATTAAAAACGTCAATACAATTAACACTCTCGTATGAATATGGCTGTTTAGAAAGCTTTCCCATGTTGAAGACGATCTTATCGTCACCCACTCTCATGATAAGCTTGTTGGGAATAAATTAAGGCCAGATCACTTGAGCGCTGACAAGAACAAAACAAGCGTTGATGAGAACAAAACAAGCGCTGACAGTTCAAGCGTTGACAAGTTAAAGTCAAGCGTTGACACATTGAAGACAAGCACTGATGGAAGATATATTCTACGCGTGTATTATATTCTAGATTACTTCTAGTAAAGATAAGAACAATAATGTATTTTCTATATTTATCTTTACCTAGAATAGTTGATACGTAGATTATTGTGCAAGGCTTCTTATGTCTATAAAAGAAGGCCTTTAGGTTAATGTTTAATATAAGTTTCATATAAGTTTTCGTTCGTAAACATCTTTCATTGTAAGCAAGTTTGATATTGATAATCAAAGTGAAAGTTTGTTTATATCGTTGTGTGTTCTTGTTTAAGTGTTAAATTCCACATAACACTTAGATTCATAAAGCATATACAAAGGTTTCTCTACGTGTATTACTTGATCTAATCTCGTATACACAAAGCTAATCGATATAAGTTTGGGATCAACAAGTGGTATCAGAGCTTGTTGAGGAACTTTTGATCTTAAAGAACACCGGAACCCTAAAAACACCAAAACCCTAATTTTCTCAGAAACCCTAACAACATCATGTCTGAAGCAATAACCTCCTCCTCCTCAGCCTTACCAAACATCAAGATTCCCATGCTTGATGCAACCAACTTTGACTTATGGAAGTTCAACTTTGAACAATATCTGGGGATCTATGACTACACACTCTGGGAGATTATTGAATATGGAAACACATTCAATAAGGCTCAAAAGATTCTTGATGCCATTACTCAAAGATCAGCTGTTGTTGGATGTTCTGAAGTAGATAAGAAAGAAAAACCTGGAGATGGTAGAGCTGTGGCTGCTGATGACATTGCAAAGAAAAGGGTTGACATGAAAGCCCTAAATATTCTGAAAGTCTCCTTGGGACAAGAAAACCAGCATAAATATAGAGGTTATGAATCTGCTAAGGAGCTTTAGGAAGCTCTTGAAGTTGCATATGGTGGCAATGCAGACACTAAGGAGGAAAAGAAAAAGCAACTTCTGCATGATTATGCTGTCTTCAAAGCTCAACCCAATGAGAAACTAAGTAGTGTGAGAAGCAGATTGCTTGACATTACTAGCAAGTTGTCCTTCATGGGGACACAAGTTGGTGATGTTGACATCAATGCTACCATTCTTAAAAGTCTTGGTGAGGCATGGAAGATTGAGGCAAGATCTATTCTTGCCAACAATACTTACAAGAGCTCCTCGTTTGATGACATCTACAACAAACTAAGACTGTTGGAAGATGAAACTCTTTTAGAGCATGGAAGCAAATCTACCACCAGCAACATGGCCTTATTCTCTCATAGTGAAGGTCAATTCAATCAGAAGGACTCTTATATGCATCCAGTTACTGGATCATCATATGTCAGCGCTGGAACAAGTCCTGTCAACGTCTCCTTTTCAGACGCTGACACATTCAAAAATGACTCCCTAAGAGTTAAACCTGCTGGTTTGGATTTGGATACTGTTTGTGCCTACATTGCTTCTTTGCCCAATGCTTCAGTGATTACATATGAGGACCTTGAGCAGATAAGTGATGAGCACTTGGAAGAGATGGACATCAAGTGGAACATGGCTCTTGCTAGTATAAGAGCAAATAGGTGGAACAGAAGGTTTAAAAAGAAGATGACCTTCAATGCTAAAGACACAGCTGGATTTGACAAATCCAAAGTTGAATGCTACAACTGCCATCGTATGGGCACTTCATGAGGGAATGCAGATCTCCTAGAAGATCTGATGCTGGTAAACCCTCAAGTCATGTTGTTAAAGCTCAGGATTCCAAAGCTATGGTTGCAGTTCAAGGAATTGATGGTACAGGATGGGATTGGAGCTATCTGGCTAAGAATGCTGAAGAGGATAAAGCTTTGGTTGCTGATATTGAAGAAGAAGAGCATGTTGAATATGCTCTCATGGCACACTCCTCCTCTTCATCTGATAATGAGGTATATGATGATGCTTTTTGTAGCAAAGGTTGTAGGTTAAATACTGAAAGACTTAACAAAGAGGTGTTAAAACTAAAAGATGATATGAGTACTGAAAGATGTAAATTGTCTAATTACCAACTAGCTCTTATTGAAACTGAGAAACCGTTTTTGAATACAAGAAAATGGAATTTGACTTAAAAGATAAGATCAATATCTTAAAACATGAGTTAGAGGGTAGTATGGATATTAGAAAAATCATGGAAAGGGTTAATGGTGAATTACAGGCTAAGTTAGATGAGGTCATTAAGAATAAAGATAATGTTGGCCTCAAAATTCAAAGATTTGATAGAGCCACCCAAACCCTAGGAGACTGTGTAGCTAAACAAAGGGATCCTAAGGACATGACTGGGATTGGGATGAATGATTACTCTTTGGTTCCACCACCAGCTGGTGACTTCAATGGTGTCCAACAAAGGGACTTATCTTGGACTGGTTTACTAGAGCTCCTAGAGGAGGAATTCATTCCTCCACCAAGAGTTGTCACTCCAGTGGAAGAGTATCAACAAAAACTGACTGACCTAAATGAGTGGAAGAAAGCTAACCCTACTTTATTTGTTAAGGGAGGTTTGCTATGTGAAAGTCCAAATGAATCTACACCCATTAAGGTTACTAACCCAATCACTGGTAAAGTTGTTGACCTAGGCTCAAACACTGTTAGAAGACCTAGCATTAAATATGCAGAGATGTATAGGAATACTAGGTCACCCAAGAGTCAAGTTAGCAATCATGGAACAGGCTTCTTTCCTTCTAGACCTAAGGTTGTGTCTAGAAAAGCTTGCTACACTTGTGGTAGCTTTTCACACTTGGCATACAAGTGTGTCAACGCTCCTAAAGCCAGCGCTGACAGGAATAATTTCAGCGCTGTCAGGAACAAAGTCAACGTTGTTAGAAAGTCAAACGTTGTCAGACCCAAACCTTATGTGCAGCAAAGTCCACAAGTGATTAGACCTGCCCCATTCTTTTCTAGAAGGTCTAACACTCATGGACAAAGACCATTTCAAAAGACAAACACCTGGTCAAATAGGCAATGGGTTTCTGTAGCAAACCCTAGGTTCAACGCTGACAAGGGTAATTTTAGCGTTGACAGGACAAATTCTAACACTGACAGAAACGTGACCAGTCCAAAATATTTGCAGCCACAAGGTAAGGGGTCTAAAGCTTCTTCAAGCTTAACATGGAGACCCAAGAAAGATCAAAACCCTAATGATAATGGGATTTCAATGACTTGCAATAGATTTAATTACATTTAAAAGGTCATTACAAAACCTATTGGGGTTAACTGGGTATTTCATCCTAAAAAGGATGAGCATGGGGTTATTGTGAGAACTAAGTCTGTTCTTATTGAACAACCAGATGAATCCGAGTCTTTTGGGACTTGGGTTCCCAAAGAAAACTAATTTGTTTTCTTTATGTGCAGGGCATTCAAAGACAGATCAATGATTATGGATATTGGGATAGTGGATGCTCAAGGCACATGACAGGGAAGGAAGACTATCTGACGAATTTCACCCCTATTAAAGATGGTGATAAGGTATACTTTGGAGGTGGATATGGAACTATCACAGGCAAAGGAACCCTTCTCACCAATAATCTGCGTTTTGAGAACGTCTTCCTGGTAAAAGAACTTGATTACAACCTGTTTAGTGTATCACAAGTTTGTGATAACAAAAATAAAGTTCTTTTCACTGATACTGAGTGTTTGGTGTTAAGCAAGGATTTTAAGATTCCTGATGAGAAATATATTGAGTATAGAACACCTAGGCATAAGGACATATATAATGTGAATTTAAATGGGATTAAAATGAATACCAATATGTCTTGTTTTTATGCTAAGGCCTCAGTAGATGAGAGTAATTTGTGGCACAGGAGACTAGGGCACATAAACTTTAAAAATATAAATAGACTTGTGAGGCTTGGTTTAGTTGATGGTTTGCCTGAGAAGGCCTTCCACAATGACCACTCTTGTGTTGCATGTCTTAAAGGCAAGCAGCACAAGGTCTCATTCAAGTCCAAACAGGTGCATACTAGCTCCAAACCTCTTCATATGCTTCACATGGACCTCTTTGGTCCAACCAATATAGAAAGTTTGAATGGTAAGTCATATTGCTTTGTCATTACAGATGACTTTTCTAGATTTACTTAGACATTCTTTCTAGCTATGAAGAGTGACACAGCTGATGTTCTTATTGATTTTATCACTCAGATTGAGAAGAGGTCTAGCAATGAGGTTAAAATGCTTAGGAGTGATAATGGTGGAGAATTTAGGAATAAGAAGTTAGATGATTTTTGTGCCAGGAAAAGAATTACTAGGCAATTTAGCATTGCTAGAACCCCACAACAAAATGGGGTTGCTGAGAGGAAAAATAGAACCCTAATTGAAGCTGCCAGAACAATGTTGGCTGATGCTCACTTTCCTATAGCCTTTTGGGCTGAGGCTGTTAATACAGCTTGCTATGTGCAAAATAGAGCATTGGTTAACAAAATTCAGAACAAAACACCTTATGAGTTTCTTTGGGGTAGAAAACCTAATATTGGTTTTCTCAGACCTTTTGGTTGTCATGTAGTAGTTTTGGATACTAGTGATGCCTTAGGGAAATTTAGTGCAAAAGGTGATGAGGGTTACTTCATGGGGTATTCAGTCCAGAGCAAGGGTTATAGGGTTTATCTTAAAGAGGACAAACGTATAGTTAAAAGAGTACATGTTAGGTTTTTAGAGAATAAACCTAGTGATCCTGAAAGTGGTCCTAATTGGTTGTTTGATTTGGAACCCTTATCTAGAACTTTAAATTATATGCCTGTCACTAATCCAGACATTGTGAAGGTAACTTCAAATGTTGTGGAGGAACAAGTTGTTGATGTTTCAGGTACACAGGTTAATAAGAAGGTTGGATCACAAGCAGAAAAGGCATCTCCTATATGATATTATGTCACAATTCCCATTTGGACAAATGCTTTTGCTGCTGCTGCTGGACAAGATAATGGTGGTTTCCAAGTACCACCAGATACAAACATGCATGGTCCTTCAGGCGCTGACAAAGGCAAATCTAGCGCTGACAAGACCAATTCAGACGTTGATGGCTCAGACGTTGACAACAACAGTTCAAGCGTTGTTAGCCCAAGTGCTGACAAACAAGGTCCAGACGTTGACAACACCTTTGCACATCTTTTCTCTTCCACTTTTGAACAAGGTGAACCTTCCAATTCTTATGAAGAAGGTCATCCTTATGTTGATATAAGAGAGTCTGATGAAGAAGATATTGGCAACATGGAGCATGAGGTTGAGGACACCAGACTTTTTGAAAGGGGAGTTCTCACTTCTACTATGAAGAATCACCCCCCTTCTCAGATCATTGGTGATATTATGACTCCAGTATAGACTAGAAGGTCTCATCAAGGTCTTGGTGGGTTTATTGCCAATATACACAAGAAGGTTGATACCCCTCTTGTGCAAGCATGTTTGTTTGCCTATTTTCTGTCACAGGAAGACCCCAAGAAAATATTTGATGTTCTCAAAGAACCAAGTTGGGTGGAAGCAATGCAGGATGAGCTTCGCCAATTTGCAATTCAGGATGTTTGGGAGCTGGTTGATTGTCCTAGATATGTTAGACCTATAGGGACAAGATGGGTTCTCAGGAACAAAAGAGATGAAAGAGGTATTGTGGTCAGAAACAAGGCAAGGTTAGTGGCTCAAGGTTATACACAAGAGGAGGGGATAGACTATGAGGAGGTCTTTGCACCAGTTGCAAGGATTGAAGCTATTAGGATTTTTCTAGCCTATGCCTCCTGCATGGGCTTCACAGTCTATCAAATGGATGTCAATAGTGCCTTTCTGTATGGCACCATTGTTGAGGAAGTATATGTAATGCAACCTCCTGGTTTTGAGGATCCAGAGCATCTAGATAAAGTGTATAGAGTCAAAAAGGCTATGTATGGCCTTCATCAAGCCCCTAGAGCATGGTATGGTACTTTGTCTACCTATTTGGTGGACAATGGATTCAAGAGGGGCACCATAGATCAGACACTATTTACAAAGAAGAAAGGCAAGGATGTGTTGCTTGTGCAGGTCTATGTTGATGATATCATTTTTGGGTCTACTGATCCAAAGATGAGTGAGGATTTCTCCAAGCTTATGACAGACAAATTCAAGATGAGTGCTATGGGGGAGATGAACTTCTTTCTTGGTTTACAAGTTCAGCAGAAAGAGGATGGTATCTTCATCTCCCAGGACAAATATGTTGCTGAGATCTTGAAGAAGTTTGGCTTTTCTCCACATGAAAAGAGGGCTACTACTCCTATGGATAGAGAACACCCTTGGGGAAAGATTGGAGATGGGAAAGATGTTGATGTCAGACACTATAGATCCATGATTGGATCCTTGATGTATCTTACTGCCTCTAGACCTGATATCATGTTTGATGTGTGTGCTTGTGCACGCCATCAAGTGACTCCCAAAGAATGTCACCTTTATGCTGTGAAGAGGATCTTTAGGTACCTAAGATGCTATCCTAGTCTTGGTTTGTGGTACCCAAAGGATTCACCATTGGAGCTGATTGCATATTCAAATAGTGATTATGGAGGTGATAAGTTTGATAGAAAATCCACAACTGGTGGATGTCAGTTTCTTGGGAGCAGGTTAATATCTTGGCAATGCAAGAAACAAACAGTGGTGGCTAATTCTACAACTAAAGCAGAGTATGTGGCTGCAGCTGCATGTTGTGGCCAAGTGTTGTGGATTCAGAACCAGCTGTTGGACTATGGGTACAATTTCATGCATACTAAGATATTTGTTGACAATAATAGTACTTTATGCATCATTAAGAATCCTGTACATCATTCTAAAACTAAACACATAGAAATTAGACACCGTTTTATAAGAGATTGCTTTGAGAAAGGTTTAATACAACCAGATAGGGTTGACACTGAGGAAAATGTATCTGATTTATTAACTAAACCTTTTGATGCTGGGAGATTTCAATACTTGGTAACAAGTATTGGAATGGTTAATCTCACATAATATGTGTTTTGGATTCTTTTTATAAAAGTATGTACAAGATGATGCATTATTATTGTTGGTCTTATTGATGATTTAGATTTTCCACTATATTTTTCTAACACTGACAAAGGTTGCTTGAACACTGATAAGTGTTTTTGTAACGTTGTCAGCAATATAATTGTCTAACGCTGACAAAGCTTCCCTCAACGCTGTCATGTGTTATCGGGGCGTTGTCAGCAACAATGTTAGTTTTATGGTTTTCAATCTAAATGTGCAGATGGTGTTAGCAGTATATCATTGGATACAGAGTTGCTTATGGATCAATGGAGAAGCATTTGGACAAGTTTTTATTTATGGATGATGGTTGGAATGTTTCATTCCTATCTTGACATAAATTTTTTATGTTCATGCATGATTTTAGCAAACTTTTTGTATCATAGTTTAAGGGGAGGTTTTAGGAACCTTTAGGATGTTTGGGTATCCATATGATACTCTTATCACAATTCTAGATTGTGTCCACATGTGAGTATGAGTTAGTTTTACTAAATCATGAGGCACTGTAGCATGCAAAGTTGATATACTGTGCATGCTGCCAAGACATTTTTGGCCTAGAATTGGTTGTGGTCTGTTGGGAGACTTGGGAATGATTTTGATATGGGATTTACCTGGGAGTAACAAGGATTTTATAAGGTAACTTAGTTGTTAAGCGTTTTGGTTAGCAAGGGACACTAGAGGACTGTTATGTCTATCTTGCTTATGCAAGTGTGCATAACTGGACAGTGCTTGCCGCCCTATAATAATTATCAGCTTTTAGTTATCTTCTCTAGGATAAATTACTTGTTAAGGTCATTTTTTACTTTTTAAAATATTTTTATTTTTGGACGCTGACAAGAATTTTCCAAGCGTTGTTGTGACCAAATTGGACGCTGACATGGCTATAGGCAAACGTTGACAAGATTATAGCCGTTGGGCGTTGATAGGTTATTTTTTACCGTTGACACTCAATGGGACCTACCCAGTTGTTACATTTTGACATATTTTCAAGCCGTAATTTTAGGAGTTGTTACTTTCATTTAATGCATGAGATAACTTATCACTTTTTCAATATTTTCACGATTGATTTTTGAAAATCTTTGCCTATTTTTGGGCCAATCACATGCATTCTTTTTCTCCTATAAATTTGGCTCCTATTTTAAACAGGGTATCTATAATTCTTGTCTAACAATTTTCTCTTATCAACTTCATCTTCTTCACTTAAAATTAACAGCTTTTATCAATGGCACCAAAGTTTAAACCAACAGAATTGGAATTGGGGTTCAGATCACAACACAACATGATTGCTTATCTTGAAGCTGATGATGCTCTGTTTCCCCAATACACACAAATGGTGGCGTATTTGAACGCATCCCCATTAAGGTATTCTCTTTCTCATGCACCACTCATTCCAATCACACACATTAAGCAGTTTGGGAACACTGTCAGTTCCTCAACAGTTAATGGAGTGACCACATTGACTTCTATTGTTCATGGGAGATCTTGGGTGGTTACTGAGGCTTTGGTACGCCAAGCCTTGCATCTTGATGATGCTGATGGTATAGCCACCCTTCCCATAAATGAAATAGAACAAGGGCTTAGGGCTTTGGGATATCCTTTTCCTGATGAAGGTACTCTTAATAAGTATCATAAGCAGGAATTTCCCCCAGCTTAGAAGTACCTCATACATGTCCTCCTTCAATGTTTGAGTCCCAAATGTACTACACACAATGAGATCAATAGATCCATTGCCAGTGCTATTGCGTGCATTGCAACAGGGCAAAAATATAACTATTCTAAAATGATTTTTGAGGGGATGTGTAAAAACAAGGGGACAAAAATGACTTTAACTTATCCCCGTTTTTTGCAAATGGTTTTTGATGATCAAGGTTACTGCTCAAGGGATCACAATGATTTTTATAAGACCCCTGAGCAAAAGAAAGCTATTTTTATGAAGATGGACTCACCACCCCATAGAGACCTACCTTTAACCCAAGCCATGCTTGCTGTTATTGCAGCAGCACAACCCCAACCAGACCCCCAACCTCAAATTGACCCTCAACCACAACTTGAACCAATTCCTGAACCTTTACCTTCACCTGACCAAATGCAAATTGACTCAGAATCCTTCAACGTTGACACACTCAATGTTGGCGTTGATGTGCCTACTTCCAACACTGACACACAACCTTCACAATCCCAAACACCCTTTAACCAACCCATATCTACCCATTCTTCCACACCATCTTCCACACCCCCTGAATATAGGTTGATGAAACGCCAAAGGACTACTGGAGTGTTCTCCTCTGGTGGTCCTAGCCATGTAGCAGAGAGGACCACCACCACAAGTGTGGCTGGTGACCTGGATGAGGCTGGGACTATTGGTTCTGGCTTAGAAGCTGGCCAAGGCAGTCCCACCATCATTAAGTCCTCATCCTTGACCAATGAATCTGACTTGGGAGGTCAAATCCCCATTTTAGAAGAGGGCAGACTGGAACCAATGACTCTTATGGAATTGACGGCAGTCTGCATTAGCTTGCAAAAGCAAAATGCAGACTTAGTACAAATTGTCAGCTCACAAGGCCTTGAACTCAAGCAATTGAGGGAGAGGATTGTTGTTTTGGAGACTGCTAGAACCAGGAGGGGTATGGAGGAATCTTCCAAAGGGGAGGAAGATCAAATAAATTTGAGTGATAAGGGCAGCCAGGATGGTCAATCAATGGATGTTGCTGAGGCCCTTACAACTTTGAATAAACAAACAGGTTTTGATACGTCCTTAGTCTCTCCCACCAACTTAAATTTATCATTTACAGCTATGTTGAGAGAGGTTACACAAGGCGCTGAGGGAAGATATTTGAGCATTGACAAGGAAAATTTGGACGCTGATAGAAGTATTTTGGGCGCTGATAGAACAAATTTGGGCGTTGACAGACCTGCACATGAAGGTGATGTATCCCAGTCATCATCTATCATCAAGGAGGTTTCTACTCAGGTATTACCATCTACCTTACCAACCATTGCACCATCAGATAAGGGTAAGGGTAAAATGGTAGAAGAGATTGTTCCAAAGGATGCAGCTCAGGTTGAGTTTGATAGAAGATTAGCTGCACAAATTATGGAACAAGATGAAAAGGAAAAGTCACCATTTGTTGTGACTTCAGAAGAAGAAAGTGATGGAGCTAGCTCAGACTCAAGTGTGATGATAATATAACCAGAAAGGCTTGAGTATGGTGATGAGTTTGCTAGGGAAAAGTTGAGAGAATTGAAATTGCAGGTTGACTTTGACATGCCAGAGGTGGTTCAAATGTACAATGCTTGGGAAGAAAGATGCATGGATAATCCAGACTTGACCATTTCAGATCAAATATGGGGTTTGGAGCTTCTTCTTAGAGTTCAGAAGGATTGCCAGGTAATTTTGAAACACAAGGCAAGTAACATTCTCTCAGAATTGAAAAGGGATAGAAGGGAGCTCTACTTTATGTTGCTCAGATGTCATGGAGTTGGATGGACATATCAGAAGTTGAAAGCTTTGACATTTGATGAGTTGGAAAACATGGCTTATCCCATTTGGGTGAGAGTGCAGGAAGCGAACACTCTCAGACTTCTTTCAGATGAAAGAAAGGAGGAACTTGTAGAAGAAATGGAAATCAAGAAAGCTATGATGGTTCCCAGGCCAGTGAAGAAGGGAATTTCATTTGAGTTTCCAAAAGATATGGATCCACTATATCCAAGTGAAGCAGTTATAAGAAAGAGCATCAAGCTCTCCCCATTAGAAGCTTCAGATATGGTGCAAGTGTTACCATTAGATTCTAGGAACCCAATTGTGAGCTATGAAGAAGATGAATGTGGGTTCTGGAAGATTGGCAGATTTGGCAAGGAGGTACACACTTTTACCACTCTCATATCTTTGTTTGCAAGTTGTGATAGAGAAGACTTGGTGGACATTTGGAGGTTGCTGGAGACCAAGTATGAGGCTGAAGCACCAACTTCAGCTAATGGAATAAAACTTTGGACTACATTCAAAAGAATGTGTGGACCAAAAGACGAGGATTGCAATATGAAAGGATCTTGAAGATGATCTTAGTGGTCTTCAATGGAGGTTATATTCAGCTGCTGGTGTATACCATTTGAGTTCTACAAAGTTTGCTGAGTATCTACTTGTGGATGCTCAATATTTCATATCCAAGGCTATTTTGGAAAAGATGAAGGACACTCAGCTGGAGATAGATTATTCAAGTGACGTGGCAAAAGATTTGATAAGATTTATTCACTATCAATATGAGAAGGTTTGTAAGATTCCTCCTAGTCCTTAATGCTTATTCAGAAACTTGATCATAAGAGTGGATATCAAGTTTAGGGGAGGATTGTTGGGAATAAATTAAGGCCAGATCACTTGAGCGCTGACAAGAACAAAACAAGCGTTGATGAGAACAAAACAAGCGTTGACAGTTCAAGCGTTGACAAGTTAAAGTCAAGCGTTGACACATTGAAGACAAGCACTGATGGAAGATATATTCTACGCGTGTATTATATTCTAGATTACTTCTAGTAAAGATAAGAACAATAATGTATTTTCTATATTTATCTTTACCTAGAATAGTTGATACGTAGATTATTGTACAAGGCTTCTTATGTCTATAAAAGAAGGCCTTTAGGTTAATGTTTAATATAAGTTTCATATAAGTTTTCGTTCGTAAACATCTTTCATTGTAAGCAAGTTTGATATTGATAATCAAAGTGAAAGTTTGTTTATATCGTTGTGTGTTCTTTGTTTAAGTGTTAAATTCCGCATAACACTTAGATTCATAAAGCATATACAAAGGTTTCTCTACGTGTATTGCTTGATCTAATCTCGTATACACAAAGCTAATCGATCTAAGTTTGGGATCAACAAAGCTCACCGGCTTCAACATCGATTAGAGTGCGACCGGTCCTCAGGAATGGACGACCAACGATCAATGGCACACGAGGGTCCATGTCGTAGTCAACAACGACGAAATCAGCAGGAAAAGTGAATTTGTCGACTCCTACAAAGACGTCTTCGGCTATCCCCACTGGATAAGCAACCGTACGGTTAGCTAATTCCAAAGTCATTTTGGTGGGGACTAGCTCAGGGAGAGATAATTGCTTCCAAACGCTTAGAGGCATTAGATTAATACTGGCACCTAGATCGGCTAGGGCCATGCAATTCTCTACTCCCGGGAAGTTGCAAGGGATTAGGAAACGACCCGGATCACCAAGCTTGGTTGGCAATTTCCTTAAGAGCACTACAGAGCAATTCTCATTAAGTTGGGTGTTAGAAATATCAAGAAGCTTCTCCTTGTCGTTTAGAAGATCTTTAAACATCTTAGCGTATTTGGGCATGTGAGCGAGAGCCTCGGCAAAGGAGATGTTAAAATTTAAATGTTTAAACATTTTGAGAAAGTTTGAAACTTGAATATCATCCTTGCTCTTTTGCTTCTCTTTCCTCAACCTTGTAGGATAAGGTATATTGGATGAAGAAGAAGTCTTTAGGGGAATAGGATCACTCACAACCACGGGTGGTGGGGAAATGGGGGTAGAAGGTGAAGGAGGCGGAGAAATTGGGGAAGTAGAAGGATGAGGAATAGGAGCAGGTGACTCGTTCTCCTTAGTCACAACCACCGGTGGAGGTATAGGAAGCTCGGGTTCCTTGGTACCTTTGCCACTGCGAGTGGTGATTGCTTTCATCTCCCCTCTTGGATTCGCAACGGTGTTACTCGGAAGAGTACCCGAAGAAGAGGGTTGATTACCTTGGAAGAAACTAGCCATCATGTTCTTCAAGTCATTCGTTTGACTATCCAAAGTATTTCTCATGTCGGCTCTCAAATCGTTCCCTTGTTTGACCAAGTCTGCTTTCAGGTTGAGCACTTCCCGCTGAAGATTTCCCACGATCACATCGTTAGTCCTCATATAAGTTTCCACTTCTTGGTGAAGAGCGGTGGGTTGGTTGGGAGGAGCATTGTATGCAGGTGGTTGATAAGCAGGTTGCTGGTATACTTGGTTGTTTCGTTGAGGTGGTTGTTGCTGCTTGTGAGGAGGGATGTATGGTGTACGAGGTTGTTGTTGTTGTTGAGGGGGGCGGTTGAGGTTTTGTTGTTGGTTTGGGTTGGTAGGAGGAAAACCGGGTGGTGAGAGGTAGTTGTTGGAGCGGTAGCTAAGCAAATTACGGTCACCTTGAGGTCTAGCTTGATAAGCAGGTTGAGGATAGGTGCCATAAGCTGCATCCACATTCTCAGAAGGGTAGTCTTGGGTGGCAGTACAAGTAGTGTAAGAGTGAGGACCCCCGCATATCTCGCATGGTTGGCTAACAGCATTGACTTGAGCGTTTTTAGCGTTGTTGCTGTTGTTGTTGTTGACGGTGTGGGTAACAAGCGATTCAAGAAGCGTAGTGATTTTGTCAAGTCGCTTATCGCTGTCACTAGTGCTAGCACTAGCGACATCGGTCCGAACACTCTTGGTTTGCACACGAGACTTATTCTCAATGATATCCCAAGCAGCATTGGAAGTCTTAGCCAAAAGATTACCCCCCGAGGCACTGTTTAGTGAATCTTGGTCACTCATGCTTAAACCATTGTAAAAAGTATTAATTTGATGTACTTTGGTAAAACCATGTTGTGGGCATTTTCTTAAAAGATCTTTAAAACGATCCCAAGATTCACTGAACGACTCATCGTACTTTTGTTCAAAATTTATGATTTCATTCCGCAAAGCGGTAGTACGATAGGGTGGGAAAAAGTAATTGATAAATTTGGTTTCCAAATCCGTCCACGAGAGAATACTCTGTGGCGGTTCCTTAGCAAGCCAATGTCGGGCTTGTCCCTCTAAAGAAAAGGGAAAAAGTTGTAGACGGATTACCTCTTGTGGAACACCATTGAATTTGACCGTGTTGGTGAGTTGCAAGAATCTCTTGATATGGTCATGTGGGTCATCAATGGTACGCCCCAAGAATGGTTGAGCAGAGACCATCTGGATAAAGCCTGATTTGAGCTCAAAGTTGTTGGCTGCAAATGCCGATATAACAATTGGATCAGTGTTGCCATCTACATGAGCTTGCAGCAGTTCAATCATCGGGCGATTATCCGGTAGAGGCTCATTGTTGTTGTTATTATTCATGTTGTTGAAAGGTGGGTTGTTGTTGTTATTATTGTTGTTTGGAGGTGGTATGTTGTTGTTGTTTTGTACACCGGCCATGTCTAAGTGATCGAGAGGCTCGGGCTCTTGATAAGACATGGATCGAGTGCGCATACACCTGCAAAAGAACTAACAAGAGAAAGACAAAGCAAAAATATTTTTGGTTTTTTATGTTTTTTTTTTTTTTTTTTGAAAATTTTATATTTTTTTTTGTGTTTTTGAAAGTTTTTATGAAAAAGTAACGTTCACGGGGAACGGATCCCAAAATCCAAGTTCTCACAAAAATCTTTTGGTCTTAACGAGAAGAGCCGGCAGCGGCGCCATTTGATATTAGATATTTTCAATGGGTTCAATTATGTCTCTCGATATCCTCTCGAATTGATCTTGGTTCTAAGTGGAATGATTGTTCTTGGTTACTAAAAAGGGAAGTGATTTTCTAGTCTACTAAAAGTTTTAAATGCTTTAAAATGTAAACTTAAATCTAAAAGCAATTATATTAATAGCAGTTAATAAAACTTGAATTAAAATCAGAATTTAAAATTAAGATGTAAATATGAAATGAAGAAACAGTAAGTAGGACTTAAAAATGCTCAAAAGAAAACTGATTCGGAAGTTAACCTTGATTCGGAACTTTATTCGGAACCCTCATGCGGAACTTGATTCGGAAGTTAGTTCGGAAGTATTGACTGATTCGGAACTTTCAAAAAGAAAACTCATTCGGAACTTCTTGACTGATTCGGAACTTTTTGAGAAATCATTCATCCAGAACTTTTTATGTTCATTCGGAAGTTTGGTTCATCCGGAACTTTATGTTCATCCGGAAGTTTAAGTTCATTCGGAACTTTAGGTTCATCCGGAACTTTTGTTCATCCGGAACTTTAGGTTCATCCGGAACTTTTAGATTGACTCGGAACTTTTTAACAAAAATTCATTCGGAACTTTAAAACTCATTCGGAACTTTTAAAAAGGGAATTCATTCGGAACTTTTTAAATTCATCCGGAACTTTTAGTTCATCCGAAACTTTCAGCTCATCCGGAACATTTGGTTCATTCGGAACCAGGGGAACTCAAAAACAGTTACTTTACCCGAAGAACAAGGAAATCGATTTTAAGCCAAAAATCACCAAGTTTTTCACCAAAACTTAAATAAAGCTAAACACAAATGATATACTAACCATAAACTACAAATCCCATCAATAAAAACATGAAACCCAACAACTTTTGAAGATCAAATCAATCAAATAAGAACTTAAGAACTTGAAATAAAAGATGATGATGAACAAGATGAAATGGAAAGATTAAACAAGAACTTGTATTGATAATTAATGTTTTAACAATCACAAAACAAAGATTAAAATTATAAGATTTGAAGAACAAAGATTAAAATCACCAAACACCCTAGTGGTGTTGGTGATGCTACGAACAAGAAGGGAGAAAAAGATGGGAGATGAAAAAACTAAAAAAAACTGGATGCAAAGTGTGAGGGGATCCCTTTATATAGGTGTCCCCTTTGGTTGGTGAGTGGGCTTTCTCCCGTTCTTCTTGTCTTCTCATCTTTTCAGAAAAGTTGACATTTTCGATTCTGATTCGGGATTTGTCGTCGATTAAATCCAACTCGTCTTTTAATTTCTTCGTTTAATAGACTTGAGTTTCTTCGACTTATGTAAATCTTCCATCTTTGGTCCTTTTCTTCGATAAATCTTCGAATAGGCCTAGTGACTTCAAATCTTTTGCATCTCTTGGACAATAGACTTCATCTTGAGTCTTTTTCTTCGATAAATCCCGTGCAATCCCATGTTTTCTCCATTATCCATCCGGTTGGCTCTGAAAACACAATAAACACAAAAACCACACATAATTCCAAACAAATGATATTAAATACGTGTTTTGGTCTCGTTTTAGCCAGAATTAAGTGGTAAAGGATGGGTGTTTACACACCTATCACCCCCTCTATAAAGCCCTTAACCCCTTTTACTTCATAACCCGTCCCGTTAACATTTTACCCAAAACAGTTCCGTTTTTCATACCTTAAACTATGGGTCGATCTCCCCCTTAAACATACCCATGATCTCTGTAAAAGGAATATTCACACTTATATATATGTTAGTTAAAATCTCCCACTTGCCCTAACCTTAAAGCTACTGTTAAGGCCCCGATATATGTGTATATATTGCTACCTATCCAGAATTCACTGATTTTAAACGTATGAAAAGTTCATTACCATTAGAGGGTCTTGCCCTAAACCACAATCTTAGCCCAAGTGCAGATCCTTACTACAATATATAAACCATCTCTCATGTTCGTGAGAAGATCCCAATGCACCCCTAAGTACCCCAAACAACCCAAAACTTAAAAAGAAAACAGGATGATTACAAAACTGTTTTGACCTCCGACTGTTATAACCTGTTTTTGACCCACTTCCCGACCTCCAATTTAGTTCTCGTTTCTTGCATTGTAAAGCCACTTCTATTACCTTTTCAGGGATACTTGGATCGCATCTTGAATGTTCCTAGAACTCCCGATATGATCAAAACAATTGACTCAAAATTCTGCCCAGTTTTTAAAAACGGGTTTAACAAAATCAACCTCATTAATTAACCCTAATCCCTCTAATTACAAGCCCTAATTTATGTGATCATCATATAATGATTAATTCAACATTAATTTACTGTTTTTCAAATTAAACCCTAACCTAAATCCATCATAAGATGTGAGAAAGAATTAAAACACTTTAATTAAAAAGGGTTATAAAGATTTACCTTTGATTTATGAAAAACCAAGATTTTTATGAAAACCCTAATTCCTCCCTTGTATATTTAGACTCCTTATTGATCTCCGGGGATTTTGTGAAGTGTTTTGATAAATAAAAACCTTATATAATTAATCTTAACCAGTCCTAGCCCAAATACAAAAGTCCGGTTCCCTTTTTCCCTTTTTTCCCCTTTTCTTTTCTTTTTTTTCACATAACCGACCTATACCCATTTAATTTTGTTCTTTTTCCTTTTTATTATTAATATTAGTATTAATAATATTACCTTAATTTTCCTTAATTTATTTCAGCTCCTAAAGCCTCCAAAACCTCAAAACCGTAAAACTAGTCAAATTTACGCGTTTTACCGTAAAAGACGTAAAATACACACTTTTAAAAAAAATCTCAAATTTTGAAATAAACTTTATAACTAACTCCTAAATGACTTAAAACCATCCCGAAAAATATCCATATGACTAATTACCTCATCCGAGACCTCTAAATGTTAAATCGTAAATCGTAAAAACACGATTTTCTTTAATACATATACGTATACATAAAACCACTAAATAACACCATTTCACTTCATAGTCACTACCTTGTGAGCTCATGAACATGAAATCATCACACATCGTTTCATTCACAAGGTACCCCGTACCGGAAACGATATCCAAACCACAATTTATACACACCAATAAGCACATAAACACGTAAAGACACGTAACTAGCACAAAATAAAACTAAGTGACGAACCTCAAAACCAGGGTTGTCACAAAGACCCTCTGATCATTACCAACTTTTCATATGTTCAAAATCAGTAAATTCTGGATAGGTAAAAGTATATATATATATATATATATATATATATATATATATATATATAGAGAGAGAGAGGCCTTAACAGTAGCTTTGAGATTGCGGCCAAATAGGAAAGTTAGCTAACACATGTAAGGACATAGGGTTTCTTTTACAGGACATATTATTTTTGTTAAGGGGGTGTTCTACCCATAGTTTGAAGTATGAAAAACAGGACTGTTTTGGGTAAAATGTTAACGGGACGGGTTACAAACTTAAATATGTTAAAGTCTTATAGAGGGGTGTAATGGGATGCTTATAACACGTAAATGAGTTTAAGTTGTAGGATAAGATTATATATCCATCATAGATTGATGAGCCATTTTGGTATGTGGTTCATGTTTTGATTGTACATGTTTGTGTGTTTAGATTTTCTCTAGAGCGTGGATATTTGGAGAAGCTTGATCAGGTGAGTTTCATAGTCCCATATATTTTAATGATTTTGACTTCTAGATGGGATGGAAGAGACACTCGTTATGGTTTTGTAAATTGTTGTTGTGAATGTTTTATGATTGGTGATGGACTTGTGTGTACTTATGTGATTAACTGCTAATTGATTCATGATTATTTTGTGATTTGACTTGGTACCAAGGGGATGTTTACAAGGCGGGGCCTTGGGATTGGTTCATAGGTGTATGGGCGCCTATGGGACCATGGTGTTTGGTAAGGCTTGGAGTCTTGGAATTGGTTTGGTATGATGAATCTTGAATGTTAGTTGTTAATGCACATGTTTGTAACATATTGTCCATATATTCTTATTGTTGGTGGTTATTCACAACTTATTATAACTGATTTGAGGTTGGAGTCTAAACCTATGACTCTCACTAACTTTATGTTGACGTGTTTTAGTGTCTTTTTCAGGTGATATTATGGTTAAGCGTGAGAACATAAGTGGCTAGGATTTGGAGTTGCGTAGGAATGCATTTAGAAGGAGATCCCCGTTCCTTTTTAGCTTCTTTTGTTTGTTTAATAAGTGATACTGTTGACACCTATATGTTTGCTTTGTTTTTGTTAATTGTTTGTCTCGGGTAAGTGGTAGGACTGTTACCTACTTACCTAGACTCCTGCATTGTTGAGATATTGTCATGACATTTGTGTCACCATTTTATGACATTTCTTATTCATTTAGTTATCTCTATATACACACCATGTTGTGATAATATCCATACGTCGCGCCCCATATTCCGCCATGGTGGGGTGTGACAACTTGCCTCGTTAGCACGATAAACAAAATCTCCCGGTCGAAAGGAAACACCTTTAACCTTGGCATCGTAGTAAGCCTTCATTCGCGCCTTGGACTTGGCCTCATTTATGTCCGTTATTTCTCTTTTTTCTTCCAACAAGTCCAGATTAATCCGGAGTTGCTCATCATTCGTGACGACATTAACCTCCGCCGTGCGGATGGTTAGCATTCCAATTTCTGCTGGTATAACAACCTCGGTCCCGTAGGCCAGCGCGAATGGAGTGTCCCCATTAGCTGTTTTAATCATAGTCCTATGCGCCCATAGAACATGCGGTAACTCGTCTACCCACTTGGCACTTCGCTCATCCAAGCGTGCCTTGATGCCTTCGCCTAAGCTTCTGTTTGCCTGCTCCACAAGACCATTAGTCTGCGGGTGCTTAACAGATGCGAAGCGTCGCGTGATGTTCAATGCCGCACATCAATCCTTGAATGAATTATCCGCGAACTGCTTCCCGTTATCCGAGATGATCTCTCTTGGTAAGCCAAAGTGGCACACAATATTTTCCCAAACAAACTTCTTAACTTGCTTGCCCGTAATGGATTTAACCGCCTTAGCTTCTATCCAGCGTGTAAAGTAGTCCATTACGACGATCAAGAACTTAACTCCCCCTGCAACAACGGGAAAAGGTCCTGCGATGTCGATCCCCCACTTATAGAATGGCCATGGGGATGTGATGGGTGTCAGTTCTTGCTGCGGATGTCGCGGTACTGGTCTGTGCACTTGGCAATCACTGTATTTACGAATCATGTCACGTGCATCCCTATGCATAGTAGGCCAATAATATCCTGTGCGTAAAGCTCGTGCTACTACGGATCAGGGACCTGCGTGCATGCCGCATGACCCTTCATGTATCTCACTGATCACATAGGTAGCCTGGCGTGGTCCGGCACACCGCAACCACGGCTGTAAGAAGGAGCGCTTGTACAGAATACCTTCTCGGAGCTCAAAGTGCTGCGACTTTTTTTTGATACGCTGTGCCACCTTTTCATCGTCCGGAAGGGTTTCATCAGTTAAATAGCTGATGATCGGGGTCATCCATGTAGGTCCATCTTCCTCAACTATAGCTGCGACTTCCCCTTCCGTTATAGATTTTTACTTCAGTATTTCTACCAAGACTTGCTTGGATAAGTGGGCGAAACTTGTAGACGTAATCTTGCTAAGAGCATCGGCCTTCTTGTTTTCACCTCTTGGTACATGCTTTATAGAAAACTTCCCGAAAGTAGCTATGAGTGACTTGACTTTCTCCAGGTACCGAACTATGTTATCCTCCTTGGCTATGTAACCTCCTAGAATGTAGTTCGCTACAAGCCGTGAGTCCACGTAATCCTCAAGGTTATGGACTCCCATTCTAGCGGCGATTTTTAAACCCGCAATCAACGCTTCATATTCTGCCTCATTATTAGTGGCTGTGAATTCCAAACGTAGGGCTTAGGTAAACTCCATTCCTTCCGGATTCGTGAGGATGAGGCCAGCTCCTGACCCGTCCGTGCACGAAGATCCGTCAGTAAACAAAACCCATGGTTCTGCTGGAACTTCCTCTCGTTGTAATACTGGTCCGTCCTCCTCTGGCTTCTCAATTAGAAAATCTGCCAAGATTTGGCCTTTGACTGTTGTCCTTGGTCTATAGGAGATGTTATGCTCTCCTAGAAGAATGCTCCACTTCTGTAGCCTACCGGCCACGTCTGGCTTGGAGATGATTTGTTTTATTAGCTGATCAATGATAACCACAATTGGGTGCGCCTGAAAGTACCGGCGTAACCTTTTCGTGGCGTATACCAACGACAAAACCAACTTCTCCATAGAGGAATAGTTCAACTCCGGCCCTTGTAGTGTTCTACTTATGAAGTAGACCGGAGTCTAGACTGTATCCCTATACGTCATGAGTACTATACTTATTGCTCCATGTGTCGCAGACAAATACATAATGAGCTCTTCCTTAGTTCGAGGAGCCACTAGAATGGGAAGGGCTGCTAGATGTTGTTTAAGCTGATCAAAAGCTTCCTCTGCCTCCTTTTTCCAACGGAAATCTCCTTTCTTGATGCACTTCTTAAGTGTTTTGAATAGAGGTAGTGATTTCTCCGCAGACTTCGACAAGAACCTATTTAACCCGGCCAACTTTCCATTTAGTGATTGTACCTCCTTTCGTGTCCGAAGGGATGGTAACTGTATCACCACGTCCGTCTTTTCTGGACAAGGCTTGATGCCGTTTGGATCAATCATATATCCAAGGAACATCCCTTCCGTGGCCCCAAACGTGCACTTTTTTGGATTTAGTTTCATGTTGATTTTCCTCAACGTGTCAAATGTCTCCTGGATATCACGGAGAAGTGCTTCCTCCGTATGACTCTTGATGACCAGATCGTCAACATAGACCTCAAGGTTGCGGCCTATCTGGGAATCGAAGGCTTTATCAACAAGTCGCTGATATGTCGCTCCGGCGTTCTTTAGTCAGAACGGCATTTTGTGTAACAATACACGCCCTGACTAGTATGAAACGTCGTTTTCTCCTCATCTTCTTTCGCCATCTGGATCTGATGGTATCCTTTGTATGCATCCAAGAAACACTTGAAAGGGTATCCACACAAGGATTCCACCTTCCAATCAATTTCTGGTAACGGATAGCAATCTTGCGGACAAGCTTTGTTCAAGTCCGTGAAGTCCACACACATGCGCCAACTCCCGTCATGCTTCTAGACCATGACTGGGTTGGATAACCACTCGTGGTAGTATACCTCATGCATAATTCCCGCGTCTACTAATTTCCGTACTTCATCCAGTATTACCTGGCTGCGCTCTGGTGCTTGACCACGCTTCTTTTGTTTAACAGGAGGATATCCCTAGCGGATTTGAAGCTTGTGTTCTGCTATCGAGCGCGGCACACCTGTCATGTGCTTAGGCTCCCATGCAAATACATCCAGGTTCGCTTTTAGGAGAGAGCACATGGCCCTCTTGCCATGATCTGATAGTGTTCCTCCTATGGACACCTCTTGTTCCGGGTAACCGGGATGAATTGCCACCTTCCAATTTGGGGGCGGTGATCCTTCCTTAATGGGAACAGGCTAGGCTGGTGTCGTCACGGCGTGGCATTCGGATGCTGGCATGATTGAATTGTAAATAGTAACAATTCCCCCTTCGACATGGAACTTAATCATACCGTGAGCCGTGGACGGAACTGCCCGTATGGCCAGGATACCTGGTCTTCCAATAATCCCATTGTATGGAGAGTGTGAGCGTATCACCATAAAGTTCATCCATGCCGTGGTGGAATGCTCTTCATTCCCAATGGTTACTAGCAGACGCAGTTGTCCTATTGGCCAGATAGTGTCTCCGCTAAAGCCAATAAGCGGCGACGTGGCCGGTGCTAATTGGCTTCTTATCTCTGGTCGTAGCTGTACGAAGCAGTGTTCGTAGAGTAATTCCGCCGATGACCCTCCATCCACATACATACGACGAACATTGTGTTTCCTAATGCTTACCTCAATCGTGAGAGGTGCATCAGCCACGTCGCTTGCCGTAATGGGAGGGAATGAGATTTCTCTGCCGCGTGAAAATGTTTGACTAATTTTCTGCTTTGTGCGGCGCTGCCAAGATTGGATCATGTATATAGTCGAAGGTTTGTCCTTTTGGGGATCCTTCTTATCGTGCTTTTTGTTAATAATACAAGGGTTTGCCTCGTATAAAAAGTTATCGTCCGATCTTTTCGAATTGATTATTGGTTAAGAGTGCGACTCAATCGTTCTTGATGGAAAATAAAATGGGTTGGTTATCTATTTTAAACTAAAAACAAATATGAAAATGTCGTTGAGTAAAAATAAAACTTTAAAAATTAAACTAAAAATTACTAGAAAAACACTTGGTAAAAACAGAGATTTCGGGAAGCGTGCAATTTTTGGAATTAAAACGTAATGAATTTAAAAACTTGAAAACTTTGTAAAAAAAAGAAATTAAACCCATCGGAATAATCCTAATCGGAATCCCATCGGAATGCTTGTTGGAATAAGATCGGAATGTGGCTTGTCGGAATGTGATCGGAATGACTAAAAAAGAAATGATCGGAATACTCTAAAATTAAATCCTATCGGAATGTTAATCGGAATACTTCTTATCGGAATACCAAATAAAAATCCTTATCGGAATCCCAATCGGAATCCTCGTCGGAATAACAAAACCCTTTTCCGATGTCGGAATGCTTGTCGGAAAGGGGAAACCCTTTCCGATGGTATGTATTTCGCAATAAGCCAAGTTAATAAGCTATTTTTTAATAAGCTCAAACTAAAACTTAACCAAATCTATATCGAAAAGAACTAATAAGCCCGAATAAGAACCTTTTAAACTTTAAATAAGCAAAACTTTTTAAATCAAACCATAAAAAGATGAAACTTTTAAGAAAAATGAAAAGTAAATAAGCTAAATACAAAATAAGCCAATAAGCATGATAAGCTCAAAGCTTAATCCGTATGAAACTTAGATATAAACCAAAAGATAAACTTTTTATCAATCAAACATCAAGATTAAACAAAATCGAAGATGATTTCGAATCAAATATAAGTAAAAATCAAGAAAGGTAGAATAAGATTAAAGATGAAAAGATTAAACTTGAACTTGTAGATTAAAGATTTCAAAATACAAGATTGAAGTAAGGCTTAAACATGAAAGAAATAAAAGATGAAGTTCTAGTGAGAGAAAGTTAAACACTTTCTCTCTCTAAAAATAAAACTACAAAAAAGAAATAAACTTGCTAACTTAACTAACACCCTCCTAATGTGTCATTAGGAGGGTATATATAGAGGTGGGGAGGTGCATGTGTTGCTTCCTTTCTCTTTCTTTTCGTCTCGACTCGATTTAAATACTTTGTCTTTCTCGACGTCGTCTCGGGATTTGTCAATATAAATTGAACTTGTCTTATAATTTTCTTCTTCTATTAGACTTGAGTTCTTCGACTTCATTAAACTTTCGTATTTAGACTTTTTCTTCGATAAATCTTCAGAATAGGCCTTGGACTTCCGTTCTTTTTACACTCTTGATCTTTTGACTTCGTTTTCTCTCGTTTTCTTCGATAAAAGCCCGTGATAGCCCGTGTTTTCTTCCATTTTCATATTTTTATCCTGAAACACAATAAAAACACAAACCACGCATAATTCCGACTTTTACGACATAAAATACACGTTTTGGTCTTGTTATTATTGGAAATAAGTGGTAAAAGGATAAGTATTTTCACACTTATTAAATCCCCTACACTTGACCATTGCAATGCCCTCATGCAATGCATTAGTTTTAAAGCACAGTTTACATTTCTCATCATAAATAACCCACCTTGCCTTTATTAAAAAGATAGAAATATATACAAAACAAGTAAAGAAATCAAAGACTTACATTGGGGTTTTGGTTGTCATGAATGGTTATCATCCTCAAGTTTCACGTTCCCTATACCAAGCTTAAAAACGAGATCATTGTAATTATAAGTTAGCAAACTAACACGAACTCATGTGGCCCGATTATTTACTTAGACTCCCTTATTCCTAGGTGTATCTCTTATATTTTAATTTTGTCTTGAATGATCATGAGGATACGTTGTTTGACTTATTTCGATAGTTTATTAATAACTGACTTTTTGGTTGGTTAATAAAAAGGTTTTTGCTTGCAAGATCTCTCTTTGCGTTGCTCGTACCCAATTGATATATATCGTTGTTTCGTTCTCGGTATCTTCTCGAATCGATCACGGTCAAAAGTGGAATCGTTGTAATTGGTGACTAAAAAGGGGGAGCTTGGGTCTAAATCTACTTTATGAAAAATAAAACTGGAAGTCTCTTATTCGGAATGTTTCTTGCTATGCTGAATATACTGCTCTATTCGGAATGTTTCCCTTACTCGGAATAATAAAGGCCATGCGGAACAAAAGTCTTATGCGGAAAGTGTCTCTTATGCGGAACATTGAACTCTATGCGGAATACGAGGTCCTATGCGGAAAGTAAGCTATGCGGAAAAATTGCCTTACTCGGAATAATCTTCCTTATGCGGAATAAATGGAAAAATGTCCTATGCGGAATAATTGGGAAATGTCCTATTCGGAAAGTATTTCTTATGCGGAATATTTGTTCTATTCGGAAAGTTTGGGCTATTCGGAATATATTTTTGAGAAACCCTATTCGGAAAATCTTGGAAAGAAAGCCTTACTCGGAATATTAGATATTCCGAATAGACAAGAAAATTAGCCACTACTCGGAATAATAGAAATATTCCGAATAAACACAACCCCAGATTCCCTATTCGGAATCTGGGCAAGATCAGAAACTGGGAATGCGAGGAACAGGGGAAATCAATGAACGAGTTCAATCACCAAAAATCACCAAGTTTATGATCAAAACTTAAACCAATTTTACCACTAATCCTTTACTCATAGAAAACTTGAATCCAAAACAACTAAATCTCAAAACCCACTTACTTATGGCAATCAAACCGAACGAATCAACTTAAGAACTAAGAATCAAAAAGAGATGAAGAACAAGATGATAGAAAGATTAAAAGATGATTTGTATTAATGAATTAAGATTCAACAAACAAGAAAAGATTACACTTACACGAATGGAAGAAATTGAACAAGATGAAAACCACTCCTTAAGGGAGATGGCTCCTAAAAACTAGGAAAGTTAAAACAGAAAAAGAAGATTGTGGAGTCTTGAATGGGAGGAGTATTTATAGGCTTCTCCCTTGGTTGGTGAGTGGGCTTTCTTCCTTTCTTTTTGTCTTCTCGTCTTTTCAGAAAAGTTGACGTTTTCGATTCTGATTCGGGATTTGTCGTCGATTAAATTCAACTCGTCTTTTAATTTCTTCGTTAAATAGACTTGAGTTTCTTCGACATGTGTAAATCTTCCATCTTTGGTCCTTTTCTTCGATAAATCTTCAAATAGGCCCATTGACTTCAAATCTTTTGCATCTCTTGGACAATAGACTTCGTCTTCGGTCTTTTTCCTTGATAAAACCCGTGCAATCCCATGTTTTCTCCAATATTTATCCGGTTGGCTCTGAAAACACAACAAACACACAAACCACGCATAATTCCAAACAAATGACATTAAATACGTGTTTTGGTCTTGTTTTAGCAAGAAATAAGTGGTAAAAGGATGGGTGTTTACACACCTATCAAATCCCCTACACTTAACCATTGCCATGCCCTCATGCAATGCTTAGTGTTTAAGCAAGTTTATACTTTTCTCATAATTAATCAACCTCGGCCTTATTTAAATTCTACTAAACAAAAATTAAAGAAATAAAACTTTAAAGGTAACAAAGGGATAGAAAACCATTTTCACTTGAAAATAGCTATATGGAAATAACTTGCAAAGAAATCGATGACTTACATTAGGGATTTTGTGCTGCGAAGATTTATCACCCTCAAGTTTCACGTTCCCCAAACTAAGCTTAAAAACGAGATCATTGTTATTATAAGTTAGCAATTCAAACACTTGCACACATGGCTTAATTAAATGCTTAAACTCCCTTATTCCTAGGTGTATCTCTTATATTTTATTTTTGTCTTAGAATGATCATGAAGATGCATTTTTGGACTTATTTCTATAGTTTATTTAGGCTGAAAGCAAAGTAGGACGATTTGATCAATAGTTAGCTAAAGGACAAAATCTCTTGAAACTGCTTCTCGGGATATCAAAAAGTTCATATCTTGGCATAACTCGGTTCGCGATTTGAGACCTTTCTCGGGCCGATATTTGGCATGTACTTCATACTTCATATCTTCGAGAGACGTTCTTGAGATAATGGTCTTCTCATCATAATAGAGTTTCTTCAGTTGGAGACTTTTGAGGGATACTCCAACTTTGTTGACCACGACTTCATGATTATCTCTTCAATCTCTATTTGGGATTTTGAGATACAACGATCCGCCTCCTTTTCGGACTTGGATCTATTTATCCTCATACCTTGTTAGGGTCTTTTCGGATAGACTTCTCCATCATCTTTGTGGGAGTTGATTGCTTTTCGTCGTGAGTCTTGATCCTTCATATTGATTTTGGGAATAATGCTTTTCACATCACTTTTGGATCTTCAGCAATAAAATTGAATCCTCATGCCTTGTTAGGGCCTTTTCGGACTCGCCAATCTTCGCGCCCCGCTTCATAAGTTATGCCTTGGCTATGAACTCTCGTCATTACCGAGCAACTTTTAAACGATCTTGGGCTAGAAGCTAAGTAACTTTTCAAATCGTACGACCTTACTTATTGCAGATAAGTTATTAGCAAGTGATGGGAGAATAGGCAAATAATTACACCAAGTGAGCTTGCGCAAGAATACCGACTTATAATTGACTCTATCATTTCTCGTCCTCCACAGTTTAAAATCTCAAATAATGAGACTCGTGGACACTTAGCCTAATAAACCAATTAAGGTCTACCTGGTTAAGGATACTAGCTAGAATAAACTTGAATAAGTCTATTCGGGTTGAGTCAAAATAAACGCAACGGGCCTAATATGTCAGAGATTTCAAAACTAGCTACTATTTTTGACTTTATTGCGGGGTATATACATATGAAAGCAACGATAAAAATTTAAAAATTACGACTAAATGGCCAAAGTTAATAAAAAATTTGAAAAATGTTGAAAAAGATGATTTTCCGGTTAAATGAAGGCATTTTAATGGAAAAGCCCACTTAAAACTTCGATAGAAGTCCCCCTTACACTTAAGATAAACATTGTCCTCAATATTTAAGCATGTGGGAAAAGGCTCCCCTACACTTATGACATTGTGCACGTTGGTTAAATCAAACTAAGGAGGGGACGACTAAAGTGATCAATTTCAAATGTGAATATGAAGATAATTGGATCACGATAGTGGAGAGATAGAACCAGGATTGTGGATAACATGGGAGCACGGTTCTTCAAAGATTCCAAGAGTGCAATAATCCCTGTAAACACATCACCATCCAAAAACAAGCAACCTATATAGCTCCCCCTACACTTATGATGAAAAACGGGAAAGGGGGATAGATACTCGGGCTGCCTCCCGAGGAGCGCTTGTTTTTGTTTACCGAGTCGCGAGCCTGACTCGGTCCCGAACTAATTCAAGGGAAATGTGGTGAGGGATGGAATCATCTCCTGAGAGATGTCCTCACCAACGTACAATTTCAAACGCTGGCCATTCACCTTGAAGTTGGGCCCATTTGGCTGAGAAAGCTCAATGGTACCATAGGGAAAGACATTGGCGATGGTGAATGGACCAGACCAGCGGCTCTTCAACTTGCCTGAGAAGATCTTCAACCGAGAGTTAAAGAGTAAGACTTGATCACCAACGTTGAACTCTCGGTTCTTGATTTTAGCATCGTGGATAATCTTGGTCTTCTCCTTGCAAATCAATGAGTTCTCGTAAGATTGATTCCTCAATTCTTGTAGCTCGTTGAGTTGAATCTTTCGAAAATCACCGGCTTTGTTGATGTCGAAGTTAGCCCACTTCAAGGCCCAGTATGCCTTATGTTCCAGCTCGATGGGGAGGTGGCAGGCTTTCCCGTACACAAGACGATAAGGTGTACAACCAATCGGCGTCTTATAAGCGGTACGGAAAGCCCACAGAGCATCATCAAGTTTATCGGCCCACGAGGCACGATGCTCTCCCATAGTACGTTCCAAAATTCTCTTCAATCCACGGTTGGATATCTCGGCTTGACCGTTGGTTTGAGGATGATAAGCGGTGGAAAGACGGTGATTGACACCATACTTAGCCATGACTCTTGCAAATTGATCGTTGCAAAAATGAGTCCCGCGGTCACTGATAATAGCACGAGGAACACCGAAACGAGCAAATAGTTGTTTCAAGAACTTACAAACCACCCTCGCGTCGTTAGTGGGTAAAGCTTTGGCTTCAACCCATTTAGAGACGTAGTCGACAGCGACAAGGATGTATTTGTTGCCTTTAGAAGAAGGGAATGGCCCCATAAAGTCGATGCCCCATACATCAAAGACTTCACATTCTTGTATGAAATTTTGAGGCATCTCATCTTTATGTGTGATCTTGCCTTGTTTTTGGCAAGCATCACAATGTTTAACCATCTCGTGAGCATCACGATAAATGGTGGGCCAATAGAATCCCGAATCAAACACTTTCTTAGCGGTGTAGTTGGGACCAAAGTGACCACCGGTGGGTCCTTTGTGGCACGCTTGGAGAATATCAAAAGCTGCCGGTCCGTCAACACACCGACGAATGATCAGATCAGCACATTGTTTGAATAGAAAAGGGTCATCCCAAAAGTAAGTCTTAACATCGTGCAAGAACTTCTTCTTTTGTTGGGATGTTAACCCTTGGATGAGAACACCACCCGCTAAGTAGTTTGCAATATCGGCAAACCACGGGGTGCCATCAAGATTGGGATTTATAGACATTAAGGTCTCAAGGGGAAAAGAGTCATTGATCTCTTTGTTCGGATGGTCCCCTGGATATGGATCCTCAAGTCTGCTCAGATGATCCGCGGCCAGGTTTTCAGCACCCTTCTTGTCACGAATTTCAATGTTGAATTCTTGAAGGAGTAAAACCCAGCGGAGAAGTCTTGGCTTAGAATCATTCTTAGTCATCAAGTACTTCAACGCGGAATGGTCTGTGTATACGATGGTGGTGGATAAAACAAGATAGGGGCGGAATTTTTCAAAAGCATAGACAACAGCTAAAAGCTCTTTTTCGGTCGTTGTATAATTCAATTGAGCCCCCGTCATTGTTTTGCTAGCATAGTGGATTGGTTGGAAGTGTTTATTCACTCTTTGGCCCAAAACCGCACCAATAGCAAAGTCGCTAGCATCGCACATCAATTCAAAAGGCAGCTCCCAATTAGGGGTAACCAAGACCGGTGCCTTAGTTAGCTTGTCCTTAAGAAGATTGAAGGCTGCGAGACACTCTTTCGAAAAGATAAAAGGAGTATCTTTTTCCAAGAGGTGGGTCATCGGGCGTGCGATTTTAGAGAAATCTTGAATGAATCGACGATAGAAGCCCGCATGACCCAGAAAACTTCTCACACCCTTCACGGTTGAAGGTGGAGGTAATTTGGCTATGACATCAACTTTAGCACGATCGACTTCAAGACCGGCTTTAGAGATTTTGTGTCCTAGCACAATGCCTTCTTTTACCATAAAATGGCATTTTTCCCAATTCAGAACAAGGCGAGTGTCTTCGCACCGCTTAAGCATACGTTCCAAATTGGCAAGGCAAGAAGAGAAGGAATCCCCGAAGACCGAGAAATCATCCATGAAGACTTCCATGGTTTGCTCAACCATGTCATGGAATATAGCCAACATGCACCTTTGGAAAGTCCCGGGGGCATTGCATAAGCCAAAAGGCATCCTTTTGTAAGCAAATGTGCCATAGGGACAAGTGAATGTTGTCTTCTCTTGATCTTGGGGATCGATGGGTATTTGAAAATAACCCGAGAAACCATCCAGAAAGCAGTAATATTCATTACCGCTAGACGTTCAAGCATTTGGTCCATAAAAGGTAGAGGGAAATGATCCTTTCTCGTGGCATCATTGAGTTTGCGGTAGTCTATACAAACTCTCCACCCAGTAACGAGACGGGTAGGAATTAACTCGTTGTTTGCATTGGGCACAACGGTAATTCCGCCTTTCTTAGGCACACAATGGACTGGACTAACCCATGGTGAATCCGAAATAGGGTAAATCATACCCGCATCAAGAAGTTTGATAACCTCTTTTTTGATGACATCATAGATTTTAGGATTCACCCTTCTTTGGCTTTGAATAGTGGGCTTAAAGTCGTCCTCCATGAGAATTTTATGTGTGCAGAAATGAGGATCAATTCCACGGATGTCGGAGATTTTCCAAGCGATAGCTCTTTTATGCTTCTTCAACACAGCGACAAGTCGGGCTTTTTCGCCTTCTTTCAGATCCTTTGCGATGATGACCGGTAACTTCTCGTCGTCTTCTAGGAAAACGTACTCAAGATGAGGCGGTAGGTCCTTAAGCTCGAGAGTAGGAGGATCCTCAGTAGATGGTGAAACTAACGATGTATCATCATTAGTCACCTCTTTAGGAGTAGGAGGAGACAATGGGTCCTCATTGAGAAGTCTCTCAATAGTACGAATATCTTCATCCCAATTGGTGGACGAATTATCATACTTAATGTCGAGAGGACCCAAGCTAGCTTCGAACTCATCCAAGTCACTTTCTCCAAAAGGAGTCAATGCCGGAGCAATTGAGGCAACGGTCTCAACATTGGGTAGAGAAGAGAGAGTACTTTTGCAAGCATCATGAAAATGTTCTTCACGAGCCTCATCGAGAACATCAATAGCATTAACACTCTCATATGAATAAGGTTGCTGAGAAATCTTACCCATGTTGAAGACAATTTGATCGTCACCAACTCTCATGATTAATTCGCCTGCGGCTACATCAATGAGAGTGCGACCGGTCCTCAGGAATGGACGTCCAACGATTAATGGAACACGAGGATCCATCTCGTAGTCAACGACGACAAAATCCGCCGAGAAGGTGAATTTATCAACGCCAACAAAGACATCTTCGGCTATCCCCACTGGATAAGCAACCGTACGGTTGGCTAATTCCAAAGTCATTTTAGTGGGGACTAGCTCGGGGAGAGATAATTGCTTCCAAACACTTAAAGGCATTAAGTTTATACTGGCACCTAGATCGGCTAAGGCCATGCAATTCTCTACTCCCGGGAAGTTGCAAGGAATCAAGAAGCGACCCGGATCACCAAGTTTGGTGGGCAATTTCCTTAAGAGCACTGCGGAGCAGTTCTCATTAAGTTGGGTCTGAGCAATGTCAAGAAGCTTTTCTTTATCACTTAGAAGATCTTTAAACATCTTAGCATATTTGGGCATGTGAGCGAGAGCCTCGGCAAAGGAGATGTTAAAATTCAATTGTTTAAACATTTTTAGGAAGTTTGAAACCTGAATATCATCCTTGCTCTTTTGCTTCTCTTTCCTCAACCTTGAAGGATAAGGTATATTGGATGAAGAAGAAGGCTTTAAGGGAATAGGATCACTCACAACCACGGGTGGTGGGGAAATGGGGATAGAAGGTGAAGGAGGTGAGGAAAGTTGCTCGGTTTCCTTGTTCACAATCACGGGTGGAGGTGTAGGAAGCTCGGGTTCCATATAACCTTTTCCACTACGAGTGGTGATTGCTTTCATCTCCCCTCTTGGATTCGCAACGGTATTACTCGGAAGAGTACCCGAAGAAGAGGGTTGATTACCTTGGATGAGCGAACCAATCATATCACGAAGGTGAAGAGCTTGATTATTAAAAGATTTTTGCATGTTGGCATTAATAGCATCGCTGTGTTTGGCCATATCATTCTTTAGCTCGGCTCGAATATCGCTTCCTTGTTTCACCATGTCATTCTTCAAGTTGACAAACTGACTCTGAAGATTCGTCACCATCTCACGATTAGTCTTCATGAACGACTCGACGTCGGGATTCACTGCCATCGGTTGATTGAGAGGTGGAGCTTGGTAAGCTTGAGAATTTCCTTGAGTTGGGTAGGTGTTTCTTTGGGATGGATATTGATTTTGAGCACGAGGTTGGGATTGGTTGTTTCGGTTATAGCTTTGTTGTTGGTTTTGGTTTGCAGGAGGGAAACCGGGAGGAGCAAGATAATTGTTGGAACGATAACTTAGCAAGCTACGGTCTCCTTGAGGACGAGCTTGATAGCCTCCCGTGGGATATGTACCGTATGCCGCGTTAACGTTTTCAGAATAATTTCCTTGAGTAGAAGGACAATCATTATAAGAATGAGGACCACCACATGTGTCACAAGAAATAGCAACGGCTTTAGCTTGTTGAAAGTGGTTTGTGGCTATGGTCATGAAATTCTTGTTCATTTCAGCGAGTTGTCGAGAAATTTCAGTCATCTCAGGATTGGAAGTAGTAGAAGAAACATTGACTCTCGAGTTAGATCTTGAGGATGCGGATGAATCCCAATTCTTGTGGTGAGTAGTCATGTTTTCAATCAACTCTCGACACTCCTCGGGTCTCCTTTTCATAAAAGTACCACCGGCGGCGGCATTGATCGTGTCACGATCGCGAAAGGTGAGACCATTGTAGAAGGTATCAATGAGAGTGACGGGGAGCATATTGTGATTAGGACAGCGGTCGATCAAATCATTGTATCGTTCCCAAGCATCGAAAAGCGATTCATCATTCTCTTGCATAAATCCACTGATTTGGTTACGTAGGTTAGTGACCATGGATGGGGGAAAGTAGCGCGATAAAAAGCGTTGAGTCATGTCATTCCACGTATGAATAGAATTCTTAGGAAGACGGTCAAACCATTTTTCGGCATGGTGAGAAAGCGAGTGAGGAAAGAGTTGGAGGCAAAGGTCATCCATAGAAACACCGGGGGATTTCATGCTTTGGGTAATGGTTATGAATTAGTCGAGGTGTTTGTTGGCATCATCATCCGGAATTCCGCGAAATGGATTCGTTTGTACTTGCTGGATCATGTGATGCTTTAATGAAAACTCCTGAGCCGTGACATGCATCGGTGCAATCGGGCCTCCACGTCCGTTCATCGTGGGTTGACATAACTCCTCCATGGTGCGTAAGTCGGGTAAAGGTAGATTATTCATGTTTTGGTGGGGTGGGTTATTATTGTTGTTGTTGTGTTGGGGGGGTGGAATATTGTTGTTGTTGTTGTGTACACCGGCCATGTCTAATTGTTCGAGAGTCTCGGGCTCTGAATAAGACGTGGATCGAGTACGCATACACTAAAAAGAAAATGCAAGAGAAAATATTTTTGGTTTTTATAGGTTTTATATTGTTTTTGTATTTTTGAAAATTTTATATTTTTATGGATTTTTGAAAATTTTTGTGCTTGAAAATAACGTTCCCGAAAGAACGGATCCCAAAATCCAATTGTTCTCACAAGAAACCGTTGATCCTTACGAAAAGAGCCGGCAGCGGCGCCATTTTAATAACTGACTTTTTGGTTGGTTAATAAAAAGGTTTTTGCTTGCAAGATCTCTCTTTGCGTTGCTCGTACCCAATTGATATATATCGTTGTTTCGTTCTCGGTATCTTCTCGAATCGATCACGGTCAAAAGTGGAATCGTTGTAATTGGTGACTAAAAAGGGGGAGCTTGGGTCTAAATCTACTTTATGAAAAATAAAACTGGAAGTCTCTTATTCGGAATGTTTCTTGCTATGCGGAATATACTACTCTATTCGGAATGTTTCCCTTACTCGGAATAATAAAGGCCATGCGGAACAAAAGTTTTATGCGGAAAGTGTCTCTTATGCGGAACATTGAACTCTATGTGGAATACGAGGTCCTATGCGGAAAGTAAGCTATGAGGAAAAATTGCCTTACTCGGAATAATCTTCCTTATGCGGAATAAATGGAAAAATGTCCTATGCGGAATAATTGGGAAATGTCCTATTCGGAAAGTATTTCTTATGCGGAATATTTGTTCTATTCGGAAAGTTTGGGCTATTCGGAATATATTTTTGAGAAACCCTATTCGGAAAATCTTGGAAAGAAAGCCTTACTCGGAATATTAGATATTCCGAATAGACAAGAAAATTAGCCACTACTCGGAATAATAGAAATATTCCGAATAAACACAACCCCAGATTCCCTATTCGGAATCTGGGCAAGATCAGAAACTGGGAATGCGAGGAACAGGGGAAATCAATGAACGAGTTCAATCACCAAAAATCACCAAGTTTATGATCAAAACTTAAACCAATTTTACCACTAATCCTTTACTCATAGAAAACTTGAATCCAAAACAACTAAATCTCAAAACCCACTTACTTATGGCAATCAAACCGAACGAATCAACTTAAGAACTAAGAATCAAAAAGAGATGAAGAACAAGATGATAGAAAGATTAAAAGATGATTTGTATTAATGAATTAAGATTCAACAAACAAGAAAAGATTACACTTACACGAATGGAAGAAATTGAACAAGATGAAAACCACTCCTTAAGGGAGATGGCTCCTAAAACTAGGAAAGTTAAAACAGAAAAAGAAGATTGTGGAGTCTTGAATGGGAGGAGTATTTATAGGCTTCTCCCTTGGTTGGTGAGTGGGCTTTCTTCCTTTCTTTTTGTCTTCTCGTCTTTTCAGAAAAGTTGACGTTTTCGATTCTGATTCGGGATTTGCCGTCGATTAAATTCAACTCGTCTTTTAATTTCTTCGTTAAATAGACTTGAGTTTCTTCGACATGTGTAAATCTTCCATCTTTGGTCCTTTTCTTCGATAAATCTTCAAATAGGCCCATTGACTTCAAATCTTTTGCATCTCTTGGACAATAGACTTCGTCTTCGGTCTTTTTCCTTGATAAAACCCGTGCAATCCCATGTTTTCTCCAATATTTATCCGGTTGGCTCTGAAAACACAACAAACACACAAACCACGCATAATTCCAAACAAATGACATTAAATACGTGTTTTGGTCTTGTTTTAGCAAGAAATAAGTGGTAAAAGGATGGGTGTTTACACACCTATCATTTATTTAGGCCAAAAATAAAGTGGGACGATTTAATCAATAGTTAGCTAAAGGACAAAATCTTTTAAAACTGCTTCTCGGGACCTCATAAAGTTCATATCTTGGCATAACTTGCTTCACGATTTGAGACCTTTCTCGGACCGATATTTGGCAGTGACTTCATACATCGAATCTTGAGAGACGTTCATGAAATTAAGGTCTTCTCTTCATATTAGGAATTTCTTCACTTGAACTTTTTGAGAGATTCTTCATATTTGGACCATGACTTCTTCATTTTTCTCCAATCTTTATTCTGGACTTTGATATACAACGATCCGCCTCCTTTTAGGACTTGGATCTATTTATCCTCATACCTTGTTAGGGCCTTTTTTTGGATAGAATTCTCCATGATCTTTAGGGGAGTATTTGCTTTTCGTCATGTGTCTCGATCCTTCATATTGATTTTTGATAAATGATTCTTCACATCACTTTTGGATCTTTAGCAACAAAATGTAGCCCTCATGCCTTGTTAGGACCTTTTTGGACTCGCCAATCTTCGCATCGCGCTTCAATAAGTTATGCCTTGGCTATGAACTCTAATTAATACCGAGCAACTTTTAAACGATCTTGTGCTAGAAGCTAAGTAACTTTTTAAATCGTACAACCTTATTTATTGCAAATATATTTATTAACAAGCGATGGGAGAAAAAGCTTATAATCAACTCACATAAATTCATGAAAGAATACCAAACTTATAATTGACTCTATCATCTCTCGTTCTCCACAATTTAAAATCTCAAGGAATGAGACTCGTGGATGCTTAGCCAATTACATCAAAGTTTTGGGTTTTCAAGTTATCTATAGGATCTTGCAACTTCTTAGACTTTTTCAAGTTTAGAATTCGCATTTTAAAGTTCCCTTGATAAACGACTTTCTAGGATCATTTATAGGAACTTGCGAAAAGTTCTTGTTCTTAACCCGTAAGAGTTAATACTTTCGCGTTTTAAAGTTCCCTATATAAAAGCCTAGCAAAACTTGACTTAAACACGTTAAGGATACTAGCTAGAGTAAACTTGGATAAGTAAACTCGGGTTGAGTCAAAATATTCACAACTTTGAAAAATTTAAAACCACTTTATTAAACTTTATTTTTAGCAAGGAAAGTAAATAACGATAGCAAAGGAAAATACTACTATACTACTAGGCCAAAATAGATTAAAAATTTTGAAAAATGTCGAAAAATTAGATTTTCCGGTTAAAATGAGGACAAATTCATGGAAAAGTCCACTTACTTCGATAGAAGTCCCCCTACACTTGATAGAAACATTGTCCTCAATGTTTAAGCATGTGGGAGTAAACTCCCCTACACTTAGGACATTGTGCACGTTGTTTAAATCTTGCTAAGGAAAGGACAACTATAGTGATTTCAATGTGAACATATAAGATATGAAATATTGAATCACGACAGTTTAGGATAGAACCGGGAAGACGGGTACACGGGATCATGGTTCGTCAAAAGTCATCGAGAATGGATCTTTGAAGCTTTTAATCCCTGCACATCAAAAGAAACAAGACAACAAACACATACGGGGCTCCCCCTACACTTATTATGAAAACGGAAAAGGATAGATCAAACGGGTTGCCTCCCGAGAAGCGCTTGTTTTTGTTAACCGTGTCACGAGCCTGACTCGACCCATAACTAATTCAAGGGAAACATGGTGAGGGATGGAATCATCTCATGAGAGATGTCCTCACCAAAGTACAACTTCACACGCTGGCCATTCACTTTGAAATTGGGACCATTTGGTTGAGAAACCTCAATGTTGCCATAGGAAAAGACTTTGACGACGGTGAATGGACCAGACCAACGGCTCTTCAGCTTGCCCGAGAAGATCTTCAACCGAGAGTTAAAGAGTAAAACTTGATCACCAACGTGGAACTCTCGGTTCTTAATTCTTACATCATGAATGATCTTGGTTTTCTCCTTGTAGATCAATGAATTCTCATAAGCTTCATTTCTCAGTTCATTTAGCTCGTTGAGTTGAATCTTCCGAAGATCACCGGCTTTGTTGATGTCAAAATTGGCCCACTTCAAGGCCCAGTATGCCTTATGTTCCAGCTCAATAGGGAGGTGGCATGCCTTCCCGTACACAAGACGATATGGAGTGCAACCAATCGGCGTCTTATATGCGGTACGGAAAGCCCACAAAGCATCGTCTAACTTATCGGCCCACGAGGCACGATGCTCTCCCATAGTTCGCTCGAATATTCTCTTCAATCCACGGTTAGAAATCTCGACTTGCCCATTTGTTTGGGGGTGATAAGCGGTGGAAAGAGGGTGATTGACACCATACTTAGCCATGACTCTAGCAAATTGATCATTGCAAAAATGAGTCCCGCGGTCACTGATAATCGCACGAGGAACACCGAATCGAGCAAAAAGCTGCTTCAAAAAGTTCACAACCACCCTCGCATCCAGAGGCGAAAACTTTCTTCGCGGTGTAATTGGGACCAAAGTGACCACCGGTGGGTCCTTTATGGCAAGCTTCGAGAATGTCTAAAGCTGCGGGTCCATCAACACATCGACGAATAATCAGATCAGCATATTGTTTGAAGAGATAAGGGTCATCCCAAAAGTAATTCTTAACATCTTTAAAGAACTTCTTCTTTTGTTGGGATGTTAACCCTTCGATGAGAATACCACCCGCTAAGTAGTTTGCAATGTCCGCAAACCACGGGGTGTCATCAAGATTGGAGTTGATAGACATTAAGGCCTCAAGGGGAAAAGAGTCGTTGATCTCTTGATGCGGATGATCCCCTTGATAAGGATCCTCAAGTCTACTTAGATGATCCGCGGCTAGGTTTTCAGCTCCCTTCTTGTCACGGATTTCAATTTTGAATTCTTGAAGGAGTCAAACCCAACGTAGAAGTATTGGCTTAGAATCTAGCTTAGTCAGCAAGTACTTCAACGCGGAATGGTCGGTATAGATGATTGTGGTGGAAAGGACAAGATAGGGGCGAAATTTTTCAAAAGCATACACTACAGCTAAAATCTCTTTTTTGGTAGTGGTATAATGCAATTAGCCCCCGTCATTGTCTTGCTAGCATAATGGATTGGTTGGAAGTGTTTGTTCACTCTTTGACCTAAAACCGCCCCAATAGCAAAATCACTAGCATCACACATCAATTCAAAAGGTAGCTCCCAATTAGGGGTAACCAAGATCGGTGCCTTAGTTAGCTTGTCCTTAAGAAGATTGAAGGATTCAAGACACTCTAGAGAAAAGATAAAGGGGGTATCTTTTTCCAAGAGGTGGGTCATCGGGCGAGCGATTTTAGAAAAATCTTGAATGAATCGACGATAGAAGCCCGCATGACCAAGGAAACTTCTCACACCCTTCATGGTTGAAGGTTGAGGTAATTTGGCTATGACATCAACTTTAGCACGGTCCACTTCAAGACCGGCTTTTGAGATTTTACGTCCAAGCACAATGCCTTCTTTTACCATGAAATGGCATTTTTCCCAATTTATAACAAGGCATGTGTCTTCACACCGCTTAAGCATGCGTTCTAAATTGGCAAGGCAAGTAGAGAAAGAATCACCATAGACCGAGAAATCATCCATGAAGACTTCCATAGTTTCTTCAACCATGTCATGGAAGATAGCCATCATACACCTTTGGAAAGTCCCAGGAGCATTGCATAAGCCGAAAGGCATTCTTTTGTAAGCAAATGTTCCATAAGGACAAGTGAATGTGGTTTTCTCTTGGTCTTAGGATCGATGGGAATTTGAAAATACCAGGAGAAACCGTCTAAGAAGCAATAATAGTCATTACCCGCTAGACGTTCAAACATTTGGTCCATAAAAGGAAGGGGAAAATGATCCTTTCTCGTAGCATCATTGAGTTTGCGATAGTCTATACAAACTCTCCACCCTGTAACGAGACGTGTAGGAATCAACTCATTGTTTTCATTGTATACAACGGTGATTCCGCCTTTCTTAGGCACACAATTGACCGGACTAACCCATGGTGAATCCAAGATAGGGTAGATCATTCTCGCATCAAGAAGTTTGATAACCTCTTTTTTGATAACGTCGTGGATCTTGGGATTCATTATTCTTTGGTTTTGAATAGTGGGTTTAAAATCATCCTCCATGAGAATTTTATGTGTGCAAAAGTGAGGATCAATTCCACGAATATCGGAGATTTTCCAAGCAATCGCGTTCTTATGATTCTTCAGCACGTCGATAAGTCGAGATTTTTCGTCTTCTTTCAAATCCTTAGCGATGATGACGGGTAACTTCTTATTGTCGTCAAGGAACACGTATTCGAGATGAGACAGAAGATGCTTAAGCTCTAAATCTGGAGGATTTTCGCTGGACGGCGTAGTCAAAGTCGGATCATCGATAGAGATTTCCTTAGGAGACGGTGGAGAAATATGGTCCTCATTGAGAAGTTTCTCAATGGTACAAATTTCTTCATCCCAATCGGTGGGAGAATCGTCATATTTTAAGTCCACATCCCCCAAAGTTGCTTCAAATTCTTTGAAAAGGAAACCACTTTTTCCAAATGGAGTTAGTGATGGAGCAATAGAGGAAACGGTCTCAACAATGGGTAGAGAAGAAGAACTACTTTTACAAGCGTCTTTGAAATGCTCTCCACAAGCCTCATCAAGAACGTCAATGAAATTAACGCTCTCATTTTCAGAAGGCTGCTTAGAAAGTTTACCCATGTTGAAGACGATTTTATCGTCACCAACTCTCATGATTAATTCGGGCGCAGCTACATTAATGAGAGTGCGACCGGTCCTCAAGATTGGACGTCGGACGATTAATGGAACACGGGGATCCATCTCGTAGTCAACGACAACAAAATCCGCCAGAAAGGTGAATTTGTCGACACCGACGAAGACATCTTCGGCTATCCCCACTGGATAAGCAACCGTACGGTTAGCTAATTCCAAAGTCATTTGTGTGGGGACTAGCTCGGGTAGAGATAATTGTTTCCGAACACTTAATGGCATTAAGTTTATACTAGCACCTAGATCGTCTAGGGCCATACAATTCTCTACCCCGGGGAAGTTGCGAGGAATGAGAAAACGACCCGGATCACCAAGTTTAGTTGGTAATTTCCTTAAGAGCACTGTGGAGCAATTCTCATTAAGTTGGGTATGAGTAATATCGAGAAGTTTCTCCTTATCACTAAGAAGATCTTTAAACATTTTAGCATATTTCAGCATGTGAGCGAGAGCCTCAACAAAGGAAATGTTGAAATTCAGTTGTTTAAACATTTTAAGAAAGTTAGAAACCTGAATATCATCCTTGTTCTTCAATTTCTATTTCCTCAACCTTGAGGGATAAGGTATATTGGGTTGAGATGAAGGCTTTGGAATGGAATTCTCACTCACATCCTTGGGTGGTAGAGGGGTGGAAGTAGAAGGTGGAGGATTTGGAGAAATAGAAGGTTGAGAAATTGGAGAAGGGGACTCGTTTTCCTTTGTCACAATCACCGGTGTAGGTGTAGGAAGCTCGGGTTCCTTTAAACCTTTTCCACTTCAAGTGGTGATTGCTTTCATCCCCCCTCTTGGATTAGCAACGGTGTTACTCGGAAGAGAACCCGAACCAGAGGCTTGATTACTTTGGAAGAAACTAGCCATCATATCCCTTAAGTCATTTGTTTGACTGCTCAAAGAGTTTCGCATATCGGCTCGAAGATCATTCCCTTGTTTCACCATATCTACTTTCAAGTTGTTGAGTTGCCGCTGAAGATTCTGCACTATCGCATCATTAGTCCTCATGTAAGTGTCAACCTCTTGATTAAATGTTGTGGGTTGGGTGGGAGGAAGAGCATGGTAGGCAGGTGGTTGATAAGCGGGTGGTTGGTGAACTTGATTGTTTCCTTGAGGTAGATATGGGTTTCTTTGGGTTTGATATTGATTTGGAGCTCGTGGTTGGTTTTGATTGTTGCGATTGAGGTTGTTTTGGTTTTGAGGTGGAAAACCGGGTGGTGAAAGGAAGTTGTTTGAACGATAACTGAGCAAATTGCGGTCACCTTGAGGACGTGCTTGATAGCCTCCCGTAGAAAAGTTACCGTTGGCGGCATACACATTTTTCGGATTGTCATGAGTCGAAGGATAATCGGTGTATGAATGAGAACCCTCGCATATTTCACATGACTGACTCATAGCATTAACTTGTGCATTGATGTCTTTGGTTTGTTAGCGTTTTGTAGAGCAAGTGTCTCAACAAGCGAAGTAAGCTTATCAATTCTCTTGTCGCTCTCACTAGTACTAGCACTAGTCACATTAGTCCGAACACTCTTGGTTTGCACTCTAGACTTATTCTCAATAATATCCCATGCGGCATTAGAAGACTTAACCAAAATATTACCCCCCGAGGCACTATTTAGTGAATTTTGGTCATTCATGCTTAACCCATTGTAAAAAGTATTAATTTGATGTACTTTTGTGAAACCATGTTGTGGACACTTTCTTAAAAGTTCCTTAAAACGGTCCCAAGATTCACTAAATGTCTCACCGTACTTTTGTTCAAAGTTAATGATTTCATTCCGCAAAGCGGTAGTACGTGAGGGTGGAAAAAAGTAGTTGATGAATTTGGTCTCTAAATCCGACCACGTAAGAATACTTTGTGGCGGTTCCTTATCAAGCCAATGGCGGGCTTGTCCCTCTAAGGAGAAAGGGAAAAGTTGCAAGCGAATCACATCTTGTGAAACCCCATTATACTTAACCGTATTAGTGAGTTGAATAAACCTTTTTATATGGTCATGAGGATCATCAAGTGTTCGCCCCAAGAATGGTTGAGCAGAGACCATTTGAATAAAACCGGATTTGAGCTCAAAGTCGTTGGCTCTAATCTCAGGTATGACAATAGCATCGGTGTTGCCCTCTACTTGTGATTGCAAAAGCTCAATCATTGGTCGATTGTCCATGGTGACAATAGGTGGAGTTTCGACTTCGGCTTGAATTGCTTTCTTCTTACGAGCACGGGTACACATACACATCTACAAAAAGAAAAGAAAAATAGACAAGAAATATTTTTGGTTTTTTATGTTTTTCTATTTTTTTGGATTTTTGAAAATTTTATATTTTTTTGGATTTTTGAAAATTTAAGCAAGAAAAATAACGTTCAAAAGTGAACGGATCCCAAAAGGGTTAATATACAAAGAAGTTACTAAACTTTCTGAGAAATTTGTCTTAAAGTAACGAACGTTCATTTTGTGTTTCTAAGTTACTAAACTTTACTAAACTATACATCACTATAAATTAGTGTTAATTTGAGTAACCTGAATGCATGTTTTTTGATAAGTTAAGTAACATAAATGTCTTGTTTTTTCATGTTAAATAACATAAATATCACGTTTTTCATAAGTGGGTAACTTAGTCAACCGGTCATATGAACATTTGTAACTTAGAAACACAAAATGAACGTTCGTTACCTTAGGACAAATTTCTTAAAAAGTTTAGTAACTTCTTTGTATATTAACCCATCCCAAAATCCAACGCGTCTCTCACTAAAAACCGTTAATCTTAACGAAAAGAGTCGGCAGCGGCGCCATTTAATACAAGGGTTTGCCTCGTATAAAAAGTTATCGTCTGATCTTTTCAAATTGATTATTGGTTAAGAGTGCGACTCAGTCGTTCTTGGTGGAAAATAAAATAGGTTGGTTATCTATGTTAAACTAAAAACAAATATGAAAATGTCATTGAGTAAAAATAAAACTTTAAAAATTAAACTAAAAATTACTAGAAAAACACTTGGTAAAAACAAAGATTTCGGGAAGCGTGCAATTTTTGGAAGTTAAAACGTAATGAATTTAAAAACTTGAAAACTTTGTAAAAACAAGAAATTATACCCATCGGAATAATCCTAATCGGAATCCCATCGGAATGCTTGTCGGAATAAGATCGGAATGTGGCTTGTCAGAATGTGATCAGAATGACTAAAAAAGAAATGATCGGAATACTCTAAAATTAAATCCTATCGGAATGTTAATCGGAATACTTCTTATCGGAATACCAAATAAAAATCCTTATCGGAATCCCAATCGGAATCCTCGTCGGAATAGCAAAACCCTTTTTCGATCCAGTGATCGGAATAATAGTGCAGCTGTCGGAATGCTTGTTGGAAAGGGGAAACCCTTTCTGATGGTATGTATTTCGTAATAAGCCAAGTTAATAAGCTATTTTTTAATAAGCTCAAACTAAAATTTAACCAAATTTATATCGAAAAGAACTAATAAGCACGAATAAGAACCTTTTAAACTTTAAATAAGCAAAACTTTTTAAATCAAACCATAAAAAGATGAAACTTTTTAGAAAAATGAAAAGTAAATAAGCTAAATACAAAATAAGCCAATAAGCATGATAAGCTCAAAGCTTAATCCGTATGAAACTTAGATATAAACAAAAAGATAAACTTTTTATCAATTAAACATCAAGATTAAACAAAATCAAAGATGATTTCGAATCAAATCTAAGTAAAAATCTAGAAAGGTAGAATAAGATTAAAGATGAAAAGATTAAACTTGAACTTGTAGATTAAAGATTTCAAAATACAAGATTGAAGTAAAGCTTAAACATGAAAGAAAGAAAAGATGAAGTTCTAGTGAGACAAAGTTAAACACTTTCTCTCTCTAAAAATAAAATTACAAAAAAGAAATAAACTAGCTAACTTAACTAACACCCTCCTAATGTGTCATTAGGAGGGTATATATAGGAGGTGGGGAGGTGCATGTGTTGCTTCCTTTCTATTTCTTTTCGTCTCGACTCGATTTAAATTCTTTGTCTTTCTCGACGTCGTCTCGGGATTTGTCGATATAAATTGAACTTGTCTAATAATTTTCTTCTTCTATTATACTTGAGTTCTTCGACTTCATTAAACTTACGTCTTTAGACTTTTTCTTCGATAAGTCTTCAGAATAGGCCTTGGACTTCCGTTCTTTTTACACTCTTGATCTTTTGACTTCGTCTTCTCTCGTTTTCTTCGATAAAAGTCCGTGATAGCCCGTGTTTTCTTCCATTTTCATATTTTTATCCTAAAACACAATAAAAACACAAACCACACATAATTTTGACTTTTAAGACATAAAATACACGTTTTGGTCTTGTTCTTATTGGAAATAAGTGGTAAAAGGATAAGTGTTTTCACAATTATTAGTTATCCTTTCCATCCTTCCAATCCTTGACCACATGTTTGAGTTTGCCTGATTTGATCAGTGACTCAATGTGCTTCTTGAGCTGGATGCACTCCTCCGTGTCGTGGCCCTTGTCGTTGTGGAATTCGTAGAAGCGATTTCCTTGACGACGGTCCACCGGAGTTGTCATTGGGGAGGCCTTGGGAAGTTCGCCCCTTCTGTCAACAAGATGTCCCGGTAGGTCATCTTTAGAGGGGTGAACTTGTCATCCGACCTCCCTCCTTTATTTTGGCTCTTGTAGTCCGAGCCCCTTCCATTGCCTTGGTTGCTTTGGCTCCCTGATTGCCTCCTAGGCTGGTCATTCAATCGATAACCATGGTTTCCCTTTGTGGGATATGCCGCGGCTACTGCGGTTTCTCCTTCTATAAATTTTCTGACCCTTTCCACGAGGCCTTCATACTTCTTCGATCGCTTGTTATTGAGGCGTCTAATTAACTCCTTGTATGTTATGGCATGCATATAATCGGAAATTTTTAGGAGCTCCGGCATCATTTTTGTGCGCGTGTACTCGTCATTGAAACGTTTTGTGAATTCCTCCGTAGATTCTCCAGGCCGTTGCTTGACGGTTGCTAATGAGACCGGATCTCTATTATACTTCTTTCGCTGAGTATAATTGTTTTTGAACGCGGTGCACAGCTCAGTGAAGCTATCGATGCTTCGGGGAGGAAGTCCATCAAACCAATCACGGGCATTGTCAATCAAGGTTGAATTGAACATCTGGCACCATATAGGCATGGGCCATTGTTTGATTTTTGCCTGCGTGTCAAATATCTTAAGGTGATCATCCGGATCACCAGACCCATCATAGGTTTTGACGCACGCTGGCATGCGACGCTTCTTATCCTTGGAGTAATTCCGTATGCGGATGGTAAAAGGATCTTCCCTAGGATCACACCATGGACGGGAGAGATTGGGGTCACACCATGGGCGAGAGATATCTTCCCCTTCCACCTCACGATAGTAAGGTCCACCATAATACCCCTCATCGTCCGATGGTGGTGGAGGAGTACGCCTAGGTCGGCGACACTTGGGTGGATGGTCATCTGAATCTTCTCCCGAGGGACCGGGGGAAGGGGGTGGTGCCCCACTTCTCGGATGAGGATCACTTTTATGAGAAGATCTAGGAGCCTTCTTCCCGGTATTCACCCTATCCCTCACACTTGTGCGGCGATTGTTCCTGGTTAATTCCAAGTCGGGCCGTTCGGCTGAGTCGTCGGATCTATCTCCTTTTTCACGAGATTGTAGTAATTCCTGCATAACACGATCCCCTATGCGTTCGAACATATTCCGAGGTTGAGGGTTCTCCTCAAAGAGGTTTCGTTCCTAGGGTCGTGCACTCTTCTTCTTTTGAGTCTCAAGAGAGGTGCCGGACACGGCCCTGCCAAAGTTGAGCCTAGATTGGAGGTTCCTACCTAGGTTTAGCCTTGACGCGATACCCGGGACGATCCTCTCAAAGTTCTGTGTGAGAACACGAGCGAGGTCCTCGTCACTAAGTGGTTCGACTTCCACTTCTTCTTCAGTTGATGGCCTACGTGGCTCCTTGTTAGGGGCCTTAGGCGCACTCCCTGGGTCAGGGTTTTCCATGGTCATGGTTGGTGGTGGGGTATTAGCAGACGTGCCTGTCCCACCCATAGACTGAAAAACGCTTCGGTTATTCGGTCCACCAGTTTGGTTGCTAGGGAATTGAGTGGGGATGAGTATCTCGCCCCCTGTGGACTTCCGATTCGCAGGATTCGTGTTCCTGGGATTTCCTTACGGATGTCCTTTCGTCATTGAAAGAGATCGAGATGAAATTATTTCTCGCTTAGTGTATTGGTCCCACGGATGGTGCCAACTTGTTGATACAAAAGTTGGATGATCCTTGCTAGACCTGAATTAGGCTTAATTCGGGTTGGCTGGGCTCCGGCTCTTGCACCAAGTGAATAATCTTGCTAAGAACCTACACACTAAAGCAATACGCGTTAGGCTTATCGTAGGAATGTATCCCACGATTAGACTCCAGCTTGAGAGTAAGTAATCGGTTAGGGTTAAGAATTGGATGTTAAGTTTAGAGTATGTCGAATGTGTTACCTTTGTGGAACCCGTGGGGGTTCCTTATATAGGCAGTGACACCCTAATGGGCCCACTGTTTACTTCGGCCCCAAGTATAGGATAACCACCATAATTAGCTTGATTGTTATCTTCTAATTATGGTTAGTGTATATCTTATACTTTAGGGTGAATCCCAATCCTAATAGGATTGTGATTCTGTCTAACCCTGTCCCGGGTGTACCGGGCCGTGGGCCGCACACACTTTATGCGGCCACTGTTCATTCAAGCCCGTAAGCTTAACTGATCAATCCAACCCATTCGTGATGGACCGGATGTGGGTAGTACCCATGGGCCGGGTCCATGACCCGGCTGGGGACTATACGTCATCAATCTAATAGCCCTCTTATTTTTCTTAACTTGTCATATTTTTGACACTTCTGAAAGTTAAGATTGTTTTAGCTTTCTCTTGAGTCCCTCTGTTTGTACTCGAGTTGTTTAAAGCTAATTCTGCTTGGGTGACATTGTTATATATATGTTCTTGTCCACTAACTTTGTTTTGTAGGATATCTAACCCTTCTTTGTAGCTTGTCACGTTTCTTGCTTTGTTGGTGTCTCAAGAAAGGGGGAGCTCATATCAAGGGGAAGCATTTTCAAAATATCTACATAATAAAAATAAATGGTAGATAAAAAATAAACCCAAAACATGTTGACTATTGAATTATTTAGTCAATGTTTACTTGTTTCTATGGACCACAAGAACCCAAAGGAAAAGTTATTTTTTGCATGCCAACGTCAAGAGCATGTCATATTGATAACTAATACAAACAGATAGACCATTTTGACTTAAAAGCTTCATATGCACATCCTATATAACGATTGTAAGCTGACATTGTTTATACTTTTGAATAAATTTCATTCCTTTAGGCACATTTGTAAGTATGTATTTTACTTGGCAAGTTTGAGATTTATAAAAAGCAAAAAAACCAAATCAACCTATTCAGAGATAAATGGGTCAAAACTACAAGATTGGTAACATATAATGCAACTTTATTTCTATAGACATAGACTTACTCAACTTCATCATCAATAAAAACCATGCATCATTTAACAGCTTCGCGTCACCTGGTTGTTGAAACATACACTAAGTGCATCATATAAAAGATACTAGGCGAGTACCCGCGCATAGTGGCGGAAATGTCAGACTACAAATAATTAACGATATGACACATGCTTAGTGTGTAGATAATCAACGACATGCGATATTATGGTAAGTGTTTTGTGTGATGTTTATTATAAATAGTTCGATTACAAGTCTCGTTGAGCGACTATTCCACAATCTGGAAATGTATTAGTATGAATTTCATTAATGTTCACTTATTAATCAGAAAGTTCAGTGAGAATCTGTTGATGGAGTGAAGATATACTATGTTAAGGTCCAAGTTCTTAACTATTACTCCAATATTTCATACGTTGGGGATTGCCTAACCATCTATTTTCATCAAAAGACGTCGGGAGTCTATATTGTAATCAACAATAGTTATAGATCCCATATTCTAGTGTAAGAAAAAACAAAGTATGCAACTATAAACCAAGACCTAAATTAGCTTTTTTCCAAAAACGACTTTAAACAATATACTTGCAAACCCGCCACCATTGACAAGCAAACTAATAATGAAAGAAAACTCAACTGGAATGTGTTTGAAATCGTGTCAAAGTTGTGTTGTTGCATTTCCCATTCTCTGTAACAATCATACAAACAAAAATTACCTGCTTGACCCATTTGAAATTTGAGTTTCTATAGTCAGAATAAGTACGTTTAAGTAACCAAATAAAATGATTCGTTGGCCTTTCTCGGAGATAAACATCTCCTCTTGAATGGAAATGGTTGTATATTCAAGCTTCTTTAGCTCTAATTGCATAGCCTACAGAACAAGAAAATGTGCCAATAAAACATCTATATGAAACGTTTATCATAAATTGATAGTTCAATTGAAAGGATTGTGTGATACTTACATCCATAGAATCTCTTTTGGGTATGCTAGACCAATCTTTAGCAGCCACGCCAGATTTAGAATCAAACTCAATCAAAAACTTAACTAACGGATGGTTATTTCAAGGGCGAAAAACTAGTTATGTAATCCCCGCCCTCAACAGCCTGAAATGCAAATTATCTTGACTGCACATGATCGGCATAGTGATAGGAATTTCCATACACTGATAACACCTGAGTTGGACAAAGTTAAATCAACAAATGAACAAATCAGATACCAAATTCAACATAATGTCCAAAAACTAAAAGAATGAACATGAATACACACATCACAACTATAAAACACAACCCAAACTTCCGAAAGTCACAAATGTTTCATTAAAAACTTAAAGTAGGGTTTCTAGGATTCTGTTTTGAAGTAAATCTGTTTCAGAATTAGTTAACTGCATCAAATAAAACACACATGCTCAACTTTCATCTTGTACAACTTATTATACATTTACCATTGTATATACATAGAACACTTGAATTGTCTTGCAATTTCATGTGAAATTATTACGACAAGTGGTAATACAGTTGAATTTTGGTATGTTATAAAGTAAATGAAAACATATGCATGTTAACCGACCCTTTTGGAATAACCAAATACAATAATCACTTTTATTTTTAACGTAATTTTTATAAACCAGAACAAGAAATCATTTGGGACAATCAAACGCTTGATCATATATTGGTTTGTCATGTGTTCTCATAAATTAGTAGATTATGCAACAAATTTACCTTTGATACAAAAATAAAATTACAAAGTATATAAAAGTTTAATTACATAACTGTAGAAGGCAAGCGAGCAACAAGCTGCGCCGCAAGCCCTTTTTGAATTGCAAAGCTAATTCTAGTAACATGGGGGAGTTTCCCACGCTTCGCTGCAAGACTTTTGGCTTCCTTTTTGTTTTTGGATCTTGAAGAGGCAGGTAAATTTCATAACAACAAATGGCCAAAGCTCCCACCAGCATGATAACGAATTTATAAATGTTAGTCCAATAAATTTTATATAATAATTCTATCACAAGTGTGGGAAGATAAATGTTTACTTACGGTCAACATGGGCAAAAATGGTGCTTTTAGTTAACTGTATATGGTAACTGGTGATTCAATACATAGAAGTCCAGTGATTACAAAGTAAACGTTGTTTCATATTGATATCCTTGCAGTATGAAAAGGTTGCCTTAAGAGAGGTTTTCCTTCACAATACTACATATTCAGTCATCATAATGGTTAAATTTTTATAATAATTCTCAATGGATAATAAGCATACCCACTGACCAAAACCATTAGTTTTGTATCAACATGGATGATAAGCATTTATAAAATCTTCACACACAACTGAAACAGAATTATATAATTTCTCTACAGAATCTTTCGTATTTTTACATGTACAAATATTTATCCAAACTTTCTTTACAAAATCTTTGGAAAGGCATGTTTTTTAGGCATAACATTTAGTATAAATGATAACCTGAGATGTAGTCACAGGGCTTTCAGCATAGCCACGTTTACTGAATACCGCCACACGCTACCCTTTATTTCTAGTCGTCACCAACATACGCCTCACATATAACTTCCATAAGATATAGGAGATGGGCGAGGTTGAGTAAATTTGTATGTGAATGGATGTTATTACCTCGTCTGGCAAGTTTAGCAGCTCGTAGTAAGTCCGGATATGATATAACCTTGTGTGCACATATTCATTATCAATCGAGTTATTTTTGAACGTGTCAATTTGGGTTCTTCTTTATTCCAAATGGGTCAAATTATATTTAAGATTTTAAAAATGGGTAACGGGTTTAACAGTTGAAAGTCACCTATCATAATTTTAATGTCTACTTGTATGCAACCTCCTAAATTGTATCAAATGGTCGTTCCAAAAAAATGGTATCAAATGGGTCAGCCTAACCCTCCTAAATCATTTTTAATTTTGACTGGATTTACCAGTCCCCATGCCTGCCCCATCTTGCAACCTCTATAATTGAAAATTATATTTACAATTCCAATGGACAAAAATAATTTATCACCGATCTCACTTTGAATTCAGGATTGAGATAGGGAGCATATGGGTGAGTGTTAGATAAGCTAGGTTTGACTTAATTATAGTAAAATGGGCCATTGTGATTTATTCTACTATCTATTAAATGCTACTGATATGACAATGATTTCATCTATATTGAATCTTTTATGAATACACTTTCATATATGAGACACTCAGATCAGCGTGAGTAGACTAAAAAAGCCTAACCCGGTATGTCGATTTGTATGCAAGTGATCCCATGTTTTGAGTTTAACCCCTCCTATATGAGGTTCGGTCGAATGATCTCCAGATCTGCATAAAAAAATGAGCTTCATATTCTCTCCGTATAGGATTGTAGGATGGTGGACTATGTCTATGTATTCTGCACCAAACTGCATTAAAAAATACAACAATCTTACACCTTTTCCCCATTCAATAACAAATTTCTTTCAACTTCAAGTTTCTATGAATATAGAAATCTAGAAAGCGATTCTAACATGTATTTTCTCATCAGAACAGGACCTACGATCACAAATAAGCGAGGAATGATGGTTCAACGTTTGCATCAAATTTTTTTTTATTCAACAACATCCTGCAGTTGTACCCCAAATAAGTTATACATAAAAAAATTAGGATTGACTTCTTTTGTCAACTCATTTTTAGAATATCAAAGTAAAAACATGTGAATCAATTTAGTAATCCCAACATTCAATAAAAATTAAGATCGTGTACTCTTAAAAACCACCACAATCCATACCAAAAACTACCAAGAAAATGAATCCACATCCAAACCTCCAAATTTCATATCGCCTTAATTTTTAATTAAAATACTAATTCAGTTACAATCAAAATTGAAACTAAACTTACCTTGTGGTGGATTTGATGAGTCGGTAATCTTTCTTCATCAACTCGTGAAGGAGTGACTTTCATCAAACACATGGTGGGCACGAATCCATCCAGCCATGAACGACAACATCTTCACATTCATAAAAAAAGGAGACCATGTGGAGGGAGGTATTCATTAATCTACAAATTCATAATAAAAAACCTTGAAAATTGATTGATAATTATAGATCTACAAAAAAACTCAACAAATACCTCAAAGTTGGAATCTCCCTTTGAATGAGCATCGGTTTTATCGGTGTCCTCCAACAAAAAAATAACCCCATTAACATAAATTGCCTCATGTTTCAATAGGTGTAATCAAACAAAAAACCTCTCAGTCAAACCAAAGTTACCCAAAACCACCACGAAACACCAAAGCCACCAAGCACACTGAAACCACCTAGTCCACCGAAACCATAGTCATTGGTTTGGCGGACGGCAGAAAAAACGGCGGCGGCAGTGATTTATGGTTGGTTGGAGAGAGCAGGTTTAGAGAGATGATAAAAGGGAGAAGCGTTTTTTACGGAGAGGAATTACGGTTAGTGATGGGTGAGTTACAAGCCGAATGAAGTCAACTTTTTAAAGATAGAAATATAGGAATGGCTGTAACATCATTTCCAACTTTATGCATGACAACATAATAGATTCCAAACTTTCCAAACTTATGATACAAAAAACTTACAAGAGAAGCTAAAAAGGAAATTTTCAAGTTTCAACATTAGCTATCCCTGTTTTATAATTAGTAGATATAACATGGTGTTTGGATATGATTTTAGGAATCTTTTACATAATCAAGTTCATAGACGATTTAAAATTATGAAGATGAATTCAATTGTAAAATTAAGGAGGTGAACTCAATTAAACACACCTTAGATCAGAGATAGCAGCGAATAAAAAATACCTTTAGAAATCACTAACCAAAAAGCAACCACATCCTCTTCCAGTAACCAAAGATCCATTCATACAACTGCAAGACACCCCTTGACACGCCTATAATTAGAAAGGAAAAAAGAACATTATGCAAACTCAAACCCCATTGAGTTAACGTGCATGTTTAAATTAACCTATATAAAGACACAATATAATGCACTAAATGTAAGATTGTGACTTGCTATTAGTATGTCATTATCATCCAATATTTAAATTGTAGGTTACATACACATAAGTGTAGTCAAACAATTCAATATTATGTGTGAATGCTCCTAATGGTACATAAAGTTTTGACCGTTTTTATTTGACTAGTATTGATGGACATACTAGCTACTAAGGCTATATATATCTAGTCCTATCTCTACCCAAAACACACACACAAGTAGAATAACATAGCTATCCATCAAGCTCTCTACACTTAGGTTGGGTCAAGGGAGAGAAACTAGATAGGTTATAAGGGTTGCCTATATCATGTCAACATCCACTACGGCTACAGGTATGTCATCTCGTTTCATCTTATCTATGTGATTATTATCGTATTCTAAGATCTTGTGGCATAATAGTTGAATGTGTTTAGTATGAATATTTGGTGCTAATGTTTACACATAAAAATAACTTACATGTGGTATCTGAGCCAAGATTTTGAATAAGATAATAATTCTCATCTTATTTATCATAAAGAATATATGTGTTCTAAACTGATTATTTTGCTTAAGGTTACAAATTGGTTTAACTTGATATGCCTAGAAGTTGTAGGATATTATGAGATTAAAACATATACATAGAAGTTTTTTATTTATTTGTTAATCTCTTTAACAGTTAACATATATATTATAATTATATGAGTTGCTTGGATTGCTTGGATGACTAATAGACTAAAAAAACATGCATTTGTTTATATTGAGAAAATTAAAATACATTAATTTAGTCTTTTAATGAGACAAATAAATTTACTCATAAGTTTTAAGTTACATTTGACTAATCATTTATTCATAAATTAAATATAACGTTTTTGATTACGTTTGTATGCATGAAAATATAAATGTTAGTACCGCTTCCGCTCGATAAAAGTTGATTACATATTAAAAGAAAGATTTTTTATCATAAATCTCTTAAAGTTTTCAACATGCATATGACACGTGATTTTTTTTAAAGTCACATTTATTAAAAATGATAATGGTTACATGGTGTTTTTTTTTCTTTGGATAAAGATAGTTGATCAACATGAATGATTATTTGTTGACGTATTTTTATGATATGAATAAATGATTTTATAAATGATTTTATGATTGATTGTAATCAATGAATGGTTTGAAGTTTGAGTGTCTTCTTGTAATATTTTTTTCTTATAGTTTATTATTATTCAATTAATTGTGAATAAATGTGTAATTACATTGAATGTTATTTTTTAATTATTATTATTTTGTAACATCTTTATGTTTAAATTTTAATTAATGACGTTAAAGTTAACCATTTATTAATTTGATGTTACATTATTTCAAAATTATATTACTTATAACATTCATATATTTTTTTTAAACTCAGTTAATTTTATATTAAAGTTTGTTATTTATTATATGAAATTAAGTGATATTAATTTGTTAGTCACCAAAGTGACCAAATTAATTTCAATTGTGTAGTCATATAGATTATGTTATCTTAAAGCTATTTATCCTTATATGATATTAAGCGAGATTAATTTGTTAGTCACCAAAGTGGCCAAGTTAATTTAAAAAAAAAATAGTCATATAATATATGTTTTTTTAATAGCTATTTATTTATTACATGACATTAAGAGAGGTTAATTTTGTTAGTCACTAAAGTGGCCAAATTAATTTCAAATATATAGTCATATAACTTATGTTTTTTTTATTAGTTATTTGCTTATTACATTACATTAAGAGAGATTAATTTTGTTAGTCGCCAACGTGGCCAAGTTAATTTTAATATTTGTAATCATATAATTTATGTCGTGTTAAGAATGCTCTTATGAACTTTTTTTATTAGTTGATAGATATTATGAATTTTTCCCAAAAGAAAATTATTCTTCTATGACTAATAATCTTAAAGATGAAAAATAGTAAACTTTTGTCATATGTATATAGTTATCCAAAGATGCTTATACATTTGACTAAGTCAACTTCATTTTTTATTGTAAGTTTCCATTGCATTCTAATAATGATGATGATAGATATTATAAATTTTTCCCAAAGGAAAATTATTCTTCTATGACTAATAATCTTAAAGATGAAAAATAGTAAACTTTTGTCATATGTATATAGTTATACAAAGATGCTTATACATTTGACTAAGTCAACTTCATTTTTTATTGTAAGTTTTCATTGCATTCTAATAATGATGATGATATATTATTGTGTTTACCCAAAGGAAGATAATATATATTTTGAAGAAATCATCGTTGATCGATGTATATATGGCAAGATTAGTGGGAGCAAGTTTGTATTTTTGGTTCTACTTGTTAAGGATATTTTGCTTCCGAGAATGACTTTGGTTTATTGCCAAGACTAAAGGATATCTCTCTAACAATTTCAAAGATATGGATGAGACATCTTATGTGATTGAGAATTTAATATTCCGTAACATATCTAAAGGTCTATTAGAACTATCTCAAAAGGCATATATCGATAAAATTCTTGAGAGATTTATCAATAATATGAAAACATAATTTGTAGCTTGTTATGATGTTGCTATTCATGCATTATGGTTGCGGAGATTTATTTTAGGGCTTGGGGTTGTCGACACTGTAAGTAAGCCGCTAAAAATGTATGGTGATAACACCGCAATAATATTCTTCTATAATAACGATAAATACTCTAAAGTTGCAAAACATGTGAGTTCAACGTTCTTTATCGTGAAAGAGGAAATTCAGAAACAAAGTGTATCTCGAACATATTAGTATGTATCTCCAACCAAGGGTTTACCACCAAAAGACTTTTAGGTAATATGTTCTTAGGCTGGGTCTTGGTTGTATTGATAACTAATTATGATGTTCTAAACACTCTTGAGCTCAACAAAATGTTTCTGATTTTATTTCTTATTCATTATGTTAAGCATGCATTTATGATTGGAATAAGAAATTTTATGTGTTTTCATAACACGAATGTGGACTGTATGTTATTTATATATAACTTATGAATCTAGCATGATGAACTCATAATGTTGTGATATATGGAAGAGAGTATACGATAAATACTGTATATGATCGCCATAATCCCCATCATGTGGTTTGTTATGTTGAGATACTTATGACGACGGTTAATAAGATTTAATTGCTAGCCTTATGTTGTATCATGTAGAAATATCATGTCAAGTGGGAGAATGTAAGATTATGACATGCTATTAGTATGTCATTATCATCCAATATTTGAATTGTAGGTTACATGCACATAAGTGTAGTTAAACAATTCAATATTATGTGTGAATGCTCCTAATGGTACATAAAATTTTGACCGTTTTTATTTGACTAGTATTGATGGACATACTAGCTACTAAGGCTATATATATCTAGTCCTCTCTCTACCCAAAACACACACACAAGTAGAATAACATAGCTATCCATCAAGCTCTCTACACTTAGGTTGGGTCAAGGGAGAGAAACTAGATAGGTTAGAAGGGTTGCCTATATCATGTCAACATCCACTACGGCTACAGGTATGTCATCTCGTTTCATCTTATCTATGTGATTATTATCGTATTCTAAGATCTTGTGGCATAATAGTTGAATGTGTTTAGTATGAATATTTGGTGCTAATGTTTACACATAAAAATAACTTACACTAAAAACATAATCAAAGCGAATGATATAGCGAGAAATGTTCTCAACCACAACAAAATTACTAATTATCTCTCATTTTTAAACGATACCTTGATAAAATAGTTTTGTATATCCAACTAAGTAAGAAATCTAAAACATGTAAGTACTTAAAAGAAAAAAGAGCATACATTGTCTTGCAAGGACTCAAATCCATGTGAACTTGCACATTAACCCAAAACAGATGTTCCTTTACTTCAATTGCTATAGAAAAAAAAACTTGCACATTAACCCACAACAGGTTCTTTAAAGTCTTTCTGATTAACATAAACATGATTAAACTTTCTGCCCAAACTTTCATAAAAACAATGACATTTGTGTTTTAATTAAAATGAAGTATATAAAATATTACATATCTAAAAATCATAACAATCATGCATATGTAAAATCTACAAACCATCATAATCAAAAACTAAAAATATACAAAACATATTCCTAACTAATTTCAAAACATATAGAACAAATTAAAAAATAACAAAAAAATCTATATATAACAAACTTGATTCGTGTTGTGAAAAAACACGATGCCCAAACCTTTGTTTGTAAAGATTAAGCAAAATTAAAAAACAAAGAAAACAACATCCAACAATTGTTTTTGTTTCATTCTTTGATATTATGTTTTTTTGGTAGACCCGAATCAATTAGAATAATTTGATTGATTCGGTAGCAAAGTTAAGCAGGTCAATCTTTAAAAGAATTACAGGACGTTTTGTAAATTGAATTGATGAAAGTTGTGTTTGTAAAGTTGTATATGGAAGTAATTTGATCCAATGGTTGATAAAAAAAATGTATTTATAGGTGGCAATTGATAAAAGATTTTGAGAGGAGAGTTTTAGGAAAAACTTTGCTTTATAAAAGAGGTAGATGTTTAAGATATAAAGTTTAGAAGGTGTAAAGTGTAAATGTTGTTGACTTTCTAAAGTTATCGAAAAAATATGTAAAACTATAAGTGTTATTTAACTTTATTTAATTAATTTAAAATTTAACCATAGAAGTTTTATAAATTATCTTTTTTTAAGGTTTTTTCCTCACAAATATAACAGTTATAATTTTATTTTTTCTCATGAAGTTCATCCACGAATATTTAACATATCTTTGATCCAAATTAACAATAAATTGATTTTATTATTTTTAAAAATTCAAAAAATATATTACTAACTAAAGAATAAATAGATTTTTTGGACTTCTGAAAGTCTCACAAAGCGTTTTACTTTACTATATAAAATATTAGAGCCGATTTAACCGGCTATACATGAGAGCAGGAAATGAGTTGAGCCGAGCTCGAGCATGTCAGAGCCTGAGCATGGATCGTTTAAGTTTACAAAATTCGAGCTTAATCTCAACTCGTTTCAAACCTTATTATATAAGCCCGAGCTCGGCTCGTATTATGTTAGACATTCTCAGGCCAAGCTCGAGCTTGACTCATTTATATAATTTGGTAATGTAAAATTAAAGCTTGGCTCGAGCTCATCTCGTAATATATCTAAATCACGCTCGTTAATAAGCTTATTATCAGCCCACCAAGACGACTTGGGATAAGTTCTCCCTCGTAAAGTTAACATTTTTATTTGGCGATTTAAGTTAAATAAGCTCCCATATCGTCTTAATCTTTCTTCTAAAGGTATTAATATCCAGGAGATCTCTTGCCTTACCTGCTATGGTAACATGAGTCCAATATCCCTATCTTTTTTCAATGCAACATCGTCATAGAGATTTAGAGGGTTATAAGAAGATGGTGTGAGGATGTTTTTCCTTTATTGATTCTAGCGCTCATTTGTATGATTGGTTGAACTTTTGGTCTACTCATAGCAACAAAAAGCATCGTCTTGTCGTAATTATTTGGACCACTCTATGGCTTATATGGAGGTATCGTAATGGTGGCATTTTTAACCCTCATTCCTTGAGAAAAGCGACATCTTTGATTATTTTCGTTTGCATTCTTTTTCTTGGTTTAGATATAGAGGTCGATTGTCTATTAGTTAGAATGATTGACTTAAATCGTCTTTGTAATTTTTAATCTAGCGCATTGCTAGATTTTTTGAATAAAATAGCAGCCGTTAAAAAAAAGCTTGTTGTTAACTTTGCTAATGAGCTCTTACGGAATCATCAGGCTCGTCGAGCCCAAACGAGCATTGAACGTAAAGTTTGGGCTCGAGCTTGAGCTCATATAATAAACGAGATGCAACTTAGGCTTAAGCACGAGCTTAAGTTCGTTCAGGCTTGATGCGTTCGAGCTTTTTATCGACTCAATTTCAATCTTTTCATGAGCGGCTTGACTCGTTTCTACCCCTAGCATCCATGATTAATTTTCTTACACCACTTATTACTTCGGTACATAACAGTTATGGCGATGTTATTGCTACCCACTACAAACAATAATCTTCAATGCTTGCTAGATTGACAAGACAATACAGTTTTTTCATGTTTTTTTTGTTTCGTATATTCACATCTTACAATTCGTATTTTTTCGAAAGTTTTACCCACTTTAATAATAGAATAAGAGCACTCGGAGCGGTTGAGCCTCAAACTTGGTGCCAAGGCGTCACGTAAAATTTTGGGACTTTGGCACCAGATTTCTTTTGATATCACATTTCATGTGCCAGAAATTTGGTGCCAAAGTAATTTTTTTACATACAAAATAAATTAAATAAAAATTCATTGGTTAGAAGGATCGTTAAACATATTATTTGTTCAATTCAAGTTCATTTTTTATGAGTAAAGCTATAAGGAATTATAGAAAAGTGACCTAGAAAATGTTAGAAATGAGTATAAATTTTTTGGTGAGAAGAAGTATTATTTATAGATTTTTTGGTTAGATTTTCATAAAAATATGTATTATATTAAAAAAAAACTTATATTCTCCTCGAGTTAATATCTATATAGACACTTAAATTAGCATAAACCTATCCAACCAATCATAATCACCCATTTTTAAAAAAAACCCACTTCCCACCACTTTTTTAAAAATTAAATATCTTACAAACGGTAAATCGTCAAACGAAAAAAAATACACAATTGTGACGAGAATTAAATCATCTATCTATCGAGGGGCACGTGTATATACTTTCGACGAACTTTTTTTTCTTAAGTCACGTATGGAGAGAATCATATATGATTCGTCACAAATCATATATGATTCGTCACGAATCATATATGATTCGTCAAGAATCTTGTATGATTCGTCACGAATCATATATGATTTTCAGAAAATCATATATGATTCGTGATATGAATCATATATGATTTTCTGATAATCATATATGTTTCGTGACGAATCATATATAATTCTCTCCAGACGTGACTTAAGAAAAAAAGTCGAAAAAAAAGTTCGTCGAAAGTATATACATGTGCCCCTCGATAGATAGATGATTTAATTCTCGTCGCGATGATATGTTTTGTTTTACGTAACGATGAACGGTTTGTGAGATATTTAATTTTTAAAAAATGAGTTTTTTTGTTATATGACAAAAATGGATGGTTGTGATTGGTTAGTTGAGTATATGATAAACTAAGGGTCTGTGTGGATCTTTTTCCTATTCTCCTTCCCAATGGTTAGTTTTTGATTTTTTTTTCTAAAGAAAAAAGAAAACGGAAGATCTTATCAGTTGAGCTGGTTTGCTCGACACGAGAGTCAGAGCGATACGCCAACATCAAACTAACGCCAAAGGCCTATCGGTCATACGGTCAGCCATCATCCCCTCGCTCTAACACAACTTATGTTATATTTTTTACGTTTTACTACTCCTAACTCATTAAATATTATGTTTCGTTATAAGGCGAACACAATTATTAAAATATAAATAAATTAAAAAGAAAGAAATTAATATCACTTTAATGGGTTAATTCCATATATACCTAATATAAACATATTAATGTAATATTTACCCACCTAAAATCTATAATGACATATATACCCAATTTAAACATAATATTTGTCATACCCCCAAATCCTTATAAAACCAAATTTACATCTTCATATTCCTGTTATACCCTTAATAATATATTCATCCTTATTTTTACAGCTTTGTGTTCCTGTAGATACAAAAATCATCAATTGGTATATCTGGAAAATGATTACTACATGTAGATAATGATTACTACATGAAGACGTGTGTTAACTGCGACTACATGAATTATATTCAAAACTTATCAATTGGGTATATGTTTCCAACACTACCTTCGTATAAAACCCCATAAAAAGTTGTCACTAACTACATGCGAAAAATGATTACTAACTGTAAATACATAAAAACATTACAAAAACAACTGTATATGTTCATCTAAGACGTGATAAACACATTATATTTAATCTGCATGTACATCGATTACAAAGTAAAAACAATAAAAGAAAAAGTTCAATAGTTCTATGATATTATTAAGGGTATAGTAGGAATCTGAAAGTGATGATTTATTTTCATTTAGATTTATAACAATTTAGGTAAATATGACAAATAAGATGTTTAAATTGTATATATATATCATTATGAATTTTAAGTGAGTAAATATGACATTAGTATGTTTAAATTGAGTATATATGGAATTAACCCCACTTTTAAAACATACGAAATAACCAACCCAAACAATTTTTTTGAAATTAATATATATCTTTTTGCCAAAAAAAACAAATTTTTTGTCAAGAACAATTTGTAATGAGATGCCCCTACCATAAAAAAAAGGCTTGGGGTATACAGACACCACAAATCTTGTAGCTGGACATCATGATACAACTAATCATTATCATATATACTTAGGGTGTGTTTGGTTGGCCCATATCGGAAAGAAGGAATGACAATGAAAGTGATTGCAAATGTTTGGTTAAGATACATAACTTTCAAATATTGGATTGAAAGATGAATATATTCTCAACTCCATACCACCAATATACCTATCTATGGGTTGATTCATTCCCTCATCTCTTTCCTAGCCATTTCATTTTAAAAAATGATGATTTTTTTTTTCTTTTCAATCGGTCTTTTGAGTTTAAAGCTTTTTTCTGTTGTCATAAGGCTAACATATTTCACAATATGTAGGTATGAATGTGAATATCTTCAAAAAAATCATATTCCATTGTGTTGTTAGTTGTTTTGTCTCCTCCGATCATCACAAAAGCAATTTGTGTATTCATTTATAAATTTTCGTTTAGTTGTTGTCAAATATCTTTTCTTTTTAAGGCTTTTTCTTAAAGATTTTTTTTCATGTTTTGTGGTGGGTAGTTTTTAGTTGGATAAGACCCATTTACTTGTGATTCCTTATATTCATCTAAGACATACCAAACAAGAGTAATGATAGTCATATATCACATTCCATACCGACCCTTAATCAAATGCATAGTGATTGTGATTCCTGTTTTTTAAAACAAACGCACCCTTAAGTAGTTAACTGAAAACGAAATGTCAAATTGAGACATGAACCTCTTCGATCAAAACCTATTTTTTCTTCTTTTCACATTGATCAAGAAAACATTTACAGTATATAATATTGTTGCATTTATTTAAATTACTATATTGTCTTTCTTTTCTCTAACCTTAAACAAGTTAACAGTAAGTTTAGATATTATGTTTCACTCAAATAAAAATACTGTATAATTATAAATTTATCAATCATTCTTATTTCTCTCTAACACCAATTAAAATAACCAGTGGGATAAGAAATTTTAGTAACCACGTTCGATGGGTTGTGAGATTCCGGTAATGGTGTTTCAAACGCTGCCTGTGGGTACCACCACTCGCCGCAGGTGATCCAGTGGGTCACCACATAATCACTACACAAACTGGAACCTACAAGTATAGTAGACGCTGCTTGGATCTGAAATTTGGCTCCAAAGCTGAAATGGCTAACAGTTCTGAGATCCACTAACTAGGGTTTTCGATCTTGAGTTATAAAACTCATCTTCACCAAAAATGTGAGAAAGTCGGTGAGGCGATCTACGGATGTAGTAGTGGTCTTTTTCCGGAGAGATGGTGGCCGGATAAACGATGGCGATCGTAGCTGTAGTGTTTTGACCGCAGTTGACGATGGTTGTGGTGGTTTGACCGCAAGTGGTGTCCAATTTACATGTTTAACTAGCTACGATGTTTTGATCGGAGGTGACACATTTTTTTAAGTCGTATGTTACGCACATATGATTTTTAATTGTGATTTTCAATTAAAAAGCGGACATAAAGTACAATCGAACTTTTCTTCTACAGTAAAATACATAAATAATATAATAACTATTTCTCTTTCATATATTATCTTAGTACAGATAATATCTCTTTTTGCCCACTTTCATTTTCAACCACAACCAGGCACCACTCATGGTTTGTCTGGTCTAACATGAATTGACTTAAATGTCCTTTAAACCTTTGCCAACCACATTGCAGGTTGGTGGTCCATGAGTAGGTCTATTATCGTCGATGTACATTTAAACCACAGAACCGAATATGTTGACCATGGCCTTTTTCACTCAACCGATCAAGTACACATTTTGAATCCAAAATTTGAATTTTATGTCTTTTGTCATCTTTCATACAGTATTTGTTTTCTAAGCGTGTTGTCACGGGTTAAATTTTGAAGATTCAGTTTTGTTTAGAAGATGTATATGAATGTGAAAGTTTTTGGTTTATTTATGTTAAAAAAAAAAAAAAAAAAAATTAAACGAGAATTAAATTATCTTTCTATCAAGGGCACATATATATACTTTCGACGAACTTTTTTTCGACTTTTTCTTAAGTCACGTCTGAGAGAAATCATATATGATTCGTCACGAAACATATATGATTTTCAGAAAATCATATATGATTCGTGATATGAATCATATATGATTTTCTGAAAATCATATATGTTTCGTGACGAATCATATATGATTTCTCTCAGACGTGACTTAAGAAAAAATGTCAATTTTTTTTTATCGAAAGTATATATACATGTACCCCTCGATAGATAGATGATTTAATTCTCGTCGCGATTATATGTTTTGTTTTACGTAACGATGAACGGTTTGTGAGATATTTAATTTTTAAAAAATAAGTTTTTTTGTTACATGATAAAAATGGATGGTTGTGATTGGTTACTAAAGGTGTATGCTGAACTTTTTCCTAAATGAGCAATGTAAAAGGGAGTTAATTTACACACCCAAAATATTATGTGTTGACATTTTTACCCTTAATATGTGTGTTGAAATCTGTCTATTCCACTAATGCAAAAGTGTAAATGTCCACACATTAACATTTTAAGCGTGTCCATCAATATATAAAGCGTGCAAATCACCTCTCATACTGTTAAAAACATAATATCAAAGTAATAAAACTAAATCTTACACCCAACCAACCACCCCTTGGTGTATTTTATTAGAAATCATAGTAAGGAAACAAAAAGATAAAGACTAGTCCCCAAACGGATGTTAGTCGACAATTACAAGATAATTGTGAGATTGTCCCAACTAGGTTGATCCAATCTCCCTCACTACAAGATTCACTCAATCACACACAAGAAATCAAGATGAAACTAGATGAAAACCTCCCATGAACCAATAATGGTTAGAAAGAGAGAGAGCAGACGACACACACCAATAAGTGTGTGTTTTTTATAAGAGACTGCTAACCCTAGCAAATGAGTTGCTAGGGTAATATAAACATAAGTTACCAACCCACGCTCCAACGGCCAGAAAAGCCCAAGAGAGTAAACAAGGCCCAATAGCGAGATACAAGGCCAACAACACAAAAAATAGAACAATATAACACAATACAAAGTATGTGCACCATTTGGAGGAGTGTAAAAATAACACCCTTCCTCAATCCGACGTATGAGAGAGGAGAAAAGAACACCATTTCCCAAACATGTTCACAAGTCTCAATTGGTTGCAAAGCTTCATGTGTTGGGATATTCCATGCGCCTTTGTGAAAATATCAGCAATTTGATCAGCAGAGGCAACCTTGAAAGTCTTAATGAGTCCATCTTGAACTTTTTCACTAATCAAGTGAACATCAACCTCAAAGTGCTTGGTTCTTTCATGAAAAACAGGGTTAGCAGCAATCTGTATGGCAGAACTACTATTACTATATAAGTGAACAGGAAACAAGCACTTAATCAGAAAATCATTCAAAAGATTAGTGATCCAAATGACTTTACAGGTGGTACTAGCCATGCACTTGTATTCTGCTTCAGCAGAAGATCTAGAAATGGTGGCTGGTTTTTTACTTTTCCAGGACACAAGAGTCCTACCCAAGAAAACACAATACCCAGAAATAGATTTTCTGGTTCTAAGGTATTTTGCCCAATCTGCATCAGTGAAACAAGAAACCTTTAAAGAGGTATCTTTGTATATCTGAATGACAGTGCCAGGAGAGTTTTTAAGGTATCTAATAACTCTTAGAGCTATTTTCAGATGTGACTGTAATGGAGCATGCATATGCTGACTAAGACAATGAACAGCATAGGAAATGTCAGGTCTGGTGTGAGTAGGATAAATGAGCCTTCCTAAAAGTCTTTGATACTCAAAAACATTGTTAATTAATTTATTATTCTCACTCTCATCAACAGCAAGCACACAATTTTTAGGTAATGGTGTTGCTGCTGGTTTAGCAGCCAACAGACCAAACTCATAGATAAGCTCAATGCAATATTTTCTTTGAGTCATGCAAATACCATTGGTATTTTCAAGAATTTCAATTCCTAAAAAGTACTTCATCACCCCAAGATCTTTTATCATGAATTTGGTTTTAAGGAAACTTTTAAGGTTATCAATTTCCTTAACACAATTACATGTGATGATAAAATCATCAACATAAACAAGAAGTGCAATGAAAAGGTTATCAGACTGTTTGATGTAGAGAGAATAATCATGTTTACTTTGGATAAAGCCATGCTCAGCCAAGACAGTGGTTAATTTAGCATTCCACTATCTTGGGGCTTGCTTAAGTCCATAGAGGGCTTTGTTTAACTTACACACTTTGTTCTTGTCTTGACAGTTAAAACCCAAAGGGACAGTCATGTAAATATCCTCATCCAACTCACCATATAGAAAAGCATTATTGACATCAAGTTGAAAAAGATGCCAATCATTAGACACAGCAATGCTAATAAGACATCTAACAGTAACCATTTTAACAACAGGACTGAAAGTTTCATCAAAATCAATACCCTCTCTTTGACTGTACCCTTTAGCAACAACTTTTGCTTTAAACTTATCAACAATGCCTGTGGACTTGTATTTAATCTTATAAACCCATTTGTTGTTAATGGATTTTCTCCCAACTGGTAAGTCACAAAGGGTCCAGGTATTGTTCCTTAAGAGAGCCTCAATCTCATTGTTCATAGCTTCAACCCACCTATTGTCTTTAATAGCCTCATAATAAGAGGTAGGTTCAAAAGATTGATTCAGAGTAGTAGCAAAACAGAAATTAGTAGTGCTAAGTCTAGAATAATTGACATGTTTTTCAATACCATATTTAAGTTTGCAATCAAGAACAAAATCATTAAGCTTAACAGGAAGTTTGGTAGGTCTAGAAGACCTTCTAACACCACGTTCTCCTACTTCCTCAGTGGTGATCTCATTTTGCTCTAAAGAAATATCAAAAGGATGAAAGATGTCATTTGTGCCCTCAGAGTAGGATTGCTGGTTTTCACCTATGATGGTTGTAGAGTCATCCTCTTGGGGATGCACTAAGGCATCCTCATTTGTGGGGTTGACTCTACCATCCAAAGTAGGTGTTGCTCTCTCATCATCATTAGGACTTGAAAGAGTTTGATTATCAAAAAAGGATAAGAGATCAGCATCACTTGTAACAACTACATCAGCCAATTCATTTCCTGTATTGTTTTTCATCTTAAAAGGGAAAACAGTTTCATAAAACCTCACGTCTCTTAAAAAAAGTATATTCTATTATCCAAACTAAAAAGTTTGTAAGCCGTTTTTAGAGAAGAATAACCAACTAAAACACATTTTTCAGCTCTAGATGTGAGCTTGTCACTGTTATTCAGACAAGTAGAAAAACACAGACAGCCAAAACACTTTAAATGAGAGAGATTTGGTTTTTTCTTATAGAGCAATTCATAGGGAGATCTCCCATTTAAGACAGAAGAGGGGAGCCTGTTGATTAGATAGACAACAGTTAGAATGCAATCAGACCAAAAATTAGTAGGAATCCCTCCCTGAAACATAAGACTCCTGGCAACATTAAGAAGGTGTCTATGTTTCCTTTCAGCAATACCATTTTGCTGAGGGGTATGAGGACAAGAGGTCTGATGGATGATACCCATAATAGAGAGCATAGTATGAATCTTGTTATTAACAAATTCAGTCCCATTATCAGATCTAAAAACTTTGATTTTAGAATCAAATTGATTTTTAACAAGACTTATAAATTGTTTAAGCCAATCAAAAACCTCATCCTTAGTTTTCAAAAGGTAAGTACACACTGATCTAGAGTAGTCATCCATAATGGTAAGGAAGTATCTATACCCTTCCTTACTCTGAACCTTGTAAGGGCCCCAAAGATCCAAGTGAACCAAATCACCAAGATGATTGGATTTGTGGTCACTCAAAGGGAAAGGCTCTCTGGTTTGTTTGGCCCTATGACAATTTTCACACACATATATGTTGGTATTCTTAGACAGGTAAAGGTTAGTCTTAAGGATATTGAGGACATGGTCAGAAGGATGACCAAGCCTACAATGCCAAAGGTCTTTGGAGGTATGAAAGGTCATGGCAGAGTTAGCATTACCTAAACTCTGAGTCTTACAGTCATCAAACAAATAGAGCCCCCCAGATTCACTACCAGTCCCCAGAATGATCTCCTTGTCTAAGTCCTGAATATAACACTTATCCTCCTCAAAACCAACAAATAACTTGTTATCCTTTATAAGTTTGTTGACAGAAATCAGACTAACACAATAACCATGAACAACAAGCACATCATGAAGAATCACATTGTTAGATAATTTAAGGTCACCAATGTGACTGATGTTGGCAATAGTCCCATTAGGGTGACCAACAGAAATGTTGAAATTGAAAATATCCACAACATTAGTCATGCCCACAATGGATGTGGTAAGATGTTGGTTGGCCCCGAGTCAATTATCCAACCCAAAGTAATGGTTTTAGTAGTAAACTTGGTGTTTCTCACAAAAAACTTAGAGAAATGAATATTGAACCAAATGTTGGCATTAAAAAAGGAAATTCTACCTGCCATGTTGGACTGAGTATTTCTGGAAGAATCACTTATCAAGCTGAGGAGTTTCTGCATTTGATCACTGGTGAAAGAAGTTGGGGATTCACATGTGGAAGTTTGCTTGTCCCCAACCTTTAGGTCACAATTGGTATTAAAATTATGTTTGAAACCATATTGTTTAGAAGCATTAGCACTCTTTTTATACCAAGCAGGATAACCATGTAACTCAAAACATCTATCAACAGTGTGGCCTGTTTTACTGCAATGAGTACAAAGAAGATTAGGGTTGGGACCCCTAAAATTTCCAGTACTATTGCCCTTAAAGGGAGGTCTGTTAGAGGTGTTGTTGTTACTATTGGTGGAATTACCTCTCCTATTTTGATTAAAAGTTTTAACAACAAAAGAGGTAGCATTCATTTTTGCCTCAGTATGACTAGAGGTCTCAAGAATACCCTATGGGATTCCTCTCTAGAGACTGTGACATAAGCCTCCTTCACATCAGGAAGAGGATCCCTGGTGAGAAGAGCAGTCTTAACAAGCTGATAGCAGTCATCAAGGCCCATTAAGAACTGCATGAGTCTCATGATCTGCTGATGTAGAGCCAAATCAGTGCTAGCAGAACAGGCACACTTAATAGCACAAATACACTTAGGAATCTTAGAAACAACATCAAACTCTCTCCAAAGATAATTTAATCTGTGATAATAATCAGCCAAAGTACTACCCCCTTGTTTAACAGACCCAATTTTTTGAAGCAGATTATAAACAACAGACCCATCAACTTTATCATAAGTCTCATTCAAGTCTTTCCACACAATAGCAGCATTTTCAGAATAAACAAGACCCGTGTAAACATCACTAGAAACAACATTCATCATCCAAGTAAGAACCATAGCATTACATCTATCCCATTGAGCACACATAACATCATCAGTGTAACTTTCCCTTAAACAAGAACCATCAACAAAAGCATATTTGTTCCTAGATTGTAAAGCAAGTTTCATAGCATTATTCCACATTCTATTATTTTCAGTTCCAAGAAGTTTAAAAGGAACAAGCACAGAACTACTATTATCACTGTTATGAATATGAAGTGGATTACCAGCATCCAAATTGCTTATAAGAGCAACATGAGTAGGTGTGGTTTCAGAAGGACCTCCACCACCACCATTTCCTCCACCATCATTTGGTGTAGGAGGGGCACCACTAGCACTCATGATTCACACAATAAGAGAGCAAGCAGAAGAACAATAAACAAAACAGAAGCAGATAACAAAGCAAAGAAACAAAGCCAGAAACAAACAAGGAGCAATAATAAAGATAAAACAATAAACACCCAGAAAGTGAGCACCAGAAATGTTAAGTTGTGAATTGGGATTGGCCAGAGCAGGTATTCACACCAGTCAAGGCTGGAGGGTCAAGATGTTAACCGAGTCCGTTTGCACCCACAAACTCAAACAACAGTAGCTCACAAAGTAACCAAGAGATAGAAAGTAAGAAAATGAAAGAAACTTACAGTGCTTAAAAAGCAACCAATATGTATCAAAAAACCATCCAATCTCTAGATTCACTTAGTCTAGAGGATGGGTGAGCCACACCAGGAAACCCCCGAAAAAGAAGAAGACAAATTAGGGTTAGCAAACCCTAATAAAGAATATCTGAGCAACCAATCCAAAAAAGGTAACGGCATCACCAAAGGTGATACCAGGATACCAAAGAAGGAGAAAACCCCAAAAAATCAAATTAGGATTTTGAGAAACCCTAATTAGATCTTTCAAGTTTTTCAACGGCGCCACCAAAATAATCAACGACACCACCAAACAAAGCTTCTTGGGCACCAGAGAACCAAAACCCCCAAAAATTAAATTAGGGTTTGTGAAAACCCTAAGATAAATTTTTGAGATAAAGAACGGCACCACCAATACAAGCTTCCAGAGACGTTGAGAGAGCTAAAGAACACCACCAAAAAGTAAAACCCTAAAAAATAAATTAGGGTTTCACAAAGCCAAAAAACTGATATAACAAAAAACCACAAGAGAGCTTAGATAGGCTGAAAGATTTACAACCTAATGCTCTGATACCATGTTAAAAAACATAATATCTAAGTAATAAATTAGATCGTACACCCAACCAACCACCCCTTGGTGTATTTTATTAGAAATTAGAGTACGGAAACAAAAAGATAAAGACTAGTCCCCAAACGAATGCTAGTCAAACAATTACAAGATAAATGTGAGATTGTCCAACTAGGTTGATCCAATCTCCCTCACTACAAGATTCACTCAATCACACACAAGAAATCAAGATGAAACTAGATGAAAACCTCCCATGAACCAATAATGGTTAGAAAGAGAGAGAGAGAGAGCAGACGACACACACTAATAAGTGTGTGTTTTTTTATGAGAGACTGCTAACCCTAGCAAATGAGTTGCTAGGATAATATAAACATAAGTTACCAACCCACGCTCCAACGGCCAGAAAAGCCCAAAAGAGTAAACAAGGCCTAATAGCGAGATACAAGTCCAACAACACAAAAAACAGAACAATATAACACAATACAAAGTATGTGCACCATTTAGAGGAGTGTAAAAATAACACATACTAAAATATGAATTAAAACTACAACTGTGGCCGCACGTAATGGTGCTACCTGAATTTCAACAAAGCTTTTTTTTATTAAACTAATTATATGATGAAATGATCGTAATAATCAAGTTCAGCCAATCATAAAAAAAAATTATACACGAATTAAACACAAACATACATCACACAACAATCACAAACAATTTAGTAAACAATGGATATGACTCTATCGTCTACACGTAAAGACTCTCTCATCCTAAGACACGTTTAATGAGAGGCTCGTATAAAGAAAGAACTTGAATGTCATTCATGAATGACCAATTTAAAAGTACTCCCTCTATCTTTATATTAAACTAGCTTCAAGGCCCGCCCGATGGCCGGCTAGCTTTAAGGTTATTTTTGAAGATACAAAATTTAATATAATGGAAGATAAAAATCATCACAAATGAGTTATAAAGTAACATGAAAGAATATAATATTACCGTGTTCTCTATTGATTATTTTTAGAAAGTTATGTATGTGAATAAAATAAGAACGATCATAAACGTGTTCCATTATAATTTGAAAATTGTTATTGCTTATACATAAAGTGTACATGAGCTACAATGTAAACTAACATACACAAATTCATCTCAATCACATGAGGGGTTGAGTTGTATTTTGTAAAGAAAGACCAAGACCTGCACGTAAAACATTGTATCACATAATGCTAACAAAAATCTCAAACATTCAACAAAGATTGAATAGAGTTTAGCAAAAGCCAGCCATAGATAAAGCATCAATGCTCGCTTTGATTCCTCTTGCCACCATAACATTAGCATCTCCAAACTGAATCATTCTTGTTGCTTCGCCTATTGAATTTTCCCTCGTAGCACATAATGTCACAATATCATGGAATCCATACTTCATGTTTTACATCACCTGCAATAATAAAGCTAAAACTAAAAGAAGGTCCCTAAATTTAATACGATTACAATTACCCACCTGGAATCCACACTTCACGCTTACATCGCCAGCAACCATGTTGATTAATATTCGAGAGACTAAAAAAGGACCAAGACAATAGTCTCTCGATTAAAACAATAATGACATAAAACAACAAAAAACTATTCAAATACTGCAATGTTTTTTTTGATACAATAATGTATACGTTTATATAGCAAGGTAAATCTGAAAGTTGCACTAAAAATATTGTATTGTTAATACCATTCCTATAGAGATGAAAAGTTGAATAGATTTACGACGACAATAGTAAAATAAAGAATTGTCAAGCCTTTACAATATTAGTAGAAGATTGCCATGTATCATTATTTCTGGTTATAAAAATCACAAATGATACCTTCATGTTAAATGGCTACAGGAAGTAATTTTGTAAGACAAATTGATTTTAAATACATTTTTTATATGATGTCAAAGAAAGAGTATCAACTTGTGATAACACCTTTGGATAACATGTGGATATTCCCTTAAATCAAATGAGCACATAAATACCTATGAAATCTTAGCAGCTCCAATATAGCAAAAGAAGAAAAATAAAACGAACTCACACCTTGTTTATGGTTTTATCCTATGTCTTCAAGGATCAATATAGCCATTCCAGTGTGACACTGATCTTGATTGCTTCTTGCAATAACAAAGTCACTATTTCACGATATAATGACATGTTGCTTCTTTTAACTTGACTTGTAATATTAAGAAAGTTTTCTATATGATTGCTACCATGACATTCACAACATTTGAAAAAGCAAGTTCCTAATATGAGGTTACAGTAGATACATCGCCAACTACTTTCAGCCAGTAAATCTCAAAAACTGTCATAATAAAACTGATGGTGGCCAACTACAATATATGAAATTTATAGCTATGCATCATGTCCAACAAAGTTAATAGCATCGGCGAATTACTTTATTAAAAAATAATGGTTGTACGTAAATAACATAAGAATTATATAAACGATAGGTATGTGTGATTAGGAGCTCAGGGGTTATCACTATTTTAATTGAACTGTATGTTTGTTTTGATAAAGTATTAGAATAGCGATATTGATCACTTCATGTACACTAAAAATGTACACCAATATCAAGTGATACGCGTATTTTTGTTCCCATTGTCTCGTTTTACAATAATCTACAGTTACAATTCAGAGGTTATGAATCATTTATGGACAGTAAGACTAAAATTAAGATATAAAATTAAGCAATTGGACAGGCAACAATAAATAGTGGCATAAAGAGTGTGATATACAGATATACATGTATTAGCAGTTTTTAAAATTCTGAATTCTAATATAAAAACGGAAATTGTTGCTCACCTGATAACCCCACATTTCTTGTTGAGTGACGACGAAATCATCCACATTACATTTGTCCCATGATGCTGCTTGTGTCGCTGGCTTCGTGACTTCCGTAATCATCTGTTTTGCACACCACTTGCTTTCTAAGATGTAGCATGAGCAGTTGTGCATCTTTTCTTTGTTGCTCTTACCCGAGGCTTAGGTTCTACGGTTCCATACAACAATTTTCTTCCTCCCCAAGTGCTACATTTTTAAAGTCTGAATTATCACTCACCTCAATAACTTCATATCCAATTAAATAATTTAAAAATAAACCAATAAGTTTACCTAGAGTTGGCAGTGCCGCTTTAGTTTTAGTTCTTATATATATTCAGGTTCATCTTTTGATAAGAAAATTCTTTTATGTGAACATGATTTCACAATGACTGTCGAACAGTTAACAACCTGCAATCAATGTTGTAAAAAGCGGGCTAGGCGGCCGCCTAGGCGGCGCCTAGGCGCTAGGCGGTCATACTCCGCCTCGATTTATGGCTAGGCGGTCAAGCTAGGCGGAAAAGTCAAAAGGCGGTCAAACATCCGTCTAGGCGGCGCCTAGGCGGAGCTAGGCGGCCTTGGCGGTCAAAAAGTCAAAGAAAGTCAACAAAAAGTCAATATCGTTTTACAAAAAATTAAGAATTTTCTTTCTAATATATAATTTCCATATTTATTTTAACATAACATCTTAAAATCAAAGATAAACCTATGATTGTTAACATAAAGTAATGGATTTTTCGTGAGAATTAGAACCAACTGAACTGTATGTCACGTTTGTAGTTTTAAGTCCTTAAATTGTTATGTTTATTTGTCTATTTTGCAACTTCAAGCTATGTGAACTTTGAATTATTAGAAATTAGAATTATTTTTCATGTTATACGTATTATTTATAATAGTTTATGCATAAAATTCCAATCCGCCTAGGCGGCGCCTAGGCGCCGCCTAGACGAATTCCGCCTCGAAGGTGGCCAACCGCCCCACTAACGCCTAGCGATTTCTGCAACCTTGCCTGCAATACCGATCACAACCTGCAATACCAATAACAACATTCGAAAATTTGCTCTATGTTTTGCTCCAATACCAATAACAACCTGCAAAGATTTGAAAGCGTCTTATAACCCTTTATGAGTTGTTGCTTAGACATAAGTCCGCAAGAAATGTCAAGTAAAAGTACCTCATTTGCTTCAACGGTATATCCGTTTGAAAGATTAACAGCATCAACGTTTCCATCTGTTAGAGTTGCGAATCTTTTTACAGAGGCACTCCCGCACCCTATGAACAAAAAATTAGGTAAATAAAGATTATGTTTTTATGTCGAGTAGGCTGAAAGTGACATACCTACAGACGCACTTGTAGTTAAGTGGAAAAATTTCGACGTGCCTTAAGTAGGTAATAACAATGTCCGAGAGCGTACTATTCAAAGGCTCATCGACGTTGTTATCAGCCTTCTCGTAGCTTTCTACCTTCATACGCATATGCAGACGCTCATAAAATCATGAATTCACTAAGAAGCCAATACACAGGGTCTTCAAACTGTGGCGGAACCCCTATTAAATCGAATGCAAAAAACAATGAAATTAATTATTCTTTCTCCCACCGTAAGAAAATATAGACCGAATCAACCCGACAAAAGTCATTGGATTCAAATTATGTAGACAATTATAACAATCATGGCTAGAGAAAGCTGTAATTTCCAAGTTGCAGAAGGAAGGTCATACAACCTCACTATCATACACACCACCTCTAACAATCGCAAGAGGGTCCATCTGACTGTTAACAAAATGTGTTTGTTTACGTTACATATGGCATAAGCAAATTCAAACAGGTGATTTCTTGTCCTTGTAAGAAAAGGCACAAGTAGAAAATAAAATAACACACATTAGACACCTCCAACAGTCTTTATATATCATCCCATAAAAATTTAACATACATATACGTATAATCAAGAGTCGGATTATGTGATTCTGCAGTGACCTTTGCATTTCAGTTCGTGAACGCCTAAAATATGATATTAAAATTCTTGATTAGCACATAACAGAGATTAAGATGCGTTAAACAAAGGGACTGTCTTATTGTACAACAAGAATTTTACAACTACAATCTATTATAAGAAACAAAACAGATATGTAATGATAACAATAAATCAATAGAGGAAGATATATTCACACATTCATATCGAATCAATGATGTTTTCAAAACTCAAATAAAAAATCATAATCAATAATTACTTACAAAACTAACCTCTGACACCTAATCCATCATACAAAAAATTGATCGACTAACCTAACTCGATTCAATCACAACAAAATTTTAAAAATAAATTTAGCTTAAAAGAAATAACAAAAATATACCTCCATGATACAACCGGATTTATGTGTGTTTATTCGAATTTCTGATCATGTTCTTTCGCGGTATGGGGTTTGGTTATTCGCCGGCGTGATGTTTTTGTTAATGTTTTTTTTTTTATGGTTTGAAGATTTTTGTTTGAACAATAAATGCTGTAGATGGAAGACCATGTCTCAGCCGTTGATTATTCACCAATATCCAGGTGTCATTTTTTTATAATTTTGGGTTAAGATGGGGTTTGACAAAACCTTGGTTTATATAGGTAGTGGATTTAATAAAAAGTATATGAATAGATTGAGTTTTAAATGTATTCTCATTAATATAATTTTCATCAAGTAATATACAACACACACATAAAATTATTTACGGTTAAAGGTTAAAAAGAAAGAAAAAAAAAGTTAAAGTGGACATTTAATATGGGACGGATGTAGTATTTGTTTTAAGAGAACTAATACATGTTACGTAAATTTTTTTGTATTGAACGTATATGTGGTGGAATGGACGGGTCGGGCGCGCATAAACAGGGTAAAACGAACGACGAGTTAAACGAATAATAAATTAAACAAGTGTCGAGTAAACGGGCGTATGCCAAAGTGGCGCGATTAAGGTGATACAATTATTGGTGTCTTTATTTTGGAGCCTAGTACATTTACCCTTTACCCAAAAACACACACAATGTATCTATGTATAGTCCCAAAAAGACATTAGAATCTCTGTATGTATGTACTTCTTCACTGCTCAAACACACTTCCACATTTCAAACAAACTCATAACAACAATCTTCACCTAATCACATCAAAACATTCAAACACAAATAAAACACACTTAAACAAAAACACTACCTTAAACCATGCTCATCAACCTATGTTTTCTAACCTTAATTTTCACATTCACAACATCACAACCAAACCCTGAGACACAAACCTTAATCACATTCAAAAACACACTCCAAAACAAACACAAAATCCTAAACTCATGGGACCCAAAAACCTTAAACCATTGTCATTGGGAAGGTGTTACTTGCAACGACCAAAATTCAGTGACTATACTTAATCTTTCACAAAAATCAATTTTAGGCACAAATGTAGACACCCTTTTTAAGCTTAAACACCTTATCACCCTTGACTTGTCTTCCAACTTGTTTTCCGGCCATATCTCGCCGGAAATTTCCAATCTCCGGCGACTGAAAATACTCAACTTAAACCAAAACCAGTTTTCCGGCGATATACCACCGGAGCTTGGTTTACTGACTGAGTTACAGTCACTTGACCTTTCATCAAACTCACTTGCCGGAGAAATCCCGCCGGAGATCGGAAAGTTGACACAACTCCGGTCACTAGGGTTTGGTAATAACTTTTTAAATGGTACTATAAATGGAAATGTTTTTATACATTTGAAAAAGTTGAGGTTTTTGGATATTGCTAATAATAGTATTTCTGGTGAGTTGCCACCAGAGATAGGGGAGCTTGAGAATTTGACTGATCTTTTTATAGGAATTAATCAATTTTCGGGCGAGTTACCGCGCGAAATTGGGAAGTTAGTAAAGCTGGAGAATTTTTATTCACCATCGTGTTTTTTCAAAGGGCCTTTACCGCGCGAAATAGGCAATCTTAAAAGGTTGTCTAAGCTCGATTTCTCGAATAATCCTTTGAAATGTGAGATTCCGAAAAGTATAGGAAAGTTGCGGAATTTGCAGATTTTGAATTTAGTGTATTCGGGTCTTAATGGTTCGATACCTAAAGAGTTGGGACAATGTCGGAAGTTAAAGAGTTTAGTACTTTCGTTTAATTCATTATCCGGGTCGTTACCATATGAGATGTTTGATCTCCCACTGTTGTCGTTTTCGGCTGAGAATAATCACTTTTCGGGTGATTTGCCACAATGGGTTGGAAAATGGGGAGAAATTAACTCGATTTTGCTGTCGGGTAACCGGTTTACGGGACGGATACCCGCGGAAATAGGAAACTGTTCGATGCTTAATGTTGTGAGTTTAAGTAATAATTTGTTTTCGGGTTCGGTTCCTAAGGAAATATGTAATGCTGTTTCGTTAAATGAGATTGATCTCGAAAGTAATTTGATCTCGGGGTCGTTAGAAGATACATTTGTGAAATGTGGGAATCTTTCGCAGTTGATATTGTCGGATAATAAGATTGTTGGGTTCATCCCGGGTTACTTTTCGGAGCTACCTTTGATGGTACTTGATCTTGATTCAAATAACTTAACAGGTTCGATACCTTTAAGTTTGTGGAATTCGACAAACTTATTGGAATTCTCAGCTGCAAATAATATGTTAGAAGGTAACTTGATACCCGAAATTGGGAATTCGGTTATGTTGGAACGATTAACTCTTAGTAATAATCTGTTAACGGGTGAAATCCCTAAAGATATCGGGAAGTTGACATCGCTTTCAGTTCTGAATCTAAATTCAAATAAATTTTCGGGTTCTATTCCTGCTGAAATTGGAGACTGTGTTTCACTTACGACACTAGACCTTGGCAATAATGGGTTGAATGGATCGATTCCAGAAGAAATTACCCGTTTACCCGAGTTACAATGTTTGGTTCTTCCGAAGAATGAGTTGACAGGGTCAATTCCGGGGTCAGAAAAGTCAAAGTATTTTCGCGAAGTTGGCATTCCGGATTCAAGTTTTGTTCAGCACCATGGATTATATGATCTCTCCTACAATCGGTTAACAGGTTTGATACCGGATGATATCGGGGACTGTTTAGTTGTGGTGGATCTTTTGTTAAATGGAAACATGCTTTCGGGTGAAATACCAAAATCTTTAGCTAAATTAACCAACTTAACCACTTTAGATTTGTCTAGCAATCTGTTGTCCGGTGGAATACCGATGGAAATCGGCGGTAATTCGAAGTTGCAAGGGTTGTTTTTACAACATAATAACCTTACGGGCACGATACCGCTCAAGCTCGGTCAGCTCACCGGTTTAGTGAAGCTTAACCTAACGGGGAACAAGCTTTCAGAGTCGATACCTGTTTCTTTTGGTGGTTTAAACGGGCTAACACATTTGGATCTAAGCAATAATCAGCTCAATGGCGAACTTACTGACTTTGTAGTGTGGCGGATTGAGGTAATGAATTTAAGTTATAATTCGTTAACGGGTGAATTGCCTCGCTCTTTAGGTAATATGTCGCACCTGAATTCTTTGGATCTTCATGGGAACGGGTTTACTGGGACAATTCTTGCGGACCTTGGGAATTTAATCGAGCTCGAGTACTTGGATTTTTCGAACAACAACTTATCGGGAAGGATACCCGATAAATTATGCGGAATTTCGAATTTGAATTTCGTGAATTTGGCGGGAAATCAGTTAGAAGGTCCTGTTCCAAGGAATGGGATCTGTAGCAATGTTTCGATACTTTCGTTATCTGGGAACAAAGATTTGTGTGGCGGGATTCTTGGTATGGAATGTCCAGATCAAAGATTTGAGAAACGATCCCGGTTTTCGAACGTTTGGGTTTTGACTTCAGTCATTTTTGGAATGCTAATAATCACAGTCTTCGTGATAGCAAAAATATGGATGAACAAACTGAAGAAACGGGACGACTGTGAACGTGTCAACGACATCAAGATGAGCAGCGACAGTTCATTCGATCAAAATCTGTACTTGCTAAGTAGTAGCAGATCGAAAGAGCCATTGAATATTAACATAGCAATGTTTGAACAACCCCTAATGATGTTGACTTTAGTCGATATTCTTGAGGCCACAAACAACTTCTGTAAATCAAACATTGTCGGTGATGGTGGTTTTGGTACAGTATACAAAGCTCGACTACAAGACGGGAAGACGGTAGCCATCAAGAAACTGAACAAATCGAAAAGCCAAGGTCAACGGGAATTCTTAGCAGAAATGGAAACACTTGGGAAAGTCAAACATCAGAACCTCGTCCCTTTACTTGGGTACTGCTCATATGATGATGAAAAACTATTGGTTTATGAGTACATGGTTAACGGAAGTTTGGACCTTTGGTTAAGAAATCAAACCGGGCCTGCAGGTTTGGGAATATTGGGTTGGACGACACGGTTCAAGATCGCAGTGGGTGCAGCCCGTGGGTTAGCCTTCCTTCACCACGGTTTTATGCCACACATTATTCATCGGGACATAAAGGCAAGCAACATTCTACTTAACGAGGATTTCGAGCCTAAAGTAGCTGACTTTGGGTTAGCCAGATTGTTAAGTGCATGCGATACTCACGTGAGTACTGACTTAGCCGGGACATTTGGTTACATTCCACCTGAGTATGGTCAAAGCTGGCGGTCCACGACCCGCGGAGACGTCTATAGCTTTGGTGTAATCCTTCTAGAGTTGGCGACTGGGAAAGAGCCAACCGGACCTGAGTTTAAAGACATTGAAGGCGGGAATTTGGTCGGGTGGGTTTCTCAGAAGATCAAGAAAGGCCGGATTGTGGATGTGCTTGATCCAACGGTTGCGACTGCTAATTCAAAACAAGCGATGTTGAAAACTGTTCAGATTGCTGCTCTTTGTGTTTGTGAAAATCCAACGAGTAGGCCTACTATGCTTCATGTTCTCAAGTTCTTGAAAGCGATCAAAAACGAGTTTTTGTAGTGTTCTTCTAGGAATAACAATGTAAAGATAACTCTAGCAAGTAGTACTGTAGTATGTTTACTAATCGTATTGCATGCGAAGTTCTTGCAACTTCTGTTAGTTAAGTTAAACTGTTTAACACTTGCAAATTGTTACAAATATATTTCACCTGAACCTGAATCACAAAATTTTTAGCTACTCAGCCTTCTTATCAAATCGTTAGCAATATTACCAGAATACAAGAACTATAGATAACTAACCCCAACCACAAATAAATTATAACAAATCGAAAAAGAAACATATACCAATATCATTTCATTTCCTTTATATGTGTCCCAAAAATTGCAAAAGAACATACAAAACATCAAGAATTTTGTCAGCAACACAAAACTCTACAACCAAATCTACCAAAACTCAACTGTGTAATCTACAACAATGGTAGACACGATCCAATCACGAAACATACAAAATCCCTTGTCGATAAAGCACAAGATTTGCTGAAACAAAAACACCCGAAACGAGTACAACCCACCAACTCATAAACAAACCCATTTCCTTCACCAAGGCAGAACAAGGTAACAAGTTACACAAAGCCGGAAAATGATCAAGCACATTATCATCAATACACGATAAACCTAGAAAGAGCAGTACCAACGCTGACGGAGCAAAAAACTGAATTCCAGCAAGGCATAGATAATGATTATGTAGAAACACTTTTCTCCGACTGTAAGTTAAATCTGGAACCTTA